>CANTUQ010000031.1:12385833-13669166 GCA_947683425.1 Excoecaria cochinchinensis
ATCACACATGCAAATAAAAGAAAAATAATTATTTACATATTAAGCTGTTGGAGTTACTCCTCCTACCCCATACTTAATACCTTGCTGTCCCCAGCAAGTCAAATAATTACAAAGCACAATCAAAATAAAAATAAAAACAAAAGATAGTATTTCTCCCTGTCTAGCTCTCTAGAGGTGGCGGAGGTGAGAAATGCGCATCAATGCGCGTAGTCAATGAGGAAAGTCCCAAGAGCACCTGGTCCATATGGGACTGAAGATCAGCCTGAGACGCGGAGATGGTGCCTACAGATGTTGCGATGGTGTCCATGCGCTCAATCAGCGCGTCGTACCGCTGAGATGATAAATGTGCGGGCTCTGGTGCTGGAGGTCCACTACAACCTTCATGTTCTTCAGCATTTTCTTATCAATGATCGCAATGGATGATAGTGGTTTGGGTTTCCTCAGTGGGTGATGTACACCCTTAGCAATAACAGTTACCAAACCACCCAGAGCAATTTTCTTTACCTTCTTAGGGTGCCACTGCATTTCTTCCAATTTATGCCATAAATGTGGTGCCCCATTAATTCTCACACCCCGCACCATACAAGCTAAAAATAAGGCCTCCGGTAGATTAAATTGCCTAGTTGAGTCCACATGACTCAGAAAAGAGAGTGAGAAAAACCTATAGATGATCCGTATAGCATGATTATCGAGATGGTGGGCCTTTGTCTTGCCCGATACATATGTCGTGGCCGTCACCGAATCTCGAATTATTGTCTAGGCATTATCCTTGTCATAATCCTCAAAGCAATCTGGGGCTAGGGTAGGGAAACCAAGCATTTCTGCAAAGTCTACAAAAGTCTGCTCATATTTCATTCCTTCCAGATAAAATGATACTTTCCTAGGATCCTGAGTCGGGTCGCGGCTGATTCTACATGTGACAGTTGACACAAAATCTCTTGTCAATCCTGGATAAACTTTCTCATTAATTGTGAAGAGTCACTCCCACCCTATATTGGATATGAGCCGCTTTACTTCATTTTTGATTACCAGCTTCTCCAACAGACCAAAGTCCAAATAACTCATAGGAATGTACGAGCATTTTGAAAATAAAGCATAAGCAGGCTTTTGATTAGTCGGAATCCAGGTAGGAACGTGGTAAATATCCACAGTAGGTTGGCTAGATGTTTTGCCTGTTGAAGTCAAGGCTAGAGTAGAGCTTTTTCGCTTAGGGGCCACTGCACAACATGGGAAAAACCAAATTCAATAGCATTCGATGTGCATCAAACAACAATGGCTTTAAAAATAAAGCATTATTTCAAGCTCATGCTAACCTATTAAAACAATCTCCCCATTCCAAATTGAGATGGTAAAAGATGCATCAATGAACGAAGTATTCAAATGACATAAGCACAATTCAGAAAAAGTGATGATCAAATTCAGCATTAAACTAAGAATAACCATCAGCAGAAACTCAATAGAAGGTTAAGAGAGTTGCAGCTATTGTCAAAAGGCAAAAATGATCAATGGGAACAACAAACGCATTGGAACACTATGGCGAAAGAATCTCTGCATTTCAAATTAGCAATGAATGGAAAAAACAGGAAAACCATTCATTCAGAAATTTTGTCAAACACCTGGTATGCAGATAATTAACTAACTACAATTGAAGCCCACAGATAATAATAACAACCCAAAATTACAAGACGAGGCATTAGAATGTAGAGCAAATAATTAAAACCTAGCAATTTCCATTTTCAACCAAGAATTTGAATAAAATTGACAACTCAAATCACGCACACAGACAACTGCCCTAACATCCCAACCCAACTTCGTTCATGTTTCAACGTCAGATATTGAAATTGAGAGGGGAAATAAGAATTGAGAACATTCACAACATTAATTCAGGGCATAAAAATAAGAAAATCCTAAGTGGTTAGAAATATGGAGACCTCGATCGTATAGCTATGGAAGAAAATAAGAACAGGGAAAAGAATACTGCAAAGAGAAAATAAATAAATGCAAAAGAAGAATAAAAGAAAGAACAAAATTACTTACTTGTTGTGTGTTCGCAAAATCAATGCCTAATAGAAAGAATTGAAGTTCAAAATGGAAATCCAAGTTTGGAGAGTGAGAGATGTGGTAGGGTGAGAAACAAAACACGAAAAATTGGAAGTTTAAAACAAATTTTCGCGGGGGTCACGGTGGTAACCATATAGGTTGCCACCATGAGGTACCCAAAATTTTCAATCCAGAATTGAACTGCCTCTTGGTCACGGTGACAACCAAAATCATTATCACCGTGAGATTTTACAAATTCAAAACAGAATTGAAACTTCAACACATCACGGTGGTAACAAATTTCATTGCCACCGTGAGGTGTGCAAACCTAAAAACAGAATGCAACCCACCTTATGTCACGGTGGTAACCAAATCAATCACCACCGTGACATGCGCACACCTCAAATAGAATGCCACTTACCAGTTGGTCACGGTGGCAACCAAAATCATTGCCACCGTGACATACCCATTGTGCCAATCCAGAATGTCTTCCTCATCTAGTCATGGTGGTAACCAAATCCATTGCCACCGTGACATGTGCACATTCCAGAATCCATAATGCATTCTCCTCTGGTCACGGTGGTAACCAAATCCATTGCCACTGTGACCACCTGCAAACTTGCAAAATAAATTTTATCAATCACTCAAAACTTCAGCTACTAAAAACTTGAAAATTCTCCCATTAACAACATAATTTCATTTTGACTACAAACCACACAACTTAAACAAAAATAAATAGGATTAACTACCTAGAGAAAATAACAATAAACACAAAATAACAAAGTTTGAGAAGAAGTTCTGCATTTAACAAGTCCGCAGCTGGACTTTTAAATACCGTTAAGGATGCGTAAGGTCGACAATCGCTAAAGCCCCGTCATCTGTTGATTAAAAATAAGGCTTCACACGGTGTCCATTTACCTTGAACTCAGTTTCACCTATCGGGTGATTCAATGTGATCACTCCAAACTGATCAGCTCTCACAACCTCATACGGTCCCTTCCACCGCAATTTCAACTTTCCTGGAAATAAACGCAGCCTGCTATCATATAAAAGAACTTTCATACTTGGAATGAATTCTTTCCTGACTAATTTATTGTCGTGCCATTTCTTTGTGTTTTCCTTATACTTCTCTGCTTGTTGGTACGACCAATAGCGTATCTCTTCCAATTCATTCATCTAGAAAAGTCTCTTCTCACCTGCACTCTTTATATCAAAATTTAAAAACTTGGTTGCCCAATAAGCTTTGTGTTCTAATTCGACCGGGAGATGACAAGATTTACCAAAAACAAGCTTAAATGGGGATAATCCTATAGATGTTTTGAATGCAGTTCTATAAGCCCATAAAGCTTCATCCAACCTTAAATACCAATCCTTTCTAGATGAATTTACAGTCTTTTCTAGGATGGCCTTAAGTTCTCGATTGGACACTTCAACCTACCCATTAGCTTGAGCATGATAAGGGGTGGTGACCTTATGCCTAACTCCAAATTTTTTCAATAAAGCCTTGAATTGGTGGTTAACAAAGTGTTTACCACCATCACTTATAATCGCTCTAGGGGCTCCAAATCGGGTGAATATATTCTTTCTCAAGAAATCTAGAACAACTTTGGCACCACAAGTTCTAGTGGCTATGGCTTCTACCCATTTACTCATATAGTCCATTGCCACTAAAATATACTCATACCCATAAGAAATCGGAAAAGGCCCCATGAAGTCTATCCCCCACAAATCAAACAATTCTACCTCAAGCAAATTGGTTAAAGGCATCTCATATCTCTTAGAAATGTTACCTACTCTTTAGCATCTATCACAGGTTTTCACAAAGAAGTGCACATCTTTAAACATAGTAGGCCAATAAAAACCAGAGGATAGAATTTTCGATACTGTTCTATTTGGCGCATGGTGTCCACCAGCTTCCCCGCTATGACATGCCTTGATGATCTCACCTTTCTCCTCATCCGAGATACACCTCCTCAGCACTTGATTAGCACACAGGCGAAACAAATAGGGGTCATCCCAAATGTAGTGTTTGGCATCCGCTTTCAGCTTCTTCCTTTGCTGCCATGTAAAATCCTTTGGCATAAATCCTCCTGCAAGAAAATTAGCCACATTAGGAAACCAAGGAACAGAAAATTTACTTGTAAATAAAGCACAAATATGTTCATCAGGGAATAAATCTAAAATTTCCCCTTTTTTAATTTGATCGCTCTCCAATCTCGACAAATGATCCGCTCCGAAATTTTTTGCCCCCTTCTTATCTTTGATTTCTAGGTCAAACTCTTGCAATAGGAGCACCCATCTAATCAATCTCGGCTTGGATTCCTTCTTGGCAAACAAATGTCTCAAAGCTGCATGCTCTGACCACACCACGATTTTTGCACCTAGCAAATACGGTCTGAACTTTTCAAAAGCATACACAATTGCAAGAAGCTCTTTCTCAGTGGTGGTGTAATTAACCTGCGCCCCTGTTAATGTGTGACTAGCATAATAAACTGCAAAAAATACCTTATCCCGCCGCTGTCCAAGCACTGCCCCAACTACAAAGTCACTAGCATCACACATTAATTCGAACAGCAAATTCCAATCCGGAGATATAATCACCGGGGCTGAAATGAGTCGTTGTTTCAAAGTCTCAAAAGCTAGCATGCACTTGCTATTAAAATTAGAAGGAGCATCTTTCATAAGCAAATTGGACAAGGGTTTAGCAATTTTCTAAAAACCTTTGATAAAACGATGGTAAAACCCTGCATGTCCTAAGAAACTCCTAATGCCCTTACCACTAGTCGGGGGTGGCAACTTTTCTATCACCTCTACCTTGGCCTTATTGACCTCTATTCCTTTCTCATAAATTTTGTGCCCAAGCACAATGCCTTCTCTCACCATAAAGTGGCATTTTTCCCAATTCAAAACTAGATTGGTCTTTTCACACCTCCCTAGCACTAAATCGAGATGCTCTAAATAACTCTCAAAATCAGCCCCATAAATATTGAAATCGTCCATGAATACCTCCATAAATTTCTCTATGAAGTCATGAAAAATAGCCATCATGCACCGCTGAAACGTAGCTGTTGCATTACATAATCCGAAAGGCATTCTCCTATAGGCGAATGTGCCATAAGGGCAAGTAAAGGTTGTTTTCTCTTGGTCTTTAGGGTCTATAGAGATTTGCAAATATCTCGAGTACCCATCTAAAAAACAATAAAACCTATTGCCTGCTAGCCTCTCTAACATCTGGTCAATAAATGGCAAAGGGAAATGGTATTTTCTTGTGGCATTGTTCAACCTTCTAAAATCAATACAGACTCTCCACCCCGTAACAGTACGAGTTGGAATCAATTCATTCAGCTCATTCTTAACCACAGTCATCCTCCCCTTCTTAGGCACACACTGTACTGGGCTAACCCACTTACTGTTAGAAATAGGATAAATAATACCTGAGTTAAGGAGTTTCAGTACCTCCTTCTTTACCACCTCTTGCATTGCCGAATTAAGTCTCCTTTGAGGCTGAGTAACCGGCTTACATTCCTCCTCCATCGGAATCCGATGAGTACAGTAACTTGGATCAATTCCTTTCAAATCCGATGTCTCCCATCCGATGGCCTTCTTGTGTTTTTTCAGCACCTCAAGCAGTATATTCTCCCCAATACCTGACAACAAAGAGCAAATAATCACTGTCGTTCTCTCATTCTCTAAAAACACATATTTTAAATGAGAAGGAAGGGGTTTAAGTTCACAATTTGAATCCCCCTTCTTCAGATTAAGCTCTTCTTGCTATGATTCATCTTCTTCCTCTTCTTTCTCCACAACTGCTATCACTTCTCCCTTCAAATCTTCTTCCAACTCTTCATCCTCCAGTGAATGTATCAAACTCACATTCACTGGATCAGCTCCCAACACATTTTCCTGATCTTCTTGTACAAACTCATCCACTGTGTCTACAAAATAGATAGACTCTTCCATTTCACTCGACGGATACTTTGAGCCTTGTTTATGTCCACTACTAGCTCTTCATTATTAAACCTTAAGGTTACCGTTTGACCATTTACATTGATTAATGCTTTTACTGTGTTCAAAAACGGCCTCCCCAAAATGAGTGGTACCTTGCGATCCTCTTCCATCTCCATCACCACATAATCCATCGGGAAAATGAATTTTCCCACTTTCACTAACAAATCTTCAATCACCCCTTTTGGTCTCCTCACCGACCTATCTGCAAGTTGGAGTCTCATTCCCGTCTCCTTGAGCTCTCCAAGATTAAGCTTCCTGCAAATAGAATAAGGCATCAAATTTATGCTCGCACCCAAATCACATAAAGCATTTCCATTAAAATCTTCACCAATTGCACAGGGTAGAGTGAAACTACCTAGATCCTCCAGTTTTTCAGGGATCTTGTTCATGATTATAGCACTACAATTTTCTGTGAGCTGCACAGTTCCATGCCCTTCTAATTTCTTTTTATTAGAACATAATTCTTTCATGAATTTAGCATAGTTAGGCATGTGAGCTAAGGCTTCAGCAAATGGTAAATTTATGTGCAGTTTTTTAAACATCTCCAAAAATCTAGCCAATTGCTCATTTTTCTTCTCTTTTCTAGCCACAGAAGGAAATGGCAGTCTATTAATATCAAGATTCTCTACTCTAGGATTCACTAGACTTTTACCCTTATCATTTCTAGGAGCATTTTCATTAACATCTATACTAGAGTTAGGATTGCTTACCTTCCGTGTCGGCTTCTCCATATCAGATGATTGTGAAGAATTTTTACCTTGATCCTCTCTCTATACCACCTCCTTGCCACTTCTCAATGTGATTGCTTTAACCTCTTCCTTAGGATTCCAGTCCACATTCGAAGGAAAAGTCCCCAGTTGCCTTTGAGACATAGAATTTGCAAGCTATCCCACTTGAGTTTCTAAATTTCTCATGGAAGCGTCTTGATTCAGATTCCATTGTTCTTGAGATTTTCACCTTGCTTCTTGGTTCGCCATAAACTGTTGCTGGCTATTCACAAACTGCTGTTGACTATTCATGAAGCTAGCTAACATATCTTTAAGGTTTGGCTTTTTCTCTTGAACAGGTGGCCTCGATTGATAACCCGGTGGGTGGTAAGATTGAGGTTGTGATTGATTCGAACTCTGTCTCTAGTTGTTATTTGATGGATATGGTGTTTGGTAATGAGCGGATGGTTGAGGTTAGTATGACTGATTGTGGTTATGATGCATGTTTTGGTTGAAGGGGGCTCTTACTTGTGGTTGAGAAGATGATGCATTCTGATTTCCATCTTTCTAAGAGAAGTTTGGGTGATTTCTCCAACTCGAATTATATGGGTTACTGTAAGGGTCATTCCTTCTGTAATCTCCTACATCATTTACATCTCCTATTGCTCCACTCTCTTGACTAGATTGTGCATTTTCGTACCACCCACTCTCTTGAGAAACAGAGGCTACATTTTGCACTTTCAAACCACTCATCTCTTTTCTTATTGACTCAATTTGTGCCTTGAACATAGACACCTCATCCACATTATGTATTCCTTGTCTCTTCGGAACCAATCTAGAATTAGCCCATTGAGCATCATTGGCTGCCATTTCATCCAGCAGATGGAAAGCTTCCTCCGGCAACCTATTATTGAATGAACCTCCTGATGATGCATCCAAAAGAGGTCTTGTCTGTGGTGTAACCCTAGAATAGAATATTGTCATCAGATGGTACATTGCTATGTCATTGTGTGGACTGCTTCTCAACAATCTCCTAAACCTTTCCCAAGCCTCATGAAAAGGCTCCTCACTCATTTGGCTAAAACCCAAAATACTGTTACGGATGTTTATAGTCTTTATAGGAGGGAAGAATCGCATCAAAAACCTCTCTTGTAACTGGTCCCATGATCTGATTGACTGTCTCGGTAACATTTACAGACATTCTCTTGCTTTTTCGATCAAAGTAAACGGAAATAATTTTAATCTTACCAAATCAGATGTCACTCCTGGAATCTGGACTGTATCACTAACCTCCAAAAATATGTCCAGGTGTTGCGGAGGATCTTCCACTTCTGAACCCGAAAACTGGTTCCTTTGCACCATATTGATGGTTGCTAGTTTAAGTTCAAACTGCACTCCCCTTGGCAGCACAATTATACGATGATCCTCAGTCCATCTCGGTACAGCGTAGTCCCTTATCGTCCTCTGCCTAGGGATCTCTTCTTTATAATTACCAGGCATCTCTTCTTGTGCCCTCGGCACTTGTTCGTTTTCGGGAGGAAATTCACGAATAGGAGGATTGTTTTCCATGTTGTTATCTCTGTTGGCTATCCTTCGTTGATGCAAAGTCCTCTCGATTTTAGGGTCATAGGGTGCTATTTCTTCTTATCTCAATTTACTCATACACCACAAATACCTGAAAAGAATAAACAAAAATAAAAATAAGAAAAAGAAAAATAAATACAAATAATAATCAAAACTCAAAAACAACGCCAGTCCCCAGCAACGGCGCCAAAAACTTGACACGACCTCAGTAAGTGTACTGAATCGGCAAGTAATAAAGTGGGGTATAGTTAGGACCCCGAGTTATCGTACCCAAGGGACTGTGTGTTGAAGTAATGAAAATCAAGAGTATGCTAACGAATTCCCAATTGTTTGAATTGATTTAGTTGTCTATTGATTTAAAATAAAGAATTTAAATAACTAAAATAAACAAGCAGAAATACTCAAATTAAATTGACGTCAATAATTAAAGAAATAAAATGATGAAAAAATTAACCAGATAAGAATTCAAATTAGATGAACGTTGCTCGGGTTCACTCATCCACCCCATATCCAAATGTGAATAAAATTACTCCAAGAACCAATTATGAAAGAAATCGGGATAACCCTCTTAACCCAGGCTTCCCAATTTGGAGTCAGCCACTCTAATTATATGGCATCCCAAATCGGAGCTAGCCACATAACTAGCCTATTCACGGGTCTAAAATCCTAAGCTTGGTTTCTTTTCCCAATACTGAGTCAAATAACCCAAAACTTAATTATTTCACTCACCATTCTAGTCTTAAAACATAACATTATGCACTTCTAGATTCCCACTCGGAGTCGTCCATAAGACACAGCAAGAATGATAAGAACTGATTGTAAATGATAATGGTATTCAATCCATACAACTCAATAACCAACTAAGATACATGAAATAAATCAATCATTAAAACTGGAAATTAACTTGAAAGAATAAATTCCATGAATTAACAATAAGAACAAGTGAAATAAACCATTCAATCATATATTTAAATTCAAAAGATGTTCAGAATTTGCATCATGGGTAGGGAATTCAAAGATCCCCCAAACAACTAAAAGACTACTCACAATCCATTACAAAATCAAAAGGAAAGAGGAAAGAATAAACCCAAAAATTCAATAAGGCGTAAATCGCGATTGAATCCCACGTTCTTCAATCTCCTTCTTTAAATCTTCAATGGAGAAAAATTCTGGAAATTCTCATATAAAAACTGTGTATTGAAATTAAACTAGGTGTTTCGAATGTAAAAACTCTTGATTTGTAAATTAAATCTAAAGATAAAATTGAAAACCTAAATTAAAAACAAGAGAAAAATCCCCAAAATTCTAGTTCTTAAACCCCAGTATGATAAAAGGCTGCCAAAAATCCAAACTCCTTGCCCAAACAGCAAACTTTTCTTTTTATATCCCGAGGGGTCACGGTGGTAACCAGATTGGTTGCCACCGTGAGGGTGTCAAGGAAGTAAATCTGCCCTGCGTGTAGGATAGGGGTCACAGTGGTAACCAGATTGGTTGCCACCGTGAGATGCTCAAATTTCACTTCTGTCCAGGACTTTCCTATGTCACGGTGGCAACCAGATTACCTTGCCACCGTGAGGTACCTCCTCACTTGATTCTGTCTTGGTGCGAATTATGTCATGGTGGTAACCAGATAGGTTGCCACCGTGAGGTACTTCTTGCCTGCATTTTGCCCGAAGGATAAATATGTCATGGTGGTAATGACATTGGTTACCACCATGACCCATAGTATGCCTGCATTCTGTTTTTCTTTCCTTTGCATGTCACAGTGGTAACCAGATAGGTTACCACCGTGAGGTACCTAAGAAAATGCTGCAAACAAAAATCAAACTTAATCAAAAACTAACAAAAATGCATAAAAATTCTAATTTTACTAAGATTGACAAAATTAATCTAAAGTAAGCATATCACGACAATAAACACTGCTAAACACCCAAAAATCATACGAAAATACTATCAAATCTAAATACTAAATTGAAGTTATCAGCCGTGCAACTGCCACACCTACATAAATATCCTCCTTTAAAGGCTCTCCGAAGGTGGTCACGTCTTCCCTTAGGTGGAACAAAAGTATCGTCACCACTCCTCCAGCACATATCTGGGATGTTAGCTGCCAATCCAGTCCAACCAAATTCGCCACTATCTCGTGGCTAATGTCGATGTGGCGACCCCTAGTTATCTCCCATAAGCATACAATCTCTACTACATTCACCGACCTTGGACTGCCCATGTGGCCTATATATGAATTGGACATGACCCTTTATATATATCGGTAGACCTAAGTAGACAATAGCATGCTCTTCGCTATATCTGGATGGTATGGAAGCCCCAGTAGCGCTGTTTCGGCCCAATGCTGTTGCTCAACTGATCTCTCAGCCGTCATGACTCCCTCTCCTATCGGGAGTCGCATGGCCTCGTTAAACTTCTGCCGGCTAATACTGAATGATATCCCTCTAAGCCGAAATGTGATAACCCCTAGCTCTGTATCTACTCTTTGAAAACCTCTACAGTGTAAAGTAGACAGAAACTCTCGAAATATCTCAGGGTATATTTAAAATGTAGGCCCAAAGAATTGAGTCCAGCCCGCTGTTGCTAACAAGGCCTCTGTGTTTACCAGTATACCCATCTCTCGAAGGAAAGTCTGAGACATGAATCTACTGGCTCTGAACTATAATGTGCCAAGGACTCATATCTCCGTCTCTACTCAAGAGATATCCACTGGAGTGCCAAAGGTGCATCAAGTGCCTAAGGAGGATGTCTTCTAGAAGGCATCTGCAAAAAACAAAACAATAATTAATTTGTGCAAAAGACTCTAAATACAAAAAAAATTTAAATAGTGATTTTTCTAAAAATTTCAGTAGCATCTCGGCTAAAATTTGCCTACCTTCCTACACAAAATATTCAATTACAAACACATTTAATATCCATAATGTACGAAAAATTAAATTTCAATCAAACCAATTAACTAATTTTAAACATCCTTAGGTCCAAGGCATATACAAAGAATATCATAAACACTATAAAATTTTTATTTATCATCATTTTTTCCTTTTACTTTCTTTTTTCTTTCTTACTTAATTAATTTTTCCTTTTTTCAAAGTAGGCAGTTACGAGCACTTGAAAAAACAATAAATTAAATTGCACAATTTCACATTATTTTGATCCACAAACTCATAGAACTCATCTATAATGGTTATTTACACAAGAAAATAGCAAAAAACTAAGAAACATCATAGAAAATTGACCTTTGGAGCGCAAATGACAGTCTTACAAAATGTGATGAAACTCAAAAAAATGCTACCCTGACGTGCGCGACGTTTGGAGGATCGATTTAGTGCAAACAGTGCATAAAACGGTGCAGAAATGAGGGAGAAAATGGAGAAAAATCGAGATGAACATTTTCCGTTGCGCAGAAGAGAAAGAAGAAAGAAAGAAGGGGCAAGAAGGAAGAAGAAAGGCCAACCTTTTAAATTCGACGTGATAGATGGGCTGCCATCGTTCGCAGCGACCGATGGGCACAACCTTCGTCCTGTTTGTCATTCAAATTTGCTTCTTTTCTTAGTTTTTTGGCGCCAAACACTTATACAACATGTATTTAACTTGAAAAGAATTAATTTAAACCTACAAATTATCAATTTTACCCCTAATTAATTTTTTTTAATCCACGAAAATATTATTATCCCATTTTTTAATTAAAACTATAGTTAAATACTCCTTGAATAGTCGAGTTTGACCCTTGTTGATGCCTATATCAGACTTCACGCTTTACAAAAATAGATTTCTTTTCCTATGAAGAAATGGGCAAAATGAATATACAAGGAATGCATGTGCACATGAAATGCATGGGCCATTAAAAAAAAATGTAGAGAAAACATTCATCCATGTGAATTAGGGGTGAGTGAGGAGCTGGCCATGACTCACTAAAGGAGTCACACCCGTCTACCAATACATCCCTATAAATAGAGCTCAACTTTTGTCCACTTATGCAACAATCGGTTATTAGACCAGATCTTCCCCATAGGTATTTTCTCTTCCTTCTCTATTCATTTCTTTTAATTTTTTATTTTCTTTTCCCATTTTTATTTTCTTCACAGGCCTTCTCATCATGTGAACACCAGTTGTTAATAGACTGCATAAACTTTTAGATAACCCTAAGACTTGGAAAAATTCTACTTTAGCCCCTTATGCTAACTTGAAATTTTGAGGTGACTTAAGATGGATAAATCTGTTAGCCGCTGCTCGCTACTGGGACCCTAGATTCCATGTCTTTAGGTTTAGCCACGAAGAATTATGCCCCCTAGCTGAAGAACTTGCCATGATCATCGGTGTGCGGTTTCCTTCTGGTACTTTACTTTGTGCCCCAAACTGCACACCAAACTACCCAAGGGAGATAGCACAAACCCTAAGAATCTTACCATCTGCAGCTACTGGACTAGTTCCCCAAGGTAGTCCTTTCTCTCTAGAAATTCTAATTGATGCACTAAGTGATTTATCAGACGTGCCTGATATCAGTCTAAATAGCTCATATTTAATCCATGTTTTATATATAAAATAATGTTTATGTATAGTTAATTGTGTTAGAAATAGGTATGTTTTATGTTTTTTTTGAGTTTTGTGTGTGTAGGAGAAAATGGAAAAAATGGAGAAGAGAAGGAGAAAGAGAGCAGAAATTAGCTAAGGAAGAATCAGTCTATTGCGAGCGCGACAGAAAGCACCAAGCCAAAGACAAAGGAAGAAAGGAAAAAAGAAAGCCAAGGAGAGAAGTGATCTATTACGAGCGCGACAGGATGCGCAAATGAAGGAAGCCAAAGAGAAGGAGGAAGGGAGCCAGCGAGCAGTGTTGCAAGCAAGGCTGCCTATCGTGAGGTCACGATATGGCGCGGAGGAAAGCTAGCGCGAGGAAAGTGGAGCGAAGAGTAAGGCGTGTTTTATAGCGATCGCGACAGAGAGGACCATTGGAAGTTAAGTTCAAATTTTTCCTTGAAGAATTATGACTTTCCACCAAGTCTTGCAACCTTCCTCTGGAACACTTGAAGGGATATAACTTTTAGAACTTTATAAATATTAGTTTTAACTGTAATTTTAGTGTTGTATAGTTTTAATTGAATATTTTTCATTAAGAATTCTGTGAGTGAGTGAGTACATTCTTTAGGTTTTAAGTTAGAATTTTATGTTTTGAAGAGAAGATCAATTGCAAGGAAGAAGATATCCTTTGTGAAGGGAAAATTGTTGAAAGATCTCTTTCTTCATTTCTCATCTTTACTTCTTCTTTGTATTTATTAAATGATTAATTTATGAACTTGAATATTTAATGCTATATTTTATTATTCATATCAATTTAATATTATTTCTTGTAGAATTTTCTATTAGTATTTTTATGCATGATCATTATAAGTAAGTATTTAATTGAATGGTAAATTCTTACTTACATCTAATAGAATTTCATCATTGAACTATTATTTGAGAAATCATAATATTAAATGGTTGTTATAGGTTGTTTATTATTCCTGAAATTTGCATATATAACACTTTAATTCATTAATGAAAATTGTGAGTTAGAATTATAAATGCATATTTTAGGCACTCTAATTTATATTGAAAGAATAAATTGGAATTTCATTCAACTTGGCTTGCATGACAAGAATATAATCATAATCAAGAATAATTAATTCAAGTTCTATTTACTATTTTATAATCATTAACCTTTTATCTTCTCCGATTATCTATAACTAGATTAATTAGAATTAGATATAGTATTTCCACTTTCATTCAACAAATGTATGGTCATTGTAAATAAGATTAAAATTGAGTAGTAATAGTGTGTAATAATTAGTACATTCCTCGTGGGATCGACATCTTTGGTACTATTTCGGTACATCGTATGCTTGCAGAATTAGCGCATATAAAATAGGCTAACAAGTTTTTGGCGCCGTTGCCGGGGAATAATGTTTTATTTATTGTCATTGTGAAACTTGATTTATGATTTTGGATTACAATATTTGTTTTATTTTATTTGTTTGTTTGTTTAATTGACTTAATTTTTGTTTTGTGTTGTTTTTATAGGATTTGATAAGTTCATGCCTAGTACTAGAATTTCTCAAAAAGAGCTTGAACCTTTGAATTCTGAAATAGAGAGATATTTGTCAAGTAATAGAAAATCCAATAAAAAGAAGAATAAGAATAAGAGACCAATAATGGCTGAAGAGGAAAATCCACCAAGGTTGATGGATTTTGCTACACCTGCATTGAGTAGTGCTCAACAAGGTGTGGTAAGAAGTACGGTAAATGCTAACCAATTTGAAATTAAACCTTCTCTTTTGCAAATGATTCAAAATAGTATTTAGTTTTATGGTTTGGCAAATGAGGATCCTAATGCTCATTTGCCAAATTTTCTAAAGATATGTGATACTTTTAAAATTAATGGAGTTTCTAATGATGTAATTAAGCTTAGACTTTTTCCTTTCACTTTGAAGGATAAAGCCAAGGCTTGGTTGAATTCATTAACTAGAGGATCAATAACCACTTGGGACCAATTGGCTCAAGCATTTTTATCAAAATACTTCCCTCTAGCCCAAACTGCAAAAATTATAAAAGATATCACAACTTTTGTGCAAAATGACAATGAATCTTTGTACGAAGCATGGGAGAGATTTAAGGAATTGCAGCGAATGTGTCCTCACCATAACCTTCCAAGGGAGCTATTGATGCAAACCTTTTACAATGGAGTTAACCCTACAACTAGGGGTACTATTGATACTACAGCTGGTGGTTCCTTGATGAGGAAGACAATAGAAGCTGCTTTTGAATTGCTAGAAGAAATGGCTATGAATGATTGTATGTGGCCCATCGAAAGAGTAAGGGAATCTAATTCTAATGCTAGGGGGGTTCATGCCATAGATTCTGTTGTAGCCTTACAAGCCCAAATAGACACTTTAACTCAAAAAGTTAGTAGCCTAGGAATGGGGGGTAGTTCACAAAAGGTATGCACTATTTGTGGACAACAAGGTCATACAAGTGATGTATGCAATTTGGGAATAAATAATTCTGAGGAACAAGTTAGTTTTATCCAAGGGCAAGGAAGAGGTAACCCATATTCAAATACATATAATCCTGGTTGGGGAAACCATCCTAATTTTTCATGGGGGAATAGTAGTAACCAAAATAGGGGTATAGGATTTCAACCACCTCAAGATAGGTTTGGAGGTTTAGAAGCTAAAATGGATAGTTTCTTAGAGGGGATTAACCTAAAATTTAGTTCACAAGAAGTGAACCAAAAGAGGGAAGAAACAAAGTTTGACCAAATCACTAAAAATCAAGCCTCATCCATCCATAACTTGGAAGTACAAATAGGACAAATAGCTAAGGCTTTACCATCAAGAATGCAAGGAAATCTACCAAGTAATACGGAGGAGAATCCAAGGGAACATCTTATGTAACAACCCAAAACGGGCCTAATCGGAATTGGCACGCTAAGTCGAGATATCAAGGATAATTCGATAATTTGTGCATGTGGAAATTTGAGTATTAAGGACCCAATTGAAGAATTAATTAAAGTTCAAGTGAAGAATTATTGTGTTAGTGATCGTGAAGTGTAATTTGCCAAGGATTTAAGTAGGATTTGCCAAGGACTAAAGAGTAATAAGATAAGATATTTTGATTTGAGCTAATGGGAGTTTGCCATGTGGCGTGGTGGGTGTGTGCAATTAATGGGGAAAGAAGAAAAAGGAAAAAGAAAGAAAGAGAGAAGAGCAAATCACGTTCCTGCTCTCTCTTCTCCTCCTCTTCCTATTTTCTCTTCTTCTTTCTTTTCCCGTTTCTTGCTCTTCATCCCCTGGTTGTGTGTGTGAGCTGGAGTTGATCAGGAAGAGTATTGGAGCAAGATTAAAGAGGTAAGTGTTTGGGATTTAGGGTTTCCTGTAGTCCTTTTTCATCTCCTTCTGGTTTTGTTTGATTTGAGTTAGGGTTTGGATTAAGAGATTTATGGGTTTTGTTTGTGCAAGTTGATTGGTGACAAGAAGAAAGATAAAGGAAAAGGGAAGGTTAAAGCTTGAAGAGAACAGCTGGGTTGCGCTTCAAGAGGTTTGGGAGTTTTATTTTTGTTATGTTTGGTTTGGAAGTTTGGGAGTTTGTCTCTGCTCTTTTCTCGTTTTGGGATCAGGTCTGTGTGTGTAGAGTTTGATTTCTAGAATTTTGAGTGACTTGGTATGTGTATATGCATGATTTAATTTGGGTACTTGTGTAAGTAATGCATGATTAGTGATTGAGATAAATGTATATGAGGTTTGGTAGTGATAATGCATGAGTTTGGGAATGTCTTGTGTTTTGATGTTCATGTTGGATTTTTGGGTTTTGCATGATTTTCTGGAATTGTGATGTGCGATGAGACTTAAACTGGTATTTATGGTATGGGTTTTGGTTTATGATAAGTTATGATGCATGATTAGTGAGCTAATTGAACCAAATGTGAAGTGAATGAATTTTGCTGTAAATTTTCTGGTTTTGTGATTATTGAGATATTGATTTGTGAATTGATAAATTGATCGTAATTAATTGTGGAAATATGTTGTTTTATGTTGGTTATGGTGTTTGGAAGGCCGATTCTGAGGTAAGTTGGAGTTTAAGTTTGATTTGGGTGAAAATGGTTTGGATTTGAATTTTTTGGTCTTTCTTCCGTTTTTACCGAGAACTGAAGGTCATGACTCTGTCGCGAGCATGACAGAGACGTGAAATCCAGCTCTCGTGCGCTGAGGGCAAGTTCACGAATCGTGAACAGTGAGGAAATGTGAGCAATGCTCACTAGTGGTGAGCGATGCTCACGAGTCATGAGCCTCCTGGACAGTGCTCACGAGTCGTGAGCAACCTTCACGACTCGTGAAGGTTGCTCAGGACTCGTGTCCCTAGCATTCTATTGCGAGCATGACTTTATCGCGATCGCGACAGAGATTCCATTTTGCCCCATTTTTCTCTAGTGCTCTGTTTTTCTAAAATGGGTTTTAAATGTCTTTTCTTGGCTTGTCACTGCTGTATGCTATATTATTTTGCTTATATGTGTAATGATCATGATTTCTTCATAACAAATAACATGTGTTCTATTTCCTTAAAATGGATTTCAAATGCCTTTCTCATGGTTTTTCCCTCTACTGTATGCTATGGTACCTTGCTCTTTTGTGTAATGATCATGATTGCATCTTGATAAATAATATGTTGCCATGATAAATTATATGTTGTGTTTTGGATATAAATATTGCTGAGATTTAAATTGTGTAAATGGATTTTATGCATGATTGATGTGATGAACTATACGTTTATAAACCAATGAATGCTATATGAGCAATTTGGTGAGTATCATGAAATGAGTTTGATTTATTATGCAAGCCTAAGATTTGTGATCCTTGCTATGAATAATGTGCTATGCTTAAATGTGATTGGTGTTATGCATAACCTGCGAAAGTCGGTCTAGTGGATAGTTAGGCATGCCTAATAGAGTCTCTTTAGCTGCAGCACCTTTGGATATTTGGACCCCGATCAGGTCCCCCGTTTGGTTCATCGCGAACCCTTTTTATGTGTTCGTGTCACACCCCAACCTATACCATGGAGACTTCTCCTCATATTAGAGGGAGAAGGATCCAGATAGGTAGGAGTGTCACATCCCGCTAGTACAAACAAGGAAAACATCACATACAAAAACGATATATCATAGTTAAATAAAAACTTTAAAAGAAAGAAGCGTGATACAGAGCAAAATGAATACTTTTATTAATATTCAAAAAGAGCTCTTTACATCTTACATCAGTTTACAAACGAAAAATACCAATAAACAAAAGTCCAAAGTACACTGTTTCGAAGGGCTAACAAAACGTTATATCTATTACAAAAGAAAGGAAAGCCTATACTACAAAACATCCGATCTCTAGTTGCGTTGGCCTTCCCGATGCGACACGCCCAGACCTTGCGTACCAAAAACCTTCCACACCTGCACGGATAAACACCCATGCTAAGCGAAATCGCTTAGTGGGGAAAACACAAATGCATAACCGCCACTCATAGTGACGACAACAGAAGGCACATGACAATGATACAATTATAGATATAAGCTCATACATGATCAGTTCAATTATTTATATTATCATTCAATGTTCTTGTACAAAGATACACTAACACCTGCTTAATCATAAAGAGTGGATAACGAGTACACATAGATACTTGAGAGTATCAATATCATATTATGGACACATAGATACCCAAAGGTATCGAGTCATTCTTTTTATTTTACTTCCAAATTGTTTTCACATAGAATCTTAAGAAAGATTCAAACAGAAGGATCGCGAGGATCCGCTCGGGGGACCTGATCAGGGTCCAAAATCGTACACATAGCTGCAGCAACACATAACTCTATTAGGCATGCCTAACTATCCACTTTCCGACATTAGCAGGTTATACGAATTCTTGTCAAATTAACATACATATTATTCATTTAAATAGGTATTCAAGGCTTTAAATCAAAGAGTACATGCAAAAGAAATCAAGTCATTAAGCAAAAAGGAGAAGAAATCAAATTTGGAAGTCACGTCTGTCACGCTCGCGACAGAAGCCAAGCTATACCTCCCCGCCTCGTCTCGAGATTGCGAGTGATCTCATGCTCGCGAGAGGACGTAGGTGCTACTCTTCTGTCGCGCTCGCGACAGAAGAGAGCCTTGCATATGTTCGAAGTTCGAGCACTTAATAGAATTTCGTCCTCGAAATTCTTACCTGCTTCAAACAACTGAGGGTATTGTAGTCTCATAGCTTTCTCTGGTTCCCATGTAGCTTCTTCAATACCGTGATGTTGCCATAAGACCTTGACCAGTGGTATCTGTTTATTTCGGAGCTGTCTGATTTCCCTATCCAAAATCCTTTTTGGTTCTTCATCAAAAGAAAAGTCTTGCTGAATCCGGACATCTTGCACTGGTAACACATGTGAAGGATCTGACCGATATCTCCGAAGCATAGATACATGAAAAACATCATGTAGTCTAGCTAACTCTATAGGCAAAGCTAGCTGATACGCTACTGGACCTACTTTTCTTAGAATCTCATATGGTCCAATAAAGCGTGGACTTAATTTGCCTTTCTTTCCAAAACGGCGAACCTTTCGCCACGGTGACACTTTCAAGAAAACCTTATCACCCACTTCATACCGAATATCTCTGCGCTTCAGGTTAGCATAAGAACACTGTCGATCCTTAGCTGCTTTCAAGTTCTGTTGCACAACCCTTACTTTCTCTTCGGTATCCCGCACTATATCCGGACCTATCATAGCCTTTTCTGACAGTTTAGTCCAACATATTGGTGTTCTACATTTCCGTCCATACAATGCTTCATAAGGGGCCATACCAATGCTCACTTGATAGCTGTTATTATATGCGAATCCCATCAAAGACACATACCGATCCCAGCTTCCTCAGAACTCTAAAGCACAACCCCGGAGCATATCTTCCAAAACCTGAATAACCCTCCATCGGTCTGCGGATGAAAAGCAGTGTTGAAATTTAATCGAGTTCCCAAAGCCGCTTGAAGCGCTTTCCAAAACTTGGATGTAAAACGAGGATCTCGGTCGGATATAATGGAAAACGGAATCCCATGCAATCGGACTATCTCATCCACATAAAGTTCTGCCAACTTATCCATAGAATAATCCAATCGTACTGGCAGAAAATGCGCGGATTTTGACAATCGATCCACTATAATCCACACTGAATCATGCTTACGCTGAGTCATAGGAAGGCCAGATACAAAATCCATCGTGATGTCATCCCACTTCCATTGAGGAATGGGTAAGGGATGAAGCAATCCCGATGGCACTTGATGCTCGGTTTTCACTTGCTGACAGGTGAGACATCTAGAAACAAATTCTGTTATATCTCTTTTCATTCCTGACCACCAATAAAATTGCTTCAGATCTTGATACATCTTGTCCCCACTAGGGTGCATAGTAAAGACTGATGAATGAGCTTCTTGCAATAGCTTCTTTCTTAACTCACCCATATTAGGTACGCATAACCGATTACCATGACTAAGCACTCCTTCTCCGTCTATCAAGTACTCGGTCCGCTTGCCCTCTTTCACTGCTTGATAAACACGCTGTAGCACATGGTCATCCAACTGGACCTTAGCAATCTCCGATTTCAAACTCGGCTTAACTTTAAGTTGAGCAATTAAAGCACCTTCAGAATCAAACCTCCATCTGCCTCGGCTAGCTAGCAACGCAGACATAGACTTTCTACTGAGAGCATCAGCCACTACATTAGCCTTACCCGGATGGTAGTCAATAATACAATCATAATCCTTGAATAACTCTAACCATCTCCGCTGCCTCAAATTCAACTCCTTCTGAGTTAACAAATACTTGAGACTTTTATGATCAGTAAAAATTCTGCACGTCTCCCCATACAAGTAGTACCGCCATACTTTAAGTGCAAACACTACCACTGCTAACTCCAAATCATGAGTCGGGTAGTTCCGCTCATGAGGCTTCAACTGTCTCGATGCATAAGCTATAACTTTATTCCCTTGCATCAGAACACAACCTAAGCCAATTCCCGAAGCATCACTGTACATAGTGTACTCTTTACCCGAAACCGGTTGTGTGAGCACAGGAGCTTTAACCAGCAACTCTTTTAAACGATCAAAACTGGCTTGACACTTCTCAGTCCATACAAACTTAACATCCTTCCGAAGTAGCTTGGTTCAAGGAGAGGCTAACACTGAAAATCCCTGAACAAACCGTCGATAATACCCTGCTAAACCCAGAAAACTTCTCACTTCAGGTACATTCTTCGGAGGCATCCAATTTACAATTGCTTCAATCTTACTTGGATCAACACGCACACCCTCTGCTGACACCACATGTCCAAGGAAAGCTACTTCATTCAACCAAAACTCACACTTACTGAGTTTCGCATACAGTTGATGATCTCTTAACATCTGTAATACCAACCTAAGATGTTCCTTATGTTCTTTTCAATCCATCGAGTATACCAAAATATCATCAATAAATACCACAACAAACTTGTCCAGATACGGTCGGAAAATTCGGTTCATCAGATCCATAAAGGCTGCAGGCGCGTTGGTCAAACCAAAAGGCATCACTAGAAATTCGTAATGACCATAACGCGTCCGAAAAGCCGTCTTAGCCACATCTGCTTCTTTAACCCCCAACTGGTAATATCCTGATCTCAAGTCTATCTTAGAGAATACCCCAGCTCCTCTCAACTGATCAAAAAGATCTTCAATCCTTGGCAATGGATACTTATTCTTGATAGTCACTTTGTTAAGCTGTCGATAATCAATGCACATCCGTAGGGTTCCATCCTTCTTCTTAACAAACAGCACTGGAGCACCCCATGGTGATACACTGGGCCGAATGAATCCTTTGTCTAACAGCTCCTGCAACTGACTTTTCAATTCCTTCAATTCCACTGGGGCCATTCGGTAAGGAGCCTTAGAAATAAGAGCGGTACCTGGAACAATCTCTACTGACAATTCAACCTCTCTCTCGGGAGGTAATCCTGGTAGTTCCTCCGGAAAGACATCTACAAAATCTCTTACAATAGGAATGTCTTGAATCTTAACTTGACCTCTCCGAGAATCCAAAACCACAGCCAAAAACGCTTTACATCCTTTCCTGATAAATCTTCTGGCTTTTATAGCTGATACCACATTATGCAAAGAACTACTTCCGATTCCCTTCATAACAACAGGCATTTGATTTTTATCCTTCAAAACCATCACTTTCCTATGACAATCCACCACCGCACGGTGCTTATCCAACCAATCCATCCCCAGAATAATATCAAACTCGTGAAATGGCAAGCAGATTAAATTCACAACAAACTCTGTACCTTGAATCTTTAAGGGGCACTTCCGACACACCCGATTAACCAGAACACTCTGACCTAACGGACTAGATACACAAATCTCATATTCCAACTTCTCCTCACTTCCCAATTTACCCCATAACTTATCAGAACACACATACGAATGGGTAGAGCCTGGGTCAATCAAAGCATAAACTTCAGAGTCAAGCAAAGAGAACTTACCGGCAATCACTTCGGGAGCATTCTGTTCCTCTCGGGCTTTCATAGCATAGGCCCTACCAGACGATGGCACAGGGCGATCTACTGATTCTGAGGGTTCTCTCTCTCGAGGCCGACCACCACGACCCCTTCCTCTACCCCGATTACGGCTTCCTTGGGGTACATTAGATCCATCTCGGCTCCCTTCCTGTTGTCCCGAAGGATCTCCATACCGATTCGGACAATTCGCAAGTAAATGGTCTGTAGAACCACATCTAAAACAGCCTCCCGTTAACCATCGACACTCACCCCAATGTTGTTTGTTACAATGAGTACATCGGGGAGTGCCATCTCCTCTACCTGAGCCCGCTCCCCTGGAAGAACCCTGTCTCCTCCCTCTAGGGGCCGAACTAGCTACAGACTCATCAGCAAAGTTTCCTTGCGATTCCCTTGGTCTCTTGCCTGAAGAAAAGCCACCTCTAGCAGACTTCCTTCTTTGAGCTTTCTCTCTCAGAATATTCTCAGAACGCTCCGCCCTCAAGGCTGCTTGAACTAACTGATAATACCTCACATTTGGAGCCGACATCAAAGAGATTAGCATCACCTTCAGAGACTCATTCAAGCCTGATTCAAAATGCTGACATCTGAACTCTTCTGTGAGAACCCTTGGCGGTGCATACTTACTAAGCTTGTTAAACTCATCTTCATATTCGGCCACAGACATTGTTCTTTGCTTGAGAGTTAAAAACTGCGCCCACTTAGCATCCTTATATGCTTTAGTGACATACCGATTCTGAAACTCACTCTCGAAAAATTCCCATGTAATCGGTTCAGGAACTTGCGATTGACTAACTACCAATCTCCACCAATCATAAGCAGAACCTTGTAACAAGGATAATGCACACTCCACTTCCTGTTCTGGTGGACATCTTATCTCCCTAAGAACTCTAGACGTCTTCTCTACCCACATTTCTGCCTTATTAGATTCATCTATGCCAGTACCAAAGAAATCCTCTGCACCATGCTTTCTTAACTTCTCAATAGGGGCACTTGGTGCTGTTACCCTTTCAAGTACCCTAGTCATACTCTGAAGCATTGCTTCCAACGGTCCAATAGGCACTTCAGGTCGCCCCCTAGGAGGTTGAGCCGGACCAGAAACTGAGGGATCTTGCTCTTGGGGATTCGCACTTTCCGCTGACCCCTCAAGTGATCCACGAGCGGACTCCATAACTACAAAACATAAACGCAGTGCGCATCAGGCCAACACAACTCCCACAACTAACTAACACACTGAAACCCAGTAACATCTAAACCAGTAGCTCTGATACCACCTAATGTCACACCCCAACCTATACCATGGAGACTTCTCCTCATATTAGAGGGAGAAGGATCCAGATAGGTAGGAGTGTCACATCCCGCTAGTACAAACAAGGAAAACATCACATACAAAAACGATATATCATAGTTAAATAAAAACTTTAAAAGAAAGAAGCGTGATACAGAGCAAAATGAATACTTTTATTAATATTCAAAAAGAGGTCTTTACATCTTACATCAGTTTACAAACGAAAAATACCAATAAACAAAAGTCCAAAGTACACTGTTTCGAAGGGCTAACAAAACGTTATATCTATTACAAAAGAAAGGAAAGCCTATACTACAAAACATCCGATCTCTAGTTGCGTTGGCCTTCCCGATGCGACATGCCCAGACCATGCGTACCAAAAACCATCCACACCTGCACGGATAAACTCTCGTGCTAAGCGAAATCGCTTAGTGGGGAAAACACAAATGCATAACCGCCACTCACAGTGACGATAACAGAAGGCACATGGCAATGATACAATTATAGATATAAGCTCATACATGATCAGTTCAATTATTTATATTATCATTCAATGTTCTTGTACAAAGATACACTAACACCTGCTTAATCATAAAGAGTGGATAACGAGTACACATAGATACTTGAGAGTATCAATATCATATTATGGACACATAGATACCCGAAGGTATCGAGTCATTCTTTTTATTTTACTTCCAAATTGTTTTCACATAGAATCTTAAGAAAGATTCAAACTGAAGGATCGCGAGGATCCGCTCGGGGGACCTGATCAGGGTCCAAAATCGTACACATAGCTGCAGCAACACATAACTCTATTAGGCATGCCTAACTATCCACTTTCCGACATTAGCAGGTTATACGAATTCTTGTCAAATTAACATACATATTATTCATTTAAATAGGTATTCAAGGCTTTAAATCAAAGAGTACATGCAAAAGAAATCAAGTCATTAAGCAAAAAGGAGAAGAAATCAAATTTGGAAGTCACGTCTGTCGCGCTCGCGATGACTGTCGCGCTCGCGACAGAAGCCAAGCTACACCTCCTCGCCTCGTCTCGCGATCGCGAGTGATCTCATGCTCGCGAGAGGACGTAGGTGCTACTCTTCTATCGCGCTCGCGACAGAAAGAGCCTTGCATATGTTCGAAGTTCGAGCACTCTGTCGCGCTCGCGACAGAGAACTCCTTCGAGTTCCTTGGCGCGACATCTCTCGTGCTGGCGCGAGGGTTGAAACCTCCGTACTCTGTCGCGCTCGCGACAGTGTCGTGATCGCGACAGACACGGGTTTTTCAGCTCTTACGCCCAAAATCTGCAGAATTCACACAAAATTCACATCCAAACTTCCAAAATTGATTCTAAACCTCAAAATTGAGCAACACAAGCATCAATAACTCATCATATAATTAAAAACCCAGCTTTATCACTATTTATCTTAATTAAATCAAGCCAAATACATGCTCAATTCCAAGAAATCCCAAAACAACAACTTTAACACTAATTGCAACTATTCACATGATTCCCTGCAAATCCTTCAATAGTATTCATTCTCTCACATCACATATCACACTCATTCCAATTCAAGCTATAATAACACAACTCATAATCCCAATCAAAGCAAAATCACAATTATCAGACTCAAATCACAAATATACATAAAAAGACAAACGTTCCCAAACCTTCTTTCCTTAGCTCCTATTCGCGAGCTCCGCTCCCGCTAGCGATTTCTTTCCCTTTATTCGGTCTAAGAGCCTCCTCTGAACCACAAACCCACAATAGCTAAGATCAATTCTAAAGCAATCCACATATAAACATATATATAACCTAAACCTAGAGAAGAGGAAGAAGAAGAACTCAATGCGTCCATAACCCCTACTCACCTTTGAGCTTCAAAAATTACTATCCAAACAACTCTAATTACTCAAATAAAGAAGAGGGAGCAAGATTGTGCAAAGAAAAAGGAAGAACAAAGAAAGAAGAAGAAGAAGTGAAGAAAGTGGCGTGGAGAAGAGAGGGAGAACGGAAATCAAAAGGGAATGGCTGCCTTCTCTCTCTCTCACCAAACTCATTAAATGCTAACCCATCCACTATGCCACATGTCACTCTCTCCAAAAGACACTTGCCCTATATCACACCCTACTCCCATACATTACTATGCACAATAATCCATCTCTTGCTTATACCTTACTTATATACACCCACCTATACACTAGCCTAATTCCTCTTCTCAAACTAATACACATAAATTAAATAAATAATCCAATATAACACATACAAATACACACATACAGACACGGACAGGCTCAAACTACTGGGGTGGTTTTGGGGTGTTACAGTTCGGATCCATGCGATCCTTTTCAATGTGTTTGGATCTTGTTTAAGATCCCCCATCAGTAAAATGTTTTCAAATGTGATATAAATTTAATGATTTTTGATTCGTACCCGTAAGGTACGTTATGCATTCGATTCCTAACCATAAGGTACTTTATGCGTTCTCTCGTTATCCACTATTGTGAGTCAGCAGGTGCTTTATTTGTTTTGTTCTGCTTTAAAATGACTACAAGATTATGATATTCGAATGCACATGATGATTAGTCTGAGCCATCTGTTCATATGTATATGGAATGTGGATATGAGCTTCTGAATGTATGTTTTTATTATGCAAGCATGATTTTATATCTGACATGATTATCCACATTTGTCATATCGTATGTGTTATAAGTTTCGGAATGCTATGATAGTGATTCGAATGTTATGTATTTACTCATATGACTCAAGTATGTTTATGTTATGTATGATTATATCCGCATATGTCATATCGTATGTGTTGCTTTAGCGACCATTATGAATGGTCGTCCACTCTTTTGTTGTGTTTCCCCCCTAATCGTTTATCACTTAGCACGATGCTTTATCTGTACAGGTGTTTTGTCGTTATAAATATAAGAATGTGAATGTTAGGTTTATAGAAATGTGAATTTGTTCAGTTATAACTATAACGCGCGCTGAACCCCGTGGCGCCCTGAAGACCCGCCTTTTGGGGCGATCGGGATGAGGTTCATTAAAACTTGCAACGAATTACAAGTGCATCTATATTGGGCAACAAGGAGGTTTCTTGGAGTCGCCACCCAATAGAACATTGGGAAGGGTCATCTAGCCTCAGCGAGCCTAAGGCGGCACATACATAACCATTTTGGGTAAGCCAAGAGGATCTTGGAGGTGCAGCCTAATAGAACATTAGGATGACCCTCTAACCTCATAGAACCTAGGATTACACAGCACGTAAATATCCATTTTCGGTAAACCAGAGGGATCTTGGAGGTCTCAGCCTAATAGAGCATTAGGATGATCCTCTACCCCCTCGAGCCTAGGATTATGTAGATTAGGCATTTTGGAGGGGAATAAGAAATATTTTTTAGGTTCCGGACCCTAACCTCATTGAGCCCAAGACCATAGTGGGTTCGAGACTTCTCATTTATTTGTACCTTGATTAATATTATAATTAAGTTTTGAATTAACCATTTCATCAACTTTCCATTCAATGCAGTTAATTGAAGCGCAATTCTTTCACGTAGATAAAGCAGTAAATTGACACGAAATAAAATACGCGAAAATAAATTACAATAAAACTAGGGGCGGAATACAACCCCCATTATAAAATGCTAGGTAAATCATACAGAAATTGGGATATTCATTGAAGTGAGGACATTGGTCCTGCCATGCATATTTATTACAAGCTGATTTTTGAGAAATGTCGGTTTTATTGGTTAAAAACAGGACTTTGGCCCCCGATTTTTGAAAAATCCCAGATTAATTACTATAAAACGTTTGGCCATTTTTACTTTAACAAGATCAAAACAATGTTCAGAATAGAATGAATAAAAATGGAAAACAAAGGTAAAGAAAGAACCCGTATTGAAATCCTCAGATTGGCGCGGCCACAATCATTAATAACTCCAACTCCAAAATGGTCAGAAAATAACTCATAAAAATAAACATGTCAATGTCAAAATCAAGAATAAAGTAAAGTAAGGAAAAGTAAAATAATAAGAAATTTTAAAGAAAATGAGTTAACAGATAAAAGAAATAGAAAAGGGAAAAGAAATAAGTTAAAATCATTAGAATTTGCGTAGGGATGGCCTTCTGCACATTACCGACGGGCGTCCCTGTCGTGACCGGCAGATGGAGTGGTGCGTCATCTACATCCCTTCTCTCAACCTAGAGACGGGCGTCGGTGACCACTCTGCCCGTTGGTCATCCCTGCTTCCAGAAAAACGGAAAAAAAACCTCAAAATTTCACTTGAAATTCTTTATTAAATAAAAAGTTCTTATTTATTAAAAAAAATTAAAACAATTAATATAATGCAATTAAATTATACAAATATTAATCCAGAATGTTTACCCTCGGATTTTACCTTTTAGGTGGATATCGAATGACTCCGGTCCCGCTCGTTTCACAAGGATCGAAAAAATGGATCAAGAAAAGAAAATTTATATTTTTCTTCCTTGAGAATTTGATAGCGATTCAAATGTTGGGATTAGCCAGGTTGAGGGAAACGAATGAATTTCGTTACCTCAAATTAGCTCAATTCGCGGATTAAAAAAATAGAAAAATTTGAAAGAGTTTTTATGGAATAAAATAACTCAAAATAGAGATTTTGAGAAAAACCATTAAATTTGGATTTTAGTAAATTGCTCATAAAAAGATTTTTCCCTTAAAAATTTGATAACACCTCAAAAATTTGCCAACCCCAAATAATGAAATTTAATCCACTATTTATAGAGTTTAAAAGATAATTGGGATGAACATAAATTTAAAGTTTGAATTTTAAAATCCTTTTAAAATTCAGTTTTTAACCAAATATCTGCCCCAATCTCATTCAAATTTGGAAGATATTAAACTTATCAGATCAAATTTTACCAAATCTGGCGTTATCTGATCAGATCCACTTCCGACGGCCGTGCCAATAAATACTGACGGGCGTCGGTAATAAGGGTACGCGTGGTAATCTGGACGATAGACGGACCGAGGCACGGGACAAGGGGCGGGTGTCTCTATGCGAATACGTGTTCGTCATTCATACTACAGACAGCCGTTTCTACAACACAAGAGACGGCCCGTCTATCCAAGCGACGGTCCGTCTCTCAATGCTAGAGACGGGGGAACACCAAATAGAGACGGGCGTCCCAGCTCCGACGGTGTTCCCGTCTGAGGAGCAAAATCTCAATTTTCAAGCTAAATTTCCCAAACTTCACGCTATAGAGAGAAAGATTTTAATCCTTGTGAAACCGAAAGACGAAAACCTCCGAATCCCATCCATTTATCCTAAAATGGATGCTGATCTCTTCATCGGGTAACTCTGACCTGGACTGTCTCAGGGCATGGTGTCTACAGTTGCCCCCAATTTTGGGGAAACTAGTGCATTAGTGCCTAGATGAGCAAAATTTCAGAGAAGAAACAAGGAAAGAAATGCGTACCTGAGGCAGTCCTTACCTCCTTGAAGTTGCATAGAAGCTGATGGTTGTTAGCAGGCCTCGTTTCAGCCTGCTCGGCAATGAGTAACCCAAAAGGCAGTGTTTTCTAACCGCAATCATTTTGCAATGTGTTCTATTGTATGTGCCCTTACCGGCCTTGTCCCAGTCTGTAAGGTGTCTGTGAGATGTAGTGTTCTCTAACTACGATCCTATTGTGAAGCGCAGTTGTTGAGCATTTTCTATAGATGCTAATTATACCGCAAGTATACGGTGTACCGCAATAGTACTTAAGATGTTGATCCCACAAGGAACGTTTTTACACACTATTACTAATTGATTTTAATCTTGTTTACAATGATTAATTAATGGTAGAGTTGATTTTAATCCAATCTAACATGTAAACTGAATATACCTAGTTAATGATAGTCAAAAGATGATAAAATAAATCATGAAGAATTAAAGACAATGAACTTGATTCCATCAATTTGATTAACATCTTTCATCTTTTTATGCAAGCCAAGTTAGAATCAATTTTTAACTCACTCTCTCGACATGAATTAAAATGCCTAAAACATACAATTAAAATTCTAACTCACAATTTTCATTAATGAATTAGAGGTTTCTAATTACATATTTTAAGAATAAACACTAACCTATAGCAATTATCTCAATATACCGATTTCTCAAAATATATCTTGATAATGAAACTCTATTAGATGTCATATAAAGCAAACTCTCGAATTACTTTAACTTATAAAAATCATGCAAAATATACTAATAGAGAATCTACATTGAAAGACTATGAAAGTAGATGAAAATAGAAAGAATTATAACATGCAAATTCATTGAAATGATATTCATCGAAATAATGGAGAAGAATTAAAAATAAGAGAATAAGATAGAAGCCTTTCAACCCTTTTCTCAATCTCTTGAAACAAATTTTCTTCTCCTTGATCTTCTTCTTCAAATCATAAGAACTAAGTAAAAAAATAAAACTAAAGAAAACTGTCTACAAAATACAGAAAATTAATTAACTAAAATTTCATATCATCTATATTGTCTCATATATATATTAAAACTACAGTTAAACTACATATTTATAGATGTTGATTTGAGAGATGTGTCTCTTGAAAATGGTTGCAAAGTTTGGTGAAAGAAAGTGACTTTTGGCTCAAAACTACCCCAACGGTCGTCTCTATCGCGCTCGCAACGTTGTCGCGATCGCGACAGAACACGCTCCTTGTTTTCTCCTTTCTTTCTTTCTCTCTGTTTTCTCTTCCTTCTCTGGCCAGTCACGAGACGCTATGCCCCATCACGTGGCGTGACTGGCGCTCACGTCTCGCTTCCTCCTCTCCTTTCTCTTCTCTTCTCTTCTCTTCTCCTTTTCTTTCCTATCCTCTCTGTGTCGTCACGAGTCGCCACCTACACTCATGACTCGTGACCCTTCTCTTGCAGCTCCTCTTCTTTTCCTTCTTTCTCTTTTCTCTTTGATCCAGTCACGTCGCGTTACCTCTGCTCACGTCTCGTTACCGCTTGTGTGAGACGTGACCTGCTCCTCTCTCGTGATCCTCTCCTTCCATATATTTTTTTCTCTTCATTTTTCACCTAAAAACATCAATAAACACAATAAACACTTAACTAATACAAATAAACATAAACTAACATATCACATCAAATTTTACACACAATTACATGATTAATTACATAAACTCATACAAAATAAATACCAAATTATACCTCAATTAGGCTCCTACCAAATTCCCCCACACTTAACCCTTGCTTGTCCTCAAGTAAGAGAAAAGAAATAAGCAAATTCAACAGCCAGTAAACATCACTACAAAACACTGTTCATTTAGCATATCTAATAGAATTGAAAAGAACCAAATATCTCATACACTCATAAAAAGATCAGTAAGTCAAAATTTTAAAGTATGCATCCCAAATTCAACAAATTACTTAACTTTACTAATTCCAACGTAAAGAGTATGAAGTCTATCAAAACTAAACATGACTTAAAAGAAAGAAAATTAACCATAAAGTTAAAATTCTCAAGCAACTAGCTGCACTTAGGACATTTTGAGCTCACTTACCCTTAATCCAATCTCATGGCATTTTTAGACTTTGCTTGTTTTTCTTTTCTTTTGATTTTTCTTTTTATTTTCTAGCAAGAGAAAGTTATATTGGTGCGTTTTACGCTCCATCCCATATTTTTGCAATTTTGATATATATCTTGCTTTCTTTTTCTTTTTATAACATAAGTCGGTGCATTTTATGCTCCATCCCACTTATTTTTATTCTTAGTCCTCATCCATTATTGAAAAGATAAAAAGGGTAAGTATTATGGCTATAGTTTCCTTAAACAACTAGAAACTGAAAATTTTAAACTAAATGAGTAGATTCTAACTTTAAAAACATGGTTAGTTAAAAAGACTAAATAATCTATAATGTTGAAATAAGTAAAAGAAAATAACTTGAAAAACTTAAAACACATACTAAAAAATTTTTAAAAACTGATAAAAATGAGCATAGAAGATAATTTGACTTAACAACCTATATAATATACCAAATAAACAATGCCTCATAATAAAGCTTACTTAAAACCTAATTGAAATATAAAAACACACAACAAACATATAAACAACACATACATAAACATATAAAACAATAATCAAACAAGCTAACTCATTCCCCCACACTTAGAACCAACATTGTCCTCAATGTGTAGGAATGACACACAAAAACAAGTAAAAGAAACAAATAAAATGAAGCGAAAGAAAAACTCCCCTATCATGGTGAAGGTGGAGGTGATGGAACCACAAAACCCGCTTGTAGCATGAAATTATCAAATTTATACTCCAACCTCCTTTGACATCGCTCAATGGAAGAAAGTTGTTCTTGCATACCAGATAACATCATTGGGATGTTATGGCTAGATGAGCCAACCTCAGGAACAACAGCCATATCTGTTGGAATATCGAGCATCACTTCATCTTCACTTGCCTCCTCATCACCACCTTCTTCTTCTTATGCCTCAACTTGTGGCTCAGAAGTTCCAGCAATATCCCTCCAACATGATCGAACACGAGGTGGAATTTCCTCTTTAGCTTCCTGCTCAACCCTTGAAGATGATGGGTTTTTTGTTCTCACCATTGTTGAATGTGTTAACAGTGAATGTAAACTAGAGGGAAGGAAATTCTGAAGACAATGGAAGAAATTAACAAAACCAAATACACTAAAGGAACACTGAAAAGACAAAAGAAAAAGAAATAGAAACAGATAATAAACTACAAATGAAATGTGGCTTTGTTATGCAGGAAAAATACCGAAATCAAGTGTGTTAGTGAAAAAAAGAAATTAAAAAGAAAATGAAAAAAAGAAAAATGAAAAGAAAGTTACAAACCTGAAAAGAAAATGAAAACCCCGTAGTCCCTAAGACTATTGAAGAAAAGAAATAGAAATAGAATGCTAAAATGAAGAACGAGAAAAACGAGAGGAAAACAGGGTATGGAAGTTCAAAAGTTTTCTGTAGAAGAAGAAGAAAAAGAAATGAAAAATGGTAATGAGGGTCTGTAACTCGTGACCGGCGCTGGGCAAAATAAAACTAACAGAGAAAAATGAAGAGTCAAGTGAAATAAGTTAACCAAGGGAAAGAAAAATTTGAAACGTCACGATGTTAGGGTTTTGAAATTAAATTTCCCGCTTTTAATTCTTTTATCCTGTGTTTTAATGCTTAAATGGTAAAATTAAGTTAATGTAATTGAAATTAAATCATCTAAATCAGAAAAGAAAACAAAACAAAACCAAATAATAGAAAAATAAGTAAAATCAGAAAATAAAAGAAAAGAAGAGAAAAAAAAAATTTAAAGCTTAGCACCTCACGCGTCACGAGTCGTGAGACAACGTCACGACTCATGACGCTCTTCACTTACCTGGGCGAAGTCCATCTCCTCAGCGCGTCACGTCGCGTGAAGTTGCATCACGAGACACACGCCCTGCAAAAATCGCTTGCTGTTGCGATCGTGATACTTGCCGCGATCGCGACAGAATACAATGTCTGCAAAACATTTTTTTTTATTTATTTTTCTATTTATTTATTTTTGTTACTTATTATTATTATTTTTTTATTAACTAATCTTACTAAATTAGCTGTAATTTAAAAACTATAGCATTAAAATCTAAATTACCATAAATAAAACTATATAAACAAATTTAAAATAAAGTACAAAACCTAAATAAAAACAATATAACTAAGTAACCTAAATAAAAAATTGGACATATCATGACTTAATGTGCTCCCTAGGATTCTCCTCAGTATTACTTGGAAGGCATCCTAGATTTCTAGAAGGTAAAGAATTAGCAAGTTGGCCTATTTGAACCTCAAGATTATGAATAGTAGCAGCATGACTTTTAGCAATTTGATCAAATTTTTCTTCAAGTTTCTTTTGACTTTCATCTTGAGAATGCATCTTACAATTAATTTCTTCAATGAACTTATCAATTTTAACCTCAAAGGCCCCAAACCTATCTTGTGGTTGTTGGCATCCTACACCTCTATTTTGGTTGTTAACATTATTATTCCCCCATGAAAGGTTAGGATGGTTTCTCCAACCAGCATTATAGGTGTTAGAATAAGGATTTCCACGACCTTGGATTTGAAGAAAATTAACTTGTTCTTCCTTATTAACCATGCCTAAATTGCAATTATCACTCTTATGTCTTTGTTGACCACAAACATTGCATGCATTTAATGAATTACCACCCATACTTAGACTATTAACTCTATGATTCAATGCTTCAATTTGGGCTTGTAATGCAACCATAGAATCTACTGAATGTACCCCCCTAGCATTAGAATTATTATACTCCCTTACTCTTTCAGGAGGCCACATACAGTTGTTCATTGCCATCTCTTCCAATAGCTCATATGTTGCATCAATTGTTTTTCTCATCAAAGAACCTCCAGCAGCAGCATCAATAGTCCCTCTTGTGGTATGATTAACTCCATTATAGAATGTTTGCATCAACAGCTCTCTTGGCAAGTTATGGTGTGGACACATCCTTTGCAATTCTTTGAATCTTTCCCAAGCCTCATATAATGATTCATTATCATTTTGAAAAAATGTAGTAATATCCTTTATGATTTTTGCAGTTTTGGCTAATGGAAAATATCTTGATAAGAATGCTTGGGCCAATTGGTCCCAAGTAGTTATAGATCCCCTAGTTAATGAATTCAACCAAGCCTTTGCTTTATCCTTCAAAGTGAATGGAAAAAGCCTAAGCTTGATTGCATCAGCCGAAACCCCATTTATCTTAAAGGTATCACATATCTCAAGAAAGTTGGCTAAATGAGCATTTGGATCCTCATTTGCCAAACCATAGAATTGAATACTATTTTGAATCATTTGTAACAATGAAGGCTTAATCTCAAATTGATTTGCATTTACCGTTGGTCTTACCACTCCTTTTGAGCACCACTCAAAGCAGGTGTGGCAAAGTCCATAAATCTTGGTGGATTTTCTTCAGCCATGATAATTGGTCTCTTATCCTTGTTCTTTTTCTTATTGGACTTCCGGTTACTTAATAAAAACCTTTCAATTTCAGGATTTAAGGGTTCAAGCCCTTCTAAAGAACTCCTTGTACTAGGCACGAACTTCTAAATCCTGTAAAACAAAAACACAACACAAAATTAACTTAAACACACAAACAAATTAAAACAAACAAAATATTGTAATCCAAAATCATAAATCAATTTTCATAATGGCAAACAACCGTTCCCCGGCAACGGCGCCAAAAACTTGTTGAGCATTTTCTATAGATGCTAATTATACCGCAAGTATACGGTGTACCGCAATAGTACTTAAGATGTCGATCCCACGAGGAACGTTTTTACACACTATTACTAATTGATTTTAATCTTGTTTACAATGATTAATTAATGGTAGAGTTGATTTTAATCCAATCTAACATGTAAACTGAATATACCTAGTTAATGATAGTCAAAAGAAGATAAAATAAATCATGAAGAATTAAAGACAATGAACTTGATTCCATCAATTTGATTAACATCTTTCATCTTTTTATGCAAGCCAAGTTAGAATCAATTTTTAACTCACTCTCTCGACATGAATTAAAATGCCTAAAACATACAATTAAAATTCTAACTCACAATTTTCATTAATGAATTAGAGGTTTCTAATTACATATTTTAAGAATAAACACTAACCTATAGCAATTATCTCAATATACCGATTTCTCAAAATATATCTTGATAATGAAACTCTATTAGATGTCAGATAAAGCAAACTCTCGAATTACTTTAACTTATAAAAATCATGCAAAATATACTAATAGAGAATCTACATTGAAAGACTATGAAAGTAGATGAAAATAGAAAGAATTATAACATGCAAATTCATTGAAATGATATTCATCGAAATAATGGAGAAGAATTAAAAATAAAAGAATAAGATAGAAGCCTTTCAGCCCTTTTCTCAATCTCTTGAAACAAATTTTCTTCTCCTTGATCTTCTTCTTCAAATCATAAGAACTAAGTAAAAAAATAAAACTAAAGAAAACTGTCTACAAAATACAGAAAATTAATTAACTAAAATTTCATATCATCTATATTGTCTCATCTATATATTAAAACTACAGTTAAACTACATATTTATAGATGTTGATTTGAGAGATGTGTCTCTTGAAAATGGTTGCAAAGTTTGGTGAAAGAAAGTGACTTTTCAAGTGACTTTTGGCTCAAAACTGCCCCAACGGTTGTCTCTGTCGCGCTCGCAACGTTGTCGCGATCGCGATAGAACATGCTCCTTGTTTTCTTCTTTCTTTCTTTCTCTCTATTTTCTCTTCCTTCTCTGGCCAGTCATGAGACGCTACGCCCCATCACGTGGCGTCACTGGCTGTGTGTGGCGTGACTGGCGCTCACGTCTCGCTTCCTCCTCTCCTTTCTCTTCTCTTCTCTTCTCTTCTCTTCTCCTTTTCTTTCCTGGCCTCTCTATGTCGTCACGAGTCGCCACCTACACTCACGACTCGTGACCCTTCTCTTGCAGCTCCTCTTCTTTTCCTCTTTTCTCTTTTCTCTTTGATCCAGTCACATCGCGTTACCTCTGCTCACGTCTCGTTACCACTTGTGTGAGACGTGACCTGCTCCTCTCTTGTGATCCTCTCCTTTCATATATTTTTTTCTCTTCATTTTTCACCTAAAAACATCAATAAACACAATAAACACTTAACTAATACAAATAAACATAAACTAACATATCACATCAAATTTTACACACAATTACATGATTAATTACATAAACTCATACAAAATAAATACTAAATTATACCTCAATTAAGCTCCTATCAGCAGTGTTCTCTAACTGTAACCTCATTGCGATGTGTTCTATTGCTGGTGTTTTGATAACCTTATCTCGGTTTGCACGGTGTCTGTGAAATGTAGTGTTCTCTAACTACAATCTCATTGTGAAGTGCAGTGTTCTCTAACTATAACCTCATTGCGATGTGTTCTATCACTGGTGTTCTGCTAACCTTGTCTCGGCTCGCACAGCTCTTGTGAGATGTAGTACTCTCTGACTACGACCTCGGTTTGCGATCTCTTCTATCGCTGGTGATCCGCTAGCCTCGTCTCGGCCTGCACGGTGTGAGGTGAAGTGTTGTCTAACTGTATCCTCTGTTGCGATCTGTTCTATCATATGTCCCCCGCTAACATCATCTCGGCCTGCACGGTGTCTGGTCTGTCTCGCTAGCCTCATCTTAGCCTGCACGGAGTCCGATTTATACCGCTAGCCTTGTTTCGGCTTGCAGACTTTCCTTGCTAACCCCCATCCGATTTGCAAGGTATGATTCTGATTTGCTGATCCCCATTCGATCTGCAATATTGAGTTGGTTGAATGTAATCTTAAAGGATGTAGTGTCTGATCTGTTTATCCTTCCTTTTGACTGCTGGTCATTTTTGGATTGGTGTAAAACCATGTTACTGTATTGTAAGATATTCTTGTTAATTCTTGCGCAAATCAACTTGACTGGTGGATTTATGAACATTTTTATGTTGCCATTTATTATTTATCATCTTTTTGTTATTATATGACCAGTTGTCTCTTTTCTTTTTTTTTTTGTAAGAGAGTCAAGTAATAGCATAATAATCATAAAGAAATAACATGTAAATTTAACAGGTTAACCATAAATGTTTTCCACTAAAAAGATAAGTTTTGTACAATATGCAGATGTGATTACAATAATGAGAATATAAATACAGAGCCAAAAGAACTCCCTTAACAGCCTATAATGGTGGATAATCTGAGGGCTCCTCCTTTGGATCATCATCGTCATCTGATCGATGAACTGGCTGGCCTCATGATGAAGAAGCAGAAGATCCCGCACCTGAAGCATATGGCTGATTGGGAGGGGCTGATGGTTCGGGCTGCTGAGTAGCTGAGGCTCTGGCCTGCTGCCGGTATCTGGGAGGTACGGCCACCGGTACAGACAACGACTGCACTCTCGCTGGGTCCTGCTGCTAGAACTGGACCTGAGCATACCCATCGAGGAAGGGCTGTGCACATATTGTCATGAACTGTAGTGTATCTGTAACGACCCCCTAACTCTCTGGAAGCATCACCCAGCCGAAGGGTCTGATCTGTGGAGGTGGTTCCCATACGCCTCAGTATATCCTCTGTCTGCTCTCTAAACTCCCGAATAGACTGGGCGATGGGAGGTATGGCACCCTCCAGAACCTGGATCCCGAACCTGAGGGCCTTAACCGATTCATCCACCATCTATAAAGATGCATCCATCCTCTGGGTCACCTCATCCTGGGAGGCCCTCATCTCTTGTCTCAATTGACCCGCGAGCCACTCCTGCTCCTGTCTCAAATAATCAATGAGCCTCCCTTGCTCCTTTATGATACCCTGCTGCTAATCCAGCCTCTCTAGCATGACCCTATCTTGCTCCCCGAGTTGCCCGATAAGGGTCCTGTCTCTCTCCTCCTGTCTGCGCTCGAAGGATGCGAACATAGAAGTCAAGATCGTAGTGAAGTCTGGTTGTGCTGGATGAGTCGATGGTGCTGATGGAGGGGGAGCTGACTCTGGTACCCGCTCTGGAGGTGGAGCCGTGGAAGTAGATGTCCCCGGGTCCCCTGCTCTAGCGTACGAATGGAATCTCTCAGGCACCCGAGAAACTATCTGCTGTACCCTCGATGGCAAAGGAGGAGTAGGACTCTGTACTCTCTGTACTGGGGGAGTACCAAACAAGCCGTCCATGGTGAACTCAATCCCCATGTCCGAAGGTGTATGAGGCTGCTCCTCCTCGGGCTGCGGCTGCGGAGGTTGACCCTCCGGGTGCTCTGGATGCTGGGGAGGCTGGTCCTTCTGGTGCTGTGGGTGCTCGGGAGGCTGCTCCTCCATCTGGGGCTGATCCTGAGGCTGCTCCTCTACTGGCTCTAGCGAGGGAAGGCCAAATGCCCGCCTGGTCTCATGAATAGTGCAAAGTCTGTATGTCTCAGCTTGACCCTGTATCGGTACTACCATACCCATCGTCATAGCTGCCGGAGCATCTACATAAATGCTCTCATCTAGGGCATGCCCAAGGATATCTGGGCGGACGCGCAAACTCAAGAGTAGCCTGGTAATCACTCCACCAACATACACCACAAGGACTATTCCTCTAGACACTCTCGCTAAGTTAACCAAAATCTCATGGCTAATGTTGAGCCGCTGGCCTGCAACCATGGCCCATAAACTCCAAATCTCTACGGCATTGAGGGACCCAATGTTACCAGCTCGTCCCAGATAGGAGCTGGATAGAACCCTATGAACGTAGCGAAGATCCTGCGACGAGAGCACTGTGCTCTTTGCCGTATCATGGTCACCCAGTGGTGGCGTCTGACTGCTCTATCGGGCACTATAACATCCTGCCCAAGTGGAAGCCCCATAGCCTGCGCGAATCGCTGGCGAGTAATACTGTACGGGTGGCCCTCGATCCAGAACTGGATGACACCCTCCTCTGTGGCAGATCTCTAGAACCCCCCATACTGCAATGTAGCAATGAATTGCCGAACCATCTCCGGATGGGTCTGGAAAGCCGGTGTCAGAAACTCAGTCCATCCCGCACTCGCTATCAGAGCATCGACCTCATCCACCATCCCTAGGTCCTCAAGGAATGGCCTAGAGATGAAGTGGCTGGCCCAAAAATGCACTTGAGCTAGCATTGTATACCTCTGCCTGGCTTCGGCACTCATCCAATCCGGGGCCTGAGGCTCAGGCTGATCAAGCGGAGCATATCGTCGTGATGGCATCCTGGAAATAAAGTAAACAATTAGTTTGGCATCATAGTCATAAACCGACCTAACTCAACAAATAAAAATTTAGGCAGCATTCCGATAGGGATGTGTCTAAACCAAAAAAATTAATTAAAAAAAATTTGGGCAGCACCCCGACAAGGGTGTGCCCAACCTCCTACATGAGAAAACAGAAAAGAACAAGGGACAGGCCTTAGGCCCCAAGCAACAGTGCAATATATTCACATTTGCATTATTTTCTAATTCTTAATACTAGTTCCAATGTGCATGCATTCCTAGGGCCATGTCTGTACATCTAACTAAATAAAAAAGTTCAAAAAAAAAATATTACATTTTATTCATTTACACTACACATGCATTAATTGTTCTCAAAACAGCATATTACCTTACTCATGCATTTTATATCTAACCATCCTCAAAGTCAACTAAAAAATAGCATATTATTTACTCCATGTGTTAATTTATACATGCACTTAAAGCATTAAAAAAAATTAACTAAACAATGGCATTTTAAATTAAACCGCAGTCGTCAAGAGCAACAAAAATCAATTAGCAGGGTTCCTAATTACTAAAAAAATTACTAATCTAGAGAAGATAATGAAAATTATATTATTCATAATAACATAAAAAAGTTGAAGAATTTTACTAACCTGGAAATTGAGACTCAATGAAGGAAAAAAATATACTTTAGGACAATGACACTGGTGCAAAGGAGACCAATCGGGAAAAAATAAAAAAATGTAACTGAAAAGAGGGAGAGAGCGTCGGTGTGAAGAAAAAGAAAGAGGAAAGAAAGTGACAGTCCATCGGTGCCAGCAGCTTTATATAGAATTTAGTTACAGACGGGCTTTCCGTCTCTAGGAGCGAGCGACGGACATGCCGTCTGTCGTTCCGGATTCTGCTTTTTAACCGTCATTAATTATCTAATGAAATAAAAATAAACACCTTGACATGAAAATGATATGATAAATTTGAAATAATTAACTTGTTAAATAAATAATTGAAGATAAAAGAAGAAGAAAAATATGGAGACTAAAAGAATTTACATGTTTAATATGTTAATTGGTAGTAAAATAAAGGAAATTAACAAGAGAATTAATGTGTAAAACCAAGAATAATTACCCTCAAATTCAGTTTTGAAGAATTGAAGGTAGAAGTGTTGAATTCCTTGTCTTCTCTTGTGAAAATCCTTAGAAAATAGCTTGAAAACTTGAAGAAAAACTCTTGGAAACAAGTGTGTAAGATGGATTTTTCTCTCTCAACTCAAAAGCTCTAAAATTCAATTTTTTTCTCTCCAAATGTCCTTAGTTCGTCCTCCCCTTTTTCTGAATTTTTTCTAGTGTTTTAACCCTCAAAAACTACCCAAAAACCACCCAAAAACCGTGAAAAAAAACGTTAAAAAATGAGTGGGGGTCGCAAATGGGGCCAAAATGGGGCATAACTGCCGAAAATCGGTGTCAAACGTGCGCCTCGCACGTTTTCGCGTGCTGATGCGTGGACGTTTCGCGTACGTCGCCGTGTGCGGAATGAGCGACGGCCTAGGCATCGGAGCGGGCTTGCTCCGCGCACGCACATTAGCGACGCCCAGGATCCGTCGCCTTTCCGTCGCGATTATTTTCCCCTCATTTTTATCACTATTTTTTCATCATTTTTCACACTCTTTTTTTTTTTTTTAAATAAAATACCCTCAACTTAAAACACACTTTTTCTTCTCCAAAATAATTTTAAAAATATTTTAAAAATATTTTTAAAATACACTTTTTGCTCATCGAAAAGACAAGGAAAAATCACTTCCGAACTCCAATCTTTTTGCCTATAAGCCGGCATAGCTAAATTTCATCATTGAGTAATCCTGATCAAGGCTACTCGGGACCCGGTGTCTACAGTTGCCCCCAATTTTTGGGAGGCTAGTGCATGGGTGCCTAGGTGAGCCAAAATTCAGGAAAAGGAAAGAAACGCGTACCTGAAGCGGCGATCTTCCTGCTGGATGGAGTTATGATGAGTGTTGTTGCCGTCTTTTAGGCAGGCTGTCTTTTGGTTGTAACTGGTAATGCCGTGGTCGTGCTAACCTCTTGTGGGTAGTGCCGCCATCGTGCTAATCGCTCTGAATTGGTAGTGCCGTGATCGTGCTAACCTCTTGTGGGTAGTGCCGCCATCGTGTTAACCTCTGTGAATTGGTAGTGCCGTGGTCGTCGACCAACCTCTTGTGGGTAGTGCCGCCATCTTGCTAACCTCTGTGAATTGGTAGTGCCGTGGTTGTGCTAACCTCTTGTGGGTAGTGCCGCCATCGTGCTAACCGCTGTGAATTGATAGTGCCGTGGTCGTGCCAACCTCTTGTGGGTAGTGCCGCCATCGTGCTAACCGCTGTGAATTTTTGAGCTGTGCTCCTTTAGATGCTTGGACTGGTGTCGTCACTCGGCTTTTGTTGGTGTTCCCCGCCGATTTCTCCTGCAAGATTGTATGCATAGGAATATACAAGAAATCACGTGTGTATGATATGGAATGCAAATGCTTGCAAAAGTGTATAGATTGTGCCCTAGGTGATCCAAGGTTTGCTGAAATTACAGCTTGTCTGCTCTACCATGCCCCCTGAATCCTAAGGATCGTCGACGAGTTTTCTAAAAGAGACATCCGGTGTATATCCTTTGCCCCCCTGGTCAATGATCATTTACCCGGGATTCATGTTCTGTGTTGTGTGTTAACTGATTGAAATAGGATTATCTGAAGTAACGCTGCCCTATTGCTCCAGGCATTGAACGTTATTGTTTTAAAGGTAGTGCGTCCCTTGTGGATTTTCACACTAGCTTTTCTTTGCGGGAAATGCATCCATTAGGGGATTTTCACACAACCCTTTGCCTAATTTTTGCCTGGAATGGACCCAACCCAATCCAGCGGCTTTTGTTCATTTTATTTTTATATTTTGTTTTTGTAGGGCAGACTACCTGTTTCCAGGTTTTCACCCTGCCCTTTGGCCTAACTTTTGCTTAGAGAGCCAGTTACGGTTTTCATCTCTAACGGCCTTTTTTTTTTTTTTTTTTTTTAGAGAAGGTTATCATCAAAGCTTCTGTTAAGAGCAAAATGCACATATCCAATGAAGGACTGAGCAATAATCATTAGATGAACAATTGGTATATTTCTTTTTAAGACAGAACTGAAAGATTAATGAAAATATATTCTTTTATTCATTGCAGAATTATGTACATTTCTATATGATTTCATCATACATGATTTTCATTTGACAAGAATTCAAAAGCATATGACTACACCTAATCTCGGAGTGGATTTTGTCAGCATCAAACTCCTGTTATCAATCGGCCCTCTCGGGTTTTCTCGATTGAATATTTTCTCTTGGCCCTTAATTTTTGCCCAGGATGCCTTTTTTCGGTTTTCACCCTGACAGGGCACCCAATTTTAGCAAGGCCGCTTTTTTTTCGGCTTTCGACCCGCGGGGCATTTATTCTCTTCTTTTTATTTTTGGTCTTTAGCCATGGAACCTTTTTAACCTATCGACATTGACCGGGTCCTTGAACTATTCCCATCACTGTCTGCTAAAATTGTTGCTCCTTTTGTTAGTAGCTTCTTCAAAACGAACGGACCTTCCTAGGTGGGTCTGAATTTTTCGCGTATGTCTGGCACTCCCGACCTCATCATCTTAAAGACCAAGTCCCCCTTCTTCAACGGATGCTTTCGTACTTTCTTGCAAAATGACCGAGCCAGCCTCTTTTGATAAACTTGGTTGTGGTAATAGGCTCGTAACCTGTCCTCATCCAACAGATTTAGCTGTGACAAACGTTGTTGTGCCCATTCTGCTTCAGGAATCTCAGCTTCCATGACTACCCTCAATGATTTCAGCTCAATTTCAACCGGCAGGACTGCTTCAGTTCCATATACCAGAGAGAATGGTGTTGCCCCCGTAGCAGTTCTGACTGTTGTTCTATAACCCCAAAGTGCGAAGGGTAGCTTTTCTGCCCAATCCTTGTAGTTCTGAACCATCTTGGCCAAAATTCTCTTTACATTCTTATTCGCCGCTTCAACTGCACCGTTTGCTTGAGGACGGTAAGGAGAAGACTTATAATGTTGGATCCTATATTTCTGGAGCATCTGTTTAGTCTCTGCCAGGAATTGCACCCCATTATCATACACAATGTGATGTGGGAGACCATATCTGCATATCAAATTCCGCTCAATGAACTTAGCCATATCCCTTGCATCAACCTTCTTGAAAGATTCAGCCTCAACCCACTTAGTGAAGTAATCAATGGCAACTATGATGAATCTATGCCCATTAGAAGCCGTAGGATGGATTTCGCCTATGATGTCTATTCCCCACGCTGCAAATGGCCATGAAGATGTTAAAATTATGTAACTCTGAAACTGGCACATGCCTCAAATTCGCATACTGTTGGTATAACTGGCATTGCTTCACAAATTTTGAACAATCTATATCCATTGTGAGCCAATAAAACCCTTGGCGCATGATCTTCTTTGCTAAGGCTAAGCAATTCATGTGAGCTCTGCAAACCCCGGCATGAACCTCTTCCATAACTCTTTTAGCTTCTTTCTCTGCAAGACATCTTAACTAGATACCATCAGCTTGCCTTTTGTACAAAGTGCCATTAACACTGAGGAATTGAGTGGATAACTTCCTGATCATTCTTTGGTCTTTCTAAGTGGCTTCCTCTGGAAAGACTGATCTCTCTAAGTAATTCTGAATGTCATAATACCATGGATTTCCATCAGTGGCCTCAATGTCCATCACCTGTTCAGCTTCAAAGCAAGGTCTTTCCGAACTATAAATCAGCACGGGTTTCATCGCAACTTCTGTTGGGTTATCCCACATAGACACTAATGTTGCTAGAGCATCGGCTAACTGATTTTCGTGTCTGGGGATGAAGTGAAAAGTGCAAATCTCAAACTGGCAGCTCAACGTTCTCAAGTGCTTTACATAAGGCAACAGCCTTTCTTCCTTGACTGACCACTCCCTTATAATCTGATGAATTACCAAGGAAGAATCTCCGAATACTTCTGCGGTCTTTTCCCCCAGAGCGAGTAATGCTTCCAATCCAAAGATGCAAGCTTCATATTCTGCTTCATTATTGGTAGCCTTATACCTTAGCTTCTTAGCCAATGGTAGCCTTTCACCATCTGGGGTCGTAAGAATAACTCCTACGCCTGCTCCTTTATTATTGACTGCTCCATCAAAGAATAATTGCCACCCTTGCACTGCTATGGCCGTGACATCTTAATCTGGGAAGTTGTATTCAAACTGATCTCCCTCAATAGGATGCTCGGCTAAGAACTCTACTACGGCTCTTCCCTTAATGGTTTTCCTGGTTATGTACTCAATGTCAAATTCCTGCAACGGCAGTAACCATTTTCCCATCTTCCCTAGTAGAGAGGGTGCTTCTTGGAGGTTTCTGAGCGGATTATGTTTGTCAACCGTTTGTACCTTGAAGGAATGAAAGTAGTGTCGCAACTTCTTAACTGCTAAACAAATCTTTTCCACCTCTACTTATTTGGCTTCGTAAGGTAGGAATTTCTTGCTCAGATAGTAAACGGCGAACTCTACACTAAAATCATCTTCCTGAGACATCATAGCACCCACTGAGTTATCTTCCATAGCCAGGTACAAGATTAGTGGTTTGGCACGGCATGGTGGTCTTAACACCGGAGGATTTAATAAATACTCCTTAATGGTGTCAAAGGCCAATTGACAGTCATCGTTCCATACCCCTGGCTGATTCTTCCTAAGAAGCTTGAAAATAGGCTCACATACTGAAGCTAGCTTGGCAATAAACCGGTTGATATACTGAAGCTTTCCTAGGAAACTTCTGACATCCTTCTCCTTCTTGGGCATCGGTATCTCTCTTATGGCTTTGACTTTATCGGGATCTACCTCAATTCCCCTTTGGCTTACTACATGGCCTAGCAACTTTCCTGATGTAACTCCAAAAATGCATTTCTTGGGGTTGAGGAGCAGATCATACTTGCTGATCCTTTGAAAGAACTTTTCTAAAGCCTCAAAGTGACCTTCTCTAGTAGCCGACTTAATCATCATGTCGTCGACATACACCTCTACTTCTTTATGGATTAAGTCATTGAGAACCTTGGTGGCCATCCTCTGATAAGTTGCTCCTGCATTTTTCAACCCAAAAGGCATAACTCGATAGGCGTATGTCCCCCACTCGGTGATGAAGGCTGTCTTAATCCGATCCATTATCTTGTTAAGGATTTGATTATACCCTGTGTACCCATCCACAAAGTTGTACATCATACAAGCAGCAGCACTATTTACTAGCACATCAATATGAGGTAGCGGGAAATCATCATTAGGGCAAGCTTTGTTCAGGTTTCGATAGTCGACACATACTCGAACCTTATCATCTTTCTTAGCTGCAGGAACCACGTTAGCTAACCATGTTGGGTATTGAACCTCTATCAGGAACTTAGCCTCAATCTGCTTATGGATCTCCTCTTTCACTTTCTGTGCCCATTCTGGCCTAAGTCTCCGGAGTTTTTGCTTGACTGGTTTAAACTCTAGGTAAGTTGGGATGGCGTGTTCGGCAACATCTCGATCTATTCCCGGCATATCCTCATAGGTCCAGGCAAAGACTTTTTCATATTTTTTTAATATTCTCTCAAATTTTATTCTCTCTTCAGGAGTTATGTTTGATGCTAGCAAAATTTCCTTTGGATTTTCAAAAGTTTCGAGATTAAATGCAGTTGTGCCAGTTGAATTAATATCAAAAATGAATGCATCATGATCATGCGAAATGAAATCATCAAAAACATCACACAAGTAAGCAAAGTTATTCATCTCATTAACATAATTAGAAACATTAACATTTTTCTCGAAGAGTTCTAGCATAAAAAAGAGAATCTAAATGACTATCAACTTCAGTCAACGCTGATGCTGCAGCCGATTGTGCTTTGGCTTCTTGATTTGGTAAAATCTTGAGATCTTCAATCTTCGGCTCTGGTTCCACTATCTTCTCCTTCCCTTTGAGCTTAGTGGCTAAAATCTTATCAGTGACGATCTCTTCGGGCTCATCCCTGTCCCAGATGCTGCATTGGGTCATAATCTCCTCGTCCCAAAAGTTCTCTACAACTTTAACAACTCCGATCTCCCAATCAAAGACATCGTTGAAAATTTCAAATCCCTGGATGATCTTCCCGTCCACCCATTGCGGCTCTTCTTCTCCGGTGTAAGCACAAATCGATGATGATGGCACAAAGCTCTCCGAAATATGAGGAATCTTCTCTGACACTTTCTTCTTACTATACTCTCCTTTGTAGCCCAACCCCTTTCGATTCTTCTGACCACGTGTAGTGATAGCATCCTACCGTCCTTGTGACTCTTTTACCAAACCAGCCCCTGGGAGGAAGTGCATCTTCTTTAGCATGTTCACCACTTGAGGGCTACCTTCTAAGCTTTGCTCTTCTCCGATCACCGATATATGAAAGCCACTGAATGGCAGATTAGAGATCTCCAGGGAAGACACTTAGTTCTCTCTTGCTGCTTTAATGGTCACTACCTCTCCTTCATGAGCTACCTTAATTATCTGGTGTAAGGTGGATGGCACTCCCCCTAACTTATGGAACCACGGTCTTCCAAGCAGAGCTGAGAAGTTTGCTAGAATCGGCAAGACCACAAAATCCATTTTTGTCTCAATGGGCCCCGTCTTTACAACAGCTTTGAAAGTTCCCAATGCTTGCCTCCTGGAATTGTCATAGGCAGTGATGGTCAGGTCAGGTTTGCTTAACATACTCTCATCCATCCCAAAGGCTTGAAGCGCCACCAAAGGGCAAACATTTATTGACGACCCATCATCAACCATAACGCAAGCTGTGTGTTTACCATTGATCTGTGCCTTGATGTATAAAGGTCGGTTGTGGTTGCGACCCTCTGTTGGTAGGTCTGCATCAGAAAAAACCAACTTCTCCCTGGATCCCCCCTTAACAAGGTCTAGAAGCTCGGATGGAGAGATTGTAGTTGCTACGGTGGATACACTCAATGCTTCAACTAACTTCTGTCGGTGAGAGGGGGACCGTCTCAAGAGTTCCCAAATAGATATCTGAGCCGTGGTCTTTTTTAGTTGCTTCACTATTGAATTTTCTTCCGGCTCCTTCTCTGCGACTGCTTGTGTTGGGTCTTGCTGCTTCTCAACTTCTGGAATGACCCTCCCACTTCTTGTTACTGCTTCTACTCTTTTTTCTTCCTCTGAATCCCACGGATCCGTAAACTCTCCATTTTTCTCATCTTCATCATCTCCACTCTCACTAGTGGACCAACAGTCTATCACTGCCACGAAAATCCTTTCGTCATTCACTATAGGGCGAGTAATAACGACATACTCATTTCCATATAAATCTTGCATCACATACCATTTTGGTAGGCTCGATCCAATCATAAAGACTAGAGGTGGCACTGCATTATAGTTGGACTTCTTCTTACCTTCTCTCTTCTTAGGATCGGTGATCTGCTTGTTGTCAATTAGATCTTGGACCCGATGCCTTAGCGTTATACAATCATCCGTCAAATGGCCGGTATGTTGGTGAAATGCGCAGTATTCATTCTCCTTGTGCCCTGGCTGTCCCTGGGTCTTGGCCAGCCTAGGTGATAGGGGTCGCAGTTTTCCTTCTTTTACTAGCCTCTTCAGCACCCATGATAAAGGCCTACCCAAGTTCGAGAAATATCTCTGACTTATGCCTGTTGCAGACACCTCAGCTGTCTTCCCGCCTCTGTTTGCTTGAACTTGCTGGCTTGGCTGTCCCCTGATTGCTATATCCCTTCCTGGCATAGGACTCGCTGTTTGCCCTCTTGGCTAAATATTCTCCTTCTGCTTCTATGGCAATGTCCTTCAAGGACTCCCAATCCTTGAGTCCCTTCATTTTCAGTCCATCTTTCAAGTAAGGGCTGGCATTTCGAATGAATAGCCGGATCTGATCAGAAGTGTCCGGTTTGCATTTCATCTCCATAACCCGATTTCTCCACCGAGTAAGGTACTCGTGGAAGGACTCCCCAGCCTTCTGTTGTAGCAACTCGAGATCTTTCAAAGTGACCTCCATCCCGGTACTGCAATCGTACTGCTTAAGGAACTCTGCGGTTAGCAAGTCCCAATCCTCCTTGGACCTCCTCTCAAGCCTATGGTACCAATCAATAGCAGCTCCTGTGAGACTCAAGCAGAAATACTCTATCTTTTGCTTTCTTGTTAAGGTCATTCCCTTCATGACCAGCGAATATTGCTTGATGTGTGCGGCAGGGTCAGAGGTGCCATCAAATTTGGGAATGTCCGGCATCTTAAAATTCTGGGGAATCAGGTCATCCACATCCAGCTCTCGGTCTTCCGGGTTCATTCCTTTTCCCACAGTCATCATCCTTGCCATGGCCTCAAATCTCACTTCCATTTTCCTCCACATTGCCTCATCCCTTTTTGGCGACTTCTCTTTAGCTACGGTACGCTCCTCTAGCTCATCTCCCCCAAACTCAGCTTCAGACCTGGGGCCCTCTCTGCGCTCAATAGGTGCAGGTACTCTTTGCTCAACAATAGGTGGGTCAACCACTGGTCGATTAATTACAGCAGGATGTTCTTCTCTAATAGCCTCTTGTTCAGCTGGTACTCAGATAGGGGCAGCAGTAGCTTGTTGCCCAGCTATCGTGGCAGCAAGATTGCCCATCATTACAATCATTCGAGCTTCAAATTCCTCCATTCTCTTTCCTACCTCCTCAGCCATTATTGCCCGGGTTGCATCAAACTCATTTGATGGATTAGCCATGCTTACTTCTGTTGATGATTTGGAAGAAAACCCCACACTATTTTCTGAGATTGAATCTGAACTCTGATTTGACACTAATTTTGTTAACCCCAAAAGCGGCGTCCTTCTTAACCGTCCGTCGAGACCTCTAGACCACCCAGGAGAATCTATGATGGTTGAAATGCAAAAATTGTTAAGATGATGCATGATTAAAATGCAATACATGCTCGTGCTGATGCAACATAGACAAACACATGCAAGCAGATAGATCCTTCCAACCTTATATCTCCCACACACGTGGTAGTGCGGTCTCTTTCCTAGGTGGGCTTGATCCATGGATTAACGTGGAACCCAATGGACACGTATAGTGCGCGATGAAAAACCGGCAGCATAACGGCTCCTATCTAATGTACATATGTATGGGTGTTTGGCCTTTATGTATTTGAACAATTCAATTTAACTAGGATGGGCCCACCGGGGCATGAACCATTTAATTAAATTGATTTCGTCTAATATATGATGGCCTATATAGCAAGCATAGTATTACGGTACATTTCACCTAGTGGAAGTATCTATTGCCATTACATGAGCTTTAGTCATGGGGTGATGATATATTTGGGTTACCCAAGCATGATCCCTACCGACGGGTCTAGCTCATCATGAGCATAATGACCGATCGTGTCACCATTTGATATATCATAATAGTACGAGACTTGGGCTAATGATTATCCTTAACACTTCCCTAAATTGAGTGAAAATAGGGTCGTGCTTCAGGAACGCACCGGGGTTTGAAAAGGGACCAAACTAACTTAATCTAAGGGTCTAATAAGATGATATGCAATTTTGAGATAAAGCGAATTTCATAAACTAAAACTTAATTGTAAAAGTTAATTAAGGTATTTTCAAATTGAAGTCTCGAACAAGTGATCCCCAGTGGAGTCGCCGCTGTGAAGCGCGTCGGACCCGCGTGGGCGCCCCTCTGATCGCCCGCTTGAAGGCGATCGGGCATTTGAGGTCCGTTGACAACTTGTAACGAATTACAAGTGTGTCTATTTTGGGCAACAAGGAGGTTTCATGGAGTCGCCACCTAATAAAACATTGGGAAAGTTTCTCTCGTCTCGGAGAGCCTAAGACAGTGCTTTCATCCATTTTGGGCAAGCCGAAGGGGTCTTGGAGGGTAAACCTCTCGCCCAAAGGAGCCTAGGATTTGTTAGGTCATAAAGCATAAGAAGGGTCTTGGTGTCACACCCCAAAATAGCCCTGGTCGGATTTGCATGCGAAGTCGGGATCGGAAGGGTATTTCAGTAGTATTGTGCATGTGAAATTTGGATATTAAGGATTTAATGGCATTTATGTAATTAAGTAAGTGGAGAATACTAAAGTGTGTACAGTGCCATAGTCTGTAAGATTTTAGTGGAATTTGTGGTTCAAGAAGGATTTGCCATGTGGGTGTGTTAGGTGAGCATTGAAAGAAGAAAAAGAAGCAAGGAAAGAGGAAGAGAGGGAACACAGATTGCATTTTTCCGTTCGTTCCCCTCTCACGTTCCTCTTTCTTCTTCTCTTTTCCCTTCTTTGCTTTTCCTTTCATTTTCCTTGGCTTGGAGTTGTATTTGGCTTGGATTGTGCTTTGCTTTGAAGAGGTGAGTTGGGTTAAGGTTTTTACGTTCTGCTCTTCTTCATCTTCTTCTTCTCCTGGTTTTGGTTTTGATTGAGTTAGGGTTTGAAGAATAATTGTGGGTTTTGTTTGTGCAAGCTTGGGACTGTATGAAGAAGCAAAGTAAAGGCAAGGGAAGGATTGAGGATTGAAGCTGGAAGCCTGATTTTGGATCGTCATTTTGAGGTTTGGGAGGTCTGTGTTCTTTATTTTGGTTTTGGGTTTTTGTCTCTGCCCCATTTTCTTCTTGGATTATGAATGGTTTTTGGTGTTTGATTTCCAGTAATTGAATGATTGAGATGAGTTTATGCAAGTCGTGTTTTGGGTACTGTGTTTGTATGCATGACTTTGAATCAAAGAACAGATTGATACATTTGGAACTTACTGTAATTGTATTTGGAACTTACTGTAATTGTTTTTAGGGTTTATGTTCTTAATTGGATTAACTATGTTTATGCATGGTTTTGATTGTTGAATTAAGTTGCAATTATCTTGTTTATGCTGTTTGGGACATCAATTGAAAGGTAAGATGAGTTCTGGAGGTGTTTGAATTAGCTTGAAAATAGTTTTTATCGAGTTCTTTGAATTTCTGGAAAAGGATGGAAATCTGCATGTTTGCGATTTCGGGGAAGAAGAAGAGGGCAAGAGGAGTCGCTCACGCTACGTGAGCAAATCGCTCACGCGACGTGAGCAACGCTCACGACGTGAGCAAATTGCTCACGCTACGTCAGCAAATTGCTCACGCGACGTGAGCAACGCTCACGACGTGAGCTAATTGCTCACGCTACGTGAGCAATGCTCACGTTACGTGAGCAATGCTCACGACGTGAGCCATGCTCACGAGGCGTGAGCATAGCTCACGCGACGTGAGCAGCCCTCACGTGATGTGAGGTCTTTCGGTTCTTCTGTTTTGCTTCTGTTTTTCTCTCCCAAGCGTCCAGTTTTTATTAAATGTTTTCCAAACGCTTTTTAATGGTTTTTTTCCTCGGCTGTGTATTATATTATCTTGCTCTACTGTATGATATGATTGAGTATTCCAATTTATTTGGTACTAATATTATGTTATCTATAATAAGTTATTCTGGTATTTTGAAATAAGTTTTGGATTATAATGACCCTGTAAATGACTGTGGGATTCCAACTGTATGATTTGGTGTGAGATATGCTTATTATTGTGATTTTTATTACATGTCTTATTTCGAATGCAAAGGAGTTGTGGAGGCTAACGTTCTGATTGTTAGTCTCAAACATGTTCTAGTTTAATGTAAATTATGTTATGCATATCTTTAGTCTGTTTCTTCTCTAAAAATAACATGCCATGCTTAAGAGTATATAGTATCATTTCATGATTAAGTTGATGCTTTTTAATCATTGGCATAGTATGATTCACCATGTGTTTCTGATATGCTTTGGTATTAGGAGTAGTGCTAAAAGTTATTGATTGGATTATTGCATGCTTCAGAATATGAGTTGTAGAAGGTATGATTGATGTTATGCTATGTTAAACTTACGCGAATAATATGGATGATGTCTAAATACATTGTTATGCTTTAACCTTTGAATTCAATGTGATATGTTAAATGTAATTTGAACTGTGCACAATTTATATTTAGTTATCGTCGCCTGATGCATGATTAGGTTTTATATTGACAATGTTTGGCATGTTAAAGCTTTTATACTTGATTCTTGACATGCTTTAGAATATTGTTTAATATTAAAGTGTATGGACTGTAATATGATTTGCAATGGGAATGTATGAGATATGACCAACCTTATGAGTATATTTATATGTCTATTGTACTCTGATTTATGCATGATGTATATATTTATATATATATATATTTATGCGTTGTGCGATTCGAAATGTGTATTGTTTTATGCATGACCTGCGAGAGTCAGTCTAGTGGATAGTTATGCATGCCTAATAAAGTCTTTGTAGCTGCAGCGCCCTTTGAACGATTTGGACCCTGATCAGGTCCCACGACTGGTTCCTCGCGAACCCTTTGATATGAAATGTTTTTGGAATGTGGAAAAAGATGATGTTGCTTTTCGACTAGTACCTGTATGGTACATTATATTATATGTTCCCTCTGAGGTTTACCCGGTCAGAGATCGGGCTATATGTTCCCTCATGAGGTCTCCTCCTCAGTACTCGTTATCCACTATTATGAGTCAGCAGGTATTTTGATGGTTTGTTTTATTCTGTTTTGAAATAGCCATCAGAATGTGATATCTGAATGAGCAAGAATCAGTTTATATGTATATGAATATGACTACGGGCTTCAGAAAGTAAATCTGTATTTAGTAAACATGACTTTTCAGTTAACATGATTATCCGTACTTGGCATGTGATTTGTTATTAGTTTCTGAATGCTTTGAAATGATTCGATCAATGTATTTATGTATATGAGTTAAGCATGGTTTTATTGTGTACAAGCATGTGAATCAGATCGGTTGTGAGGGTAAGTATGTAAGTATGTGATGATTACTGTACTCTCTGCATGATGATGATATGAATGTAATACTAAGTGGTTATGCCTTCAGTCTCCATTATCATAATGTTTTTGCATGATGCTTAATATATATTAGAGTTGCGCAGCGGTATTGTGATGCTCTAAATGTTATCCTTTGGATATTTGACTAGTGTGTATGCTTAACATGATGATTGGGTTGTCAGTTCAGGTGTGGGTACTTAGTGATATTTAGTGTATGTGTATAGCTCTTGTGACTCCGCATGGTAAGATGCTATCATTTGATACCCATGTAGGTTTATGCATGAGTTATAGTATGTAGTTCAGCATGATGATATTTGTATCGTATATTGTATGATGTCTGTATTGGAATATCCTGGACATGTGTTTATGGTCTGTTTGTGAGTTATCGATTGAATGCCTTTATTGTGCAGCCTGATTATTGATATGCTATGAATATCCGCATTTGCCATTTGAATGTGTTATGCCTTGGCGACCATTGTGAATGGCCGTCCATATTCTTGTGTGTTCTCCCCACTAAGCGTTTATCGCTTAGCACGGATTTCCTTTCCGTGCAGGTGGCAGGTGGGTTCTGTTCGAGTCGCGCTTCTGCAGGGTTGGCCACGTAGGAGTTAGAAGTTCTGGATTTTGTTCATCTTCTGTATCTCAGCTTTTGTATTTCTGTAGTATTGTTTATGTAATTAATTATGTATTTATCTTGAGTTTTCTTTTGGGAATGTAATAGTTAGTATGTCTCTATGTTAAGTTATTCCTTTATTTTATTTAGTTCGCTTGTGCTTCTGTTGAATGGTCGTATTTATGCTTCTGTGCATGCTTCTGCTTAGTGCCTGCGCATATGTGAGTTATTGCATGATCAGTCTGCGACCGCAAGTCAAGGTAAGTTTTAATTAACCCGTATTTTTCGTATGTGTGTTATGTATGTTTGTATACTTCCGCATTGTGCTTATGCTTATCTGTATAAGTGAGCGTCGGGTAGCACGTCAGTCGGCGTCCTTCCAACGGGGGCGGCGATGGGGGTGTTACATTTAGTGGTATCAGAGCACAAGATTCTGGTTGCTTTATTTGTTTGGGTATTGGGTCGTTGTATGTTACTTGTTATGTGTCGAGTCTTTGTTTGAGAGTCAGTTTTGTGTCGTGGCCTAATACAGATGCGTCTTGTCCTGTGTGTGTTATGTTAGATGGAGCCTGACCCGAATGAGAAGGTGAATGAGACGACAGAAAGTGTGAACCCAATTAGTACTGATCAAAGTGTTTTGTTTCTGTGCACCTTTTTGGTTGGAATTTCGGTCCTGTTTCTAATGATAGAACATTAGTGCAAGAATTGATTCGAATTTTGGATAGGCTGCTTGCTCTTAGGATTTCTCAAGGTTTTGTTCAGAGTGTACCTCAGTAAAGAAAGGTATCGAGTAAGTGGATGAGTATTTGGATCTTATAAGGTTTTGGTAGTACTCTATATGCCTGTCAGCTATCTCTAGAAAAGTGTTTAAATGAAAGCATATTGAATCATGGGGATGGGACAAAATGCATCATTATAGCATCAATTGCATCACTCTGCATACATGAATCATCTCAATCTCATTACATCATCATCATCCCTTTGACAATACATGATAAGCATCTGCATATATGTTTTAATTGAGAGAAAGCTGACAGGTTGTATATGTACTATTTGATATTAAGATTAAGGGTAAAAATGACGTGTTCAGCAATCGTTTAGGAAAGTGTTCTATGATTGGTTAAAGATTGAACAGAAAGAGTATTTTGGGACTGTAAAAAAAAAGATTTTAAAGTTTGATAGGAGTGTTAATGGTAAAGAGAAACGTAAGTATGATGGACATCTTTTAAGTAGTGAAGGATTTATGTATCAATTGGCGAAGTTAGTTGGTTTATGTGTAAAGTGTTCGGGTTTTGATTTCAATCGGTCATTTGAGTAATGATTGTTCTGATGAATGTGTTTGATTCGAATATAAGAAAGTGATTTAAGAGTATAGCAATGGCGGTAAGTGTAAGTAAGTGAATAGTTTTAGAATGCAATGTATGAGTTTGTTGGTAACATGGAATGTAATGTTGGGAATTCTTTTCGGTGTAAGTGAATTTCGAGGACGAAATTCTTTTAGGAGGGAAGAGTTGTCACACCCCAAAATAGCCCTGGTCGGATTTGCATGCGAAGTCGGGATCGGAAGGGTATTTCAGTAGTATTGTGCATGTGAAATTTGGATATTAAGGATTTAATGGCATTTATGTAATTAAGTAAGTGGAGAATACTAAAGTGTGTACAGTGCCATAGTCTGTAAGATTTTAGTGGAATTTGTGGTTCAATAAGGATTTGCCATGTGGGTGTGTTAGGTGAGCATTGAAAGAAGAAAAAGAAGCAAGGAAAGAGGAAGAGAGGGAACACAGATTGCATTTTTCCGTTCGTTCCCCTCTCACGTTCCTCTTTCTTCTTCTCTTTTCCCTTCTTTGCTTTTCCTTTCATTTTCCTTGGCTTGGAGTTGTATTTGGCTTGGATTGTGTTTTGCTTTGAAGAGGTGAGTTGGGTTAAGGTTTTTACGTTCTGCTCTTCTTCATCTTCTTCTTCTCCTGGTTTTCGTTTTGATTGAGTTAGGGTTTGAAGAATAATTGTGGGTTTTGTTTGTGCAAGCTTGGGACTGTATGAAGAAGCAAAGTAAAGGCAAGGGAAGGATTGAGGATTGAAGCTGGAAGCCTGATTTTGGATCGTCATTTTGAGGTTTGGGAGGTCTGTGTTCTTTATTTTGGTTTTGGGTTTTTGTCTCTGCCCCATTTTCTTCTTGGATTATGAATGGTTTTTGGTGTTTGATTTCCAGTAATTGAATGATTGAGATGAGTTTATGCAAGTCGTGTTTTGGGTACTGTGTTTGTATGCATGACTTTGAATCAAAGAACAGATTGATACATTTGGAACTTACTGTAATTGTATTTGGAACTTACTGTAATTGTTTTTAGGGTTTATGTTCTTAATTGGATTAACTATGTTTATGCATGGTTTTGATTGTTGAATTAAGTTGCAATTATCTTGTTTATGCTGTTTGGGACATCAATTGAAAGGTAAGATGAGTTCTGGAGGTGTTTGAATTAGCTTGAAAATAGTTTTTATCGAGTTCTTTGAATTTCTGGAAAAGGATGGAAAACTGCATGTTTGCAATTTCGGGGAAGAAGAAGAGGGCAAGAGGAGTCGCTCACGCGACGTGAGCAACGCTCACGACGTGAGCAAATTGCTCACGCTACGTCAGCAAATTGCTCACGCGACGTGAGCAACGCTCACGACGTGAGCTAATTGCTCACGCTACGTGAGCAATGCTCACGCTACGTGAGCAATGCTCACGAGGCGTGAGCATAGCTCACGCGACGTGAGCAGCCCTCACGTGATGTGAGGTCTTCCGGTTCTTCTGTTTTGCTTCTGTTTTTCTCTCCCAAGCGTCCAGTTTTTATTAAATGTTTTCCAAACGCTTTTTAATGGTATTTTTCCTCGGCTGTGTATTATATTATCTTGCTCTACTGTATGATATGATTGAGTATTCCAATTTATTTGGTACTAATATTATGTTATCTATAATAAGTTATTCTGGTATTTTGAAAAAAGTTTTGGATTATAATGACCCTGTAAATGACTGTGGGATTCCAACTGTATGATTTGGTGTGAGATATGCTTATTATTGTGATTTTTATTACATGTCTTATTTCGAATGCAAAGGAGTTGTGGAGGCTAACGTTCTGATTGTTAGTCTCAAACATGTTCTAGTTTAATGTAAATTATGTTATGCATATCTTTAGTCTGTTTCTTCTCTAAAAATAACATGCCATGCTTAAGAGTATATAGTATCATTTCATGATTAAGTTGATGCTTTTTAATCATTGGCATTGTATGATTCACCATGTGTTTCTGATATGCTTTGGTATTAGGAGTAGTGCTAAAAGTTATTGATTGGATTATTGCATGCTTCAGAATATGAGTTGTAGAAGGTATGATTGATGTTATGCTATGTTAAACTTACGCGAATAATATGGATGATGTCTAAATACATTGTTATGCTTTAACCTTTGAATTCAATGTGATATGTTAAATGTAATTTGAACTGTGCACAATTTATATTTAGTTATCGTCGCCTGATGCATGATTAGGTTTTATATTGACAATGTTTGGCATGTTAAAGCTTTTATACCTGATTCTTGACATGCTTTAGAATATTGTTTAATATTAAAGTGTATGGACTGTAATATGATTTGCAATGGGAATGTATGAGATATGACCAACCTTATGAGTATATTTATATGTCTATTGTACTCTGATTTATGCATGATGTATATATTTATATATATATATTTATGCGTTGTGCGATTCGAAATGTGTATTGTTTTATGCATGACCTGCGAGAGTCAGTCTAGTGGATAGTTAGGCATGCCTAATAGAGTCTTTGTAGCTGCAGTGCCCTTTGAACGATTTGGACCCTGATCAGGTCCCACGACTGGTTCCTCGCGAACCCTTTGATATGAATGTTTTTGGAATGTGGAAAAAGATGATGTTGCTTTTCGACTAGTACCTGTATGGTACATTATATTATATGTTCCCTCTGAGGTTTACCCGGTCAGAGATCGGGCTATATGTTCCCTCATGAGGTCTCCTCCTCAGTACTCGTTATCCACTATTATGAGTCAGCAGGTATTTTGATGGTTTGTTTTATTCTGTTTTGAAATAGCCATCAGAATGTGATATCTGAATGAGCAAGAATCAGTTTATATGTATATGAATATGACTACGGGCTTCAGAAAGTAAATCTGTATTTAGTAAACATGACTTTTCAGTTAACATGATTATCCGTACTTGGCATGTGATTTGTTATTAGTTTCTGAATGCTTTGAAATGATTCGATCAATGTATTTATGTATATGAGTTAAGCATGGTTTTATTGTGTACAAGCATGTGAATCAGATCGGTTGTGAGGGTAAGTATGTAAGTATGTGATGATTACTGTACTCTCTGCATGATGATGATATGAATGTAATACTAAGTGGTTATGCCTTCAGTCTCCGTTATCATAATGTTTCTGCATGATGCTTAATATATATTAGAGTTGCGCAGCGGTATTGTGATGCTCTAAATGTTATCCTTTGGATATTTGACTAGTGTGTATGCTTAACATGATGATTGGGTTGTCAGTTCAGGTGTGGGTACTTAGTGATATTTAGTGCATGTGTATAGCTCTTGTGACTCCGCATGGTAAGATGCTATCATTTGATACCCATGTAGGTTTATGCATGAGTTATAGTATGTAGTTCAGCATGATGATATTTGTATCGTATATTGTATGATGTCTGTATTGGAATATCCTGGACATGAGTTTATGGTCTGTTTGTGAGTTATCGATTGAATGCCTTTATTGTGCAGCCTGATTATTGATATGCTATGAATATCCGCATTTGCCATTTGAATGTGTTATGCCTTGGCGACCATTGTGAATGGCCGTCCATATTCTTGTGTGTTCTCCCCACTAAGCGTTTATCGCTTAGCACGGATTTCCTTTCCGTGCAGGTGGCAGGTGGGTTCTGTTCGAGTCGCGCTTCTGCAGGGTTGGCCACGTAGGAGTTAGAAGTTCTGGATTTTGTTCATCTTCTGTATCTCAGCTTTTGTATTTCTGTAGTATTGTTTATGTAATTAATTATGTATTTATCTTGAGTTTTCTTTTGGGAATGTAATAGTTAGTATGTCTCTATGTTAAGTTATTCCTTTATTTTATTTAGTTCGCTTGTGCTTCTGTTGAATGGTCGTATTTATGCTTCTGTGCATGCTTCTGCTTAGTGCCTGCGCATATGTGAGTTATTGCATGATCAGTCTGCGACCGCAAGTCAAGGTAAGTTTTAATTAACCCGTATTTTCATATGTGTGTTATGTATGTTTGTATACTTCCGCATTGTGCTTATGCTTATCTGTATAAGTGAGCGTCGGGTAGCACGTCCGTCGGCGTCCTTCCAACGGGGGCGGCGATGGGGGTGTTACATTTGGAGGGTAAACCTCTCGCCTCCTTAAGTCCAAAGACAATGCTTTTATCCATTTTGGGCAAGCCAAAGGGGTCTTGGAGGTTAAACCTCTCGCCCAAAGGAGCCTAGGATTAATGTCTAAGTCTCGTGACACAAGAGGTGTCTTGGAGGGTAAACCTCTAGCCTCTTTGAGCCCAAAGACCAGAGAATGGGTTCGGGACTTCGCATCTATTTCTACCTTGATTAATTTTATAATTTAGTTTTGAGTTTATTAACTCGCTCTCTCTCCACACGATGCAATTTTAATTTAAAAGCGCAAATATTCACATTGAAAGCGATAAGATAAACATATCAAAAATAACATCAAAGATAAATTACAATAATACTAGGAGCGGAATACAACTCCCATTTAAAAATGCAAACATACATAAAACCGGGGAATTTATTAATTATGAGGACTTTGGTCCCCGCATGCACAATTAAAGAAAACATTTTGGATGTGATGATTTATTTGGGATGAAAATTAGGACATTGGTCCCATTTATTATGAAAAATCCAAATTAATTTATTAGAAATATTTGTGTGATTTTTATTCATGCGTGCATAAAAAAACATTTTATTCAACGAATATATACAAGGAAATATAAATAAAATGAGAATTGAAAATGTGCAATGAAAATACCAAAGTCCGCATATCCTCCTTCTCGTGCATTGGTGCTCAAATGAGAATAAAACAATGATTTGCAACCAAAAATAAAATAAAAGAGATTCATGTTAGAAATTAACCCAAAGAGATGAGATGACATAAAAGATAATATGTATAATGACCGTATAACATGCCTAAGATACTATAACATGCATAAAAATAATTATGATGCAATTTAACAAGCATAAAGTGAGATAACATCATGGCAAATGTAATTTATTAATAATGGTGATTAACATGCACGAAAGATTAGTGACAATCAATTTTAATACTCCTAAGATGTGCATGAAAACATAACATAAGAATAATAAAACTTAACATGCATAATAAAGCCTAAAGTAATATCTAATAAAAAGGCATAAGAAAATAAATTTGAAATTTAACATACATGCAAGATATGAACAATGACATTAATGGTAATAATGATACTAATACCTAATGACATCAATAAATGAGTGTAATATAAATTATAATAATAAAACTAGCATTTATAACAATAATAGCCGTAATAAACATCAATGGATGTAAAGAACATTAACAACCTAAATTGAACATGCATAATGGCATAAAAATAAACACCTTGACATGAAAATGATATGATAAATTTGAAATAATTAACTTGTTAAATAAATAATTGAAGATAAAAGAAGAAGAAAAATATGGAGACTTAAAGAATTTACATGTTTAATATGTTAATTGGAAGTAAAATTGAGGAAATTAACAAGAGAATTAATGAGTAAAACCAAGAATAATTACCCTCAAATTAAGTTTTGAAGAATTGAAGGTAGAAGTGTTGAATTCCTTGTCTTCTCTTGTGAAAATCCTTAGAAAATAGCTTGAAAACTTGAAAAAAAACTCTTGGAAACAAGTGTGTAAGATGGATTTTTCTCTCTCAACTCAAAAGCTCTAAAATTCAGTTTTTTTCTCTCCAAATGTCCTTAGTTCGTCCCCCCCTTTTTCTAAATTTTTTCTAGTGCTTTAACCCTCAAAAACTACCCAAAAACCACCAAAAACCGTTAAAAAAACGTTAAAAAATGAGTGGGGGTCGAAAATGGGCGAAAATAGGGCCAAAATGGGGCATAACTGCCGAAAATCGGTGTCAAACGTGAGCCTCGCGCACGTTTTCGCGCCCTGATGTGCAGACGTTCCGCGCACGTCGCCGTGCGTGGAACGAGCGATGGCCTAGGCATCGCTTGTACGGAGCAAGCGACGCCCAAGGTGTCGTAGCGGGCGTGCTCCGCGCACGCACATTAGCGACGCCCAGGATCCGTCGCCTTTCCGTCGCGATTATTTTCCCCTCATTTTTATCACTATTTTTTCATCATTTTTCACACTATTTTTTTTTTAAATCAAATACCCTCAACTTTAAAATACACTTTTTGCTCATCGAAAAGACAAGGAAAAATCACTTCCGAACTCCAATCTTTTTGCCTATAAGTCGGCATAGCTAAATTTCATCATCGGGTAATCCTGATTAAGGCTACTCGGGACCCGGTGTGTACAAGCAGGTTCCTTTCTCCAGTTTTTTTTTCTCTTTCTCTTCTTTATTTCCTTTAGTGACTCCGATTTTAGGCCTTGAAAAATGAATTCTCTTTTTCTTCACAAAATGTACCGTATCTTAGACGATGCTCAAACTTGGGAAAATAGCACTCTTGCCCCCCTTTCTGGGTTGAAATTCTTAAGAAGAGTTAAAATAGACTACAACCTTCTTTTAGCTGCGACCCACTTCTAGGACCCTCACTTTCATGTTTTCAGATTCAACTATCAAGAAATATGCACCCTGCCTGAGGAACTTGCTGCTATTGTTGGGACTTAGTATCCTCCTAGTGCTTTGCCCTGCGTTCCTCGCTGTGGTTTGGTTCAAACTCATGATATTGCTCTGTCCTTAATCATAGCTCCTTCTGAAGCTACTCGCCTAGTTCCTCAGGGCCCTACATTTGCCTTAGAACCTCTGATTGAGGCACTGGATGAGTTCCCCGACATCCCTTCATACAGCGTAAGTGTCATCTTTCTTTTTTGCCTGATGAAGTATCTGATTGTGACTTCAGAGGAGTTGCTTGGAGACCCCCGTCTGTTTGGAATATTTGACGACTTTCGCTGTGGGCTGACCCCTTTTCCATTGATCCTTGCTGAGACCATCATAGGTCTTGATTCTGTCCGTGCTGGGTCTTTTACTACTTTCTATGGGAGTCCCTTATTACTCCAGGTATGTCATTGTGTTAAAAGGTAGTGCGTCCCTTGTGGATTTTCACACTAGCTTTTCTTAGCGGGAAGTGCGTCCTTTTTGGATTTTCACACAACCTTATGCCTTACTTTTGCCTGAAGTGAACCCAATTCGCTTCAGTGGCTTTTTTTTCTTTGCCTTTTATCTTATTTTCTTTGGCTTTTATTTTTCCTTGTTTCACCTTTTAGATATGGTTGCAAGAGAAGTTGAAGCTGCTGTTAGAGCCACCTTCGAGGGTCATTAGTCAGTACTCTGCGAAGCATTTTCTTCCTCGCCAGCATCTGTACTTATTTGGGATCCCTGATGAAGGCATTACCAGATTTAGTGAAATATCAAATGAGGATATTAGCTTCATGCACGCTTGTCTTCCCTTATCCAGTGCAGTTATTGACGGATCCTCAGGATGCATTCCCTTATGCGGGCTTCGTGAGGCCACCTTCTACATCATGGCCCTCTACGTTCGTCAACTCGGGATGACTCAAGATGTGGTGAGGCTCCCTTTATCCTTTCGAGGCGGAGTTTTTTCTACGGCTTTTGCCTCCCGCTACCACGAGCTCTGGAGCCAACTTCCATTGAAGACTATCATACCTCCCTTCGGGAACCATTATGTTTCCTCTACTAGCGTATACAAGAGGTGGGTATCGAACATGACGACTGAGGCATTTGGCTGGCGAGAGTAGTAGTAGGGCATAGTTTAGCTTTGCATGCATTTTGAGCAATATGTTTCTTTTTAAAGCAGAACTAGACAACGATGTAAATGAATAAATCAAGTCTCATTTTATTTCACAAAATTGTGTACATTTCCATACGATTTCAGCATACATGATCATTTTTGGCACTAATTCAATTATGCAAAACTACATTCATTCATGGAACCAAATCTTGGTAGCATAAACTCCTGTTACCAATCAGCCCTCTCGAGTTTTCTTAATTGGACATTTTCTCTCGAGCCTCTAATTTTTGACCAGGATGCCTTTTTTCGATTTTCACCCTGACGAGGCGCCCAATTTTAGCAAGGCCGCTTTTTTCGGTTTTTGACCCGTAGAGCTTTTATTCTCTTCTTTTGATTTTATTTTCTTTAGCCATGGAACCTCTTGAGTCTGTCAACGTTGACCGGCTCCTTAAATTCATTGCCATCGCTATCTGACAAGATCGCCGCACCCTTTGATAGCAGTTTCTTGAGAACGATCGGACCTTCCCATGTGGCCCTGAACTTCCCCCTTATGTCTGGCGCACCTGGTCTCATTTGTTTGAATACCAGGTCTCCCTCTTTTAATAGATGCTTCTTGACTTTCTTCTCAAAGGACCTGGCGAGTCTCTTTTGGTAGATCAGGTTGTGATAATAGGCTTTTAACCTGTTCTCATCCAACATGTTCAAGTGTTGCAGTCGCTTCTGCGCCCATTCTGCCTCCGGAATCTTAGCTTCCATAATTACCCTCAACGACTTGAGTTTTACCTCGATCGGTAATACTGCCTCCATCCCATAGACCAAGGAATATGGAGTGGCCCCTGTTGAAGTTCTGATAGTTGTTCTGTAGCCCCAGAGTGCGAAAGGTAGCTTGTCTGCCAAATCTTTGTAACTCTGAACCATTTTGGCTAAGATCCTCTTGACATTCTTGTTGGCGGCTTCTACTGCCCCATTGGCTTGAGGACGATACGGAGAAGACTTGTTACCATATTTCTGGAGTAACTTCTTCGTTTCTGCCATGAACTGGACCCCGTTGTCAGATACCACGTGATGTGGAAGGCCATACCTACATATCAAAATTTTCTCGATGAATTTCGCTATATCCAGAGCATCAACTTTCTTAAAGGACTCAGCTTCTACCCACTTGGTAAAATAGTCGATGGCGACAATGATGTATCTATGCCCATTGGAGGCCATGGGGCGTATCTCTCCAATAATGTCAATCCCCCAAGCTGCGAACGGCCAAGGCGACGTCAAACTATGCAGCTCTGAGATGGGTAAGTGCCTTAAATCTGCATACTGTTGGCATAACTGACACTGCTTTACATATCTCAAGCAATCATTATCCATGGTGCGCCAGAAGAATCCTTATCTCATAATCTTTTTGGCCAATGTGAGCCCGTTCATATGGGCTCCGCATACGCCGGCATGCGTTTCTTCCATTACCCTCTTGGCATCTTTCTCATCCAAACACCTCAGCTGGATACCATCAGCCTGTCGTTTGTACAACATTCCATCTATGCAGATGAACTGAGTAGACAACTTGCGAATCATTCTCTGATCTTTTTCGGTAGCTTCCTCTTGAAAGGTTGCATTTTCTAGGTAGTTCATAATGTCGTAATACCACAGCTTCCCATCTGCTACTTCTATTTCCATGACTGGTTTAGATTTAAAGCTAGGTCTCTCGGCGCTAGAAATCAAAACGGCCTCATAACTACCCCTTCTAGATTGTCCCACATTGACACTAAAGTGGCGAGCTCATCGGATCATGCTGCATTAAGGTACTTATTTGCTAAAAAAGATGCTAAGCCTAGATTAACACGTTGTGTTCTTTTATTGCAAGAGTTTGATGGTAGAGAGGTTTCCTATATCTCTTTAAAAGTGGTTTGAAAGTTTCTTTAAATTTTTCCTTGAAGAATTGTGACTTTCCACCAAGTCTTGCAACCTTCCTAAGGGACACTTGAAGGGACATAACTTTTAGAACTTTAAAAATATTAGTTTTAACTGTAATTTTAGTGTTGAATAGTCTTAATTGAATATTTTTTCATTAAGAATTCTGTAAGAGAGTGAGTACATTCTTTAGTTTAAGTTTTAAGTTAGAATTTTATGTTTTGAAGAGAAGATCACTTGCAAGGAAGAAGATATCCTTTGTGAAGGGAAAAGTGTTGAAAGATCTCTTTCTTCATTTCTCATCTTTACTTCTTCTTTGTAATTATTAAATGATTAATTTATAAACTTGAATATTTAATGCTATATTTTATTATTCATATCAATTTAATATTCTTTCTTGTAGAATTTTCTATTTGTATTTTTATGCATGATCATTATAAGTAAGTATTTAATTGAAAGATAAATTCTTACTTATATCTAATAGAATTTCATCATTGAAGTATCATTTGAGAAATCATAATATTAAATGGTTATTATAGGTTGTTTATTATTCCTGAAATTTGCATATATAACACTTTAATTCATTAATGAAAATTGTGAGTTAGAATTATAAATGCATGTTTTAGGCACTCTAATTTATATTGAAAGAGTAAATTGGAATTTCATTCAACTTGGCTTGCATGACAAGAATATAATCATAATCATGAATAATTAATTCAAGTTCTATTTATTATTTTATAATCATTAACCTTTTATCTTCTCCGATTATCTATAACTAGATTAATTATAATTAGATATAGTATTTCCACTTTCATTCAACAAATGTATGATCATTGTAAACAAGATTAAAATTGAGTAGTAATAGTGTTTAATAATTAGCACATTCCTCGTCGGATCGACATCTTTTGTACTATTTCGGTACACTGTATGCTTGCGGAATTAGCACATATAAAATAGAAGAAAATTTTTATGGTAGAGAGGTTTCCTATATCTCTTTAAAAGTGGTTTGAAAGTTACTTGCATGTTCTTTTTATTTTGTACTTAGTGAAATTTTAAATTTTTTTGCATGTTGTTAATTAGATTTTTGTGTGATTTTTGCATTTATATATTACTAATATTATTTATTTTTGATTCTACAGGGTATATTAGATAGTGAGTAATTCAACTTATTTAAATTTACAGTAATATTTTGAAAAAGAAAAAAATGTTCTTTGAAAATTACTCACTGTCTCGAGCACGACGGTTGTCACGAGCGCGATAGTGGAGGGCAGATGATTTGGCAGGTTGCTATCGTGATCGCGCCTGGCATGGAGTACACGACAGAAAAATGCTAAGTTGGGCAGTTTCATTCTTTCACAAGCACGACATAGAGGTGAGAAAATTTTTTTTCGCGTGATCGTGATGGGTTCGCAAGTGTTAAATTGAATTTTCGTCTCTGTCGTGAGCGTGACATTGTCGCTAGGTCGCGACAGAGCAAGAAATTTGAATACTTTTGAATTTTTAACTGTTGCAACCCTTTTATTTCACCCCCAAATAAAGCCTAATGCCCTAATTGCAGTTTTTCCTCTTTACTTTTGAGTTGCCTCTCAAATTTTCTTTGGTTTTTCTCTCAAAATTCTCTCAAATCTTCTTCTTCTCTCATATTTCTTCAGTTTTCAGTTTTGTTCTTCCTTTATTTCTTCTTTGTGAGTTTATTTAGCAAGGTTTCTTTACATTTAATTCACAATCAAGATGGTGAGGACAAAGTCTATAGGAGACAAAGGGAAGAAGGCGGCTGAGGGTCCAGTGCAAACCAAGATCCCGTGCGCCTTCAAAATAGGTTTGAATGCCCTTTCCCTATATTTTATGAGGAGGAAGGTGAGAAATTTGTATATTTTGATAAAAAAAACTTATGTTGGCATGTGGCATGTAGATTTTTCTCTTTTAAATCACTTGGGTATCACTGAAAAATTTGAAAAATATTTAAAATATATGAAATGAGGGAAATTTGTGCATTTGAATCTTCCTATTAAACGTGATTGGCCCCTTGAATTTTTTGTATCCCTTGATTATGTAGATAAGGGTAGAGATAGGGTTAAATTTAGACATCAAGGGATAAAATATTTCTTTGGGTTTCCTGAATTACATGAATGGTTTGGATTTCCTCTTAATGGAAAAAGATTTGATGCCCATCTTTTTAATCCTAGGCCTATATGGAAAAGATTGTTTAGTTTAGATTCTTTCAATAATAAGAATTCCACAAATTGCCAAATTAAGGATGATGTTTTAATGCTTTTGCATAAGTATTTATGTCATGCCTTATTTGGTAGAGTTGAGAGTTCCAAGGTTCAGACCAATTGCTTAATTTGTTAATGTCTAGGAAGACCCCTAGTTCCATTGATTTCATATTTGATGGTTTATATCATACCTCCACTGCAAAAAGTAAAACCGTTGGGATGTGTCACATGGTAACCGGGATTATTTTACGATGTCTAGCGGATTTACATAATTTTCAGTTAGAAGAGGGTGAAATTGTTACTATGCTTGATGTAGTTTACTTGAGGCGGGCTAACATTTTGACAAAAGCCGGTTGGCCGCCCAAGTTTGTTGATAGAGGTTTGCAGGGTGACAGTTCACACCTTGATAAGGGAAAAGGGAAGGCCCCTGAGTCGTCCACAGCAGCTGGAGAGCATGATGGTTTTGATGATGATGATGAAGATGATGAGCAGGAAGAGGCTGTTTGATTTAGTGCTGGTGAAGGTGCAAACGCTAGTTGGCAGTAAGTGCTTTCTACACTTGATGGTATAGAAGCTGCCAACCAAAGCATGGCTGCTAGAATGGACTCCTTGGAGAATACTGTGTAGGCTGTCCATAAGGGCCATAAGAGTATGCGTCGAAAGCTTCTATCCTTTTTCAGGAAGCAAAATGTAGAATTTTCTCCTTCTCCACCTGATTCCCCTAGTGGGAATTGAGCTAAGTTTTCTCCACACTCTTTTATTTTTCGTGTTATTTTTGTTTTCATTTTATAGTTTTTTGTGTTTGCTTGTATATATATAATGTTTGTTGTTTTCACACAATGAGGGCATTGTGTCATTTAAGTGTGGGGGCATTATTGTTATATGTGTTTAGTTATTGTGTTTAATGTAGCCTGTGTTATGCATGCGCTGCTTAATTGAGGTTGTTAATTTTTAATGTGTATGTTGAGTTGTTTTGTACATATGTGTATGTAGGGTTATTGCTTTTCTATGTTATTTTGTGCAGTATATTTTGGAGCTTTTATATTTGATGTATATTTGGGAATATATGCATGAGTAAGCTGGTATTTCTTTTAATTATGTCTATATATGCCATATCTTGAAAAATGTCATTTTCATTTTTATTTGGGCAATTAATTGTGCATAGTGAAGGTCATGACTTGGCAAAACACTTTAGTGTAGGGTCTTTTTAATTTGTGTATCTTTTCACATGTATATAAGGATTATTTTGCCAATTTATTGCTTAGGGTAGTTTGACCTATAGCTATGTGAGCTTTTGAGCCTTATATTTTGAATATTTTCTTATATGAGAGCCTTAGTATGCCATATCCTCTAGAACTTGTCTTTAGTAAATTTTGAGATTACATTTAGTATGGGATGTGCATGAGAAATGAAAAGGGCAATTAGATTAAACCATTTTGGCTTGCTTTAAAAACTAACCTTTTTGACTTTAGGTAGCCATTTTGAGCTTTAACCTGTTTTTGTTGTTAAGCATATATATTATTAACCAAATCCTTTGCTAAACAATAACTACTCATTTTTTGTTGCCCTTATTGTGTTGAGAATTAGGATTGCTATAACATGGGATACATTTGTTAGTATAAGCATGATTATAATGATGTATAAAAATTCCCTATATCATGCATCAAAAATCCATTATTAGAACAATCTAGTTTTTACAAAAATAAAAAAAAAATAAGAAGAAAAGAAAAAAATAAATAAGTGGGATGGAGCATAAAATGCACCCATATAGATAAAGAAAAAAAAAAGAGAAAAAGAAAAGCAAATGAAACTAGAGAAAAAGGGTGGACATTAGGAAGGGAATTAGAATAGAAACTTCGAATATCATGCTATACTTACTTTTTACATCTCTTGTGGTATAGTGGTACTTATTCTCTACACAATATTAGCTACTTAAACAAAAATTATCTTACCTATACCTAAGCCAAGTTACAACCCTTTTTAAGACCTTTTGATTTCATGTACTACTTTATACTAGTAGTGCAGATTTTTACTATTTACAAGCTTATGGTATGCAATGGCATTTTTAAGGAATGAGAGAAACACTAACCTATAAACACATTGAGTGATTGAGTGCTTCAGAAAAATAGTGTTTGAGTGAGAATTATTTTAGGCAATGTCTTGTGTGAAATAACCTTTACATGTGTTAAGATATTAAAAATCTTGAGGTCAAACATTCTTGTATTTTGCAACTTTATGGTTTTCCAAAATGTGCATGATTGTTCATGTGACACCCCTTACCCGTACTCAGGCGATCCCATCCCATGAGGAGTAAGATGCCGTACGAGTCAGGGTGCAACAAATAAAGCAGAGAACAAAGCGTAGATAAACATACACAAAAGCGAGGTAATTAAAAACTTTTGTGAAGATAAGGAAAGCGAAAGCTGATCATGCATTAATATAACGGAGGCATTACATTACTGATCAGATCAACTAAGAGATACATCAATTAATTACATATTCCAAATTACATAAACAAACGCGGAAGCTATTACAAAATCAATATAAGAGAGTTCTACACAAAAATAATCTCAAAAAACAAAACTCAGTCCTATTCTAAACCCTGCTGCGTTGGCTTAGACTGCGGCGATTCTCCCCAAAGCAACTCCTACCGCACCTGCACTGGTAAACACACCGTGCTAAGCGATAAACGCTTAGTGGGGAACCACACATATAAAAAGGACAACCATTCACAATGGTCGTCAAGGCAAAACACAAGCGTACATCATAATATACCACACACATAGCATAACATTTGCATAAGCATGCATATACTAAGCCATACATTCAGAAGTTCATAACAATATTCATATTCCCATAACAGATTATACTTTTCATTTATGAGTTCAAACATGTGTCACATACATTTCCTCATAACACAATTCATACCAGGCACCTGCTGACTCGAGGGAGTGGATAACAAGTATACGGACAGTACTTTACGGGTACGAGCCGATCACAAATGGTACCTTACGAGTACGAATCGAAAAAACCAAGATACTTTTAACTTTCACAAAACATTTTTAAAAGGGATCTTAAACAAGATCCGAGCACATAGGGGTTCGTGAGGAACCAAGCGGGGACCTGATCGGGGTCCAAACAAAACAAAGGGCTGCAACTATAAGACTCTATTAGGCATGCCTAACTATCCACTTTCTAGACTCTAGCAGGTCATGCATAAACCATTCAATCCATTTCATAACATTCCAAAATCATCATCATATATGTACACAGTCGTATCATGGATCCACATGCATATAATTCATAAGACATCAAGCATAAATCTCATAGACATTAAAGGAAAGAGCCGCACACACAAAAGGAAACTCATTCATCATACAGGGAGCTGTCGCGCTTGCGACAGAGACCGAAGTCTCTTTGCTGTGCGTACGCGAAAAATTTCGTGACTGCGAGGAGGACGGAGGGGCCAGGCTCTGTCGAGCTCGCGACGGATGTCGCAATCGCGACAGAGACAAATATTGCTATCGCGAGCTCGCGACGAATCGCGTGCTCGCGATAGCACTTAGCCAGCATCGCGCTCTGTCGCGATTATGACGGACGTCGCGCTCGCGACAGAGGTTGCTCAACACTTCGGCTATCACGGGCTTGCGACAGACGTCGCGTGCTCGCGACATGGAAGCTCCAAAATGCCGATCTCTGTCGCGCTCGCGACATCGTCACGATCGCGACAGCATCGTGTTTTCCAAAATCTGCAGAATTCTGCAGATTTTCTTCCTCCTACAATCAACCACAAACACACGCAAAACTCACCCAAGAACCTCTTACCTCAAACCCAGCCATCCAATAGCATCAACAACCATAATATGACATTAATCAACAAGAAATTTCACTCAATTCATTAATTTAAACCTCCAATTCCAAGAATCATCCAAAACACCAATTTATGCACAACACCACATCAACTCAACCATTATCACAATTAACTCATACTCTTGCAAGATCCACATCTCAAAACAAAATCCCATAACATATACATCAAAATAAAGAACATATAACAACCGAATTCTAAGAAACCATCAAATCTCATACATAAACATATATATACATGAAAACCAAGAAATTCCCAAACCTCAAAATCCTTAGCTCCTATTGCTTGGATCCACTAGTTCCAGCCTTCTCTTTGCCCTTTGGCTCGCGAGGTGGCTCAACTAAGCACAAACAAGCACCCAAACACCAAAAACACAAAGCCTAACTTAGATCCAACCCAAGAAGAAGAAGAATAAAATGCATGAATAACACAAGGAAAAGCAAAAACTTACCAAGGAATTTGTAAGGGAGTAATTAATTCCACCACTTGAGCTTGAATCTAAGTAAAACACTTAGGAGAGTGCAAAGGAGGAAGAAAGAAGAAGAAGGAAGAGAGAAAACGGGAAATGGGTTTCAAAAATCTAATTTTCCCTTTTTCATTTTCTCTTTCCCATCATTCTTTCCCCTTTACACATGTCAACCATCTAGTGGAGGAGATTACTTACTCACGCCCTAACTAAGTGTATCACATGCACACAATGAAACACTGTAATAATGCACCCTACACATGTATGAGCAACACACACAATGCTCCCTCATGTACACACCCTACAAATGTATGAATGCATACACACTACAATAACCCACTAGTGCATATCGTACTATGGTGCATTCACACACACATAATGCAACTCCCATGCACACACACTACAATGGTGCACTTATGCACACACAAACCTGTCCCAACTAATTCACACCATAGTGCAACACATGCACACACACGCACCAGAAAAACCCCAAATCCTACAATATTACCAAAATGCCCTTATGATTATGCCAAAACACATACAAATGCATACACACACATGACTCGCTCTACTAGGGGGCAAACGAGGTGTGACAACTCTCCCCTACTAACAAGAATTTTGTCCTCAAAATTCTCACCTGATCTGAACAAATGCGGGTACTGAATTCTCATCGACTCTTTCGGTTCCCATGTTGCTTCCTCGACCCCATGGTGATTCCACAAAACCTTGACCAAAGGAATCTGCTTGTTCCTCAACTGTCTTACTTCCCGAGCTAAGATAGCTCTAGGCTCCTCAACGTAGGAAAAATCTGATTGCACTTGAACCTCTTGAACCGACAACACATGAGAAGGATCCGATCTATACCGACAGAGCATCGAAACGTGAAACACATCATGAAGCTTCGACAATTCCATCGGCAAAGCCAATCGGTAAGCTACTGGACCAACTCTTGCCAACACCTCATACGGACCAATGAACCGAGGACTAAGCTTTCCTTTTTTCCCAAACCGAAGCACTTTTCTCCAAGGAGAAACTTTAAGAAAGACTTTGTCCCCAACTTCAAACTGCACATCTTTTCGCTTTAGGTTGGCATAAGACTTCTGTCGATCCTTAGCTGCTTTCAAGTTCCGCTGTACAACTCTGATCTTCTCCTCTGTATCTCTAACTAGATCTGGCCCAATCACTGACCTCTCAGATAGCTCTATCCAATAAACTAGAGTCCTACACTATCGTCCATACAAAGCCTCATACGGTGAGATACCAATGCTCGACTGAAAACTATTATTGTAGGCAAACTCCATCAGCAATACGTACTTGTCCCAACTACCCCGAAAATCCAAAACACAAGCCCTTAACATATCCTCTAAGATCTGAATCACTCGCTCGGACTGACCGTCTGTCTGAGGATGAAATGTCGTACTAAAATTCAGCTTGGTACCCAAAGCTCGTTGCAACTCTTTTCAGAACTTGGAAGTGAACCTTGGATCCCAGTCTGAAACTATAAACAAAGGCACTCCATGCAACCGAACTATCTCATCCACATAAATACTGGCCAATCTATCCATCTTATAATCCATCGTAATCGGCAAAAAGTGAGCGGACTTTGTGAGTCGATCCACGATAACCCAAACAGAATCATGCTTTTTCTGAGTCAAGGGCAACCCGGAAACAAAATCCATGGCAATGTCATCCCACTTCCACTCCGGAACGGACAAAGGCATGAGCAATCCAGAAGGAACTTAGTGCTCAGCCTTTACCTGCTGACAAGTCAAGCACTTAGATACAAAGTCCAATATATCCCTCTTCATACCAGACCACCAATAAAACTGCTTCAAATCCCAGTACATCTTATTACTCCTGGGATGCATGGTGAAAATTGTACTATGTGCCTCCTCCAAAAGATATCTTCTTAACTCTTCATTATCCGGCACACACAAACGGTTTCAAAACAGAAGAACCCCATCCTGAACCGAAAACTCTGACTGCTTGCCCAAACTAATCTCTTGCATAATTCGCTGAAGCTTCTCATCAATCTTCTGAGCATCTACTATCCGTTGTCTCAAGGTAGGCTTGATCCTCAACTGAGCTATCAAAGCCCCATCTGAACCAAACCTCCATCTGAATCGTCTCAAAAACAAGGCAGAAACTGATTTTCGACTCAAAGCATCCGCGACTACATTGGCCTTACCCGGATGGTAATCCACAATGCAATCGTAATCCTTAAATAGCTCAAGCCATCATCACTGCCTCATGTTCAGTTCCTTCTGAGTTAGGAAATACTTCAAACTCTTGTGATCCGAAAAGATTCTACACTTCTCCCCATACAGATAATGACGCCAAATCTTCAAAGCAAAGACAACCGCTGCTAACTCAAGATCATGCGTCGGATAATTCCTCTCATGTGGCTTCAACTGTCGAGAAGCATAAGCCACCACCTTACCTTCCTGCATCAGAACACATCCCAGACCAACACCTGAAGTGTCACTATACATAACAAACTCCTTACCCGAAATGGGTTGAGTAAGTAGAGGAGCTTCAACCAACAACTGCTTCAACCTCTCAAAGCAAGCCTGACACTTATCCGACCACTCAAACTTAACTCCTTTCCTCAATAACCTAGTCATCGGAGCGGCAATCATAGAAAAACCCTTAACAAACCGACGGTAGTAACCCGCCAGACCAAGGAAACTCCTCACTTCGTGAACATTCCTAGGCGCCTTCCAATCGACTATCGCCTCAATCTTAGCTGGATCTACTTGATTACCCTTGGATGAAACTATGTGGCCCAAAAATGACACTTCCCGAAGTCAAAAATCACACTTACTCAACTTGGCAAACAACCGATGTTCCCTCAACACTTGCAAAACCAATCGGAGATGTTCCTCATGCTCAGTCTCATCCTTAGAATACACCAGGATATCATCTATAAACACTGCCACAAACCGGTCTAAGTATGGCCTAAACACTCTGTTCATCAAATCCATGAATGCCGCTGGAGCATTAGTCAAACCAAACGGCATCACAAGGAACTCATAATGGCCATACCGAGTTCGAAATGCAGTCTTAACCACATCCTCATCCTTAACACGAAGCTGATAATACCCTGACCAAAGATCTATCTTAGAGAAAACACCGGAACCCCGAAGCTGATCAAACAAATCCTCGACTCTGGGCAACAGATACTTGTTCTTCACTGTTATCTTATTAATCTGCCTGTAGTCAATACACATCCTCAAGGATCCATCCTTCTTCTTAACGAACAGAACTGGAGCTCCCCAAGGAGATATGCTGGGTCGAATAAACCCCTTATCCAATAGTTCTTGTAGTTGAGTTTTTAATTCTCTCAACTCTACAGGAGCCATCCGATAAGGTGCTTTCGATACAGGTGTGGTACCCGGCATGATCTCTATGGCAAGCTCAACTTCTCTCTCTGGAGGCAAACCCGGCAAATCACTTGGAAAAACATCATTGAACTCTCGAACAATAGGGATGTCCTCAATCCTAACTTGATCCCTCCTGGAATCCAAAACTACAGCCAGAAAAGCCTCACAACCCTTTCTCAAAAACCTCTTGGCTTGAATTGCAGAAATCACATTGTTCACAGAACTCGCACCCAAACCTCTTACAAACACTGGAGCTCGTTTCCTATCCCAAAGCACGAAGGTCTTCCTATGACAATCAACTACAGCTCGATGCTCTCCCAACCAATCCATACCCAAAATAAAATCATACTCTCTGAAGGGAAACTCTATCAAATCCGCAGGGAACTCAACTCCCTCAACCAACAAAGGACAATTCCTATAAACTCTACTCACACTGACACTATTCCCTAATGGATTGGTCACACATATCTCATAGTCTAACTGATCTACCACATGCAACTTATCAATAATCTTATCAGTGCACAAATATGAGTGTGTGGAACCAAGATCTATTAGAGCATATAATTCAGTGTCATGGAGTAGGAACTTACCAGCAATCACATCAGGGGCATCCTGCTCCTCTCTGGCTCTAACTGCATATGCTCTAGCTGCAACTGGTGTAGGACGCTCAACATTCTCAGAAACAGCTCCATCTCTAGGTCGATCGCCTTGACCTCTACCTCTACCTCTACCTCTTGTAGCCTGAGAAGCATTCGATCCAACTCTGCTAGCTCCTCCCTGAGGTCCCGAATCTTCACCCAACTGGGGACAACTTGCCAAATGGTGCTCGGTGCTCCCACACTAAAAGCACCCACTAGTGAGCCACCTACACTCACCCCGGTGAGCCTTGCTGTAATGCTCACAAACCGGCATAGCATCAGACCGGCCACCTCTACCAGAACCTGATACAGCGGTGGAACCTTGCCTTCTCCCTCTAGCAGCCGAACCAGTTGACGGCTCATCTTACGGGTTTCTAGATCTCTTACCCGAAGATGAGGAAGAACCACCCCGAGCAAAATTCCTTCGCTAAGCTCTCTCCCTAAGAAAAGATTCCGTCTTCTCCGCCCTCATGGCAGCCTCTGCAATCTGATAATAACTTACCCCAGGCATACACATCAAAGAAATCAAAGCAATCTTCAAAGACTCGCTCAATCCCGCTTCAAAATGCTTGCATCTGAAGTCATCTGTCATAACGCCACGCGGAGCATACCGAGATAACCGATTAAACTCCTTCTCATAATCCGAAACTGACAAGGCCCTCTGCTTCAAACTTAGAAATTTTGCCCATCGAGAGTCCCTATAAGCCTGAGCTACATACTTCTTAGTGAACTCCTCACAAAAGAAATCCCAAGTAACTGGATCAGGCATCTGAGGTCACTTACATACTAACTCCCACCATTCGTAAGCCGACCCCTGAAGCAATGCCACAGCACACTCAGCTTGCTGATCGGGAGGACACCTGACTTCCCTTAAAGCTCTCTTTACCTTATCAAGCCACTTTTCAGCTAACTCGGACTCATCAAGCCCAGTCCCATAAAAATCCTCAACACCAGCTCTTCTTAAACTCTTTATCGGAGCTTTAGGGGCAGTCACCCTTTCCAAAACCCGAGCCATGTCCTAATGCAATCTGAACATTGCCTCAAAAGGCATGGCAGCGGCCTCGGGCTGGATCCTAGCACGTTGAGCCAACACCGAAACAGAAACAGACGGATCTACAGCTGGAGGATTCACACTTTCAGCGGACTCCTCGAGCGCACCATGAGCAGAATCAGAATCCATCTAACAAACAAGAGGACAGCCACATCAGCCAACACAGCCCTAGACATAGACATATCCACACATAGCATCACACAGACAATCACCCAGAAATGCCTAAACCTAGGCTCTGATACCACAACTTGTGACACCCCTTACCCGTACTCAGGCGATCCCATCCCATGAGGAGTAAGATGCTGTACGAGTCAGGGTGCAACCAACCAAGCAGAGAACGAAGCGTAGATAAACATACACAAAAGCGAGGTAATTAAAAACTTTTGCGAAGAAAAGGAAAGCGAAAGCTGATCATGCATTAATATAATGGAGGCATTACATTACTGATAAGATCAACTAAGAGATACAGCAATTAATTACAAATTCCAAATTACATAAACAAAAGCGAAAGCTATTACAAAATCAATATAAGAGAGTTCTATACAAAAAGAATCTCAAAATACAAAACTCAGTCCTATTCTAAACCCTGCTGCATTGGCTTAGACTGCGGCGACTCTCCCCAAAGCAACTCCTTCCGCACCTGCATGGGTAAACACACCGTGCTAAGCGATAAACGCTTAGTGGGGAACCACACATATAAAAAGGACAACCATTCACAACGGTCGTCAAGGCAAAACACAAGCGTACATCATAATATACCACACACCTAGCGTAACATTTGCATAAGCATGCATATACTAAGCCATACATTCAGAAGTTCATAACAATATTCATATTCCCATAACAGATTATACTTTTCATTTATGAGTTAACACATATGTCACATACATTTCCTCATAACACAATTCATACCAGGCACCTGCTGACTCGAGGGAGTGGATAACGAGTATACGGACAGTACTTTATGGGTACGAGCCGATCACAAATGGTACCTTACGGGTACGAATCGAGAAAACCAAGATACTTTTAACTTTCACAAAACATTTTCAAAATTGATCTTAAACAAGATTCGAGCACAAAGGGGTTCGCGAGGAACTAAGCAGGGACCTGATCGGGGTCCAAACGAAACAAAGGGCTGCAGCTATTAGACTCTATTAGGCATGCCTAACTATCCACTTTCTAGACTCTAGCAGGTCATGCATAAACCATTCAATCCATTTCATAACATTCCAAAATCATCATCATATATGTACACAGTCGTATTATGGATCCGCATGCATATAATTCTTAAGCCATCAAGCATAAATCTCATAGACATTAAAGGAAATTGGAGTTCATGAACAGCACACACAAAAGGAAACTCATTCATCATACAGGGAGTAGTCGCGCTTGCGACAGAGACCGAAGTCTCTTCGCTGCACGTATGCGACGGATTTTGCAATCGCGAGGAGGACGGAGGGGCCGGGTGTGACGCGCGCCGGATCCCCGCGGCCACCCATGGGACTGCCCGCTTGAGGGCGATCGGGGGATTTGTGGGTCCGTTGATAGCTTGCAATAAATCGCAAGTGCGTCTATGTTGGGCAACAGGGAGGTTTCATGGAGTCGCCACCCAATAGAACATTGGGAAAGTTACTCTCGCCTCGGAGAGCCTAAGACTGCGCGTTGTATCCATTTTGGGCCAACCAGAGGGGTTTTGGAAGGTAAACCTCTCGCCCTAAGGAGCCTAGGATTAGCACTAAAGTCTCGTGGCACAAAAAGGTGTCTTGGAGGGTAGACCTCTAGCCTCTTTGAGCCCAAAGACCAGAGCTGGGTCCGGGATTTCTCATCTATTTCTACCTCGATTAATTTATGATCAAATTTTAATTATCATTAATTCGCTCTCTCTCCACACGATGCAATTTTAAAAAGCGCAAATATTCACATTGAACGCGATAGGATAAACATATCAAAAATAACATCAAAGGTAAATTACAATAATACCAGGAGCGGAATACAACTCCCATTTAAAAGTACAAACATACATAAAACCGGGGAATTTATTAATTATGAGGACTTTGGTCCCCGCATGCACAATTAAAGAAAATATTTTGGATGTGATAATTTTATTTGGGATGAAAACTAGGACATTGGTCCCATTTTATTATGAAAAATCTAAATTAATTTAGTAAAACTATTTTTGTGATTTTTATTTAGGTGCGCATAAGAAAACATTTTATTCAATGAATATATACAAGGAAATTAAAATAAAATGAAAATTAAAAATGTATAAAGAAAATACCAAACCCCGCAACTCCTCCTTCACGTGCATGGGTGCTCAAATGAGAATAAAACAATGATTTGCAACCAAAAATAAAAATAAAAGAAATTAATGTTAGTGATTAAGCCAACGAAATAATATAATATAAAAGATAATATGTACAATGACCATATAACATGCATAAGATACTATAACATGCATAAAAATAATTATGATGCAATTTAACATGCATAAAATGAGATAACATCATGGCAAATGCAATTTATTAATAATAAAGGTTAACATGCATGAAAAAAGTTTAAAGTAATATCTATCATAAAGGCATAAGAAAATAAATTTGAAATTTAACATACATGCAAAATATGAACAATAACATTAATGATAATAATGATACTAGCACCTAATGATAACAATAAATCAGTCTAATAAAAAACTTTAAGGATATTTAACACATGCAAACATAATAATAATCATGATATAACATAAAGAAATCAAAGATATTGACAAACTAGATTAAACATGCATAATAACATGGACAAAAAATAATTTGACATGAAAATAATATAATAAAATTTAAAAGAATTTACTTGTTAAAGATAAAAATAAGAAGAAGAGTATGGAGACTAAGAGAATTTACATGTTTAATGTGTTAATTGGAAGCAAAAATAAATGAAATTAACAAGAGAATTAATGAGTAAAACCAAGAATAATTACCCTCAAATTCAGTTTTGAAGAATTGAAGGTAGAAGTCTTGAATTCCTTGTCTCTTCCTTGTGAAAATGCTTGGAGACTTGAAGAAAAACTCTAAAAAACAAGTATGTAAAGATTTATTTTTTTTCTCCAAGTAAAAACCCAAAAAAAATCAGTTTTTTGCTCTAATAATGTTCTTAATCCGTTCCCCCCTGTTTCTGAATTTTTTCTAGTGTTTTAACCCTCAAAAACTACCCAAAAACCACCCAAAACCGTCCAAAAACCGTTAAAAATCGAGTGGGGGTCGAAAATGGGCGAAGTGGGGGCAAAATCGGCGCCTTTCCGTCGGCCGCGCGGAGCGCACGCTCCGCAGCGCGGAAATTCGGGCCGTCGCCTTTCCGTCGCGATTATTTTCCACTTTTTCTATTTTTTTCATTTTTTAATCATTTTTTCACCTTTTTTTATTATTATTTTTTTATATAAAATACCCTCAACCTAAAACACACTTTTTCTTCTTCAAAATAATTTTAAAAAATATTTTTAAAATATTTTTAAAATACACTTTTTACGCACCAAAAAGACAAGGAAAAACACTTCTGAGCTCCAATCTTTTTGCCTATAAGCCGGCATAGCTAAATTTCATCATCGGGTAATCCTGATCAAGGCTACTCGGGACCCGGTGTCTACACCAGGCTCTGTCGCGCTCGCGACGGATGTTGCGATCGCGACAGAGATAAATATTGCTGTCGCGGGCTCGCGATAGCACTTAGCCAGCATCGCGCTCTATCGCGATCGCAACGGACTTCGCACTTCTGACAGAGGGTGCTCAACACTTCGGCTATCGCGGACTCGTGACGGACGTCGCGTGCTCATGACAGCGAAGCTCCAAAACGCCGATCTCTGTCGCGCTCGCGACATTGTCGCGATCGCGACAGCATCGGGTTTTCCAAAATCTGCAGAATTCTGTAGATTTTCTTCCTCCTACGATCAACCACAAACACATGCAAAACTCACCCAAGAACCTCTTACCTTAAACCCAACCATCCAATAGCATCAACAACCATAATATGACATTAATCAACAAGAAATTTCACTCAATTCATTAATTTAAACCTCCAATTCCAAGAATCATCCAAAACCCCAATTTATGCACAAAACCACATCAACTCCAGCATTATCACAATTAACTCATAGTCTTGCAAGATCCACATCTCAAAACAAAAGCCCATAACATATACATCAAAATAAAGAACTTATAACAACCGAATTCTAAGAAACCATCAAATCTCATACATAAACATATATATACATGAAAACCAAGAAATTCCCAAACCTCAAAACCCTTAGCTCCTATTGCTTGGATCCACTAGTTCCAGCCTTCTCTTTGCCCTTTGGCTCGCGAGGAGGCTCAACTAAGCATAAACAAGCACCCAAACACCAAAAACACAAACCCTAACTTAGATCCAACCCAAGAAGAAGAAGAAGAAAATGCATGAATAACACAAGGAAAAGCAAGAACTTACCATGGAAGATGTGAGGGAGTAATTAATTCCACTACTTGAGCTTGAATCTAAGTAAAACACTTAGGAGAGTGCAAAGGAGGAAGAAAGAAGAAGAAGGAAGAGAGAAAACGGGAAATGGGTTTCAAAAATTTGATTTTCCCTTTTTCATTTTCTCTTTCCCATCTTTCTTTCCCCTTTACACATGGCAACCATCTAGTGGAGGAGATTACTTACTCACACCCTAACTAAGTGTATCACATGCACACAAGTAAACACTCTAATAATGCACACTACACATGTATGAGCAACACACACAATGCTCCCTCATGTACACACCCTACAAATGTATGAATGCATACACACCACAATAACCCACTAGTGCATATCCTACTATAGTGCATTCATACACACATAATGTAACTCCCATGCACACACACTACAATGGTGCACTCATGCACACACAAACCTGTCCCAACTAATTCACACCATAGTGCAACACATACACACACACACACCAGAAAAACCCCAAATCCTACAATATTACCAAAATGCCCTTATGATCATGCCAAAACACATACAAATACATACACACACATGACTCGCTCTACTAGGGGGCAAACGGGGTGTGACAGTTCAAGTATGATGGATAATGGTATTGATTAACATTTGCATATCTAGACTACTTTGTTAAGAGATAAAAGCATATACATGACATTTCCAAATGTTTATCAAATACGTAAGTAAGCTCTATAATTGTGTGCATCTTTTTGTGTGTTATGTGTTTATGTTGTTTGAGTATTTATTATGTTTTGCTTGGGGACAAGCAAATGTTTAAGTGTGGGGATTTGATATGAGTCTAAATAGCTCATATTTAATCCATGTTTTATGTTTAAAATAATGTTTATGTATTGTTAATTGTGTTAGAAATAGGTATGTTTTATGTTTTGTTTGAGTTTTGTGTGTGTAGGAGAAAATGGAGAAAATGGAGAAGAGAAGGAGAAAAAGAGCAGAAATTATCTAAGGAAGAATCAGTTTGTCGCGAGCGCGATAGAAAGTGCCAAGCCAAAGACAAAGGAAGAAAGGAAGAAAGAAAGCCAAGGAGAGAAGTGATATGTGGCGAGCGTGACAGGACTTGCAATTGAAGGAAGCTGGAGAGAAGGAGGAAGGGAGCCAGCGGGAAGTGTCACGAGCAAGGCCTCCTATCGCGAGCTCGCAACATGGCGCGGAGGAAAGCCAGCACGAGGAAAGTGGAGCGAAGAGCAAGGCGTGTTTTGTCGCGAGCGAGACAGATGTCGCTATCGCGACTGAGAGGACCGTTGGAAGTTAAGTTCAAATTTTGCCTTGAAGAATTATGACTTTCCACCAAGTCTTGCAACCTTCCTAAGGGACATAACTGTTAGAACTTTATAAATATTAGTTTTAACTGTAATTTTAGTGTTGAATAGTTTTAATTGAATATTTTTTCATTAAGAATTTTGTAAGTGAGTGAGTACATTCTTTAGTTTAAGTTTTAAGTTAGAATTTTATGTTTTGAAGAGAAGATCACTTGCAAGGAAGAAGATATCCTTTGTGAAGGGAAAAGGGTTGAAAGATCTCTTTCTTCATTTCTCATCTTTACTTCTTCTTTGTAATTATTAAATGGTTAATTTATGAACTTGAATATTTAATGCTATATTTTATTATTCATATCAATTTAATATTCTTTCTTGTAGAATTTTCTATTAGTATTTTTTATGCATGATCATTATAAGTAAGTATTTAATTGAAAGATAAATTCTTACTTACATCTAATAGAATTTCATCATTGAAGTATTATTTGAGAAATCATAATATTAAATGGTTGTTATAGGTTGTTTATCATTCCTGAAATTTGCATATATAACACTTTAATTCATTAATGAAAATTGTGAGTTAGAATTATAAATGCATGTTTTAGGCACTCTAATTTATATTAAAAAAGTAAATTGAAATTTCATTCAACTTGGCTTGCATGACAAGAATATAATCATAATCAAGAATAATTAATTCAAGTTCTATTTATTATTTTATAATAATTAACCTTTTATCTTCTCCGATTATCTATAACTTGATTAATTATAATTTGATATAGTATGTCCACTTTCATTCAACAAATGTATGATAATTGTAAACAAGATTAAAATTGAGTAGTAATAGTGTGTAATAATTAGCACGTTCCTCGTGTGATCGACATCTTTTGTACCATTTTGGTACACCGTATGCTTGCGGAATTAGCACATATAAAATAGGCTAACAGTGCCTACCTACCATACTAGTGTCATTTTGCTGATTTATTTTGTCCAATACCCTACATTGACCTCAGACGATTTGACTAGTGATTATCGACTATTCAACATTGTCAAAGGTATTCACCCCATTTCCATTGATTTTGGAGAATGGCAAAATATTGTGAGATGACCGCTATCTTTCTAGGGCGGTGTCTTATCTACTACTTTCCTTTCTAGTTACTATCACCTATGTATCAATTATTGTACACTGGATTCAAATACATCAAATTCACTAAGCATTAAAAAAATGTCAATTTATAGTAGCTGCACTCTATCCCATTTAAGCATGCCTATCTATCTACAACTATGACACCAGTTAGGCAAAAATTGACATTGGTTAGGCATAAATTGGGCTACACTCAATTTTAACAATTCCACTTTCAGTAGCATGTCATATCCATTCACCACACATAAAAATATGGATTTCAAGAGTTTAGCATGCTACTCAAATATAATATATACCTTTAAAATCACCATCATACTTTAAACTATTATGCTTCATTTATGTGCTTATGTAATTACCTAACAATAAAGATTCCACACACTATAGTCTGTTAATCATAATACTGTAATAACTCAAAATTGACCCTAAAAGTATTGAGTGTGATTAGCGTAATTAAGTGAGTGTAAAATTAGGTTTTATAGATTTGGACTAAATTGAAAATGAGAATTTAGGGACTTAATTATATAAAATTAAAGTATTGTAGTGACCAAAGTGTTATTGTACATGATTAGTATAAGTGAAAGTTTAATGAAGTTAATCAGGATTAATTAACCTTAATCTTGAACTAGTGATATCCAAGTGTTGCCTTCTAAGAGTGCAACCTAGCTTTGGTTAATTCATGGCTTGACACCTCTTGATTGCCATGCATATATAAGTGGTGGAAAGAGGTAGAATTTGCACTTTCATTCCTCTTTTGACCGGCCATTCTCTCAAATCTGCTCACTCCCTTGTTCTTCAATCCTTTTCATCTATTTTTCTTGCTCTTCACCTATTACATTAGTTTCTCAAGACTTAAGTTGAATTAGTTAAGAAGATTAAGTGATGAGCTAGAGAAGGGTAAGCTTGAGTCAAGTGTACTTCTTTTCCTTGATTTGAATTTCAGTTTACAGTTCTAATTAAGCTTTGAATGTGTATGTATGTTGATTTGTAAGTTGAAGAACCAAGTAGAAAATTCAAGGGAAAAGAGAAGATCAATTGAGTAGTGAAGTGAAGGAGAGCTTTAAGAGGTTTGGGATTGTACTTAAATTGATATGTTTGGGATTGGATTTTGTATTAATCTTGATTAAATGCATGATTGATTAGTTTAGGATCTGAGTGTACTTGTGTGATAATTGATAAGATGTTATAAATTGAGATGTGTAATCGATATGTGTGTTAAAATTGTTAATTGAATTGCCATGAGTTTATGACCAAAGTATGAACCCTAGTTTTAGGGGAAAACTCTGCTCATATTTCACTAGACCTCCGTGTGATGTTTTGGTCATAAATGGAGTTTGAGAACTCTAAATTAAGTGCTTGTTTCACCACTAGAACCATGACTTCCGTACATATAAAATTACAAGAAATGACCATGAATTAATTCTAGTTCTAAGACCTTTAAAAATGACCAAAATAGAGGTGTCTCTACTTTGGCGGGTTCATTGGAACAGTATAGATTTTTTAATTCATATCTATTGTTGTAGAAGTCCAAATGACCTGAAACTTGTTCCATTTGAAAGTTAACATCCTATAGCAAAATTTTTAAGGGATTTTTACCTAAAATTGATATTTAGATATCGGTTTAGGCTGAACAAAAAGGAGTAGTAAAGCAGTCTTGAGTTTTGGCTACTGCTTTGCTAATTTTGGCATGTCACGGTCACAATCAATTCATTGCCACTGTGACCAATGCCAAGAGAAGGTAGAATTGCTCTTTTTGGAGCTCACGGTGACAACTAATTGACTACCACCGTGACGTATGCTCAAATTACATTCTATTTTTGTATTTGGACATGTCACGGTGACAACCAAATGATTGCCACCGTGAGGTACCTTCATTGGCATATTTCTTTGCTAAACTTTATCAAGTTATATATAAATATGTTAAATGGAATCTAAACAAATTTGCTAACATTAATTAAGAGTTATAATGTGTTTAATCTATGAACAAGTGTAATATAAAATTGTATAATGGAATGTGAGCCTGTTCATCAAGCCATGTATGTATGCAAGACATTAGATGATGCAAGTTTGTTCTACGTGATGACTTATACCATGATGTTGCTTTATGGAAACTACATGAGTACCTTATTATACGAATGAACAATACTATGCGAATGTCATTTATTATGTGAATGTATATTACTTTGTAAATAAATATATGTTAAGTGAATTAATCGTTAAGCCTATAATCGAGTCGTGGATAGATAAGCATGCTTATAAAGGGCTGTTGATTTGCAGTTGTCAGTGTGACACTGACTGGTGTCTAGCATTTGTTACCGACTGGTATCCAATGGTCTAGTGTTAAAATACTCAAGTATATAGTGTACCTGTATCCACTTTCGTACGATTCAGGCAATCTAGATGGGAATTAATTATATATAGTAAAGATAATAATGTGTAAATGTGTATATATCAAGATTGTGCTTATGATTTATTAGTGGTAGCCATAGTGATGCCATATTGAGTGATATTAATGTTATGATACATGGTAGTGTTAGCTATGATTTTGATGACATTGAAGCTTTCCGTTGGCATCGTCTATTGAATATTGATATTATAAAGTATGCATTATCGAATGTTTGCATGTTATTGAGTTATTATCTAAATTGTTATTGCATGTTATATTGTTTATTTAAAGCATGTCATATTGTTATATGTTAATTCGTGAATGCTTGTATTAGTCTTGTTGTGTTTACATCCCCACTAAGCGTTATCGCTTAGCGCAGGTGCTTGTCTCCTGTGTAGGTTTGAAGTGTGAAGCTCAAGTTTTGCGTGAAGCATCTGCAGGCCACTAGGAGAAGTCTTCAGTGAGGTCTTCTAGTTAGGTTAATTTTGTAATGTAAAGATATTGCTATAAGTTTTTGTGTAAATAAAATGTGTATTGTAGCATGTAAAGGAATATGTAATTTTGTAACCTACGTAGTAAACTATAATGAACTAGTGTTAGTGAATGACTTATTAATGATTAATGTATTTGATAATAGGAACTAGTGATCTTGAGTGATTAAGTATTGTTTAGCATTGCGTAGCATCCCTATATCCTTCCAAGGGGTATTGGGGCGTTACAAGTTGTGGTATCAAAGCATAGGTTTAGGCAGTTCTGAACTATAGGATTTATAGTGAATAAAATTTATGTGAGTTTGTTTAGAGTGTGGCCATAATGCAGATGTTGTTTGTTTTGTTTTGTATAGTGGTAATGGAGTCTGATCATAGTTAAGAGAGAGGTGAGACTACCGAAAGTGTTAATCCAATTCGTGCTAACCATAACCTGTTTGTACCTGAAGCTCCACTAGTTAGGAATCCGCCCTTAGTTTAAGAAAAATGAGTGTTAGTGCAAGGGCTAATGCAAATGATATATATGTTGACTTCCCCTAAGGCACCTCTAGATGTGATGAGGAAAAGAGGAGATGAGGAATTTAAAGTAACTTCATTAGATGAATCGGATAGAGCAGAGATTTGGATAGAAAAGACGGAAAGAATATTGCAAGAAGTGAATTATCCACAAGAGCAGCGAGTGGAATATGTTGTATCTTTATTGCAAGGTCCAGCATACGATTGGTGGAAGTTGGTATTAAGAATTCCTCAAAGACCTGCCAATTTGAATTGGGAGTTCTTTGTGCAAGAATTTAAAAAGAAGTATGTTACTAAGGCATATCGAGAGGCAAAGTGGAGAAAATTTGTGAGCCTCAAGTAAGGAAGGTTGAGTGTGACCGAATATGAGAAAGAATTCAGTCGCCTTAGTAAGTATGTACCAGATGCCCTAATGACAGAAGAGTTCAAGTGTTGGCAGTTTGAAGATAGTTTGGATGAAATAATTTAGGGATTACTAGCGGCAATGACATCTATGCAATCGGTAAGCTATTACTAGTTGGTGCAAGCTGCCTTGAAAGTAGAAAAGTCGAAAATAGTTCAAAGAAAGAATCAAAAGAGAAAGTCGCAAGATAGTGGATTTGGAAAAGAAAATTCATGAGACTCAAGATGATCAAGGTATGTATAGTGCAATTCCGAAAGCAGTGGGCAATAAGAAGTCAAGTACGCGAACACCTGCTTATGAAGTTAGAGTTTCAGCTCCATCAAGTAAGGGAAGTGTCCTGATGATGTGTGAACATTGTGGAAAGTCCCATTGGGGTGTATGTTGGAAGCTTTACTTCACTATTAAATGAGTATAAGAATAGTTATCACTTGGAAAATACACATGAATATGATTAAGGTTAGTAATAAACTAGTGAAGTAATAATGTATAATTGTATAAAATAGAATTCAGTCAAGTTAAATGACATTTGAGGATTATAATACCTTAATCTATTTGACCATGTATAATATGAACAAGTATACTTAATTATGAGTTGATATTAACTTATACACATATGAAGGATATCAAATGAAATGAGTTTGCTTAATGTGTATATGAACCATATGTAGGTGTGTAATGAGGTTGGATTGTATATAAGGAAAATATGAGCATGATTGAAAAGAATGAGATGTGTAAGAGTATGACTTAATGTCTATAATGAATACATATAAATGTGACATACTCAATTATTATTTCGGAATATGCAAAGATATAGATGCTAAATTGATTTTGTTGATGTTATAATGGTTCATGTAGATATATGAGTGATTATATATAAGATAATGACAAATGTGGTTTATGGTTTTGACCTTATGAATTTCTTATTTATATAGAGACCATTAATGTGGCAAATCGGTTAAGTATGTGTGTCTATATAAATGTATAACAACGTGTATGAATTAAATGATGAAGTGTGAGGTGGGAAATAAGTTATATACGTATGAAAGTGGATAATGTTGAGAACTATCTGAAATTTATGTGACGCAGTTTTTTAGAAGGTTTGTTAAGCGAACTTGATTTATGTAATTGAGTCAATTATCTAGCCTGCAAGTCAAGTCGTGGATAGATATGCATGCCTATAAGGTCTAAAGTGTTGTAACCAAAAGTGATTGATTTCTATTAATCGATCCTGTTTGGGTCAGGGATAATCCTGGAATAGGTTTCCCAAAAGTGAGGGATTGTGTATCTTTATTTAAGGGTATCTACGGATACCAAATGCGATTGATTTCTTTACCAACGGGTACTAATGCGATTGATTATTTTGGAACCTACTGGTACTAATGCGATTGATTATTTCGGTACCTACGGGTGCTAATGCGAATGTGTGGTATCTACGGATACTAAAGCGATTGTGGTACTTTTGAGTACTAATGTGATACCTGTTATCCACTATTATAGAATTGTAGGCAAGCTAGGAAAATAACTAATAAGCAAATGATTGATTGTCAACTGTACATGGTTGGTGTGTTTTTGTGTATTGTATGTAATAAGTTAAGGTGAAGCGATGTGGTTTGTGATCATGACTTGATGGGGATAAGTTATAAATGTATTGCCATGGATAATTATTAAGGGTGAGATTATCGCATAATGAATACATTATGTGGTATCAAATAAACTATATGATGATAACAAATAAGTGATTGTAACTGATAATGAGTTGGTAAATATGTGATAATACCATAGAATGAGTAAAGTATGCATTGCACAAATCTGAATTTATAATTTGATGATGGTGTTAAAACATATGCAATTACTAAATGATTTTTCGCTATATGTGAAGATATATATATATATATATATATATATATATATATATATATATATATATATGACTTGGTGTATAGTGATATCTATTGGTTTGTAAGAAATGATTAGAGAAATCAACAAAATGAAAAAGTTATTATGTGATTTTAGAATTTGAAGTAAAGTACTATGTAACGGGTGGACGATAATGATATTGATGGTTGCTAATGGGTAATTATTGATTTTTGCATTAATTCAATTGTTAATTATAATTGTTTATATGTGTTAAAAGTTTGAGCATGTGAATTGTATTGATGAACACTGTGAGTGTTCATCCACTTTCTATTGTTCCCCACTAAGCGTTATCGCTTAGCATGGATGTTTTGTCCATGTAGGCATCAGAAGACAACATTTGGAAGACAGTCCTGCATTACCAATGACCAACACATAGGATCCGCTGTATATGTAGGATATTTTATAATATTATAAGATGTGTAATTATAGTTGGTAATGTGTAAGGAGACTAAGTTTTTGTATTAAGAAAGTTGTATTTTGTAAAGCGAATAATAAAGAAAGACTATAAGTGTTTTGCAATACAATGCATAGATTCTCGTTTTGTAATTTAAATTTGATGTTGAAAAAAATTTATTAATCCTAAACTTTGTTCGTAAAACTATTTGTTGCGCATGTGTTTGTTTTGTAACACTCCATAGTTACCATAGTAAATCTCTATAAGTGGTTAGGGGGTGTTACAGTTAGTGGTATCAGAGCATAGGTTTAGTCATTTTTGGGCTAGTGTTGAATAAAAATGCATATAGTTTTATGTTGGTCTGATGCGGATGTCTTTGTTTACTTTAAAATGTCGAGGGATTCTTCTCATGTAGTGATGAAAGAGATTTCTGGAAATGGTAGTCCTAAAGATTCATGTGTTAAAGTGTGTATTGATTATCTTAATTGTGATGCGTATGTGATTGGTCATTCGGACATAGTATAAATGTGGGTAATGCACATGATAACTATTACTAAGCAATTTAAAGTAAAGAGTTATCTGTTAATTTAATAAGAGTGCTATTCCATGAATTGAATTAATTATGGGTATAGATAATTTTGGAATCTGGAGTGATGTGTAAAGTATGATCAAGTGATAACACCTTGTATGCCTATCAGCTGTCTAAATGAAATCATTTGAACATGAGCATGTAGAAACATGGGGATTGGAAAAGTGCATTAATATCACATAAATTGCATTTTTGCATCATTTGGCATATATACATCATCATATATTCATTCGCATCCCTTGATCATGTGTGCAAAACATAGTGTATGTGACGCATCTGAAGAGAAAGCTGACAGGATATACATATAATGTTTGGTGTTAGAAAAAGGATTATTAAGGAGAAGTGAAGTGTAGTAATTAAAGCTAAGAAGACGAAGTTACTTATGAAGTTTATGCAAGCGAATGTGAATAAGATTATTGTAACACCCCGTTCCCACCCTAGTAGCTTGAGCCTTGGTGTGTAATTTTAGTAGGTATAATTTTTGCATGTGTTACTTTGAATATGTGTTATGGTAAGATATAATTATGTGTTTTGAGGTTGTGCTTGGGTGTGAGTGAGTGTATGGAGCTAGGATGCATTTTAATAAGGATGGTTTAGGGTGTATGAGAGAAGAGGTTAGTTGGGTGTGTTATATGGAAGTTCTCCTATAGGGTCTTGACATGTGGTATGGGTTGGTGATAATTATTGTGGTAAGAGAGAGAGTGAGGGACAGCTGTTTTCCTTATTTCTTCTTCCCGTTTTCTTTTCCTCCTCGGCCCGTTCTTCATCTTCTTCTTTCTTTCTCTTTGCTTTCTTATGATCCTTTCCCTTGTGCTGGAATTTTTGGTGAGTTTTGGGTAACACTAAGCTGTTTTGGTAAGTTGTAGCTAAGTTTTCTTCATCTTCTTCTTTCTTTTTGTATTTGGGTATTATATACTTTGGGTTAGGGTTTTGAATTTTGTATCTGTGTTGGGTGTTTTTGCTCAGAAATTCCTCCTAGAGAGCCTAAAGGCAAGGACATAGCTAGTGGAATTGGAGCCCCTTAATTTAGAGCGTAGGAATTCGAGGTTTGGGAATTATGTGTTTTGATGCATATTGTTATGTTGTGCTTTGAGTGTGTGTGTTCTTGAAATTTGATGAGTTTTGTTGCCATTTCCTGGGTTGTTATTGTTAGAATCTTGACTATATAAATTCATGATTTGATATGAGTTGTTAGATGACTAAGTTGTATGTTGATTTTTGGTAATTGAGATTTGCAGAGGTGTATTTTTTGCAACTGCTGTATAGGTCACGGTGACAACCAAGAGATTATCACCGTGAGATATGCAAAGTTGTATTATGTCGAGACTCTTTGGTATGTCACGGTGACCACCATTTTGGTTGTGATCGTGAGGTATCGAGGTTTGCATTCTGTTTTGGGCATGTTTGGTATGTCACGGTGACAACCATTTTAGTTGTGACCGTGAGATACCCTTGAGTTGCATTCTGTTTTGCTATTTTTGGTATGTCACGGTGACAACCATTCTGGTTGTGACCGTGAGGTACCCTGGGTATGTCTTCTCACGCCTCGTGAGGCTTAGCATGACTTGGCGTGGGAGTGTGAGGCATTCAAGAATCGTGAAATTTTCACGAGTCGTGAATGACTATCACGACTCGTGCTCGGTGGGAGAGCACTCGTGCTCTGTGGGAGAGCCCCATCACAAGTCGTACGATGGGTTACGACTCGTGACAGGGTGCTTGTCAGGAGTCGTGACAGTATGCACGACTCGTGTCTTCCTCTTTCTCCCCTATTTGTACGTTGTGGCCGTGACCTTTCCATTGTTTACCTGTTTTCTGAAAATGGATTTCTGTCTTTTTCTTTTTATGGGTTCTCAATAATATATGATGAATAAATCTATTTATGCATGTATAATATTATGATTTCTTTAACATAAGATATATGTTATTCTCTGAATATATGTGCATTATGCATGACCTGTTAGAGTCGATTTAGTGGATAGTTAGGCATGCCTAATAGAGCTTTAGTAGCTGCAGCACCATTTTGATTCGGACCCTAATCAGGTCCCCAATCGGATCCTCGTGATCCTTCAGTGTTGGATCTTTTTTAAGATCCCATGCAAAAATATTTTTGAAACAAACAGAAAAGAATGATTTTGATACCTTCGGGTATCCATGCATTATGAATGAATTGTTGATGCCTTCGGGTATCTGTGCATTTGCTCATTATCCACTATCTTGTATGAGCGGGTTTATCATTGTTAATGTGTTAATTGTTAATAACGTGTATGGTTATGGTTTGACTTAAAACATAAGAATATGTGAGTTTATTGTTGCAATGTATCTACATATTTGAACTGATTATTAAGAACTTATTATTCTGCTTGTGCCATGAGCTTGTGTTTTCTGTTGACGCCACTGTGAGTGGTTGTTATGAATTTCTGTTTTCCCCACTAAGCGTTATCGCTTAGCACAGGTGTTTTATCCATGAAGGTGTGGAAGATGTCAGGGTTTGTGAGCGAGTCAATCCGCAGTCACTAGGGCCAACACACTGAAGTTAGAGATTCTTTTTGTATTTAGATAATCTGATGTAATCTTTTTGGTCATGTATATGACGTAAAATTAAGTATTTTAGATATGTATATTATCTCTTGTGCCGAGGCACTCTTGTACTTTCGGGCATGTAAAACAGTTATAATATGATAATGAGATTCAGTTTTTCTTTCTTCAGCAGTTTGTTCTTTATTGAATTTAAGAGTTTTTATATCTCTGTATTTGATGTGAATGCTTAAGATTTTATTTGTTTTATTCGAGCGTTTTTGTGATGACCCTTATCTATCGGGGTCCTTCCTCCTCTGAGAGGGATGAAGTTCCCTACGTATAGGTAAGGGGTGTTACAATTTTGAGTGAAGAATGAATAACCTGAGCGAAAGAAGTAACAAGTGTATGCTATAAATTTGATGCATCAAGTAATTGTGCAATAAGAGAATAAAAATAAGAGTGTTTGAAAATGAAGCATATGCGCTTGGATTTCCGAATAGCGATAAAGTTTTCTAGTAGTGCCTCAATAGAGGAAAGTTAAGTATTCCCTATTATTGGATTGGATTTGAATTTCACAGACGAAATTTTGTTAAGAAGAGGAGAGTTGTAATGACCCGAAATCTACCCAAGTAGTATTTTGGATTAACTAGGATAATTAGATGAGCTTGAGTGGGATTTTTAATTTGGTCTTAGGTGTAATTGAGAAATTGAGGACCCAATTGAAGAAAATAAATAAGTTTAAGAGGATAAAGTGTTATTATGCATGATTGAGATTAGAAGTTGGTTTAATTAACACTAAGTGGAATTAAATTAAGTTCAGTAAGATTAGAGAGGGTGAAGTGGATATTTGGGTGTTAAACTTAGCTTGTGACACCTCACCCTAATTCATGCAATATATAGTAGGTAGATGACAGAGAAATGGATAGAATTTGTATGTTGTTCAGCCATTACTTCCTTGTTCTTGTTCTTCATCTGTTCCTCTCTCTTTTCTTTAGACTGATTCTTTGAATTTCTGTTGAATCGGATCAAGTAATGCTTGTGATATGCTATATTTCTTCAAGTCAAGGTAAGTGGTTTATATAGTTGGTAATTGTTCTTCTTTTTCTCCATCTTTTTCTATAAGAGTTGGTATTGATCAATTGTTTCCAATTCTAGAAATTTGATGATGGTTGAAGAGCTAGAAACAATGAAAGAAAAGGGAAGCAAGAGGATTGATGATCAAAAGTGCCAAGTGAGCTTAAGTGGAGCTAAGGAAATTAAGGTTTGGGAGCTAATTGTTTGTGTGTGTGTTAATTGATTGCTTGTGTACACGAAGTGTGTAAATTATGTTTTGTGGTATGTTGAATTGAAGAAATGAACATGTTGAGTGATAATGAATGTCATGATTTTGATTGACCTAAGATTGAACCCTAATTTCGAATGAATTGTGAATTGCCGTGTTTATGTTAATGAATGAACTTTACTAAGAGAGTGTATATGCCATTATGTGCATAATTGAGTTAGGGAAGTGTATTATGCGTGTGATGATAAAATGATGCTAAATAGGTTAGTTTGTAGTTAATGAGCTAGAAGTGTAAAATTAAGTTGAGGTCTATTTGACCTACTGTAATTGTAAGTGTTACAACTTGAGTTGTATGACTATAGAAATGAATGGGGTTGATGGGATTAGGTTCCTATGATATGTTTCTATAATTGTCTTAGAAATGATCATGATGAATTGAGGGCTCTAAAGTCTGCAAAAGTAAATTCAAGTGTAACTAATTCTGTAGGAGGGCCTTTTGGAGCATGTTATGTTCCTTGGGCCATAACTCCTTGAGTTTTAATCAAATTGAGATGAGAATTGTGCCTTATGCAATTTAACATATATATGAATAAATGATTAAGAGAGCGCGTTGGTTAAAATTGTCATTAAAGTTGGTTTTAGAAGTCATGTGTATGAAGTAGGAAAAATGTTGTATGAAGTAGGAAAAATGTACTTATAGGTTAAGTTTCTGTGAAGGTCTCTCTTGACCTTTGGTGACTGTTTTGCCCATAGATCTAGTTTTACTGCTCCAAATTGGTTGATTCAAATTGGATTTGAAACCAAAGATCCACACCTAAACATGTTTCAGGATATAGTTGAGCTAATTCTAGCTATAAGTGTCCCAAAAGTTGCCAAATCAGAGGTGTCTATGCTTTAGCCGGTTCATTAGAGCAGTTCAGGTTGTTTAGATTATATCTGACGATTTAGATGTCCAAATGAGCTGAAACATGTTGCATGGGAAACTTAACACCCTGGGGATAATTGTTAAGAAGGGAGTTTTGTCTAAAAATGAGGTTATAATGTCGTTATGGGCTTTGCAAAATTGGGTAGTGAAGTAGTCTCGAGTTTATGCTTCTATTTTGCTAAATTTCGGTATGTCAAGGTGACAACCAATTCATTGCCACTGTGACAAATGATAAGAGAAGGCAGAATGCCTATTTTTGGACCTCACGGCCACAATAAAGTCATTGCCACCATGACTCACTTTGTTTTGACTATTTTATGTGTTTTTCTTCCCGAATTGAACCCGTATTGCACCGAAACTTTCTAGGATGTATTCGATGCATGTTTAAGACTATTAAATGAGTATAAGAATAGTTATCACTTGGAAAATACACATGAATATTATTGAGGTTAGTAATAAACTAATGAAGTAATAATGTAATAATTGTATGAAAAAGAATTCAGTTGAGTTAAATGACATTTGAGGATTATAATACCTTAATCTATATGAGCATGTATAATATGAACAAGTATGCATAATTATGAGTTGAGATTAACTTATACACATATGAAGGATATCAAATGAAATGAATTTGCTTAATGTGAATATGAACCATACGTAGGTGTGTAATGAGGTTGGATTGTATATGAGGAAAATATGGGAATGATTGAAATGAATAAGATGTGTAAGAGTATGACTTAATGTCTATAATGAATACATATAAATGTGACATGCTCAGTTATTATTTCGGAATATCCAAAGATTTGAACGTTAAATTGATTTTGTTATTGTTATACAGGTTCATGTGGATATATGAGTGATTATTTATAAGATAATGACAAATGTGATTTATGGTTTTGACCTTATGAATTTCTTATTTATATGGAGACCATTAATGTGGCAAATCGAGTAAGTATGTGTCTATATATGTATAAAAGTGGATAATGTTGAGAACTATCCGATATATGTGAAGATATATATATATATATATATATATATATATATATATATATATATATATATATATATATATATATATGTACGTATATGTATATATATATATATATATATGACTTGGTGTATAGTGATATCTATCGGTTTGTAAGAAATGATTATAGAAATCCACAAAATGAGTAAGTTATTATGTGATTTTAGAATTTGAAGTAAAGTACTATGTAATGGGTGGATGATAATGATACTGATAGTTGCTAGTGGGTAATTATTGATTTTTGCATTAATTCAATTGTTAATTATAATTGTTTATATGTGTTATAAGTTTGAGTATGTGAATTGTATTGATGAACAATGTGAGTGCTCATCCACTTTCTATTGTTCCCCACTAAGCATTATCGCTTAGCATGGATGTTTTGTCCATGCAGGCATCAGAAGACAGCAGTTGGAAGACAGTCCTACATCGCCAATGGCCAACGCATAGGATCCGCTGTATATGTAGGATACTTTTGTAATATTATAAGATGTGTAATTATAGTTGGTAATGTGTAAGGAGACCGAGTTTTTGTATTAAGAAAGTTGTATTTTTTAAATCGAATAATAAAGAAAGAATATAAGTGTTTTGCAATGCAATGCATAGATTCTCGTTTTGTAATCTAAATTTGATGTTGAAAGAAATTTATTAATCCTGAACATTGTTTGTAAAACTATTTGTTGCGTGTGTGTTTGTGTTGTAACACACCATAGTCACCGTAGTAAATCTCTATAGCTGGTTAGGGGGTGTTACAATCACTGTACATGGTATACTCCTTACCCGAAATGGGTTGAGTAAGTACAGGAGCTTCAACAAGCTTTCTCTTCAACTGATCAAAACTGGCTTAACACTTATCGGTCCATTCAAACTTAATTCCTTTCCGAAGCAACTTGGTCGAAGGTAAAGTAATGACAGAAGACCTTTTAACAAACCATCTGTAATAACCCGCTAATCCCAGAGAACTTCTTACTTCAGGCACATGCCGAGGCGATTTCCAATTCACTATCGCCTCAATCTTAGATGGGTCAACCCTGATACCCTCGGAAGAAACAATATGACCTAAGAAATACACCTCCTTAAGCAAAAAATCACACTTGGTAAGCTTCGCAAATAACTGGTAATCTCTCAAAACCTGAAGTAAACACAATGACAAATCGGTCAAGATATGGCCGAAACACCCTGTACTCAAATACATAAAAGCCGCTGGTGCAATCGTCAACCCAAATGGCATCACTAAAAACTCATACTGGCCATACCGCGTCCTAAAGGCAGTCTTAGCAATGTCCACATCCTTCACCCCAAGCTGATAATAACTAGACTGCAACTCGATCTTGGAAAAGACTCCAGCCCCTCTCAACTGATCAAACAAATCTTCTATTCTTGGCAATGGATACTTATTCTTCACAGTAACCTTGTTAAACTATTGATAATCTATGCACATCCTCAAAGTTCCACATTTCTTCTTGATAAACAACACTGGAGCACCCCACGTAGAAACGCTGCGTCCAATAGCTCGTGCAATGGAATCTTGAACTCTTTCAATTCTACGAGAGCCATTCGATAAGGAGCTTTATAAATGGGAACAGTACCCGGCGTAATCTCTATAGATAGCTCCACTTCTCTCTCTGATGTTAACCCATGCAACTTTTCTGGAAATACGTCCTTAAACTCAGTTACCATCGGTATATCCTAAATCTTTATTTGATCATGCCTGGAATATAAAACCAAAGCCAGAAAAGCCTCACATCCTTTTTTCAGAAACCGCCTAGCTTTTATAGCCAAAATCACATTATTCAAATGGCCAGAACCTAAACCCCGAACAACCACTAGAGACTGATCATAACCTTTAAGCACTACTGTCTTCTTATGACAATCAACCACTGCTTAGTGCTTACACAACCAGTCTATACCTAAAACCAGATCAAATTCGTGGAAAGGCAGACCAATCAAATCAACTGGAAACTCTTTTCCTTGCACCACTAAAGGACAATTCTTATACACCCTACTCACATTGACACTATGCCCTAAAGGACTAGTCACACATATCTCATAATCTAACTGATTAGCAAAAGGCAAATTAGCACATAACTTTTCAGAACATAAGTATGAGTGTGTGGAACTAGGATCTATTATAGCATGAATATCAATGCCAAAGAGTAGAAACATACCAGCAATTACTTCAGGAGAATCCGATTCATCCCGAGCCTTCATCGCATACACCCTAGCTGGTGCTACTGGAGGACGATCCACTGTCTCAGAGGAAGCTCCATCTCTAGGCCATCCTGTAATACCCTATACCCGCAAATGGTACGGATATCGGATGTCACAACACTGCACTGAAACACATCGTAATGCACTAAATAGATTCAGTAGATTTTTTTTTTCTCTATTGCCACAATCATACATATATAATAACATAACAATTACACAGATACACTATTATTATACTTAACCTGTATAATCTCGTGTTCATCCATTAAAGTCGTATACATGCCATGCCTATATCATTATCCTTGTTGTCCTGTAAATTCCTTCGATCATCAGTAACATCGGCCACTACCACTCTTTTCTTTCTAAAACCGGCACGCAGTAACAAAACTACGTGCTGAGCATTACATATGTCCAGTGGTGGTTACAAATCCAAAGATTTCCACTGCTTAAATTAAGTTCATACACATGACTAAATTATATTATTCATTTATTTCAATTTCATATTATCCTTATTTGTACCTTCTTTCTTTCTACTTAGCATTTATTAAATTCACAACAGTCATTTATAGTAAATTTCATTCCGATCCTTTAATTAATTATTTTACGGTCAATTCTACAATTATATCCTTTTTTTATTACCAAGTTTTGATTTTTACCCTTCACTTTCTCATAATTATATGTATACCTTTAGTTATCTTTATTCTTTCATTTAACTCATTTTTCACTTATTTTACGCTTACACTTGCTCAGTAATTATAATTAAACACTGATCCTAACATTATAATCACTTATTCAATCATATAGTCAAATTACTAATTAATTACACTTTAATCCTTTAATTCACTTTACAATTTAAAAATTTACATTTAGGTCCTTAACTTTTCCAATAATTCCAATTACGTCCCTAACATTTACCATAATTCCATCTAAGTCCCTTATTTCCCTTAATTACCAAAATACCCTCCAATTACTATTAATTACCTTTTTACCCTTATATATATATATACTTAATTTCCATCTTTAACCTTTAACATTTTACCAAATTATATTTTAGTCCCTACTTAGCCACTTTCATGCCAACTTACCATTCTAACCTTACATTTTCATTTATTTACATAATTAACCCTTAAGTTACACTTTTTACTTAACTTACTCCATTCCTATCCATTAGGTGTAAAATTACTATTTACCCTTAAACTTTCTATTTCTTTCATTTTTGTCCCATTCTCACTTATCTTCATATTAATCACTACTTTAGTCAATTTAATTACATATTTACCCTTTTTTCCCCTAAACTTTTATCAAATTACGATATTGCCCTTCCTTTTTCTTTTATTTACCATTAAGCCATTAATTAAGTATATTTTCACATTTAGTCACTTATTAACTTATAATTCATCATTTAATCCACTAATTAATCATTTCATGGTAAAATTACATTTTAGTCCTTAAAGTACCATTTCAAGTCATTGTCATTTTCAATCCCTATCCTATCTTATCTTTATCATAATCATTACCATATCTATAATTTTATCACTTAATCATTACTATATCTTTATCCTTATCACTTAATTACATGTATGTCCATTTAAGCATTCAATTAATTCTTTCTTTGCACTTTTCCACCATATTTTGCAATAAATCTCTTTTTAATCAATTTCTTTTAACTTTTGCCCCAAGTAACACCCAGTAGTTATCACTAAACTGGATATTCGGGACTAGGCTCTACAGCCCTAACCTACCGAAGTGGCCACTATAGGGCCAAATTATACTTCAGTAGTGTTGGAGTGACCACTAGGGGTCAAATTACACTCCGGGGACACTACACTATCATAAATGGACCGCCATTGGTCTATAATTGCAAGTCTCCATGACTCGCTACCGCGGCATACACTATGGCTAGCGATATATATCTTGAACTAGATTTACTACCAGATCACTAAGGGCAATACATAATCATCACTCATTTCACTTCCATTTCATGCACTTCCATTCCACTTCACTTAATAATCAAAATATACTCATACATACCATGAGTTCATATAACTGCACACTTATTTCATCACCTTTACGGCAAACATAATACAATATCACACTTTAATGTATACGATTATACTTTATTTATTTCAAATAAAATCACATACAGTTATTTTTCATTCTTTATTCACTTTATGCCAATATTCTTAATAATTAATCTCTTACACATTATTTAAACCATATTTACCACTCAGCCAAATTCATCTTCATTCACTACAAATTATTCTTTTCACTTTAATCACTCATTTATCAATATTTGATCAATCTATACCATTATATACATCACAACATCAAAATACATTTTAAATACTTATCATATTCAATTCGGCCAAGGTACTTATTTTACACTATGTTCATATTTATTTCTCTTAATCATTCATTCATTCCATATACTTATTATACTTATCATAAACATCAATTACATGTCTTAATTACTAACATACACTTTTAATTTTACCATTATTCAATTTGGCCAGCCTTTCAATAATTCACTATGTTTGTTTTTCATTCTTTTAATCATTCATTTATTTAATTCTCATATTATACTTATTATTTACACTAATTACAAGCCATAATCATTAAGTTATATGTAAAATTTCTATTGACTTCAATTCGACCCAACTAACACTTACCCATTATGTTCACTTTTCTTACATTTAACCACTTAATTAGCTAAGTCCCATGTTATACATATCATTTACATCATTTACTTACATAAAACACTAAAGTATTTGAATGTTTTCCTTAAACATCAATTCGGCCTAGGTTTCCTTTCCACACTAAGCTTACTTTTCTTTCTTTTAATCATTCCATTTACTAAATATCATGTTAAACGTTACTTATACATCATTTACATGCTTTAAACATCAAAATATATTAAGAATTTCTCTTAGGTTCAATTCGGCCTCACTTAGAGATTTCACTCTATGTTTCTTTAATTCATTTTAAACACATACACAAGCTTATCTAACCTCACTAATCATGATTATCAAGTTAGATTTAATTAAACATGCCTTTTTCACAAGTTTATACTAAAACATAACCTAAAACTCAAACTAAATCAAAGGAAATAAAAGGATTTTGTAACCACAAACCTCAAATTCTTGCTCTACCCTCCCTTAAGCTTCCTTTTCTTTCCCTTTGGCTTTAGAACAATCCTCCTCACCTTGTATACCTATGGTGGCTGAATATAAACAACCACATAACATCAAAACCATGCTTTCTCATATTTTCTCTCTCCTGGCTTTTAAAGTCAATTCTTATCTTCCTTTCTCTCTCCTCATCCCACTATCCACTTGTCACTTATCTATGGTGGACTTTGGCAATTCACTCTTCTAATCCTTCTATCCTCTTCAACACTCACTCAAATCACTTAATTAAATTAGCCATGCATAAATACCCTTAAACTTCTTAAATCATGCAATTGAGTCCCTAAAGTCAATAATAATATTAACCCAAACTTCTACAAAAATACTAAACATGCCCCAAACACACACATACAAACCACTTTCATAAATCCTAAATGCTCGAAGCTACTAGGGTACGGGTTGGGGCCTTTCAAATAGTGGGTTTTTATCAGCTTGATGTCAGTTACCTAATGATGAAACCAAGATTAAAAAACCTTATGAGATGACTTCCAATGGCTCAAAATGCTCAAAAAGACCTTGGGAATAAACTAGTAATTGTACACCAGGTCGAGGGATAAAATGATAATTTCTCATAAAAGGGTAAAAATTGCCTAAAAATAGTAAAAATAGGTAAGGAAGCTAGAAATAATGAATTTTAATATAAAATAGATAGAATAGAACTTAAAACGACTGAAATGGACTTTTTATGGGACGAAAATGCCTAAAAAATGATCGAAAATGTCTAGAAATAGGGCAAAATAAAGGTTTCTTTTTTTGACAAAAATTCTAAGGACACCTAAAAGAGGGCTTAGCGGCACCTGGCGACTGTCCTTATTCCTTGGCACATGTCAAAAAAGGATAGCAGTGCCGGTGGTGGATTTCTTGGCCCTAGTTGCGAGCCCTATTTTGGAATATTTTTTCCTTCTAAAATCTAATTTTTAATGCCTATTTTAAACTAGGGAATATTCTTAAATTCCCTTCCTAGAAGGGAGAACACTTCAAAATAAGAAATAAGCCCAAAGGGATAGATTTCTTAGCCTTGGAGTGAACGCATTCCACTCAACGTATTTTGCCTATAAATAGGTGCTCTTCACCTTCATAATTGGCACCCAATATCTATATGATATTCCATAAATTTAGGAAAATATTTAGAGATAAATTGTGAGAAAATAATAGAAAAATAATAGAGAAATTATAGTAAAGAGATGAAGCCAACATTATAAGGTTATAATCTTGAATTGGAGACCCGTAAGTGAGAAATATCGTGGAGGATCTGCTGAAATTTGGAGAAGAAATTGATTTTTACTTATTTAATTTTTTTTAAATTATATTTCCAAATATAATACAATTATGATTAATTGATAATCAAAATTATGTTGTATTTGAAATAATAATTTTGATTAAGTGATAATTGCAATTTCTTAAGATGTAGAATAGAGTTTAATGATAATTTTTATTAATATTTATATTACTAGAATTTATGATTTAATTATATGTTTTTATGATTAATTAGTAAGTTATAACATATAATTTGGTAATTTTGCATGTAACTTAATTTAACATAACATGGGATTGTAAAATATAATAATTGAATGATAATTAGAACACTTGTATTATTTTATGCTTTATTATTTATTCATTATGTGATAAAGGAGACTATTGATTTATTTCATTCCATGAGTGTTTATTTTTATTGCAAATATATGAATTCGTGTGTTTATTTACTTAAGCACGTAGTTGGGTGCAATTTAAATTTCAAGTACTTATTGCATTAGAAAGCATTTTGGGATTTAATGTATAATACTAAAATCACTTTTAGATTAACGAGCATAGAGACTATTAAGTACCGCCAATGAATCCAATTCTGAAATAAGTAATGGATCAATTCCTATTTAGGGTTAAAATGTTTACGCTGGTTTATTCGGTCCTTGTTTTTATCAAGTAGCGACTTTACCTTGTTTGAGATCAACCATCTCGTAATAGTTCTACCTATTACAACATTCATGAAAATGCCAAAAAGAAATTATTATACAAAAATGTAAATTAACAATTTACACCATAAATAAACAACCTATACAAACTTCACTAGCAAAGGAAAGAGAAATATATCACAAAAGGAATCACTATAAGAAATTATCGTTTTAGCGGCAGAAAATTAGCGACGGAGCTAAAAATGGAGGCAAAATCTCCCGCTAGATTATATCAACGGAATTTAGTGATAAAAAAATTAAACCATCACTAAATGTGGCGCTAAAGATTCACGAGAAAGATTTATATGGAAATTAGCGATAGAAGTAATGTTTTTGCCCCTAAAATTTAGCGACAGAAAGCATATTTCGATGGAAGGAAAAATATTAATTTAGCAACGGATCTTCTTTCCATCGCCAAAAGTATTAATTTACGATGGACAATGAAAATTTGTTGCTAATTTAGCGATGGATTATCTTACCCATCTTAAAAAATGGGCCTTAGCGATGGAAGGAAAATATTTCGTTGCTAAAAATAGCGACGACATTTTTTCCATTGCTAAAGGTGCCATATGTATATATATATATCAATTAAACACCCCCCCCCCCCCCACTATTTCTCTCTCTTCCTCTCTCTCTCCCTCCCTCCCCCTCTCTCTCGCCATCTCGATCTGCAGATCTGGTGCACCGTCGCCCCCCCCCCCCCCCCGGTCTGTAACACCCATCCCCGATCGCTCACGTAACTTAGCTACAGCAGTCGAGAATGGTCGTTATGCACAATATCGCAAGTACATCACATAGCATATACACATGAAAAATCTTGAATTAACAAATTTCAATTACACGCAACAGAATCATTTACCAAAATGCATACTTTTATACATATTGTCCACTTCGAATTACATATCATGTTCGGTTGTCACATTATATACCTTTACATGCTAAAATAATTAATTACATTTACATAGATCAAAATGCCAAAAACCTACAATAAACACCGAACCCTAGTGTTGACCAATGGAGATGCGACACCGTCCTTCAATTTCGTTTCACTTTGGAACCTATACAGATTAAAAACCCGTGCTAAGCGATAACACTTAGTGGGGAAACAATATACCATAAACACATATATATATGTATATATCAATCTTTGAGCAATAAAAGATACATACTTTATATTCATGCCTCATTATATATTCATGCTTCATAAACATAGCATTATTAAAAGTCATATTCAAATATCACAATATTGCATGACAATGATATACTCATCACATTCTCATTCTTAAATCACATAATATTCATTTAACTCATTATTGATTAATAATTCATTATTCACCTTGCCTGTAATTCATAGACACGGATAACGGGTATCGCATTTGTACTCGTAAGTACCACATTTGTACCCGTAAGTGCAACATTTCACATTTATACCCAAAGATACACATTCGAATTAGTACCCGTAGGTACCGAAATAATAAGTAATATATATATATAAGCACTTTAGTGAACCCAAGAAGGATTCAATATGCATTGGGGGATTCCAGATGGAATAATATGCTTCGACTGCAACACTTAGACCCTATAGGCATGGCTATCTATCAACTACTTGACTTGCAGGCTAAATTATTAATTCCGATTGATGTTCATTATTTACATTGTATCACAAATATTCGTTCCCATAAAGTAATATAATTTCATCATATAAGTTCACCTTTCATTTTACACGTTCGTATAAATTCGATTACATTCCATTTCATACACTTATACAACATTAGATAGTGTTTTAAAAAAAATTAAAGAAAGTTCAAGTACCTCATGGTGGCAACCAAATGGTTGTGACCATGACATTAGCACAACTCAAAACAGAATGCAAATCGTAGGTACCTCACAGTGGCAACCAAATGGTTGTGATCATGACATGCAAACATTCCAAAACAGAATGTAAATCAACAGCATCTCACGGTGACAACCAAATGGTTGTGACCGTGACATGCAAATAATCAAAAACAGAACAAAAAACCAGCATACCTCATGATGACAACAATTGTGACCATGACATATGCAAATTTGTGGCAGAATAGGTAATCAAAGGCACTTAACTTACTCCTTTCAAACCCTATTTCCTACCTCAAAATACATGGCCATTGAAACTCATCAAAATGCCATTTTCAACCAACATAACCTTATAACAAATTATTCATCTATAAGTTAACTTTCAATTGACATATTTCTCATTACATTAAAACTTAAAATCATGGAGTTATGGCCAAAGGCACACAACTTGCTCCTAAAGCCCTCCTACAGAATTTTGACTACAATTAAAGGCACTTTTGAAGACCTTTGAGTCCTCAAAAAAGCAAAGCTATTTCTACAACATTTTAAGGTATATACAATGTGATTTCAATCCAATTGATTTCATTCATGATAGACTTATAAAACTTACTTTATGACCTAAACATCCCAAGTAGATCAAAAGGTACACAAACCATGTCCACACCTTCCAACTTATCAAGCTTCAAACCTACTTACTCAGCATAGCTTTTCATCATACTGAAACAAAACTTCCATAATAGAAACATGAAATATTACATGTTCATTCATTCATAGATTACATAATAATTTCTAAGTCACTGAAAATTAGGGTTCATGCCTACTATTCAATTCATAGGAATCAATCTAACACAACCAACACACTTCTCCAATTCCATTCAACACATAACACTAATACACATTTCAAATTAGGGCATTTAACAAATTAGCACATAGTCAAACAAGTTTCCCAAACCTCTTATCCTTAGCTTCAATTGTGCTCACTTGGCACTAGGTTCTCCCACCTTCTCTTTCCCCTTATCTTTCCTTGTTTGAGCCACTAGAACCAATATCCAATTCCAAAATTGGAAACAAAGGATCAATTTCTATAACAACTCAAAAATGAAAGAGGAGTAAAAGAAGATGAAGAACCTAATACAATAACTTACCTTAATCTAGAAACTCTACTCTACTCATGAATCAATTAATCATTCAGCAAAAATCATGGAATCAAAGGCTAAAGATGATGGGTCACGAAAAAAAAAGAAGAAGAACAGAAGACTTGAAGAGAGGATAGTCGAAGAACACATGCCGAAAATGAAAGTTTTCTCTCTCATCAACTCTCTTATATTGCATGCAACTCAATGTGTTGGCACAGCCTATAACCAGCACTTGGATTCCACTACTTATCCTTAATCTTGATTACATTAACTGTGACATGCACCGGATGTCCACTCGGCCGCCCCTATGACCGCTCGCTTGAGGGCGATCGGGCACTTGAGGGTCCGTTAACAGCTTGCAATAAATCGCAAGTGCGTCTATGTTGGGCAACAAAGAGGTTTCATGGAGTCGCCACCCAATAGAACATTGGGAAAGTTTCTCTCGCCTCGAAGAGCCTACAACTGCACTTAGTATCCATTTTGGGCCAGCCAGAGGGGTCTTGGAAGGTAAACCTCTCGCCCTAAGCAGCCTAGGATTAACGCCAAGTTTCGTGACACAAGAGGTGTCTTGGAGGGTAAACCTCTCGCATCTTTGAGCCCAAAGACCAGAGAAAGTTCGGGACTCCCCATTTATTCATACCTTGGTTAAGTTTATAATCGAGTTTTGAATTTAGTATTTCATGCCTTTTCTCATTCAATTTTAATGCAATTTAATTAAACGCATATCAATCATATATTAAAAGCGATAAATAAAGTAAAATGAAAGCAAAATAAATTACAATAAAACTAGGGGCGGAATACAACCCCCATTTGTAAATAAAATGCAAATCATACATAAATCAGGCTATTTATTAAAAATGAGAACGTTGGTCCTCTCATGCATAATTTAAGAAAACAATTTTAAAGTGATAATTTACTTTAGATGAAAAATCTAGGACATTGGTCTCATTTTTATTAAATAAAATCCAATTTAGTTTAATAGAAATATTTTTGTGATTTTCTTAATTAACGTGCATGAAAATAAACTTATTATTACAAATTACATAATAATCAATTAAACCAAAATAATAAAAAGCAACAAAAATAATAAACAACTCCCAAGTGGATCTTCAAATCTCCATGGGCTCCCACTTGACAAAAACTCACATATGAAAAAAATAAGTATTGAAAAATAGGAAAAAACAAATAAAAATGAAGTTAGTATAAAAATAATTAAACATATAACTTGAAAACAATTAAATTAAGGCAATTAAAATTGCATCATGTATGACGAGCCAATTAAAATGACATAATAAAAAAATATGCAATTTAACAAATTAATAAATTAACATGCATAGAAAAAATAACATGATAATAATAAAATTAACACCCCTCGCCCCTGCAGGCCGCCCCTAGCGCCTTTCTCACCCACCAGCGCCATTTTCAGCCGAAAATTGGCTTTTTGGCATTTTTTGGGTAAAAAATGATTTATTTTGGGGTTTTTCACATTAATTCCAAATTTTTACACCTAAATAAGGAAGATTTAATTAAAAACATGTTTTTCTTTGCTAATTAATTTAGGACTTCAAAAAAATCATATAAATAGAAGATTTTGGAGAGAGAAGATGGAGGAACTTGGGGAGAATGAAAAAGAGAGATTTTTAGAGAGAAAAAATTCAAATTTTTGAAAGGATTTTGAGAGACAAAAAAATGATTTTGGGTTCCTTGAATTAGAAATCAAAGCTTGAGGAAGAAAAATCCATTCTTTTACTTGAGTTTTGATAGAAATTTCTTGGTCTTCCTCACTTGTTCTTGAGTTTTTTAGAGATAAAAATCTGATTTTTTTTGTTCCTCTATTATGATTCTTGGGGATTTTGACAAGGAAACGAATTGCGATTCAACTCTTCCAGATTGATAAACTCTGAGGGTAACAAATTCTACATCTAACATTTTATTTATCTTTTCTTTTGTTTATTTAGTTTATTTTTTCTTTATTTTGTTCTTGGGTTTGTGATTTAGATTTGTTTGTTTCATGTGTTTTTTTATTGTTATTTGAGTTTTAGTTCATATATTTGTTTGTTATTATGAATTTCTAGCGTTAAAATGGATAAATGTATATGATTTTATGTGTGAAAAATCATATTTATTGATTTTCTTTTCTAGTATGATTTTTGTGATGATTTTTTCCTTTTTTATGTTTAAATATTATTATTTTCTATTACATGTTTATTTACCTTCCTCTTGTTTATTTATTTAATTTCATTGGTTGTTTATTATTATTATTGTAACACCCCCTACCCATAAGTAGGAGAACCCATCTGCAAGGGAGTGAGGACCCGTACGAGTCGGGGTGTCACCAAATAAAACGGTATAATAACATTCATCCGCATAATATAAACGGTATAATAACATTCATCCACATAATATAAACATACATATATACAGCGGATTTTAAAACTTTAAATCCAAACTAATCATTCACTCATAGGTGCAATAATAATATTCATTACATAACTGTTCTGATATTACCAAAATAATTACATATTTCAAAATTACAATGCGGAAGCGGGACAAAAGAATAATTACAATGAGAGTTACTTATTACAAAAAGAATCATATAACAAAAAGCTAAGTCCTAGCATCAATCCCACTGTGTTGGCTTGACTTGCGGCGACTCTCCCAAAAGCTATACACCTTTCGCATCTGCACGGATGAAACATCCGTGCTAACCGATAACGGTTAGTAGGGAAACAAACAACAATAATATGGACAGCCATTCACAATGGTCGTTGTAGACACCGGGTCCCGAGTAGCCTTGATCAGGATTATCCGATGATGAAATTTAGCTATGCCGGCTTATAGGCAAAAAGATTGGAGCTCGGAAGTGATTTTCCTTGTCTTTTTTATGAGAAAAAAATGTATTTTAAATATTTTAAAAATATTTTTAAAATTATTTTGGAGAAGAAAAAGTGTGTTTTAGGTTGAGGGTATTTTATATAAAAATTTAAAATTTAAAATTTAAAAAAAAAAAAAAATTACCGGAAAAGCACGGCTGTGCTTTTCGGAAGCACAGCTGTGCTTTGCACTGCACTGCGCGCAGTGCGAGCGCGAAAGCACAGCTGTGCTTTCTTTGAAAGCACGACTGTGCTTTGCTTGCAGCGCGCAGTCGCCCATATTCGCCCCATTTTCGACCCCACTCGATTTTTAACGGTTTTTGGACGGTTTTGGGTGGTTCTTGGGTAGTTTTTGATGATTAAAACACTGGAAAAAATTCAGAAACAGGGGGGAGACGAATGAAGAACATTTGGAGAGCAAAAAACTGATTTTTTGGGTTTTTACTTAGAGAGAAAAAATCAATCTTTACATACTTGTTTTTTAGAGTTTTTCTTCAAGTTTCCAAGCTATTTTCCAAGCATTTTCACAAGGAAGAGACAAGGAATTCAAGACTTCTACCTTCAATTCTTCAAAACTGAATTTGAGGGTAATTATTCTTGGTTTTACTCATTAATTCTCTTGTTAATTTCATTTATTTTTGCTTCCAATTAACACATTAAACATGTAAATTCTCTTAGTCTCCATATTCTTCTTCTTATTTTTATCTTTAACAAGTAAATTCTTTTAAGTTTTATTATATTATTTTCATGTCAAATTATTTTTTGTCCATGTTATTATGCATGTTTAATCTAGTTTGTCAATATCTTTGATTTCTTTATGTTATATCATGATTATTATTATGTTTGCATGTGTTAAATATCATTAAAATTTTTACTAGACTTGTTTATTATTATCATTATGTGCAAGTATCATTATTATCATTAATGTTATTGTTCATATTTTGCATGTATGCTAAAGTTCAAATTTATTTTCTTATGCCTTTATGATAGATATTACTTTAAGCTTTATTATGCATGTTAAGTTTTATTATTCTTATGTTACATATTCATGCACATTTTAGGAGCAATAAAATTGATTATCACTAATTTTCCATGCATGTCAATCACTATTATTAACAAGTTGCATTTGCCATGATATTTTCTCACTTTACGCATGTTAAATTGCATCATGATTATTTTTATGCATGTCATATTTTCATTGCATATATTATCCTTTATGTCATATTATTTCCTTGTGTTAATTTCTAACATCAATTTTTCTTATTTGATTTTTGGTTGCAAATCATTGTTTTATTCTCATTTGAGCACCCATGCACGTGAAGGAGGAGTTGCGGGGTTTGGTATTTTCTTTATACATTTTTAAATTTTTATTTTATTTTAATTTCCTTGTATATATTCATTGAATAAAATGTTTTCTTATGCGCACCTAAATAAAAATCACAAAAATAGTTTTACAAAATTAATTTAGATTTTTCATAATAAAATGGGACCAATGTCCTAATTTTCATCCCAAATAAATCATCACATCCAAAATGTTTTCTTTAATTGTGCATGCGGGGACCAAAGTCCTCATAATTAATAAATTCCCCGGTTTTATGTATGTTTGCACTTTTAAATGGGAGCTGTATTCCGCTCCTGGTATTATTGTAATTTACCTTTGATGTTATTTTTGATATGTTTATCCTATCGTGTTCAATGTGAATATTTGCGCTTTTAAATTAAAATTGCATCGTGTGGAGAGAGAGCGAATTAATGATAATTAAAATTTGATCATAAATTAATCGAGGTAGAAATAGATGAGAAATCCCGGACCCAGCTCTGGTCTTTGGGCTCAAGAGGTTAGAGGTCATCCTTCAAGATACTTCTTGAGTCACGAGGCTTGAGCGCTAATCCTAGGCTCCTTAGGGTGAGGAGTACACCTTCCATGATCCCTCTAGCTGGCCCAAAATGGATACCAAGCGCAGTCTTAGGCTCTCCGAGGCGAGAGAAACTTTCCCAATGTTCTATTGGGTGGCGACTCCATGAAACCTCCGTGTTGCTCAACATAGACGCACTTGCGATTCATCACAAGCTGTCAACGGACCCACAAATGCTCCGATCGCCCTCAAGCGGGCGGTCCCATGGGCGGCCGCGGGGATCCGGCGCGCGTCACAGTGGCGACTCCGCTGGGGACGATATGGTTCGAGATTTCAATTTGAAAATACCTCGTTTAACATTTATGGTTAAAATTTAATTCATAAATTCGCTTTATCTCAAAATTGCATATCATCTCATTAGAGCTTTAGATTAAGTTAGTTTGGTCCCTTTTCAAGCCCCGGTGCGTTCCCGAAGCACGACCTCATTTTCACTCAATTTGGGGAAGTGTTAAGGATAATCACCAGCCCAAGCCACGTACCTCAATGGTATATCAAAATGATGACCCGATCGGTCGCTATGCTTGTGATGAGCTAGACCCGTCGGGAGGGATCATGCTTGGGTAGCCTTAAAGTAACATCTCCCTTGTCCAAAGCTCATGTAATGGCAATAGATACTTCCACTAGGTGAAATGTACCGTAATACTATGCTTGCTATATGGGTCATCATATATTAAACTAAATCAATTTAATTAAATGGTCTTCATCAAAGGCTTTCATGCCCCGGTGGGCCCATCTTAGTTAAGTTGAATTGTTTAAATACATAATTGCCAAACACCCATACGTATGTACATTAGATAGGAGCTGTTATGCTGCCGATTTTTTCACCGCGCACCATACGTGTCCATTGGGTTCCACGTTAATCCATGGATTAAGCCCACCTAGGAAAGAGACCGCACTACCACATGTGTGGGAGATATAAGGTTGGAAGGATCTATCTGCTTGCATGTGTTTGTCTATGTTGCATCAGCACGAGCATGCATTGCATTTTAATCATGCATCATCTTAACAATTTTTGCACTTCAGCCATCATAGATTCTCCTGGGTGGTTTAGAGGTCCCAACGGACGGTTAAGAAGGACGCCGCTTTTGGGGTTAACAGAGTTAGTGTCGGATCAGAGTTCAGAGTCAGTCTTAGAGGGAAGTGTGGGGTTTTCTTCCAAATCATCAACAGAAGTAAGCATGGCTAATCCATCAAATGAGTCTGATGCAACCCGGGCCATAATCACCGAGGAGGTAGGAAAGAGAATGGAGGAATTTGAAGCCCGAATGATTGCAATGATGGGCAATCTTGCCACCACCATAGCTGGGCAACAAGCTGCTGCTGCCCCTATCCGAGTACCAGCTGAACAAGAGGTTGTAAGAGAAGAACGTCCTGTTGCAATTAACCAACCAGTGGTTGACCCACCTGTTGTTGAGCAAAGAGTGCCTGCACCTATTGAGCGCAGAGAGGGCCCCAGGTCTGAAGCCGAATTTGGGGAAGATGAGCTAGAGGAGCATAAAGTAGCTAAAGAGAAGTCGCCAAAACTGGATAAGGCAATGTGGAGGAAAATGGAAGAAAGATTTGAGGCCATGGCAAGGATGATGACCGTGGGAAAAGGAATGAACCCGGAAGATCGAGAGCTGGATGGGGATGACCTGATTCCCCAGAATTTTAGGATGCCGGACATTCCCAAATTTGATGGCACCTCTGACCCTGCCGCACACATCAAACAATACTCGCCGGTCATGAAGGGAACGACCTTAACAAGAAAGCAAAAGATAGAGTATTTCTGCTTGAGTCTCACAGGAGCTGCTATTGATTGGTACCATGGGCTTGAGAGGAGGTCCAAGGAGGATTGGGACTTGCTAACTGAAGAGTTCCTTAAGCAGTACGATTGCAGTACCCAGATGGAGGTCACTTTGAAAGATCTCGAGTTGCTACAATAGAAAGCTGGGGAGTCCTTCCACGAGTACCTTACTCGGTGGAGAAACCGAGTTATGGAGATGAAATGCAAACCGGACACTTCTGATCAGATCAGGCTATTCATTCGAAATGCCAGCCCTTACTTGAGAGATGGACTGAAAATGAAGGGACTCAAGGATTGGGAGTCCTTGAAGGACATTGCCATAGAAGCAGAAGGAGAATATCTAGCCAAGAGGGCAAATAGTGAGTCCTATGCCAGGAGGGGATACAGCAATCAGTGGACAGCCAAACCAGCAAGTTCAAGCACTGGTAACAGAGTTGGGAAGACTGCCGAGGTGTCTGCAACCAGCGTAAGTCAGAGGTATTTCTCCAACTTGGGTAAGCCTTTATCATGGGTACTGAAGAGGCTAATAAAAGAAGGAAAACTGCGGCCCCTATCACCTAGGCTGGCCAAGACCCAAGGACAGCCAGGGCACAAATAGAATGAATACTGCGCATTCCACCAACATACCGGCCATTTGACGGATGATTGTATAACGCTAAGGCATCGGGTCCAAGATCTAATTGACAACAAGCAGATCACCGATCCTGAGAAGAGAGAAAGCAAGAAGAAGTCCGGTTATAATACGGTGCCACCTCCAGTCTTTATGATTGGATCGAGCCTATCAGAGTGGTACGTGATGCAAGATCTATATGGAAATGAGTATGTCGCTATTACTCGCCCTACAGTGAATGAAGAAGGGATTTCCGTGGCAGCGATAGACTGTTGGTCCACTAGTGAGAGTGGAGATGATGAAGATGAGAAAAATGGAGAGTTTACGGATCCGTGGGATTCAGAGGAAGAAGAAAGAGTAGAAGCAGTAACAAGAAGTGGGAGGGTCATTCCAGAAGTTGAGAAGCAGCAAGACCCAGCACAAGCAATCGCAGAGAAAGAGCCGGAAGAAAATTCAATAGTGAAGCAACTGAAAAAGACCACGGCTCAGATATCTATTTGGGATCTCTTGAGACAGTCTCCCTCTCACAGACAGAAGTTAGTTAAAGCATTGAGTGTATCAACTGTAGCAACTACAATCTCCCCATCTGAGCTGTTAGACCTTGTAAAGGGGGGATCCGGGGAGAAGTTGGTTTTTTCTGATGCAGACCTACCAGTTGAGGGTCGCAGCCACAACCGACCTTTGTACATCAAGGCACAGATCAATGGTAAACACACTGCTTGCGTCATGGTTGATGACGGGTCGTCGATAAATGTCTGTCCTTTAGTGGCGCTCCAGGCCTTCGGGTTGAATGAGAGTATGTTAAGCAAGTCCGACCTGACTATCACAGCCTATGATAACTCCAGGAGGCAAGCATTGGGAACTTTCAAAGCTTTGGTAAAGACGGGGCCTATTGAGACAGAAACGGATTTTATGGTTCTACCGATCCCAGCAAACTTTTCCGCTCTACTTGGTAGATCGTGGTTTCACAAGTTAGGGGGAGTACCATCCACATTACACCAGATAATTAAGATACCCCATGAAGGAGAGGTAGTGACCATTAAAGCGGCAAGAGAGAACCAAGTGTCTGCCTTGGAGATCTCTAATCAGCCATTCAGTGGTTTTCTTGTATCGGTGATCGGAGAAGAGCAAAGCTTAGAAGGTAACCCTCAAGTGGTGAATATGCTGAAAAAGATGCACTTCCTCCCAGGGGCTGGTTTGGGAAAAGAGTCACAGGGACTGCAGAATGCTATCACTACACGTGGTCAGAAGGATCGAAAAGGGTTGGGCTACAAAGGAGAGTATGGTAAGAAGAAAGTATCAGAGAAGATCCCCCATATCTCAGAGAGCTTTGCTCCATCATCCTCGGTATGTGCTTACACCGGAGAAGAAGAGCCGCAGTGGGTAGATGGGAAGATTACCCCGGGATTTGAAATTTTTAACGATGTCTTTGATTGGGAGATCGGAGTTGTTAAAGCTGTAGAGAACTTTTGGGATGAGGAGATTATGGCCCAATGCAGCATCTGGGACAGAGATGAGCCCGAAGAGATTGTAACTGATAAACTGTTAGCCACCAGACTCAAAGGGAAGGAGAAGATAGTGGAGCCAGAGCCGAAGATTGAAGATCTCAAGATTTCACCAAATCAAGAAGCCAAAGCACAGTCAGCTACAGCATTGGCGTCGACTGAAGTTGATAGTCATTTAGATTCTCTTTTTATACCAGAACTCTTTGAGGACAATGTTAATGTTTCTGATTATGTTAATGAGATGAATAACTTTGCTTACTTGTGTGATGTTTCTGATGATTTCATGTCGCATGATCATAAGCATGATGCATTCATTTTTGATATTAATTCAACTGGCACAACTGCATTTAATCTCGAAACTTTGGAAAATCCAAAGGAAATTTTGCTAGCATCAGACATAACTCCTGAAGAGAGAATAAAATTTGAGAGTATTAAAAAAATATGAAAAAGTCTTTGCCTGGACCTATGAGGATATGCCGGGAATAGATCGAGATGTTGCCGAACATGCCATCCCAACTTACCCAGAGTTTAAACCCGTCAAGCAAAAGCTTCGGAGGCTTAGGCCAAAATGGGCACAGAAAGTGAAAGAGGAGATCCATAAGCAGATTGAGGCTAAGTTCCTGATAGAGGTTCAATACCCAACATGGTTAGCTAATGTGATCCCTGTAGCTAAGAAAGACGGTAAGGTTCGAGTATGCGTCGACTATCGAGACCTGAACAAAGCTTGCCCTAAAGATGATTTCCCACTGCCTCATATTGATGTGCTAGTAGATAGTGCTGCTGCTTGTATGATGTATAGCTTTGTGGATGGGTACGCAGGGTACAATCAAATCCTTAACAAGATAGTGGACCGGATCAAGACAGCCTTTATCACCGAGTGGGGGACATATGCCTACCGGGTTATGCCTTTTGGGTTGAAGAATGCAGGAGCAACCTATCAGAGGATGGCGACCAAGGTTCTCAATGACTTAATCCACAAAGAAGTCGAGGTGTACGTCGATGACATAATGATTAAGTCGGCTACCAGAGAAGGCCATTTTGAGGCTTTAGAAAAGTTCTTTCAAAGAATTAGCAAGTATGATTTGCGCCTCAATCCCAAGAAGTGCATTTTTGGAGTTACATCAGGAAAGTTGTTAGGCTATGTAGTAAGCCAGAGGGGAATCGAGGTAGATCCCGATAAAATCAAAGCCATAAGAGAGATGCCAGTGCCCCAGAAGGAGAAGGACGTCAGAAGTTTCCTAGGAAAGCTTCAGTACATCAGTCGATTTATTGCCAAGCTAGCTTCAGTATGTGAGCCTATTTTCAAGCTTCTTAGGAAGAATCAGCCGGTGATATGGAACAATGACTGTCAATTGGCCTTTGACACCATTAAGGAGTATTTGTTAAATCCACCGGTGTTAAGACCACCACGCCATGCCAAACCACTAATCCTGTACCTAGCTGTGGAAGATAACTCAGTGGGTGCTATGATGTCTCAGGAAGATGATTTTGGTGTAGAGTTTGTCGTTTACTATCTTAGCAAGAAATTCCTGCCTTACGAAGCCAAATATGTAGAGGTGAAAAAGATTTGTTTAGCAGTTATCTGAGCTTCTAAGAAGTTGCGACACTACTTTCATTCCTTCAAGGTACAAACGGTTGCCAAACATAATCCGCTCAGATACCTCCAAGAAGCACCCTCTCTACTAGGGAAGATGGGAAGATGGTTACTGCTATTGCAGGAATTTGACATTGAGTACATAACTAGGAAAACCATTAAGGGAAGAGCCGTAGCAGAGTTCTTAGCCGAGCATCCTAGTGAGGGAGATCAGTTTGAATACAACTTCCCATATTAAGATGTCACGGCCATAGCAGTACAAGGGTGGCAATTATTCTTTGATGGAGCAGTCAATAATAAGGGAGCAGGCGTAGGAGTTATTCTTACAATCCCAGATGGTGAAAGGCTACCATTGGCTAAGAAGTTGAGGTATAAGGCTACCAATAATGAAGCAGAATATGAAGCTTGCATCTTTGGATTGGAAACATTACTTACTCTGGGGGCAAAGACCGCAGAAGTATTCGGAGATTCTTCCTTGGTAATTCATCAGATCAGAAGGGAGTGGTCAGTCAAGGAAGAAAGGCTGTTGCCTTATGTAAAGCACTTGAGAACGTTGAGCAGCCAGTTTGAGATTTGCACTTTTCACTTCATCCCCAGAGACGAAAATCAGTTAGCTGATGCTCTAGCAACATTAGTGTCTATGTGGGATAACCCAACAGGAGTTGCAATGAAACCCGTGCTGATTTATAGTTCGGAAAGACCTTGCTTTGAAGCTGAATAGGTGATGGACATTGAGGCCAATGATGGAAATCCATGGTATTATGACATTCAGAATTATTTAGAGAGATCAGTCTTTCCAGAGGAAGCCAATGAGAAGGACCAAAGAATGATCAGGAAGTTATCCACTCAATTCATCAGTGTTAATGGCACTTTGTACAAAAGGCAAGCTGATGGTATCCAGTTAAGATGTCTGGCAGAGAAAGAAGCTAAAAGAGTTATGGAAGAGGTTCATGCCGGGGTTTGTGGAGCTCACATGAATGGCTTAGCCTTAGCAAAGAAGATCATGCGCCAAGGGTTTTATTGGCTCACAATGGATACAGATTGTTCAAAATTTGTGAAGCAATGCCAGTTATGCCAACAGTACGCGAATTTGAGGCATGTGCCAGTTTCAGAGTTACATAACTTAACATCTCCATGGCCATTTGCAGCGTGGGGAATAGACATCATAGGCGAAATCCATCCTACGGCTTCTAATGGGCATAGATTCATCATAGTTGCCATTGACTACTTCACTAAGTGGGTTGAGGCTGAATCTTTCAAGAAGGTTGATGCAAGGGATATGGCTAAATTCATCGAACGGAATCTGATATGTAGATATGGTCTCCCACATCACATTGTGTCTGATAATGGGGTGCAATTCCTAGCAGAGACTAAACAGATGCTCCAGAAATATGGGATTTAACATCATAAGTCTTCTCCTTACCGTCCTCAAGCAAACGGTGCAGTTGAAGCGGCGAATAAGAATGTGAAGAGAATTTTGGCCAAGATGGTTCAGAACTACAAGGATTGGGCAGAAAAGTTACCCTTCGCACTTTGGGGATATAGAACCACAATCAGAACCTCTACAGGGGCAACGCCATTCTCTCTGGTATATGGAACTGAAGCAGTCCTGCCGGTTGAAATTGAGCTGAAATCATTGAGGGTAGTCATGGAAGCGGAGATCCCTGAAGCAGAATGGGCACAACAACGTTTGTCACAGCTAAATCTGTTGGATGAGAACAGGTTACGAGCCTATTACCACAACCAAGTTTATCAAAAGAGGCTGGCTCGGTCGTTTGGTAAGAAAGTACGAAAGCACCCGTTGAAGGAGGGGGACTTGGTCTTTAAGATGATGAGGTCGGGAGTTCCAGACATACGAGGCAAATTCAGACCAACCTGGGAAGGTCCATTCATTTTGAAAAAGTTGCTAACAAAAGGAGCAGCAATTTTAGCAGACAGCGATGGGAATGAGTTCAAGGACCCGGTCATTGTTGATAGACTTAAAAGGTTCCATGGCTAAAGACAAAAGAATAAAAAGAAGAGAATAAATGCCCCGCGGGTTGAAAACCGAAAAGAGGCGGCCTTGCTAAAATTGGGCGCCCTGCCAGGGTGAAAACCGAAAAAAGGCATCCTGGGCAAAAATTAAGGGCCAAGAGAAAATGTTCAATCGAGAAAACCCGAGAGGGCCGATTGATAACAGGAGTTTGAGGCTGACAAAATCCACTCCGAGATTAGGTGTAGTCATATGCTTTTGAATTCTTGTCAAATGAAAATCATGTATGATCAAATCATATAGAAATGTACACAATTTCGCAATTAATAAAAGAATATATTTTCATTGTTCTTTCAGTTCTGTCTTAAAAAAAAAAGAAATATACCAATTGTTCATCTAATGATTATTGCTCAGTCCCTTCATTGGATATGTGTTTTTTTTTTGCTCTTAATAGAAGCTTTGGTGATAACTTTCTCTAAAAAAAAATATAATAAAAAAAAAAATAAAAGGCCGTTAGAGATGAAAACCGTAACTGGCTCTCTAAACAAAAGTTAGGTCAAAGGGCAGGGTGAAAACCTGGAAACAGGCAGTCTTCCCTACAAAAAAAAATAATAAAATAAACAAAAGCTGCTGGATTGGGTTGGGTCCATTCCAGGCAAAAATTAGGCAAAGGGTTGTGTGAAAATCCCCTAGGGGACGCATTTCCCGCAAAGAAAAGCTAGTGTGAAAATCCACAAGGGACGCACTACCTTTAAAATAATGACGTTCAATGCCTGGAGCAATAGGGCGACGTTATTTCGGATGATCTTCTTTCAATCATATAACATACAACACAGAACATGAAACAGAATCCCGGGTAAGTGATCATTGACCAGGGGGCAAAGGATGTACACCGGACGTCTCTTTCAGAAAACTTGTCGACGATCCTCAGGATTCAGGGGGCATTGTAGAGCAAACAAGCTACAACCTCAGCAAACCTTGGACCACCTAGGGCACAATCTATACATTTTTGCAAGCATTTGCATTCTAGATCATGCACACATGATTTCTTGTATATTCCTATGCATACAATCTTACATGAGAAATCGGCGGGGAACACCAACAAAAGCCGAGTGACGACACCAGTCCAAGCATCTAAAGGAGCACAACTCAAAAATTCACAGCGGTTAGCACGATGGTGGCACTACCCACAAGAGGTTAGCACGACCACGGCACTACCAATTCACAGCGGTTAGCACGATGGCGACACTACCCACAAGAGGTTAGCATGACCACGGCACTACCAATTCACAGCGGTTAGCACGATGGCGGCACTACCCACAAGAGGTTGGCGCGACCACGGCACTACAAATTCACAGCAGTTAGCACGATGGCGGCACTACCCACAGGAGGTTAGCACGACCACGGCATTACCTATTCACAGCAGTTAGCACGATGGCGGCACTACCCACAAGAGGTTGGCACGACCACGGCACTACAAATTCACAGCGGTTAGTACGATGGCGGCACTACCCACAAGAGGTTAGCACGACCACGGCACCACCAATCACAACCAAAAGACAACTTGCCCATGACATGGCAACAACAATCATCATAACTCCATTCAGCAGGAAGATCGCCGCTTCAGGTACGCGTTTCTTTCCTTTTCCTGAATTTTGGCTCACCTAGGCACCCATGCACCAGCTTCCCCAAAATTGGGGGCAACTGTAGACACCGGGTCCCGAGTAGCCTTGATCAGGATTACCCGATGATGAAATTTAGCTATGCCGGCTTATAGGCAAAAAGATTGGAGCTCGGAAGTGATTTTCCTTGTATTTTTTATGAGAAAAAAATGTATTTTAAATATTTTTAAAATATTTTTAAAATTATTTTGGAGAAGAAAAAGTGTGTTTTAGGTTGAGGGTATTTTATATAAAAATTTAAAATTTAAAATTTAAAAAAAAAAAATTACCGGAAAAGCACGGCTGTGCTTTTCGGAAGCACGGCAGTTGCCCATATTCGCCCCATTTTCGACCCCACTCGATTTTTAACGGTTTTTGGACGGTTTTGGGTGGTTTTTGGGTAGTTTTTGATGATTAAAACACTGGAAAAAAATTCAGAAATAGGGGGGAGACGAATGAAGAACATTTGGAGAGCAAAAAACTGATTTTTTGGGTTTTTACTTAGAGAGAAAAAATCAATCTTTACATACTTGTTTTTTAGAGTTTTTCTTCAAGTTTCCAAGCTATTTTCCAAGCATTTTCACAAGGAAGAGACAAGGAATTCAAGACTTCTACCTTCAATTCTTCAAAACTGAATTTGAGGGTAATTATTCTTGGTTTTACTCATTAATTCTCTTGTTAATTTCATTTATTTTTGCTTCCAATTAACACATTAAACATGTAAATTCTCTTAGTCTCCATATTCTTCTTCTTATTTTTATCTTTAACAAGTAAATTCTTTTAAGTTTTATTATATTATTTTCATGTCAAATTATTTTTTGTCCATGTTATTATGCATGTTTAATCTAGTTTGTCAATATCTTTGATTTCTTTATGTTATATCATGATTATTATTATGTTTGCATGTGTTAAATATCATTAAAATTTTTACTAGACTTGTTTATTATTATCATTATGTGCAAGTATCATTATTATCATTAATGTTATTGTTCATATTTTGCATGTATGCTAAAGTTCAAATTTATTTCTTATGCCTTTATGATAGATATTACTTTAAGCTTTATTATGCATGTTAAGTTTTATTATTCTTATGTTACATATTCATGCACATTTTAGGAGCAATAAAATTGATTGTCACTAATTTTCCATGCATGTCAATCACTATTATTAACAAGTTGCATTTGCCATGATATTTTCTCACTTTACGCATGTTAAATTGCATCATGATTATTTTTATGCATGTCATATTTTCATTGCATATATTATCCTTTATGTCATATTATTTCCTTGTGTTAATTTCTAACATCAATTTTTCTTATTTGATTTTTGGTTGCAAATCATTGTTTTATTCTCATTTGAGCACCCATGCACGTGAAGGAGGAGTTGCGGGGTTTGGTATTTTCTTTATACATTTTTAAATTTTCATTTTATTTTAATTTCCTTGTATATATTCATTGAATAAAATGTTTTCTTATACGCACCTAAATAAAAATCACAAAAATAGTTTTACTAAATTAATTTAGATTTTTCATAATAAAATGGGACCAATGTCCTAATTTTCATCCCAAATAAATCATCACATCCAAAATATTTTCTTTAATTGTGCATGCGGGGACCAAAGTCCTCATAATTAATAAATTCCCCGGTTTTATGTATGTTTGCACTTTTAAATGGGAGTTGTATTCCGCTCCTGGTATTATTGTAATTTACCTTTGATGTTATTTTTGATATGTTTATCCTATCGCGTTCAATGTGAATATTTGCGCTTTTAAATTAAAATTGCATCGTGTGGAGAGAGAGCGAATTAATGATAATTAAAATTTGATCATAAATTAATCGAGGTAGAAATAGATGAGAAATCCCGGACCCAGCTCTGGTCTTTGGGCTCAAGAGGTTAGAGGTCATCCTTCAAGATACTTCTTGAGTCACGAGGCTTGAGCGCTAATCCTAGGCTCCTTAGGGTGAGGAGTACACCTTCCATGATCCCTCTAGCTGGCCCAAAATGGATACCAAACGCAATCTTAGGCTCTCCGAGGCGAGAGAAACTTTCCCAATGTTCTATTGGGTGGCGACTCCATAAAACCTCCGTGTTGCTCAACATAGACGCACTTGCGATTCATCGCAAGCTGTCAACGGACCCACAAATGCCCCGATCGCCCTCAAGCGGGCGGTCCCATGGGCGGCCGCGGGGATCCGGTGCACGTCACAGTCGTCGAGGCAAAATGCATACATAATGGCATAAGCTAAATATCATATGAGATATGATCATAATCGAATCACATTCGTAAGCACTCAAAGGCTCATAATCACATTCATATGCTAACTGATTCACATACTTATAATCATAGTCATTCGGATTCACATTCTGATAACACAACAAAGTATAACACCTGCTGACTCACAGTAGAGGATAATGAGTGAATGCATGGCGGTATCTTACGGGTATGAATCGAAAAGCAACATCACATTTTCTTATTCAAAAAAATTTTATGGAGGGGATCTTAAACATGATCCAAACACATTGAGCTTCACGAGGCACAAAATAGGGACCTGATCAGGGTCCAAACAAGAATTGAGGGCTGCAGCTACTGAACTCTATTAGGCATGCCTAACTATCCACTAAACTGACTCTTGCAGATCATGCATAATACATCCAACTATATTCATATACTTCATAAAATTGTCCAAGTATAAACCTAAAAGCATCACAAATTGGGAAATTAAACATCGAAAATCACAAAAGAAAACTCAAATGAAGCCAGGGGTGTTGCGCTCGTGATAGAGGCAAAACTTGGCCCAGGTAGCGATCACAGCAGTCTTCGCGCTCGCGCGAAGACAGAAGCACATCTCACTATCGCGTTCGCGACGGTAAAGCTATCGTACTTGAGCACAGGGGACTGCGCAATTCCGCTCTGTCGCGCTCGCGACAGAGAGTTCTTGCTACGGTGGCTCGGCAGCCTAAATTCGTTCACCCATGCACAAAGGCTGAATTCATCGGGATCTATCGTGCTCGTGACAGAGTCGTGATTTCCAGCTCTTACGCAAAAATCAGCAGAAAATCACACTCCCAAATCACCCAAACCTCCAATCTCAAACACAAATCAACCCAAACTTCGTTTTACCTCAAATCAACCTTCCCATCATCATAAATAACATAAAACACAACTTTTACAACAATTAACACAATCAAAATCATGAATTAACATAATCAAACTTCTCAAAAGTGACAAACCTAGAAAATTTCAGCAAAGTTCATCAAACTTAAAATTTGCTCCAATAATTCATCATTCATGCATCACAACTTAGATCAAACCAAAACCCATAACATTTGCACTAACATGAGCCTCATCAAACCTCAAATTTCTAGAAATTCATTCAAACATACCAAATCACAAAAATGCAACAAATTTAAATAAATTCCCAAACCTGTAAATTGATATGCTCCTAGTTGTAAGCTCCGCTCCCACTCGCCATCTCTTTCCCATTATATTCACAAGTAGGCGCTTCAAAACCCGAAAACCCAAGAACCATACAAACACAAAAATCCTAGATTAAGAACAAATCTAACAAAGATCAACAAAAAAGATGAAGGAGAAGAGAAAACCCACTAAAAACTTACTAATAAAGCTTAAGAGATGATCAATTTCCACCAAAACCACTTGGATTCAAGCTAGGGCACACTTGAAGAGAAAAGAGGAAGAAGAGATAAAGAGAAGAGGAAGAAAATGGGAAAGAGGCAGCAAAATGGCTGCTCCCTTTTCTCTCTCCTTCTATTTATACTTACTTCCTAAAACCCTAGCCACATGTCACCCTAAGATTAGTGGATGTTGATCACTCACACCCTACACTCATGCAAGACACTACACACAAGACTAACCCTCACTAATTCACACACTACTCCCTTATGAGCATGCACACACACTAATAAAACCCATGCACACACACTAACAAAGCACCCACACTCTAATAAAGCCCACAAAACATACATATAACCCAAAATACCCTTAACACATGCCAAAACACTCACAAACACACATGCAATCATGGCTCAAACAACTAGGGGGAAATCGGGGTGTGACAACTCTCCCCTACTAACAAGAATTTCGTCCTCGAAATTCTCACCTGGACTGAACAACTATGGATACTGAATCCTCATCAATGCCTCTGGTTCCCAAATCACTTCCTCAACTCCATGATGCTGCCAACAAACCTTAACCAGAGGAACTTGCTTATTATTTAACTGTCTCACTTCCCGAGCTATAATGGCTTTCGGTTCCTCATCATAAGAATAATCTGGCTGAACCCGAACATCTTGAACTGACAATACATGCGACGGATCTGATCAGTACCATCGAAGAATGGAGGCATGGAAGACATTAAAGACATTATGCATCTTAGTCAATTCCATCAGTAAAGCCAACCTATAGGCTACCAGACCAACTTTCTCTGTAACACCCCTTACCCATACGTAGGCGTACCCATCCTCCAGGAGTGAGAAGCCGTATGAGCCGGGTGTGTCACCAAGCATATAAAGATGCAAAGCATACATTCATACATAATAACCATACATCATTACGGGACAATTAAAACCTTCATAAGTATCAGAATGATCCATCATTACAATAGCAAAATTCATTACAAAAATGTTCTGATCAAAAGTCAGAATAAGATAATTACATAACCCAAAAGTATATAAATGTGGAAGCTTTACAAAATAATGGTATAAAGAGAGTTTCGATACAAAAGAATCAGTCATGCTATCAAAAATAAAGCCCTAACACTAATCCCTCTGTGTTGGCTTGACTGGCGATGACTCTTCCAAAAGAACACCATCCTCCGCACCTGCACGGATAAAACACCGTGCTAAGCGATAAACGCTTAGTGGGGAACACACAACAAAAGAGTGGACGGCCATTCACAATGGTCGTCAATGGAATACACATACAATATGACAAATGCGGATAATGATATTAGCTATATAATCATACTTGCATAATAAAGACATGCATTCAGAAGTTCACATCCACATTCATTTACACTTTAGTTGATTTCTCATACTTATCATTATACACATCTGAATACCATATTCTTGAAATCATATCAAAGCGGAACAACACAAAAAGAGCACCTGCTGACTCACAATAGTGGATAACGAGTATATGGACAGTACCTTACGGGTACGAATCGAAAACCATTTCATTTTATCAATTACAAAACATTTTACTGAGTGGACCTTAAACAAGATCCAAATACTGAGGGGGGTCCGCGAGGAACCAAACGGGGACCTGATCGGGATCCAAACGAAACTGAGGCTACAGCGAAAGACTCTATTAGGCATGCCTAACTATCCACTAAACTGACTCTTGCAGGTCATGTATAATACAATTCACATTTAGTTACACATTTGTTCAATATGAATAACCATTGAATTAACATACATAAATCAATTATATTTAAGCATGACACATTTAGTTCATAGGTTAAGGCATAATATGGCATACACACATTTAGCATAGCAAAAATATAATTATAAAATATAAAGCATATAAGAAGACACTAAATAACATTTAGATAGCTTGGCAAGAAATATAATACAAAAAAAAAAACATCCAAAGCAAAGAAATAACTGAACAAAGAAAGCCATCTAATGTACACCCTTATCACGTCTATAACAGAGCACAAACACGATTAATATATAGCTCATGTAATATTCAAATCACAAGTTCTTGCTTCCTAATTAAATTAGATTTAATCAAATAATATATTAGGTTTAATGCCTTAATCATAAATTATAAACATGTTATATAATTCTCGTCATGAGTATTAATGCATCTAGCAAATTATGCTTATAGTTTAATTCATGGTTAATCATCATATTAATTAATTATTCGTTATAAGAATTTATTCAATTCACAGGTAATTTAATTATATATCCTCATTACCTAATAATAAAATAGGTAACATTAAATTTTGCAGGCGTTTCTAGACACTATGGGGCTAATTCAGAGATGTAGAACCGATTCTAGGATGAAATGGTGAAGAGGGAAAAATTTTACTAAAACACAGCTATGCTTTATAAAAAAGCACAGTTTTGCTCTGCTGCTAATCGTCGATCTAATTGCCAAAAACACAGCTGTGTCCTACTGAAAGCACAGCTGTGCTTTCCAACCAGTCCCTAAACGTTATCAGACATAGGGCAGAATTAATTTACTGAATCTACATGCATTTTTAAACTAATAAACAACATTTTAAGACCACCTGATGTTCATAACAATTAATCCTCATGATGTTATCTTTCTAGTGACAAAATTTCAGATCAATACGAGCTGAAATCGGGGGAGATATACTCAAATTTCAGACACACCTGACAAATTTCGCTACTGTAATGGGCAATTTTGAAATAGTTATAATCCGAATTAAATTATATTTATTTCTACAACGTTTTAGGCACAGATGTTTTGGTTCTAACCCAACTGGAATTATGCATTTTAGAGTTGTAACACTCAATCTATGCTAAAAAGAATGACCAAAGGTCAATCAGACCCAGAAAGACAGATTTACACTTTGGAATTCAACAAGCTTCAAACCATCTCATTTGACACATCAATTCACCAAATTTAATCCAAACCAACACAACACATAAATTAACATCTCAGAATATTCAATTCAGCAATTAAGAATTATTAACCCATAAATTAACAAACCCATTCCCAAACCTGAAAACTCCTTAGCTCTTATCACTTTGTTCCACTACTCCCCACTTTCTCTTTGCCCTCGGGATCGCGAGAAGGCTTAGCTAAACACAAACCCATCAAGAAAACACAAAGAACAAGCCCTAGATTAAATTTAACCTAGAAATTAAGAAGAAAAAGATGAACAATATGAACAAAAGAATGACAAAATGCAATAACTTACCAATTAGAGTGTTAAAGGTGATTAATTTCCACCACAATGGCTTAAAACTCCACTAGAGCACCAAAATGGAAAGAGAAGAGGAAGAAGGGAATGAAGAAAAGAGAGAACGGGTTAGGGAGGCAGAATTTCTGCTCCTCTTTCTCTTTCCTCTTCTAAATCCCTCCTTTCCTAAACCCTATCCATGTATCACTTTCCTATTGGTGGAACCTAACCACTCACACCTAACAAGCATGCACTACACACACACAATGCACTCCCAACTAATGCACACTCTACTTATATGTGAATAAAACATACAACCACAACTCCACTACTCATACCCTACAATAGTACACTCATGCACACATAAACATATCCCAACTAATTCACACTCTAATAACATACATGCATCCACATGTTAACAAAATCCACAAACATGTAATATACCCCAAAATACCCTTGTCACATGCCAAAATACACAAATGCACACATACACATGGCTCGTACTACTAGGGGGCAAACGGGGTGTGACAACTCTCTCCCACTAACAAGAATTTCGTTCTTGAAATTCTCACCTAAACTGAAGAAATGTGGATACTGAGCTCTCATCAACTCTTCTGGTTCCCAAGTCGCTTCCTCGACTCCATGATGGTTCCGTAACACTTTATCCAACGGAATCTGCTTACTCCTCAGCTGTCTCACTTCTCTAGCTAGAATAGCTCTCGATTCCTCATCATAAGAAAAATCTGGCTGCACTTGCACATCTTGAACCGACAAAACATGTGCGGGATCTGATCTGTACCGACGAAGCATCGAAACATGAAAAATATCGTGCAACTTCGGCAACTCCATCGATAAAGCCAATCTATAGGCTACCAGACCAACCTTAGCCAAAATCTCATAGGGACCAATGAAGCGAGCACTAAGCTTGCCTTTCTTACCAAACCGAAGCACTTTCCTCCAAGGCGAAACTTTAAGGAAAACCTTGTCCCCGACCCCAAACTGCACATCTTCCCTCTTCAAGTTGGCATAGGACTTTTGTCAATCCTTAGCCGCTTTCAAATTTCACTGCACATTTCTAATCTTCTCCTCAGTATCCCTAACCAACTCTGGCCAATCACTGAACGCTCGGATAGCTCAGTCCAACAAACCGGAGTCCTACACTGCCGACCATATAAAGCCTCATACGGTGCCATACCCATGCTCGACTGATAGCTATTATTGTAGGCAAACTCCATAAGCGACACATATATGTCCCAACTACCTGGATAATCCAAAGTACATGCCCTCAACATATCCTCTAGAATCTGAATGACCCGTTCTGACTGACCATATGTCTGAGGATGGAATGCCGTACTGAAGTTTAACTTGGTACCCAAAGATCTCTGCAACTCTTTCCAAAACTTCAAAGTGAACCTTGGGTCCCGATCTGATACTATAGATAACGGCACTCCATGCAACCGAACTATCTCATCCACATAGATACTAGCCAATCTATCCATCGGATAGTCCACTCTCACTAGCAAGAAATGAGCTGACTTCGTAAGTCGATCCACTATCACCCAAACTGAGTCATGCTTCCTCTGAGTGAAAGCGAAACCAGATACAAACTCCATGGCTATATCATCCCACTTCCACTCGAGAATGGATGAAGGCGTAAGCAATCCCGAAGGAACTTGATGCTCGGCCTTTACCTGCTGACATGTCAAGCACTTGGAAACAAAATCCACAATATCCCTCTTCATACCGGACCTCCAATAAAATTGCTTCATGTCCCAATTCATCTTTTCACTGCCAGGATGCATAGTCAAGACCGCACTATGCGCCTCACTCAAAAGCTATTTCCTCAACTCCTCATCCTGAGGCACACACAAGCGGTTTCTATACATCAACACTCCATCAAGAACTGAGAAATCTGACTGCTTGCCCGATCTGACCTCTTGCACAATTCGCTGTAGCCTCTCATCATCCCTCTGAGCATCCACAATCCTCTATCTCAAGGTAGGCTTCACTCTCAACTGAGCAATCAAAGCCCCATCTGAATCCAACCTCCACCTAAACTGTCTCAGGAACAAAGCTGAAACCGATTTCTGACTTAAAGCATCAACGACTACATTAGCCTTACCAGGATGGTAATCCACTATGCAGTCGTAGTCCTTAAACAACTCAAGCCAACGGCACTGTCTCATGTTCAACTCCTTCTGCGTGAGGAAACACTTCAAACTCTTATGGTCCGTAAAGATCCTACACTTTTCCCCATCCAGATAATGGCGCCAAATCTTCAGAGCAAAGATAACAGCTGCTAATTCCAAATCGTGTGTCGGATAATTCTTCTCATGTGGCCTCAACTGTCGAGAAGCATAAACCACAACCTTACCGTCTTGCATCAAAACACAACCAAGACCGACGCCCGAAGCGTCACTATACATTACAAACTCCTTACCCGAGATGGGTTGAGTAAGTATAGGAGCCTCGACTAGCAACTGCTTCAGCCGCTCAAAACAAGCCTAACACTTATCCGACCACTCAAACCTGACGCCTTTTCTTAACAACCTTGTCATCGGAGCAACAATAACTAAAAAGCCCTTAACAAACCGATAGTAGTATCCCGCCAAACCAAGGAAACTCCTCACTTCCTGAACATTCCTAGGCGCTTTCTAATCAACTATCGCCTCAATCTTGGCCAGATCAACTCGAATACCCCTGGCCGAAACAACATGACCCAAAAATGACACTTCCCGAAGCCAATAATCACACTTACTAAGCTTAGCAAACAACTGATGCTCCCTCAAAACTTGTAGCACTAACCGAAGATGTTCCTCATGCTCACTCTCATTCTTGGAATACACCAAGATGTCATCTATAAACACCGCTACAAACCGATCTAGGTATGGCCTAAACACTCTGTTCATCAAATCCATGAATGCCACTGGAGTATTGGTCAAACCAAATGGCATCACAAGGAACTCATAGTGGCCATACCGAGTCCGGAATGCAGTCTTAACCATATCCTCATTCTTAACTCGCAACTGATAGACCCGATCAGAGATCAATCTTCGAAAAGACACCCGCACCTCGAAGTTGATCAAACAAATCCTCAATCCTAGGCAAAGGATACTTGTTATTCACTGTGACCTTATTGATCTGCCTATAGTCAATGCACATCCGAAAGGACCCATCCTTCTTCTAACAAACAAAATAGGATCTCCCCATGGAGATATGCTGGGTCGAATGAACCCCTTATCCAACAACTCTTATAGTTGAGTTTTGAGTTCTCTCAACTCTACAGGAGCCATCCGATAAGGTGCTTTCGATATGGGAGTGGCACTCGGCATAATCTCTATGGACAACTCGACTTCTCTCTCAGGAGGCAAACCAGGCAATTCACTCGAAAACACATCACTAAACTCCTGCACAACCGGGATGTCCTCAATCCGAACTTTATCCCTCTTGGAATCCAACACAACTGCTAGAAAAGCCTCACAACCCTTCCTAATGAACCTCTTAGCTTGCATAGCTGAAATTACATTGTTCAAAGAGCTAGCACCCAAACCTTTAACAAACACAGAAGACCGATCCTTATCCCGAAGCACCACCGTCTTCCTATGGCAATCAACCACAGCCTGGTGCTTACCAAACCAGTCCATACCCAGAATCAGATTAAACTCTCTGAAAGGCAACTCAATCAAATCCGCTGGAAACACAACTCCCTCAACCAACAGGGGACAATTCTTATAGACTCTACTCACACTGACACTATGCCCTAATGGACTGGTCACACATATCTCATAATCTAGCTGATGTACCATATACAACTTATCAACAATCTTATCTGTGCACAAGTATGAGTGTGTGGAACCAGGGTCAATTAGAGCATATAATTCAGTGTCATGGAGTAGGAACTTACCAGCAATAACATCGGGCGCATCCTGCTCCTCTCTGGCTCTCACAGCATAGGCTCTAGCTGCGACTGGCAACTGACGCTCAACAGACTCTGATGCAGGTCCCTCTCTAGGTCAACCGCCTAGACCTCTACCTCGGCCTCTACTGCGAGTAGCTTGCGTGGCATTAGAACCAACCCTGCTGGCCTCTCTCTGGGGACCTAAATCCTCATTCAACCTCGAACAACTAGCCAAAAGATGCTCAGTGCTCCCACACCTGAAGCACCCACAAGTGAGCCACCTACACTCACCCCGATGAGCCTTACTGCAATGCGAACATATGGGGATAGGCTCAGATCTACCACCTCTACCATAACTAGATACCACTGCAGAACCTTGTCTTCTACCTCTAGTGGCCGGACCAGATGATGACTCATCCTGCGGGTTCCTAGATCTCTTACCCGAAGATGATGAAGATGAACCACCATGAGAAGGATTCCTCCTCTGAGCCCTCTCTCTCAACATAGACTCCGATCTCTCGGCTCTAACAGCAGCTTGCACAATCTAATAATAATTCACCCCTGGAGTGCTCATCAGGAAAATCAATATAGCTCTCAAGGACTCGTTCAATCCTGCCTCAAAATAACGGCATCTGAACTCACCAGTCATAATCCCCTCTGGAGCATACCTAGACAACCGGTTAAACTCCTTCTCAAACTCTGAGATCGACATAGCTCTCTATTTCAAGCTCAGAAACTGTGCCCATCTCGCATCCTTATAAGTCTGAGTTATGTACTTCTTCGAGAACTCTCTCTCCAGGAAATCCCAAGTCATCGGATCAATTAGCTGAGGATGTCTACAAACTAATTCCCACCATTCATAAGCGGACTGTCACACCCCAAAATAGCCCTGGTCGGAATGTGTATGCTAAGTCGGGAATGCAAGGGTATTTCAGTAATTTATGCATGAGAAATTTGGATAATAAGGACTTAATGGTAAATAATTAATTATGTAAGAAGAGAAATGTTAGTGTGTGCTTGTGGTATTCGGTTGTAGGGTGTTTTGGTTGTGGCATTGATCTAGTGAAGTGTGAGTTTGGTACTTTGGCATGAGATTTTTTATTCAAGAAAGGATTGGGTGCATGTGAATGTATAGTGCATTGGTTTGAAAAGTCTAAGTGGATTTTGTGGTCAAATTGGGAGTTGGCAAGTGGGCTTGTTAGGTGGGCATTGAAAGAAGAAAAAGAAGAAGTAAGAGGAAGAGAGAGGGAACATAGATTTTAGCATTCCCGTTCTCTCCTCTCACGCTTCCTCTTCCTCTTCTCTTCTCCTTTCTCTGCTTTTCCTTTCGTTCTCTTTTGGCTGGGAGTTGTGTTTGGCTTGGATGGTGTTTTTCTTGAAGAGGTAAGTTGGGTTTAAGGGTTCCTACGTGCTGTGTTTGTTCTTCTTCTTCATTTACTGGTTTTGCTTCAGTTAGGGTTTGGACTAAGGATTTTGTGGATTTATTGTTGTGCAAGCTTTGGATTGCAAGAAGAAGCAAAGTAAAGGCAAGGAAAGGATTGAGGATTGATCTTCAAGCCTGATTTTGGATCGTCATTTTGAGGTTTGAGAGTTTGATTCCTGCATTTGAAATTCTGAGTTGTGTTTGCCCTATTTCTCACTAGGCTTGTAAATGTGTTTGCACTGTCTAATTTCTGGAATTTGGTGTGCTTTGGAATGTGTATATGCATGATTATGTGAGCAGATGTGTTAGTAATGTATGATTAGGATTGAATTGAAGTTACTGAGTTTGTGTTTTGAACTTACTGTATTTTTGATGCATGAAAGATCGATTGAAAGGTAAGATGAGTTTGTTTGTGTTTTGAATCAAATTGAAACTGATTTTATCGAGTTCTTTGAGTTCTGGGCTAGCTGGGAATGGGAAATCGCATCTCTGTGGAATTTCCATTTCCAGTATGTGTCGAGATTTCCTGAGAGAGAGACAAGTCACGAGACGTGACTCTCAGTCACGCCACGTGACTCCGTCTCCCAGTCATGACGCGTGACTTCTTGGCGGGCTGGAAGAAGTCGCGAAGCGTGACTGCCCTTTGAAGAGGCAAGTCACGTCTCGTGACTTAGAGTCACGTCCCGTGACTCTTGTGAGGCGTGACTCCCAGTCGCGAAGCGTGACTGCCCTGTGGGAGGCAAGTCACGACTCGTGACTTAGAGTCACGTCCCGTGACTTTTGTGAGGAGGCGTGCCTTAGAGTCACGTCCCGTGACTCCCTTGGAAGCATGTCACGAGACGTGACATAGAGTCACGACTCGTGACCCTCCTTGAGGCCAGTCACGAGTCGTGACACGGCACGTGACTGACCCCTCTTCAACCCCATTTTCTGATTTCGCCCAGTTTTAACCAAAATGAATTTCCTATCTCTTCTGTATGGTGTTATACTACTGTATTAATCACGTCATACTTTTATATGCTATTGTATGACCTTTTCTGTTTTGATTTGTTTCCTCATGACTAGTTTTATTATAAAATGACTTTCAAATGTCTTTATGATTTTTTCCCTATTTTGATGCATATCCTTGATTAGATTCTCCTCTAAGAATAATCTGCCATGCTTAATTGTATATTGTATCTTTCCGCGATTAAGATTATGTGTTTGTACTCATTGGTATAATATGATCCCACATGAGTTCCTGACATGCTTTAGTATACTGAGTGGTGCTAAAATGTGATTGATTGAACTATTGCATGCTTCAGAATATGAATTGTGTAAGGTATGATTGACATTATGCTATGCCAAATTTATTTGAATAATATGGTTGATGTCTGAATGCATTATTATGCTTTAGCCTTTGAACTCAATATGTTATGCTTAAATGTAATTTTGGATTATGCATGATTTATTCTTAGTTATCCTCACCTACCGCATGATTAGGATTTTGTATTGTTAATTATTGGCATGGTAGTGCTTCTATACCTGATTGTGATATGCTTTAGAATATTGTCTAATGTTAAGTGTGTTGATCGTTTTATGTTTTGCAATGGGAATTGTATGATATATGACCGACCTTATGAGCATGTTAGTATGTCTATCGTACTCTGGTTTATGCATGATGTATATATATCTATGCATTGTACGATTCAAAATGTGAATTGTTTTATGCATGACCTACGAGAGTCAGTCTAGTGGATAGTTAGGCATGCCTAATAGAGTCCCATTAGCTGCAGCCCTTTGGACGTTTGGACCCTGATCAGGTCCCCCGTTTGGTTCCTCACGAACCCTTTATATGTGCGGATCTTCGCGATCCTTTTTAATGTGTTTGGATCTTGTTTAAGATTCCCCCCTCAGTAAAATGTTTCAATTGTGACAAATAAAATGGTTTTCGATTCGTACCCGTAAGGTACCCTTTGGCCGACTTGTACCCGTAAGGTACTAATCAATTCACTCGTTATTCACTATTGTGAGTCAGCAGGTGCCTTGTTGTTTGGTTTTGCTTTGAAATATCTATAAGAATGTGATATCCGAATGAGCACGGTAATGATTTGGGAAATAAGTTTATAAGTATATGAACGTATATTTGAGCTTCGGAATGTATGTCTTTATATGGTAAGCATGATAGAATACCTTACACTATTATCCGCATTTGTCATGTGTTGTGTTATAGTTTCAGAATGCTGGAATGTGATCCGACTAATGTATTTATGCATGTGACTCAGCATGGTTTTGTTATATATAAGCATGTGAATCGAAGCAGTTGTGGCTGTAAGTATGTAAGATTTAACTGTACTTTCTGCATGGTGATGATATGAATGTGATGTTATGTGATTGTGTCTTCAGTCTCCGCTATTAGAGTGTTTTCGGCATGTTATTCTATATATTAGAGTTGCGTAGCGGTAATGTGGTGCTTTGTATGTCGTCCCTTGGATTTTTGGCTAGTGTGTGTTTGGCATGTCAAAATATGTTAGATTTTCTTATCATGATAGTTGGGTGCGTTATCATATGGTAATTGTATCGCATTTGATTGGGTTGTCAGTTTATGCATGGGTCCTTGGTTATGACAATTGCATGTGTTCATCTCATGTGACTCTGCCCGGTACGGTACTGATTTTTGATACCATTGTAGGTTTATGCATATGATATAGTATGTAGTTCTGCATGATGATTCTCGTATCGTGTATTGTATTATGTCTGTTTTGGCCTATTCTTGATATAAGCATATGGTTATGATTATGAGTTTTTGAATTAATGCTTTACTATGCAAGCCTGATTATATATGTATTCTGAATGCTGCATTTGTCATTGTGAATGTGTTATGCCTCGGCGACCATTGTGAATGGCCGCCCATATTTTTGTGTGTTCTCCCCACTAAGCGTTTATCGCTTAGCACGAATTTCCTTTCTGTGCAGGTGGCAGGTTTGGTTCTGTTCGAGTTGCACTTCTGCAAGGTCGGCCACGTAGGAGTTAGAAGTTCTGTATTTTGTTCAGCTTCTGTATTTCAGCTTTTGTATTTCTGTATTATTATTGTATATGTAATTATATGTAAGATTCTTGAGATTTCTTTTGGGAAATGTAATCGTTAGTATGTTTTTATGTTAAGTTATTCCTTTGTTTTATCATTCGCTTTATGCTTCCGCTTAGTGCCTGCGTGTGTGTGAGTTATTGCATATCAGTCTGTGCACGCATGTTAAGTCAAGTTTTTAGTTAATCCGTATTTTTGTATGTATGTTATGTATGAATGTATGCTTCCGCATTGTGTAGGTGCATATCGGTGTGAGTGAGCGTCGGGTAACGCGCCCGTCGGCGTCCTTCCAATGGGGCCGGCGATGGGGGTGTTACACGGACCCTTGCAGCAACGCCACTGTGCACTCTACCTGCTGATCAGGAGGACACCGGACTTCTCTCAGTGCACGCTTCACCTTGTCTAACCATTTCTCAGCCAGCTCTGACTCATCTAAACCTGTACCATAGAAATCTTCAGCACTAGCCCTTCTCAAGCTCTCTATAGGGGCTCTAGGAGCAGTCACTCTCTCCAAGACCCTAGCCATGTCCTGCGATAGCCTGAACATAGCTTCAAATGGCATGGCAGCGGCCTCAGGCTGGACCCTAGCATGTTGAGTCGACACAGAAATCGATGGATCTACGGCTTGAGGGTTCTCACTCTCAGCAGACTCCTCAAGTGATCCACGAACAGAGTTAGAAGCCATCTAAAACAACGAGAAGACAATCGCGTCAGCTAACACAGATCTAGACATATACACATCTATGCACCTCAACACAACAACAACACCCAGAAACACCTAAACCTAGGCTCTGATACCAAAAACTGTAACACCCCCTACCCATACGTAGGCGTACCCATCCTCCAGGAGTGAGAAGCCGTATGAGCCGGGTGTATCACCAAGCATATAAAGATACAAAGCATACATTCATACATAATAACCATACATCATTACGGGAAAATTAAAACCTTCATAAGTATCAGAATGATCCATCATTGTAATAGCAAAATTCGTTACAAAAATGTTCTGATCAAAAGTCAGAATAAGATAATTACATAACCCAAAAGTATATAAATGCGGAAGCTTTACAAAATAATGGTATAAAGAGAGTTCTGATACAAAAGAATCAGTCATGCTATAAAAAATAAAGCCCTGACACTAATCCCTCTGTGTTGGCCTGACTGGCGATGACTCTCCCAAAAGAACACCATCCTCCGCACCTGCACGGATAAAACACTGTGCTAAACGATAAACGCTTAGTGGGGAACACATAATAAAAGAGTGGACGGATATTCACAATGGTCGTCAATGCCATACACATACAATATGACAAATGCGGATAATGATATCAACTATATAATCATACTTGCATAATAAAGACATGCATTCAGAAGTTCACATCCACATTCATTTACACTTTAGTTGATTTCTCATACTTATCATTAAACGCATCCAAATACCATATTCTTGAAATCATATCAAAGCGGAACAACACAAAAAGAGCACCTGCTGACTCACAATAGTGGATAATGAGTATACGGACAGTACCTTACGGGTACGAATCGAATACTGACAGTACCTTATGGGTACGAATCGAAAACCATTTCATTTTATCAATTACAAAACATTTTACTGAGAGGACCTTAAACAAGATCCAAATACTGAGGGGGGTCCGCGAGGAACCAAATGGGGACCTGATCGGGGTCCAAACGGAACTGAGGCTGCAGCTAAAGACTCTATTAGGCATGCCTAACTATCCACTAAACTGACTCTTGCAGGTCATGTATAATACAATTCACATTTAGTTACACATTTGTTCAATATGAATAACCATTGAATTAACATACATAAATCAATTATATTTAAGCATGACACATTTAGTTCATAGGTTAAGGCATAATATGGCATACAGACATTTAACATAGCAAAAATAAAATTATAAAATGTAAAGCATATAAGAAGACACTAAATAACATTTAGATAGCTTAGCATGAATTATAATACAAAAAAAAAACATCCAAAGAAAAGAAATGACTGAACAAAGAAAGCCATCTAATGTACACCCTTATCACGTCTATAACATTGCACAAACACGAGTAATATATAGCTCATGTAATATTCAAATCACAAGTTCTTGCTTCCTAATTAAATTAGATTTAATCAAATAATATATTACGTTTAATGCCTTAATCATAAATTATAAACATGTTATATAATTCTCGTTATGAGTATTAATTCATCTAGCAAATTATGCTTATAGTTTAATTCATGGTTAATCATCATATTAATTAATTCTTCGTTATTAGAATTTATTCAATTCACGGGTAATTTAATTATATATCCTCATTACCTAATTGTAAAATAAGTAACATTAAATTTTTCAGGCGTTTCTAGACACTTTGGGGCTAATTCGGAGGTGTAGAACCGATTCTAGGATGAATTGGTGAAGAGGGAAAAATTTTACTAAAACACAGCTGTGCTTTATAAAAAGCACAATTGTGTTATGCTACTAATCGTCAATTTAATTGCCAAAAACACAGCTGTGTCCTACTAAAAGCACAGCTGTGCTTTCCAACCAGTCCCCAAACGTTATCAGACACAGGGCAGAATTAATTTACTGAATCTACATGCATTTTTGAACTAATAAACGACATTTTAAGACCACTTGATCTCATAACAATTAATCCTCATGATGTTATCTTTCTAGTGACAAAATTTCAGTTCAATAGGAGCTGAAATCGGGGAGATATACTCAAATTTCTCTAACCTACTCCACAGACACACCTGACAAATTTTTCTACTGTAATGGGAGATTTTGAAATAGTTAGAATCCGAATTAAATTATAGTTATTTCTACAAAGTTTTAGGTACAGATGTTGTGGTTCTAACCCAACTAGAATTATGCATTTTAGAGTTGTAATACTCAACTTATGCTAAAAATAATGACAAAAGGTCGATCAGACCCACAAATACAGATTTACACTTTGGAATTCAACAAGCTTCAAACCAACTCATTTGACACCATCAATTCACCAAATTTAATCCAAACCAACACAACACATAAATTAACATCTCAGCATAATTCAATTCAGCAATTAAGAATTATTAACACATAAATTAGCAAACCCATTCCCAAACCTGAAAACTCCTTAGCTCTTATCACTTTGTTCCACGACTCCCCACCTTCTCTTTGCCCTCGGGATCGCGAGGAGGCTTAGCTAAACACAAACCCATCAAGAACACACAAAGAACAAACCCTAGATTAAATTTAACCTAGAAATTAAGAAGAAAAAGATGAACAATATGAACAAAAGAATGACAAAATGCAATAACTTACCAATTAGAGTGTTAAAGGTGATTAATTTCCACCACAATGGCTTAAAACTCCACTAGAGCACCATAATGGAAAGAGAAGAGGAAGAAGGGAATGAAGAAAAGAGAGAACGGGTTAGGGAGGCAGAATTTCTGCTCCTCTTTCTCTTTCCTCTTCTAAATCCCTCCTTTCCTAAACCCTATCCATGTGTCATTTTCCTATTGGTGGAACCTAACCACTCACACCTAATAAGCATGCACTACACACACACAATGCACTCCCAACTAATGCACACCCTACTTATGTGTGAATAAAACATACAACCACAACTCCACTACTCATACCCTACAATAGTACACTCATGCACACATAAACATATCCCAACTAATTCACACTCTAATAACATACATGCATCCACATGCTAACAAAATCCACAAAATGTAATATACCCCAAAATACCCTTGTCACATGCCAAAATACACACAAATGCACACATACACATGGCTCATACTACTATGGGGCAAACGGGGTGTGACATTCTCCAAAACCTCGAAAGGCCCAATGAACCAAAGACTAAGCCTTTCTTGCCAAATCTCAACACCTTCCTCCAAGGCAACACTTTAAGGAACACTTTGTCCCTTACCTCAAACCGAATATCCTTTCTCTTCCAATTGGCATAAGATCTCTGTCTATCCTTAGCTACTTTTAGATTTCGTTGCACAACTCTAATCTTCTCTTCGGTATCTCTAATCATCTCTAGCCCAACAAAAGATCGCTCGGTCAACTCTGTCCAACAAACCGGAGTCCTACACAGTCGACCATACAAAGCTTCAAACGGTGACATCCCAATGCTCGACTGATAGCTATTATTGTAGGCAAACTCCATAAGCCATACATACTTGTCCCAACTACCAGAAAAATTCAAAGCACATGCACGAAGCATATCCTCTAAAATCTGGATAACCCACTCTGATTGACCATCTATTTGGGGATTAAATGCCGTGCTGAAATTCAACTTAGTACCCAAAGCTCTCTGCAATTCCTTCCAGAACTTCGATGTGAACCTTGGATCTCGATCTGACACTATCGACAAAGGCACACCATGCAGTCGGACTACCTCATCCACATAAACACTAGCTAACTTATCCATCAAGTAGTCCACTTTGACCGACAGAAAATGAGCTGACTTGGTAAGTCGATCCATAATAACACAAACCGAATCGTGCTTCCGCTGAGTCACTGGCAAACCCAACATGAAATTCATGACGATATCATCCCACTTCCACATAAGAATGGATAAAGGAGTAAGCAATCCCGAAGGGACTTGATGCTCAGCCTTTACCTGCTGATAAGTTAGACACTTCGCCATGAATTCTACAATGTCTCTCTTCATTCCAGACCACCAGTAGAACTGCTTCATATCCCGATACATCTTCTCACTACTAGGATGCATAGTAAAGATCGTAATATGTGCCTCACTCAAAAGCTTCTTCCTTAACTCATCACTCTCGGGAACACACAAATGATTCCTATACATAAGCACCCCATCCAAAACCGAAAACTCAGACTGCTTACCCTGCTGAACTTCTTGTAAAACCCACTGCAATCTCAAATCATCCTTCTGAGCATCAATAATCGACTGTCTCAAGGGCGGCTTCACTCTCAATTGGGAAACCAAAGCCCTATCCAAATCAAATCTCCACTTGAACCGTTGAAAAAACAAAGCTGAAACCAACTCCCTACTCAAAGCATCCGTGACCACATTGGCTTTGCCCGGATGATAATCCAAAATGCAGTCATAATCCTTAAACAACTCCAACCATCAGTGCTGTCTCATATTCAACTCTTTCTGCGTGCGGAGATATTTCAAACTTTTATGATCCGTGAAAATCCTACACTTCTCCCCATATAGATATTGCCGCCAAATCTTCAAAGCAAAGATCACAGCTGCCAATTCCAAATCATGCATCGGATAATTCTTCTCATGAGGCTTTAACTGACGAGACGCATAAGCCACAACTTTACCCTCTTGCATCAACACGCATCCGAGTCCAACTCCCGAAGCATCACTGTAGATTACAAACTCTTTACTCAAGATGGGCTGAGTAATTACAGGAGCTTCAACTAACAATCTCTTTAACTTCTCAAAACATGCTTGACACTTATCCGACCACTCAAATTTAACTCCTTTCCTCAATAATCTAGTTATAGGAGCAGTAGTAATGACTGAAAAACCCTTCACAAACCGATGGTAGTACCCAGCTAAACCAAGGAAACTTCTCACTTTCGGAACATTCCTAGGCACTTTCCAATTCATAATCGCCTCAATCTTAGCTGGATCCACTTGAATAGCCTTAGCTGACACAATGTGACCCAAGAAAGACACCTCTCGAAGCCAAAAATCACTTACTAAGCTTCGCAAACAACTGGTGCTCCCTCAAAACTTGCAACATTTATCGAAGATATTCTTCATGCTCACTCTCATCCTTCGAGTAAACCAATATATCATCAATAAACACTACTACAAATCGGTCAAGAAATGGCCTAAACACTCAATTTATCAAATCCATAAAAGCCACAGGTGCATTGGTCAAACCAAACGGCATCACAAGGAACTCATAATGGCCATACCGCGTCTGAAATGTAGTCTTAACCACATCCACATCCTTAACTCGAAGCTGATAATAACTCGATCGAAGATCAATTTTGGAGAAAACACTCACACCTCTAAGCTTGGATAGCAGAAATCACATTACTCAAAGAACTCGAACCCAAACCTTTAACAACAATAGAAGACTGATCTCTATCTCGCAGCACAACCATTTTCCTATGACAATCAATCACAGCCCGATGCTTACTCAACCAATCCATACTAAAGATCAGATCAAACTCCCGAAATTGTAACTCAATCAAATCTGCAGAAAACTCAACACCTTGAACCAAAAGATGACAATTCCTATACACTCTACTCACATTGACACTATGCCCTAAAGGACTGTCACACAAACCTCATAATATAACTGATCAACATCATGCAACTTATCAAATAACTTACTCGTGCACAAATATGAGTGTGTGAAACCAGGGTAAATTAGAGCATAAATCTCAGTGTCAAGGAGTAGGAACTTATCAGCAATCACATCCGAGGCATCCTACTCATCCCGAGCTCTCATAGCATATGCTCTAGCTGGAACCATCAAGGGACGATCAATAGACACTGAAGGGGCTCCCTCTCTAGGCTGACCACCTCGACCTCTACCTCGACTGGCTTGCGGAGCATTCGATCCCACTCTACTAGCCTCACGCTGATCACCAGAAGTCTCACTCAACTTAGGACAGTTAGCTAAATAGTGATCAGTGCTCCCACATCGGAAACAACCGCCCGTGAGCCACCTACACTCACCCCGATAGCGCGTGCTGTAATGAGAACACTTAGGCAATGCCTCAGTCCTAAGACCAGAACCACCTCTACCAGAACTCAAACTTGTAGCAGAACCCTGCCTCCTGCCTCTCAAAGCCGGACCTGAAGAAGACTTATCCTGCGGGTTTCTAGACCTCTTACCCAAAGATGATGACGATCCTCCACGAGGGGGATTCCTCCTCCGAGCTCTCTGCCTCAGAATTGACTCTAATCTCTCAGCCCACACTACTGCCTGAACAATCTGATAATACCCAATACTCGGAGTACTCATCAAAGAAATAAGCATAGCCTATAATGACTCATTCAAACCGGCCTCAAAATGGCGACACCTAAACTCCTCTGTCAGAACACCCTCTGGAGCATACTTTGCAAGACGGTTAAACTCTTTCTCAAACTCATAAACTAACATGGCTCTCTGTTTCGGACTGAGAAACTGAGCCCACTTAGCATCCTTATAGGCCTGAGTCACATACTTACTGGTAAACTCCCTCTCAAAGAACTCCCAAGTGATCGGTTCAGGCAACTAAGGATGCCTACGAACCAACTTCCACCAATCGTAGGCAGATCCCTACAATAAGGGCACAACACATTCTACTTGCCTATCAGGAGGGCACCGAATCTCATCCAGAACATGCTCTACCATCTCCATCCATTTCTCAGCATACTCAGACTCATCCAGACTAGTCCCATAGAAATCCTCTGCACCAGCTTTCCTCATGCTCTGTAAAGGGGCTCTCAGAGCGGTCACTCTCTCTAAGACACGAGCCATGTCCTGAGAAATCTTCAACATTGCTTCAAAGGGCATGGCTGTGGCCTCAGGCTGAACCCTAGGTGTTTGAGTCAAAACAGACACTGAAGGATCTACTGCTTGAGGATTCACACTCTCAGCGGACCCCTCAAGCGACCCACACACCGAATCGGAATCCATCTAAAACAAATGCAAGAATAGTTGCATCAGCCAACACAGTCCGAAACATATATCTATGCACAACAACACCCAGAAAATGACTAAACCTAGGCTCTGATACCAAAAACTTTAACACCCCCTACCCATACAAAGGAGAACCCATCCTCAAGGGAGTGAGGACCCGTGCGAGTCGGGGTGTCACAAAACAAAACGGTATAATAACATTCATCCACATAATATAAACATACATTCATACAATGGAATTTAAAACTTTAAATCCAAACTGATCATTCACTCATAGGTGCAATAATAATATTCATTACATAACTGTTATGATATTACCAAAATAATTACATCTTTTGAAATTACAATGCGGAAGTGGGACAAAAGAATAATTACAATGAGAGTTCACTATTACAAAAAGAATCATATAACAAAAAGCTAAGTCCTAACATAAATGCCATTGTGTTGGCTTGACTTGCAGCGACTCTCCCAAAAGCTATACACCTTTCGCACCTGCACGGATGAAACACCCATGCTAAGTGATAACACTTAGTGTGGAAACAAATAACAATAATATGGATGGCCATTCACAATGGTCATCGAGGCAAAACGCATACATAATGGCATAAGCTCAATATCATATGAGATATGATCATAATTGAATCACATTCGTAAGCATTCAAAGGCTCATAATCACATTCATATGCTAACTGATTCACATACTTATAATCATAGTCATTCGGTGTCACACCCCAAATTAGGCCTGGTCGGAATTGGCGCGTTAACTCGGGAATTTAAGGGTATTTCAGTAATTTATGCTTGAGAAAAAAATTGGATAATAAGGATTTTATGGCAAAGTAATTAATTAAGGTTGTAAAGGGAAATGTTAGAGTGTGCTTGTAGCGTATGGAAGTAGGATATAAGTGGATTAAGGGGTTTTATAGTGTAGGTTGTATGTATGGTGCCATGGATGTAAGTGGGTTTTAAGGAATGATTTGGTGTGAGAGAGGTTTAGTGCCTTAAGATATTTAAGTGAGAGATCTTTAGTGTGTGGATGGTGTATGGTGCTTAGAGTGGAAAGTCAAGTGAGTGGGTTTTGTGGCCCAATAGGAGCTTGCCATGTGGCAATGGTTGGTGGGAGCATTGAATGAGGAATTGAAGAAGTGGAGAGAGGGAAGGGAATTGTAGCTTCCCGTAGAAGCCATTTGTGTTTTGCCTTCTCTCTTCTCACGCCCTCTCTCTCAAGTTTTGCTAGTGGGATTTTCTTCCCTCTTTGATCTAGGGTTGAGTTTTGAAGGATTTTGAGGTAAGTGTTTGTGTTTGAGTTTGGGTTTCTCCATCTTTGTTTGTTCTTAGAATTCTGGTTTTGGATGTTTGAGTTTGGTTTGATTTATGTGTTCTTGGTTGGGTTTGTGCAAGCTTTGTGTACCAAGAGGAAGATTAAAGGCAAAGAGAAGGTTCAAGAGTGAAGATCAGCTGGGTTTTGGTCTACAAGAGGTTTGGGAGCTTTAATTGTGGTTGTGATTTGGATTTGAAGTTTTAGATTTTTATCTCTGCTCTTTTCTCTTTCTGGGATCAAGTATGTGTTTGTAAAGTTTGATTTCTGAAATTTGAGTGATTTAGTATGTGTATATGCATGGTTTAATTTATTTACATGTGTTGGTAATCCATGTTATTGATTGAGATGAAATTATGTGAGGATTGGCTTTGCAATGTTTGAGTCTTTGCAACTCTGTCCCGTTTTTATTGTACCTCTGTGTATTAATTTTCTCATAAGTAGAGTTTTAGACCTCCAAATCGTGTGATTCTTGCGCTATTAGAACCATGACTTCTATTTCTTTAAATGTCCTAGAAATAGCCTTTGGCTAATTCTTGCTCTAAAATCCAGAAAATTGACCAAACTCGTAGTGTTTCTGTTTGGGTCGGGTTATTTGAACAGTCTGGGTTGTGGAGATCATATCTGGAGTTATAGATGTTCTTTTGACCTGAAATTTGTTTCATTGGAATTTTAACATCCTAGGAAACATTTGTTAAGAAGGAAGTTTTGGCTAAAAATGAGGTTTAGAGGTCTTTTTAGGCAATACGATTTGGGCTCGTTAAGCAGTCTCGTTTGGCTTCAGGGGTGAGCCTCTGTCGCGATCGCGACAGTGTCGCGACCTCGCGACAGAAAAATGTGTTTTTAAGCTTTTCTTCGTCATTTTGACCCCTTGGTTGGGTTGGGGTACTTGCCTTTCCTTCCCCTTCTTTAGGTCGAGTATTTTGGGTACGTTTTGCTTTCGAAGTGCATCCGAACTTCGATGTAACTGTCTAAAACTTAGTCATTTCTTGTTTAGAGTTTGGAGATAGGATTAATGTTTGAGAATGGAATCATGGTACTTTTGATGTTCATAATAGTTTAAATGTTATGGGTTTGATTTAGATGATTAATGAAGCCTTGAATGTGAGCTATTGAACTTGATTGCGTTGAAGGACGATTTGTATTGATATTATAGATTGTGTAAATGGATATTGTTAGTGGCATGTTTTATTGAAGTTCTTGATACGAATGTTATGTTTATATTATCAATGATGTGTGGCTTGCTGGAGATGAGGTAAGAGACCTTTGGATATGTTTCGTGTGTTTGTGGGTGAGTTTGAGGAAGGAAAGATCCGACAGAATTCTGCAGATTTTCGGAATCATGACTCTGTCGCGATCGCGACACTATCACGAGCGCGACAGAGACCAGTGATGCAGATGCTGTGCCATCGCGAGCCCGCGACGCTGTCGCGAGCCCGCGATAGTAATAACTTGTGTGCTCTCTGTCGCGATCGCGACAACTGTCGCGATCGCGACAGAGCATGTTGTTGGCCTGTGCTATCGCGAGCACGCGACTTGTCGCGACCTCGCGATAGCAATGCTTGCCTTCTGTCGCGATCGCGACAGAGCATGTTGTTGGCCTGTGCTATCGCGAGCACGCGATTTGTCGCGACCTCGCGATAGCAATGCTTGCCTTCTGTCGCGATCGCGACAACATCGCGAGCGCGACAGAGCCGGGCCCTTCTCTCCTTCCCGCGATCGCGAAGTCCGTCGCGCGCGCGCAGCGAAGAGACTATGGTCTCTGTCGCGAGCGCGACAGGCATCGCGAGCGCGACAAATGTGTTGTGCTGAATAAGTTTTCTTTGGTACTTCCAATGTTTGAATTCCGAACTTGTGATGCCTTTAGGTTTATACTTTGACTATTTTATAAAGTATGTTAATATAATTGGATATATTATGCATATCTATACTTATGATCCCTCTCTAAGATTATTATGTTATGCTTAAGTGTAAATTGTATGCTACATGATTGACTTTATGAACTTATTCATACGTCTCACCTATTGTTGATTATGTATAATGATATAAATTAGGTGATTTGAAATATGATTTGTATTATGCTTGACCTGCGAGAGTCAGTCTAGTGGATAGTTAGGCATGCCTAAAAGAGTCTTCCGCTGCAGCTTCCGTTATCGTTTGGACCCCGATCAGGTCCCCGTTTGGTTCCTCGCGAACCCCTTTAATGTATTTGGATCTTGTTTAAGATCCTTCCGAAAGAAAAATGTTTGTGAATGAAAATTGAAATGGTTTTCGATTTGTACCCGTAAGGTACTTTCCGTAATCGGCTGGTACCCGTAAAGTACTTTCCGTTCACTCGTTATCCACTATTTTGAGTCAGCAGGTATTCTGTATGTTTTGCCTAATATGAACAAGAGAATGTGATATTCGATTAAGCATGATTCTGGGCACGCGAATCAGTTATGTATCCGAATGTGATTATGAATCTCTGAATGGGTTAAGTGTGACCTAAAAATGTGAATTAGATATAATTATCTACACATATGGGTATATGCATAACATATTGTGAATGTATGGTATGCTAACGATTGTGAATATAGATATGGCAATTCGGATGTGTGTAACTGTGACCATGATCTTTTGAATGACATGAGTTCGATTAGTTATGTCTATTTTGAATGTTATGATTAGTAAGTATGTGCACAAACGTGATTTTGTACTTTTGGCGGTTATAGTGATTTATATGAATCAAGATCCGTAGCTAATGTGCTCTTGACCTTGGAATATATATATATATATATATATATATATATATATATATATATATATATATATATATATATATATATATATATATATTGTGTTATGTTACGTGCCTCCTCTCTCTAGTTTTCCTATTGTAGTGATTTCAGCGTGTGGGCATGTATTTACATTTCAAGGCATGATATAAGTATGTTTAGTTAACTAGCGTTCTCGGCATGATAATTGGGTGCGTATTTCCTGATAACTGTATTGCATGTGAATGGGTTTTCCGTTAAATGCATGAGTCCTTGGCATGATAGTCGTATGTGTATATGAACTTCCGAATGCATGGCTTTCCTATGCAGGCTTATTTATCCATCTTTTGTGATTATTTGTATATGCTATTTGTGTATGTAATTTGTTCTGGCGACCATTGTGAATGGCCGTCCATCTTGCTTGTGTGTTCTCCCCACTAAGCGTTTATCGCTTAGCACGGGCTCTTTTCCCGTGCAGGTGGCAGGTTGGGTTCGGTTCGAGTCGTGCATCTGCAAGGTCGGCCACATAGGAGCTGTAGCGTTTTATTATTTTGTTCAGCTTCTGTATTTCGGATTCTGAAATTTTGTAGCCTTTTTCTTATGTATTTGGTTATGTAAAGGATATTATTGTAATTAAGTTTTCAGTTATTCCTCAGTTTTATCTTTCGCCTTATGCTTCCGCTGAGTGATTATATGTATGTATGTGAGTTAATGTATGTTCAGCTTTTGTTTCTTTAAAGTTTTAATTTACCCTGTATTTTGGTATGTATGTTTATGTATGAATGTATGTATATTCTGTATCTGCGTGGTGGCACCTTTACTCTTACGGCATCTCACTCCTTATCGGATGGGATCGCCTAAGTACGGGTAAGGGGTGTTGCATTCGGATTCACATTCTGATAACACAACGAAGTATAACACCGGCTGACTGACAGTAGTGGATAACGAGTGAATGCATGGTGGTACCTTACGGGTACGAATCGGAAAGCAACATCACATTTTCTCATTCAAAAACATTTTATGGAGGGGATCTTAAACGAGATCCAAACACATTGAGGTTCGCGAGGAACGAAATAGGGACCTGATCAGGGTCCAAAAAAGAACTGAGGGCTGCAGCTACTGAACTCTATTAGGCATACCTAACTATCCACTAAACTGACTCTTGCAGGTCATGTATAATACATCCAATTATATTCATATACTTCATAAAATTGTCCAAGTATAAACCTAAAAGCATCACAAGTTCGGAAATTAACCATCGAAAATCACAAAAGAAAACTCAAATTGAAGCTAGGGGTATCGCGCTTACGACAGAGGATAAACTTGCCCCAGGTCGCGATCGCGGCAGTCTTCGCGCTTGTGCGGAGATAGAAGCACATCTCACTATCGCGCTCGCGACGGCCATCGCGCTCGCGACAGTGAGCGGCCAACAAAAGCTATCATGCTCACGCACAGGTGCACGCTCACGCACAGGGGACTACCCAATTTTGCTTGGTAGTCGAGCGCTTTGTCACGCTCGCGATAGAGAGCTCTCGCTGCGGCGGCTCGGCAGCCCAAATTCGCTCGGCCACACGCAAAGGCTGGAGTCACAAGGCTCTATCGCGCTCGTGACAGAGTCGTGATTTCCAGCTCTTACGCGAAAATCTGTAAAAAATCACACTCCCAAATCACCCAAACCTCCAATCTCAAACACAAATCAACCCAAACTTCATCTTACCTCAAATCAACCTTCCCATCATCATAATAACATAAAACACAACTTTTACAACAATTAACACAATCAAAATCATGAATTAACATAATCAAACTTCTCAAAAGTGACAAACCCAAAAAATTTCAGCAAAGTTCATCAAACTTAAAATTTGCTGCAATAATTCATCATTCATACATCACAACTTAAATCAAACCAAAACCCATAATATTTGCACTAACATGAGCCTTATCAAACCTCAAATTTCCAGAAATTCATTCAATCATACCAAATCACAAAAATGCAACAAATTCAAATAAATTCCCAAACCTGTAAATTCCTATGCTCCTAGTTGTAAGCTCCGCTCCCACTCGCCTTCTCTTTCCCTTTGGGATCACGAGTAGGCGCTTCTAGACCTGGAAACCCAAGAACCATACAAACACAAAAATCCTAGATTAAGAACACATCTAACAAAGATCAAGAGAAAAGATGAAGGAGAAGAGAAAACCCACTAAAAACTTACCAATAAAGCTTAAGAGATGATGAATTTCCACCAAAACCAAAGGAAGAAGAGATAAAGAGAAGAGGAAGAAAACGGGAAAGAGGTAGCAAAATGGCTGCTCCCTTTTCTCTCTCCTTCTATTTATACCTACTTCCTAAAACCCCAGCCATATGTCACCCTTAGATTGGTGGATTTTGATCACTCACACCCTACACTCATGCAAGACACTACACACAAGACTAACCCTCACTAATTCACACACTACTCCCTTATGAGCATGCACACACACTAACAAGACCCATACACACACACCCTAATATCATACATGCACCCACACTCTAATAAAGCCCACAAAAAATACATATAACCCAAAATACCCTTAACACAAGCCAAAATACTCACAAATATACATGCAATCATGGCTCGAACTAGTAGGGAGAAATCGAGGTGTGACAATTATTATTATTATTATTATTATTATTATTATTATTATTATTATTATTATTATTATTATTATTAATGTCATCATTACTACTACTAGTATTATTATTATTATTATTATTATTATTATTGTTGTTGTTGTTGTTATTATTGCTACTATTATTATTATTATTATTATTATTATTATTATTATTATTATTATTATTATTATTATTATTATTATGTTTTCGTGGTTAGTTTTGTGGGACTTCTCAATTCTTTTTGTATGTGTGTTAATTTTATTCTATATTTCCCTTATTTTTATTTTTATTTAGTTGATTTTAGAATTATTGCTAATATTTTTATTGTTATTTTTTATTTGGGTTTAAAATATCGTGTTTACTTGTTTGAGCATTTTTGTGACCAAACGAAGGGGTCACAACGCGTAGGAGGCTACATCACTTGGGTGAGACCTTACCTACCCCTTATTTATGTAATTGTATTTATTTGCAAATCAAATAGTTTTATTTCATACGCATGTCAGTTAAAAAATCACAAAAATATTTTTATGACTACATTGGGATTTTATTAATAAATTAGGACCAATGTCCTTGATTTTAGCCAATAAATGTAAAAATACCACGAATTAAAATGAAAAGTTAAATTTTCTCAAAATGGGAGTAATACGTCCCAGTTTTTAACCCAATAGCCGAAATAACTCTTCGATCCCCTTTTTTGTGAGCATGAAGGAACTAATGTTCCTAAACCAAATAAATGTCCTGATTTATGCATCTCTCTTCTTATGATTGACTTTGCTTAGGTGTTTAGCTTTATGTATATATATCTTATGGGCCTTTGTAATTAATTATTTTTGGGGCAATTTTATTTAGCTTTTCTTTTCATTTGGGGGATTGTATTTGTCCCAATTTCTCCATTGTAAATGGCGTAGCTTTGTGTGTTTACTGCTTTATTTACTACTTTATTTATAGCTTTCATTTACGCTTTCCCGATGCTTGAAGTGCGCCTTGAATCAATTGCATTAATCGTGTGAGATGAGAGATGGAATTTTATAATCTAAAAACTCATTTATAATTAATCAAGGCATAAACAAGAGTGGAGTTTCGAACCACTCTCTAGTTTAGAACATAGAGGTTAGATGACCTTTCCCAATTTCTTCTTAATTCGGTGGCGACTCCAAGATACCTCAAAGGTGCCCAAAGGTTTCATGATCCTAGATGAACTTTCTCAATGTTCTATTGGGTCGGGATTCCAAAATGTCTCTTGTTACCCAAGATCAAATGACACGAACCAATCCCTCGAGCCCTAAAAGCGGGCCTTCGAGAAATCATCCAGTTCTACACACGTCACAGTGGCGACTCTACTAGGGACTTTGTGACTTTGCTCTGAAAGTGTCTTGGTTAAATGTATAATTGAGTTTTTAAAACTAAAATTCCATCTCTCTTCTAAAATTGCATTGTATCATTCTAAAGCCTTAGAATTATCTTAGTTCGGACCCTCTTTTTACCCTAGTGCATTCTCGAAGCGCAGCCCTACGTTCACTCAATATGGGAAAGTGTTAAGGATAATCACTAGCCCAAGCTTAGTATCTTTTGGTATATCAAATGGAGATCCGATTGGTCGCTATGCTCGTGATGAGCTAGACCCGTTGGCAGCGACCATGCTTGGGTAGCCTTAGTAACATCACCCTAACCAAATCTCATATAATGGCAATAGATACTTCCCTTACGTGCAATGAACCGTAATACAGTGCTTGTCATGTGGGCCGTCATGTATCACACAAATTAGGGGGTCTTCTATCAAAGGCTTAATTTGGTTGATGTGTTCAAATACGTAATGGCCAAAACTCATATGTATGCTCATTCTGAGAGATGTTGTACTGCCGATTTTCTATCATGCACTATACACATTCATTGGGTCCCCTGTTGACCAATGGGTTAAGCCCACCTAGGAAGAGACCAATTGGCCTCGTGTGCGGGAGTTAAAAGGTTAGAAGGATCTACTTGCCCGTATGTGGTTGTGAAATGTTGCACGACTCATGATCATGCATCATACATGTCTTTCATGCATCATTCTGATGAGGTAAGCTATGCAGGCATCATAGATTCATCCGAGTGATCTAGAGATCCCAGTGTGTGGCTGATCAGAAATCCTAACTTCGAGTTGCCAGGAAGGGTATCAGTTTAGGGCTTAGATTCACTTTCAAAGGGCATTAAGACTTTATCTTCAAGCTTTTCAGTAAAATCTAGTATGGCTAAACCTTTGAGAGAGTCTAATGTAACTCGCGCATTGATTTCTAAGGAAGTGGGCTGGAGATTGGAGGAGTTCGAAAATAGGATGGTGACCATGATGCAAAATTTGACTGCCGTAATGATACAGCCGGCTGGGCAGCCACCAGTTGCTCCTATAGTAGGACAAGAGAGGCAAGATCAGGTTAGAGAGGATCCTCTAGTGATTTTACGCCCACCAATGGCTGACCCTAGGGGTGCACCCAATCCTAAAAGGTTTTTAGATCTTGACGATGATTTCTTTGAGGAGGACCCAGAGGGCCCAGTCTCAGTAAAGGACAAGGCACCTAAGGTCGAGGGGGCAATGTGGAAGAAGATGGATGAGAGGTTTGAGGCCATGACCCGTATGCTGACAGTGGGTAGGGGGATGAACCCTGAGGATAAAGAGCTGGATGGCGAAGATCTAGTTTCCTAGAATTTTAAGATGCCCGACATCCCTAAGTTTGATAGCACTTTTGACCCTATAGTGCACATCAAGCAATACTCGCTGGTAATAAAGGGGACAACCCTAGCTAGGAGGCAGAAGATAGAGTACTTCTGCCTGAGTCTTACAGGGGCTGCGATTGACTGGTACCACGGGTTGGACAGAAGGTCTAAAGAAGATTGGGACTTGTTAATTGAAGAGTTCCTTAAGCAATATGATTGCAGCACGAGAATGGAGGACACCTTAAAAGACCTAGAGCTGCTTCAATAGAGGCCAGGAGAATCTTTCCATGAGTACTTTACCAAGTGGAGGAATCGGGTCATGGAAATGAAAAAAAAAACCTAATACTCCTGATCAGATAAGGTTGTTCATTAGGAATGCTAGCCCATACTTAAAAGACGCACTAAATATGAAGGGGCTAAAGGACTGGGAGTCCCTGAAAGACATAGCCATAGAAGCCGAAGGAGAATACCTAGCAAGGAATGCCAGCAATGACGATTACACCCGAAGAAATTATGCTAATGAGGGGGCAGGAAAATCAGCAAGGCCCGACAATGGAAATCGAATGGGAAGTATGGTAGATGTAGCGGTTATCGAAGTAGACCAAAGGCATTTCTCCAACCTAGGCAGATCATTTTCTTGGGTACTTAAAAGGTTGATGAAAGAAGGTAAACTACAGTCAATGCTTGCTAAACCTGCTAGAAGTCAGGGACGTCCTGATCACTGAGCGGATCTGTATTGTGCCTATCATCAACATACAGGGCATGACACTGACGAATTTTGAACTTTGAGAAACCAAATTCAGGACCTCATCGATAGCAAACAAACTGCTAATCTAGAGCGTCGAAAGAAGGTGATTCGTAGAGGATGATAATAAATGATCGTCTATAGCATCTGTGTTGGCAGGAGCAGAAAATGATAGTTATTTAGATATTCGGTGACACCCCTGCTCATACGGCATCTCACTCCGATGCAGATGTGTTCACCTACGTATGGGTAGGGGGGTGCAGAAGGCATTTTACTTTTGGGAGAGTCGCCGCCAGTCAAGCCAACACAGAGGGATTAGTGTTAGGGCTTTATTTTTGTAGTATGATTCTTTTGTAATAGAACTCTCTATTTTATATAGTTTTTGTATAGCTTCCGCTATGTATCTCTGACAGTTGTAACTATTTTGTAATATCAGTTGTGATCAGAACATTATTGTAATGAATGTTATTATATTAATGCATGATTATTCTGATGTTTCTAAAGTTTTAATTTTCGCTGTATTTTAGTATGTATAATGTGATTGGATGTATGTCTTTGTATTGATCTGTGTGGTGACACCCCTGCTCATATGGCATCTCACTCCGATGCGGATGGGTTCGCCTGCGGATGGGTAGGGGTTGTTACAGTTTTTGGTATCAAAGCTCTGGTTTAGGCATTTTCTGGGTGTTGATGTGCATCTGTATGTATATGTCTAAGACTGTGTTGCCTGATGCGGTTGTCCTCTTGTTTGTTTTAGATGGCTTCTAATTCGGGGCGTGGATCACTTGAGGAGTCCGTCGAGAGTGTGAACCCTCAAGCAGACGATCCTTCTGTGTCTGTGTTAGCTCAACCTGCTAGGGCGTAACCTGAGGCTGCAGCCATGCCCTTTGAGGTTATGTTGAAGATTTTGTAAGACATGGCTAGGGTCATTGAGAGTGTGACAGCTCCTAAAGTACCTACTGAGAATCTGAGGAAGGCCTATGCAGAGGACTTTTATGGGACCAGTTTGGATGAATCAGAATACGCTGAGAAGTGGTTAGAGAAGGTAGAGCGAGCCTTGGATGAGATTTGATGTCCTTAGGAGAGGCGGGTAGAATGTGTTGTAGCCCTGTTGCAAGGATCCGCCTTTGACTGGTGAAAGTTGGTCCTAAGGCATCCCCAGTTGCCTGACCCAGTCACGTGGGAGTTCTTCGATTGGGAATTTACAAGTAAGTATGTGACTCGGGAGTACAAGGATGCCAAGTGGGCATAGTTTCTGAGTTTGAAATAGAGGGCGATGACGGTTTCAGAGTTTGAGAAGGAGTTTAACAGATTGGCTAAGTATGCTCCTGAGGGTGTTCTGACTGAAGAGTTCAGATGTAGGCATTTTGAAGCCGGTTTGAATGAGTCACTTAAAGCTATGATTATTTCTCTAATGAGTACTCCGGGTATTGGGTACTACCAGATTGTTCAAGCAGCAGTTCAGGCTGAGAGATCTGAGTCTGTTCGAAGAGAGAGAGCTCAGAGGAGGAATCCCCCTCGTGGAGGATCAGGATCGTCATCATCATCGGATAAGAGGTCTAGGAACCCGCATGATGAGTCTTCTTGAGGCAAGGTTCTGCTAGGAGTTCTGGTTCTAGCAGAGGTGGTTCTGGGTTGAGGACTGATGTGTTGCCTGAGTGTTCGCACTATAGTAAGCGCCACTAGGGTGAGTGTAGGTGGCTCACAGGTGGTTGTTTCAGATGTGGTAGCACTGATCACTACCTGGCAAACTTTCTAAGGTATGAGGCTTCTGGTGATCGACGTGAGGCTAGCAGAGTTGGTTCGAATGCTTCGCAAGCTAGTCGTGGTAGAGGTCGAGGTAGAGGTCGAGGCGGTCGATATAGAGAGGGAGCTCTATCAGATTCAGTTGATCATCCTTTGACGGTTCCTGCTAGAGCTTATGCCATGAGAGCTCGGGATGAGCAAGATGCCCCAGATATGATAGCTGGAAAGTTCCTACTCTTTGACACTAAGTTATATGCTCTAATCGATCCTAGCTCCACACACTCATATTTGTGCACAAGTATATTGTTTGATAAGAAGCATGATGTTGACCAGTTAGATTATGAGGTTTGTGTGACCAGTCCTTTAGGGCATAGTGTCAATGTGAGTAGAGTGCATAGGAATTGGGTTCAGGTGTTGAGTTTCCTGCTGATTTGATAGAGTTGCCGTTCTAGGAGTTTGATCTAATTTTGGGTATGGATTGGCTTAGTAAGCATCGGGCTATTGTGGATTGTCATAGAAAGGTAGTTGTGCTTCGGGATAGAGATCAGTCTTCGGTAATGGTTAAAGGTTTGGGTTCAAGTTCTTTGAGTAATGTGACCTCCGCTATGCAAGCTAAGTGATTTATGAGAAAAGGATGTGAGGCATTCTTAGCAGTTGTTTTGAATTCGAAGCGTGATCGGGTTGAGATTGAGGATATCTCTGTTGTTAAGGAGTTTAGTGATGTGTTTCTGAGTGAATTGCCTGGTTTGCCCCCAGAGAGAGAAGTGGAGTTGTCCATAGAGATTTTTCCGTGTACTTCGCCCATTTCGAAAGCACCTTATCAGATGGCTCCTGTAGAGTTGAGAGAACTCAAAACTCAGCTACAAGAGTTATTGGATAAGAGGTTTATTAGACCCAATGTTTGTGAAGAAGAAAGATGGTTCTTTGAGGATGTGTATCGACTATAGGCAAATTAACAAGGTCACCGTGAAGAATAAGTATCCCTTGCCTAGAGTCGAGAATTTGTTTGATCAGCTCAAGGGTGCGGGTGTTTTCTCCAAGATTTACCTTCAATCGGGTTATTATCAGTTGTGAGTTCAAGATGCAGATGTGGTTAAGACTGCATTTCGGACTCGGTATGACCACTATGAGTTTCTTGTGATGCTGTTTTGTTTGACTAATGCACCTGCGGCTTTCATAGATTTGATGAATCGAGTGTTTAGGCCATATCTTGATCGATTTGTAGTGGTGTTCATAGATGATATCTTGGTCTATTCGAAGGATGAGAGTGAGCATAAGGAGCATCTCCGGTTGGTTTTGCAAGTGTTGAGGGAGTATCGGTTGTTTGCGAAGCTTAGCAAGTGTGACTTCTGGCTTCGAGAAGTGTCTTTCTTGGGGCATATTGTATTGGCTTAGGATATTCAATTTGATCCGTCTAAGATTGAGGCGATTGTTAATTGCAAAGTGCCTAGGAATGTTCTGGAAGTGAGAAGCTTTCTTGGGTTAGTAGGCTACTACCGTCGGTTTGTGAAGGGTTTTTCGGTCATAGCGGCTCCTATGACTAGATTGTTGAGGAAAGGAGTTAGATTTGAATGGTCAGATAAGTGTCAGGCCTGTTTTGAGCAGTTGAAGTGGTTGTTAGTCGAAGCTCCTGTACTTACTCAACCCATCTCGGGTAAAGAGTTTATGATGTATAGCGATGCTTCCAGTGTTGGTCTTGGTTATGTGTTGATGCAAGAGGGAAAAGTAGTGGCTTATGCTTCCTGTCAGTTAAAGCCACATGAGAGGAATTATCCGACACACGATTTGGAATTGGCGGCTGTGATCTTTGCTTTGAAGATTTAGCATCATTATCTATATGGGGAGAAGTGTAGGATCTTTACGGATTGCAAGAGTTTGAAGTACCTCCTCACACATAAGGAGTTGAACATGAGGGAGCGTCGATGGCTAGAGGTGTTTAAGGACTACGACTACATTTTGGATTACCATCCGGGTAAGGCCAATGTGGTTGCAGATGCTTTGAGTCGGAAGTCAGTTTTGGCTTTATTTTTTAGATGGTTTAGATGGAGATTTGATTCGGATGGGGCTTTGGTTGCCCAATTGAGAGTGAAGCCTACTTTGAGACAGTTGATAATGGATGCTCAGAGGGTTGATGAGAGATTGTTGCGGGTTTTACAAGAGGTCAGATCTGGTAAGCGGTCAAAATTTTTAGTTTTGGATGGGGTGCTTATGTATAGAATCATTTGTGTGTGCTCAAGAATGTTGAGTTAAGGAAATAGCTTTTGAGTGAGGCACACGCTACGGTTTTCACTATGCATCCCGGTGGTGAGAAAATGTATCGGGACATGAAGCAATTCTATTGGTGGTCTGGCATGAAGAGAGACATCGTGGATTATATGGCCAAGTGTTTGACCTGTCAGCAGGTAAAGGCTGAGCATCAAGTCCCTTCGGGATTACTCACTCCTTTGCCTGTCCCTGAGTGAAAATGGGATGACATGGCTATGGATTTCGTGTCGGGTTTGCCGTTAACTCAGAGGAAGCATGACTCAGTTTGGGTTATCGTGGATAGGCTTATGAAGTTAGCTCATTTTCTGCCAGTTAGAGTGGATTATTCGATGGATAAGCTAGCTAGTATTTATGTGGATGAGGTAGTCAGATTGCATAGAGTGCCGTTGTCTATAGTGTCAGATCAGGATCCAAGGTTCACTTCGAAGTTTTGGAAAGAGTTGCAAAGAGCTTTGGGTACCAAGTTGAATTTTAGTACGATATTTCATCCTCAGACAAATGGGCAGTCAGAGAGGGTCATTCAGATTTTGGAGGATATGTTGCCGGCTTATGCTTTGGAATTTTCAGGTAGTTGGGACAAATATGTGCAGCTTATGGAGTTTGCCTACAACAACAGTTATCAGTCAAGCATTGGTATGTCACCGTATAAGGCCTTGTATGGTCGGCTATGTAGGACTCCAGTTTGTTGGATAGAGTTCCCCGAGCATTCCGTTGTTAGGCCAGAATTGGTTAGAGATACTGAGGAGAAGATCAGAGTTGTGTAGCAGAATTTGAAGGTGGCTAAGGATAGGCAGAAGTCCTATGCTAACCTAAAGAGGAAAGATCTTCAGTTTGAAGTCGGGGAAAAGGTTTTCCTTAAGGTTTCACCTTGGAGGAAAGTGTTGCGATTCGGTAAGAAAGGTAAGCTTAGTCCTCGGTTTATTGGACCTTATGAGGTATTAGCGAAAGTTGGTCTGGTAGCCTATAGGTTGGCTTTACCAATGGAGTTATCGAAGTTGCATGATGTATTTAATGTTTCCATGCTTCGTCAGTATAGATTAGATCCTTCGCATGTGTTGTCGGTTCAAAATGTGCAACTGCAGCCAGATTATTCGTATGATGAGGAACCAAAGGCTATTTTAGCTTGGGAAGTGAGGCAGTTGAGGAATAAGCAAATCCCTTTGGTCAAGGTATTATGGCATCATCATGGAATTGAATAAGCTACTTGGGAACCAGAGGCGACGATGAGGACTCAGTATCCACAGCTTTTCAGTTCAGGTGAAAATTTCGAGGATGAAATTCCTGTTAGTAGGGGAGAGTTGTAACACCCCATTTGCCCCCTAGAAGTTGGAGCCATTTGTGCGTGTGCATTATGTGTGTGAAGGCATGTGACAAGGGTATTTTGGGTAAAATGCATGTTTGTTGGGTTGTAATATTGTGTGGGTGCATATATGTTAGTAGGGTGTATGCGTATTAAGTTGGGTTTGTGTGTGTGCATGCTCACATATTGGTAGGGTGTGCATTAGTGAGAGTTAGTTTTGTATGTGTGTTCTTGCATGTTTGTAGGGTGTGAGTGATCAATTCTCACCAACCCCTAATTGACATGTGGCAAGAGGAAAATTGAAGGATTGTATTATTGGAGTGAGAGAGAGAAAAGGGAAAGCCATCTTCAGCCATTCCCGTTTTCCCTCTCCCTACTGATACCTCCTCCTTCTTTTCTTCTTCTTCCTCTAGTTCAATTTGATCCATTTCTTTCCTTAGCTGGATTGGTGGAAATTGGTCTACTCTAAGGTCTATTTTGGTAAGTTACTGCATTTTCTTCTTCTTCTTCACCTTTTCTTCTACATTTATGATTTAGGGTTTTGATTTGGGTTTGTTGTGTTTGTATGATTTTTGGATATGTCTGTTAGTTGAGCCTACTCGCGATCCCAAGGGAAAGGAGAAGGCTGGTGGAAGTGGTACCAAGTAAATGGAGCATAAAAGTATAAGGTTTGGGAATTATGTGCATTTTGGATGATTATGGTGTTCTTTATTTATTTCTGGAAATTTGCTTGTTTGATGATGTTATAATGGTGTATATGTCATGAATTTTGAGTATGTTCGGTTATAAAACTTAAGTTGTGATTTTATTGAATTATATATGCAATTGATTAAGTTTTGGATTATGAGTTGTTGGTTATGGTTTGGATGATTTACTCATGTTAATGCATGTTCTTTTGAGTTTATGAGCTAATTAGGTGAGTTTTAAGTTGATTTTGATGAGTATATAGTTTGATTTTGAAGTTTGTTAAATGGGATTTTGAGTTATGTGGTTTTCTGGCATTTTTCTGTGTGTGGGTCATTTTACACGACTGTAGGGATTTCCATACTACCGTGTAAATGCTCCCTGGAATGCTTGTCTGTCGAGCCACACGACGGTAAGGAACTCCATACCGCCGTGCAAGTGCTCTCTGGGCACTTGAGGGAAGGGAAGCGACACGAGTCGTGTCCCTCATGCACGACTCGTGCTCCTCTATTTTACACGGCGGTATGGCTTTGCCTTACCCCCATGTAAAGTGTCTTACACGGCGGTAAGACAATGTCATACCGCCGTCTAAAACGCTACTATCCCCATTTTTAGTAAAATGTTCATTGTGTTGTTTCTGCCCCTTTTTCTTCTAATTTGGGTTTTTAACCTTTATTTGTGTATTATTAATTAGTAAATGACATTATTTGGCATTCAATTTAGTCAAATGATATTTATAGTAAATTATATCTCATGTTACATGTTATGTATATCTAAGTTCATGGTTCTCCTGTATAAACAATATGTTATACTTGAATGTGATTTAATGGCTTATGCATGACCTGCAAGAGTCAGCCTAGTGGATAGCTAGGCATGCCTAAAAGAGTCCTTTTGCTGTAGCCTCTGTACTGTTCTGGACCCTAATCAGGTCCCTGTTTAGTTTATTGCAAATTTCTACGTGTTCGGATCTTGTTTAAGATCCCTTTGTAAAATGTTTTGAAAAGAGAAAATATGATATTGTTTTCCCGATTCGTACTCGTAAGGTACCGCTACGTGTCGATTCATACCCATAAGGTATTTCTATGCATTTACTCATTATCCACTACTGTGACTCAGCAGGTGTTATGATTTGTCTGATATGATTATAAGTATTTGAATATGAATGACTCTAATTATGAGTATATGAGCTGTTGGAATTTGAATATGTTATTGAACCTTTGAATGGAATTCTATTATGATTATCTTATGATATTCGGTATGCCATTTTCGCATGTGATTTGCCTTGACGACCATTGTGAATGGCCTTCCACATATTATTGTTTGTTTCCCCACTAAGCGTTATCGCTTAGCACGGTGTTTTCACCCGTGCAGGTGCGAAATGCGTTTTACTTTTGGGAGAGTCGCCGCCAGTCAAGCCAACACAGAGGGATTAGTGTTAGGGCTTTATTTTTGTAGTATGATTCTTTTGTAATAGAACTCTCTATTTTATATAGTTTTTGTACAGCTTTCGCTATGTATCTCCGGCAGTTGTAACTATTTTGTCATATCAGTTGTGATCAAAACATTATTGTAATGAATGTTATTATATTAATGCATGATCATTTTGATGTTTCCAAAGTTTTAATTTCCGCTATATTTTAGTATGTATAATGTGATTGGATGTACGTCTTTGTATTGATCTGTGTGGTGACACCCCTGCTCATACGACATCTCACTCCGATGCGGATGGGTTCGCCTACATATGGGTAGGGGGTGTTACATGTTATTTTTGTGCTGGAACTATTTAATGATGATGTTTTTAATTCTAGTTTTTATTAAATAAAATGACTGATTTTGCTTATTTGCGTGATGTTTTTTGACATGCACTGAACCCCAGGAGGACCCAAAGACCCGCTTTTAGGGTGTTCGAGAGAGGTTCATAGAACTTGTAAGAGATTTACAAGGGCATCTATTTTGGGCAACAAGGAGGTGTTTTGGAGTGGCCACACAATAAAATATTGGGAAAGGTCGTCTAGCCTCACTGAGCCTAAGACAGCGCATGTGTGTCTATTTTGGGCAACTAGAGATATTTTTGACACCACCTTCCACTAGAACATTGGGAGGATCATCTAATCTCGTGAAGTCTAAGACGATGCATATACGTCTATTTTGGGCAAGCCAGAGATATTTTGGACACCTCTTTCCAATAAAACACTGGAAAGATCATCTAGTCAAGTAGAGTCTAAGAAAATGCACATTGGGCCTATTTTGGGCAATAAGAGATATTTTGGAGACCCCATCCCAATAGAACATTGAGATGGTCCTCTAACCTTGTTGAGCCTAAGACCAGAGATGGTTCGGGACTCCCCATTTATTCATACCTTAGTTAAATTATAATTGAGTTTTGAATTTAAAATTTTATTCCATTTTCTTATTAAGTTAAATGCAATAATTAAAGCGTCAGATCAATCATATAATGAAAGCGGTAAATAAAAGCAAGATTATAATAAAGTAAATAAAAAGTATGATAAATTACAACAAAACTAAAGGCAGAATACAACCCCCATTGTAAATGACATGTAAATCATACATCAAACAGGATATTCGTTAAAGATGAGGACATTGGTCCTCGCATGTATACTTACAAAAACAATTCTAATACATCAATTTTATTTGATAAGAGAAATAGGACATTAATCCTCATTTTTTTAGAGAAAATTCCAATTTAATTTATATAAATATTTAACCATTTTCATGTTAACGGAATAAAATAATATTTACAATAAACAAAAATTAAAATATGGAGGAGAAAGGGTAGAGAAATGAACCCGAACGAAGATCCTCAGATCATTGCAGTGTCTTCCATTTTTAATAACCCAACCCCAATGAAGAAGCAATAAAACTCACAAAAACAAAAATCATGTTAGTGTGACAATTAAAATAAAATATACATAAAAAATAAGTAAGGAAAAATCCATGAAGAATTGTCATGAGAATAAATAAGAAGTATAAATGGTAAAGAAATGAAGAAAATGGGGAAGAAGGCCCAAGGACGGCCTATGACGAGTGAGCAACGGGCGTCCCTAGACCGATCGACGGGTGGACGTATAAGCCCTCGACGGCCCATCACTCAGATGAACGACGGCCGTCGGTGGGTCCTCTGCCCGTCGGTCATCTCAGACCCAGAAAAAAAATAAAAAAAAAAAAGAAGAAGAAAATCAAATAAAGACTTTTTATTTTAAATAAAAATGAGATTTTATGTGTAAAATCAATATGAGATGATTAAATGTAATGGAAATTGATCCAGAATGTTTACACTCGGAATATTACCTTCGAGGGTGTCTGTCGCGTGATTTCTGTTCCTCGAGTTCTACAAGGATTGATCCATGATATATAATTTTAAGAGATTTTTGGTTGCAAAAATCGTGTTTTCAAAAATAAATCAAGAAAAGAAAATTATATTTTTCTTTCTTAATGTTTTGAAAGCAATTATGGATGCTAAAAAGGGCTAGATCGGATAGAAACAAATTAATTTCGTTTTCTCATATTTGCCTTAATCCAAAGAATATTTGATAAAAATATGATAATAATAGAAGAAAATTCTTCTTTTGTCAAAATTGCTAACTCCTTTTTTTTGTAAAGAAAACGCTAACCCCGAATAATAAGCCCCAATCCCCTATTTATAGGTTTTAGGCAAATAATTCAAATAAATTCATATTTAGAATTTAAATTTGAAAGAGATTTATGAAATCCAAATCAAAACCAACTGATTTACAGAATATTCTCAAAATCAAATCTAACATTTGAAAATATTTGAAAAGATTTAGAAAATATAAGAAATCTCAAAAATATATTTGAAAAGATTTAGGAAATATAGGAACTCTCGAAAATATATTTGAAAAGATTTAGGAAATATTTGGAAAATCTTGAAAATATATTTGAAGAGATATGGAAAATTTGGGAAATCCCGCTCAAATCAACGGCAGATCGACGACCGACGGGCGTCGGTGGGTAACCGACGGGCGTCTGTGACAGGGGCATCCTTGGTCTTTCGGACGACGAGCCACTCATGAGAGATGGAGACTGAGAGATAGCCATCGCTTGCGAGAGGCAAGCATCTCTTGCACTAGCGACGGGCGTCGCTCAACGCAAGAGAAGGCCTTCGCAAGCGAGCGACGGTTGATGCTCGTCGCGAAGGACGGGCCTCTCACGCGAGTGATGGGCATCGCTCTCATGAGAGATGGTCTTTTTCGTACGAGAGACAGGCACCGCTCATGCGAGAGGGGGGCTATCCCTGGGAACGAGCGACAAGCATCACTCCGAACGATGAATAACCCGTTGGTGAAGCAAAATCAAGATTTTCGAAATAGGGATTCCTCCCGATGTCTAGAAATCCCCTATCACCAAGAAGAATCCTCAATCCTTGTAAAACCGGAGAATGAAAACTCACCACTTCCATCCATTTGCCTGGAAACAGACATTGATATCTTCATTGGGTAACTCCGATCTGGACTGTCACAGGACCTAGTGTCTATAGTTGCCCCCAATTTTGGGGAAACTAGTACACTTCTGCTTAGATGAGCCAAAATTCAGAGAAGAAGGGAAGAAATGTGTACCTGAGGCAGTTCTTACCTTTCTGTTGTTGCATCCAAGGTGGCAACTCCTCACTGCAGAGTAGTAGTATACTTTACCACAACTATTTGACGATTCGTACGACCACCTTCATCCTATGGGCCTCATCTCGGCCTGCACGATGTCTGATTGTCGTGAGAGGAAATGTTATCCAACTGCAACCCTATTGCAATTTGTTCTATTGCATGTGCACCACTAGCCTCATCTCGACTCGCACAGTGCTTGAATGTTGTGAGAGGTAGCGTTATCTAACTACAACTCGGTTGCGATTTGTTCTATCACATATGCCCCGCTAGCCTCGTCTCGGCTTGCACGGTGCCTGAATGTTGTGAGAGGTAGTGTTATCTAACTATAACTCGATTGTCATTTGTTCTATCGCCTGCATCCTGCTGGTCTCATCCCGGCTTGCATAGTGTATGTGATTGAGTATATTGCCTCGTCGGCCACTTTCAGGCCTGCATGACATGATCTTGCTAACCCCCATCCGATCTACAAGATATGATTTTCTATTTGCTGACTCCCATCCGATCTGCAAGATATGATTTTTGATTTGCTGACCCCCATCTGATCTGCAAGGTGTGACTTTTGATTTGCGGACCCCCATCTGATCTGCCTATCAACCATTATATGAATGACATAGTGTTTCATTTACTAACCACCTGTAACACCCCAACCCATACGTAGGCAAACCCATCCATGAGGGAGTAGGAAGCCGTACGAGTAGGTGTGTTACCGGACAGAAGCGATACAAAGCGTATAAAAAATACAGAAGAATTTAAAACTTTAGGAGTACAACAGAACATACAGACTTCACAAATGCACGTACACCAAGCAGAAACATACAGATGTGTAAGTTTACTACCATACAATAGAAGTTACAGACAGACGATAAAATAGAGGAAATTCTTAGCAGCAAATATTTACATGGTCCAGAATATTACATAAGTATCTTTACATGTTGTTACATATACATTTTATACAGAATTGCAAAATCCAAAATAAAGAGGCTGAACAAAATCCCAAAACTCCTAGCTCCTATGTGGCCAACCCTTGCAGATGTGCGACTCGAACCGGACCAGACCTGCCACCTGCACGGGAAAAAGAACCCGTGCTAAGCGATAACGCTTAGTGGGGAGAACATACAAGCAATATGGACGACCATTCACAATGGTCGCCAAAGCAAGTCACATACGCAAATGGCATATGCAATTAACCATAACAGATGGATATACAAGCCTGCATAGGAAAGCCATGCATTCGGAAGATCAAACACACATACTTATACAAATTACCTGAGTACTCATCTCAATATCATATTCATCCGAATACTACACTCTTATATCATATTAAGCAAAGCCCCAAGCAGACAAAGGATCACAGTAGATACAAATATTCATGTTAAAACTACATACAAATTCTCATGCATATACTTACCGGGCTCGCCGAGAGATCAGCTAACAACACTTCACCATATATAATCCCGTTCTCATGCAACACAGTTACCAAGCAATAATACACTCAATTACCGTGCATCATTACCAGGTATCAACACATACTTTAATCATGTCACAAGACGCATACACTAATTGGAACCCCAAGGTATAACATCAAATCACCACACTTCCACTGCTCGACTCTAATCCATACAGTATCATGCCTTGAAATGTAAACACATGAATACACGCCGAAATCACTACAATAGGATAAACTAGAGAGAGAGAGAGAGAGAGAGAGCACGCAACATAACACCATATATATATAACATTCCAAGGTCAAGAGTACATTCATACGTATTTTTGATTCACATACATCACCATAACAGTCAATAGTATAAAATCACGGTTGTGTACATGCTTACTAATCATACCATTCAAAACCTATTAATTCATATTCTTATAAGCATGACATGATAAAGTATATTCATGGCATTCGAAAGATCATGGTCACAGCCATGCACGTCCTAGTTCCAGTACTTATATTCCACAACCGACGGCATATAATACATTCACAATATGATATACATATACATATATATGCAGATAAATATGTCCAATTCACATGTTTAGGTCATACTCAACCCATTTAGAGGTTCATAATCACATTCGGATACATAACCGATTCACGTGTCCAGAATTATGCTCATTCGAATATCACATTCTCTTGTTCATATTAGGTAAAACAAACAGAATACCTGCTGACTCAAAATAGTGGATATCGAGTAACTGAGTTGTACCTTACGGGTACGAATCGAACACATAAGGTACCTTACGGGTACTAATCGAACACATAATATAATGTACCTTACAGGTACGAGTCGAAAAGCAACATCATCTTTTTCCGCATTCCGAAAACATTTCACATAAAAGGGTTCGCGAGGAACCAGCCAGGGACCTGATCGGGGTCCATTCGTTTAAAGGGGCGTTGCAGCTACACTTATATAGACTCTATTAGGCATGCCTAACTATCCACTAGACTGACTCTTGTAGGCCATGCAAAAATTTTCCATAATCGAAACATAATATTCAATATAATACGATGCAACAAAGATAATTACTGTTAAATATAACTTAAAAATTGAGGTGACGATAAATAATTATTAAAAACCAGAACATAAGTTAAAATTAACAAAGGACAAGAATTAAAACATCAAAATTCAAGACAGAAGACATTTAGAAACATGCTGCGGGAGAGGAGGCTGTCACTACTCGTGACAGATGTCACTACTTGTGACAGGGGCTTACTGTCACGACTCGTGACAATCGTCACTACTAGTGACAATCGTTACTACTAGTGACAGGGGCTTACTATCACGACTCGTGACAGTCATCACTACTAGTGACAGGACTTGGCTTATTGTCACGACTCGTGACAATCGTCACTACTAGTGATAGTCGTCACTACTAGTGACAAGGGCTTGGCTTACTGTCATGACTCGTGACAATTGTCACTACTAGTGACAGGGGCTTACTGTCACAACTCGTGACAGTCGTCACTACTAGTAACAAGGGCACGAAATATCCAGGTAAAAACTCGATAACTTCAATCTTTACTTCCAAAATTCAACAATCAATCATCACAACTTAAATCAAATAAAACCCATAACATTTATACTAACACGAACCTCTTTAAACATCAATTTCTCAGAAATTCCATCAAAGATACCAAAAATCATGAAAATGCACAACATAAATGGCACATAAATTCCAAACTCACTTACCTTCAATTCAATCCTAATCATGCATTACTAACTCATCTACCCACATCAATCATACCTATACACATGCCAAAACAATCAAAATTCCAGAGACTTTAAACAATACAAACTCATTTACATCCTAAGTGAAAATTAGGGCACAACAACTCACAAGTACAATTTCATAAATCAAAGCTCCCAAACCTGAAATTGAAGATCCAAAATCACACTTCAAGTTCAATCTTCAATCCTATCCTTGTCCTGAAACTTCTTCTTGCACTCCAAAGCTTGCACAAACCAGAAACCCACAAAATCCTTAGTCCAAACCCTAACTCAAATAAAACCAGTTGAAGAAGAAGAAGAAGAAGAACAGCATGCAGGAAACCTTAAACCCCAACTTACCTCTTCAAGCAATCCTCAAGCTCCACCAAGACGCCAAATCACACACAGCCACGGAAGGGAAACAAGAAACGGGAAAAAGGAAAAGAAAGAAAAACAAAGAGGAGGAGAAGAGAGAGCAAAAAACGTGATCTGCTCTTCTCCCTCTTTCTTTATCTCTTTTTCTCATTTTCCCCTTAATTGCCCACCTACCAAACCCACTCGGCAACCTCCTATTGGACCAAAACTCCTCCTTTGACTATTAAACACCAAGGCACCATTCTCTCACATACACCATATAATACTTGAGTAGATATTTTCCATCTTAGGTACCAAACACACAATCCACTATATTATTGCCTTTAGTCCATGTTACCAAACAACACACACACACTAGATAAAAACCCCCAACAAACACCCTACAACCATACACTACAAGCACACTCTAACATTCTCTTCTTAACATACTTAATTAATTACTTGCCATTAAGCCCTTATTATCCAAATTCTTCATGCACAAATTATCGAATTACCCTCACTCACTCCGACTGAGCAAGCATATTTCGACTAGGCCCAGTTTGGGGTGTGACAAATCTTCCCTCCTAAAAGAATTTCGTCCTCGAAATTCACTTACACCGAAAGGATACTCAACACTACATTCCAAGACCCCAATAAACTCATACACTTCACTTTCAAACTACTCACTTGCGTACACCCATTACCATCGCTATACTCACAAATCACTTCCTTACATCCAAATCAAACATGTTCAGCAAAATAATCCTTACTTAACTGCACATTAAAAACCAAAGGATAAACACTTCACGTATAAACCACTTGATATTCGCCAATAGCTACTCAAATCCCTTTTAATACTTCAAAAATATCCGTTATACATGCTATTCTCTATTACCGACAATACCTCTGATAAACTCCGAAATCATATCACCTTCACTCGCACAAGGTTCTGAAATACTCTTTCTACTCAACATTAACCAAACACAGAACACTTTCCTTGAACCGCTATGCTTACAAGTACCACTCTTAACCTTAATACCAAATACTCTATGTACACCCTGTCAGCTTTTCCCCCAGTCAAAACACATATGCAATGCTTCTCATGTATGGTCAAAGGGATGATGATGTAATGAGATTGAGATGACTCATGTATGCAGAGTGATGCAAAAGAAATGCAATTATGCTATAATGATGCACTTTGTCCCATCCCCATGATTTAATATGCTTTCATTCAAAAACTTTTTCTGGAGATAGCTGACAGGCATACAGAGTACTACCAAATCCTTACAAAATCCAAAGACCCTTGCATCCAAAAGTACCAAATAAACTTCACTCAGACATATCAAAACAAACTTACCAGAAGGCTCTGCAAGTTCCATCACTTCACTGCAGTGCGCAACAACTCCGGTTGGTACACGGGCGGCCCTATGCAGTTCCTCTACATCCTTTTTAGCTTGCCGAGCTAGATTCTCATACATCTTCTTAGGACAAACGACCATCTGATATTCTAAGCTACCACATCGGAAACAAGTTCCAGTGAGTTTTCGACAAAGACCCCAATGTTGCTTCTGACAGAATTGGCATATAGGAGTTTCTCGAATTCTTTTCCCTGCTGACACTTCACTGCCCGAAACTTTTCTTTTCTGGGGTATCTCCCGAACAAAATCATGAGGAATGTGAGGGGTAGTTAACCTATCCAAAATCTGAATCAACCCTCGCGCTAGGGCCCTATCATCGGAAACAAAACCAGAATCCCTAGCCAGAGGACGCTCGGAAACACTCGAATCAACACTAACTAGATTCACACTTTTTGTTGTCTCGCCCCCATTCTCACTAGGGTCAGACTCCATCTAACACAACACACATAGGACAAGACGCATCTGCATTAGGCCACGACACAAAACCGATGCTCAAACAAAGACTCGACACATAATAAGTAGCATACAAAGACTCGATACTCAAACAAATAAGACAACCAGAATCATCAAACCACGCTCTGATACCACTAAATGTAACACCCCAACCCATACGTAGGCAAACCCATCCATGAGGGAGTAGGAAGCCGTACGAGTAGGTGTGTTACCTGACAGAAGCGATACAAAGCGTATAAAAAATACAGAAGAATTTAAAACTTGAGGAGTACAACAGAACACACAGACTTCACAAACGCATGTACACCAAGCAGAAACATACAGATGTGAAAGTTTACTACCATACAATAGAAGTTACAGACAGACGATAAAATAGAGGAAATTCTTAGCAGCAAATATTTACATGGTCCAGAATATTACATAAGTATCTTTACATGTTGTTACATATACATTTTATACAGAATTGCAAAATCCAAAATAAAAAGGCTGAACAAAATCCCAAAACTCCTAGCTCCTATGTGGCCAACCCTTACAGATGTGCGACTCGAACCGGACCAGACCAGCCACCTGCACGGGAAAAAGAACCCGTGCTAAGCGATAACGCTTAGTGGGGAGAACATACAAGCAATATGGACGACCATTCACAATGGTCGCCAAAGCAAGTCACATACGCAAATGGCATATGCAATTAACCATAACAGATGGATATACAAGCCTGCATAGGAAAGCCATGCATTCGGAAGATCAAACACACATACTTATACAAATTACCTGAGTACTCACCTCAATATCATATTCGTCCGAATACTACACTCTTATATCATATTAAGCAAAGCCCCAAGCAGACAAAGGATCACAGTAGATACAAATATTCATGTTAAAACTACATACAAATTCTCATGCATATACTTACCGGGCTCGCCGAGAGATCAGCTAGCAACACTTCACCATATATAATCTCGTGAACATTTACACATGCAAATATCATACCAAGGTACCGTTACTTTAGCGGAAACCCGTTCTCATGCAATACAGTTACTAAGCAATAATACACTCAATTATTGTGCATCATTACCAGGTATCAACACATACTTTAATCATGTCACAAGATGCATACACTAATTGGAACCCCAAGGTATAACATCAAATCACCACACTTCCACTGCTCGACTCTAATCCATACAATATCATGCCTTGAAATGTAAACATATGAACACACGCCGAAATCACTACAATAGGATAAACTAGAGAGAGAGAGAGAGAGAGAGCGCACGCAACATAACACCATTTATATATAACATTCCAAGGTCAAGAGTACATTCATACGTATTTTTGATTCACATACTTCACCATAACAGTCAATAGTATAAAATCACGGTTGTGTACATGCTTACTAATCATACCATTCAAAACATATTAATTCATATTCTTATAAGCATGACATGATAAAGTATATTCATGGCATTCGAAAGATCATGGTCACAGCCATGCACGTCCTAGTTCCAGTACTTATATTCCACAACCGATGGCATATAATACATTCACAATATGATGTACATATACATATATATGCAGATAAATATGTCCAATTCACATGTTTAGGTTATACTCAACCCATTCAGAGGTTCATAATCACATTCGGATACATAACCGATTCACATGTCCAGAATTATGCTCATTCGAATATCACATTCTCTTATTCATATTAGGCAAAACAAACAGAATACCTCCTGACTCAAAATAGTGGATATCGAGTAACTGAGTTGTACCTTACGGGTACGAATCGAACACATAAGGTACCTTACTGGTACTAATCGAACACATAATATAATGTACCTTACAGGTACGAGTCGAAAAGCAACATCATCTTTTTCCACATTCCGAAAACATTTCACATAAAAGGTTTCACGAGGAACCAGCCAGGGACCTGATCGGGGTCCATTCGTTTAAAGGGGCGCTGCAGCTACACTTATATAGACTCTATTAGGGATGCCTAACTATCCACTAGACTGACTCTTGCAGGCCATGCAAAAATATTCCATAATCGAAACATAATATTCAATATAATACAATGAAACAAAGATAATTACAGTTAATTATAACTTAAAAATTGAGGTGACGATAAATAACTATTAAAAACCAGAACATAAGTTAAAATGAACAAAGGACAAGAATTAAAACATCAAAATTCAAGACAGAAGACATTTAGAAACATGCTGCGGGAGAGGAGGCTGCCACTACTCGTGACAGATGTCACTACTCGTGATAGAGGCTTACTGCCACGACTCGTGACAATTGTCACTACTAGTGACAATCGTCATTACTAGTGACAGGGGCTTACTGTCACGACTCGTAATAGTCGTCACTACTAGTGACAGGACTTGGCTTATTGTCACGACTCGTGACAATCGTCACTACTAGTGACAGTCGTCACTACTAGTGACAAGGGCTTGGCTTACTATCACGACTCATGACAATCGTCACTACTAGTGACAGGGGCTTACTGTCACGACTCGTGACAGTCGTCACTACTAGTGACAAGGGGACGAAATCTCCAGGTAAAAACTCAATAAATTCAATCTTTACTTCCAAAATTCAACAATCAATCATCACAACTTAAATCAAACAAAACCCATAACATTTATACTAACATGAGCCTCTTTAAACATCAATTTCTCAGAAATTCCATCAAAGATACAAAAAATCATGAAAATGCACAAAATAAATGGCACATAAATTCCCAAACTCACTTACCTTCAATTCAATCCTAATCATGCATTACTAACTCATTTACCCACATCAATCATACCTATACACATGCCAAAACACTCAAAATTCCAGAGACTTTTAACAATACAAACTCATTTACGTCCTAAGTGAAAATTAGGGCACAACAACTCACAAGTACAATTTCATAAATCAAAGCTCCCAAACCTGAAATTGAAGATCCAAAATCACACATCAAGTTCAATCTTCAATCCTATCCTTGTCCTGAAACTTCTTCTTGCACTCCAAAGCTTGCACAAACCAGAAACCCACAAAATCCTTAGTCCAAACCCTAACTCAAATAAAACCAGTTGAAGAACAACAACAACAACAACAACAACATGCAGGAAACCTTAAACCCCAACTTACCTCTTCAAGCAATCCTCAAGCTCCACCAAGACGGCAAATCACACACAGCCACGGAAGGGAAACAAGAAACGGGAAAAAGGAAAAGAAAGAAAAACAAGGAGGAGGAGAAGAGAGAGCAAAAAACGTGATCTGCTCTTCTCCCTCTTTCTTTATCTCTTTTTCTCATTTTCCCCTTAATTGCCCACCTACCAAACCCACTCGGCAACCTCCTATTGGACCAAAACTCCTCCTTTGACTATTAAACACCAAGGCACCATTCTCTCACATACACCATATAATACTTGAGTAGATATTTTCCATCTTAGGTACCAAACACACAATCCACTATATTATTGCCTTTAGTCCATGTTACCAAACAACACACACACACTAGATAAAAACCCCCAACAAACACCCTACAACCATACACTACAAGCACACTCTAATATTCTCTTCTTAACATACTTAATTAATTACTTGCCATTAAGCCCTTATTATCCAAATTCCTCATGCACAAATTACCGAATTACCCTCACTCACTCCGACTGAGCAAGCATATTTCGACTAGGCCCAGTTTGGGGTGTGACACCACCATCCGGTTAGCCTAGTGCTTAACTGCCGACCATCCTAGGATCGACGCATCGTCATTTTCCTGTAGTTAATAAGAGAGTTTGTTAATTCATTGCGAGTCAAATCATTTTGTAAATTCATAAATAATTTTTATGTTGTCATTTATTTTCTTTTTCTTACTTATCATGTTATCAAACATTTGGAAAGTGTAAGTAAGATATTAGCAGTAATGTAAATATACATAATGAAATGTAAGTTTAACAAAATGTGAATCTCATTAATAAAGTCCAAATTTTGTATACAAGTACAGCAAAAATAAACTCCCTAAATACACTATAAGGGAAAGTAGTCTTAGGGCTCCTCTGGATCCTCCTTATCATCTGATAAATGTACGGGCTGACTCCAAGATGAAGATGCAAATGGCCTGGCTCTGGAGGTAGAAGGCCGACTGGGAGGTGTTGAGAATCTGGTCTCTAGGCGAAAATGCCAAGGGACGACGACCGGTGTGCATACTGGTTGTCTCGCTACTGGGGTGGCCTATTGAAACTGGACCTGAGCATATCCATCCAAGAAAGGCTGAGCGCAAACCCCCATGAACTCCAAGGTGTCTCTGATTACCCCCCTAGCTTTGTGAAGGCCCTCGACAGCCTCATGGTCTGATCCCTGGCCGTGTCCTTGATGCTCTTGAGTCTGGTCTCTGTCTGCTCCTGGAACTCCTTGATGGATGCAGATATAGGCGGTATAGCACCCTCCAAAACCTCTATCCAGAACCTAAGGGTGCTGACAGACTCATCCATTATCTAAACAGCTGTATCTACTCTCTAAGCCGCTGTATGATGGGTAGCGCTCAAACTCTCCTGCAGCTCCTCAATGAGCCTCCCTTGCTCCTGTATAGCTCTCTCCTACTGGCCCAGGCACTCCAACATGACCCTGTCCCTCTCCTCATTCTGATCAAGATGCTGAAGGAGGGATCTGTAACACCCCCACCGCCGCCCCCGTTGGAAGGGCACCGGCGGGCGCACTACAGCACGACACTCACTCACGACACGACAAAGCGTACAGCGGAAGCATACATGCGCTAAGCGGAAGCATTCAATAACCATATAATAGAAATATACTTCAACAATTAAGATATAGAGTTATAACTACAATATCCCAAAAGGTTACAATTTTAAAATCCTTACAAAAATAATCCATATACAAAAGGAATTACATCAGGAAACAAAAAGAAATAATAAACTTGACTCCTATGTGGCCTGCCTGCAGATGCACGACTCGAGCATTCCCAAAATCCTTCACGTCACCTGCACGGGATAAAAGCCCGTGCTAAGCGATAACGCTTAGTGGGGAGAAACAAACACAACAGAACACTATACAAGGAAACATGCACTAACATACATAAATCATTATGCATTAGAATACAGAAATATAACTATATAATCAGGATAATATAACGCAATGCACTGAACTATTACACTATTCGGAAGTCACACTACAATCAGAACACTCACTTTATCAATGCAAGACAATTCACACAATAGCCTGAAATCAATGGTTGAGGATACGGGAACACGGCACGGGAGACCGAAGCCTCAAAAACACTTTAATACCCGAAGGTAGCGCGGGAGACCGGAGTCTCAAAACATTTTATCACTACATGATTGATGACCATCTCGGAGGTCGACCGCTTCGCCCAAACGGGGCGGACAGAACAGCTGAACACTAACCCTTCTTAAGCATGCTTAATTATCCTATACCTTGACACTTCAGGCTCGACAACACAACAACTCACAAGACATTACATAACAAAAACGATATTCAAATTAAGACTCTTATATAATATAAATCCATATAAAGGACACTAGTACAATAGTATCACGAGTCAAAAGCACACACATATACCATGCAATAGTGAGAAACCGTGCAAAGCGGAACAAACGAAACACATTCAGAAAACAAGGCGAGCAGAAAGGGCCTCTGTAACGATCGCGACAAGTGTCGCGCTCGCGACAGAGCACGGGGTACTCCCTCGCGAGGTCGCGCCAAGGGGCCTCCTCGCGACGAAGCACTCGCGGCAGAATTCACGAAGCCGAGCTCTGTCGCGCTCGCGACAAGCGTCGCGATCGCGACAGAGACCAGTTCCTTTCTCCTCGCGCGCACGCTCGCGTGGAGGGTTCCGATACCAAGCTCTCTGTCGCGCTCGCGACAAGCATCGCGATCGCGACAGAGGGCTCTTCAAGAACAAGGGGCCAAGTCCGCCTTCTGTCGCGATCGCGACAGAACCCAGATTTGCCCAATTCTGCACTTTTTCCTACACATTTCACACACAACTCTTCATACATACACACAACATATTCAAAACACTTACCTCTCGTCTCCAGCACATCACCGCATCATTCACAAGCCAAATAAACACATTTACACTATAATCAACTATAATTTCCACAACAACTCACTCACAATCAAACTCAAATACACTAACAGGGCATGCTCAATTTCTGAAAACGCATAACATCGTCACTATATCACTTGCACTTCACTATAAGTCACTACACAATTTAAACATGCATTCATAAAATACTCAAGATGACCAATGACATGCAATCACCACTTAGAGTTGATCCAAGGAGTAAATTAGGGAAAAACCACAATTCACAACACAGCTCACAACACTTATATGAACTTAAACCTAACTCAAGCACTACAAATCAGACTCCCATACCTGGAAAATGAAGCTTCAACCGAACTCCTCACGAATCCACTTTATCCTTGCCCTTGCTCTTCCTTCTCTCTTCCGATTCTTACACAATCCAACCAAATACACTTAAATCAAAACCAGTCACAACCAAAACCAGAAATCTAATAACAAGAACAACACAAGAAACCCCAAATCGAACTCAACCACTTACCTTTAACACTTCCAGCTCAAACCTTCAAAGATCCCACTCAAAGCTCCAAGAAAGCACAAGAGAAAAGAGATGAGAGCAGCAAAAATGGACAAGCAAGAGAGAGAGAACGGGAAAGAAGAAGAAAAGAGGAAGAAATGAGCTAGCTTCCACGGGAAGCTAGGAAATTCTGCCCCTCCCTTTCCTCTCTCCTACTTTCCATTCAATGCTCACCAACCCCTTGCCACTTGTCACCATCTTAGAGGATCAAGCCAATCCATCTTAACTCATCCACTTATGGCACCATACACTAACCACACACAAGCTTTCTTACACAAATATCTTCTATGCACCATACTACACTCACACCATAATATTTCTTATTATTCCACTATCATCCTAGGCACCATGCACCACAACCCACACAATAAAAGCCCTTAGAGCACTAACACCCTACAACCATACACTACAAGCACACACTAATATTTCCCCTTTAACACATATTTCCTTATTAACCAAAATTCCTCTTACTCAAAATACGAAAATACCCTTACTTATCCGACTTATCGCATAAATTCCGACCAGGCCCTATTTGGGTTATTACAGGATCGGTCTCTCTCCTCTTGTCGATCCTCCATGGCGGTGAGGATGGAGGTCATGGCCGCAATGAGGTCAGGGCGGGCTGGCTGAGGTGGTGGCGATGGAGTGGAAGGTGCTAGCTCTGCCCTATGCTCTGGGGGAAGCGCCGTGGAGGTAGATGCTCCCGGGTGTCTTGATCTGTTGTACGGGTGGAACCTCTCAATCTCTCGGAGTACTGACCGCTGAACCCATAATGGTGGAGGTGGAGTAGGGCTCTGAACCCTCTGTGCTAGAGGAGTGACTATCAGCTCATCCACGCTGAACTCAATGCCCATATCAAATGGCGTCTAAGGCTGCTCCTTGATAGATGCTTAATTGATATAGTATTTAGCATGTGTTTTGTGTAAATTATAAAGTTAAATATGTAATTATGTATATTTTTCGTGTTATTCATGTTAGTTTATGAGTTTATGTGCTTTGTAGCACTATAAGAAAATATGAAAATAGCAACCGAAAATAGCAACGGAATTAATTCCGTTGCTAAATAGCAACGAAAATGATTTTTCGTTGCCAAAATTGGTTAAATTTTAATAATTTAACAACGAAAATATATTTGGTGATATTCCGTTGCTAAAAGTGGAGGGAATTTTTAGCGGCAAAATATAGCAACGGAAATTAGCAACAGAATTGCTATACCGTTGCTAAATAATGTGCCAACGGATGGGGAAAAAATTTGAAATGAAAAATAGCAACAAAACTTATATTCCGTTGCTAAATTAGCAACGAAAGACAAATTCAGTTGCTAAATGTTAAACCTTAAAAAAATTAGTTTTAACAATAGCAACGGAATTATTATTCCATTGCAATTTAGCAACGGAAAAAAGTTTTCGTTGCTAAATTGCAACCGAATTATATTTCCGTTGCTAAATAATAAACCTAAAAAAAATTGGTTTTAACAATAGCAACGGAATTGTTATTCGGTTGCAATTTAGCAACCGAAATTACCTACGTTGCTAAATTGCAACCGAATTATCTTTCTGTTGCTAAATAATAAACTTAAAAAATTTGGTTTTAACAATAGCAACGGAATTATTATCCCGTTGCAATTTAGCAACGGAAAATATGTTCCTTTGCTAGATTGCAACCAAATTATATTTTCGTTGTTAAATAATAAACCTAAAAAAAATTTGTTTTAATAATAGTAACGAAATTGTTATTCGGTTGCAATTTAGCAACCGAAATTACCGCCGTTGCTAAATTGCAACCCAATTATCTTTCCGTTTCTAAATATTAAACTTAAAAAAATTAGTTTTAACAATAGTAACGGAATTATTATTCCGTTACAATTTAGCAATGGAAAATATGTTCTGTTGCTAAATTGCAACCGAATTATTTTTTTGTTGCTAAATAATAAACCTAAAAAAATTGATTTTAACAATAGCAACGAAATTGTCATTCGGTTGCAATTTAGCAACCAAATTACATCTGTTGCTAAACTACAACCGAATTATGTTTCTATTGCTAAATAAAAAAATTGGCTTCTACATTTCAAAATCTAAATGCTACTATTTCTCAGTCCATTTTCTCCTTCTTCAACTCTCCATGCCTCTCTCTTGCGTCGCCCCCTCCATCGCGCTTTCCCTCCCTTACGAGCCACCAGGCATCAGATCCGACGTCGCCCTTGACCCCGCTGCCACTCGCTCCCTCGCCGTCATCTACCTCCACCCCATCGTCGCAGATCCGGTCTCACCGCTGCTGCTGCCTCTAGAGCTGTCTCCCTCGGGTGCTGTTAGATCGCCGCCGTCACCCATCGCAGCTCACCTCGCGTCGCCGTCGCCACTCGCATCTCGCCCTCATCGCCTCTCTTTCCTCGTCTCTTGCTCGCCATTGACTCTGCCCTGTTCTTCACGTCTCCGGTCACTAGCAACCACTTTTAACTTTGAACAATTTGAGGTTGGTTTAGGTTTGACTTCTGTTAATTTGAATTTGTGAGGTATAACTTTTTTAAGTTCAATGCTTGTGAGGTTAATTCCCGACTGATAGTAGACTAGGGAGAATACAAGAGATGATAACTTTCATATTGTCTCCAGATTCTTGATTTGAGGTTTAAATATCTCATTTTAACATATAATGAATGCTTTTATTTGCATCTGTTTGTGTTGCCTATTGTGATTTGTATGAAGGCAAATGTTCTCAATCTTTTTAAAAATCATCTGTTTGTGTTGCCTATTGTGTTTGTGCTACCGTTTTCAACTCTTTCAATGATGCTGCACCTTGTTGCTTCCACTGCTTTCTCCTTTGATCCTAATTCTGGCCCATAGTGTCTAGAGGAAAAATTTTTTTTGTTTTCTTCTGTTTCATATTTGATCTTGAGCTTTGCTGATAGGCCTTTTTTCTGTTAATGGGGACTAGCAGATAGCAAATTAGCACAACTACACTAATCTTTAGAGGAATTCATGGATAAGCTTTGCATAATTTATCTCTCAATAGTGTGCTTATGTTCTGTTCTAGTGGCAAATTACACTATCAATTTTAATGTTTAGAAGAATTGATTGATAAACTAGCATTATTTTTCAATGAATAGTGTGCTTGTGTTCTGTTCCAGTGGGGCTAAGCTATGCAAAGTCAACCTGCAAATTCTAAGTATGCATGTCCTGCCAAGTTCAAACAGATTATTATTTGATTTGGGTGGTCCCATTTGCTTGACAAATTTCACACATTTACAACCCCAGTTCTATTTTTTTTTTGGTTAATATACTGTTCATTGTTGTCAAATTATTTTGATTGGCCAGCATCATCCCATGAATTTTAAATCCTATTACCTTCTTTTTGTAAGGTTGTAATCAATTTTCGTTCTTGTTGCTGAAATTAATTCCTTGGGTTTTGATTTCTGGGTTGGATGCTTGATCTATTTATATGATTTATTGGTATGGTATTATGTATCTTGCCAATAATCTGCAGCAGAAATGGCAATATCCTTCATTTGGTTTTAGTTAGTTGATAATTTGTGAACCGATGGAATCAAATAAGAGTTGTAATTATGGTTTCATTTTTTTCTGATGCAAATATATGTTTAAATAGACTTCTTTCCAGAAAACCGACATGTTTTGAATTTCATTGTAACTAGAAAGGGGTACACAATACTTGAAACTTCATCTTAAAAATATCTCATTTCCCCTGTAACATTATCTGATAAAAGAGATAAATATTGGCCGGTTTACAGCGTGGATGTAAGTTTTTTTATACCTTTTGCTATCCAGTTCATGATAGTTTAATTATGTTTGGTTTACTCATTTATTTGTTTTAATAGCCTACTGCCCTCTTGATTATTGTTATCTCAGTTGCTAATTTCAGAATTCTCATATTTGACTTGAATGAATCAGCTATTAAATTTGTGATGAGCACAACATTTATCTTTCAACTTTGATTTATCTCTCTACTTAGCTGTATCTTTAGTAACTTTTGGCCTTTTGCTTTTATGTGCTTTCTGTTTTACAATTTTACTATATTACAGCCTGTTAACATCTTTAACAGTATAGGCTTTTGCTGTCATTTCTACTTGTCCTCTTAGGGTTGATCTTTCGAGTGTTTTAGAGCATGTAATTGTAGAGCTGACGGATTGGGGTAAGTTGAACAATATTTACTTGGATATATTTTGTGTTAATTTGAATACTCTGTTTAGTTTTAGTGGTAAGCTATGTATTTAATGCTTAATGCGGACGATTCATTGAGCTTAAAAGATAAAAATGGTGATAATGATAAGACTTAATTTGTTAGTTTTAGTATTATAAATTATAATATTTGAATTGTGATTTTTTAAAAACATATATAGATATTAGATTAATGTTAAATTATTTATGAATATCAGTATTTTAAGAGTTTTATTATAAATATTATTATATATTATATTTCAATTGATTTAATTTTGATATTATTCCAATTAGATATCTCTTTATGAATGACAGATTATGCTTAGTGTGGCCCAATTGGATTTTAAAATAAAGTAAATGGACTTGAAGGAACCTATTCTCAAAGCAAAGCAATCCATCAATATCCTACAAATCAGTAAAAAACACACAACAGAATGTCGAATGTTTTGTTATACAGAAACCAATTCAAGTTTATTTAGAGAACTTTCAAAATAAAATAAACAAGCCATATATTCTTTTCTCATACAAAAATTGTCCTTTTTCAATATTTTTATTGCACTTTATTCTCCACCTCTTTCATTTCATTTTTTTAGGTAATATTTTTATTTATTCCTTACTTATGTGCAGACGTAAATATAGATTCTGATTCTAATAAGATGCTTCAACAATGCCTGAAAATCTATCTACCTAACCCATTTTTCTTATATATATCACTAAAACTATCGAATGTTTTGTTATACAGAAACCAATTCAAGTTTATTTAGAGGACTTTCAAAATAAAATAAACAAGCCATATATTCTTTTCTCATACAAAAATTGTCCTTTTTCAATATTTTATTGCACTTTATTCTCCACCTCTTTCATTTCATTTTTTTAGGTAATATTTTTATTTATTCCTTACTTATGTGCAGACGTAAATATAGATTCTGATTCTAATAAGATGCTTCAACAAAATCTATCTACCTAACCCATTTTTCTTATATATATCACTAAAACTAGAATCTATGCCCTGCAATTTTTTCTTCTCTTTTCTTCTTCTGCTTCACAATGCAAAACCAGGCAGACAAACAACATATCAATAAAAAAAAAACAACCTAAACCAGGTCTTTCTCTCTCTCAAACACATAATTAACACTAACACATTTATATTTTTATTTTCGTTTGTTTTGAAGGTTGTAATATATGAAGCTTTTAAACCAATCTGATTCTGCACTATATGATAAGCAGGAAAGAATAGAAAATGTTATCCAAGAATGAAACCAAAGGGGGAGGGGTTTTCTTGAAGGATGGTATGTCTTCAATGTTATACTTCTTATCTCTTAATTTTCAGTATTTTAATGAGTTTTCTTCATAAACTTTGCAGCCTCTTCGCTTTGTGCTGCTGTTGGATCTGTGACATATGCTTTGATACCAGTTTTGTTGTAGGAATCCAATTAATTGGATCAGTGTCTATCAGTGCTGTGGAACTCATCGCTGCAAACTTAACTGCATGCTTATAGAAGAATGCAAATATTTGTAACTATAATTAGTCCTTTTGGACGGTGAAGAGAGTGTCCAAAGTCACATTTTTATTCTTTCAAACCAAAATTTAAACCAAAGGAATATTTATATATGTATATTTTGGCATTATTATAATTGACATTTATCTATTTATGAAATGCTAAGTTATATATTGTCCCGATTATATTATTAATACGAAAATTTTCTTTAATTGCACTATGAATTTGGATTAAATTTATTTATAAATAAAAAATTTTATTGAAATTTTACAATTTCTGATGTTAAAAATATCAACGGGAGAGATATTCCATTGCTATTTTTAGCAACGAAAATAGAATTCCGTTGCTAAATTTAGCAATGGAAGATAAATTCTGTCACACCTCCTACCCATACGTAGGCGATCCCATCCGATAAGGAGTGAGATGCCGTATGAGCAAAGGTGCCACCAATCAGATACAAAGCAAAACATACATTCATTCATAACATGCATACAGAGATACGAGATAATTAAAAACTTTAAAGAAAAGAAAGCCATAGCTGATCATGCATTGATATAATAAAACCATTACAATAATGTTCTGATCAAACCAGCTAGTACAAAAATATTACATAACCAACATATAAATACAAAAGCGGAAGCTATAACAAAACTGATACAGGAGAGTTCTATACAAAAAGAATCATTACAGATTACAAAAATTGAGCCCTATACTAAGACCTTCTGTGTTGGCTTGATGGCGGTGACTCTCTCAAAGCAAAACTCCTTCCGCACCTGCACGGGTAATAACACCGTGCTAAGCGATAAACACTTAGTGGGGAAACACACAAAAAATATGAACGGCCATTCACAATAGTCGTCAAGGCATAACACATTCACAATGGAAAAATGCAATAGCTCATAATATAATTCATAAGAACATGCTCACAATTTAAAGCCATACATTCTGCATCTCAAATTCATATCCCTTTTCCAGATTAGTTGAACATACGTTTCATCAATATACTCATGCAGATATCACATATATATAGTCATAAGAGTAGAGCAAACCAATCGAACACCAAAAGAACACCTGCTGACTCTGGGTAGTGGATAACGAGTATACAGACAGTACTTTACGGGTACGAGCCGATTACAGACAGTACCTTACGGGTATGAATCGAGAAAACCATTTTACTTTTAACTTTCACAAATCATTTTCAAAAGGGACCTTAAACAAGATCCAAACACATAATAGGGTTCGCGAGGAACTAAACGGGGACCTGATCGGGGTCCAAACGAAACGAAGGGCTGCAGCTGAAAGACTCTATTAGGCATGCCTAACTATCCACTTACTTGACTCTAGCAGGTTATGCGTCATTCAAATCATATTTCAGAACACAACATATAATTCATCTGAAGAATCATGGTATCACTCATATCAAAGCATATAAAAGTATGACATGCATTATACAGCAGTATAAGTCCATTCAGAAGTATTACGGAATCCATTTTTGAGTTAAAACTGGGAAATTTCCGAAAATGGGCCGAACGGGGTGACCGACGAGGTTGGCTGGTCACGAGTCGTGACTGGCATCACAACTCGTGACTGGCCTCCTCACAATGCTTGTCACGAGACGTGACTGGGGGTCACACCTCGTGACTGGCTTCTTGGTCACGTCGTGACTTGTCTCTCTCTTGCTGGTCATGAGTCATGACTGGGTGTCACGTCTCGTGACTGGCTTCTTTAGGGCTGGTCACGCGTGATTGTCTCAGGCCGGTCACGAGTCGTGACTGGGAGTCACGCCTCGTGACTGCCTTCCTCTTGGCTGGTCACGTGTTGTGACAGGCAGTCACAACTCGTGACTAGCTTCTTTTTGGCAGGTCACGAGTCGTGACTGGAAGTCACGTCTCGTGATTTGCCTCTCACTTAGGTAGTAACACGATAGACACAGCAAAACGGGAATTTTCTACAGTAACACGATTTTCTAGTTTTCCAGAATTTTCCCAGAACACAGAAATCAACTCCAAACTTGAATCAAAATCACAAATCAGTTCTGACCTTCCCGAAGATCATTCAAGCATCAAAATGACATAAAACAACTTAATTCAACACTCATCACAATCAAAATCATACATAACCACATTCAAGAACATAAACCCTAGAAATTACAGTAAGTTCAAATCAAGCACAATCCACAAGTAAAAATCGCAAACCTGAGATTCTAAGCTTCAATCACTTAGCTCCACTCGTCCCAGCAATATCCTTGCCCTTAGGATCACGGGGAGCCTCAGCTAAACACAACACAACAAAGAACATCCAACAATGCAAACCCTAAGTTAAATCTAAACCCAAAGAGGAAAAAGAAGATGCAACAAATGGAAAACAATATGAGAAGAATACAATTACTTACCAAAGAGATGCAAAGAGATGATTAACTCCACCAGTACAAACTTGAATCTACACCACAATTCTTAGAATGAAGAAAATCAAGAAGAAGAAGGTGAGTGAAGAAGGAAACGTGAATCTGCCAATTTCCTTGCTTTCTTTCCTTTTTCTTTTTCTTTTCTTTGCCCTAAGCATGTGTCCATTTCCTATTGGTGAAGCTAACCACTCACACCAAACTAACATGCACTACACACACCTACTACACTCCCAACTAATGCACACCCTACAATGGTATGAACACACACACAAGCATATCCCAACTTAAAACACCATAATATGATATGCTCAAGTGCACACAACTATAACCCATTTAATACACACACTAATACCCTATATGCACCCACATACTAACAAAACCCAAAAACATGCATTTTTACCAAAATACCCTTATGATATACCGAACACATGCAAATGCAGGCTCACACAGACAGGCTCATTCTACTAGGGGGCAAACGGGATGTGACAAATTTGGTTGCTATATATAGCAAAGGAAATAGAATTTCGTTGCTAAATTTAGCAACGGAATTCTATTTCTGTTGCTAAATTTAGCGACAGTCAAAATTGCAACCGAATTTTCCGTTGTTATTTTCGGTTACTAATTTTTATTAGCAACGGAAATTCAATAAATTCGGTAGCTAATTTTCGTTACTCTTTGATAATTTTCTTGTAGTGTAAGTTGATCTATATGAAAATGGAAAGAATGGAGCATAATTGGGAAATAATAGAGAGAACTGGGCAGAGATCAAGGATGCTCACGAGTCGTGAATGAAAGTCACAACTCATGAGGATGCAGGTATAGAAAGGAGGTTGAAGAAGAGAAGAAGGAGTTGTGAGAGTAGGATAACGAGTCGTGAAAGACCATCACGACTCGTGACGACGCAGAGAGACCAGCTACCAAAGAGCAGGAGAAAGTGAAGAACGAAGGAGCAAGGATCACGACTCGTGAAAGGAAGTCACGAGTCATGAATGTCCAAAGAGACAGGCAGCGAGGAAAGGAAGAAAAAAGGAAGAAGAGAAGAAGAAAGGGAAGAGAAGCCGAGACGTGAGCCAAAGTCGCGACTCACACTCAAGGTCACGACTCGTGAAAGGCCATCATGAGTCGTGAAAGGACAGAGAGGAGCAGGGGCAAGAAAGAAGAAAAAGAAGGAAAAGAGAGTGATTCCATGTTCTGTCGCGAGCGTGGCAGTCTTGCGATCACGACAGAACTTGCCGTTGGGCAGTTTTTCCTTGAAAAGTCATCTGAAAAGTCACCTTCTTCCATCAAACATTGCAACTATCTGAAAGGACATCTCTAAGGGACACAATCTTTAGAATTTTATAAATATCAATTGTTAACTGTAATTTTATATAATGTAATTTAGGTTGGAATTTTTATTAAGTATTTTTTCTGTAGTTTAAAGAACTGTTTCTCTTAGTTTAAGTTCTAAGTAGTTTTTCATGTTTTGAACAAGAAGATCAAGGAGAATGAATATTTATTACAAGGGCTTGAAGAAAGTGCACAAGTCATCTTTCTCATTACTCTTACCTATTATTTCTTCTCTGTAAATTAATGAATATTACTTCAATGAATTTGAATGTTATTATTATTCTCTACTTCCATCTATTCTAAGAGTTTTTGAATGCAGAATTTCTATTAGTACAATTGCATGATTTTTATAAGTTAAGATAGAGTCGAGAGATCATTTTAACTTAAATCTAATAGAATTTCATTATCAAAACATAACTAGAGAGATCAGTAAGTTGAGATAGCTGTTATAGGTTGGCAAATAATCTTAAAGTATGTTATTAGAGCTAACTAGTTCACTAATGAGAATTAGGAGTTAGTGCTTTAAGTGTATACTTTGAGCATTCTAATTCATGTCGAGAGAATGAGTTAGAAATATATTTCAACTTGGCTTGCATGAAAAGATGATTATTATTAATTGGAATGATGGATCAAGTTAATTATTTTAAGTTCTTCATTAAATGTTTTATCTTCTTCGATTAACATGAAATAGGGTTAATTAGTTTATTTAATAGACTAGTTTAGATTTAACCAACAAATTAATGATCATTGTAAACAAGATTAAAATTAAATAGTAATAGTGAATAAAAATCACATTCCTCGTGGGATCGACATCTTTTGTACTATTTCGGTACACCGTATACTTGCGAAAATTAGCACCTATAAAATATGCTAACATGTTTTTGGTGCCATTGCCGGGGAATGGATGATTTTTGCCATTATGAATCTTGATTTATAATTTTGTATTACAATATTTTATTTTTCTATTTGTTTGTTTGTTTTGTTTGACTTTGTGTTTTGTTTTTGTTTGCACAGGATTTGATAATTCATGCCGAGTACATAAAGCTCTCAAGAAGATCTTGAACCATTGAATCCCGAAATTGAAAGATTTTTGTCAAGTAACCGCAAATCCAATAAGAAAAAGAATAAGCATAATAGACATATCATGACTGAAGAATGAAATCCATCAAAATTGATGGACTTTGCCACACCTGCATTTGAGTGGTGCTCAACAAGGTGTGGTAAGACCTACGATAAATGCTAATCAATTTGAGATTAAACCTTCTCTCTTACAAATGATTCAAAATAGCATGCAATTTTATGGATTGGCAAATGAGGATCCTAATGCTGATTTGGCAAACTTTTTAGAGATTTGTGATACCTTTAAGATTAATGGGGTTTCGGCTGATGTAATTAAGCTTAGGCTTTTTCCTTTCACTTTGAAGGATAAAGCCAAAGCTTGGTTGAATTCACTCAAAAGGGGATCTATTACCACTTGGGACCAATTGGCCCAAGTATTTTTATCAAAATACTTCCCTCTGGCCAAAATTGCCAAAATCATAAAAGATATCACAACTTCTGTGCAACATGATAATGAGTCTTTGTATGAAGCATGAGAAAGGTTTAAGGAATTGCAGAGAATGTGTCCACATCACAACCTCCCAAGGGAACTATTGATGCAAACCTTCTACAATGGGATGAATCCTACCACAAGAGGTACAGTTGATGCTGCAGCTGGTGGCTCTTTAATGAGGAAAACTACTGAAGCAGCTTTTGAGTTGTTACAGCAAAATGTCCATGAATAACTGTATGTGGCCCACCGAGAGAATTAGGGAGTCTAATTCTTCTAATGCTAGGGGGGTACATTCCATAGACTCTATGGTTGCATTACAAGCCCAAATTGAAGCATTGACTCATAGAGTTAATAGCTTAAATATGGGTGGTAATTCATCAAATGCACGCAATGTTTGTGGTCAATAAGGGCATATGAGTGACAATTGCAATTTAGGCATGGTTAGTAAGGAGGAACAAGTTAATTTTGTCCAAGGCCAAGGGCGTGGGAACCCTTATTCTAACACTTTTAACCCTAGTTGGAGGAGCCATCCTAATTTGTCATGGGGAAATAATAATAACAACCAAAATAGGGGTGTGGGATACCAACAACCACAAGATAGATTTGGAGCATTTGAAGGGAAGATTGATAAATTCATTGAAAAAATTAATTTTAAGATGAGTTCTCAAGATGAAAATCAAAAGAAACTTGAGACTAAAATTGACCAAATCACTAAAAATCATGCTTCATCTATACAAAATCTTGAGATACAATTGGGGCAATTAGCAAGTTCCTTGCCATCTAGAAGTCTAGGGTGTCTTCCAAGTAATACAGAAGAAAATCCTAGAGACCACATGAAACCATAATATTTTTGTTCTCTTATTTAGTTTGCTTAATTATATTTTCTTTCTATATGTGTTTTATGTTATTTTAAGTTATTGTGTTTCATATTGTGTATTTTTCTATTATTAACACATTTTGTTTTAATTTTATAGGTTAAAATAGTAATATTAGGTTTTTTTTTATTGATTGTTAATACATGAAAAAAAAGAGTTTTTGCAGACGTGATATTCTGTCGTGCGCGCGACTACACTTGCGAGCGCGACAAAATGTACCAAGTTTGCGCTTGAGGCTTCTGTCGTGATCGCGACAGAAGGCAATGCTAGCTGGGTGTGCAACTCGTGATGGTAATTCAGGAGTCCTGAGAAGAATGCCTAGGTAAGTGAGGTGCCTCACGAGTCGTGAAGGTGCCTCACGAGTCGTGAAGGTGCCTCACGACTCGTGAAGCGTGACTGGATATTCAGGTACGTCTTTTCTCTTTTGTTTTATTTACTTCTTATTTTTCTATTAATTTGCATTAAATTTTCTTTTTACTCAGAATGATATGTCTTAATTTCAATTAAATTAACTTAATTTAAACCTAAACCCTAAAAACACAAGATTAGTAATTAAAGAGGGAAATTTTAATTTCAAACCCCTAACTTCATGACTTTTCAAATTCTAAAGTTCCCTCTTCTGTTGATTTCCTTTATCTTTTCACTTTTACCTCTTCCTTTTACTTTTTCTTTATCATGTCGAACCTCACGAGTCGAACACCCATCAGATCACCATTTTATATTCTTTATTTCTTCTTCCTTTACACATATTTTCACGCGTTCATACTCTGTTTTTCCTTCGTTGTTCTCCTTCTTCATATCAGCATTCTATTTCTTTTACATATCTTCCATTTTCTTAGGGTTTGCATGGTTCTCTTCAATCTCGATTTCTCAAGCATATCCATTTTCCTCTTTGTCATAAGTTTCTTTGGTAGTCAGACTCTATTTCGTGTAACTTTCCTTCGTTTAAGATTCTTATTTCTTTCGGCATTCTTCCGTAACAGACATCAACTTTCCACAGGAGTTTCATTTCTTGCATATTTTCATTTCACCTCTGTTCATACTTTATCTCTATTTACATTGCATTTCTATCTTTTAACACATAAAAATGGTGAGAACAAAAAACCCATCTTCCTCACGTACTGAACCAGAAAGACAGGAGGCTCAAGAGGGCAATATTGCTGCTCATTTTGGTGCTTTATTTCCCATATTTTCCATAGATGAAAGTAGTAGATTTCTTACCCTTTGTGATAGACCATTATTGCAATGTAAGCATTTTCCTGATTCTTTGCTCGCACAAGTTGGCATGTTAGATGTTGTTACTGAAATGTTGAGATTTTGTTACTTGTTGAAATTTACAACTATGCATGAAGATGTTCATCCTGATTTAGTTTTAAAGTTTTACACCACATTGAAAAAGAATGAAGATAATGAGAATTGGTTGGATTTTAGGTTGGCTAGTAAACCATATACTTTGACCTATTTTATGATGAATAGGATGTTTAGATTTTTCCAAACTGGTTTAACTAATCCGCCTAAATCTTTCAAGCCTAATGAATTTTGGAATTTTTTAACTGAGTTGACAACACCTTATAGGGCTAGAGATGCTAAGTCTATGTTTATTAAAGATTTAAAATATTGGATATTGCATAAGGTTGTAGCTTCTGTAGTTTTTAATAGGTCTGAATTTAACAGAGTTTCATATCATGAGTTGTTTTTGATGTGGTGTATCCATGAACATAAAGATGTATGTTGGCCTTACTGGGTTTTTACTCAATTGTTGCAATGTGTTAATAAGCACGATTCACCCTTTAACTCATGAGCATGTCATTTCTAGTATTGCAAGGAATTTAAATGTGGATTTTAGTGCAATATATCGAGTTTTTCCTTGTCTTTATTTTACTAAGCCTGTGTTGGTGCGTGGAGAGGTAGTTGGTAATAATTTTCAGGAAATTCCACATCGTGCTCGGTCGTGTTGGAGGGATATTCCTGGATCTTCTGTGCCACAAGGGGAACCACAGGAAGAGAAGGTTGGTGACGAGGGGGCAAGTGAAGATGCAGCTATGCCTAATGTTCCAGCGGATGTGACTGCAGCACATGATGTTGGATTATCTAGCCATACCATACCCGACGTGCTTGACCAGATTTTACAAAATCAGTTGACTATGCAAGATCAGCTCTCCTCTATAGCAAGACACCAAAGGCGATTGGAGTATAGGATGGATAATTTTATCGCTCAATCTGAATTTGAGGTTCTATCACCTCCACCTTCGCCATGAGCAGGGAGTTTTTCTTCTCTTTGTTTTATTTATTTCTTTTAATTCTTTATTTTGTTTCATTTCTTCACATTGCAGACAATGTGTGTTCTAAGTGTGGGGGATTGAGTGTGTTTATTTGTGTGTTTTTGTTTTTTATATTTACATATGTTTAATATGTTAATTGCATGTTTGTTTGTATGTGTTTATTGTTCAATTAGGCTTGATAAGTGAGTTTTATTATAAGGCATTATTCAATTGTCATGTTATATAAGTTGTTAGTCATTTATCTTTTATGCTCATTTTTCTCAGTTTTTCAAAATTTTTGGTATGTGTTTTAGGTTTTTCAAGTTATTTTCTTTTACTTCTTTCAACATTATGGATTAGTTAGTCTTTTTTACTAACTATGTTTTTAAAGTTAGGATTTGCTCATTTAGTTTAAAATTTTAGGTTTCTAGTTGCCTAGTGGAAACTATAGCCATAATACTTACCCTATGTCTTTTTAATGATGGATGAGGACTTAGAAAAAATAAAAAGAAAAAAAATAAGTGGGATGGAGCATAAAATGCGCCTATAGTGTTCATAAAAAGAAAGCAAGATATACATCCAAAATTGAAATGTATGGGATGGAGCGTAAAAAGCACCCATATTACTTTCTCTTGCTATACATGGGATTAAATCAAGAAATATACCCATGTAAAAGAAAGACAAAAAAATAAAAGAAAAAAAAAGTCTAAAAATGCCATGAGATTGGATTAAGGGTAAGTGAGCTCAAAGCTGTCCTAAATGCACCTAGCAACTTTAGAATTTTTTACTTTATGATCAAATTTCTCTCTTTAAATCATGTTTAGTTTTTTGAGACTTATACTCTTAATGTTGGAATTAGTAAAATTAAGTGACTTGTTACAATTTTAAATACATGATTTGAAATTTGATTTACTAATATTTTTGAGTCTTTAAGATATTTGATCTTTTCAATTATATTATATATGCTGAATGGACAGTGTTGTATAATGATATTTACTGGCTGTTGAATTTTCTTATTTCTTTTGTCTTGCTTGAGGACAAGCAAGGCTTAAGTGTGGGGGAATTTAATAGGTGCTTAATTGATATAATATTTAGCATGTGTTTTGTGCAAATTATAAAGTTAAATATGTAATATTTTTCGTGTTATTCATGTTAGTTTATGAGTTTATGTGCTTTGTAGGTTGATCTATATGAAAATGGAAAGAATGGAGCATAATTGGGAAATAATAGAGAGAACTGGGCAGAGATCAAGGATGCTCACGAGTCATGAATGAAAGTCATGTCTCGTGAGAATGCAGGTATAGAAAGGAGGTTGGAGAAGAGAAGAAGGAGCTGTGAGAGTAGGATCACGAGTCGTGAAAGACCATCACGACTCGTGACGACGCAAAGAGACCAGCTACCAAAGAGCAGGAGAAAGTGAAGAACGAAGGAGCAAGGATCACGACTCGTGAAAGGAAGTCACGAGTCATGAATGTCCAGAAAGACAGGCAGCGAGGAAAGAAAGAAAAAAGGAAGAAGAGAAGAAGAAAGGGAAGAGAAGCCGAGACGTGAGCCAAAGTCGCGACTCACACGCATGGTCACGACTCGTGAAAGACCATCACGAGTCGTGAAAGGCTAGAGAGGAGCAGGGGAAAGAAAGAAGAAAAAGAAGGAAAAGAGAGCGGTTCCGTGTTCTGTCGCGAGCACGGCAGTCTAGCGACAGAACTAGCCGTTGGGCAGTTTTTCCCTGAAAAGTCATTTGAAAAGGCACCTTCTTCAATCAAACATTGCAACTGTCTGAAAGGACATCTCCAAGGGACACAATCTTTAGAATTTTATAAATATCAATTGTTAACTGTAATTTTATATGATGTAATTTAGGTTGGAATTTTTATTAAGTAATTTTTCTATAGTTTAAAGAACAGTTTCTCTTAGTTTAAGTTCTAAGTAGTTTTTCATGTTTTGAAGAGGAAGATCAAGGCGAAGGAAAATTTATTACAAGGGCTTGAGGAAATTGCACAAGTCATCTTTCTCATTACTCTTACCTGTTATTTCTTCTCTGTAAATTAATAAATATTACTTCAATGAATTTGAATGTTATTATTATTCTCTACTTTCATCTATTCTAAGAGTTTTTGAATGCATAATTTCTATTAGTACAATTGCATAATTTTTATAAGTTAAGATAGAGTCGAGAGATCATTTTAACTTAAATCTAATAGAATTTCATTATCAAAACATAACTAGAGAGATCAGTATGTTGGGATAGTTGTTATAGGTTGGTAAATATTCTTAAAGTATATTATTAGAGTTAACTAGTTCACTAATGAGAATTAGGAGTTAGTGCTTTAAGTGTATACTTTGAGCATTCTAATTCATGTCGAGAGAATGAGTTAGAAATATATTCTAACTTGGCTTGCATGAAAAGATGATTATTATTAATTGGAATGATGGATCAAGTTCATTATTTTAAGTTCTTCATTAAATGTTTTGTCTTCTTCGATTAACTTGAAATAGGCTTAATTAGTTTATTTGATAGAGTAGTTTAGATTTAACCAATAAATTAATTATCATTGTAAAAAAGGTTAAAATTAAGTAGTAATAGTGAGCAAAAATCACATTCCTCATGGGATCGACATCTTTTTTACTATTTCGGTACACCGTATACTTGCGAAAATTAGCCCCTATAAAATATGCTAACAATGCTCTAATTGACCCTGGCTCCACACACTCATATTTGTGCGAAAGTATATTGTTTGATAAGATCCATAATGTTGATCAGTTAGATTATGAGGTTTGTGTGACCAGTCCTTTATGGCATAGTGTCAATGTGAGTAGAGTGCATAGGAATTGTCCTCTTTTGGTTCAGGGTGTTGAGTTTTCGGCGAATTTGATTGAGTTGTCGTTTCAGGAGTTTAATTTGATTTTGGGTATGGATTGGCTTAGTAAGCATAGAGCAGTGGTTGACTGTCATAGGAAGGTAGTTGTGTTGCGAGATAGAGAGCAGTCTTCGATTTTGGTTAAAGGTTTGGGTTTGAGTTCATTGAGTAACGTGATTTTCGCCATGAAAGCTAAGCAGTTTATGAGGAAAGGATGTGAGGCATTCTTAGCAGTTGTGTTGGATTTGAAGCGTGATCAGGTAGAGATTGAGGATATTCCAGTTGTTAGGGAGTTTGGAGATGTATTTCCGAGTGAATTGCCCGGATTGCCTCCCTAGAGAGAAGTGGAGTTGTCCATAGAGATTTTGCCGGGTACTTCGCCCATTTTGAAAGCACCTTATCGGATGGCTCCTGCAAAGTTGAGGGAACTCAAAACTCAGCTATAAGAGTTATTGGATAAGGGGTTTATTTGACCTAGCATATCTCCAAGGGGAGCACCGGTTTTGTTTGTTAAGAAGAAAGATGGCTCTTTGAGGATGTGTATCGACTATAGGCAAATCAACAAGGTCACAGTGAAGAACAAGTATCCTTTGCCTAGAGTCGAGGATTTGTTTGATCATCTTAGAGGTGCGGGTATTTTCTTCAAGATTGATCTTCGGTCAGGTTATTATCAGCTTTGAGTTCAGGATACGGATGTGGTTAAGACTACATTTCGGATGCGGTATGGCTACTATAAGTTTCTTGTGATGCCATTTGGTTTGACCAATGCACCTGAGGCTTTCATGGATTTGATGAACCAAGTGTTTAGGCCATATCTAGACCGATTTGTAGTAGTGTTTATTGATGACATTTTGGTTTAATCGAAGGATGAGAGTGAGCATGCAAAGCATCTTCGGTTAGTGCTGCAAGTTTTGAGGGAACATTATTTATTTGCGAAGATTAGCAAGTGTGACTTTTGGCTTCGAGAGGTGTCTTTCTTGGGTCATATTGTGTCAGCTAAGGGTATTCAAGTGGATCCAGCTAAGATTGAGGCAATTGTGGATTGGAAAGCGCCTAGGAATGTCCCTAAAGTGAGAAGCTTCCTTGGTTTAGCAGGCTACTACCATCAGTTTGTGAAGGGTTTTTCGGTTATTGCTGCTCCTATGACTAGATTGTTGAGGAAAGGAGTCAGATTTGAGTGGTCGGATAAGTGTCAGCTATGCTTTGAGAGGTTGAAGAGTTTGTTAGTTAAAGCTCCTGTACTGACTCAACCCACCTCGGGTAAAGAGTTCGTTATGTACAGTGATGCTTCGGGTATTGGACTCAGATATGTGTTGACGTAAGAGGGTAAAGTTGTGGCCTATGCATCTCGTCAGTTGAAACCTAATGAGAAGAACTATCCAATGCATGATTTGGAATTGGCGGCTGCGATCTTCTCTTTGAAGATTTGGCGGTATTATCTGTATGGGGAGAAGTGTAGGATTTTCACAGACCATAAGAGTTTGAAATATCTCCTCACGCAGAAAGAGTTGAACATGAGGCAGCATCGATGGTTAGAGTTGTTCAAGGACTACGACTACATTGTGGATTACCATCTGGGTAAAGCCAATAATGTGGTTGCGGATGCTTTGAGTTGAAAGTCAGTTTCAGCTTTGTTTTTTAGGCGGTTCAGATGGAGGTTTGATTTGGATGGTGCTTTGGTTGCCCAATTGAGAGTGCAGCCTACTTTGAGATAGTCGATTGTGGCTGCTCAGAAGAATAATTTGAGATTGCAGCGGGTTTTGCAAGAGGTTCAGCAGGGTAAGCAGTCTGAGTTTTTGATTTTGGATGGGGTGCTTATGTATAGGGATCGCTTATGTGTGCCTGAGAATGATGAGTTAAGGAAGAAACTTTTGAGTGAGGCACACAATACGGTCTTTACTATACATCCTGGTAGTGAGAAAATGTATAGGGATATGAAGCAATTCTACTGGTAGTCTGGGATGAAGAGAGCCATTGTGGAATTCATGGCAAAGTGTTTGATGTGTCAACAGGTAAAGGCTAAGCATTAAGTCCCTTCGGGATTGCTCACTCCTTTATCCGTTTCGCAGTGGAAGTGGGATGATATCGCCATGGATTTTGTATCGGGTTTGCCAGTGACTCAGAGGAAGCATGACTCGGTTTGGGTTATTGTGGATCGACTTACGAATTCAGCTTATTTTGTGCTGGTTAGAGTGGATTACTCGATAGATAAGTTGGCCAGTGTATATGTGGATGAAGGAGTTCGGTTTCATGGAGTGCCGTTGTCGATAGTTTCAGATCGGGATTCAAGGTTCACATCTAAGTTCTGAAAAGAGTTGCAGAGAGCTTTAGGTACCAAGTTGAACTTCAGCACATCGTTTCACCCTCAGACAGATGTCAGTCCGAGCGAGTTATCATGATTTTAGAGGATATGCTTCGAGCTTATGCTTTAGATTTTTCTGGCAATTGGGACCAGTATGTGCGGCTTATGGAGTTTGCCTACAACAACAGTTTTCAATCGAGCATTGAATGTCACTATTTGAGGCTTTGCATGGTCGACCGTGTAGGACTCCAGTTTGTTGGAAAGAGTTAACCGAGCGATCTTTTATTGGGCCAGAGATGATTAGGCAAATCGAAGAGAAGATTAGAGTTGTGCAGCGAAATCTGAAGGTGGCTAAGGATAGGCAGAGATCCTATGCCAATTTGAAGAGAAGGATATTCGGTTTGAAGTCGGGGACAAAGTTTTTCTTAAGGTTTCACCTTGGAGGAAAGTATTGCGGTTTGGCAAGAAAGGTAAACTTAGTCCTCGGTTCATTGGACCTTTTGAGATTTTGGATAGAGTTGGTCCGGTAGCCTATAGGTTGGCTTTACCGATGGAGTTGGCTAAGTTGCATGACATTTTCCATGTCTCCATGCTTTGATGGTATAGATCAGATCCGTCGTTTCTGTTGTCAGTTCAAGATATTCGGATCCAGTCGGATTACTCCTATGATGAAAAGCCGAAGGCTATTGTAGCTCGGGAAGTGAGACAGTTGAGAAACAAGCAAGTCCCTTTGGTCAAGGTTCTTTGGCAACATCACGGAGTCGAGCAAGCGACTTGGGAACCAGAGGCAATGATGAGGATTTAGTATCCGCATTTGTTCAGTTCAGGTGAGAATTTCGAGGACAAAATTTTTGTTAGTAGGGGAGAGTTGTAACACCCCGATTCCCCCCTAATAGTTTGAGCCATGTTTGCAATGTGTATGTGTGCATGTGTGAGAGTTTTGGCTTGTGTCAAGGGCATTTTAGGTAAAATGCATATTTTTATGGGCTTTTATAGAGTGTGGTTACATATATGTCAGTAGGGTGTTTGTGTATTGGGTTGTCTTAGTGTGTGTGCATGTGCATATGGAAGTAGGATGTGTATTAGTGGAGCTGGTCTTGTGTGTTTGTGATGCATGGTTGTAGGGTGTGAATTATCAAATCCACCAATCACAAGGTGACATGTGGAAAGGGGAATTAAGATGGGTAAATAGTGTGGAGAGAGAAAGAGAGAGCAGAATCGGTTCTTCCTCTCCCGTTCTCCCTTCCTCCTCCCCTCCTTGCTTCTTCTTTCTTCCTCTTCCTCTTGCTACCCTTGGCTCATTCTTCTTGGTTGAATTGTGGGTGGATCTTGGTAATTCTAAAGAGTTGATTTGGTAAGTATTGTGAGTTTCTTCTTCTTTTTCTTCATTTTCTTCTCTTGTTCTTGTTTTTAGTTAGATTGGGTTTTAAATTAGGTTTTTGTGTTTGCATATATTTTGGATGTTCTTGTTTAATTGAGCCTCCTCGCGATCCCAAGGGAAAGGAGAAGGCTAGTGGGAGTGGTGTTAAGTGATTGGAGTAAAGGAATTTCAGGTTTGGAAAATTATGTGCATTTTGATGATTTTGTTCTTTGTTGAGTTTTCTAGAGATTGTATGGTTAATTGAGTTTATGATGGTTTGTATGTCATGCATTTTGAGTTGTTGAGTTGATTAAACTTAGATTGTGATTTTGTTGGACTATATATGCATTTGGTTATGTTTTAGATTATAATTGTTGAATTTTGGGTTGGATGACTTGATCATGGTTATTGCATGTCTTTCTTTGGATTATGAGTTTTTAAGGTGGGTTTAAGTTGGTTTTGTTGTGTTGAATGTTTAAATTCTGGGTATGTTGAGTTTGGTTTTGAGTTGGGGTGAAATTCTAGGAATTTTCTTGGTTTGGGTCGATCCACACGGCGGTATGGTATTGCATACCACCGTGTGAATCGTCAGTTTTCCTTCAGTATTGCTTGTCCGTGATTTTACACGGTGGTAAGGACATGCCATACTGCCTTGTAAAGTTATTCTGCCTTGAAGGAATTCTGGGCTGTGCATTTTACACGGGGGTATGGATTCTCCATACCGCCGAGTAAAAGCATTCTGCCTATTGTGTGTGGCATGTTACACGACTGTATGGTTTTACCTTACCACCATGTAGGATGTTTTACACGGCAGTAAGTGTATATCATACCGCCGTGTAAAACGTCTCTGCCCTACAAATTTTGAAGTTTGCAATTTTCGTCTTTTTAATTCCTTTTTCATTTATTATTAGTCTTAATCTTATTTGGTGTCATTTCAATTAGCTACTAATGTTAATTGTATTTTCTTGTGCCTTATCAAATTATATTGGAAGTTGTGTTTGAATATGGAATGTGTTATGCATATCTAAGTTCATGGTTCTGCTTTATAAACAATATGTTATACATGAATGTGATTTAATGGATTATGCATGACCTGTAAGAGTCAGTCTAGTGGATAGTTAGGCATGCCTAAAAGAGTCATTTTGCTGCAGCCTCTGTACTGTTCTGGACCCTGATAAGGTGCCCATTTAGTTCCTCGCGAACTTCAATGTGTATGGATCTTGTTTCAGATCCCCTTTGTAAAATGTTTTGAAAAGAGAAAATATGATATTGTTTTCCGATTCGTACCCGTAAGGTACCACCATGCGTCGATTCATACCCATAAGGTACTGCCATACGTCAATTCATACCCATAAGGTACCGCCATGCATTTACTCGTTATCCACTATTGTGAGTCAGCAGGTGTTATGATTTGTTCTGTCATGAATATAAGTATGTGAATTCGAATGAGTATGATTATAAGTAATTGAATCTGAATGACTCTAATATGAGCATATGAATCTATTGGCATATGAATATGTTTATTGAACCTTTGAATGGTTATGAATGGAATTCTATTGTGATTATATCTTATGAATATCAATATGCCATATCGTATGTGATTTTCCTTGACGACCATTGTGAATGGCCATCCATATTATTGTTGTTTGTTTTCCCACTAAGCGTTATTGCTTAGCACGGTGTTTTCACCCGTGCAGGTGCGGAAGGTGTATAGCTTTTGGGAGAGTCGCCGCCAATCAAGCCAACACAGTGGGATGGTTGATAGGACTTAGTGTATTTTTGTATCATCATTATTTTGTAATAGTGATCTCTCTTTGTAATTAGTTTTGTTAAGCTTCCGCTATGTATCTCTGAATGATGTAATTATGTTGGTATCAGAACAGTTTTGTAATTGAATATTGTTATATCATGAATGAATGCTCAGTCGGAAATTAAAGTTTTAATTTTCGCTGTTTATATGTATGTTTATATTATGTGAATGTATGTTTGCTCCGTTCTGTTTGGTGTGACACGCCTGCTCGTAAGGGTCTCACTCCCTCGCGGATGGGTTCCCCTACGTATGGGTGGGGGGTGTTATAATTATCCATTGAATTTAAAGCGCATTTCAATCATATTGGAAAGCATTAAATAAAGCAATAAATAAATAAATAAATAAATCACAAGAACAAAATTTGCCTCAAAAATTAATTACAAGGGCCCGAAATAAATAAGTAAATAATATCCTTCACAAAAAGAGAATAAAATATATCATACATAAATCGGAAAATTTATTGGATTTTTAGGAACATTGGTTCCTTTTTATCAATTTAAGAAAATTGGAGAATATTTTTTGGGCATTGATTCAGAAAACAGGGATGAGTGATCACATTTTAGGAAAATCAATTCTCCATTTGAAAGTGAGATTTTATTGGTTAAAGTTGGACATTGGTCCATTTTATTAGGAAAAATTCCAATTTTAATTATTGTAAAAAATATGATTTTCTATAATATGGACGAATTTAAAATACATTTTTGCAGGCAACAAAAAAATATATATATAATAAAGCAAAAATACAACAATTAGAAATGCAAACCCAAATTTTGAAGGTCTTTAATTGTCCAATCCTCCGGCCGTTAAGAAATGTCACTCAAGGTGAAATAAACAAATTTTAGGGCAATAAAAAAGAATAAAATAAGATGTTAGTAAATTAAATCAAAATAATAAAGCATGATATAACCAGACAACCAATAACATTATATAACATTCAATTAAATTAATTAAATATAAACAATCAATTAAATACAAATGATCAATTAAGTTAATTAAATATGAACAATCAATTAAACCAATTAAAAATAAATAATCTATTAAATTAATTAAAACATAAACAATCAATTAAATACAAATGATCAATTAAATTAATTAAATGTAAACAATCAATTAAATTAATTAAAATATAAACAATCAATTAAAAATAATAATCAATCAAATTAATTAAAATATAAAACAATGTCAACAATTGCATTAATAGGAGATAAAATGAATAAAAATAAAAGAAAATAAATAGAGGATAAAAATAACAAAAAACCAGTATTTATATTTATTTTTAACGGAATATACATGCAAAACTAATAAACTGAGAATGACTAGTGTAAGAAAATGCAATATGTATATTCTAAAGAAAAAGGAAGAAATGCATGAAAGAAAGGAAATTGGTGGCCCACATGCATGCATGCAACAACAAAAGAAAAAGAAAAAAAAATAGAAAAAATACAGTAGGCTTAAATGACAGAAAATGGAGGAATAAGATTGAAATGCATGCAAAGTAAGTTGGGCCACGTGAACAGTGACCATGGTAAAGAAACTAAAAAGCCATACACAAAGGATAATAATAATAATAATAATAATAATAATAATATTTGAAAATATATTAATATAAATAATAATAATAATTAAGCTAAATAAAAATAACAATAATAATAAAATAAAATAATAAAACAAAAGAGAATAAAATACCTATAAATGAAGAAAACTAAAATAAAAATAAAATAAGTGAAGTGCACACACAGTGACCCAAACAATTGAAATGAAATCATGCAAAAAAAACAATATGTAAATCACGTGGAAATCACGTGGAAGGCAAAGCAACAAGACAAAAATTACTGTAGATTGATCCAAAACATAGAAAATACAATGTAAAGAAAAAAAATATGCATTGCAAAAATAGCACTTAACAAACGATAATAATGATGAAATAATAATAAAATTAAAAAATTAATATGATATATAAAATATGTTTACTAAATAGAATAAAAATGATAATAAAATAGAAATTATATAAAATAAGGAAAATTTAAACAAATGAGAAAAATGAAAAAAAGAAAACATGGAAAAGTTGACAGTGGCCAAGCAAATGAAAATAAATCATGCAACAACATGAGCAGGGGACGTGAGCGGGAAGTAGCAGGGGAAAGAGGGCCAATGGGCGAGGTCGGGTGAGCGACGGGGTGGTGACTGACGGCCGTCGGTTGCCGTATGCTCGTCCCGACAACTGGAAACGACTTCAAAAACCAGCAACAATTAGAATACAGGAGTGAATTTTTGGGGCTAATGAGAATGAGGTAAGACTTAATTTATGCAGAAAACCATTTAAAATTAATCACTAAACAAGAAAGATCAAAGATTAAAGCATAAAATACAAAATCAAAAATCAAGGAATGTAAAAAGGAAAAACAGAGGCATAGAGAAGATGATGAACAGTAAAGTCATTTTTGTGGTTTTTAATCTTTTAAACCATGAAAACTATCACAAACCTTGAATAGATCAAAGATAAAATGGGATAAATAGTTAGCACGTAATATCATCAATTGAGAAATCAAAGCAAATGAAATCAAATTTAACAAATAACTAGATGAAAAACAGAGGTTTACATATTCAAACACATGGTTTTTTATAGAGAAGATGACAATGATTGAAGATGATGAATAATGTTTTTCATTTTAACCCATTTATTCTGTTTTTTGTATGGTTTTGATGGGTGCCTATGGATTAATAGCCAATAGAAATACAAACAACAAGAAACAACATAATCAAGAAATTAAATATCAAACTAATGCAAATATATACAAACAAACTTGACCCCTTTTTACACTGTCCTGAGTTGCAAACTTTTGATGTTACCTTCAGATTTGTGGCCTCTAGATCGAGAATGAAAACGCTTTCAACTCTCCTTGGACTAGCTTTTATGTCTCAGTTTCTCCTTCTCTTTTTCCTCTCTCTCGCTTGCTTTTGGGTCTGTGTTCTTTCTCGGGTCTCCTCTCTCTTTTCTCTCTTTTTTTTTCTTTCCTTTCTTCTTCTTCAGGTCTTTTTCTCTTGGCGGCTCCCTTCTATTATTTTTTTTCTTTATTTCTGCCGCCTCCCCCTATTAGGTCTAGGTTAGTTTGTTTTTATATCCTAGTTTTAGGTAAGTTACCTAAATACCCTCTTATTTGTGCTTCTTCTTATCCTCCTTTTTTTATCTTTATTTTTCTAATTATCATATATTCTAATTAATTAATCTCTCTACTTACCTTCTAATTTATTTTCTCTTTAATTTAATAATCCTATAATATCAATTAATTAAATTAACCTAATCTTAATTTTAATTTAATTTTAATTTTAGTTTTTATTATTTTATATATATTTTTTATAGAAATTATTAAAATTTGCCTAAAAGACCCTGTTAAAACCCTAGTCCATAGAGAGCCATAGTACTTTCATTCTCTGTCTATTTTTGAATAAATATTATCATCATTGGGTAACTCTGACCAATGATGCCTCAGGACCCGGTGTCTACAGTTGCCCCCAGTTTTGGGAAACATAGTGCCTGGGTGCCTAGGTGAGCCAAAACTCAAAGAAAGAAAAGAGAGACGCGTACCTTAGGCAGCTGTCTTCCCGGTCTGAGTGGAGCTATTCGGGGTAGTTACCGTCTGTCTGTCAACGTGTTAACCCTTGTTGCTATGGCATCTAACCTGTGCGGTGTCCAGCCTTTTGTTCAGTGTGTAACCTCTATCATTTTGACATCTAACCTATGCGGTGTCTAGCCTCTGTTGTTTCGGTATCTAACCATTTGGTGTGGTGTCTAACCTTCCTCGTTTCGGCATCTAACCCATGCGGCATCTAGCCTCAGCCGGGTCGGTATCTAACCTTTTGGTGTGGTGTCTAACCTTCCTCGTTTCGACATCTAACCTATGCGGTGTCTAGCCTCAGCCGGGTCGGCATCTAACCTTAAGGGTTGCCTTCTTAAGAGGACTTGGAGATTGACTGCCCCCTGAGAGGTCTTTCTTTAATTTGCCCCCTGAGAGGTCTTGGGTTGATTTGCCCCCTTAGAGATCTTTGGTTGGTTTGCCCCTTGAGAGGTCTTTGGTTGACTGGAATCGCCCCTTGAGGGGACCTGGAGATTTGCCTCTTGAGAGGGCTTGGAGGCTTGCCTCTTGAGAGAGTTTGGGAATTGACATCGAGTAGACTTCATCTTTGTCTGATTGCTTAGTACAGGTGAATGCCTACATTGTGCCGAAGTCGACCTTACTTGGCTCTTACGCGTGCAATCTTTATTTTGAGTGGCCAGGAGTCCACTGAGGGTATAGCTTGGCCATTCGCCTTGTTTGATGCCTCTCAGTGACCTAGAGCTCGTCTTAGCTAAAAAAAAAATTTTGACTCATAATTTTTCCTTTTCAAAGAAAACTGACCCGTGCACATCTCTGCCCCTCGGTCAAAGAGCAATTTGCCCCCAAGGCCTTAACTCGCGTCCTGAATTGTGCATTATTTGCTCGAAGGGGAAAAATGTGGGCTGCCTTATCCCCCCATACACTATTGGTCGGTTATTAAAGATAGTGCGTCCCTTGTCGATTTTCACACTAGCTTTTCTTAGCGGGAAATGTGTCCTTTTCGGATTTTCACATAACCCTGTGCCAAATTTTTGCCTGGAATGGACTCAACCCAATCCAGCGGCTTTTATTCATTTTATAATTTTTTTTATAGGACAAACTGCTTGTTTTCAGGTTTTCACCCTACTCTTTAGCCTAACTTTTGCTTAGAGAGCCAATTACGATTTTCATCTCTAACGGCCTCTTTTTTTTTTTCTTTTTTTTTTTCGTAAACAGTTGCCTAGGTTTCAATTTTTTTCATGAGGATGCTACATGATCAGCTAAGGCAAATCAGCTGAAACGTAGGGGTGACGATAGCAAAGGAGGCCGAAAAGAGCTGTGCAACCTTTATGCTGGAAATTAAATAATTTCGAGTATGCGAGATAAGGTGCTCTATTTATATCAATACATCATGGCATAAATGAGTATGTTCCAATTTGATTTCAACACACACGATCGTCATTTGGCATTAGTCTCAAAAATACAAGACCCTATCTAATCTCGAGATAGATCCCAAAACATCAAACTCCTGTTATCAATTAGCCCTCTCTGGTTTTTATGATTGAATATTTTCTCTTTACTCCTAATTTTTGCCCAAGATGCCTTTCGGTTTTCACCTTGACGGGGTTCCTAATTTTAGTAAGGTTGCCCTTTTTTCTGGTTTTCAACCCGCGGGGCATCTTATTATTTATTGTACTCTTTTCTTTTTTTTTAAACCTTTTCCATGGAACCTTTCTTAATCTACCGGCATCAATTGGTTTCTTCCATCTTTCCTTCGTCTTTGACAGCTGGGAAGACAACTTCTTCTAACAGCGTTTTCTTTTAACATCAAAAGCTTTTTCTTGACCCAGGCACAAACTAACTGAGATAGTGAGTTATTTTTTTTTTTGCCTGAAACCTGAATGTCCAATCTCCCACCCCAGTTTGTCGGTTTTGGTGGCTCAATTTCTATAGTAGCCTTTGATGGCTCAGATTAGGCTGCAAGTTAACCTCAGGTGGTTTAGGGTAAAACTGTGGTTCTGCTCTTTGTTTTTCTTTGTACCTTTTTTTTTTTAATGAAAGGTAATGAGCTCTGTTTCCAAGTTTATCTATGAGTGCCCATGCCTTACTCGTCTTAGACCCAGATGGTTAAAGGTTAATTTTTGATTTGTTTTGTGGTAAATTACTCTAATGGTTGAGAGGAATGGATTCTAAGGCTTGGTTCTAATGATCTACTTCTTGGGAAGGCTCAGAATTTCATTTTTTTAAGCCCCTTTTTTTTTCTTCTTTTCTTTTCTCTCTCTTCTTTTTTTCATCGAATTTTGACTCTATCAGGCTACTTCGTATGCGTCTTCAATTTTGAGGAAGCAAAGGAATGACCTTTGGAATTTTATTTATTGTCATGCTGGTGTATTAAAGCAGCATTTATCCCAATAACACTCTTATCAATGTCCTTCTAGGTCTAGGAACAAGTTTTTTTTTCATCACTCAGAACATTCCTGTCTTCAGGAGTGATATTAGATGCTAATGGGATCTTGAGATTGAATAAGGCAGTATTCATCAAGTTAATATCAAATGCAAATAATTTGTGGTTGCAATCATGCATAATGAAATCATGAGAACATAAGCAAAAAGTCATTGATGTAATTAATGTAAATAGTATTGCATACACATAAATTGAAAAGTTCGATAATAAAAGGAAAAGCACATCTAATAGAAAAACTTCTCTCCTACTACTTGTTATGCGGTAGTCACCTTCCAAAATTTTATATTTGCGTCTTGAAATCCCATCATGCTTTCTTCCTCTTCTCTCTCCTCTCAGGGTGGGTGATCTCCTTAGAATCAATAAGGTCTTGGATCTTATTCCTCAAGGTTCGGCAATAATCCGTCAAGTGCCCAGTATGCTGATGGTAGGCACAATACTGCTGTGTCCCGACTGGCCTTGAGTCATGGCTGGCTTGGGTGTTAATGGCCTCAACTTGCCCTCTTATGTCAATTTCTCTAATACCCAAGATAAAGACCGGCCTAGATTAGAATAGTACCTCTGAGCGCGTCCAGCATTAGCAGTTGAAATCTCGACTGTCAGCCACTCCTGCTATTACTGCCCCCAGCGCCACTTGACTTGTGCCCTGATTGGTACCCGAAGTTACTTTGGCTCACTTTTTTCGCCAGATACTCACCTTCAGCCTCTATAGCTATGTCCTTTAGAGACTCCCAATCTTTGAGCCCCTTCATCTTTAACCCTTCCTTGAGATATGGACTAGCATTTCAGATGAATAAGCGGATTGATCTGAAGTATCCAATTTTCTCTTTATTTCCATTACCCGATTCCTCCATCAAGTAAGATACTCGTGGAATGACTCGTTAGATCCCTGTTAAAGCAACTCTAGATCCTTCAAAGTAACCTTCATTCGAGTGCTACAATCGTATTACTTGAGGAACTCTTCAGTCAATAGATCCCAATCTTCTTTCGCCCTCCTATCCAGATAGTGGTACCAGTCCACAGCAGGCCCTATCAATCTGAGGCAAAAATATTCTACCTTCAGTCTCTTGGTGAGCCTAGTTCCCTTCATTACAAGTGTGTACTGCTTGTTGTGAGTGGATGGATCTAAGGTGCCATCATACTCGAGCAGCTCGGGCATTTTAAATTTCTGAGGGAGCCTCTCCTCGTCATCCAAATTCCTATCTTCGGGACTTTTCCCCTTCCTAGCAGACAATAAATGGGCTATCGCTTCAATTTTCTCTTCTATTTTCCTTAAAGCGGCATTATCTTTAGGAGGTCAGGATCTTACAAACGTGGATTCCTCATCCTCGTCTTCTACAAAATCCTCTTTAGGCCTATGTTCTCCAAACCTTCTAGGCTCAACATTCAGAAATGGTTGTACAACTGCCGCCAGAGGTACCTCCCCAATCGAAACCTGTTCGACTTGGCCTCCGGCTGGAGCGACAGGTTGTTAGCCTACTGGAGGTATAAGAGAAGCAATTAGGTCGCCCATCATAGCCATCATCCTACGTTCAAACTCCTCAAATCTGTGCTCCATTTCTTGAACCCTCTGGTCCAACTCTTCAGTGTCATTTGACTCTAGGTTGGCCATGTCTGAAGGTAAGTATTCGATGCTATCCAAAAGTGACTCTAGACCTTGACGCGAGACTCGCTCTATTGACTCAAAGAATTAACCTCTCCTTGCCAATCGGCCATCTAGACCCCTGGACCACTAACTCAAATCTATGATGGCTGATGGGTTAAATTGTTAGCATGATGCATAAATGTCATGAAAGATGCATAATTGTGTTTATGCAATATAGACCACCACATACAAGCAAATAGATCCTTTCAACCTTGTTACTCCCACACACGAGGTAGTGCTATCTCTCTCCTAGGTGGGCTTAAACCATGGGTTAGCGGGGAATTCAATGGACGCGTATGGTGCATGGTGAGAAACTAGCAGCATAACACTCTTAATTTAAAAGCACATGCGTATGGATTTTGGCTATTATATATTTAGAGCTTTCAAACAGACTAAAAATGGGCCCACTGGGGCATGAAAGGCTTTGATGAGTGTCCAATTAATATGTTTGAATTGGTTCAATATTTAAGGGCCCATGTAGCAAGCACATTGTTAAGGTACATATCACCTAGTGGAAGTTTCTATTGCCATTATATGAGCTTTAGTTAAGGGTGGTGTTACTTTAGGTCTACCCAAGCATAGTCCCTGCCAATAGATCTAGCTCATCGTGAGCATAACAACCGATCGGGTCTCCATTTGATATACTATTAATAGCACAAGGCTCGGGCTAGTGATTATTCCGAATACTTTCCTACAATGAGTGAAAGTAGGGTCGTGTTTTAGGAATGCACTGGGGTAAATAAGGGACCAACTAACATAGTTCTAAGGCTCTAATGGATGCAATGCATTTTCAATTAGAAATGGAATTTTTAATTCTTAACAACTCAATTATAATTTTAACTTAATTCACTTTCGAAGCAAAGTTTTGATCATTCCCCAGTGGAGTCGCCACTGTGACGCGCGCCGAACCTAGCAAAGGCCCTCATAGGTGAGACCCACTTTCAGGGCTCGAGGGATTGGTTCGCGCCTTTTTGATTGTGGGCATCTTGAGACATTTTGGATGCCTCATTCCCAATAGAATATTGGAAAGGATCATCTATCCTCATGACGCCTTTAGGCACCTTTGAGGTATTTTGGAGTTGCTACCCAATTTATAAGAAATGGGGAAAGGTCTCTAACCTTGAGGGTCTTAAAGCAGAAAAGGTATTCGAAACTTTACTTTTATTAATGACTTAAGTTAAGTTTATAAATGAGTTTTAAGAAATTTAAATTCCACCTCTCATCTCACACGATTATCCATTGAATTTAAAGCACATTTCAATCATATTGGAAAGCATTAAATAAACCGATAAATAAATCACAAGAATAAAATTTGCCTCAAAAATTAATTACAAGGGCCCGAAATAAATAAGTAAATAATATCCTTCACAAAAAGAGAATAAAATATATCATCCATAAATTGGAGAATTTATTAGATTTTTAGGAACATTGGTTCTTTTTTATCAATTTAAGAAAATTGGAGAATTGTTTTTGGGCATTGATTGAGAAAACAGGGATGAGTGATCCCACTTTATGAAAATCAATTCTCCATTTGAAGGTGAGATTTTCTTGGTTAAAGTTGGACATTGGTCCATTTTATTAGGAAAAATTCCAATTTTAATTATTGTAAAAAATATGATTTTCTATAATCCGGACGAATTTAAAATACATTTTTGCAGGCAACAAAAAAAAATATAATAAAGCAAAAATACAACAATTAGAAATGCAAACCCAAATTTTGAAGGTTTTTAATTGTCTGATCCTCCGGTCCGTTCAGAAATGTCACTCAAGGTGAAATAAACAAATTTTGCGACAATAAAAAAAGAATAAAATAAGATGTTAGTAAATTAAATCAAAGTAATAAAGCATGATATAACTAGACAACCAATAACATTATATAACATTCAATTAAATTAATTAAATATAAACAATCAATTAAATACAAATGATCAATTAAAGTAATTAAATATAAACAATCAATTAAACCAATTAAAAATAAATAATCAATTAAATTAATTAAAACATAAACAATCAATTAAATGCAAATGATCAATTAAATTAATTAAATGTAAACAATCAATTAAATAAATTAAAAATCAATAATCAATTAAATTAATTAAATTAATTAAAATATAAACAATTAATTAAAAATAATAATCAATTAAATTAATTAAAATATAAAACAATGTCAACAGTTGCATTAATAGGAGATAAAATGAATAAAAATGAAAGAAAATAAATAGAGGATAAAAGTAACAAAAAACCACTATTTATATTTATTATTAACGGAATATACATGCAAAACTAATAAACTGAGAATGGCTAATGTAAGAAAATGCAATATGTATATTCTAAAGAAAAAGGAAGAAATGCATGAAAAAAAAGGAAATTGGTGGCCCACGTGCATGCATGCAACAACAAAAGAAAAAGAAAAAAAATAGAAAAAATGCAGTAGGCTTAAATGAAAAAAAATGGAGGAATAAGATTGAAATGCATGCAAAGTAAGTTGGGCCACGTGAACAGTGACCAAGGTGAAAAAACTAAAAAGCTATACACAAAGGAAAATAATAATAATAATATTTGAAAATATATTAATATAAATAATAATAATAATAATAATAATAATAATAATAATAATAATAATAATTAAGCTAAATAAAAATAACAATAATAATAAAATAAAATAATAAAACAAAAGAGAATAAAATACCTATAAATGAAGAAAACTAAAATAAAAATAAAATTAGTGCAGTGCACACACAGTGACCCAAACAATTGAAATGAAATTATGCAAAAAAATAATATGTAAATTACGTGGAAGGCAAAGCAACAAGACAAAAATTACTGTAGATTGGCCCAAAATATAGAAAATACAATGTAAAGAAAGAAAATATGCATTGCAAAAATAGCACTTAACAAACAATAATAATGATGAAATAATAATAATAATGAAATAGTAATAAAATTAAAAAATTAATATGATATATAAAATATGTTTACTAAATAGAATAAAAATGATAATAAAATAGAAATTATGTAAAATAAGGAAAATTTAAACAAATGAGAAAAATGAAAAAAAAGAAAACATGGAAAAGTTGACAGTGGCCAAGCAAATGAAAATAAATCATGCAACAACATGAGCAGGGGACGTGAGCGGGAAGTAGCAGGGGAAAGAGGGCCAATGGGCGAGGTCGGGTGAGCGACGGGGTGGTGACTGACGGCCGCCGGTTGCCGTATGCTCGTCCTCGATAGTTGGAAATGACTTCGGAAACCCGCAACAATTGAAATATAGGAGTGAATTTTTGGGGCCAATGAGAATGAGGTAAGACTTAATTTATGCAGAAAGCCATTTAAAATTAATCACTAAACAAGAAAGATCAAAGATTAAAGCATAAAATACAAAATCAAAAATCAAGGAATGTAAAAAGGAAAAACAGAGGCATAGAGAAGATGATGAACAGTAAAGTCATTTTTGTGGTTTTTAATCTTTTAAACCATGAAAACTATCACAAACCTTGAATAGATCAAAGATAAAATGGGATAAATGGTTAACACGTAATATCATCAATTGAGAAATCAAAGCAAATGAAATCAAATTTAACAAACAACTAGATGAAAAACAGAGGTTTACATATTCAAACACATGGTTTTTTATAGAGAATATGGTTGAAGATGATAAATCCATTTATTCTGTTTTTTGTATGGTTTTGATGGGTGCCTATGGATTAATAACCAATAGAAATACAAACAACAAGAAACAACATAATTAAGAAATTAAATATCAAACTAATGCAAATATATACAAACAAATGTGACCCCTTTTTACACCGTCCTGAGTTGCAAACTTTTGATGTTACCTTCAGATTTGTGGCCTCTAGATCGAGAATACAAATACTTTCAGCTCTCCTTGGACTAGCTTTTATGTCTCAGTTTCTCCTTCTCTTTTTCCTCTCTCTCCCTTGCTTTTGGGTCTGTGTTCTTTCTCGAGTCACCTCTCTCTTTTTTTTCTTTTCTTTCTTCTTCTTCAGGTCTTTTTCTCTTGGCGGCTCCCTTCTATCGTAACTCTGACCAATGCTGCCTTAGGACCCGGTGTCTACACATGGATTTTGACCAATGTGTATTTAGGCAGTCCGAATAAATTGACATGGGCCTATCGGGGCATGAAAGCCTTTGATTAGGTGACAAATCAAATTATCTGGGTTTGTCCAATACATAATGATCCATACAACAAGCATAGTATTATGGTTCATACCACCTAGGGGAAGTATCTATTTCCATTATATGAGTTTTGGTCAAAGGTGATGATACTTGAGGTCTACCCAAGCATGGTCCCTGCCAATGGGTCTAGCTCATCACGAGCGTAACGACCAGTCGAGTCTCCATTTAATATACCAAACGGTACGAGGCTTGAGCTGGTGATTATCCTTAATACTTCCCTATATTGAATGAACATACGGTCATGCTTCAGGAATGCACCGGGGTTAAAAGAGGGACCAAACTGGCATAGATCTAAGGCACTAATGAGATGCAATGCAGTTTCGAAAAAGGATGAAATTTTTAAATTAAAACTCAATTATAAGTTTTAAAAAAGGTACTTTCGAAGCGAAATGTCAAAGTAAGTCCCCAGTGGAGTCGCCACTGTGACGTGCGCCGAACCCCTGGAGGCCCCGAAAGCCCCGCTTTTAGGGTGATAGAGAGAGGTTCATGAAAACTTGTAAGAAATTACAAGTGCATCTATTTTGGGCAACAACGAGGTTTCTTAGAGTCGCCACCCAATAAAACATTAGGAAAGGTCGTCTGGTCTCAGTGAGCCTAAGACAGCGCATATGCGTCCATTTTAGGTAGGCTAGAGATATTTTGGAGAGCCCACCCCAATAGAACATTGGGATGGTCCTCTAACCTCGTGGAGCCTAGGACTATGCGAATTGGGCCTATTTTGGCAACAAGAGAAATCTTGGAGACCCCACCCCAATGGAACATTGAGATTGTAACACCCCCACCGCCGCCCCCGTTTGAAGGGCGCCGGCGGGCGTGCTACCGACGCTCACTCACAACATACATACATACATGCACTAAGCGGAAGCATTCTCTAACAATAATAATAATAAAGGCAGAACATAAATCTTATATAATCAAAATATAGAGTTATTTACAATAGCCAAAAGATTACATCTTAAATCCTTACAAAGAGTTATAAGAGCCATTATACAAAAATACTTCATACAAAAAGAATTACAGGAGGAGATAACAAAAACAACTCTACTCCTATGTGGCCGACTTGCAGATGCGCGACACGGGCAATCTCCCAAAAACATGTCACCTACACGGGACAAGAACCCATGCTAAGCGATAACGCTTAGTGGGGAGGAACAAAATACAACAGAACACTATACAATAATATCATGCACTAATACTTAAATGCAAACATGCATCAACAATACAGAAACCCCTAAAAATCAGAGGACAGAAATATTTATATATATATATATCACGAATCATTGTATGAGATCAGAATTGAAAACAGAAATCACGAAACAAATACTAATAATCACAATCACGCAATAGACAAACACTTCACTAAACCAATACTAAACTCTTCACACAATAGCCTGAATTTCAATGGTGGAGGATACGGGAACACGGCATGGGAGACCGAAGCCTCAAAAACAGTTTTAATACCCGAAGGTAGCGCGGGAGACCGGAGTCTCAAAACGTTTTATCACTACACGGAAGATGACCATCTCAGAGGTCGACCGCTTCGCCCAAACGGGGCGGACACGGGCAGCTGCACTCATAATCCTTCTTAAGCATGCTTAATTATCCACTACCTTGACACTTCAGGCTCGACAACTCACTCTCAAACACAACACTTACTACACAAGTCTCGAATCAAAACTCCAACATCAAAATAATTCACTACAACAGCACTAATATCATAAAGTCAACAAAACATAACTCAATCATGAACCATGCAATACTGAGAAACCTTGCAAAGTGGAAAAAAAGAATCACATTTAGAAAATAAGTCAGGCAGGAAGGGCCTCTGTCGTGATCGTGACAGGTGTCACGCTCGCGACAGAGCATGGGGTACCTCCTCGCGAGCTCGCGCCAGAAGGCATGCTCGCGATGAAGCACGCTAAGCAAATTCACACAAAACCGAGCTTTGTCGCGCTCGCGACAGAGACCAATTCCTCCCTCCTCGCACGCACGCTCGGCAGCATGCTCACACGGAGGGTTCGGCCACCGAGCTCTCTGTCGCGGTCGCGACAGAGGGCTCCTTAACAACAAGAGACCATTCCGCATTATGTCGCGCTTGCGACAGTGTCGCGATCGCGACAGAACCCAGAATTGCCCAAATCTGCACTTTCCCGTACTATTCACAATTCAACTTTCAAAACCACTCATTCAATCAGGAAAAAAACACTTACCTCATGAGTCGAATGCAACCCAAGTCATGTTAAGCATCAATATACACTCAATTCACATTAATTTGCACAAGAATTCACAATTAATCATCAAGAATACACACAAAGCATACTTTATCATAATATAATTACTTCACTACAACAACCTACAAATCACCACAATTAAAACATGCTAGATCAGCACTCCAATAAATCACACACATACATTCACATATAAATTAACACTCAAGAACACTAATAACATGCAACTACAAGAATACATCTGATCCAAGAAGAATTAGGGGAGAACACTCCCAAACACATTCAAATCAAATCTCCCAAACCTGGAAATGAAGCTTCAAAACCCAGCTGATCTTCACTCTTGAACCTTCTCCTTGCCTTTCCTCTTCTTCTTACCACTCGATTCTTGCACAAACCCAATCAAAACGCACTTAAATCAAACCCAAAAATTCTTCCAAACCAGAAAACAAAGACACCGAAAAGAAGATGAAGAAGTCCAAAGTAAACCCAAACACTTACCTCAAGAACTCAGCTCAAAACTCAGAAATCCTACTCAAAGCTCATGGAAAACACAAGAGAAAGGTGATGAGAGCATAAAATGGAAGCAAGAGAGAGAGGGAGAATGGGGAAATGAAAAACAAGGGAGGAGGGGAATAGCTTCCACGAGAAGCTTCACTAAAATCTGCCCTCCCTTGCTTCTCTCCTCCTTTTCCATTCAATGTTCACCTACCCATGTCCACTTGTCACAATCCTAGTGAATCAAACCATCCACTTTGACTTAAAAATCCTTGGCACCATACTCCACTTACACAATATAATCTCTTACATAAATATCTCCAAGGCACCAAACTTGATTCACACCATATAATTTCTAATAAATCACTTACTTCCAAGTCACCATACACACATAAACCACACAATAAAATCCCTTAACCCACTTACATCCTAACACCATATACTACAAGCACACTATACAATTCCTCCACTAAACTTACTTAATTAATTTCTTTGCACTAAAGTCCTTAATATCCAAATTTTCTCTTACTCAAATTATGGAAATACTCTAAATATTCCGACTTATCACGCAGATTCCGACTAGGCCCAATTTGGGTTGTTACAACTACTCCCCCTTGAGAAATTTCGTCCTCGAAATTTTCCCGCTATCCAAAAATCCAACAACCCAAATACAACCCGAAACTCAAAACCGAACTTAACAAAAGCTATTAACACAACTTACAGGAAGGTCCTGCTCGATCCGCTGCATCCTCTCCTAACATGGCATAAACTCTCGGGCGCACATACACTTCTTTAGTTCGCAGCTTTTGCACTGTTTCTGACGGCGCTTGTGAAAGACGCCCACTGCCTCTTCCGCTTTGATTTCTTCTCGCTCTCTGACCACTTGCTCTACTCTCGGGTTGACCCTGAAGGTCTCTTCAATCCGGCCAGTTAGATACCATATCCTCTTGACTGCCACATCTAAAACATGCTCCAGAGATCCTTCTACACTCGCCCCAGTGGCGCTTATGACAATACTCGCACTCCGGGATCGCACTTCCCTTGCTAGAAGGTGGCGCTACACTACTGACTTCTGAACGCACCGGAACCGACCCTTCACACCTTGGCCACTTGGAATTCCTCTCGACTTCTTACCACTTCCATGATCACTATCCGGTGCTTTCCTCTTTCTCTCGATTCTTTGCTTTATCAACTCGGATTCCTCTAACTTGATTGCCGCTGCCACTAACTGATAGTACCCCACTGGTTGCATAACTGACATTGCTGACAAAGGACCTCTGATCACCTCACGCAATCCGTCTTGAAAGTGCCTACATCTAAACTCATCCGTCAACAAAGGCTCGGGTACATACTTACTTAACCGGTTGAATTCCTTCTCGTAATCTATGGTCATACCCCGTTGCTTCAGACTGATGAACTCTCTCCACTTGGCTTCCCGGTATGCCTTCATCACATACTTCTACTCAAATTCTTGCTTGAAGAAATCCCAAGTCAACTCGGCTGGTCGCTGTGGATTACGCATCATAAGCTCCCACCAATCGTATGCTGACCTTTATAGCAACGACACTGCACAAAGCACTCTCTGATATGCAGGACATCTAATCTCTTGCAAAATCCGGCCAACCCACTTAAGCCAAAACTCGGCCACATCAGATTGATCCAAAGCAGTCCCATGAAAGTCTTCTGCTCCTCTCTTTCTTAATAACTCGGTCGGAGGTTTAGGAGTAGTCAACCTTTCTACTAATTGAAGCAAACCTTGCACTAGGACCGGATTCTCATGACCAAAACCCATACCAGGAACCTCTTCTTGTTGACCCTGTGGCACAACCAGCCGTTTCACCCACGTTCTCACTTGGATCAGACTCCATCTAGACACTACACAAGACAAGACACATCTGCATTAGGCCACGACACAAAACCAACTAACATGCAAAGACTCAACAAAACAAACAATGACAACCAGAACCGCCTAAACCGGCGCTTTGATACCATAAACTGTAACACCCCCACCGCCGCCCCCGTTAGAAGGGCGTCGGCGGGTGCGCTACCCCACGCTCACTCACAACATACATACATGCACTAAGCGAAAGCATTCTCTAAGAATAATAATAATAAAAGCAGAACATAAATCTCATATAATCAAAATATAGAGTTATTTACAATAGCCAAAAGATTACATCTTAAATCCTTACAAAGAGTTACAAGAGCCACTATACAAAAATACTACATACAAAAAGAATTACAGGAGGAGATAACAAAAACAACTCTACTCCTATGTGGCCGACTTGCAGATGCGCGACACGAGCAATCTGCCAAAATCATGTCACCTACACGGGACAAAAACCCGTGCTAAGCGATAACGCTTAGTGGGGAGGAACAAAACACAACAAAACACTATACAATAATATCATGCACTAATACTTAAATGCAAACATGTATCAACAATACAGAAACCCCTAAAAATCAGAGGACATAAATATTGATATATATCTATATCACAAATCATTGTATGAGATCATAATTGAAAACAGAAATCACGAAACAAATACTAATAATCACAATCACGCAATAGATAAACACCTCACTAAACCAATACTAAACTCTTCACACAATAGCCTGAATTTTAATGGTGGAGGATACGGGAACACGGCACGGGAGACCGAAGCCTCAAAAATAGTTTAAAACCCGAAGGTAGCGCGGGAGACCAGAGTCTCAAAATATTTTATCACTACACGGAAGATGACCATCTCGGAGGTCGACCGCTTCCCCCAAACGGGGCGGACACGGGCAGCTGCACTCACAACCCTTCTTAAGCATGGTTAATTATCCACTACCTTGACACTTCAGGCTCGATAACTCACTCTCAAACACAACACTTACTACACAAGTCTCGAATCAAAACTCCCACATCAAAATAATTCACTACAATAGCACTAATATCATAAAGTCAACAAAACATAACTCAATCATGAACCATGCAATAGTGAGAAACCGTGCAAAGTGGGACAAAAGAATCACATTCAGAAAATAAGGTAGGCAGGAAGGGCCTCTATCGCGAGCGCGATAGGTGTCGCACTCGCGACAGAGCACGGGGTACCTCCTCGCGAGCTCGCGCCAGAAGGCATGCTCGCGATGAAGCACGCTAGGTAGATTCACACAAAATCGAGCTCTGTCGCGCTCGCGACAACATCGCGGTCGCGACATAGACATGTTCCTCCCTCCTCGCGCGCACGCTCAGCAGCATGCTCGCGCGGAGGGTTCAGCCACCGAGCTCTCTGTCACGGTCGCGACAATGTTGCGGTCGCGACAGAGGGCTCCTTAACAACAAGGGACCATTCCGCATTATGTTGCGCTCGCAACAGAACCCAGAATTGCCCAAATCTGCACTTTCCCGCACTATTCACAATTCAACTTTCAAAACCACTCATTCAATCATGGAAAAACACTTACCTCATGAGTTTAATGCAACCCAAGTCATGTTAAGCATCAATATACACTCAATTCACATTAATTTGCACAAGAATTCACAATTAATCATCACGAATACACACAAAGCATACTTTATCATAATATAATTACTTCACTACAATAACCTACAAATCACCACAATTAAAACATACTAGATCAGCACTCCAATAAATCACACACATATATTCACATATAAATTGACACTCAAGAACACTAATAACATGCAACTACAAGAGTACATCTGATCCAAGAAGAATTAGGGGAAAACACTCCCAAACACATTCAAATCAAAGCTCCCAAACCTGGAAATGAAGCTTCAAAACCCAACTGATCTTCAATCTTGAACCTTCTCCTTGCCTTTACTCTTCTTCTTGCCACTCAATTCTTGCACAAACCTAATCAAAACACACTTAAATCAAACCCAGAAATTCTTCCAAACCAGAAAACAAAGACACCAAAAAGAAGATGAAGAAGTCCAAAGTAAACCCAAACACTTATCTCAAGAACTCAGCTCAAAACTCAGAAATCCTACTCAAAGCTCATGGAAAACACAAGAGAAAGGAGATGAGAGCAAAAAATGGAAGCAAGAGAGAGAGGAAGAACGGGGAAATGAAAAACAAGGGAGGAGGGGAATAGCTTCCACGGGAAGCTTCACTAAAATCTGCCCTCCCTTGCCTCTCTCCTCCTTTTCCATTCAATGCTCACCTACCCATGTCCACTTGTCACAATCCTAGAGAATTAAACCATCCACTTTGACTTAAAAATCCTTGGCACCATACTCCACTTACACAATATAATCTCTTACATAAATATCTCCAAGGCACCAAACTTGAATCACACCATATAATTTCTAATAAATCACTTACATCCAAGGCACCATATACACATAAACCACACAATAAAATCCCTTAACCCGCTTACATCCTAACACCATACACTACAAGCACACTATACAATTCCTCCACTAAACTTACTTAATTAATTTCTTTGCACTAAAGTCCTTAATATCCAAATTTTCTCTTACTCAAATTACGGAAATACTCTAAATATTCTAACTTATCACGCAGATTTCGACTAGGCCCAATTTGGGTTATTATAGAGATGGTCCTCTAACCTCGTTGAGCTTAAGACCAGAGATGGTTCGGGACTTCCCATTTATTCAATCCTTGATTAAATTACGATTGAATTTTGAATTTAAGATTTCATCCCTTTTCTCATTCACTGAAATGCAGTAATTTAACGCGCATGTCAATCACATAATGAAAGCGGTAAATAAAACAATATTAAAATAAAGTAAATAAGAGCACAATAAATTACAACAAAACTAGGGGCGGAATACAACCCCCATTATAAATAAAATATAAATCATATATAAAACGGATTATTTCTTAAGGATGAGGACATTGGTCCTCGCATGCATGGTTAAACAAAATAATTTTAATGTGACAATTTTATTTGAATGGAAAAGCTAGGACATTGGTCCCATTTTTATTAGAAAAAGTTCAAAGTTAATTAATAGAAATATTTTTGTGATTTTCTTTTTAAATGTGCGTAAAATAAACAATTTTATTAAGAATTACATTTGACAAAATAAATGAAAAGCCAAATAAATAAAATATTACAAATAATACAAATAAATAGTCAACCCAAACGAGCCTCCTGAATCTCCCCGTTTGCTCGTGAGAATGCCCAAGCAAAAAAAAAAAACAAGTATTAGAATAAAAAACAAATACAAATAAAATAATGTTAGTAATTAAATCAATTAAATACATAATAAATAATAAAATAAATCAAAATAAAATAAGATGACATCAAAATGACAAATGAATTAAAACGTTAATAAATTAAAATAAATGAAAAAATATGCATTATGAATGACAAAGGAATTAAATGATATGATTGAAATGAATAGAACATGTTAATGAATTAATACATAAAAATATAAACATGATAGTAATATAATAGCAATAATAATAATAACAATAATATTAAAGTAATAATTATAATTATAATAATTAACTGATAATATTAATATATAAACATGTTAAATAAAACAAATATACAAACAATAGAATAAATAAATAAATGAAAACAATAAAAATTTACATGTTAATCAATTAAATATGAACAAAAATAAATAAAAGAAAATAAAAAAATAGATCAAGCCTAGAATGTTTACCCTCAGAGTTCGAATTCGATGAAAGGAAAAAAGTTGATTCATTTTCTTGCTTTGTTTTGCAAAATTAGAATTAAAAATGATAAAGATTGGAATTTTATTCCAAAAAAAAAAATTTGCTTAAAAAATGATGAAAGAAAATAAAAATTCTCAAGAATAAAGAATGAATTTCTTTGTCTAAAGAATGATATTTATTGACTAAAGAAATAAAAATGTTCTCAAGAACAAACAATTATTTTTGTTTGTCTCAAAAAAATTATTTATGAAAAATCTTGTTTTTTAGAAAATCAAATGAAAAAATTGGATTTTAAGAACAAACAATTATTTTGTTTGCCCCAAAATCTATTTTTCATCAAAAAGATATTCAAATAAAAATTTTTGAGAAAGCTTAAATAAAAAACTAATTAAAAGACAAAAGTAAGAAAATTGAATTTCTAAGAACAGACAATCACTTTATTTGTCTCAAAAATCAATTTTTCATCAACAAAATTCCATCTAAAATATTTAGAAGGAATTCTATTGGAAAAAAAGAAGAAGAAGAAGAAGAATTGAACTTTTTAACTTTTGGCAATTTTTATTATTTTTTTGATGGGAAAAGCTAAGAAAAACTTAGAGAGAATTTCAAAGAAGAAGAAGAGAAAAATTAAAGAAGAAACCCTAAAAATCAATCCCCTCCATTTTTTTGTTTCATCTTTTTCTATTTATATCAAAAAAAAGGAAAAAATAATTAATTAAAGAAAAACTAATTAATTAATTCAAATATTATTTATATATATTTAAAAATGGAAAAAATCATGAAAAACCTTTAAAAATGGGATAGAAAATCAAATTTGGTGAAAAAATCCCGAAAAAATCAAATTTGGGCCAAAAATCAACATTTTCGGCGGAATAGGAGCGATCGACTCCCGTTGGTGCGCGCGATGCTTGCCCAGCACGCAGCAGCGCACGGAGCGATGACCCGCGCATTGCTCGTGCATGGATGCCGCGCGCTCCGAGCACAGGCCCTGCGCTCGCGCGCCTGCAGGTTGCCGTAGCCGACATAGGATTTTTTTTTTAAATTCCAAATTTAACAAAAAACACTAAAATTTTCAAATTTCATTTTTCAAATTTAATTTTTTATACATTTTTTATTATTTTTTATTTTTTTACTCTAAAATGCAAATTTGACCAAGAAATCATCACTTTCAATTCTTTTGCCTGTGAACAGGCATCTTATCTGTTAGTGTAAGCCCTAGCCCCAATACATTGTAATAAAACACTTTAGTTAATAAATGAGGCATTTGTTTTACCAATTGTATTCCTGTGCATATCAATTGATAGAACTATCCAAGAATGTCGTTTCAGTTTAAGTTATCATGTGTGAGGCACATGGTTGTAAGACCTTGAAACAAATGAGACTTCATTCTAAATATCCCTAGTCAGTCATTGTTATGGGAATAACAAATGAATTAAGACTAGTATGCTCTCTCTGATTAGTTGAGTTCTGTCTTACGGATCATAAGGACAAAAGTGTCAATCAGAGATCATAGATACACGTTTATAACATGGTATTTGGATACGATCCACACATGAGAACACTACATGGTACAAGTCATAAGTGTTCCTCATATGCAAGTTTTGTATCGGAGTTCTTAGACCTAAAATCTCTATGAAACTCTTTATGAATTACTGTGTACTTTGACATACACCTAACGTGCTCGTAACTGAGTGACAAGTATGGGTATGCTTGGGTATGCATTGATTCATGTTAGAGAGCATGAGAGAAGTGAAGGGATTACCCCTCTCTATAAGAGAGAAAAATATCATCGGCCACTTGATCAGTGAACTGAGAAGTGTATGGCCATACCGAGATGTAATAATGTGCAATCATTATTTATCTGAGAGTTCAGTGTCACTGGAATATCAAGAAAGGAATTAACTTACACATGAGGATGACTTGTTCCATGCCTTATGTTAATTCTGATATTTATGGGTAAGGGACTATACAAAATTGCATTAGGTCACCAAATGCCATTTGCATTTTTATTTAATTTGGAATGCTATAAATATCTTGCTAGAGAATATATATAGCCTTTGAATTAATTCATTAATTCAATTGCCAATATTAAATGGACCTATAGGATCGCACACAAAGCATTGGGCTTAAAATATTTAAATAAGGGATTGAGCATTAATTTGGGCTGTTAATAAAAGTCAAGCTAATGTATGTAATGGGTATTAAATTGCTATTGGACCTTGGTCCATGAGAGAGGAAGATTTCGGCCCACATGGTTTAATGTCAATTAATTTAATAATATTGATTAAGTTAATTGAGTATTAAATCCTAATTGAATTTTAAATTCAAAAGGGTTTAAATTAATGTTTGTTACTTATCTATAGGAAGTGTTTAAGGTTGAATAAACTACTTTTAGGTGGTAAAATTCGGAATAAACACTTGCCATAAGATGAGGATAAAGATTGAAAAGAAAAACCCTAGTGAAAAGAGAGAGTAGGCATGAACTTCCCTCTCTCTCTCTCAAAAATCTTTTCTTGGCCGAAATACATAAGGAGAAGAATTCTTTCTTGCTTTCTTGTGTGATTAGGCATTAATAGCATCAAAAGAAAGTGCAAGATCAAAAAATCTTGTAGCTATATCCCTTGCCATTACAAAATACTTATATTGAGAGCTAGCATTCTCGGTTTTAAGCCTTGCTTGAAAGTGTGTGTGTGAGCATAGAGAGGATTGGCGCAAAGGCTATTCCTTGGCATTGGTGGTGAAGATCAAAGGTGGACAATATCATCTTAGTTGCTGGTCATCATCAAATTCATTTCGGAATAGGCATCTAAAGTTGTAAGTTTTTAAAAACCCTAAAAGTGCATGTTTCGATTCTTGTCGTGGATTTGCTTGATGTGTATGATCGTTTTTCGATATTTTTTCGCTGCGTTATCTACATACACATACCATGACTTATTCCATCATTATCATCATTGGGTAACTCTGATATGGCCTGTCTCAGGACTCGGTGTCTACAGTGATGTTACAGAATTTGTAAGCAAGTGTCTGATTTGTCTACAGGTAAAGGCAGAACATCAGGTTCCTTCAGGTTTACTTCAACCTATTTAATACCTGAATGGAAATGGGACAGAGTAACCATGGATTTCGTGTCAGGATTTCCACTCACTAGAAAGAAACAGGATGCTGTTTGGGTGATTGTTGATAGACTCACTAAATTAGCTCACTTCTTACCTGTCAGAATGGATTATCCACTATCCAAGCTAGCAGAACTGTACATTAGTGAGATTGTGAGATTGCATGGTGTCCCATCATCCATCATTTCAGATCGAGATCCGAGTTTTACTTCCCAATTTTGGAAGAAATTGCAAGAAGCATTGGGGATAAAGCTACATTTCAGTATAGCTTTCCACCCCTAGACTGATGGACAATCTGAAAGTGTGATTCAGATTTTGGAGGACATGTTGAGATGTTGTGTGCTTGAGTTTGGTAGCAGTTGGGAAAAGTATTTGCCTTTGGTAGAGTTTGCTTACAACAACAGTTACCAGACCAGTATTAATGTAACACCCCCTACCTATAGGTAGGAGAACCTATCCACAATGGAGTGAGAACCCGTATGAGCAAGGGTGCCACCAAGCAAAATGATGCAATAACATTCATACACATAATATCAACATACATATATACATCGGAATTTAAAACTTTAAAACCAAACTGGCCATTCATCCATAAATGCAAAAATAATATTCATTACATAAATGTTCTGATATTACCAAAATAATTACAGTGAGAGTTCACTATTACAAAAAGAACATATAATAAAAGGCTAAGTCCTAACATTAATTCCCTCTGTGTTGGCTTGACTTGCTGTGACTCTCCCAAAAGCTAACCACTATCCGCACCTACACGGATAAAACACCCGTGCTAAGCAATAACTCTTAGTAGGAAAACAAACAACAATAATATGGATGGCAATTCACAATGGTCGTCGAGGAAAAAAGCATACATAATGGCACATGCTAATAATCATATAAGATATAATCATAATTGAATCACATACATAACATTCGAAAGTCCATGCTTGCATTTGTATACATATACATTCACATACTTATAATCATAGCCGATCGGATTTCTCATTCTCATGAGCATAACACAAACAAACAATACACCTGCTGACTCACAATAGTGGATAACGAGTGAACACATGGCGGTACTGATATGAGCTTAAATAGCTCATAATTAAACTATATTTTGTGGTTAGAAGTAATGTTTTAAGTGTTTTTATTTGTTGGAATTAGGTATGTTTTATGTGTTTTGTTGAGTTTTGTATGTAGGAGCAAAATGGAGAAAATATGGAGTAAATGGAGAAAAAAAGAAGAAATGAGCTAAGGCAGAAAAGCTTCTATCGCGAGCGTGACAGGCGGCGCGAGCGCGACAGAACGCGCTAAGGGAAGACCAAAAGAGAAGAGAAGAAAGAGAAGAAGAGAAGTTATCGCGACCAAGGGAAGGCGTCGCGAGGTCGCGACAGGGCGCGGAGAAGGCACACGCGAGGAAAGGCGAGCGAAAATGAAGGCGTGCTCTGTCGCGAGCACGACCGGTGTCGCGATCGCGACAGAGAGATCCGTTAGACACTAAAGTTCAAATTTGAACTTAAAGAGTTGTGCCTTTCCACCAATAATTACAACCTTTGTAGAAGGGCATCTGAAGGGGCATGAGTTGGTATTATAAATGCTATTTCTAACTGTAGTTTAGATATAGAAAAAAAGAGAATTGAACATTTGAATAATTTTCTGTAAGTTAGAATAGTTTTTCTTAAGTAGAGTTTATGTGTTAAAGAGAAGATAGCATACAAGGAAGAAGACTACAATTGGTGACTTGAAAAGGGTTGAGAAATCTCCTTCTTCAATTCTTATCTTTTAATTCTTCTTTGTAACTTTTGTGATGTAAATTCTGAACTTGAATGTTAATATCGAATATTTTATTGTTCATATTAATTCAAGTGTTCTTACTTGTAGAATTTCTCATTAGTACATTATTTATGATCATTATAAGTTTGAGTTTGATTGAGAAATAAATTCATTCTTACATCTAATTGGAAATTCATCATCAAGATATTGTTTGAGAAATCATAATATTGAAATGGTTGTTATAGGTTGTGTTCTATTCCTAAGATTTGCATGTATAATCATCTAGTTCTTAAATGAAAGTTTGGAATTAGACTTATATGTGTGTGTTTTAGGCAGTCCTATTTATATTGAGAGAGTAAGTAGGAAATTTATCCAACTTGGCTTGCAAGATAAGAATGCTAAAATCATTAAGAACAATTAATTCAAATTCCATCTTTATATTTAGCATCATTAATCTTTTTTATCTTCTTGGATTCTAATAAACTCGATTTAATTAGTTTACATGTTAGATTAGTTTAGAATCACTTTTGCATCATTTTATCATTGTAAACAAGATTAAAATTGATTAGTAATAGTGTGTAAAAAACGTTCCTCGTGGGATCGACATCTTAAGTACTATTGCGGTACACAGTATACTTGCGGTCAATAAGCATATATAAAAAATGCTCAACAAGTTTTTAGCGCCATTGCCGGGGAACGGTTGTTTTGCTATTATGAAAATTGATTTATGATTTTGGATTACAATATTTTGTTTTGTTTTTATTTGTTTGATTTAGTTTAACTTTGTGTTTTGTTTTTGTTTTTACAGGATTTAGAAGTTCATGCCTAGTACAAGGAGTTCTTTAGAAGAGCTTGAACCCTTAAATCCTAAATTGAAAGGTTTTTATCAAGTAACCGGAAGTCAAATAGAAAGAAGAACAAAAATAGGAGATCAATTATCATGGCCGACGAAAATCCACCAAGACTTATGGCCTTTGCCACACCTGCTTTGAGTAGTGCTCAACAAGGAGTGGTAAGGCCAACGGTAAATGCAAATCAATTTGAGATTAAGCCTTCATTGTTACAAATGATTCAAAATAGTATACAATTTTATGGTTTGGCAAATGAGGATCCTAATGCTCATTTGGCCAACTTTCTTGAAATATGTGATACCTTTAAGATCAATGGGGTTTCGGCTGATGCAATCAAGCTTAGGATTTTTCCATTCACTTTGAAGGATAAAGCAAAGGCTTGGTTGAATTCATTGACAAGGGGATCTATAACCACTTGGGACCAATTGGCCCAAGCATTTTTATCCAAATATTTTCCCTTGGCCAAAACTGCAAAAATCATAAAGGATATCACTACATTTTCTCAAAATGACAATGAATCATTATATGAGGCTTGGGAAAGATTCAAGGAATTGCAAAGAATGTGTCCACACCATAACTTGCCAAGAGAGCTGTTGATGCAAACATTCTATAATGGAGTTAACCCTACCACAAGAGGGACTATTGATGCTGCTGCTGGAGGTTCTTTGATGAGAAAAACTACTGAAGCGGCATTTGAATTGTTTGAGGAGATGTCCATGAACAACTGCATGTGGCCTACCGAGAGAACTAGAGATTCAAATTCTACTAATGTGAGAGGAGTTCATGCACTTGATTCAGTGGTTGCATTGCAAGCTCAAGTGGAAGCATTGACTCACAAACTCAATAATTTGGGTATGGGAGGCAGTCAACCAAATAGATGCAATATTTGTGGACAATAAGGACATCCAAGTGAGGTATGTAATTTGGGCATAAATAGTACGGAGGAGCAAGTTAGCTTTATCCAAGGGCAAGGAAGAGGTAACCCATTTTCCAATACATATAACCCTAGATGGAGGAACCATCCAAATTTTTCATGGGGGAATAGTAGTAATCAAAATAAAGGAGTAAGTTTTCAACCACCTCAAGATAGGTTTGGAGCCTTAGAGGTTAAGATGGATAGGTTCTTGGAAGGGATTAATATGAAATTTAATTCACAAGAGGAGAACCAAAAGAGGCTGGAAAATAAGTTTGATCAGATCACAAAGAATCAAGCCTCATCCATTCATAACTTAGAAGTGCAAATTGGGCAATTAGCAAAGGCTTTACCCTTAAGATTACAAGGTACTTTACCAAGTAATATGGAGGAGAACCCAAGGAAACATCTAAAAGCCATCAATTTGAGGTCAGGTAAATCTTACACCAATAAATTTGTTATTACTAACAAGAATGGAGAATTTCAGGAAAATAAAAAGAAGAATTACTCTTCTGTTGCGAGCGCGACACCTGTCGCAATCGCGACAGAGGAGAATCCGAGCAATGTCGAGGTCGCGGTACCTATCGCGAGTAAGCCAGCGGAAGGAGAGCATTCTGTCGCGAGCACGATACCTATCGCGGTCGCGACATAAGGGACTTTAAAAGCTGATTTTCCTAAAGCATTTCAACCTTGCCCACCGTTTCCTCAACGCCTAAAGAGACAAAACCAAGATAAGCAATTCCAATCTTTTATTGATAAATTGAAGCATTTGCACATAAATTTGAATTTTATTGAGGCCATATCACAAATTCCCAACTATGCAAAATTTCTTAAAGAATTAATTTCTAAGAAAAGAAGTTGGGAGGATATATCCACTATTGCATTGACTGAAGCATGTAGTTCTATAATCACAAATAATTTGCCTACAAAGCTTAAAGATAATGGTAGTTTCACCATTCCATGTATCTTAGGGGATGTTGAGTTTCCTAAGTGCTTGTGTGATTTGGGGGCAAGTATTAATCTCATGCCTTATTCTATCTTTTAAAAGTTGGGTTTAGATTATGTTAAACCTACTTCCATGGTTTTGCAATTAGCTGATCAATCTATTAAGAAACCATATGGAATAGTTGAAGATGTGCTTGTAAAAGTGGATAAATTTATTTTGCCTACTGATTTTGTCATTTTAGATTTTGCGTATGATGAGAAATGTCCCTTGATATTGGGTAGACCTTTCATGAGGACTGGTAGGGCTTTAGTTGATGTCTATGAGGGCACAGTAGTCTTAAGAATAGGGGATGATAGTGTTGAATATTAAATGGATAAGGCACTAAAATACCCAATGGATGAAAATGTGTGCATGAAAATAGATATCATTGATGCGTGTGTTGTGGAAGTATTAGAAAATGCAGATGAAGAGGAATTCCAAATGGAAGAGGAAGTTCATGAAGAAGTAGAGCAAGAAAACTTTAGACATGAACCTCTTTATCGTAATGAAGCACCTTTGCCACCTTCAATTGTAAGTCCTCCAAATGTTGATCTAAAAGAACTACCAAATCATTTGAGGTACGCCTTTCTTGGACCTAATTATACTTTGCCTATTATTATTTCTAATAAACTCAATAAAGAACAAGAGCATGCATTATTAGAAGTTGTTAGGAAAAGGATAAAAAGTATTGGATGGCAAATATCTGATTTGAAGGGTATTAGTCCTAATGTTGTCATGCATAGGATAAATATGGAAGATGAATGTCAACCAAAGGCTGATAGACAAAGGAGGCTTAACCCTCATATGAAAGAGGTAGTGAAAAAAGAAGTTATTAAGTTGCTTGATGCTGGAATCATCTATCCAATTTCGGATAGTGATTGGGTGAGTCCAATACATTGTGTTCCAAAGAAGGGGGGTATGACGGTAGTTAGGAATGAGAATGGAGATTTAATTCCAACTAGAACCACCACCGGTTAGAGGGTGTGTATAGATTATAGGAAGCTTAATTTGGCCACTAGAAAGGATCATTTTCCTTTACCATTCATTGACCAAATGCTAGAAAGAATTGCTGGCCATTCTCATTACTGTTTTCTTGATGGATATTCAGGGTATTTCCAAATTTTTATCTACCCTAGTGACCAAGAGAAAACCACTTTTACTTGTCCTTATGGAACCTTTGCTTATAGGCGAATGCCTTTTGGGCTTTGTAATGTCCCAGCTGCATTTCAAAGATGTATGACTTCAATTTTTGGAGACATGATAGAGGATATAATGGAAGTTTTCATGGATGACTTTTCTGTATATGGGGATTCATTTGAGCTTTGTTTACAAAATTTAGACAAAGTTTTAGCTAGGTGTGAAGAAACCAACTTGGTTCTTAATTGGGAGAAATGCCATTTTATGGTAGATGAAGGGATAGTCTTAGGGCACAAAATTTCAAGTAGGGGTATTGAGGTTGATAAAGCAAAAACAAAATTAATTGAGAAGTTACGTCCACCCACTACACTTAAGGGGGTAAGATCTTTTCTTGGACATGCTGGATTTTATAGAAGATTTATAAAGGATTTTTCTTTAATTGCTAAACCTTTAACTAATTTGCTAGTTAAGGATGTTTCTTTTGAATTTTCTAAAGGATGTATGCATGCTTTTGATACTTTGAAGAAGGCCCTTATAAGTGCTCCTATTATTGCTGCTGCAAATTGGGAATTGCCATTAGAGATTATGTGTGATGCAAGCGATCTTGCTATGGGTTGTGTATTAGGTCAAAGACATGGTAAGAATTTGCATGTGATTTACTATGCTAGTCATACTTTGTCTCCTCCTCAAGTTAATTATACAACAACTGAAAAAGAAATGTTAGCTGTGGTTTATGCATGTGACAAGTTTAGATCTTACTTGTTGGGATCTAAAGTCATAATCTATACTGATCATACTGCATTGAGGTATTTATTTGCAAAGAAAGATGCTAAACCTAGGTTGATTCGTTGGTTATTGTTATTGCAAGAGTTTGACCTTGTAATTAAAGACAAAAAGGGAAGTGAAAATCTTGTTGCTGACCATTTGTCTAGGTTAGAAAGCAATGAACAAACTTTAGGTGATGGTATTGAAATTAATGAATCGTTTCCGGATGAATCATTAATGTCAATTTTGAATATGCATGTACCTTGGTATGCTGATTTTGCTAACTATCTTGCTGCTGGAATTGTACCTGAAAATTTGACATGGCAACAAAAGAAGAAATTCTTTAGTGATGTTACAAATTATCTTTGGGAAGAACCTTACTTGTTTAAGATAGGTGGGGATGGTATAATTCGTTGTTGTATAAGTGAGGAGGATTATCAAAACATCTTGATGCATTTTCATTCTGCATTGTATTCGGGTCATAATGGTGCCAATAAAACTGCATCTAGAGTGCTTGAATGTGGATTCTTTTGGCCAACTTTATTTCATGATGCAAAGATGTATGTAGCCAAATGTGATAAATGTCAAAGGGCTGGTAATATTGGGAAAAGAGATGAGATGCCTTTGAATAACATATTAGAAGTTGAAGTGTTTGATGTGTGGGGGATTGACTTTATGGGTCCCTTCCCTACTTCTTTTGGTCAAAACTACATTTTGGTTGGAGTTGATTATGTATCAAAATGGGTTAAAGCCAAAGCCACACCTACCAATGATTCAAAGGTGGTGATCAAATTTTTGAAGAAACTTTTCTCAAGATTTGGAGTGCCAAGAGCCATCATAAGTGATGGAGGTAAGTATTTCATTAACCGTTCTTTTGATTCTTTATTGCATAAATATGGTGTGCATCATAGGGTAGCTACACCATATCACCCACAAACAAGTGGTCAAGTGGAAGTGTCCAATAGGGAGTTAAAGTGGATATTAGAAAAAACAGTCTCTACTTTTAGAAAGGATTGGGCACATAAATTAGATGATGCTTTGTGGGCATATCGCACAGCATTCAAAGCACCAATTGGTATAACACCATATAGGATGGTTTATGGAAAAGCGTGTCATTTACCTATGGAGTTAGAACACAAAGCATATTGGGCCATTAGAACTTTGAATTATGATCTTAAAGATGCAAGTGTCAAAAGATGTTTACAATTAAATGAGCTAGATGAATTGAGACTTCTTGCATTTGAAAATGCTAAAATATATAAAGAAAGGACTAAAAAATGGCATGATGCACATATCCGGATTAAAAATTTTAATATTGGGGACAAGGTTCTATTGTATAATTCTAGATTGAAACTCTTCCCTGGAAAATTAAGATCAAGATGGAGTGGACCCTTTGAAGTCACCCAAGTTTTTGATCAAGGGTTTTTAGAGCTAAAAAATGGAAAAGAGGAGTTGTTTAAAGCCAATGGTCAAAGATGTAAGGTGTATTTGGAGGAAACATTTCATGGAAGGGAGGTTTCATTTCTTTCTTTAAAAATGGTTTGATAGTTACTTGGTTTTATTGTTCTTTTTAGTTAATTGTTGTATTTTATGTGTGATAATTATGTGTACTGATGTTATTCTTTTTGTTCTATAGATGTTTTTAATATGTAAGTTCATTTTATGTACCTTCATGTGATGATTTTGAAAGGGAAGGAAATTTGATTTTTCAGTTCTCTTTCTGTCGCGAGCGCGACAGAAAGGGGAAAGCGTATTATAGATTTCATTGCGACGGCGCGACGGTAGGTGTAATCGCGACAGTTTCTTTTTGATTTTTCACAATTGCTTTCTGTCGCGAGCACGACATTGTCGCGAGGTCGCGATGGCTAAAGGATTTATTTGTCGCGATGTCGCAACGTATATCGCGGCGTGCTAATTTTTCAAATTGCTTCTGTCACGATCGCGACGATATCGCGACAGAACGTGGATTTTGAATTTGTTGGTCAAACTAACCGTTGGGATCTCATTTATTTCCTTAACTTCCCTTTTATCTACCCTAATTACTCTTTCTTTCTAACTTTTTTTGCCTTTTCGGTTTTCTTCTACTTAATTTCTCTCTTGTCTCTCAAAATCTTCCTCACGATTCGCTCCAACTTCCTCACGCAAATCACGTATTTCTTCTTCTCTAGTTTCCTGCTCTTTTCTTTTATTTCTTTTTATTTTTATTTTGTTTATCCAGTGGTAAAACGATTTTACGATGGTGAGGACTAAGCATGTTGGAGAAAAGAACAAGGGAAAGAGGCCTATGGGAGAGTCAAGCACACAAGATGAAGATTCTACGCCTGCATCCATTTTCTTTCAAAATAGGTATGATTGTCCTTTTCCCATCTTTTCTGATGAAGAGGGTGAAAAATTTCAATATTTTGCCAAGAAAACTTATATTGGTATGTGGGCTTTGGATTTTGCAATTTTGAATACGATGGGCTTGCATGATCAAATTAATAGTTTTCTTACATATATGAAATGGGGAAAATTTATCACTTTCTCATTACCTGTGAGGAAAGAATGGGCAGTAGAGTTTTTTGTCACACTAGATTATGTGGATAAACGTAGGGATTCTATGAAATTTAGACATCAGGGCGTAAATCATACCTTTAGCTATGATGATTTGCATTCTTGGTTTGGTTTCCCGTTAAATGGAAAACTATTTGATTCCCATATTTTTGAACCTTCACCTGTGTGGAATAGATTGTCTGGATTAGAGCATTTTAATAATAAGAATTCTACTAACAGGAAAATCAAAGATAATGCATTGATGCTCTTTCATAAGTTTCTTTATCATGCTATGTATGGGAGGGTAGAGAGTACCAAGGTTCAAACCAAGGATTTGTTTGTCTTAGACCTATTGTAATCCCATAAAACCCCTGATTCCATTGATTTCATTTTAGATGGTCTTTACCATGCATCTATTGCTCGTAGTAAATCAGTGGGGATGTGCCATATGGTGACTGGTATTATTTTGGGATGTATGGGTGATTTGAATAATTTTGTCATGGCTGAAAATGAATCGATTCCTTTGCTTGATGTTGTCTACTTGCGGAGAGCTAATATTTTAACCAAGGGAGCTTAGCCCCCAAGGTTTGTTGATCGTTTTGCAGGTGAACCTAGTGTGGCTGGACCTAGGGCAAGTGAATTAGCCTCAGCAGCTGATGCTCATGACTCCTCGGGTGAGGACGAGGCGGCTGCTGGTGTTGATGCTGATGAGAGGAGGAATGATAGTGGCGCTGCTGTTGATTTGGAGCAGGTTTTACAAAGATTTGATGGTATTGAGGGCGCCAATCAAAGTATGGTAGCTCGAATGGATGTGCTTGAAATAGATGTGCGGGCTATGCTTAAAAATCAGAAGAGTTTGGGTCGCAAGCTCCTCAGTTTTTTTCGCAAGCAAAATGTGGATCTTTCTCCATCTCCACCAAGCTCCCCTAGTGGGAGTTTTTGAGTTTGTCTCATACATTTTTCCCCATTTTTATTCATTTTCTTACTTTTGTTTATTCTTGTATTCATTTGTGTTTTTTTTATGTTCGTTTGTTCTTTTAGTTTATTCCTTTTTACACAATGGGGACATTGTGTCCTTCAAGTGGGGGGGGGGGGGGGGGGGGTCTGTTTATGTATGAGTAGTGTAGCTTGTGTTTTGCATGAATTGCTAGATTTAGGTATGAATTGTTATGCTTGTATGTTTTTAGATTATTTTGGAGTTTAGTATTTGATGATTATTTGGGAATTAGAGCATGTATAGGTTTTATATTTTTGGCCATTAGCCTAGATAGTAACTTTTTGACCATTTTCATTATTTGTTTTACTTTAGCATTCTGTTGTACATAGTGAAGGGTATGACTTAGCAAAACACTTTGGTGTAGGTTCTTTTTAAGTTAGGTATCTTTTTACATGTAAATAAAGATTGTTTTGCCAATTTATTGCCTATGATAGTTTGATCTATAGCCATGTGAGCTTTTGAAGCCTTATACACTAATTTTTCTTTGTATGAGAGCCTTATTATGCCATATCCTCCAGAACTTGTTTGTGGTAAATTTTGAGACTGCATTTTAGTATGGGATGTACACGGGATATGATAAGGGCACTTAGAATTAACTATTTTTTGGCTTACTTTTCAATTCCTTACCTTTTGACTTTAGGTAGCCAACTTTGAGCCTATATCCTGTTTTTGTTGTTTTTCTTGTTTAAACATATAAATAACCCAATCTTTTTGCTTGGACAAGGCCCTATTTCTGTTGCTTACCCATATTGTGGAGGGCTTAGTATTGATATAGTATTGGAGATGTCATTATTGACAAGCATAAAGTAATAAGAATTAAAATTCCCTTGTTTGTTTTACTTAGTATTAATTATGCTAGTCTATACATAAAAAAAAAAGGACAAGCAAGATGTACATCAAAAATTGTTTAAGTATGGGATGGAGCGTAAAACGCACCCATGCTAAATTCTCTTGCTATCCTAAAAAAAAAAAAAAAAAGAGCTAGCAGAAAATTTGTATTCTTAAGAAGGGAATTAGATAAAAGTATCATGCTTGTTATTATTCTGTTTTGGTTAAATCTCCTATGTTGTATTGATGCTTTTCTCTACACAATACTAGCTACTTAAATCCAAAAGTTTCCTACCCTAACCTAAGCCACATTACAACCCTTTTAAGACCCTTTGATCCTCTTTACTACCTTATACTAGTAGTGGAGATTTTTACTACTTACAAGCCTATGGTATGTAATGGCATAATCAAGGAATGAGGGAAAACACTAACCTTTATATACTTGAGTGATTGTGTTGTTATCAAAATAAGTGTTGAGTGAAAATTATCTTAGGTAATGCTTTGTGTGAAATAATCTATACATGTGTTAAGATATTTGATTTCTTGAGATCAAACATCCTTGTGTTTTGCCATTTCATGGTTTTCCAAATGTGCATAGAGGTTAAAGTTTAATGAATGATGGGAATGTTTAAATGGTTGCATATTGAGGCTAGTGTGTTAGAAGGATAAGTCTATGCATGGTGTTTTCAAATGTTTGTCAAATGCCTAAATAAGCTCCAATATATTGTGTTTATAGTGTATTGTGTTTTTGTGATGTTTAAGTGTTTTGCTTGAGGACAAGCATATGTTTAAGTGTGGGGGTTTGATATGAGCTTAAATAGCTCATAATTAAACTATATTTTGTGGTTAGAAGTAATGTTTTAAGTGTTTTTATTTGTTGGAATTAGGTATGTTTTATGTGTTTTGTTGAGTTTTGTATATAGGAGCAAAATGGAGAAAATATGGAGTAAATGGAGAAAAGAAGAAGAAATGAGCTAAGGCAGAAAAGCTTCTGTCGCGAGCGCGACAGGCGGCGCGAGCCCGACAGAACGCGCTAAGGGAAGACCAAGAGAGAAGAGAAGAAAGAGAAGAAGAGAAGCTGTCGCGACCAAGGGAAGGCGTCGCGACAGGGCGCGGAGAAGGCACACGCGAGGAAAGGCGAGCGAAAATGAAGGCGTGCTCTGTCGCGAGCGCTACAAGTGTCGCGATCGCGACAGAGAGATCCGTTAGACACTAAAGTTCAAATTTGAACTTTAAGAGTTGTGCTTTTCCACCAACAATTACAACCTTTGTAGAAGGGCATCTGAAGGGGCATGAGTTGGTATTATAAATGCTATTTCTAACTCTAATTTAGATATAGAAAAAAAGAGAATTGAACATTTGAATAATTTTCTGTAAGTTAGAATAGTTTTTCTTTAGTTTTTCTTAAGTAGAGTTTATGTGTTAAAGAGAAGATAGCATACAAGAAAGAAGACTACAATTGGTGACTTGAAAAGGTCCTTCAATTCTTATCTTTTAATTCTTCTTTGTAACTTTTGTGATGTAAATTCTGAACTTGAATGTTAATATCAAATATTTTATTGTTCATATTAATTCAAGTGTTCTTACTTGTAGAATTTCTCATTAGTACATTATTTATGATCATTATAAGTTTGAGTTTGATTGAGAAATAAACTCATTCTTACATCTAATTGGAAATTCATCATCAAGATATTGTTTGAGAAATCATGATATTGAAATGGTTGTTATAGGTTGTGTTCTATTCCTAAGATTTGCATGTATAATCATCTAGTTCTTAAATGAAAGTTTGGAATTAGACTTATATGTGTGTGTTTTAGGCAGTCCTATTTATATTGAGAGAGTAAGTAGGAAATTTATCCAACTTGGCTTACAAGATAAGAATGCTAAAATCATTAAGAACAATTAATTCAAATTCCATCTTTATATTTAGCATCATTAATCTTTTCTATCTTCTTGGATTCTAATAAACTCGATTTAATTAGTTTACATGTTAGATTAGTTTAGAATCACTTTTCCATCATTTTATCATTGTAAAAAAGATTAAAATTGATTAGTAATAGTGTGTAAAAACCGTTCCTCGTGGGATCGACATCTTAAGTACTATTGCGGTACATCGTATACTTGCGGTCAATAAGCATATATAAAAAGTGCTCAACAGGTACCTTACGGGTACGAATTAAATTGAACGCATGTCGGTACGATACGGGTACGAATCGAAAAGCAACATCACTTTTTGTCATTCAAAAACATTTTACAAAGGGGATCTTAAACAAGATCCAAACACATTGAGGTTCGCGAGGAACCAAATGGGGGACCTGATCAGGGTCCAAATGAAATAGAGGGCTGCAGCTAAATAACTCTATTAAGCATGCCTAACTATCCACTAGATTGACTCTTGCAGGTCATACATAATACAATTTATGTTCCAAAGCATAACATATAATTTATCATGAAGAAATCATACCATTATACATATATAAGCATGTTATAATCCATACAGTAGTAGAATCCATGAAGGAAAAGATTTGAAATTCATTTCTAGAAAAATGAAGCACCTCAGAAAAGCTGGTGTAGACACCGGGTCCTGAGTCAGCCTAGATCGGAGTTACCCAATGATGATAAGCGCCCTCGCAGGCAAAAATAGTTGGAAGTGACAATTTTCTTATCAAATTTTGCATTTTTGAATAAAAAATTAAAAGAATAATAAAAATATTTTAAAAATTAGTTTTAAAAATATTTTTATTAATTTTAGTGTTTTTTAGACATATTGAAAAAAAAATTAAAAAAAAAATTTCAGTGTTGGTTGCGGAAGCCGCGTGCGGCAGCACACTGCTGTGCGCGACTGCGCGAAGCAACACGCAGCGCGCCAGTCACGCCCTTGTCGGCGAGATTTCTCGCCCATGGGCGGGAAATCTCGCCGACAGCTCCCCTAAACCCCCAATTTTGAATTTTTTGATTTTTTAGGCCTAAAAATAATTTTTTCTTGTGTTTTTTTTTTCAGATTTCATTCAAATTTGACAAATATTAGTCAAATTGTGTGGGGATTAAAAGTTAAAAAATGACAAAATATAATTAAAAATAAATAAAAATGTTAATTGTCCATATTTGACTTAAGGGATTTGGTTTTGAATTTTGGAGTGTTTTTTGTGGAAATTAGGGAGATGGAATCTTGAAAAAACCTGTTAGGGAGCTGGAGGAGGGCAGAGTTTGAGGTTTTTATGGGAGAATTAATTTCATTGGGGAAGAAGGAGGAGATTGGTTTTGGGAGTGAGTAAGAAAATTCTCTCTAAAAATATATTTTTTCTAAGTCATTTAGAAGGAGATTTTCTTGAGAGGAGTTAGTGGGTTTTGCTGGAAAAACAAAGGATTGAATGTTCTTGGAGTTCATCTTTTCTCATTCTTAAAAAATTAAAATCATTTTCTTCAATTTTCTTAATTCTCTTCTTTTAAATCTACAAGTTTTCATATTAAATTCCATTCTAGTTTTTTATCTCTAAAAAATTCTTGATTGATCTTGAAAACTTTGAGAAAGGAAAATCAATTCCTTGACTTGAATTTTCAGATCATATATCAAACACAAAAAAATCAAATCATTTTTCTTAGTATTAATGTTCTTGAGTTTTTTAGACATAAACTCAAGATTTACTTGAACCTGTTTTTTTGAGTTAATTTTCGGATCTTGACAAGAGATCAGATCGGGATATCGTGCTTCAATATCATTTAAATCTGAGGGTAAATATTCTAGGCTTGATCTCTTAGTCTTTTATTTTTCTTTTATTTTATTTTATTTATATTTAATTGTTAACCATGCAGATCTTTACATTTGTTTGATTTTTATTTATTTTATGTGTTTTTGTACATAGATCTAACATTTTTAATATTATTTTTACCCTTGTTTCATTTAATCGTTCATCATTATTATTATTATTATTATTATTATTATTACTATTACTATTATTATTGTTATTATTACTACTATTATTATTATTATTATTATTATTATTATTATTTATCATCACATGTTATTATTATTATTATTGTTATTATTATTCTTGTTGCCGTTGTTGTTATTGTTACCGTTTATTTATTATTATCATCATCATTGTTATTATTATCGCTTTATGTTTTAAATAGTGATATATTAATACGTTAATTTATTTTAACATGTCATTTAATTTATTTATCCCATAATATGCATATTTTATTTAATTTATGTATTGTTATAAATGTTTAATTGATTTTCTTACTTCGATTACTAACATTAAGTTTATTTGTGTTTGTTGTTGGTGTCAAATACTTGTGTTCTCCTATTTGAGCACCTGTGCGAATGAAGGAGGAGATCCGAGGAGTTGTTATTTTTCCTTTATTTGTTTTATTGAGTTATTTGGCATGTAATAATTAATTAAACCATTTATTTTATGTACGTTTAATCAAAAATCACACAAAAATATTTCTACAAATAAAATTGGGTTTTCTAATAAAATGTGACTAATGTCCTAGTTTTCCATCCAAAACAAATTGTCACTTTAAAATGATTTTCTTTAATTGTGCATGAGAGGACCAACGTCCTCAATATTAATAAATACCCCATTTTATGTATGATTTATATTTTATTTACAATGGGGGTTGTATTCCTCCCCTAGTTTTATTGTAATTTAATTTTGTCTTTATTTTTATTTTTATTTATCGTTTCATATGTGATTGATATGCTCTTTAATAAACTGTATTAATTGTGTGAAATGAAAAATGAAATTTTATAATTTAAAAACTCATTTATAATTAACTAAGGCACCAATAAGTGTGAAGTTCCGGACACCATCTTTGGCTTAGACCGATAAGAGGTTAAACTTTCTCAATTTCTTGTAAATTGGGTGGCGACTCCAAAATACCTCAAAAGTGCCTAAAGGTGTTATGGCGATGGATGGTCCTTTTCAATGTTCTATTGTGAAAGGAGGTGCCGAAAATATCTTATAACACCTAAGATCGGAAAAGACGCGAACCTATCCCTCAAATCCTAAAAGCGGGTTCAAAGAGGGCCTTGCTGGTTCCAGTACGCATCACAGCTGCGAAGACAAAGGGTCACTGTCGCGATCGTGATAAGAGTCATGCTCGCGACAGTAGCCAGAAGATCAGTCGCGAGAAAATAAGCGAAGGACACGAGTCCGTGCAGGTCAACACGACTTGTGTCGATGCTTCACATGGCCGAAAGGCCGAGCGCGCAAGGGAGAGCAAGGGACACGAGCTGTGCAGGATCGACACGACTCGTGTCAATGTTCTCCTTGGCCGATCGCCAAGAGTCAAGAGCCAATCATGAAGGAAGAGAACAGGGACGCGAGTCGTGCTCTAATGCACGTTTCATGACCTGGCTTCCCCGCAAGCACAGATCGCTGTCATTCTCTCCCGATTGGGGAACTTCCCGTCTTTCGATTGGCAGCCGAGCGTCAAAGAACCCATGACAATTTCGATCGAAAAATTGTAGCTCGATCAGGACCTGGATTCACCGACCCCCCTATCACGCGCGCGATGATTGTTGCGCTCACGATAGAGAGTTGTGTTCCAAATCTACAAAAAACTCTGCAGAGCTCCCTTGGCTCCAAAACTCACCCAAAACTTCAAAACCCAAACAAATCTCATCTTACCTTGGATCGAGCATTCCCAGTATCAAAACAAGAGCAAAACACAACTTTACACCACTTAATACAATCAGTTCATGCATTTACAAAAATTAATCCCGACAGTAGCAAACCCAGAAATTCACAGTAAAATCCATCCAACTAAAACTTGTTCCCATAATCATTATTCATGCATCATAACTTAAATCAACCAAAGCTCATCACATTTCATTCACATGAACCCCATTAAACATTTACTTTCCAAAAACTCAACCAAAAGTATCAAATCAAGAGAATGCATCCAAACACATAAATTCCCAAACCTGTAAATTCCTATGCTCCTAGTTGCAAGCTCCACTCCCACTTGCCTTCTCTTTCCCCTTGGGATCACGAGTAGGCGTTTCTAACCCAGGAACCCAAGAAGAACACACAAAAACTCTAAGTTAAAATACATTCTAACAGAACAAGAGAAGGAGAGGAAAAAGAAGAGAAAACCCAATCAAAACTTACCAAATAAACTTGAGAGATGATCAATTTCCACCAAAAATCACTTGGATCCAAGCTAGGGCACTCTAGAAGAGAGAAGAGGAAGAAGAGATAAAGAGAAGAGGAAGAAAAAGGGAAAGAGACAGCATAATGGCTGCTCCCTTTTTCTCTCTCCTTCTATTTATACCTACTTCCTAAAACCCTAGCCACATGTCACCCCATATTTGGTGGATATTGATCATCACACCCTACCAACATTCAAGACACAACACATAAGACTAATCTCACTAATGCACACACTACTAACATACATGCACCTACACTATAATAAAGCCCACAAAACGTGCATATTACCTAAGAATACCCTTAACACATTCCAACACACCCACACATGCACACATACACATGGCTCAAACTACTAGGGGTAAATCGGTGTGTGATAACTCTCCCCTACTAATAAGAATTTCGTCCTCGAAATTCTCACCTGAACTGAACAACTGTGGATACTGAATCCTCATAGTCGTCTCTGGTTCCCAAGTTGCTTCCTCAACTCCATGATGCTGCCAAAGAACCTTGACCAGAGGAACTTGCTTATTCCTTAACTGTCTCACTTCCCAAGCTATAATGGCTATCGGCTCCCATCATATGAATAATCCGACTGAATTCGAACATCCTGAACTGATAACACATGCGATGGATCCGATCGGTACCGTCGAAGCATGGAGACATGGAAGATGTCATGCATCTTGGCCAACTCCATCGGTAAAGCCAACCTATAGGCTACCGGACCAACTTTCTCTAAATCCTCGAAAGGCCTAATGAACCGAGGGCTAAGTTTACCATTTTTGCCAAATCTCAACACTTTCCTCCAAGCAAAACCTTAAGGAAAACTTTATCCCCGACCTCTAACCGAATATCCTTTCTCTTCAGATTAGCATAAGACCTCTGTCTATCCTTAGCCACTTTCAGATTCTGCTGCACAACTCTGATCTTCTCTTCTGTATCCCTAGTCAACTCTATCCAACAAACTGGAGTCCTGCACGGTTGACCATACAAAGCCTCAAACGGTGACATCCCAATGCTCGACTGATAAATGTTGTTGTAGGCAAACTCCATAAGCTGCACATACTTATCCCAACTGCCAGAAAAATCCAAAGCACAAGCCCGAAGCATATCCTCTAAAATCTGGATAACCCGCTCGGACTGACCATCTGTCTGAGGATGAAATGACATGCTGAAATTCAACTTAGTACCCAAAGGTCTTTACAATTCCTTCCAGAACTTAGATGTGAACCTTGGATCCCGGTCGGACACTATAGAAAATGGCACTCCATGCAGTCGGACTACCTCATCCACATAAACACTGGCCAACTTATCCATCGAGTAGTTCACTCTGACCGGCAGAAAATGAGCTGACTTGGTAAGTCGATCCACAATCACGCAAACAGAATCATGCTTCCGCTGAGTCACTGGCAAACCCAACACAAAATCCATGGCAATATCATCCCATTTCCATAGGGGAATGGATAAAGGAGTGAACAATCCCGAAGGGACTTGATGCTCAGCCTTTACCTGTTGACAAGTCAAGCACCTTGCCACGAATTCCACAATGTCCCTTTTCATCCCAGACCACCAGAAGAACTGCTTTATGTCCCGATACATCTTCTCACTACCTAGATGCATAGTGAAGACCGTAGTATGTGCCTCATTCAAAAGCTTCTTCCTTAACTCATCACTCTCGGGCACACACAAACGGTTTCTATACATAAGCACCCCATCCAAAACAGAAAACTCGAACTGCTTACCCGATCGGACCTCTTGCAAAACCCATTGCAATCTCAAATCATCCTTCTGAGCATCCACAATCGACTGTCTCAAGGTCGATTTCACTCTCAATTGGGCAACCAAAGCCCCATCTGAATCAAATCTCCATTTGAACTGCCTCAAGAACACAGCCGAAGCCGTCTTCCTACTCAAAGCATTCACGACCACATTAGCTTTACCCCGGATGATAATCCACAATGCAGTCATAGTCCTTGAATAACTCCAACCATCGGCGCTGTCTCATTGTAGACACCGGGTCTCGAGTAGCCTTGATTAGGATTACCCAATGATGAAATTAAGTGTGCCGATTTATAGGCAAAATGAATGAAAGTTGGAAGTGATAATTTACTTGTCGTTTTGATTTGTTAGGAATGAAGAAAAATGTATTTTAAAAATTATTTTTGGATAAAAAGTTAGTTGTTAAATTATTGTATTTTTATAGAATTTTATTTAAAAAAAATAAAATTCGCGCGAGTGTCGGGCTGCGGCAAAATTCGCCCGTTTTGCCTTTTTTGGCCTTTTTTGGCCATAAATTCTTCATTTTAAATGCTTTTTAACTCATTTGTTTTTGCAAAATTTAATTCAAAAAGCCTTTTATCTTCCAACCCAATAAATTCAGTGATTTTTTGTAGTTATGGGAATTAAATTAATTTAATTTCTTAATTAAAAAATCTGAATTTTGAGAGGAATAAAAAGGGTTTTTTAGTGAGAATTGGGGGGGGGGGGGGGGGGGGGGGATTTTTTTTAGAAAATATTTTTCTTCTTCTTTCTTCTTTCAAGAACAAATTCTCTCAATTTCTAAAGGAATTTCCAGCAATTGTTAAGGCAAAAAAAATAACAATTTTTGTTCTTGAGAATTTTCTTATTTTCAATTGACAATTTTTGCTTTGAGACAAATAAATAAATTATTTGTTCTTGAGTAAAAATTCACTTTCAATATTTTATTTTCTAATTTTATTCCAACAATACAAGACAAGGAATTGGATCTTACCTTCTCTTCATCAAGATAAATTTTGAGGGTAAACATTATTGGCTCAATTTGTTAGTTTAATTTTTTAATTTAATTTTTTATTTCTGATTAACTAGTTAACATGTAAATTCTTTTAGTCTTATTATTTTCTTCTTATTTCTTGTTTTTGTTTTTTATTTGATTAGTTAACAATGTAAATTATCTTAGACCTATTTTATTATTTTTATTTAATTGTTCATATTATTTTTATTTAATTGTTCATGTTGTTCATATTGTTCACATGTTGTTATCATCATTATTATTATTGTTATTATTGTTATTATTATTATTATTATTATTATTATTATTATTATTATTATTATTATTATTATTATTATTACCATATGCTTATGTGATTGTTCATATTATTATTGTTATTATTATTATCATGCCTTAAATATGCCATATTGATTTTATTTCCTATTGTTCTTGCATGCTTATATGATTGTTCATCTTCTTTTATTATTATTATTATTATTATTATTATTATTATTATTATTATTATTATTATTATTATTATTATTATTATTATTATTATTATGTTTGATTGTTCATATTCTTTGTTATTATTGTATTATTATTGTAATTATTACCATCATTAGTATTATTATTATTATCTTTATTCTTGTTTAATTTTATTATTACTATTATTATTTATTTCTTATGCATGCTGATTTTTATTATTACCTTTGCTTTTTATACATGTTGGATATTGTTGTTATTATTTTATGCTTTTACACATGCTGAATTTTATGTTTGTATTTTCTATTCATGTTTTTTGCATGTTGAGTTTTATAACTATTATTTTATGTTTGCTTAGGCATGTTGGCTTTTATCAATATTATTAATATATTTTATGCATGCTGATTTTTATTATTACTTTTACTTTTTATGCATGATTGGACATTATTGTTATTATTTTATGTCTTTATGCATGTTAAATTTTATCATCATTATTTTATGCTTGTTTTTGCATGTTGAATTTTATTATTATTATGTCATCTTTTATGCATGCTAAATTGTTAATTAATTAGATTTCATATTTTTATTATGTCATTTTAATTGGCTTGTCATACATGATGCAATTTTGATTGCTTTAATTTAATTGTTTTCATATTATATGTTTAATTAATTTTTTTACTAACTTCACTTTTATTTGTTTTTTTCCTTTTATTTTCAATACTTATTTTTATGTGTGAGTATTTTTCATACCAAGTGGGAGCCCATGAAGATTTGAAGATCCATTTGGGAGTTAATTTGTTAATTTTTATTATTTTCATTATTTTGCTTTCATTATTTTATTTTTTAATATGTAATTTGTAATAAATTATTTTTATGCACGTTAATTAAAAAATCACAAAAATATTTCTATTAAACTAAATTGGGTTTTATTTAAAATAAAATGGGATCAATGTCCTAACTTTTTTCATCCAAAATAAATTATCACTTTAAAACTATTTTCTTTAATTATGCATGAGAGGACCAATGTCCTCATTTTAATAAATTACCCGATTTATGTATGAATTTTATTTTATTTACAAATGGGGGTTGTATTTCGCCCATAATTTTGTTGTAATTTATTTTTCTTTCATTTATTTATCGCTTTTATTATGTGATTGACATGCGCATTTAATTAAATTGCATGAAAATTGAATGAGAAATGGGATGAAATACTAAATTCAAAATTCAATTATAAACTTAACCAAATGTATGAATAAATGGGGAGTCCCGAACCATCTCTGGTCTTTGGGCTCAACGAGGCGAGAGACCCATTTTAATGGGATCTCCAAGGCACCTCTTGTGTCCCGTAAAATGGCTTTAACTTGCACAGTCCTAGGCTCCACGAGGCGAGAGGGCCCTCCTAATGTTCTATTAGGATGGGACCTCCAAGACCCCTCTGGCTTGCCCAAAATGGACATAGCAGCGCCGTCTTAGGCTCACTGAGACGAGACGAACTGTCCCAATGTTTTATTGGGTGGCGACTCCATGAAATCTCCTTGTTGCCCAAAATAGATGCACTTGTAAATACCTTACAAGTTTCAATGAACCTCTCCTGATAGCCCTAAAGCGGGCCTTCGGGAAGATACGGGGTTCGGCGTACGTCACACTCATGTTCAACTCCTTCTGCGTGAGGAGATACTTCAAACTTTTATGATCCGTGAAGGTTCTACACTTCTCCACATACAGATAATGCCGCCAAATCTTCAAAGCAAAGATCACAGGAGCCAATTCCAAATCATGCGTCGAATAGTTCTTCTCATGAGGCTTCAACTGAAGAGACGCATAAGCCACAACTTTACCCTCTTGCATCAACACACATCCGAGCCCGACACCTAAAGCGTCGTTGTACTTTACAAACTCTTTACTCGATCGGGGCTGAGTAAGTACAGGAGCTTCAGCTAACAACCTCTTCAGCTTCTCAAAGCATGCCTAACACTTATCCAACCATTCAAATCTTACTCCTTTCCTCAACAATCTAGTCATAGGGATAGCAATGAATGAAAAACCCTTTACAAACTGATGGTATTACCCTGCCAAACCAAGGAAACTTCTCACTTTCGGAACATTCCTAGGTGCTTTCCAATTCACAATTGCCTCAATCTTAGCTGGATCCACTTAAATACCCTTAGCTGACACAATGTGACCTAAGAAAGACACCTCTCGAAGCCAAAAATCACACTTACTAAGCTTCGCAAACAAACGGTTCTCCTTCAAAACCTGCAGCACTAACCGAAGATGCTCTTCATGCTCACTCTCATCCCTCGAGTAAACCAAAATATCATCAATGAACACTACTACAAATCGGTCGAGATATGGCCTAAACACTCGGTTCATCAAATCCATAAAAACCGCAGGTACATTGGTCAACCCAAACGGCATCACAAGGAACTCATAGTAGCCATATCGCGTCCGAAATGCAGTCTTAACCATATCCACATCTTTAACTCAAAGCTGATAGTAACCCGACCGAAGATCAATCTTGGAGAAAACACCTGCACCTCTAAGCTGATCAAACAAATCCTTGACTCTAGGTAAAGGATACTTATTCTTTATTGTGACCTTATTAATCTGCCTATAGTCGATGCACATCCTCAAAGTACCATCCTTCTTCTTAACAAACAAGCTGGGGCTAATAAACCCCTTATCCAATAATTCTTGTAGCCGAGTCTTAAGTTCTCTCAACTTTACAGGAGCCATCCGATATGGTGCTTTCGAAATGGGCGAAGTACCCGGCACTATCTCTATGAACAACTCCACCTTTCTCTTGGGTGGCAACCCAGGCAACTCACTTGGAAACACGTCTCCAAACTCTCTAACAACTGGGATATCCTCAATCTTAACTTGATCACGCTTATAATCCAACACAATTGCTAGAAACACTTCACAACCTTTCCTCATGAATCTCTTAGCTTACATAGCAGAAATCACATTACTCAAGGAACTCGAACCCAAACCTTTAACTACAACAGAAGACTGATCTTTATCTCGTAACACCACCACTTTCCTATCACAATCAACCATAGTCCGATGCTTACTCAACCAATCCACACCCAATATCAGATCAAACTCCTGAAATGACAACTCAATCAAATCCGTAGAAAACTCAACACCTTGAACCAAAAGAGGATAATTCCTATACACTCTACTCACATTAACAATATGCCCTAAGGGACTGGTCACACAAAGCTCATAATCTGACTGATCAGCATCATGCAACTTATCAAATAAGTTACTCGTGCACAAATATGAGTGTGTGGAACTAGGGTAAATTAGAGCATACAACTCAGTGTCAAAGAGTAGGAACTTATTAACAATCACATCCGGGGCATCCTGATCATCCCGAGCTCTCATAGCATATGCTCTAGCTGGAACCGTCAAAGGCCTCTTGATAAATTCTGATAGAGCTCATTCTCTAGGCTGACCACCTCGACCTCTACCTCTGCTTCTACCTTGACTAGCTTGCGGTGCATTCGAACCCACTCTACTAGCCTCATGCTGATCACCATAAGCCTCACCCAACTTAGGACAGCTACCCAAAAAGTGATCAGTGCTCCGACATCGAAAACAGCCACTCGTGAGCCACCTACACTCACCCCGATGGTGCCTGCTACAATGAGAACACTCGGGCAATAACTCAGTCTTATTACGCGAACCACCTCTACCAGAAATCAAGCTCATAGCAGAACCCTGCTTCCTGGCCCTTGAAGCCAGACCTGAAGAAGACTCATCTTTTGGGTTCCTATACCTCTTACCCGAAGATGATGATGATGATCCTCCACGAGGGGGATTCCTCCTCTTAGCTCTATCCCTCAGAACTGACTCTGATCTCTCAGCTCGCACTATTGCTTGAACAATCTGATAATACCCAATACCCAGAGTACTCATCAATGAAATCAGCATAGCCCGCAAAGACTCATTCAAACTAGCCTCAAAGTGCCTACATCTGAACTCCTCTGTCCGAACACCCTCTGGAGCATACTTCGCAAGACGGTTGAACTCTTTCTCAAACTCAGAAACTGACGTAGCTCTCTGTCACAAACTAAGAAACTGAGCCCACTTCGCATCCTTATAGGCCTGAGTCACATAGTTACTAGTAAACTCCCTCTCAAAGAACTCCCAAGTAACCGGGTCAGGAAACTTTGGATGCCTACGGACCAACTTCCAGCAATCGTAGGTGGATCCCTACAATAAAGCCATAACACACTCTGCCTGCCTATTAGGAGGGCACCGAATCTCATCAGGAACTCGCTCTATCTTTTTAATCCATTTCTCAGCATACTCAGACTCATCCAAACTAGTCCCATAAAAATTCTCTGCACCAGCTTTCCTCATACTCTCAATAGGAGCTCTCAGAGCTGTCACTCTCTCTAAGACTCGTGCCATATCCTGAGAAATCTTTAACACGGCCTCAAAGGGCATGGCTATAGCCTCAAGCTAAACCCTAGGTGTTTGAGCCAAAACAGACACTGAAGGAGCTACTGCTTGAGAATTCACACTCTTACCCCCTCAAGCGACCCACGCACCGAATCATAATCCATCTAAAGCAAACACAAAAATAATCGCATCAGCCAACACAGTCCTAGACATATATCTATGCACAACAATACCTAGAAAATGCCTGAATCAAGGCTCTGATACCAAAAACTGTAACACCCCCTACCCATACGTAGGAGAACCCATCCGCAATGGAGTGAGAACCCGTATAAGCAAGGGTGTCACCAAGCAAAATGATATAATAACATTCATACACAAAATATCAACATACATATATACAGGGAAATTTAAGACTTTAAAACCAAACTGGCCATTCATCCATAGATGCAAAAATAATATTCATTACATAACTGTTCTGATATTATAAAAATAATTAAAATGAGAGTTCACTATTACAAAAAGAACATATAATAAAAGGCTAAGTCCTAACATCAATTCCCTCTGTGTTGGCTTGACTTGTGGTGACTCTCCCAAAAGCTAACCACTATTCGCACCTGCATGGATAAAACACCCATAACGCTTAGTGGGGAAAGAAACAATAATAGTATGGGCGGCCATTCACAATGGTCATCGAGGCAAAGTGTATACATAATGGCACATGCTAATAATCATATAAGATATAATCATAATTGAATCACATACATAACATTCGAAAGTCCATGCTCGCATTCGTATACATATACATTCACATACTTATAATCATAGCCGATCGTATTTCTCATTCTCATGAGCATAACACAAACAAACAATACACCTGTTGACTCAGAACGGTGGATAACGAGTGAACACATGGTGGTACCTTATGGGTATGAATCAAACTGAACGCATGGCAGTACATTACGGGTACGAATCAAAAAGCAACATCACATTTTCTCATTCAAAAACATTTTACAAAGGGGATCTTAAACAAGATCCAAACACATTGAGGTTTGCAAGGAACCAAACGGGGGACCTGATTAGGGTCCAAATGGAACAGAGGGCTACAGCTAAATAACTCTATTAGGCATGCCTAACTATCCACTAGATTGACTCTCGCAGTCATACATAATACAATTTATGTTCCAAAGCATAACATATAATTTATCATGAAGAAATCATACCATTATACATATATAAGCATGTTATAATCTATATAGTAGTAGAATCCATGAAGGAAAAGATTTGAAAATCATTTCCAGAAAAATGGAGCATTTCAGAAAGGCTGAGCAGATAAAGGGTCACTGTTGCAATCGCAATAAGAGTCGCGCTCGCGATAGTAGCCAGAAGATTGGTCGCAAGAAAAGAAGCAAAGGACACGAGTTATGCAGGTCGACATGACTCATGTCGATGCTTCACATGGATGAAAGGCCAAGCGCGCAAGGGAGAGCAAGGGACACAAGTCGTGCAGGATCGACACGACTCGTGTCGATGTTCTCCGTGGCTGATCGCCAAGAGCCGAGAGCCGATCGTGAAGGAAGAGAAGGGGGATGCGAGTCATGCTAGATGACACAACTCATGTCGCTATCCTTCACCATGTCACGAGTCGTGCTCTAATGCACGTCTTGTGACCTGGCTTCCCCGCAACCACAGATCGCTATCCTTCTCTCCCAATCGAGGAACTTCCCATCTTTCGATCGGCAACCTAGCATCAAAGCACCCATGGCAATTTCGATCTGAAGATGGTATCTCGATCAGGACCTGGATTCACCGACCCCCCCTATCGCACGCGCGACGATCGTCCCGCTCGGGACAAAGAGTCGTGTTCCAAATCTGCAGAAAAATTTGCAAAGCTCCCTTGGCTCCAAAGCTCACCCAAAACTTCAAAACCCAAACAAACCTCATCTTACCTTAGATCGAGCATTCCCAAAATCAAAACAACAGCAAAACACAACTTTACAACACTTAATATAATCAGTTCATGCATTTACAAAAATTAATCCCGACAGTAGCAAGCCCAAAAATTCACAGTAAAATCCATCCAACTCAAACTTGTTCCTATAATCATTATTCATGAATCATAACTTAAACCAACCAAAGCTCATCACATTTCATTCACATGAACCCCATTAAACATTCACTTTCCAAAAAATCAACCAAAAGTATAAAATCAAGAAAATGCATCCAAACACATAAATTCCCAAACCTATAAATTCCTATGCTCTTAGTTGCAAGCTCCACTCCCACCTGCCTTCTCTTTCCCCTTGGGATCACGAGTAGGCGTTTCTAACCCAGGAACCCAAGAAGAACAAACAAACACACAAAAACTCTAAGTTAAAATACATTCTAACAGACCAAGAGAAGGAGAGGAAGAAGAAGAGAAAACCCAATCAAAACTTACCAAATAAACTTGAGAGATGATCAATTTCTACCAAAAATCACTTGGATCCAAGCTAAGGCACTCTAGAAGAGAGGAGAGGAAGAAGAGATAAAGAGAAGAGGAAGAAAATGGGAAAGAGACAGCAAAATGGCTGCTCTATTTTTCTCTCTCCTTCTATTTATACCTACTTCCTAAAACCCTAGCCACATGTCACCCCATCTTTGGTGGATCTTGATCACTCACACCCTACCAACATGCAAGACACCACACACAAGACTAATCCCACTAATGCACACACTACTGATATACATGCACCTACACTCTAATAAAGCCCACAAAATGTGCATATTACCCAAGAATACCCTTAACACATGCCAACACACCCACACATGCACATATACACATGGCTCAAACTACTAGGGGGAAATCGGGGTGTGACAATTAAAATAGCTCCTTATGAAGCTCTTTGTGGTAGAAAGTATAGAACTCCTCTTTGTTGGACAAAACTTAGTGAGAAGAAGACTGTGGGGTCAGATTTGGTTAGGAGACTGAAGAAAAGGTCCGACTGATTAAAGACAGATTGAAAGAAGCTATGGATCGACAAAATTCATATGCAGACTTAAAGAGAAAAGATATAGAATTTCAAGTGGAGTATAAGGTATTTTATGATGGTTTCTCCATGGAAAAGGATTCTGAGATTTGGAAAGAAAGGCAAGCTGAGTCCAAGATTCATTGGTCCCTATGAAATTGTGCATCGAGTTGGACCAGTAGCCTGTAGATTGAAACTTCCACAGGAATTGAAAAAGATTCATTATGTCTTCCATGTTTCCATGCTTCAAAAAAATCGACCAGACCCCAGTCATGTTATCAAGCATGAAGAGATTCTAGTTCAGCCAGACATGACTTACGAAGAATTCCCAGTGAAGATTCTGGCTAGGGAAGTGAAGCAGCTCAGAAGTAAGCGGATTCCAATGGTGAAAGTCCTTTGGAACAACTGCAATATAGAAGAAGCAACGTGTGAACCCGAAGAGGCTGTGAGACAACAGTATCCTCAGCTATTTAATACAGGTAAAATTTTGAGGATAAAATTTTTAATTAGTAGGGCAGAATTGTAATGGTCCAAAAATAGCTACTTTTATGAATAGTAACTATGAGGCCGTGAAGAGTAACTGTGGGGTCGTGAATAGTGACATCAGGGTAAATAGTACCACCCTAGGTTAAAAAATATTTTATTGAACCATTAAAAAGTAGGAGTTAAAGGGAGACTAATGGTATATTTTGGTGAAAAAATGAGGTCATATGGGCATCTGAAAGTCAAATTGAAGTTAACCTCTAATTTGATTCAAATAGTAACCAAGTTTGGCTAAACTTTGACTTAATTTTTAAAAATAGTATATGAATTTAAAAATATTTTTGTGGGGAATGAAATGGTTTAAAATAATTTTTAGGAATTTTTGATGGTGAAAGATTAGTAATTTATGGCAGAACTAGAAGTATCGAATCGAACCGATTTAAGTGAACTGGACCCAAAACGGACTCTGATTGAGCTAAAATTTTACAGGGAAACTATTTTTCATAGTCTGAGAATGATGGAATTAGTTTGGAGTTTAAATAAGTTAAGGAACTTACAGCTACCATTGAAAAGTGAAAATTGGCCTAAAAACCAAAAATTGACCCAAACTGATTTGAGCACTTTGGTTGGACCTGGTCTGATTCAATTTTCCCCATATATAAGCTTCTCTTCACCTGGAAATCACCCTTTGTAGCCGCCTCCCTTCTTCCTCCTTAGGCCGAATTGAAGTTCTTCATTTTTCTATTATTTTTCTTCCATTTTTCTCTCCATCTCGCCACAAATTTAAGCCTCCCTAACATAATTCAGCTCCTCTAAAATCTATTGGTGGTCTTAGATGTCCATTTGAAGGATTAAAAATAGGTGAAACCAAGACTTGAAAGTTTAGGTGTAAAATTGAGGTAAGTGTTTTAGGTGTTTTTAAATTCATTTAAGGGTTTCCATAGGTACTTTAAGGTATGTAGATCATGTTTATGTAGTTATATTACATGAAAAAAGCAAGATTTTTGATAGATCTTGATTTTAAGTTTCGGATTCCATTAGGTGTTCAAGGTGAGAAAGGTTCCACCAAAGCTAAAGGCAAGAAAAAGGATTATTAAGGAGTGCTAAACACGGTTTTAAGGTTTGTGATTGCAAATTCCATCCATTTCCATGTTAAAAGTATGGATTTTGGTTATATTTATGAATAAAGTATGTGAAATATGCATGTTTAATTGAATTTAACCATATAATTATGCTTATAGAGGCTAAAATTGATGATTTAGATGATTAAAATAATAAAAAATATAACATGGGTAATGATGATATGATGTGGCTGAATGGTATAGGCATGTGTTTCCATGGTATGTGATGATGTCTATGTCATTTTAATGATGTGTACATGATGTTTGACATGAGATCTACATAATTGGATGTGTAAGAGAAAGAAAAATGATCATAATGGATGTTGATCACATAAGCCGAATGGTATTTTTGGGTTTTACATGATGTATGATGACGTTTATGGCATGTTTATAATGTATACATGATATTTGATATGTGATTTAATTAATAGAATGGATTAGAGCATAAAAATTTAACATGATAGATGTTAAAAACATAGGCCGAATGATATAAGTAAGTAGAAATGTGATTTTAATGTGTTTTGATGTGAAATAATGGCATAGCTATGTTGTTTAACATGTAAATTACCTAATTAAATGTTTAAGGTGATGAATAGAATTAATAGTGAAAATTTTATATCATGCCCGAATGGTATATATGTATGTATCCATGTATACCATGAGGAATTTATGAGTTTTATGGCATGTAATGGCATATGGATGCTATTTACATGTATATTGATCTTATAGTATGGAAAAGAATGGAATAATATGATGAAATTTCATGAAAAGTATGATTGGTAATTTAAAAATATGGAAAATGGAATAATGATGCCCTATGTAGTAATCTGGTAGTCAAGTCTAGTTCAAGATATGTTTGCTAGCCATAGGGACATAAGACCGCGGGTGTGAGCATGACGTCTCACTTATTGTAGGCCAATGACGGTCCTACCTCATTGTATCGGAATGTTTAAAAGTCAAATAAAATATTTTGGAATGTATTTTAAGATAGGGGTGGTCCTTCAGGGTCCCTCTGGTATGTTTGTGAGCGTTTAGGGTTCACGTCTCATTTATCCCGATCATAGATGTCTGCCAATTTTATATAGGGGTAATATGGTAAAAATGAGGTTAAAATGGTTAAATTGTGATTAAAATAATATTTGTATGAAAAAGGGGACATAATTGGAATTAATGAAAAAGTTGAGGGCATAATGGTAATTTTGACTATAAATATGTTAATAAAGTTAATAAGGGTAAAAAATGTAATTAATTGGCTAAATATGAAAATTAGCCACTTTTTGAGGACTAAAACATAATTTGGCATGAAATTGGTAATTGGAGCGCATAATCGTAATTTGCTTGTTAAATAATGATTAATTGCATAAATAAAATGAACTAATAGCATTTTTGTAATTTCGTAAAGTTTGAGGACCTAATTGTAATTTTACCATGTTTAGAGACAAAATGGTAATTATGGATTTTCGCGTGTACTTAATGGTAATATGCCCTTAAATAAGTGATTTAATAATAATTTCGCTTAACATTGCATGCATAAATGATAAATGAATTAAATGTTAATTTTATTATGACTATTGTATTTCATTGAGTATAATTATGCATGTGAACTTGGTTAGTGGAAATACCTAGAATTGTAACCACCACTGGGCATATTCAATGCTTAGCACATAGTTTTATTTGACTGCGTGTAGGTACTCCTTAGGACGTGGAGCATAGTATACCTCACGATTTGTGGGAGCGAATTTGAAGATATAGTTGTAAATTTATGTATGTTAAGTTTAAGTATTTTGGCATGTATATGAACTTATATTTGAGTCTTGGGTACTCGTTTGTAATATACTGTTATAGACTGGCACTAGTTTAGTGATGTGTGTAACAATTATATTGTGTGCCTAGAATGTCTGTGATTATGGTAATAGTATGTTTAATAACCTATATAAGTTAGGTTAACATAAATGGCTAAAATAATAATGAAAATGTGAAGTGTTATGTTGGCATAAGATTCACCAAAGGAATAGTAACTTAAGACAGTTATAGGTCAATCAACGAAATGGCTAATAAGTTAAAATGAGATAAGTGAGTTAATATAATCAGATAACTAAAGTAATATTATAATCGGTTTTTTTTTTATTTTTAAAAAGTACACTTTTTTTTTTACTTTAATTGTCTGATTAATATATTGGTTAGTTAACTGAATGAACGTAAGGTATAAGAGTGTTACAAGTGCTGTGACATCTGGTATTCGTATCACATATAGGTATAGAGTGTTACAATGGCCACTTAACTTATCGATTTTATGCAATTAAGTCCACATTTCCAATTACGCTTAGGTCAAAAAATTAGATTTCTCAAATTAAACTTACCCAATTACCCTAATTAGGTCAAATTACTACTAGGGTAGATTTCGGGTCATTACACCGTCGATGGCCCGCCACCACCTCCCTCACCCATCAATGGCCCTATGCCATCACCCCCGCCCATCAATCGCCCCTCCCTCATGCACTGCCTCCCTCGGCCGTGCTTCTCCCTCTTGCTCGCCACCCCCACATGCCGCTTTCCCTCTCGCTATCAGACCCATGTTTCTCTCTCTTCCTCTCTCTCCTTCTCAATCTACAGATCTTATCGCTATCGTGCCCCCGCCGTCGCTCTCCCTCTCGCGTTCAGTTGCATTTTCTGAATTCTTATATTTATTGTGTAAATTTGTCTGTATATTTTTTTCAATTATTTTTGTGTATATTTTGCTAGGTAAAAAGGATTTTCTTAAGGGCTTTTTGTAATGGCCCAAATGGTTACTTTCATGAATAGTAATTTTTCGAGCTATGAATAATGACACCGGGGTAAATAGTACCTCTCAAAGTTAAAAAAATATTTTATTGGACCATTGAAAATAGCATATCAGCAGAAGTCTAAGGATTAAATTTGAGCTGAAACGGAGGTCAAATAGGCCTTTAAAATGCGAAAAGAAGTGAAAAGTGACTTGTATGTGCCTATCATTGACAGATGGTCGTCTGTCATGAGGGACAGGTGTTTATCATTGACAGATGGGCATTTGTGGTGAGGGACGGGCGTCTGTCACTCGAAAAGTGGAAAATTAGCCCATTTTGACTAATTGTGACCAAAATTTGACTGGACCATAAATGATGCTACGGACCTCCGAAAAATAATCTAAAAATATGGATGCGCTCATATGAAGGAGGAAAATCATATGGCAAAGAAAAATTAATTTTATGGTGACATTGAAAATTGAATTGGTAAATATATACCGAACTAAGAAACGGTCTCCAGTTGACCAAAAAATATTCATGGAGACTAATAAAAATATTTCGAGAATTATAAAAGCATTTTTATGAGGAATTGAGCTTAGAAAGTTGTAAAAATTAAATTAGGTCATAATAATCATTATTTAACCTAATTGGGCTTTTGGGTTGGCCCAATTGGTTGGACCATGGTTTGGCCCATCTAAAAAGACTATAAAAGGCGTAAAAATCTGCAGCTTCTTGAAGATTCATCCTTCTTCTTCATTTCTCCATACATTTCTCTCTTTCTCTCCATTTTTCCATGGAATTCTTTCCTTCTCTCTCTAAAATCATGCCAAATCTTACACCACAAATAATCCTAAGCCCCCATTCTATCTCTAGTAACCTCAAGAGCATGATTTAAGTGATGAAAGTGGAGAAAAATCAAGGAAGACAAGGTTATGGATAAAAATCAAGTAAGTAATTTTGAGGTTTTTAATTTGATTCAATGGTTTAACTAGGTAGCTTAAGATGTGTATAGTGTATTTATACTGTTATATTGAATAAAGGAAGTAAATTTATGGTGGTTTCTTAGGAGGATGTATTCAGCCACTTTAGAAAATTAAGGACAAAATGATGTTGCAAGGGGGAAAGGCAAAGGAAATGAAGAATAAAGTGTGGAGATTAAGATTTTAAGTTTAGTGGATACAATATCCTTCTTTTTCCATTGAAAATATATGATTTTAGGCTATGTTCATGATGTGAGTGTGTGAATTTTGCATGTAAAATTTAAAGTAAGATTATAAATATTGTAAAGGAAGTTAAAAATGATGATTTGTGTTTTTAAAATGGAAAGAATAAATTTGTGTGAGAAAACCTAACATGGACCGAATGTATACCTAAGGAATATTATGGTATATTTTGATGTTTAACGCAAGATAATTGTGTATTTATGATAAATAACATATAATCTAGTGTAAGTAATTGATAATAGGGGACTTAATGATTAAATAATGATAATCATGTAATAAAGTTAAATGTAAATATAAATTAAATATTTATAGGTTATCAAGGAATTTAAATTATGAAATAAGTAATTTTGAATATATGTAAAAATGTATAGTGGTCAATGTTAGATTAAAGAAATGACTTAAATGTAAATTGACAAAGCAATTGACTCGTAAATGTAATTGTAAAGATAATGGAAAGTTATTGTATGATGTAACTAAAGAAATAATAATGATATTAAATATGGAAAATAGATAATGCTTATGTTAATTAAAAGATATAAATATTAAAAGTGTAATTGATTAAAATTAATTATGTTAATACTTAAATTAGTGTGTGTGCTTTTATAATATGATAATGGTAAAAATAATGATAAGAGTTGTATGGATATTATTAATGAAATTATATAGGTTATAATGACATTAATATTAGAAATACGGAAATAATGATAGTTTAAGTAGGGAGAATAAATGAATTAAATTATATCATTAATAAGTGTTAAGGCTTGGAAACATATGTATGGACAATAATAACATTGCTTATAGGAATATTGGTCATATGAATATAAATAGCTTAGTTAATAAGACTTAAGTGACTAATTGTGTTAATATTAATGTATGAAAACAACATAGGATAATTTTAAATTATGCTTGCATGTATGAAATTTGGGTTATGGAAAATTTGGGATATGTATTCGCTACTGGGCTTTTTTAATGCTCAGTAGGTAGTGTTGTTACTGTTCGCAAGTTATGGAAAGCAGCCAAAGTTGAAGTTGCCGATGCTTTATTGACGATCAAAAGGAGTGACGAAAAGCAAGAACAGATTAGTAGGCATGGCATATATATGATAAGGTTGGATGAAATTAAGAATATGTATAAACAAATTTATGATTTATAGATTTGAATCAATGTAAATTTTTGAATACAATTATGTGTGAACTATTATGTATGATACATGTGTATGAATGTTATCATTGATATTTGAAAAAAAAAATTTACTGGACTGTCTAGTGTAGTGTAATTGCGTGACTTTAGCACTGATGTGACATCTGAGTTAACTATTCACAGTATGTACAGTACAGTGGTATAAGGGTGTTACACTTTTGGTAACTTTGGACATTACTGTGCATAACATATCAGAGGGAAATTAAGTAGTATGCATTATTAAGTTGCATTTTTTTAATATATTTTTTGGTTTGTGCAGCCCAATTCTTCAAATAATAGGGTATGCTTGTGCTTGTCATAATGCATATGAACAGGATGTTTTGTTGTCAAATGGTGTTATTTTTTGGTCAGATTGCATATTGGCATCATATCTCTAACTTACCGACTGAAGTCTGATTGCCTTTCTTTGTTGTGCAATTTGCATAAGTTGTTAAGGTGCCCTGAGATATTTTACATGTCTTTTAATTATATAATCAACTTATTGCCGAACCAGCCATCAGTTGCGATTTGAGATGATGATGGACGAAGTGAAATGGGTTCTTCATTTGCATCCACCTCTACTAATAAAAAAAATGAAGGTGATCCACTTTTTTTGTCAAACTACTTGCAAAAGTATTCTGCTTATGATGTTACTTAAAACCTCTGCATTTGCTTTTGTTTTGCCAATAGATCCAGTGATAAACTGTTGTTTGGTTGGACAAAAAGTGGTATGTATTATATTCCTTTGCCTAAAAGTCTTTAGAAGTTTAAGTAGTCATCATTATCGTATATTTTATTTCATATCTTCCCATTGATGCAATCATGTATGACTGGCAACTATAAGAATTTTAGGTTATGCTTTCTCTGCCATTTATTTTTATTTTATGAATAACAATGTATATGAAGGTTTTGAATTCAATTGGTATGGTTGTATGAACAGTCAAGAGCTCCATATATCACTACTAAGCCAATACCAAATGGTATTTGTTTTGGTTTTTCTCTTTATTTGTTGTATATTGCCTAAGTTGTTTATACAAATTCTTTTATTTTGTTTTTTAATTTCTAAGAACCTTCTTTTTGTGATGTAACAGTAAGCTAGAGTTTATAATTTATATTTTTCCTACAATTAGTTCTTCTATTTGGCAAAAAAAATTTTGTGTTCAAATTATTTCTTGGTGTCTTTAGCTGGTGGTTTGTATAGATTGTTTTCTTGGATGGGACATCAGTTTGGATAATATGAATGGTATAGCATATTTCCAAATTGAATGGTAATTAAAGAGCATTATTTGCAGCAATAATTTTTTTATTAGTATTTTTAAAGTTACCGACAGAATACAGACGGAAAATTCCGTTGATAAAGTTACCTATGAAAAAATTAATTCCGTCGGTAAATTTATAGATGGGATGCTTTATTCCATCGCTAAATTTCCCGAAGGAAAATATTTATGTTAGTAAAATTTATCGACGAACACAATCCGTCTGTAATTTCTATCTGTAAAATATTTACCGACGGAATATTTGAAATTTTCATCATGAATTTTCGTTAGAAATCCCAAATTTTCTTGTAGTGAATCTAAATATCCTACAAACATGGTAAAAATAAATCTTTTATATTTTAAAAATGATATGATTAAGGTGAGATTCAATTAAAAATGAGATTAGATTTTAATTCCCAAAGATAAGAATTTTAATTCACCAAATCTAATATGATCTTAACTAACCAAACTAAATCTTTTTGAATTAGAAGAAAATATAGATTCTATACTACAAAAAATATATTTTACAATTTAAATTTAAAATATTTTAATTAAAAAATAGAAAATAAGAAAATAAAATAATTAAAAATGAATGAAAAGGAAGAGAAAAAATTTACTGTATGCCTTCCACGAATGGGAAGGTAAGCATGAATGCATGTATGACCTAGGTGTTTCCATTTCGTGGAAACACAACTGTATAGAAATCAAGGCCAAACAAACTAAAAAACCCAGAAAAGCAGAAAATATAGTATAATTAGAAAGAAATAAATCCTATTCTTGTCTGTGCAATGTAAAGTAAAAAAAAATATATAAATAAAGCATACTGAAATAAATAAAATAAATTGCGATAAATAAATAAATGTGAGAAAATAAATGAAAGAAAAATAAATATATTCAGAATTTAAATGTACAATATAATGAACAAGTCTAAATAAATAAATAATAAAAATAAAAAAAATAATCCTCCATCTATTAATACCTCTTTTACACGGATTAAATAACCGATTTCTATAGACTAAATAATCCTCCATCCAATCCTTAGAATCTCTGGGTTATGAACATCTAAAAAAAGAATATTAAAAGCAATGGAATAAATAAAATGCAATAGTAAATTAAATATAAGGAACTAAAATTAAGTGACATAAAGAAAATAGAAAAATGATTTTGATTCTCACGTCATTACACCGATCTTTGAAATTACTATAAAATCATAAGAAGAACAAAAGAAGAAGAAGAACTATAACAAATATAAATAAAAATACAAAATTAAAATAATGCATGTTTAAAGAATGAAAATGAGTGATTAAATCTTAGTATAAAACACCTTCAAGAATTATGCTTATAAGATCACGGGGATCAAAACAATTCCCTAGTCAAGAGAAAAAAGGATTTAGAGTTTTTTTTGGGGCATATAAAAGTGATAAAAAAAAATATTTCAAAATGTTGAAACATGCATCCCTAGGCAAATGGGCAACTATTTCTATTTATAGAGAAATAAGAAATTAGGGTTTTGGAAATTTGGGCAAAAACACAGTTGTGTAAATCAATACATGCCCTGTATTTTACTTTTAATCATGAAAACGTGTCGCTTTCTATAAATGGGAGAACATCATTTTCAAGAGAGCAAACCATGCTTGTGTTTTCATTAACAGAACCATGTTTTATCCTCACATCATGTTTTCACCCTTTTGCACCCTAAAAGCGCCCAGTCCTTTCCCAAACTTAGTTAAGCCAACTGGGGGGTTTTTGGCCTCCAATAAAATAAAGGTATCGAATAAGGCTTAATTTTATTTATTATTATTGTTATCCAAAATTCTCTTTAACTAGAAAAGTTATACTCAAAATTCTCTTTAACTAGAAAAGTTATACTCCTTCACAGAAGACTTTTCATTGCCAAATGATTCCAAACTTGAGAGGACCAACCTAGGGTTTTTATAGTTGCCCCCAACTTTAAGGAGGCCAGCAAACATTTGGGAGGTGAGCCAAAGTCAGAGATGCATATCTGAGACCATATCCATGGAGGTCCAAGTGTTATTCTTTCTTGGGAAGAATAGAGATGCATACATATTTTAGGCGTCCATATCAATAGGGATCCAATAAGCTCATTGTTCATCAAATGTGGTTGAGCATGGAAGCTCGTCGTTCGGTGGGTCGGTTTGATCTCTTAAAGTTTTAGATTTATTGGAAGGATTCTCAAATTTACAGCAAGAATTCTCAGGTTTATTGGAATAATTCTCATATTTACTGGAAGAATTCTCATATTTACTGGAAGGATCTTAGGTTTAGTGGAAGGATTGTCAAATTTACTAGAAGGATTCTCAAGTATACTAGAATGAGTCTTAGATTTACTAGAAGGATTCTTAGATTTATTAGAATGATTCTTAGATTTTACTGGAAGGATTCTCACACTTTATTAAAAGGACTCTTAAATTTAGTGTCAACGTTGTCGACTTCATGACCTGTTCTCTCAACTTTACTAAAGGTGTAGCATGTTGACGGGGACCATATTGTTGTAATCTTAAAAGCTCATTGCTCATCATGTTTTCATCCTAGAAGCTTGTCATTAACTACACCTACATAAACTTACTTAGTTTGGAATTCAATTATTAGTGTTGCAAAGTTTACTTAATAGCCAACGGTAGAGGGGCGAATATGCATTACTGATAGCAATTGTGTGGTTGCATAATGTGCATTATTGATAGCGATTGTGTGGTTGCATAATGTGCATTACTGATAGTGATTTTGTGGTTGCATAATGTGCATTACTGATAGCGATTATGTTGTTGCATGAGTGAAGCTGTTGATTTTATTATTATAAGATTGCGTCTGCAATCTGTTGGGCTTTAAAGCTTTGTGAAGCAATGTTCAAGTGAGTGCACAATTTTGAAGTTTATGTGTGCCCTCTGATGAAATTGCCCCTTGCATTAGGCGAGCAAAAGAAATATAATATATAAGATAAAGATGTATTTCATAGGAAAGTATGATGTTGCAGGCATTTATGATGCACATATGTGTTTCAAGCAAATATGATGCATTTTGTAGGCAAACATGATCCATACGCATGTTGTAGGCAAATATGATGCATATGAATATTGAAGGTAAATATGATGCACTTGCTTATTGTAGATAGTTACAATTACTCTTTCTGTGGATAGTGCATGAATGAAGTGTCTTAATGTTTTATTTTTATGAATTGTGCAGGAGTGTGTGCATTTATGCATGAGATGTACTTTTGAATGCATTGATCAACCATTAAGTACAAAGGTCGAGCCGTCATCTTTCTTTTAACGTAGTTCGCTTCTGCTATAGGTAACTGTTGTATCGTCTATTTCTTAATTGCCCTAATTTTTGCCTAGAGGGAATCCTTTTGGGTTTTTCCCCTAGAGGGCTGCCCTAACTTTTCCCGATACACCTTTTTGGGTTTTCACACTAATGGGCTTTGCCAACTTTTGCTTAGGTGGCCCTTGAGGGTTTTACAACCTAATTACTTTTCTTTATTTTATTTTTTAGAAGAGGCTAATTAAGGTTGTTGACTTATGATGAAATTGATGCAGTAAGAGGTAGTGCAGTGAAGCATCCCACTTTTGCCTTTGTTCTTAAGTTTTGAGTCAGAATATTGTCTACTTTCTTAATGCAACGAATGACCATGCTTAGTTAAGTGTTCTAATATGACAACATAATTTAGGAAAAATTGATAATTAAGACATAGAAAATAATGTAACAAGAAGCTTTTGAATTTAATTTTATTAGATTACATTTTAATTGCATATGATTACAACTCCTATTATCAATCAGCCTTTTTAGATTTTCTTGATTGAAAATTTTCTCTTAAAATTTAATTGTTGACTAGGGCGCCTTTAATTTTTTGGTTTTCACCCAAGCGAGGTACCCATTCTTGACTAGGCCATCCTTTGTAGGGTTTTAACCTCTAGAGCTTTATTTCTCTTTTTTTCGTCTTTTAGAGTCTTCTTTAGTCTATGTCCACTAATTCGATCTCCTCAGCTCACTTCTGTTGATGAAGAATCCAAACTTTTTGGGTCAAGTAGATTGGATTTTATTGGTTTGTATGGAAAGGTCTACGTTCACTTAGCCACAATATCCAATCTAGCTACTTCAAAATAGTCAAAAACTCAACTCAGGGTAAGCATTTTGAGGAATTTCATTTTATTCCTAATAAGCTAAAATGGATTAAGTATGGACACCATAAGGTGGTTTTTATTTGTGATGTTGCCACCTGAAGTAATTAGAAAAAACCTTATGTGCCGACACTAGAAATGGTTCGGAACCCTACTCTTATTTATACTCCAAATAATTATACTTAAAAGTTTTAATTAATTTGAACCATAAACCTTATTGTAACACCGTGTTTCCTAACCTAGTAGTTTGAGCCATATTGTATGCAAGTGTGTATGTGTATTTTGGCATGTGTTAATTTCTTTTGTTTGAGTTTTATGCATATTCATTTGGTTTGTTAGAGTGTAAGTGTATGTATGGGGTTAGTGTGTGAGTTAGTGTAGTTAGACTTGGCTGTGTGAAGGAAGAGGAGAGTTGGGTGTGAGTTGCCAAAACCCACCAATAGCAAGATGACATGTGGCAAGGGAATTAAGGAGGGGTATAAATAGCAAGGAGAGAGAATGAGAGAGCAGCCTTTGGCTGCCTTGCTCTCCCATTCTCTTCCTCATCATGCTAGTTCTTCTTCTTGCTTCTTCTTAATCCCCTCTTTTGGCTGTAATTTATTGGTGGATTTTTGTAGATCTCAAGTTAATTGGTAAGCTTTAGTTGGGTTTTCTTCTTCTTCCTCCTCTTTTCCTTTGATTGTTATTAGTGTGTGTTTTTGGGTTAGGGTTTGAGTTTTGTGTGCTTTGGGTTGTGTTTGCTCAGAAATTCCTCTTAGAAAACCTAAGGGAAAAGAGAAGGCTAGTGGAAGTGGAGCCCTTTGATTTGGGGCAAAGGAGACCAAGGTTTTGGAAATTTATAATTTTTGGTGTATAATTTGATTGTTTGATTTGATTTTCTGGATAATTATGAGGTTAAAGTTCTTTATGGGTGTCTAAATGTTACGCGTTTTGATTAATTTTAGTTGAGATGCTTTGATTGTGCATTTTTGAATCAAAATAGGCATTTGGAAGAACTTTTGGAACAAAATTATGGTTTGTTAAATTATAGTTTTTGATTGTGTTAATTGCATGTTTTAAATGTGTCAATTGATATAAAAGATAGGTTTTGTGTTGTTATGATGATTGGAATGCTTGATTTGAGTTGCGTTGAAGTTTTGGGTTGATTGGAGATTTGGGTAAAATATTGGAGGAGTTGTGATTCTGCAGAATTGCTGGAGAACTGAAAAATACGACTCTGTGGTGAGCGCAACTTTTGTTGTGAGCGCGATAGAGCTGAGTGATTCTAGCTCTCACGGTAGTCCAAGCTCTATTCTACCGAGCTGCAGCATCATGCGTGCTGTCGTGAGCGCGATAGAGTGCGTGATGCCGAGTTAAAGCTGGGCAGTGTTATCGCGATCGCGCGCGCGAGTGCGCAATCGCGATAGCGATATAGGGCTCATTCTGTCGCGAGCGCAACGCATATCACGAGCGCAATAGAAGCCGATCTGTTCCTTTGCGCGCGAGTTTGAGACTTGTTGCAAATGCAGCGCTCAGGGAGCTTTGCCCTTGTCGCAAGCGCGACACCTCCTGAGAGTTAGGCATGCCTAATAGAGCTCAGTAGCTGCAGCCCCAATGTGTTCCTGACCCTGATCAGGTCCCCGTTTGGATCCTCGCGAGCCTCAATGTGTTCGGATCTTGTTTAAGATCCTCCAATGTAAAAATATTTTAAATGAGAAAATTTAAGATGTTCCATTTCGATTGTACCCTAAGGTACCCCAATGTGTTCACTCGTTATTCGCTATTATAAGTCAACAGGCGTTTTGTTGTGATTATGAGCTTTTAAATATAATTGATAATGATCAAGCTATGATTTTATATATGTGATTATAAGTATGTGCCATGTCGGGTGTGTTCTACCATAACGACCATTGTGAATGGCCGTTCATATTATTGTGTGCTTTCCCCACTAAGCGTTATTGCTTAGCACGGGTGTTTCATTCGTGTAGGTACGGAAGGAGTCGAGTTTTTGGGAGAGTCTCCGTAGGTCCAGCCAACACAGAAGGATTGAAGTGTTATAGCTTATTTTTATATCTAAGTTCTTTTTGTAATATTTTGGGCTCTCTTATTGTATTTATTCTTTTATAATGCTTCCGCTATGTATTTTGGAAGATGGAATTTTATAATATCAGTTTATGTACAGAATATTTTGTAATGACCCTTTTGATATCAACGTATGGTTTTTAAGTTTTAAGTTCTTGGTTTCATCTGTTATTTAGATGTTTGTTTATGTATAGTGTTTTGCTTTGTTTGGTGACACCCTTGTCCATACGAGTTCTCATTCCCTTCGTGGATAAGCTCTCCTACGTATGGGTAAGGAGTGTTACAATTTTTTGTATCAGAGCCTGGTTTAGGCATTTTTGGGTGTTTGTAGAGTATAGATATATGTTTAGGACTGTATTGGCTTAATGCAGATGTCTTTATGTTTGTTATAGATGGAGTCTGCACGTGGGTCACTTGAGGGGTCAGCTGAGAGTGCTAATCCCAAGAGCAAGATCCGTTAGTGTCTGGTCCAGCTCAGCCAGCTAGGGTGCATCCTAAGGCCGCATCCATGCCTTTTAAGGCTATGCTGAAAATATCTCAAGACATAGCTCGGGTCTTAGAAAGGGTTACTGCTTCAAGAGCCCCGATAGAGATTATGAGAAAAGCTGGGGCAGAAGATTTCTATGGAACGAGCTTAGATGAGTCTGAGTTGGCAGAGAAGTGGATCGAGAAGGTGGAAAGAGTTCTTGAGGAGATTCGTTGCCTCCTGAGAGGCAAGTTGAGTGTGTTGTTGCCTTGCTTCAAGGATCGGCCTATGACTGGTGGAAGTTGGTCCGTAGGCATCCCCAGTTTCCAGATCCGGTCACATAGGAGTTCTTTGAACGGGAATTTTCGAGTAAGTATGTGACCAAGGCTTATAAAGAGGCTAAGTGGGCTCAGTTCTTAAGTCTAATGCAGAGGGCAATGTCGGTTGCAAAGTATGAGAAGGAGTTCAATCGACTTGGGAAGTATGCTCCTCCGGGTATTTTGACAGAAGAGTTATGGTGTCAGCATTTCGAGGCTGGGTTGAATGAGTCCTTCAGAACCATGCTCATATCTCTGATGAATACTCCTACTATCAGTTATTATCAGATTGTCCAAGTAGTTGTGCGGGCATAGAGGATGTTTCCATTGTGGAAGCACCGATCACTCTCTGGCTAATTGTCCAAAGTTGAGTGAGAACACTAGGGATTAGCAAGAAGCTAGTCGGTCGGGGTCTAATGCTCCTCAAGCTAGTCGAGGTAGAGGCAGAGGTAGAGGTCGAGGTGGTCAGCCTAGAGAAGATATTCCATTGGAGTTAGTAGATTGTCCTCAGATGGTTCTAGCAAGGGCCTATGCGATGAGAGCTCGGGATGAGCAAGATGAGCTCGATGTGATTGCGGGTAAGTTTCTACTCTGTGATACTGAGATGTATGCTCTAATAGATCCTAGTTCCACACACTCATACTTGTGCTCTAATAAGTTATTTAATAAGTTGCATGAAATTGACCAATTAGATTATGAGATTTGTGTGACCAGTCCTTTAGGGCATAGTGTCAATGTGAGTAGAGTGTTTAGGAATTGTCCTCTGTTGGTTCAAGGTATAGAGTTCCCAACGGAATTGATCGATTTTCCTTTTCGAGAATTTAATTTGATTTTGGGAATGGATTGGTTAAGTAAGCAACGAGCGGTGGTAGATTGTCATAGGAAGACTATTGTATTGCGGGATAGAGATCAGTCTCTAGTTATGGTTAAAGGTTTAGGCTCGGGTTCTTTGGGGAATATTGTTTCGGCTATGCAAGCTAGGAGATTTATGAAGAAAGGTTGTGAGGCATTTTTGGCTTTGGTATTGGACTCTAAGCGGAGTCAAGTTAAGATTGATGATATCCCAGTAGTTAGGGAGTTTGAGGATGTGTTCCCTAATGAGTTGCCTGGGTTACCTCCGGAGAGAGATGTCACACCCCATTTGCCCCCTAGTAGTATGAGTTGTCTGTGTGAGCATGCATTTGCATGTGTTCGGCATATCATAAGGGTATTTTGGTAAAAATGCATGTTTTTGGGGTTTTATTAGCATATGGATGTATGTTTGGCATTAGAGTGTGAATTAGTTGGGAATGCATAGTGTGTGTGTTCATACCATTGTAAGGTGTGCATTAGTTGGGATATGTTTATGTGTGTGTGTTCATACCATTGTAGGGTGTTTTAAGTTGGAAGTGCATTGTGTGTGAGTAGTGTATGTTTGTTGGGTGTGAGTGATTGGTTTCCACCAATAGGAAAGTGATAAGTGTAGGGTTAGGGAAAAAGATGAGTTAGTAGAGAAGGAAAAGTGGGAAAGGCAGAGACTCAATTCTTTTTCCCGATTCTTCTTCTTCTTTAGCTCATCTTCTTCCTTTGCTCTTATTTTGAAACCCTAGCTTGAATCAAGCTACTGTTAGTGGAAATCAATCATCTCCTTGGCATTCTTTTGGTAAGTTAGTGGATTTTCATCTTGTTTTCTATTTGTTCATCTTCTTCTTCTTAATTTCTGGGTTTAGATTTAACTTAAGGTTTGCATTTTTTGGTGTTCTTTGATGTGTTGTGCTTAGCTGAGGCTCCTCGCGATCCCAAGGGCAAGGAGATTGCTGGGAGTAGTGGAGCTAAGTGATTTGAAGCTAAGGATTTCAGGTTTGGGATTTTTGTTTGAGAAATTTACTTGAATTTGAACTTACTGTAATTTTTAGGGTTTGTGTTCTTGAGAGACTTGGATATGTTTATGCCTGATTTTGGTTGTTTTGATTGCTGAATTAAGTTGTATTTATGCCGTTTATAATGTATGGGAAATCTACTGGAAGGTAAGATGAGATTTGTATTGTTTTGAGCCACTTTAAAATTGATTTTTTTGGGAGTTCTGTGAATTTTGGGAATTTTGGGAACTGAAAATCACGATCCTGGTGAATTTTCGTTTCCAGTGTGTGTGTAGCGTGACCAGCCAAGAAGAGAGGCCAGTCACGAGTGGTGACTGCCAGTCATGACTCGTGACCAGCCAAGAGAGGCCAGTCACGAGTTGTGACTGCCAGTCACGACTCGTGACCAGCCAAGAGAGGCCAGTCATGAGTGGTGACTGCCAGTCACGACTCATGACTAGCCAAGGGAGGAGGCCAGTCAAGAGTAGTGACTGCTAGTCACGACTCGTGACCAGCCAAGAGAGGAGGCCAGTTACGAGTTGTGACTGCCAGTCACGACTCGTGACCGGCCAATCTTGTTGGTCACCTCTGTTCGGCCTATTTTCTGAAATTTTTGCCCAGTTTTAGCCGAAATGAATTTCATATCGCTTCTAAATGGACTTATACTACTGTATGATACATGTCATACTTTTATGTACTTTTATATGAGTGATACCATGATTCTTCAGATGAATTGTATGCTGTACTCTGAAACATGAATTGAATGACGCATAACCTGCTAGAGTCAAGTAAGTGGATAGTTAGGCATGCCTAATAGAGTCTTTTAGCTGCAGCCCTCAGTTTAGTTCGGACCTCGATCCGGTCCACATTTGGTTCCTCATAAACCCCTCAGTATTTGGATCTTGTTTAAGGTTCCCTCAGTAAAAATATTGCGTTAATGATAAAAATGAAATGACTTTTGATTTGTACCTGTGAGGTACCCTCAGTAATCGATTCGTACCCGTAAGGTACCCTCTGTACACTCGTTATCCACTACCTCGAGTCAGCAGGTGTTCGATTGGTTTGCTCTGCTCTGATTTGACTATATAAATGTGATATCTGAATGAGTATGATGAGGAGATGTATGTTCAATTATTATGGGAATGGATATGAATTTGAGATGCAGAATGTATGGCTTTAATTTGTGAGCATGTTTATTTGGATTATGTTATGAATTATTGTGCATGCCATTGTGAATGTGTTATGCCTTGACGACCATTGTGAATGGCCGTCCATATCTTATGTGTGTTTCCCCACTAAGCGTTTATCGCTTAGCACGGTGTTTTTACCCGTGCAGGTGCAGAAGGAGTTTTGCTTTGAGAGAATCGCCGCAGTCAAGCCAACACAGAAGGTTTTAGTGTAGGGCTTAGCTTTTGTAATCTTTGATGATTCTTTTTGTATAGAACTCTCATGTATCAGTTTTATTATAGCTTCCGCTTATGTACTTACATTTTGGATATGCAATATCTTTTGTATCAGCCAGTTTGATCAGAACATTATTGTAATGGTTTTGTTATATTAATGCATGATCAGCTTCGCTTCTTTTTCCTTAAAGTTTTTATTTATCCCGTATTTCTGTATATATGTTATGAATGAATGTATGATTTGCTTTGTATCTGCGTGGTGGCACCTTGACTCATACGGCATCTCACTCCTTATCGGATGGGATCGCCTACGTATGGGTAGGGGGTGCTACAAGAGAAGTGGAGTTGTCCATAGAGATATTGCCGGGTACTGCTCCCATTTCTAAAGCACCTTATCGAATGGCTCCTGTAGAATTGAGAGAACTTAAAACTCAATTACAAGAGCTATTAGATAAAGGCTTTATTAGACCCAGCATATCTCCTTGAGGAGCTCCGGTTTTGTTTGTAAAGAAGAAGGATGGGACATTGAGAATGTGCATCGATTACTGTCAGATATATAAGGTTACTGTGAAGAATAAGTACCCGTTACTAAGGATTGAGGATTTATTTGATCAGCTTAGAGGTGCGGGAATCTTTGCTAAGATTGATCTCTGGTCTGGGTATTATCAGCTTCGGGTTAAGGACACAGATGTGGTTAAGACTGCATTTCGGATGCGATATGGCCACTATGAGTTTCTTGTGATGCCGTTTGGTTTAACCAATGCACCTGCGACTTTATGGATTTGATGAACATAGTGTTTAGGCCATATCTTGACCGATTTGTTGTGGTATTTATTGATGACATTCTGGTTTACTCGAAGGATGAAAGTGAGTATGAAGAGTATCTTCGGATAGTGCTTCAGGTTATGAGAGATCATCATCTATTTGTGAAGTTGAGTAAGTGTGATTTTTGGCTTAAGAAGGTATCCTTTTTGGGTCATATTGTTTCGGCTAAAGGTATTCAAGTTGATCCGGCCAAGATTGAAGCGATTGTGAATTGGAAGGCACCTAGGAATGTGCTCGAGGTGAGAAATTTTCTGGGTTTGGCTGGGTATTATCGGTGGTTTGTTAAGGGATTTTCGATTATTACTGCTCTCATGACTAGACTTTGGAGGAAAGGGGTCAAGTTTGAGTGGTCTGACAAGTGTCAGTCATGTTTTGAGAAATTGAAAAGATTATTGATCGAAACTCCTATACTAGCTCAACCCACTTCGGGTAAGGAGTTTGTATTGTATAGCGAAGCTTTAGGAGTTGGACTTGGCTGTGTTTTGATGCAAGAGGGTAAGGTTGTGGCTTATGTGTCTCGTCAGTTGAAGCCTCATGAGAATAATTATCCGATGCATGATGTAGATTTAGCAGCTGTGATCTTTGCTCTTAAGATTTAGCAACATTATCGGTATGGGGAGATATGTAGGATCTTTACAGACCATAAAAGTTTGAAGTATCTCCTCACGCAGAAAGAGTTGAATATGAGGCAATGCCATTGGTTAGAGCTGTTTAACGATTATAACTGCATTCTGGATTAGGCAGTTGGGATAAGTATGTATCGTTCATGGAGTTTGCCTACAACAATAGTTATTAATGATGTATTGAAATGTCACCGTTTGAAGCTCTTTATGAACGATAGTGTAGGACTTCGATTTGGTTGACAGAATTGACTGAGTGTGCTTTTGTTGGGCCTGAGATGGTAAGAGATACAGAAGAGAAGATTCGAGTGGTTCAGCAGAATCTGAAGATAGCTAAGGATACACAGAGGTCTTATGCTAATTTAAAGAGGAAGGACATTCAGTTTGAGGTTGGAGACAAGGTGTTCCTTAAGGTATCGCCTTGGAGGAAAGTGTTGCGTTTTGGCAAGAAGGGTAAACTTATTCCCAGAGTTATCGGACCTTATGAAGTATTAGTAAAGGTTGGTCCTGTTGCCTATAAGTTGGCTCTACTAATGAAATTGGCTAAGATGCATGATGTTTTTCATGTGTCTATTTTCCGCCGTTACAGATCACATCCATCGCATGTGTTATCGGTTCAGGACATAAGCATTTAACCTAATTATTCTTTTGATGAGGAACCAAAAGTCATTCTAGCTCGAGAAATGTGACAGTTGAGAAGTAAGCAAGTTCCTCTGGTTAAGGTGTTATGGCAGTATCATGGAATTGAAGAGGCGACTTGGTAACCAGAGACAGTGATGAGATCTCAGTACCCTTAGTTGTTCAGTTCAGGTAAGAATTTCGAGGATGAAATTCTTGTTAGTAGGGGAGAGTAATAACACCCCGTTGCCCACCCTAGTAGTTTGAGCCATATTGTATGCAAGTGTGTATGTGTATTTTGGCATGTGTTAATTTCTTTTATTTGAGTTTTATGCATGCTGATTGGGTTTGTTAGAGTGTGAGTGTATGTATGGGGTTCGTGTGTGAGTTAGTGTAGTTAGACTTGGGTGTGTGAAGGAAGATGAGAGTTGGGTGTTAGTTGCCAAAACCCACCAATGGCAAGACGACATATGGCAAGGGAATTAAGGAGGGGTATTATGATGCGCGCCGGATCCCGTGCGCCGCCCTTGCGGACCGCCCGCACGTGGGCGATCGGGGCATTTGCGGGTCCGTTGACAGCTTGCGATAAATCGCAAGTGCGTCTATCTTGGGCAACAAGGAGGTTTCATGGAGTCGCCACCCAATAGAACATTGGGAAAGTTACTCTCGCCTCGGAGAGCCTAAGACTGCGCTTGGTATCCATTTTGGGCCAGCCAGAGGGGTCATGGAAGGTGAACTTCTCACCCTAAAGAGCCTAGGATTAGCGCTAAAGCCTCTTGACCCAAGAAGTATTTTGGAGGATAACCTCTAACCTCTCGAGCCCAAAGACCAGAGCTGGGTCCGGGATTTCTCATCTATTTCTACCTCAATTATTTTACGATCAAATTTTAATATCATTAATTTGCTCTCTCTCTACACTATGCAATTGATTAAAAGGCGCACTTATTCACATCTTGAAAGCGATAAATGATCAAATAGATGATGAAAGCAATGAATTACAATAATACAAGGAGCGGAATACAACTCCCTTTCGTAAATATGCGGATCATACATAAATCGGGGCATTGCTTATTTTGAGGACCTTGGCCCTCACCTGCATCATTATTAAAATTGGGGATTTTTATTTGTGATGATCTTTATTGGATAAAAATAGGGCATTGGACCCTTGCTTTTGCATTTTATACAAATCTCATTTTTATTTAAGTACAAATCGTTAGATCATCTTTATATATTAACGAAATATGAAAAGAGTACATCCATATACATGAAATAATCAATAAATAACAAAATGAAGGAAATAATCGAGAGGGTTAGGAAACTAAACCGGACGGAATCCTCCGAATATGGTAGATAGCCACTCAAGCTTGTGGTAGTCTAAGAGAAATCATATACACTCATAGAAAGTTAAGAGATGTTAATATATATATAATTAACATATATGAAGTCAAAAGGACTTGAAAGAGATGGAAAAACGATTTAAAAAGATGGAGACAGAACCCACCGACGGCCTTCCTTAGCTGACCGACGGGCGTCAGTTAAGGTAACCGAAATGTCCGTTTGTGTAACACCCCCTTCCCATACGTAGGCGATCCCATCCGAGAAGGAGTGAGATGCCGTATGAGTAAAGGTGCCACCATGCAAATACAAAGCAAAACATACATTCATTCACAACATACATACATAAATACGGTATAATTAAAACTTTACAGAAAGGAAAGCAATAGCTGATCATTCATTAATATAATAAAGCATCACAATAATGTTCTGATCAACTAGCTGATTCGAAATAATATTACATATCCAAAATATAATTACAAAAGCGGAAGCTGAAACAAAACTGATACAAAGAGTTCTATACAAAAAGAATCATCACTGATACAAAACTGAGCCCTACACTAAAACCCTTCTGTGTTGGCTTGATGACGGCGACTCTCTCAAAGCAAAACTCCTTCCGCACCTGCACGGGTAAAAACACCGTGCTAAGCGATAAACGCTTAGTGGGGAAACACACATAAATAATGGACAGCCATTCACAATGGTCGTCAAGGCATAACACATGCACAATGGCAGAATGCAAAGGCTAAAAAATAATCCATAAAAACATGCTCATATTTAAAAGCCATACAATCAGTATCTCATAATCATATCCATTCCAGAATAATCCGACATGTGTTTCATCATTAAACTCACTCAGATATCACATTTATATAGCCAAATCAGAACAGAGTAATTCAATCGAACAAATAAAGAACACCTGCTGACTCTAGGTAGTGGATAACGAGTGTACTGAAGGTACCTTACGGGTACGAATCGAATACTGAGGGTACCACACAGGTACAAGTCAAAAGTCATTTCATTAATCAAAACACATTATTATATATATATACTGAGGGGATCTTAAACAAGATCCTAATACTGAAGGGTTCGCGAGGAACCAAACGGGGACCTGATCGGGGTCCAAACTGAACTGAGGGCTACAGCTAAAGACTCTATTAGGCATGCCTAACTATCCACTTACTTGACTCTAGCAGGTTATGCGTCGTTCAAATCACATTTCAGAATACAGAATAGAATTCATCAGAAATTCATGGTATCATTTAAATCAAAGCATATAAAAGTATGGCATGCATCATACCGCAATATAAGTCCATTCAGAAGAAACACCAAATCCATTTCTGAGTCAAAAGCCGGGAAATTTCGGAAAAAGGGCTGAACGGGGTAACGGGTGAGGTTGGCTGGTCACGAGGCGTGACTGGCCTCCTCACAAGGCAGGTCACGAGACGTGACTGAGGGTCACGCCTCGTGACTTGCTTCGTCCCTCGCAGATCACGCGACGCTCAAGCTAGTCACGCGACGCTCAAACTGGTCACGCGACGTGACTGGAAGTCACGTCTCGTGACTGGCTACTTCTTCAGCTACGTGCCTTATATCAGGCTGGTCACGAGGCGTGACTGGCCTCATTTTAGCTGGTGATGAGCTGTGACAGCAGTCACAACTCGTGACTGGCCTCAAACTGGCAGGTCACGAGTCGTGACCGAAGGTCACGACTTGTGACTTGCCTCTCTTTCTTGGCTAGTCACACGACACATGATCTGGAAATGGGAACTTCAACAGTAATGCGATTTTCCCATTTCCAGAATTCTCAGAACCCAGAATTCAATCCCGAATTTGATTCAAAACCAAACAAACCTGTTTTTACCTTCCAGTAAACATTCCAAACAATATAAGCAACATATATACAACTCAATTCAGCATTTAAACAACCAAATCAAGTATATATGCATTCAAATTCTTCAAGAACATAAACCCTTGAAATTTACAGTAAACTCAAAATCACACAAATCACAATCAATTATTCCCAAACCTGAATTCTAAGCTTCTCTTCACTTAGTCCCACTGCTCCCAGCAATGTCCTTGCCTTTGGGATCGCGTGGAGCCTCAGCTAAACACAAACATTCAACAATACAACCCTAAGTTAAACCTAAACTCAAAGAAGAAGAAAAAGATAAAAGCAAATGGAGAATAAGGTGGAGAATGCAGTAACTTACCAAGTTAGAAGCAAGAGTGAGCAATCTCCACAACACAACTTGATTAACAGTTAGTAGTAATTAGGAAAGGGAAAAGGAGGAAGAAGATGAAGGTTGAAGAGGAAGAACGTGAATCTAATCTTCCCTTCTTTCTTACTTCTTTTCTTTATTCATTTTCCCTAACCTAATACACATGTCATTCTCTTGGTGGTGGAACTTACTCACTCACACCCTAACCCCACACATCACACACATCTAATGCAAACTCAACTAAAAACACCCTACAATGGTATGCTCCAATGTACACAAGCAATTCCCAATTAACTCACATTACCAATGCCATGTATGCACCCACATAATAATAAACCCAAAAATATGCATTTTTACTAAAATACCCTTATGACATGCTGAACACGTGCACATGCATGCTCACACAGACAGGCTCATTCTACTAGGGGGCAAACGGGGTGTGACAACTCTCCCCTACTAATAAGAATTTCGTCCTCGAAATTCTCACCTGAACTGAATAACTGCGGATACTGAGCTCTCATCGACTCCTCTGGTTCCCAAGTCGCTTCTTCAACTCCATGATGGATCCATAACACTTTAACCAAGGGAATTTGCTTACTTCGCAATTGTCTCACCTCTCGGGCTAGAATAGCTCGAGGTTCCTCATCATAGGAGAAGTCTGGCTGAACCTGAATATCCTGAACCGAAAGAACATGCGAAGGATCTGATCTGTACCGACGAAGCATCGAAACGTGGAACACATCGTGCAACTTCGCTAACTCCATCGGTAACGCCAATCTGTAGGCTACAGGTCCTACCTTAGCCAAAACCTCATAAGGACCAATGAAACGAGGACTAAGCTTGCATTTCTTTCCAAATCGAAGCACTTTCCTCCAAGGAGAAACTTTAAGGAAAACTTTGTCCCCGATCTCAAATTGCACGTCTTTCCTCTTCAAATTGGCATAAGACTTTTGTCGATCCTTGGCTGCCTTCAAATTCCGCTGCACCACTCTGATCTTCTCTTCAGTATCTCTAACCAAGTCTGGTCCAATCATAGATCTCTCGAATAGCTCGGTCCAACAAACCGGAGTCCTATACTGACGACCATACAAAGCCTCATATGGTGCCATACCGATGCTCGACTGAAAACTGTTGTTGTAGGCAAACTCCATAAGCGACACATATCTGTCCCAACTACCCGGAAAATCCAAAGCACAAGCCCTCATCATATCCTCCAGAATCTGAATGACTCGCTCTGACTGACCATTGGTCTGAGGATGGAACGTTGTACTGAAGTTCAACTTAGTGCCCAAAGCTCTCTGCAACTCCTTCCAAAACTTGGAAGTAAACCTCGGATCCCGATCTGACACTATGGATAAAGGCACACCATGCAATCGAACTATCTCATCCACATAGATACTGGCCAATCTATCCATGGAGTAGTCCACCCTAACCGGCAGAAAGTGAGCTGACCTCGTAAGCCAATCCACAATTACCCAAACTGAGTCATGCTTCCTCTGAGTCAAAGGAAAACCAGAAACAAAGTCCATGGCGATATCATTCCATTTCCACTCAGGAATGGATAAAGGCATAAGCAAACCCGAAGGAACCTGATGCTCGGCCTTTACCTGCTGACAAGTCAAGCACTTGGAAACAAAATCCACTATATCACGCTTCATACCGGACCACCAATAGAATTGCTTCATGTATCGATACATCTTCTCACTGCCCGGATGCATAGTAAAAACTGTACTATGCGCCTCACTCATAAGCTGTCTCCTCAAATCCTCAGATTCCGGCACACATAAACGATCTCTGAACATAAGCACCTCATCCTGAACTGAGAACTCTGACTGCTTACCCGATCTGACCTCATGCACAATCCGCTGAAGTCTCACATCATCTCTCTGAGCATCCACAATCCTCTGTCTCAAAGTAGGCTTCACACGCAGCTGGCCAAGCAAAGCCCCATCAGAACCAAATCTCCATCTGAATCGCCTCAAAAACAAGGCTGAAACCGATTTCCGACTCAAAGCATCAGCGACAACATTAGCCTTACCAGGATGGTAATCCACAATGCAGTCGTAGTCCTTAAACAACTCAAGCCATCGGCGCTGTCTCATGTTCAACTCCTTCTGTGAAAGGAAGTACTTCAAGCTCTTGTGGTCCGAGAAGATCCTACACTTTTCCCCATACAAGTAGTGACGCCAAATCTTCAAAGCAAAGATCACAGCTGCCAACTCTAAATCATGCGTCGGATAGTTCCTCTCATGTGGCTTCAACTGACGAGAAGCATAAGCCACTACCTTACCCTCCTGCATCAGCACACATCCAAAACAAACACCAGAAGCATCACTATAAATGACAAACTCTTTACCCGAGATGGGTTGAGTAAGAATAGGAGCCTCAACAAGCAACTGCTTTAACCGATCAAAACAAGCCTGGCACCTATCTGACCACTCAAATCTGACTCCTTTCCTCAACAATCTGGTCATCGGAGCAGCAATCACAGAAAATCCCTTAACGAACCGACGATAGTAACCTGCTAAACCGAGGAAACTCCTCACTTCTTGAACATTTCTAGGCGCTTTCCAATCAACTATCGCCTCAATCTTGGCTGGATCTACCTGAATACCTCTAGCTAAAACAATGTGACCCAAGAATGATACTTCTCGAAGCCAGAAATCACACTTGCTAAGCTTGGCAAACAACTGATGCTCTCTCAACATCTGCAAAACCAATCGGAGATGCTCCTCATGCTCACTCTCATCCTTGGAATACACCAAGATATCATCAATGAACACTACTATAAATCGATCTAAGTATGGCCTAAACACACGGTTCATCAGATCCATAAAAGCCGCTGGAGCATTTGTCAAACCAAACGGCATCATAAGAAACTTATAGTGGCCATACCTAGTCCGAAATGCAGTCTTAACCACATCTGCATCCTGAACTCGAAGCTGATAGTACCCTGATCGAAGATCTATCTTGGAGAAAACACCCGCACCTCGAAGTTGATCAAACAAATCTTCAATCCTAGGTAACGGATACTTGTTCTTCACTGTAACTTTATTAATCTGCCGGTAGTCAATACACATCCGCAGGGATCCATCTTTCTTCTTGACAAAAAGAACTGGAGCTCCCCAAGGAGATATGCTCGGTCGAATAAACCCCTTATCCAATAACTCTTGTAGCTGAGTTTTAAGTTCCCTCAACTCTACAGGAGCCATCCAATAAGGTGCTCTCGAAATAGGTGCAGTACCTGGCATAATCTCAATGGACAACTCAACCTCTCTCTCAGGAGGCAAACCAGGCAACTCGCTCGGGAACACATCACTAAACTCCCGCACTACAGGAATGTCCTCAATCTGAACCTGATCCCTCTTAGAATCTAACACAACTGCTAGAAAAGCCTCACAACCTTTCCTGATAAACCTCTTGGCTTGCATCGCAGAAATCACATTATTCAACGAACTAGCACCCAAACCTTTCAAAAACACAAGAGACTGACTTCTATCCCGAAGTACAACTGTCTTCCTATGGCAATCAACTACAGCCCGATGCTTACCCAACCAGTGCATACCCAGAATCAAATCAAACTCTCTGAAGGGTAACTCAATCAAATCCGCTGGAAGCACAACTCCCTCAACTATCAAAGGACAACTCCTAAAGACTCTACTCACACTGACACTATGCCCTAATGGACTGGTCACACAAATCTCATAATCTAACTGATCAACTGCATGCAACTTATCAACAATTTTATCTGTGCACAAATATGAGTGTGTGGAACCAGGATCAATTAGAGCATATAACTCAGTGTCATGGAGTAGGAACTTACCAGCTATAACATCAGGCGCGTCCTGCTCATCTCTGGCTCTCATAGCATATGTTCTAATGGCACCCTGAGGAGGATGCTCAACAGTCTCAGAAGCAGCTCCATCTCTATGCCGACCACCTCTACCTCTACCTCTGCCTCTACCACGAGTAGCCTGAGAAGCATTCGAACCGACCCTGCTGGCCTCTCTCTGGGAACCTGAATCCTCATGCAATCTCGGACAACTGGCCAAAAGATGCTCAGAACTCCCACACCTGAAGCACGCACCGGAGAGCCACCTACACTCACCCCGATGAGTCTTACTACAATGAAGACAAACTGATGCAGTCTCAGATCTACCACCTCTTCCAGAACCTGATATAGCTGCAGAACCCTGTCGTCTACCTCTAGAAGCCGGACCAGATGATGACTCGTCCTGTGGGTTCCTAGATCTCTTACCCGAAGAAGATCCTCCACGAGAAGAGTTCCTCCTCTGAGCTCTCTCTCTCATCACAGTCTCAGACAACTCAGCTCTCACAGCAGCCTCTACAATCTGATAGTAGCTAACCCCAGGTATGCACATCAAAGAAATCAAAGCAATCTTCAAAGACTCATTTAACCCTGCTTCAAAATGCTTACATCTGAAGTCATCTGTCATAACCCCACGCGGAGCATAGCGAGATAACCTGTTGAACTCTTTCTCATAATCTGCTACTGACATGGCCCTCTGTCTCAAACTCAAAAACTGCGCCCATCTCGCATCTCTATAAGTCTGAGTAATATACTTCTTTGTGAACTCACCCTCAAAGAACTCCCAAGTAATCGGATCCGGTAGCTGAGGATGCCTGCAAACCAATTCCCACCATTCAAAAGCAGACCCTTGCAGAAGAACTAATGCATACTCTGCCTGCTGGTCGGGAAGACACCGAATCTCTCTCAAGGCACGCTTTACTTTATCTAACCATCTCTCAGCCAACTCAGACTCATTCAAACCAGTGCCATAGAAATCCTCAACTCCTGCCCTTCTCAAATTCTCCAGAGGTGCTCTAGGAGCAGTCACTCTCTCCAAAACCCTAGCCATGTCCTGATGCAACCTGAACATAGCCTCAAAAGGCATCGCTGCGGTCTCGGGCTGGACCCTAGCATGCTGAGCCGACACAGAAATCGATGGATCTACAGCTTGAGGGTTCACACTCTCGGCGGATTCCTCAAGTGATCCACGAGCAGAATTAGAAGCCATCTAAACAAACAAGAAACAACCGTATCAGCCAACACAGATCTAGACTCATACACATCTAAGCAACTCAGAACAATCACAACAACACCCAAAAATGCCTAAACCGGGGCTCTGTTACCATAAAATGTAACACCCCCTTCCCATACATAGGCGATCCCATCCGAGAAGGAGTGAGATGCCGTATGAGTAAAGGTGCCACCAAGCAAATACAAAGCAAAACATGCATTCATTCACAACATACATACAGAAATACGGTATAATTAAAACTTTACAGAAAGGAAAGCAATAGCTGATCATTCATTAATATAATAAAGCATTACAATAATGTTCTGATCAACTAGCGGATTCAAAATAATATTACATATCCAAAACATAATTACAAAAGCGGAAGCTGAAACAAAACTGATACAAAGAGTTCTATACAAAAAGAATCATCACTGATACAAAACTGAGACCTACACTAAAACCCTTCTGTGTTGGCTTGATGACGGCGACTCTCTCAAAGCAAAACTCCTTCCGCACCTGCACGGGTAAAAACACCGTGCTAAGTGATAAACGCTTAGTGGGGAAACACACATAAATAATGGACGGCCATTCACAATGGTCGTCAAGGCATAACACATGCACAATGGCAGAATGCAAAGGCTAAAACATAATCCATAAAAACATGCTCATATTTAAAAGCCATACAATCAGTATCTCATAATCATATCCATTCCAGAGTAATCCGACATGTGTTTCATCATTAAACTCACTCAGATATCACATTTATATAGCCAAATCAGAACAGAGTAATTCAATCGAACAAATAAAGAACACTTGCTGACTCTAGGTAGTGGATAACGAGTGTACTGAAGGTACCTTACGGGTACGAATCGAATACTGAGGGTACCACACAGGTACAAGTCAAAAGTCATTTCATTAATCAAAACACATTATTATATATATATACTGAGGGGATCTTAAACAAGATCCTAATACTGAAGGGTTCGCGAGGAACCAAACGGGGACCTGATCGGGGTCCAAACTGAACTGAGGGCTACAGCTAAAGACTCTATTAGGCATGCCTAACTATCCACTTACTTGACTCTAGCAGGCTATGCGTCGTTCAAATCACATTTCAGAATACAGAATAGAATTCATCAGAAATTCATGGTATCATTTAAATCAAAGCATATAAAAGTATGGCATGCATCATACCACAATATAAGTCCATTCAGAAGAAACACCAAATCCATTTCTGAGTCAAAAGCCGGGAAATTTCGGAAAAAGGGCTGAACGGGGTAATGGGTGAGGTTGGCTGGTCACGAGGCGTGACTGGCCTCCTCACAAGGCAGGTCACGAGACGTGACTGAGGGTCACACCTCGTGACTTGCTTCGTCCCTCGCAGATCACGCGACGCTCAAGCTGGTCACGCGACGTGACTGGAAGTCACGTCTCGTGACTGGCTACTTCTTCAGCTACGTGCCTTATCTCAGGCTGGTCACGAGGCGTGACTGGAAGTCACGTCTCGTGACTGGCCTCATTTTAGCTGGTCACGAGCTGTGACAGCAGCCACAACTCGTGACTGGACTCAAACTGGCAGGTCATGTCTCGTGACTTGCCTCTCTTTCTTGGCTAGTCACACGACACACGATCTGGAAATGGGAACTTCAACAGTAATGCAATTTTCCCATTTCCAGAATTCTCAGAACCCAGAATTCAATCCCGAATTTGATTCAAAACCAAACAAACCTGTTCTTACCTTCCAGTAAACATTCCAAACAATATAAGCAACATATATACAACTCAATTCAGCATTTAAACAACCAAATCAAGTATATATGCATTCAAATTCTTCAAGAACATAAACCCTAGAAATTTACAGTAAACTCAAAATCACACAAATCACAATCAATTATTCCCAAACCTGAATTCTAAGCTTCTCTTCACTTAGTCCCACTGCTCCCAGCAATCTCCTTGCCTTTGGGATCGTGTGGAGCCTCAGCTAAACACAAACATTCAACAATACAACCCTAAGTTAAACCTAAACTCAAGGAAGAAGAAAAAGATAAAAGCAAATGGAGAATAAGGTGGAGAATGCAGTAACTTACCAAGTTAGAAACAAGAGTGAGCAATCTCCACAACACAACTTGATTAACAGTTAGTAGTAATTAGGAAAGGGAAAAGGAGGAAGAAGATGAAGGTTGAAGAGGAAGAACGTGAATCTGATCTTCCCTTCTTTCTTACTTCTTTTCTTTATTCATTTTCCCTAACCTAATACACATGTCATTCTCTTGGTGGTGGAACTTACTCACTCACACCCTAACCCCACACATCACACACATCTAATGCAAACTCAACTAAAAACACCCTACAATGGTATGCTCCAATGTACACAAGCAATTCCCAATTAACTCACATTACCAATGCCATGTATGCACCCACATAATAATAAATCCAAAAACATGCATTTTTACTAAAATACCCTTATGACATGCTGAACACATGCACATGCATGCTCACACAGACAGGCTCATTCTACTAGGGGGCAAACGGGGTGTAACAGTTTGTCACTCAAGGAGGGGCGTCTGTAGGTGGGTGACCGACAGTCGTCGGTGATAAAGATGACCCGTCGGTCACCACTGTCTCCGAAAAAAACAAAATGGAAAAAAAAACATTTCAAAGTCAAAAAAGTGGGTTTTATCCCAAAAGGAGATAAGAGAGTCAAAATAAAAGAAAATAATGACAGATATTCAAAAATTCCACAAAATCAGAAATAAATATGAGATAATATGGAGAAGGAATCTGGAATATTTACCCTTAGATAATCGCTTTGGGTGAGATTCTTGTGTTGATTAGAGCCCCGCGCGTTCTACGAGAAGCGAAAGATGAAGGATCAAAGAAAGAAAATGAGCTATTTCTTCTTCAACCCCTCAAAAGATCGATTTTGGAGTCAAAATCTAAAGAAAACTAATTAGTTTTTAGTTCCTTTTGATTGATTTGATCCTTGATTAAATAGATTTCCTTAGTAAATGTGTTTTGTTGGAAGAGAGAGAAAATTTGCTTGAAATTGGGCAGAGTTTCCTCCTTTGAAAGTTTTTCCAACCCTTTTCAAGTGAAAAGTCGAAGCTTTTATAGCCAGACATGACCGACGGGCGTCGGTGTATGGGGGCGGGCGTCGGAAGAATCCTTCTGACACAAGGATTCGTCCAACGGCCCTGCCACATCCACCAACGGGCGTCGGAGCGGTTGCGTGCTCCGGGAAACCAGGCGGCCTTCTGACAGGGGGGGTGACTTTCCGACGGGCTTCGAAAAATACCACAAGCCGTCGGTGACTCGAAGCGACGGGCTGACTTCACAGACGGGCTGGCCGTCTGTGGAGGACAAAAAGCTTTTTGACTCGAAAAAACCTCTGTTTTCTCCCCCTCTACCCTGGAATGGTAAAAAACCTCATTTCTCGTGGACCATGGGACTAAAACCTCCGAATCCAAACCGTTTATGCAGGCTCGAATACTAATTTCATCATAGGGTAACCTCTGATCCGGACCGCTCCGGGACACGGTGCTCACAGTTGCCCCCAGTTTTGGGGAAACTAGTGCATAAGCGCCTAGATAAGCCAAAACTCAGAGAAAGGTCAGAAAGTAAGCGTACCTACGACGGCTTTTTGCCCTCCGTGCCTTCTGCCGGGTGGACCTTTTCTCGATCCGCTCGGCGATGCGAAGATACTTCCATCGGTCTTATCTCGACCTGTAGGTACCTGGCGGGATGCAGCATGCTTTGGCTACAACCCCAATTTGAAGTGCGATATGCTCTGACCGTAGCTTCGATCGGTGAGATGCGGCATGCTCTGGCTACAATCTCGATTTGAAGTGCGATATGCTCTGACCGCAGCTTCGATCTGGTGAGATGCAGCATGCTTTGGCTACAATCTCGATCTGGTGAGATGTAGCATGCTTTGGCTACAACCTCGATCTGGTGAAGTGTGGTATGCTCTAACCGCAGCTTCGATCTGGTGAGATGCAGCATGCTCTGGCTACAACCTCGATCTGGTGAGATGCAGCATGCTTTGGCTACAACCTCGATCTGGTGAAGTGTGGTATGCTCTGACCACAGCTTCGGTCTGGTGAGATGCAGCATGCTCTGGCTACAGTCTCGATCTAGTGAGATGAGGAAACCCCGCCGGGTTCCTTGTTCCAAAAGAGATCTTTTTAATCGATGTCTATGTTCATATCGGTATTTCTCTGTACCTGTGTGATAAAATATTTTGTTAGTTCATGTTTGAGCGGTTATCTTTTAACCTGTCTAGTGATGGCATGATCTTGCTTTATTTGCTATACCATGTTTCATTTTTCATTTTTCATTCTTTTTTCATTTTAATTTTTTTTATTGAGCTATTATTGATCATTTTTGTTTTTGTTATATTGTCATTTTTATTGACACATAAGTAAATATGAGAACATACACTTTCTGTGATGTGATTAAATAATTAACAATCGAATGATCATGCAATAATGAAGCAAAAGTTTTCACTAGAAACGTCATTTTTGTATAGTGCATATACAAAATATAAATGTACAAAAGATACAAAAATAACTCCCTGAAGATCAGAGTGGTGTGTAGTCGGAGGGCTCATCGGGATCCTCATCATCCGATATATGCACGGTCCCTGGTGGAGGTGGAGGTGGAGCTGGCTGAGCCATGGAGGGTCCTGCCTCATGATCATGGGCCCGCCTGAACCGGATCTGAGCGTAGCCATCCAAGAAGGGCTGGGTACAGGTACTCATAAACCCTAAGGTCTCAGAAACCTTTTCTCCTAACTTCTTGAAGGCTTGGCTCAACTGAATGGTCTGCTCGCTGGCGGCCTTTCTCCTTTGCTCCAGGCTCTGCTCCGTCTGCTCTCTAAACTCCCTCATGGTCTGAGAAAGAGGTGGGAGAATCCCCTCTATCGCCTAGACGCGGGATCTTAGAGAGTCGAGTGACTCATCAATCATCTGTAGGGTCATATCGACCCTCTGAGATGCCTGGTCCTGTGACGTCCTCACATCATGAGCGAGCTGCTGCCTCAACTCCCTCTGGCCCTGAGCAATCTACTCGATCAGCCTCAACTGCTCACCCCTAAAGGCCCCTAAGGTCCGAGCCTGCTCATCCCTGAAAACATCCAAGTCCCGAGCCTGCCACATCCACCGACGGGCGTCGGAGCGGTTGCGTGCTCCGGGAAACCAGGCGGCGTTCTGGCAGGGGCGGTGACTTTTCGACGGGCGTCGAAAAATACCACAAGCCATCGATGACTCGAAGCGACGGGCTGACTTCACAGACGGGCTGGCCGTCTGTGGAGGACAAAAAGCTTTTTGACTCGAAAAAACCTCTGTTTTCTCCCCCTCTGGCCTGGAATGGTAAGAAACCTCATTTCTCGTGGACCATGGGACTAAAACCTCTGAATCCAAACCATTTATGCAGGCTCGAATACTGATTTCATCATAGGGTAACCTCTGATCCGGACCACTCCGGGACACGGTGCTTACAGGTATAAATAGCAAGGAGAGAGAATGAGAGAGCAGCCTTTGGCTGACGTGCTCTCCCGTTCTCTTCCACCTCATGCTAGTTCTTCTTCTTACTCCTTCTTAATCCCCTCTTTTGCCTGCAATTTGTTGGTGGATTTTGGTAGATCTCAAGTTAATTGGTAAGCTTTAGTTGGGTTTTCTTCTTCTTCTTCCTCTTTTCTTTTGATTGTTGTTAGTATGTCACTACAAGAAATTTGACTTTTTGTGACGAATTTTTTAATGACGCATAAAATTTCGTCACTAATTATAACTTACGATAACGAATTTTTTAAAATGTCACCATACTATTTATTACTGTGACAAAATTATTTTTCGTCATTTTATATTTAAATTATCGTCACTAAAAGTTTAATTTTGTGATGAAAAATATATTTCGTCATGGTTTTTTTAGTAGAGAAAAATTCCCACATTTTTTTTGGAGGAAAAAAAATTTAATGACAAAATAATAACTTATTGCAATGTATAAAATCGTCATAAAATATTTATTTTTCGTGACGAAATATTTTTGTCATAATTATATAAATTAGTGATAATAAAATCTTTTCGTCATAAATAACATATCAGTATAAAAAATATTATATTTATGACGAATAAATATATCACAAAAAATAAATATATATTTCGTCACCTTTGATATGAAGGAAAATTTTTCAATCTTTTTCTTTTGGAGGAAAAAAATATAATGGAAAAATTTACTATTTGCGACATATAAATTTGTCATGAAATAATTATTTTTTATGACATTAATTATTTTTGTCACAATTTAATGAATTAGTGAAGATAAAATTATTTCGTCATAATAATATTATTTATGATAAATAAATAAGTTACAAAATTAGTTTGTCTTCCATATTTTGACAAAAATAACTAAATTATATATGAAAGTTAATTAATTAATAATACAATAACAATTTAGAATAAAATTAATTATTTATTAAAATAACATTTTAGTGTAAATCCTTGGCAGAAACGACAGCGTTTCCTTTTCCTTTCTCATATCGATAGGCATAACTGAAGAAAGGAAACAACGTAAACGAAGGAAACAAGGATTTTTTGTGACAAAAAACATCCGAATATCATGGAAAAAAATGGTGGGAAAGGGTTGTTTTTTGGCGGTAATTTTTGGTTTCCTTCTCTTACTCTATCTCTCAATCCCTTATCAATTCCCAATTCTTCTCAATACAATTCTATAACCCTAAGGAATTTGACGAAATTTAGGTTCTTCTCTGTTAAAGGTATATGTTGATTTTTCTTTTCGATTTTTTGTTTAAATCATCACTTTCTCATAGTTGGGTTTTAGTTCTGCTATTTTTGCAAGAGTGATTTGATTTTTTGTGTTTTAAACTCACATATTTGATAGATATAAGCTTGTTCCGAGATAGATTTCAAAATTTCTGGTCCAAGAAATCCCAGTTGCCTCGGAGCTCCAGTTTCAGAGCTCGGTCGCTTACTGACCTTTTGTTGCAGCCTCACCAGCTTGTTAACTGGGTACATCTGTGTTTTCGTAAGAAGACGTGCATATTATGCATATCATAGTATTTATTATTGTGGGGCTGTTGGGTTAGGCTGCTTATTTTGGTTTTATCGAATTGATTTTATGGCTGTTCTGATATGTATTTTGATATTTGTCAGATAAAAACTAATGATGTTTCTATTTATGAGTTTGATTAATTGTGTTTGTGATGGTTTGGGTCCTCTGCCAGTGATTGTATGTTGCTTCTCTGGGATGAATTTTAGGCTGAGAGATAATGATTTGGGAAATTTGTATATTGCATTGATTAATCTGAGTATATTGCTTATGATGACTTTTTGTGATACCTAAACCTGAGCTCCCTGTGGAAGTACAGAGCTTTGCTCTGTCCATGGATCTGTGTAAGCAACTGTGTGAGATTTTATGGAAGACTGGATGGACATTTTTGCCTTCATGTTAATTCTTCTAACTAATTCATATATGGGTTTCTTAGGGACTAGTTTTACAAGTTCTTGTCCAATTTGAGTATGACTTGGAAAGGGAGAGATTACATGCTGTAGAAAAGAAAAGATAATGGCTGATTAGAGTAGAAATTGCATCAATGTAAACGAATTTATCAAGAAAAAATACAATCACACACAACAGTAGAAATATAGTGGAGAAAAATCTTATAACATTTTAAATTAGATGCCTACAGGAAAAATAAATAATTTAAAGTTGGCCTAATAAATGAGTAGTTGTGCTTTCTGTCAAAGTCAAGCCAAAGAAAATAAAACACTTTCTTTTCAACACCTAAGTCTCAACAAGAATGGTCTAATTATATTTAAATAATAATAATAAATTCATTATTATCCAAATCCAAACGCTGCTTTTGTAACACTCTATACTCGAAAAGCAGTAAGGGCGTCGGATATTATAAAGGATTTCTTTATGATCTCTTATTTCATATCCATTAAAATGTTTCTTAGATCGAATCCATATAGTAATTTTTTTTCCTTTCATGCATCATCTTTCAGAATCGAGAATTTCTGTCCAATACAATGGAGTAAGGTACTCCATAAAGTCTGACTACTTCATTGATGTAGATCTTGGCTAGCTTGATTAGTGAATAGTGAGGTAGAAAGTGTATCACCCAGATGGAATCATGTTTTCTTTTAATGAGAGTTAATCCGATGATATATCAATACTTGAATAAATATTCGAATACAGGGTGTTACAGCCTTACTACTGATTAAAATGAAAATTAAAAATTGATTTGATTTAACATTTGTTACATATGCTGTGAATGGATTATAAACATTAAAAATTGTAGAAAATTATCATAAAAATTGGTGGTGTGTCTTAAAGCCAACCTAACCCCATAGAGAGCTTTTAATATTAATTTTGATAAGGATAATATTTATTCTATTATCTTATAAAAATAAATTTGGAAATATTGAATGTGAAGATGAGATTGTTAATTAAATTGCAGCTACGTACCCTAATGGAATTTGTAGGCCTGATGATTGAAAAATGATATTAATTTGTATAAATTCAACCCAACCCACTTCAATCAATCCATTGAGTGTACATGTTGCTTCTAATTGTTGGACTTGAATTCATTATAATAAAACCAGCTCTTCAATTCAAATCCAAATATGTTCTGTTAATCAATAATACATAATTAAAGGAACAGGTCAACATTAGGTAGTGATTGATTAGGAAAACAATGAGATGAGCTACAAATGTAGGCCAAGAAGCTGAAAAATGACATTGCTGGTCTTGAAGCCTCATTATAGTGAGATCAGAAATGTATCAGGGATAAAAAAAAAATCCCAGAAAGATTCAAGTTATAACCACCCATAATCCCTGCAAGAAAATCATCAAGGTTACCTAACTTTTTCTTTTAATGCATTCCGAATCCATGAATGACAGACCTAGGGATGCATTCCCCACTAAATCCTAGGTTATTTTGCATTTAGTATAAGTTATTGGGCATGCGGTTTTTATTTTCTACATTTTAATTCTAGAAAGAGTTTTGCATTTAGTTATCTATTTGACTATTTGGTTGATTTTTTTTTAATTCAAATTGAATTGGGAAATGCAGTGTGATTGTAGAAGCTCTTAAAGTGAATGGGACAGTAAATATATTTTGTATGTCATGTACATTTGTTAAATTTATTTATTTTGAGCATATTATTATTAATATTTATATTATTATTAATAATATATTAATATATTTATATTTATAATATATTAATATATTAATAATAAAAATATATTTTCTTTTCTTTTTTTAGGATACACAAGAATCAACTATATTTTTGAAGGTGTACACCAGTGTCAACTTTTCATTATTAGGTTTTTCTCCTTCTTTTCGATCTTATAAATTTATAACATTCCTTTGTATGTTGTAATTAGTGTCTTGAAATCTACTTAAATAGTATGTAGATTTTACCCAAAATAGTTATATATATATATATGTTTTATGTTATGTATGATATATGTGGGCTCAATTTAACTTTAACTATATTATTTTATTTTTTCAGTTACTTAATAATGATTATTTTCATTTAGGTTATATTAAAAAATGGATAAGAGTTGGATGTATACCATGAAATGGTCTAAGGAGTACATAGAAGGAGTATGATCTTTTATGAATTTCGTAGAAAATCATATGGGAAAAGATTGTGACATCCGATGTCCATGTACAAGTTGTATGAACTTATATTTTAGAAGTCAAAAAACAGTTGAGGATCATTTATTGGTTCTAGGGATAGATAAATGTTATCAGATATGGTTTTATCATGGAGAAACATCTAGTCCCATTGAGGATGGTGATTACCAAAAAGAGTGTGATATGTCTAATGAGAATTTAGATGAAGAAGATGATGGGATTTTTGACTTGCTACATGAATTGGGTGAAAAATATTACCAAAAGGATAAAACCGATGAGCAAAATGAAGAACATAACACTTATCCAACTGTCCTACCTGATTATCTTGAATCTATTATGAGGGATGCTAATACAAAGTTATATCCTGGATGTAAGAAATTTTCAAAGTTTTCTTTTATTATTAAGTTGCTCCATTTAAAAGTATATAACAAGATAAGTAACAAAGCAATAGATATGTTGTCGAAGTTAATTAAAGAAGCATTACCTGAAGGAGAGGTACTTCCAAGTTCTTATTACGAGGCAAAAAAGTTTATGCGAGATCTTGGGTTAGGATATGAGTCAATACATGCTTGTAAGTATGACTGTGTCTTATTCTGGAAAGAAAATAAAAATGATGAGTGTTGTCCCACATGTGGCACTTCTAGGTGGAAAATTAATGATGGGAAGGGAAAAAAGATAGCGTATAAAGTTTTACGGTACTTTCCAGTAAAGCCCAGGTTGCAAAGATTATTTATGTCCCATAAAATATCAAAGAAAATGGTTTGGCATCATGAAAAGCGTGTTGATGATGAATATATGAGGCACCCAGCTGATTCTGAAGCTTGGAAGGACTTTGATAATAAGTTTCCTTGGTTCGCAAATGATCCTCGCAATGTAAGGCTTGCTTTAGCTGCAGATGGTTTTAATCCATTTGTTAATTTAAGTAGCACATATAGTATGTGGCCTGTGATTTTATGGCCATTGAATCTTCCACCTTGGGATTGCATGAAACCACCATTTTTTATGATGTCCTTGTTAATTCCAAGACCCAAGTCTCCAGGAAAAGATATTGATGTCTACTTACGGCCATTAATAGATGAGTTAAAGGAATTATAGATAGAAGGGATTGAAACATTTGATGTTTCTTGTCAAAATAGTTTCCAAATGTGTGCAGCTGTATTATGGACTATAAATGACTTTCCTGCATATGGTGATTTATCGGGTTGGAGTACTAAGGGTTATATGGCCTGTCCAATTTGCAATGATCAAACTTGCTCCCAGTTATTGCGCAACAAGATATGTTACATGGGACATCGTCGGTTCTTACCAAAAAATCATAGTTGGAGAAAGAGTAGGAAGTTTAATGGTGAGAGAGAAGGTAGAGAGGCACCTATTGAATTAAATGGAGATGAAGTGTTAAGACAGCTAGAAAAATTGACTATTGTGGCACCCGGGAAACATCTAACTAATAGAAAGAGAAAACGCACTTTACAAGAATTAAATTGGACGAGACGTAGCATATTTTATGAGTTGCCTTATTGGAGTAAGTTGAAGTTGAGGCATAACTTAGATGTAATGCATATAGAAAAGAACATTTGTGAGAGTATTTTAGGAACCATGTTGAATATTGATGGAAAAATAAAAGATACTCTAAAAGCAAGGCAAGATTTAGAAGACATGGGAATCCATAAAGAGCTACACTTGGTGAGAAGGGATGATGGAAAATATGAAATGCCTGTTGCATGCTATGTCATGAAAAAGAAAGAAAGGCAAAATTTTTGTGAGTTCTTGCAATCTGTGAAATTTCCTGATGGGTATGCCTCTAATATCTCTCGATGTGTTAGTTCAAGTGATAACAAGATATCGGGATTGAAAAGTCATGATTGTTATGTACTTTTACAATGTATACTTCCTGTTGGCATTCGTGGAAGTTTAAGAAAGGAAGTATGTAGTGTATTGGCCGAATTGGGTGATTTTTTTCAACATCTGTGTTGTAAGAAGTTGGATAGAAATGAATTGAAAAAAAATGAAAGATGACATTTGTCTAATTTTATGCAAGTTAGAAATGATATACCCACCTGCTTTTTTTGATATCATGGTTCATCTACCAATTCATTTACCAAATGAGGCATTACTTGGTGGACTGGTTCAATTCCGTTGGATGTATCCTACAGAAAGGTAATATAAAAAGTCAAAAAATATTGACATTGTTTATTTCTTAGTTGTCATGGATAATTAGATTTTTTTTTCTTACAAGATCATTATGTGAATTAAAGCAAAGTGTGCGTAATAGAGCTTATCCAGAAGGGTCGATTGCAGAAGCTTATATTGCTAAAGAGTGTATAAGTTTTTGCTCTATGTATTTGAAGGGTATTGAAACTCGTTTTAATCGTGATGAGCGAAACTATGACCTTTGCAATGATGGTGGTCTATCAATTTTTTTACAAAAGTGTCGACCTTATGGTGCAACAAAATATATCGAGTTATCAAATGAAACATTCAATATGGCATAGTGGTTCGTCTTGCAAAATTGTGAAGAAGTTGAGCAATATTTTGAGTAAGTACATACATGAACTTATGACTATGATATTAAGATGAATGCAAAATTTACAGTTTCTTTTCTCTTTATTAGAAAGCACAAAGAAGAACTACAGTTAGAAGGCTGTAAAAACATTGAGCAAACCCACAAAGAGAAATTTCCAATATGGTTTCGTCAACATGTAAGCTTTGTATTTAGCATAATATGGATTTAAAATTTAAATATAATCAAACAAGCTCTCTAAATTATTTTGTTTGCTTTGTCTAGATGTCACAGTTATACAGCAAGGAACAATCAAATATATTTGAAGCTTTGTATGCACTTTCATGTGCACCACATAGGTGTGTTAAGAAGTACAGTGGGTGCATAGTGAATGGAGTGAGGTTTCTCACTAAGGAACGTGACAGCAGGCGTAGAAGTCAGAATAGTGGCATTTCTGTTAAGGGAAATCATGGTGATGAAATTATAGATTTTTATGGGGTATTAGATGATATTATTCAACTAGACTATGTGAATGACAAACATGTTATACTTTTCAAGTGTGAATGGTTTGACCTTGGTAGGAAAAAAAAAAGGATTCAAAAGGAAGGGAGTATAACTAGTGTCAAAGTTAATGGGAGGTGGTACGAAAATGATTCTTATATTTTAAAATCAAATGGGATGAATGTTGATTGAATTCTCCAATGTAAGTTTTATATACTTGTGCATTTATTTTTGCAATGTTCAATGACAAGAAAATAGTTGAAAATATTTGAAAATAGTTGCAGATTTTTACATTGGTTTTTATGTTTTCTTGTTTTATTCTGATGGGCAAATTTAAATGGTAAAGATTATGTATGTTTTACTTGTATTTGATTTTGAAACTCTTTGACTTGCTTGGTATCTCATGTTTTAGTGATTTTTAATTTTGCAGTTCTTTAATTTAGGTTCATTCCAAACTGTTCAATTGATAGCGATGTTTATGAATTTTCAAGTAACAAGTGTAACTTCTCTTTTATTTACGTCAATGTGATACTTGTGCATTTATTTTTAGCCGATAGTTTTGATGTATTAATATTATACCTTTGTATTTTGTATAATTGAATTGAGTACTGAAATTGGATGATATAAGTATATTATAAGGTATGGTGTGCGAGATTGGATCTAAATTGGAGGATGGGCAAACTTGTGTTGGAGTTTGAATTGAAGTAGGGTGAATAAATATATGATTATTTGAAGTGTAAAGATTTTATTGATTACAGGGGGATAGGCAATATTATAGAGGGAGCTCTGCCGAAATTTCGGTAGAATTAAGTGACATATTTGTATTTTGATTGAATGAATAATAAAACTAAATAGCTATAGGGCAGATGGGTATAGTGAAAGGATAAAAAAAATTAACAATTACCTGAATTTCACAATAATTTGAAGAGTAGTTTAAGAAAATCAAGTAATCGTGCAGTATCGTTGGAATCGTAGTGTGTATAAATGAAGGGTGGTACGTGATTGAGTTTTTTTTATCTAATATAAGATTTTTGTTTTTTGCAGGAACAGGATGCAAATTTTAAAATTTCAACAGATTTTATTTCTTGATTAGGATGCAAATTTAATTTTTTGTATTAGACAGTATGTTTTTTTTAATTAACCTTTTATTTGAATAAATACATTATATTATATTTTCTTTAGAAATTTAATTGATTGTATGACATTAAATTTAAAATGTGTCATTTTTACTACAATGCATATATGATAAGTATATTTGTCATAATTTGTCGACTTATTAGTTCATAAATAACGATATAATGTTTATAATTACGATATTAATATTGTAATAAAAAAAATATAATTTAATGACAATAAAAAATTGTCACTAAAACTATTTTTTGTGACAATTATTTTTATCCCTATTTATGTCACTAAAATGTAACGTAATATGACGATTTATATGCATTGTTAATACACATTATTTTAATGACGAAATCATTTTTTGTCACTTAAAGTATTAGATTTAGTGACGAAATTAAATATTTTATGACGAAAATTATATTTATTTATGACGATAATTACGTAACCAATGCTTAATGGTTTTAATCAGAAGTAGAGTTTCGTCATTAAAAATATTTAATTTCGTGACGAATTTTAAATTTGTCATAAAAAATACCAATCTTTAGTGACAATAAATAATATAATGTGACGAAATATAATTTTTTTTATGACATAATTTTTGTCATGAAAAGTAAGAACTAAAGATAACGATAATCATTTTCGTCACAAAAAATATACTTACGGTGACAAAAAAGTAAATTGTCACGTAAACTTTTATGTTACGCGCCTACCGTTACGTTCTCTGTGACGATAAAAAATCGTCACCTTATATTTTCAGCGACGAAAAATGAATTTTTCATGACAATTTTTTGCGTCATAAAAAGTCAAATTTCTTGTAGTGTGTGTTCTTGGGTTAGGGTTTGAGTTTTATGTGCTTTGGGTTGAGTTTGCTCAGAAATCCCTCCTAGAGAACCTAAGGGAAAGGAGAAGGCTAGTGGAAGTGGAGCCCTTTGATTTAGAGCAAAGGAGACCAAGGTTTGGGAAATTTATGATTTTGGGTGTATAATTTGATTGTTTGATTTGATTTGATTTTCTGGATAATTATGAGGTTAAAGTTGTTTATGGGTGTCTAAATGTTATGGGTTTTGATTAATTTGAGTTGAGATGCTTTGATTGTGCATTTTTGAATCAAAATAGGCATTTGGAAGAACTTTTGGAACAAAATTCTGGTTTGTTAAATTATAGTTTTTGATTGTGTTAATTGCATATTTTAAATGTGTCAATTGCTATAAAAGATAGGTTTTGTGTTATTTATGATAATTGGAATGCTTGATTTGAGTTGGGTTGAAGTTTTGGGTTGATTGGAGATTTGGGTAAAATTTTGGAGGAGTTGTGATTCTGCAGAATTGCTGGAAAACACGACTGTATCGCGAGCTCGATAGAGCTGGGTGATTCCAGCTCTCACGGTAGGCAGAGCTCTGTTCTGCCGAGCTGCAGCATCATGCGTGCTGCCACGAGCATGTAATGCCGAGCTGAAGCTGGGCAGCGTTGTCGCGAGTGCGCGATCGCGATAATGATATAGGGCGCATTCTGTCATGAGCGTGATAGAAGTCGATCTGTTCCTTTGCACGCGAGCTTGAGGCTTGTCGCGAGCACAGTGCTCAGGGAGCTTTGGCCCTGTCGCGAGCGTGACAGCCGTCGCGAGTACGACACCTCCTGCTTTTCAAAATAGGTTTTCTTTTGTGCTTTCGATATTTATTTTCCGTACGTGTGATGTTATTAGAATTATGCATGGATGATTTTATAAACAATATGAATATGATTGGATGATTTATGCATGGCCTGCAAGAGTCAAATTAGTGGATAGTTAGGCATGCCTAATAGAGTTCAGTTGCTGCAGCCCCAATGTGTTCCGGACCCTGATCAGGTCCCCGTTTGGTGTTGGGTTTCAACGGATTAAATCAACATCAACGCAGCGGAATAAAATTAAAACCCGAAACAGGATCCAAGTATTTTCGATTGATTCAAAAAGGAAGAGATTAAAATTACTAACCTTTAGAATGAAATTAACTCCTTTAATCTGGACTGAAGACGCTGCCTTTAACACGAACGTCCTCTATCGATATCCACACGCACGAACAAATGAAGAAGACGCAGGGGTGCTAGCTCCCTTGAATGCGAATGGATTTTAATTTTCTTTCTTTCTCAAAGAAGAATGGAGGCTCTGTTTTCTTTTCTTTCTTTCTCAAAGAAGAACGATGGCTATATTTTCTTTTCTTTCTTTCTCTCTAAAAACTAAAGAATGCAGCCACTCTAATCCTTGTTATTTAGAATAACGTGATTAGTGTTTTATTAGTGTTAAACTTCTTTTCTTAACCTATATCCCATATATAACTGTATATATATTTCAAATCCTTTTCCTCTTAGGAAAAGATAAATGAGAATATTTTCTCTTAATTCAAAATTAAGATACAATATATATATATACATATATTTATATATATATATTTATTTATTTATTTATTTCTTATTCAAAATAATAAGAAATAATATATTAATACATATTATTATCTCATATTCAAAATAAGAGATATTTATATGTATAAATATATATATATATATAAATATGTAATTTCGAAATTAAATATAAATACCTATATTTATATTTTATTCCGAAATAACCCAATAAAATCCATTCTGTTCATTTTGCTCTTGGTGTGTGACCCAATAGGTTTATATTATGTTGGCAGTGGGCCTAATCCCATAAAAGCCCACAAGTCATAATTGGTCTCTAGCAAGACATTATGACTACCCAAATAATATAAATATCGTTAGTCCGATTTTAACCTGACAATAGAACATGTTATTATCCTTTTGTCACACAATATCTTGTTCGAACATAAGTCATGGTCCATGTCAAACTTAAATTGTTCAAACATATAATTTCTCGATCACTAAGCAGACTGATAAATTCAAATGACATTGATGACACTATCAATTCATTCGAGCACGGCCATGCATTTTACAGTCCTACTTATCGAGGGGCCCAATAGATATCTCTCTCATTAGAGAGGGACAAATTCCATCTTGATTATTCACTTTCCTCCGCATAATTCTCACTATGTCCGATCATAAACTTTATAATTATCCGATTAAAGATAACGTTTGATTATGTCAAAACATAATGATCCTTATGTAGGAAACTATGATAACCTCAGGTCAAAGGATTCAATAATATATCTATTATAAGATCACTTATGACATTAACCCATGAAGTGATCTTATAGTGGGTCTATCCAGTACTTTGTTCTCTAGCAAGTACATATAGATTTGATTTATATCAACATATATAATCATCCCATGATTATCAATGCAAATCTATACTAGTCTTAATTTATCTTTATGCCCTTTATTGATAAATGACTAGGGACAACATGAATAACATTGTTATTCATAAACATTACAATAATGTAACATGCCAATAATATCAATGCGAAGAAAACCATTATATAAATGAAAATGTAATGATTACATCAAGGTCCAAATGTTTGGCCTAGGGCATAACCACTAACATTTGGATCATCGCGATCCTCAATGTGTTCGGATCTTGTTTAAGATCCTCCAATGTGAAAATGTTTTGAATGAGAAAATTTAAGATGTTGCTTTTCGATTATACCCTCGGGTACCCCAATGTGTTCACTCGTTACCCGCTATTGTGAGTCAGCAAGCGTTTTGTTGTGATTATGAGCTTTTAAATATAATTGATAACGATCAAGCTATGATTTAGTATATGTGATTATAAGCATGTGCCATGTCGGGTGTGTTCTGCCTTAACGACCTGTCACACCCCAAAATAGCCCTGGTCGGATTGTGCATGCTAAGTCGGGATCGGAAGGGTATTTCAGTAATTTGTGCTTGAGAAAGTTGGAGTGTTAAGGACCTAATTGAAAAGATAATTAAGTTTGTAAGGAAAGAATTGTGTAAGTGAGTGAAGTGTAATTTGTCTAAGGACTTAAGAGCATTAATTGATTTGGAATAGTCTTAGTGGAGTTTGTGGTCTAATTAGGATCTGCCATGTGGGCTTGTTAGGTGGGCATTGAATAAAGAAAAGAAGAAAGGAAAGAGGAAGAGAGGGAGAACACAGATAGCATTCCCGTTCGTTCTCTCCTCTCACGCCTCCCCTTCTTCTTCTCTTCTCCTTTCTCTACTTTTCCTTTCTTTCTCATTTGGTTTGGAGTTGTGTTTGGCTTGGTGGAGTTTGTACTTTGCTTGAAGAGGTAAGTTGGGTTAAGGTTTCTACGTACTGTTCTTCTTCTTCTTTTCCTGGTTTTGGTTTTGGTTGAGTTAGGGTTTTGTAGAGTAATGGTGGGTTTTGTTTGTGCAAGTGTTTGCTGATAAGAAGAAGCAAAGTAAAGGCAAGGAAAGGATTGAGCAATGATCTTGAAGCGTGATTTTGGATCGTCATTTCCAGGTTTGGGAGTGTTTTGAATGCATGCAATGTTTGGAAGCTTCTATGTTCTTCAATTTCAGCATGTCTCTGCCCTATTTCTCACTAGGCTTATAATTGTGTTTGCATGATCTAATTTCTGGAACTTGGTGTGTTTTGGAATGTGTATATGCATGATTACATGAGTAGATGTGTTAGTATGCATGTTATGGATTGAATTGAAGTTACTGAGTTTAGGTTTTGAACTTACTGTATTTTTAGGGTTTATGCTCTAGAATGGATTAAATGTGTTTAAGCATGGTTTTGATTGTTTGATTGTTGAATTAACTGCAATTATCTTGTTTATGCTGTTTGGAAGATCGATTGAAAGGTAAGATGAATTTGGTGGTGTTTTGAATTAGTTTGAAAATGATTTTAGCGATTTCTTTAAATTCTGGGTAAGCTGGGAATGGAAAATCGCGTTTCTGTAGAATTTCCATTTCCAGTATGTGTCGAGACTTCCTGAGAGAGACAAGTCACGAGACATGACTCCCAGTCACGCCACGTGACTCTGTCTCCCAGTCACAACGCGTGACTTCTCGGCGGACTGGACGAAGCCGAGAGGCGTGACCCCCAGTCGCGAAGCGTGACTGTCTTGTGAGAGGCAAGTCACGTCTCGTGACTCTTGTGAGGAGGCGTGACTTAGAGTCACGTCCCGTGACTCTCTTTGAGACATGTCACGAGACGTGACATAGAGTCACGACTCGTGACTCTTGTGAGGAGCCAGGCGTGACATAGAGTCACGTCCCGTGACTCTCTTGCAGGTCACGAGGCGTGACACTAGGTCACGTCCCATTACCCTCCTTTGAGGCCAGTCACGAGTCGTGACACGGCTCGTGACCGACCCCTCTTCAGCCCCATTTTCTGATTTCGCCCAGTTTTAACAAAAATGAATTTCCTATCTCTTCTGTATGGTGATGTACTACTGTATTACTCTTGTCATACCTTTATGTGCTCTTGTATGACTTTGTATGACCTTTTCTGTTTTGATTTCTTCCCCCTTGACTGGTTTATTATAAAATGACTTTCAAAGGCTGTTATGGCTTTTTCCTCTACTGTGTGCTATCTTATCTTACTTATCTGAATGGTTAGCCTATTTTAGTTGTGTTTAGCATTATGTTATGCCTGTCCTTGATCGGATTCCTATCTAGAATAACATGCCATGTTTAAGAATATTGTATCATTCCATGATTCAGATTATACGTTATTGATCATTGGCATAGTATGATTCCACATGTGTTCCTGATATGCTTTAGTAATTTGAGTAGTGCTAAAATGTGATTGATTGACCTATTCCATGCTTCAGAATATGACTTGAATGAGGTATGATTGATATTATGCTATGCTATATTTATTTGAATAATATGGTTAATGTCTGAATGCATTGTTATGCTTTAGCCTTGGAACTCATTGTGTTATGTTAAATGTAATTTGGACTATGCATGATTTATGCTTAGTATCTTCACCTAATGCATGATTAAGATTTTGTATTGATAATCATTGGCATGGTAGTGCTTCTATACCTGATTCTTGGCATGCTTTAGAACATTATTTAATGTTAAAGTGTATGGACTGTAATATGTTTTGCAATGCGAATTGTATGATATATGACCGACTTTATGAGCATATTTATATGTCTATTGTACTCTGGTTTTTGCATGATGTATATATAATTATGCGTTGTGCGATTCGAAAGGTGAATTGTTTTATGCATGACCTGCGAGAGTCAGTCTAGTGGATAGTTAGGCATGCCTAATAGAGTCTTATGTAGCTGCAGCGCCCTTTGAACGTTTGGACCCTGATCAGGTCCCCCGACTGGTTCCTCGCGAACCCCCCATCAGTACGGATCCTCGTGATCCTTTTTAATGTATTTGGATCGGGTTAAGATCCCCCATCAGTAAAATGCTTTTGTGACAAAATAAATGGTTTTCGATTCGTACCCGTAAGGTACCCTTTGGCCGACTTGTACCCGTAAGGTACTAATCAGTACACTCATTATCCACTATTGTGGGTCAGTAGGTGCTTTGATGGTTTGTTTTATGCTGCTTTGAACTAACTATCAGAATGTGATATCCGATTGATTATGATAAGGATTTCAGAAATCAGTTTATATGTACATGAACGTGACTTTGGGCTTCAGAATGTATGTCTGTATTAAGTAAGCATGATTTTATACCTAACATGATTATCCGTACTTGTCATGTGATTTGTTATAAGTTTCTGAATGCTTTGAAATGATTCGATTGATGTATTTAAGTATATGACTTAAGCGTAGTTTTGTTATATATTAGCTTGTGAACCGAAGCAGTTGTGATGGTAAGTATGTGATGATTACTGTACTTTCTGCATGTTGATGATATGAATGTAATGTTATGTGATTATGCTTTCAGTCTCCGCTATTAGAGTGTTTTCGCTTGATACTTTATATATGAGAGTTGCGTAGCGGTAATATGATGCTTTGGATTTTGTACCTTGGATTTTGACTAGTGTGTGTGTTTAGCATTCTTAACATGATGGTTTGGTTGTCAATTCATGCATGGGTGCTTAGTTATGTCAATTGCATGTGTAAAGCTTATGTGACTCCGCACGGTAAGATGCTGATATTTGTTACCATTGTAGGTTTATGAATGTAATATAGTATGTAGTTCTGCATGATGATACTTGTATCGTGTATTGTTTTATGTCTGTTTTGGCCTATTTTGGACATGAGTATATGTTATGGTTGTGAGTTATCGAATGAATGCCTTTATTATGCCAGCATGATCATATTTGTTATGAATATCCGCATTTGTCATTTGAATGTGTTATGCCTCGGCGACCATTGTGAATGGTCGTCCATACTCTTGTATGTTCTCCCCACTAAGCGTTTATCGCTTAGCACATATTTCCTTTCCGTGCAGGTGGCAGGTTTGGTTCTGTTCGAGTCGCGCTTCTGCAAGGTCGGCCATGTAGGAGTTAAAAGTTCTGTATTTTGTTCAGCTTCTGTATTTCAGCTTTTGTAATTCTGTAGTATTGTATATGTAATTAATTATGTTTTGATCTTGAGTTTTCTTTTGGGAATGTAATAGTTAGTATGTCCTTATGTTAAGTTATTCCTTTGTTTTATTATTTTGCTTATGCTTCCGTTGATTGGTCTTATGTATGCTTTTGTGTATGCTTCTGCTTAGCGCCTGCGTGTGCATGAGTTATTGCATGATCAATCCGTGCCTGCAGGTAAGGTAAGTTTTTAATTAACCCGTATTTCTGTATGTATGTTATGTATTAAAGTATGCTTCCGTGTTGTGCATGTGCATATCTGTGTGAGTGAGCGTCGGGTAGCGCGTCCGTCGGCGTCCTTCCAACGGGGACAGCGATGGGGGTGTTACAGTTAGTGGAATCAGAGCCCAGGTTTGATGGTTCTGGGTATGTTGTTTGTTTTGTGTTGAGTCTTTGCATGAGAGTCGGTTTTGTGTCGTGGCCTAATGCAGATGTGTCTTGTTTTGTGTCATGTCTAGATGGAGTCTGATCCTAGTGAGAATGTGGGCGAGACAACAGAAAGTGTGAATCGAGTTAGTGCTGATCAGAATAATTCCGAGCGTCTTCCAGTTGAAGATTGTGGTCGTGTTTCGGAAGATAGGGCTTTAGTACGAGGGTTGATTCGGATTTTGGACAGATTGACTGCTCCTCGGGCTTCTCAAGAACTTGTTTAGAATGTACCTCAGAAGAGAAAAGGACCGATTAGTGAAGTGCCAGCAGGAAAAAGGGTTCGAGAACCTTCGTTGTGTCAACAATTTCAGAAGCAACATGGGAACAAGTGTAAGAAGTGGGTACCGTCAGTATGTCAGCACTGCCAGAAGCGACATCGGGGTCCATGTCGGAAGCTTTCAAGTGCTTGTTTCAGGTGTGGCAGTATGGAACACCGGATTGCCGATTGTCCTAAAAAGATGAGTGAGAGTCTAGCTGGGCAAGCTAGAAAGGAAGTGGAGGATTTGCTCAGATCTTCTCGAGTGCCTACAGAGTTTGTAGCATCTAGCAAGGATTCGAAGGAGACCGCGGGTTCTTCTGGTAAGTTGCATTGCAAGCTTTTGTTTAAGTAAGTTTTGTTTGTTTGGGTTGTGTGGATGTAAGTGTTTCGCTGTGAATTTCGAGGACGAAATTCTTTTAGGAGGGAAGAGTTGTCACACCCCAAAATAGCCCTGGTCGGATTGTGCATGCTAAGTCAGGATCGGAAGGGTATTTCAGTAATTTGTGCTTGAGAAAGTTGGAGTGTTAAGGACCTAATTGAAAAGATAATTAAGTTTGTAAGGAAAGAATTGTGTAAGTGAGTGAAGTGTAATTTGTCTAAGGACTTAAGAGCATTAATTGATTTGGAATAGTCTTAGTGGAGTTTGTGGTCTAATTAGGATCTGCCATGTGGGCTTGTTAGGTGGGCATTGAATAAAGAAAAGAAGAAAGGAAAGAGGAAGAGAGGGAGAACACAGATAGCATTCTCGTTCGTTCTCTCCTCTCACGCCTCCCCTTCTTCTTCTCTTCTCCTTTCTCTGCTTTTCCTTTCTTTCTCATTTGGTTTGGAGTTGTGTTTGGCTTGGTGGAGTTTGTACTTTGCTTGAAGAGGTAAGTTGGGTTAAGGTTTCTACGTACTGTTCTTCTTCTTCTTTTCCTGGTTTTGGTTTTGGTTTTGGTTGAGTTAGGGTTTTGTAGAGTAATGGTGGGTTTTGTTTGTGCAAGTGTTTGTTGATAAGAAGAAGCAAAGTAAAGGCAAGGAAAGGATTGAGCAGTGATCTTGAAGCGTGATTTTGGATCGTCATTTCCAGGTTTGGGAGTGTTTTGAATGCATGCAATGTTTGGAAGCTTTTGTGTTCTTCAATTTCAGCATGCCTCTGCCCTATTTCTCACTAGGCTTATAATTGTGTTTACATGATCTAATTTCTGGAACTTGGTGTGTTTTAGAATGTGTATATGCATGATTACGTGAGTAGATGTGTTAGTATGCATGTTATGGATTGAATTGAAGTTACTGAGTTTAGGTTTTGAACTTACTGTATTTTTACGGTTTATGCTCTAGAATGGATTAAATGTGTTTAAGCATGGTTTTGATTGTTTGATTATTAAATTAACTGCAATTATCTTGTTTATGCTGTTTGGAAGATCCATTGAAAGGTAAGATGAATTTGGTGGTGTTTTGAATTAGTTTGAAAATGATTTTAGCGAGTTCTTTGAATTCTGGGTAGGCTGGGAATGGAAAATCGCGTTTCTGTAGAATTTCCATTTCCAGTATGTGTCGAGACTTCCTGAGAGAGACAAGTCACGAGATGTGACTCCCAGTCACGCCACGTGACTCTATCTCCCAGTCACAACGCGTGACTTCTCGGTGGACTGGACGAAGCCGTGAGGCGTGACCCCCAGTCGCGAAGCGTGACTGTCTTGTGAGAGGCAAGTCACGTCTCGTGACTTAGAGTCACGTTCCGTGACTCTTGTGAGGAGGCGTGACTTAGAGTCACGTCCCGTGACTCTCTTGGAGACATGTCACGAGACGTGACATAGAGTCACGACTCGTGACTCTTGTGAGGAGCCAGGCGTGACATAGAGTCACGTCCCTTGACCCTCTTGCAGGTCACGAGGCGTGACACTAGGTCATGTCCCATGACCCTCCTTTGAGGCCAGTCACGAGTCGTGACACGGCTCGTGACCGACCCCTCTTCAGCCCCATTTTCTGATTTCGCCCAGTTTTAACCTAAATGAATTTCCTATCTCTTCTGTATGGTGATGTACTACTGTATTACTCTTGTCATACCTTTATGTGCTCTTGTATGACTTTGTATGACCTTTTCTGTTTTGATTTCTTCCCCTGTGACTGGTTTATTATAAAATGACTTTCAAAGGCTGTTATGGCTTTTTCCTCTACTGTGTGCTATCTTATCTTACTTATCTGAATGGTTAGCCTATTTTAGTTGTGTTTAGCATTATGTTATGCCTGTCCTTGATCGGATTCCTATCTAGAATAACATGCCATGTTTAAGAATATTGTATCATTCCATGATTAAGATTATATGTTATTGATCATTGGCATAATATGATTCCACATGTGTTCCTGATATGCTTTAGTAATTTGAGTAGTGCTAAAATGTGATTGATTGACCTATTGCATGCTTCAGAATATGACTTGAATGAGGTATGATTGATATTATGCTATGCTATATTTATTTGAATAATATGGTTAATGTCTGAATGCATTGTTATGCTTTAGCCTTGGAACTCATTGTGTTATGTTAAATGTAATTTGGACTATGCATGATTTATGCTTAGTATCTTCACCTAATGCATGATTAAGATTTTGTATTGATAATCATTGGCATGGTAGTGCTTCTATACCTGATTATTGGCATGCTTTAGAACATTGTTTAATGTTAAAGTGTATGGACTGTAATATGTTTTGCAATGCGAATTGTATGATATATGACCGACTTTATGAGCATATTTATATGTCTATTGTACTATGGTTTTTGCATGATGTATATATAATTATGCGTTGTGCGATTCGAAAGGTGAATTGTTTTATGCATGACCTGCGAGAGTCAGTCTAGTGGATAGTTAGGCATGCCTAATAGAGTCTTATGTAGCTGCAGCGCCCTTTGAACGTTTGGACCCTGATCAGGTCCCCCGACTGGTTCCTCGCGAACCCCCCATCAGTACGGATCCTCGTGATCCTTTTTAATGTATTTGGATCGGGTTAAGATCCCCCATCAGTAAAATGCTTTTGTGACAAAATAAATGGTTTTCGATTCGTACCCGTAAGGTACCCTTTGGCCGACTTGTACCCGTAAGGTACTAATCAGTACACTCGTTATCCACTATTGTGAGTCAGCAAGTGCTTTGATGGTTTGTTTTATGCTGCTTTGAACTAACTATCAGAATGTGATATCCGATTGATTATGATAAGGATTTCAGAAATCAGTTTATATGTACATGAACGTGACTTTGGGCTTCAGAATGTATGTCTGTATTAAGTAAGCATGATTTTATACCTAACATGATTATCCGTACTTGTCATGTGATTTGTTATAAGTTTCTGAATGCTTTGAAATGATTCGATTGATGTATTTAAGTATATGACTTAAGCGTAGTTTTGTTATATATTAGCTTGTGAACCGAAGCAGTTGTGATGGTAAGTATGTGATGATTACTATACTTTCTGCATGTTGATGATATGAATGTAATGTTATGTGATTATGCTTTCAGTCTCCGCTATTAGAGTGTTTTCGCTTGATACTTTATATATGAGAGTTGCGCAGCGGTAATATGATGCTTTGGATTTTGTACCTTGGATTTTGACTAGTGTGTGTGTTTAGCATTCTTAACATGATGGTTTGGTTGTCAGTTCATGCATGGGTGCTTAGTTATGTCAATTGCATGTGTAAAGCTTATGTGACTCCGCACGGTAAGATGCTGATATTTGTTACCATTGTAGGTTTATGAATGTAATATAGTATGTAGTTCTGCATGATGATACTTGTATCGTGTATTGTTTTATGTCTGTTTTGGCCTATTCTGGACATGAGTATATGTTATGGTTGTGAGTTATCGAATGAATGCCTTTACTATGCCAGCATGATCATATTTGTTATGAATATCCGCATTTGTCATTTGAATGTGTTATGCCTCGGCGACCATTGTGAATGGCCGTCCATACTCTTGTATGTTCTCCCCACTAAGCGTTTATCGCTTAGCACGGATTTCCTTTCCGTGCAGGTGGCAGGTTTGGTTCTGTTCGAGTCGCGCTTCTGCAAGGTCGGCCACGTAGGAGTTAAAAGTTCTGTATTTTGTTCAGCTTCTGTATTTCAGCTTTTGTAATTCTGTAGTATTGTATATGTAATTAATTATGTTTTGATCTTGAGTTTTCTTTTGGGAATGTAATAGTTAGTATGTCCTTATGTTAAGTTATTCCTTTGTTTTATTATTTTGCTTATGCTTCCGTTGATTGGTCTTATGTATGCTTTTGTGTATGCTTCTGCTTAGCGCCTACGTGTGTGTGAGTTATTGCATGATCAATCCGTGCCTGCAGGTAAGGTAAGTTTTTAATTAACCCGTATTTTTGTATGTATGTTATGTATGTGTTGTGCATGTGCATATCTGTGTGAGTGAGCGTCGGGTAGCGCGTCCGTCGGCGTCCTTCCAACGGGGACGGCGATGGGGGTGTTACACGACCATTGTGAATGGCCGTTCATATTATTGTGTATTTTTCCCACTAAGCATTATTGTTTAGCACGGGTGTTTCATCCGTGTAGGTGTAGAATGAGTCGAGTTTTTGGGAGAGTCTCTGCAAGTCCAGCCAATATAGAAGGATTGAAGTGTTATAGCTTAGTTTTGTATCTAAATTCTTTTTGTAATATTTTAGGCTCTCTTATTGTATTTATTCTTTTGTAATGCTTACGCTATGTATTTTGGAAGATGAAATTTTTTTAATATCAGTTTATGTACGAAATATTTTGTAATGACCCTTTTGATATAAATGTATGGTTTTTAAGTTTTAAGTTCTTGGTTTCATCTGTTATTTAGATATTTATTTATGTATAGTGTTTTGCTTTGTTTGGTGACACCCTTGTCCATACGGCTTCTCATTCCCTTCGCAGATGAGTTTCCTGCGTATGGGTAAGGAGTGTTACACTTATCCCTATGCTCACATGATATACACATGCATATATCACAATAAGTACTTTGAAAAGCGATAAATAAAAGTTCAAAGAATCTCTGGCTAGAATAGAATGCCAAGGTGGATGAGATCCATAAGGGGCATTTTGGAAATAATGGTTAAATTATTAGAAAAACTATATTTAGGTTTATATGAGTTGACACAATCCATACTCAAAACCTAAATGCGATAAAGTAAGGTGAGTAATTGCACAGTAACTGTTATATGGAAGGATTTAGTTAAAACCAATGGACTTTTCTATTGTAAGGATCCAAATTAGACCATAGAAGTAACTAGGCATGTTTAGGGTGTAATAGAAATTGAAAACGAATAAATAAGTAGTAAAGTGTCAAAAAGGGCATAATCATCATTTATGCAAAAGATTCAATTAAAGTGGTAATCTAATAAAATGTTAAAGTGTTGCATACGTACATAAATAAATTGTATGGTGGGCTAATGTATAAAGAAAATTTAATTATATGTCAATGTAAAATAAGAGGGACTTTGAGGGATGAAATTGGAAATTTGGAAATGTGAGCCAATGAAAGCTTGACAATTAGCATTCTAGAATTTTGGAGAAATTGTGGCCATATAAAAGGTCATTTGGGCAGCTAAAATGGGAAAGCATACAACCATTTTAATTTCTCAAATTCACTCTTAAAATGTCAAGAAAACCCATGCATAGGAAGTAAGAATAGAGGAGTTAAAATTGGTGTAAAGATTGGGTAAAAATAGGTAAGGTGTCATCTTCATTTTCGTCTTCTTCTTCTTCCTCCTCTTTTTCCTCTTCTTCCTCTTCTGTTCTTCTACTAATTGATAAAAGCTAGGAATTTTGAATTTTGTATTGATATTGATGTACTTTTATGGTGTAAAAATAGTTGAAGAAACTAGTTCAAGGGAAGGGAAAGAGAAGGAGTGAGCAAAAGGAGCAAATTGGAGGAAGAATTGCACAAAATTCAAGTTTGGGGACCATTTATTTTGTTTGCGTATGCGCTTGCCTTGAATAAGTAATAAGAAATGGTTTCTATGTTAAATTGGTCGTAGAATGCATGATGAATGGCTAAATAAGTATTGAAATAACTGGAAATGCTTAAGTGTGCCAAATATATTGTGTAGGTGAAATTTGGTGTTAGGTTAGCTGAACCTTTCTCATTGTGATGGCCATATTTTTACTTATAGACCTCCAAATGGAGTGATTCTTAGAGATGAATCTTAAGAGATAGGCCAACATTTTTTATGATGAAAATGAGACCTAAGACATCTGAAATTTCACTTGAAATCACAACCCTGATGCTACCCCTAAATTGGGAGCAGTTTGTGTTCCCAAGGGCATATCTCCTAATTTATAAGTCCAAATTGCATTATTTTTGTGTCATTGGAAACATAAGAAATAGGGTAATAAATTTTAAGGTGTGTTTTTCCTAAAAATGTCATGTGATTTGTAAAGCCAAGCAAAACGGACCTAGAATCTGCCTTATTTTAATTTTGCTATAAAACAGGGTTACGCCATGGTCAAGAATTCCTAACGACCATGTAAAATCTCTCACCACCATGTAAAATGCTTTGGCCACTTAATTTTTTTTCTTAAAAATGACCCATACGGTGGTCAAAAATGTCTGACCACTGTGTGAAAAACCTAACCACTGCTTAAAATGGTTCTGAAACTCCAAAATTGAATTTTGAAATGGCACACAATGGTTAGGAATGTCTGACCACCGTGTGACTTGTCTTAACCACCGTTTGACACTTGTTTTGAAGTCTAAAAAGTGAGATTTTCTTATCAAATTAAACTTTAACTTCACTGGAAGTTTCCAAAACTTATCCAATACATGTTTATATATATATATATATATATATATATATATATATATATATATATAATAGATATATGCATGAATGGTACATGAAAATATGTGAAAATATTGTTTTGAGCATCGCATTTTAATGATAGAGTTATATGTATATTTGTTAATTATCCACTGGTAACTACTAAAAATGATATGGCCTTTGTTATGGACAGTGTGTGATAAATGTATGTCTGTGCATGATCAAATAATGATGATTATGTGCATGTAATGTATATGGATATTATATATGAATATTAATGTGAATATAGCTTATACAGAATGCACTATACTTAAAAATGAATCTTGAACTACTGGAATTACCCAGAAATGATAGGGTATATGTTCTGATCTATATGTATTGATTTTATAATAATATTTGGGTACTTGTGTATATGATTTTGAGTGTGATTAATACCGGAATTTTAAGATACTTGCTCGGTGTATGGTTAATAATATGTGATGAAGGAATACACATAATATATATGAAACTTATATATAAAAAAATATTGGTATGCATACAATCCATGCTTATGGCATAATGTTTATACTTGTTATGTTAATTACCAGGAATACTATGACGCGCGCTAAACCTCATGTGGCACCCAAGTCGCCCTCAAAGGTTCGCTTTTAGGACTCGAGGTCAGATGGAGGCTCATTTTAACTCGTTAAGGTTGGTCGGTTCGCTATAGAAAGGGCAGCCATATCCCATTATTGACCATTAATTTACGAAGGCGTCTAAATGGGCACCAAGAGGTAGGCTTTGGAGTCGCCACCTAATAGAAAATTGGGAAAGGTTTAGTCTAACCTCATAAAACCTAAACCAGAGAAAGTTCGGGACATCACTCTTACTTATACCTTGGTTAAATTTATAAATTAGTTTTATGATTAAATTTCTATCTCTCTTCTCACACAATGCATGCAAGTAAATTAAAGTGTATTACAAGCACATAAAAAAACAATAAAACAATAAATAAAATTACAATTGTCCAAAAAATTACAAAGTCTATGAAAATAAGAAAATGAGGTGCATGCATAAATTGGGGTATTCATTTATATGGAAACATTGGTTCCCGCATACATATTTGCAAAATAGAAAGGTTTCTTGAGTAACTTTAGAAAACTAAGATGAATGATCCCATTTTTATAAATAGAAACACTTCTTTTGAAGTGATATTTTCTTGGGTAGAAATCAGAACATTGGTCCCATTTTATTAGGAAAATTCCAACTAATTAGTATAAACCTTTTGATGAATTTTTATATTAATGTGCACAAGAAAATCTTTATCATCATAATGAAGGAAAATAAGATAAAATAAATCAAGGAAATGCATAGAAACATAACTAGCCCCGATGTGACTCGAATGATTCAATCTCCAAGTTCCCATTCTCGCAGAGAATACTCACAAAAAGGAATGACTTTGAGCCACAAAAATAAAGAAAATAATAACTCATTAGTGAATTCATAAAAGAACTTAAATAAATAAAGACTATTCTAAAATTAAAGAAAATAAAGATATTAAAGTATAAGACACAAGAAAAAATGCTACATGCTTAAGAGAAAGAAATTAAGGCAAAACACAGTAAGAAAACAGTAAAAGGCAAAGAGAAAAAGCCTTAAAACAAATAAAGATGGCTGGACAGGGCCCACAAACGGGCAAATACATGAGAGATGCCTGTCTCTCAAGCACCTTCTGTAACACCCCTTACTCGTACGTGGCCCTCCACACAATAATATGGTTTACCGGACAAAACACTACAGAAACAATATCAAAAACAGAGTTATAATTTTTTTTACTTTTATACACAATACTTTCACATACCAATTCATATAATACTTTTACTATACACATATTATATACAGATCCTTTACTAATGAAGCCAAAGTTCATAACATAACAATTAACAATTAAAATTTTATTAGGATATTCCTACAGACTCGTTGGCCTTGACTACTGCGGAATATCCCTGGCGACTCTTCTATTTTCAAACCTACACGGATGAAACACCCGTGCTAAGCTTAAAGCTTAGTGGGGAATACATAAACATAATATAAATGACCACTCACAGTAATCGTGAACATAATATTCATTTAATACGCACTTATTATTTATCATTAATTTTACACATATGATAGCTTAACTTCATATTTATATACTTATCCATTAGGTGCAAAATTACCATTATGCCTACAAAACATTTTATTAATTACAATTATATTCTTTTTCACACAAATAACATTTTTAAATCACAATTCAACCAATTAAAGCACATATTTACTATATTGCCCTAAACATTTTACATATTACGATTTTGCCCTTCCTCTTTCTTTTATTTACAATTATGTCATTTTCAATCTTATCTTAACTTAATTATATCACATAATCACATGCATACCTTATCTTTATCACATAATCACATGCATATCTTATCTAATCATTCATATTTCATATTCATATCATTTTAAATTTATTTTATTATTTTTCTTTGCCATTTGCCCCTGTATAAAACTGGAAGACATCTATGACCAAGATAAATGAGACGCGAACCCCTAAAGGCTCGAACAACCTGAAGGACCATGCAAGATCAGTTCAGTCTTTAATACATAACAGAGGAATCTCGAGGGACTATCCCTGTCTTTAAATACTTTCCAAAATATTTTGACTTTTAAATACAATGAGGTAGGACCGTCATTAGTCTACCATAAGTGAGACGCCATGCTCACACCCGCGGTCTTATGTCTCTATGGCTAGCCAATATATCCTGTACTAGACTTGACTACCAAATTACTACATAGGGCATCATTATTCCATTTTTTCATATCTTTAAGTAATCATACATAGATTTCATGAAATTTTATCATATTATTCCCTTACTTTTCATTCTTATGCCATGTAATGTCATTAACTCATCATGTTATCATGATATACATGGATACACATATGTATACCATTCAGCCAACATGTTAATAATTCACCATAAATTCTTTTTATATCATTTATCATCCATTTAGCATAATTACATGTTGATTAACATAGACATACCATTAATTATTATCAAAACACATCAGAAATCAGGTCTTTCACATTTTAACACTTTGAGGAACTTGTACATTTCTAGGCACACATCCATTTCTCATAATTTGGTTCGGACTTGGAATAAATATTCCAAGTTTCCTACGTTTCTCAAGAATTGAGAATCAGAACCACGTAGTTCTACATACTCTAATCTACTATGTAAAAACATAATACACATATAATCAGGTAGCAGATCAAAAAATAGATAAGATAATAAATTATACATCATAAAATAATAATCTGCGTATTTCTTGAAATTCCCTATTTAACAGTGTAAGGTCCGAATAAATATTATTTAATATTGCTAAATATTTATTAAATAATATCCTGCATAATGTTATTTACATATCATCAATTTAATACCTATCATATTATTTATATTATAGTCCAATATATTCCTTGTCAATTCTTTAATCGCAAGTCGTTTGAATATACCAAATAAGTTTCAGGGAGTTCAGGTTAAAAGCAGATTTAAAATGAAAACTAAATCATACGAATAATTTATAAAATAACACAAAAACTAGACAAAAATAATTTATTGTTGCTAAATAATCGTCATATTTTATTTGGTTTAAAACCGAGTTCATTTGGTAGCAAAATTCATAAGTTAGATCATAAACAAAAGAAATAATGCTAAAACACGGCTGTGTTTCAGCGAACACAGCTGTGTTTTTTGGGCGCAGTTGTGTTTCTGAAAGCACAGCTATGTTTTGAGAGTACAGCTGTGTTTTGGAGAGCATAGCTGTGCTTATCGGGCACAGCTGTGTTTTTCTGAAAAAATAGTATTTTCAACCTAATTATCCACTTATAATCAACAAGTAAACGTTATTTTTAGCCAACATTATCGCTTAACAAAAGATCCCCAAGATGTTAACTATCTAAGGGAACAAATTTCAGGTCATTTGGATCTGTAACCTAGGAGATATGACACCATAAACAAAGACTGCTCCAAAGCCCTGTTCCAGGAAAAAAAACTACTATTTTGGACAGTTTTGGAGACCTTAGAGCTAGAAATAAATTATGGCTATTGCTAAGACATTCATAGGTACAGAAGTTACAGTTCAGACCCATCTAGAATCGCACAATTTGGAGAATCCTAACTCGAGTTATGGCCTAAAAACCGGACCGAGGTGAGACAACATCAATGACAAAACTAGTTCCAGCTACTCGACCAAAATAAAAAGCCTTTTTTTTCACTTTTAGGGGTCTTAAAGTAGGAAATAGCTCATGGCCATTTCTAGAAATTTTGTAGGTATGGATGTGATGGTTCTAACGGGACTAGAATTACTCAATTTGGAGTTCTCAAACTCTACTTATATCCAAAACAGTCACCAAAGGTCAATCCACCCTTTGGAAAGAATTGCACTAGGTAATTCAATAAACTAATAATCAATTAATTTGACACCATCAATTTACCAAATGCAATCCAAATCAACATAAAAAAATATAAAAACATCTCCAAACATCCAATTTATCTGTAACCATTTAATAACACAAAAATTAGCACAACAATTCCCAAACCTCATTTGATGGCTCATTCATCTTCATTAGCTCTTTTTTTTTCTTGCTTTATCACTCTTTTAACTTAGAAGAATCACCTTCTTCACCTTAAAATAATCATGGCCAAAATCCCCATGTAGAACAACCAAGAAAATCATCCATTAATAACTCAATTAAACCTTATAAACCAATAATATACAACCTAATTGAGTTATTAGAAATAAAGAAATCCATTAAAATCCATTAAGTACAACTTACCTCATCTTTGCCCAAAACCTAGAATTTTGACTTATCTCTTAATCTTCACCAACTTCAGAAATTAGGGCTGTTATATCCTTCATTAGGGGCTGCTAATCAAGCTAAAAGCTTGGATTGAAGAAGAATTGGAAGAAAAATGGAAGAAATCACATTGAAGAGCTAGAAGAAATGGCTTCGGGTGAGGGAGAGAAGAAAGGAGAACGGGCTGCTGGAAAAATCTGGGCAAAGATACAGATTTTTGGGGCTTTTATAGTGGGTTTTTGGGTTGGTTTAAGGTCCAACCAAGTCCACTTTTATGGCTAAATTTGCACTCTTATTTTAGTTTTCTCTTTTACCACGCTCAAATTCTCCCAAAATTAACTTTCTAATTCATATCATATAAAAACTAGACTGTACACAAAATTTCACCTCAATCGGAGTCCGTTTTAGGTCCTCGAAAAATTATGTTTTTACTACCAAAAATTCCTACATATCCTCTACAGCCAATCTGAAATTTTCATTAATTTTGGATATTATTTGCTATTTTTAAAGTTTCGGTCAAACTTTTGGTCAACTGAGTACTATTTAAACCGAAATCATTTATTTTTCCTTACTTTCTAAGCTTAATTCCTCATAAAAATGACTTCATGATTCTTAACACATATTAATTATACTCCAATAATATTTTGGGGTCAATCAAAAATTATTTTCTGGTCTGGTAATTATTTATCAGTCCGATAACCCAATTTTTCAGTGTCACCAAAAAATAATTTTTTATTACCATATGATTCTACTCATTCATACGAGTGCGTCTATATTTTCAGATTATTTTTCTAAGGTGCATAGCATACTCTATGATCCGATCAAAAACTCAATCAAACTATTTACTATTCATACTGAATCCGTAATTTTTTCTTATTTTCGACTTTTGAGACCATACCTGACATCGATTTCACTTCAAATTTTAACCTTAAACTCACTATAACTTATACTTTCCAATAATCAAATAAAATATTTTTTGACTTCGGTAGGTACTATTTACACCGGTGTCACTATTCACTATCGGGAAAAATTATTCCCGGCTAACCCGGTAATGAGGCCATTACACCTTCCCATCTGTCACTTGAGAGATGCCTGTCTCTTAAGCCTTTTTCCCGTTTGTCGTGCCCAAAAACATGAAGAACCACTTAAACCTCCATTAAAATGTTTACTAACTCAAAATTCAAGTAAAAGAGACCTCAAACATGTTTATTAAACCCAAAAAATGAATCATAATCATTTTTAAGATCCTAAGAGACCATTTAAACCAATAAACCATTACCACAAAAAACACATATTCACAAAACACAAAACATCACATATCATGTTCAAATTTAGACATGGAATAATGATATTTAAGCCTAGAATATTTACCCTCATATTGTTTTTTTAGCTTCTAGAGAAATAGAAAGTGCTTTTGCCTCTTTAAATACCCAAAAGAATGATTTGAAATTTAGAGGGAAGGTACTTTCTCTCTCTAGGAAATATCCTTCCTTTTGGTTGATTTCTAGAAGAGATTAATGCTTTAATAGAAGATCTGAATCTAGAGAAGTATTAAAAATTGTATCTTTAATCAAAAGCTTTTGCAGTCTTCTCTCAAAAACAAAGTTTTTCCGGTCTACTGTTCTTTCTCTCTAAAAATCCCAACTTTCTTTCTTTCCAAAAAATGCTCTCCTCCTTTTTTTTATATATCTTTTCTCTTTCTTTTTATACCCAAACCCACAAGGTTAGGGTTTCCCTTTTTGATAGAGATAAAACCTCATTTTTTGAGGTAGGATGTCCAGGAATCAGGTGGAGATACCACCCAAATCCCTCATTCCCACTGCACTGAGCAATCTGCAGATTTCTGCAAAAAGGGACGATAGACAGGCATTTGTCAAAGGCATCTCAAGAAATTACTAAAATGCCATGGTTGTGTGACACCCTTATATCACTATTCTGTACGTACGATGGTTGGTCTAGCTTGGTTAAGTGATTTCCATGATTATTTGAAGTATATCTAATATTAGCTTATCAGCAAAATGGGAAATTTTAAAATCTTTGCTTACTTGCTTATTAGCATACTTTCTAAGTTCTAACTTATATTGTTTTACCAGTTAACTAACTTTCATTACCTAATAATCCTTTACATTTCGTTACCAATTAACTTATAACGGTGTTAACTTACTATTCATTTGATAAAAAATTCAGCAGTATAACAGCTACATATCTAACCTACCATCCTACAAATCAAACAAAAAATAGCCCATCATGGGCACAACAGTCCATTTAATAAATAATATAATCAATATCACCACAATCTCACTTATCTTAAAACTATTTACTTCAAATTGTCCCATAATTCTATCGAAATTTTGGTAGAATTTCCTCTATAATATTGCCTATCCCCCTGGAAACAGTTTTATACACTTCTAAAAAAAATCATACATTCCTTCATCAAACTCCGACACAGTTTTTTTCCCATCCTCCAACACCTAAACCAATCTCATATATATACATATATCAGCAATTCATACATATTCTATCAGCATCAAATACTCGTTTAAACTACAAATATATAAACCACAATATATCGCTTCTTCATCATAAAACATAATTATTTTTAACTTAATTATACATAATACAAAGTTTCTACAAAAATAATATAAATACATAATAAACTAATGACTTAACTATAATTATTTGGTACAAGTTCCTACTATACAATATGCTAAACAATCTAGTGTATATGCCAAACTTAGACAAAAAAAAATCCAATTTTCATTGTAACGACCATTACATGCTTCTTTTCCTTTCGGTTTCAACATGGCTCCAATCCAACAATAGCCTTTTCGGAACACTCTAGATTATCCTTGAATTTCTATCTTTTAACATGCGCGTGGTTTTGTGCTTAGTGATGACTACCAAATTTACTTATCCAAAACATAAATTATAGGATATTACATCAAATTAAAATATACATTTAAGTGCTTAAAATCTTATATCAAAACCCATTAATTATCACTTTATAGTATTTATACATATATAATAAGTTTTACATTTATCCATTAACTTTAAACCTCTTTTAGGCTTTAGAAGCGTTTCAAGTACTCATTTTACTTCATTGTACTTAATTTTCCTTTTAAATAAGGATATTCTTTCTAGTTAATATATCATTTATTATTTAACTATAATACAGATACGCATTAATTTCATATTATACTTATCACATGTAACCAAGCAACATTTAAAATAATATCTTCAATAAACATAGACAAACAATTAATACTTAACAAAATACATGTAATCAAATTTCCATGTCAATCATTAAGTTTTAACACCAACTAACCATGCATCAAATATGATTACCCTGTACAATCGTGTTAATTTCATGGAATTTTTAATAAGTTTGATGTAAAAACAATATAATTTTTAACTTAGTTCTAATTACATTCCGAGTACCATTTCATTGTATCTGTTATTTCATAATTAGATTGCTGATGAATATTTGGTTTATACATATATACCAAAAGTCATTTTCATTTTATTCTTAATGCATAAATTTGTTTATCTAGATCATATATTAAACTAAAGTCTTTATTATTAAATTTATTATCTTATTATCTATAGTCTTTTTATACAGTTTTTGTTTATCGTTTAAGTATACCACTTTACTCTTTAATATATATACTTATCACATTTCTAAATAGCTTCCTACTTATAAATTATCTTTTTCCTTTTAGTTATTATTTTATTTCATGATTAAATTACTCTTTCATCTTCTAAATTACACATTTAATTTATAATTATTGTCTTGTCAATTAAGTTTATTATTTCACGTTCAATATTTATCAGTTTGCCCCTAGCGATATTCGGTAGAAATCTCCGAACCGGATAAACAGGATGCAATCACATTCACTGAAGAGTCCAATATCACTATCACTGATCACTGAACAATGCACTGTAAACATTGAATCATTGAGCACTGTATCACTATGGTAGTCCGTCATTGGCCTACCAATGCGAGTCTTCATGACTCGCTGCCGCGGTAAAGGTGTCCCTATAGCTAGCCAACTATATCCTAAACTAGATTTGACTACTAGACTACTAAGGGTAATAAATATTTATCTTTTATTTCCCACAATTTCATACTTTCTTGTAACATTTTCTTGCATCTCTATTTATTACTTTTCTGTTGCATAACATGCTGCACTTGTCATACTTTAACCACTTACCATCTTTACTTAATTATATTCACCACACAATTTAGTTTCCATACCTTTATGTTAGACGATGTGTATATATACATTTTAATTGACTATATTTACATAGCATAGTCCTTTACATAATCTTTACTTCTTTCTCAATGCAAATTATATGCAATTTTTACAATAAATTATGCATGTTATTAATATACCTTCTTAATATTACTCATTATGCAACTCTAGGTTCCAATTCATGTTTATACTCAATTATACTCTATTAAGCCACTCTTATATTTCGTTTATTTTAATTGATCCTATTCATATATATATATATATATATATATATATATATATATATATATATATATATATATATATATTCGTCTGTAGATTCATCACTTTAATTTTGTTTTATCAAAATAACCTACATTAAATTCATATTCCACACACACACACATATATATATAATCCATGAAAACTCAACTAGCTACCCATTAACCTATCCAAACATGTAAGTTCATCCTAAATTCTTTTTTTATAAGCTTTATTCCATTTTCTTGTAACTATCAATACACATACATATATGTCTATGAATTATTTCCATATTTATATAACTTAACTAGACTACAAACTTAAAATATTCCAATACATCTACTCACTAAATCCAATCACATACGTATTTACAAGTATATAGAATATGAAAATACAAATGTAAATACTCAATAGAATTAAACCAAATTCTTTCTTTTGAGAATTAATCGCATCACATATTCACATTCAATATAGCATCTTTCTATATCATAATAAACATTTAACCTTTCTTCCGTCATTTGTCAATTTTTCCATATTATTTAGCCTTTATCTACACATTATATTCATTATTTTGATATAATTCTTGTAGTTCTAAATTTAATTTCCTCATTTACTTATTTTCCTTTCAATTCCATATTAAGTGCTGAATTGCATTATCTACCAACACATGCATTTCTTTCATTTGAATACCAATAATTCAATTAATTATCAACTAATTTATCTATTAGCATATCAATTTAATTTTTTCATACCACTTACATACAAAAACCTCTTTTTCCTATATGTAACTAATAGGTAATTATACGTAGGTTGCCGATTATTCACTCAAAGATTTAGTTTCATATCCTTCATGCCTAAATTCTATCCTGTAGACCTTAATTCCATTCCAATTCATAAATTTATACTTAATTACATTTTTTTTCCTAACTTCATTCAAATTTACTCATATGTACATAATATAAATTTCACATGAAATAAGAAATTTTCAGTGTTAAAGTATTCTTTAAACATTTAAAGTACTTCAATTATCACAATTAACTAATTTTATTTATTTTTGTTTATGCCTAAGCTGCATTGCATTCATTGCCTTACACATTTTCTACACTGTATAAATTTCTATTTACCTTAACTTCATTATAATATACTCTATTAACAATTAAATGTCAATATTTTACTAATTTCAAATGTTATACTATCACAATCGAACACATAACAGATACAAGAGATTTTCTAAATCAACTAAATTTATTAAAAATCATAACGAAAAGAAAATTTGGCAGTCACATACCAGTTGAAGTTGGAATCAAAAATTTTTACTCATTTCTGCCATTTTAGTTCAATTCGCCGGTCGCCAGTGACTCGCCGGAGTTCCACCAAAGATGAGACCACTGCTGAAGTGAAGCTCACCATGTCGGGACTCCTTTCTCGGTGGTCACACGCTGGTACCCCACGACGTTTGACCGAAATTGCTGTCGGAAGTTTCAGTTCACCCCAATGATGATTTCCCCATCACCGGCGAGTGAGAAGGCGGGAACTACACCAAATGACGCGCCTCATCGCCAGGAGTCGTCTGCTGCCTTACATGTCTCCACCAGTCACCAGAGGTGGCCAGAACGGGAGGAAAAAGATTAGGCCTTCTCTCTCAAAATTAGGTTTGTCTTTGTGAACGGGCGAGCCGATCGATTGGGCTAGCCGGCACTACGGAGAATGGCGATCTACTTGCCATTGTCGTCGCCGGCTGCTCCTCCGCTATACTCTCTCTCTCTCTTCCGATTTTGCTCTCTGGTCTGACCTCCCTTGCTCCTCGTTTTCGTGACTCCCTTGTTTCATTCTCTCTACTTTTCTTCCTTTTCCCCGATAATTCTAAACTGAAGGGATTTTCGGCACGTTTGGTTCGTTGTATTATATTAGCCTGTATAATATTAGCATGTTTAGTATTAGCCTGTATAGTATTAGTCTGTACAGTATTAGCCTGTATTATAGTATACAACGTTTGGTATAACATTATATTAGCCTATAATATTTTATACTGTGTTTGGTACATAATAGTGTATTGTATTATTTTAAATAAAATAAAAAATATGCAAATTTAAATTATTTTTAATATTACCAATTTAGACAAAACGAACTGATTGTAAAATACAATTTTTTTAAAGAAAGTGCACAAATTTCTTAATACATAAATATATAATAGTAGATAAATTAATAATCAAACAAACAACTTAATTAATAACTTTCAATTACATGATTGAAATATATTAACAAATGTGCTACAATTAATAATTTTATACATGGTCCAATAACAAATCAAGATAAATAAACTTCATCATTATTATTTTAGACATAATCCAATATGCAACAGTAGCCCAAAAGTAGAAAACCATGAAAAAAAAAGGATTTAATAATAATAATAATAATAATAATAATAATAAAACTAAATAAATTTAACAAACTATTATGACACATAAAATATATATTTGCAAAATAAAAATGATAATAAAACAATAAAATAGAATTTGTAAAAAATGAGAAAAAGTGGAGATTAAGATAAATACCGTATTAAATAAATCCATGGGGGAGGTGTGTATTATTTTATCCTGTGTATGTAGGATAAAAATTAAATTCTGTATTATATAATACATGTATTATTTTTTAAAAGAATTAACCAAACACTCTCTAATGTATTAGAGCGTATTATTTTATGCTATCTTATGTACTATACGGGAAAGCAAACATGGCCTTTATGTATTATTATTAATTATTTATTTATTTATCTATATATAATTACATACATTTATAAAAATATGTGTATAATTCACTTTGAATATTATTCTTTTATGTTCATTCATTTATTATATATCTATTTGACTAAAATAATCCAAATAGTTATTTAAGCAGTTTTAAAAGAAAATTCCAGATCTTATTGGTCAAAAATTAGCCTTCGATGAATTTCCAACTTGCCAAGTTATTATTCACAACACTGAAATTTTTAGGACATTACAGGATGAGCCCAAGCCATCACCTATAGATAAGACGGACGAGCAACAAACAGGCTTCTGTCCCTCACAGACAAGCATTTGTCACCCACAGATGGGCATCTGTTGACAAAAACCTAAGATTTTGCATTTAAATCCATCATTTCATTTTGACAAAGTTCAAAAGGCTAAAAGACAATAAATTCACCAAAACATGGGAGTCAATGGATGGGATCAAGCACTTTCACTCCTCGATACGCATTATAGATGACTTTTCATCACTGGATAACCTCTGATCTGGGCTGCCACGGGGCCCGGTGCCTACAGTTGCCTCTAATTTTGGGAAGGCTAGTGTACAAGTGCCTAGGGAGCAAAAATTTAGAGAAAAGGAAGAGATGCGTACCTAAAGCGGCCATCTTCCCTATTGGGCTAATCTTGAATTGCCTTCTAGAGGTACTCTTGGATTATTGCTGGTTGGGTAATTACCTCACTTGTGGATGTGTTAACCATTCACTTGAAGTGCTAGTTACCATCGTTGTTAATGTGATTAATGATAGGTGAACTCCACTATTTGCGGCAATGCTTGGAGTTTTTAAACTAACCTCACAGTGCCTGAGTTTATAAGCGAACTGCAACGTTTGCAGCAGTGCTTGGAGTTTATAAGCAAACCCTAGAGTGTTAGAGTCATAGATGAACTCCGTTATTTATGGCTATACTAGAGTCAAAAGCAAACTTTGCTATTTGCAGCAGTGCCTGAACTTTTAATTTTGATACTTGCCCATAGGCGGATGGATTTTGGATTCTGTGCCTCTCAATGAGCACCTTGATTTTGAGTTTTTTTTTGGATGTTTTAAGTCTATTAGAATTTTAGAGGATTTGAGCCTCTTCAGGTTTTGGGCATTTTTAAGTTTCTGGCTTATTTTCTAAAGATTTTTAACCTTTGAATCATTGGTATATTTCAGGCTATTTTCACTTTTTGAATTTTTGGGATGCATTGAAAAGGATGCCTATTGAAAGGAATTTAATTTTGGTCCGGCAAACCCTGCTATTTGCAGTTGTGCCTAAATTTATAAGCGAACTCTGCTATCTACGGCAGTGCTAAGACTTTAGATGAACCCCATAGTTTGCAGCTATGTCTAGACTATGAAGAGGACTATGAATTCATGGTGAAATTCACTATTTATGATTGTGCCAAGACTTTATGTGAACTCCATTGTTTGCGGCTATGCGGGAGGTTATAAGCAAACATTGCTGTTTGCGGTAGTGCTAGAGTCATAGGTGAACTGTGTTATTTGCAGTAGTGCCTGAGTTTATAGACGAACCCCACGGTTTCCGGTAGTGCTTGAGTTTATAAGCGAACCCTATAGTTTATGGTAGTGCTAGAGTCATAGGTGAGCTCCGCTATTTGCAGCAGTGACAGAGTTTATAGACGAACCCCGCGGTTTGCAGTAGTGCCTGAGTCATAAGCGAACTCCCCTATTTGCAGCAGTGACTGGAGTCTATAGATGAACCCCACAATTTGTAACAGTGCCTGAGTTGATGGATGATTTTCACATCTTGATTGCATTTCCATTTTCTGAATTTTTATAGTTGGGCTTTCTTTTTTTTTTTTTAGGTATGTGAATTTACATATTTCTGCATCTTTATAATTTTGGGTGGATTTATTTTGCACAGCTGAGTGCAATATGAGTTTTTACAATTTTGGGTGGATCTTGAATTTACACTTCGATGAATTTTGAACTTTTATATTTTATGACAGAGAAACTCACCAAATTGCCTCCAGTATGATGTGTACAAATAGATTCTTTTTTTTTTTGGTATCGCTCCATTTTATGGGCATGCATGATTTCTGAAGTCGTCTCTTGTCCCACTTTTGAGCATGATGCCTTTTTTCGGGTTTTTTTTCCTGCAAAGTTATGTGCACAAGAATATATACAAGAAATTGTGTGTGCATGTGTGAAATATATATGCAAAGCTATATACATGAAACACATGCAAAGAATTAGGTATGTTAATTATATGTACACAACTGTATGTGATATATGCATGAAGTTATGCATAAGAAACATGTGCAAAGAACTGTATGCATTATATGTATGCGGAAACTATGTACACGGGATGACATGTATGCATGGAAAATGTGCAAAGTATTGCACATGTATGCATGTAGGGCACAGTTTGTGCCTGGAATGACATGCAAGGAAATATGCACAAATGTGAGATACACTTGAGAAGTTTTATGCAAGTGTTTGCAAAAAGATATATGACACGAAATGCATGCAAGAGTGGATAGACCATATCCCAGGTGGTTAAGAGGTTTGTTGAGGGTACGGCTCGGCTGCTCATCCTATCTGATGCCCCTAAGAATCTAGAAGAGTGTCGTTTTAGTTTAGGAATGCTGACCCATAGTCTCTCCAAGGACTATGCCCCCTGGCCATTCGACGTGCATCTTTTTGCCTCCACCATGACTCGGCCTTGCTCTATCTACCTGAAGAAAAGTTATTTGGACACTTTCTCTCAAGTACTACCTTATCGCTTCAAGCATCAGTAGTCATTTATTAAAGGTAGTGTACCCCTTGTGAATTTTCACACTAGCTTTTCTTTGCGGGAAATGTGTCCTTTTTGGATTTCACATATGTTTAACTTTTGCCTAGAATGGACCCAACCCAATCCAACGGCTTTTTTTTTTGTAGGACAAACTGCCTATTTTTAGGTTTTCTATGTCCTTTGACCTAACTTTTGCTTAGAGAGCCAGTTATGATTTTCATCTCTAACGAACCTTTTTTTTTTGGGAAATGGCTATGGGAGAAGCTTATTCTAGCAAGTGTCCTAGTGTATGCCACATGTTTCTCTTGACCGGTTAGTTGTATGTTCATGCCTAGCTTATACATGCATTCCTATCCACATGCACCATATAATAATAACAATAATCATAACTAGAGATGTAATGCAAGAACACAGGCTTCATTCAATCTCAAAGAGTAACACTTTGTGTGCATTCAACTCCTATTATCAATAAACCCTCTCAGGTTTTCTTGATTGAACATTTTCATTCAAACCCCTAATTTTTGGCTAGGGTGCCTTTTTTCGGTTTTCACCCCAGCGGGGTGCCCAATTTTAGCAATGTCGCCTTTTTTCGGTTTTCGACCCGCGGGGCTTCTCTGTTTTTTTCATTTCATTATTTTTGTTTTTGCCATGGAACCTTCTTTACTCCGTTAGCATTTCTGGATTCTTAGATCTTCTCCCATTATTGCCAGCGAGGATGTCTGTAATTTCTATGGACAGCTTTTCTTACTTTAGATTGTGTAACCTAGAGCATTTGATCTTGAGTTATTTGTATGCTAGGTTACCTTTTTCAAACAACGGCTCTCGAGCTACTTTTAGAAGATTAAGCCAAACTTCATTTTTTGCAAATTGGATCAAGATGATGAACTCTTTTTCTAAGTTTAACTGTAAGAGTTCATATTTTACTCATTTTTACTCTAGATGGTTAAATGTCTTTTTTTATTTTGTTGGCTTTGTGGTGACCATCTCAAATGGTTGGAAGGAAAAGAATTTTGAGACTTGGTTCTGATGGGTTGTATTGTGGGGTTTCTTTTCTCTTTTTCTTTTTTTTTTCTTTTTTTTTTTTAAAGAGAAGAGAATGGTTAGGGGTTGGGGTTTTATGTGCTATACAATGCTCCACTTGAGGCGGCAACTTATGACTCATCTTGTGGTCTTTTCTTTATGGCGTCCTTAGGAGATTTTGGCATTTCCAAGTTATGGTTTCTCGTTACTAGGAATCTTCATGTTATCCTCCATCTGATTTGGTAAGCTGGAGTAGCGTGTCCTAGCAATGCCTTTGTCAATTCCAGGCCCAGGCTTTTTTTTTATTATTTTTTTTATTTTTTTTATCTCTTAAGCTTATCTCACTTCAGGAGTAAGATTGGATGCAACCAAGATGTTTGTTCCCTTATATTAAATAAAGCAATGTTTATCGGATTAATGTCTCATAAGTCATGATTATGGCCATGCATGATGCAATAAAATAAGACATTGTATGTATAAGAAAAGCCCATATCATTAATATTATAACACCCTTATACCACTATATTGTACGTACTATGATTGCCGAATTCAGATGTCTGACTAGTTTTAAAATTACGAAAACATATTACACTAAATAGTCCGGTAATTTTTTTTTTCAAACATCACTAACATTCATACACAGAAAACAATATAATAGTCCATACATTATTCTATTCAAAAGCTATACTTACATAAATACATAATCATGTCTATACATAGACTTAAAATTTTCCTTCACGATCATATACATATCATGCCTACATTTTTATCCTTGCTTTCTGTCACTTCTTCCGATTATCACCAAAATCTCGGCCACTTCAAGAATTCTATCTCTATAACCCACGCGCAGTAAATAATAGTACACTCTGTGCATTAAAATGCCCAATGGTGGATATATATCCTAAATTTTGCCATAACTAATTTCTTACGCACACATATTATAGATACCGGGTCCCGAGTAGCTTTGATCAGGATTACCCAATGATGAAATTAAGTGTGCTGATTTATAGGCAAAAAAAATGAAAGTTGGAAGTGATAATTTTTTTATCGTTTTGATTTGTTAGGAATAAATAAAAATGTATTTTAAAAATGTTTTAAAAAATTATTTTGGGGTAAAAAAGTGAGTTTTTAATTTTTTTATCTTTTATGGAAAATTAAAAAAAAAATCGCGGGAATGTCGGGCTGCGGCAAAGCTGGGCGCGCGCCGCAACGCCCCAGTGCGCAAGCCAGCGCACGCAGGGGACGCCCAGGGCGTCCCACGCGCTGCTGCGCGCAGGAGAAGCCCATCAGGCACGCCGATGGGAGTATCTCGCCCCCTGTCGCGCGCGGATGGCCTTTTGGCTGCCGAAACTGGTTTTCCTTCTTTTTAAGTGTTTTTAATTGATTTTTTTTTTTGCATAATTCAATGCTAAAACCCTTCTATCTTCTCTCTTTTGGAATTCTTCAGTTTTTTTGCTATTAAAATTAATTTAATTATTTTTATTTTGTCATTAAAATCTGATTTTAATTGGAAATATAAATGGTTTTTTAGTGGGAATTTGAGGGGGGGATTTTCTTTAGAAATTTATTTCTTCTTCTTTATTCTTTGAAAAACAAATTCTCTCAATTTCTAAAAGATTTTTCCAAGTTAATTCTTAAGGCAAAAAGAATAATTTTTGTTCTTGGGAATTTTCTTCTTTTCATTTAACAATTTTTTACTTTGAGACAAATAAATCAATTATTTGTTCTTGAGTAAAAATTCATTTCTAATATTTTATTTTTCTAATATATTCTTACAATCAAGACAAGGAATTGGATCATCTACCTTCATTTCTTCAAGATAAATTTTGAGGGTAAACATTTTTGGCTCAATTTCTTAATTTAATTTTTAATTTCATTTTTTTGTTTCCAATTAATTAGTTAACATGTAAATTCTTTTAGTTCTATCATTTTCTCCTTATTTTCTTATTCTTTTGTTTTTATTTAATTAATTATCATGTAAATTCTTTTAGATCTATTATTTAATTGTTCATATTTTTACTTCTTATTTTTTATTTTTTATTTTTTTATTTAATTGTTCATATTATTATTTCTTATTCTTATTTCTTATTTAATTGTTCATATTGTTCATATTGAATTGTTCATATATTATATTATTATTATTATTATTATTATTATTATGTGCTTATGTGATTGTCCATATTATTATTGGTATTATTATTATCATGCCTTAAACATGCCATGTTAATTTTATTTCCTATTGTTCTTGCATGTTTATATGATTATTCATATCCTTGGTTGTTATTGTGCTTTGTTATTATTATTATCACCATTTTTATTACTTTTGCCATAATTTGTTACAAGTATCATTTTTGTTAGCATTATTATTTATATTTTCATGCATGCTGAATTTTATGTATATTATACTTTTTATATATGATTGGATGTTATTGTTGTTATTTTGTATTTTTATGCATATTAAATTCTATTATCATTATTTTATGCTTGTTTATACATGTTGAATTTTATTATTATTATATTATTTTTTTTATGCATGCTAAATTGTTAATTAGTTAAGTTGCATATTTTATTATGTAATTTTAATTGATTTGTCACACATGATGCATTTTTATTTGCTCTATTTTTATAGTATATTTCTAAATTCATTTTTATTACTAACATTACTTTTATTTATTTTTTTTATTTTAATACTTATTTTTCATGTGTGAGTCTTTTCCAATGGCAAGTGGAAGCCCATGGAGATTTGATGATCCATTTGGGAGTTGACTTGTTATTTTTATCATTTTCATTAATTTTCTTTTATTCATTTTAATATGTAATTTGCAATAATTTATTTTTATGCATGTTAATTAAAAAAATCAAAAAAATATTTATATTAATTAATTTGATTTTTTTCTAAATAAAAAGGGGACCAATGTCCTAGCTTTCTTATCCAAAATAAATTGTCACTTTAAAATTATTTTCTTTAATTATGCATGAGAGGACCAATGTCCTCATCTTTAATAAATAGCCCGATTTATGTACGAATTGTATTTTATTTAGAAATGGGGGTTGTTTCCGCCCTAGTTTTGTTGTAATTTATGTTCATGTGCTTTATTTTAATTTCGTTCTTATTTACCGCTTTCATTATGTGATTGACATGCGCGTTAAATTAAATTGCATTTAAATTGAATGAGAAATGGGATGAAACGCTAAATTCAAAACTCAATTATAAACTTAATCAAGGTATGAATAAATGGGAAGTCCCGAACCATCTTTGGTCTTTGGGCTCAACGAGGCGAGAGGACCATTTCAATGTTCCATTGGAATGGGACTTCCAAGACACCTCTTGTATCCCGTAAAAAGGCTTTAACTTGCAAAGTCCTAGGCTCTACGAGACGAGAGGGCCATCCTAATGTTCTATTAGGATGGGACTTCCAAGATCCCTCTAGCTTGCCCAAAATGGACATAGCAGTGCCGTCTTAGGCTCACTGAGGCTAGATGACCTTTCCCAATGTTCTATTGGGTGGCGACTCCAAGAAACCTCCTTGTTGCCCAAAATGGACACACTTGTAATTTCTTACAAGTTTTACGAACTTCTCTCGATCGCCCTAAAGGCGGGCGTTCGGGGCGCCTCGAGGTTCGGCGCGTGTCATAGTGCCATATTATTACTGGTATTATTATTATCGGTATTATTATTATCATGCCTTAAACATGCCATGTTAATTTTATTTCCTATTGTTCTTGCATGTTCATATGATTATTCATATCCTTGGTTGTTATTGTGCTTTGTTATTATTATTATCACCATTTTTATTACTTTTGCCATAATTTGTTACTAGTATCATTATTGTTAGCATTATTATTTATATTTTCATGCATGCTGAATTTTATGTATATTATACTTTTTATGTATGATTGGATGTTATTGTTGTTATTTTGTGTTTTTATGCATGTTAAATTCTATCATCATTATTTTATGCTTGTTTATGCATGTTGAATTTTATTATTATTATATTATTTTTTTTATGCATGCTAAATTGTTAATTAGTTAAGTTGCATATTTTATTATGTAATTTTAATTGATTTATTCCACATGATGCATTTTTATTTGCTCAATTTTTATAGTATATTTTTAAATTCATTTTTATTACTAACATTACTTTTATTTTTTTTATTTCAATACTTATTTTTCATGTGTGAGTCTTTTCCAATGGCAAGTGGAAGTCCATAGAGATTTGAAGATCCATTTGGGAGTTGACTTGTTATTTTTATCATTTTAATTAATTTTCTTTTATTCATTTAATATGTAATTTGTAATAATTTATTTTTATGCACGTTAATTAAAAAAATCACAAAAATATTTATATTAATTAATTTTATTTTTTTTCTAAATAAAAAGGGGGACCAATGTCCTAGCTTTCTCATCAAAAATAAATTGTCACTTTAAAATTATTTTCTTTAATTATGCATGAGAGGACCAATGTCCTCATCTTTAATAAATAGCCCGATTTATGTATGAATTATATTTTATTTACAAATGGGGGTTGTATTCCGCACTAGTTTTGTTGTAATTTATGTTCATGTGCTTTATTTTAATTTCGTTCTTATTTACCGCTTTCATTATGTGATTGACATACACGTTAAATTAAATTGCATTTAAATTGAATGAGAAATGAGATGAAATGCTAAATTCAAAACTCAATTATAAACTTAATCAAGGTATGAATAAATGGGAAGTCCCGAGCCATCTCTGGTCTTTGGGCTCAATGACGCGAGAGGACCATTTCAATGTTCCATTAGAATGGGGCTTCCAAGACACCTCTTATGTCCCGTAAAAAGACTTTAACTTGCATAGTCCTAGGCTCCACGAGACGAGAAGGCTATCCTAATGTTCTATTAGGATGAGACCACCATGATCCTTCTGGCTTGCCCAAAATGGACATAGCAGCGCCGTCTTAGGCTCACTAAGGCTAGATGACCTTTCCCAATGTTCTATTGGGTGGCGACTCCAAGAAACCTCCTTGTTGCCCAAAATGGACATACTTGTAATTTCTTATAAGTTTTATGAATCTCTCTCGATCGCCCTAAAGGCAAGCGTTCGGGGCGCCCCGGGGTTCGGCCCGCGTCACAGTGGCGACTCCACTGGGGATCTAAGAGACTTCCACTCAAAAGTACCTTGGCTAAAATTTACAATTGAGTTTTAATTTAAAATTTTTATCCCTTTTTGAAATTGCATAGCATATCATTAGAGCCTTAGATTATGCTAGTTTGGTCCCTTTCTAGCCCCGGTCCGTTCCCGAAGCACGACCCTACATTCACTCAATTTAGGAAAGTGTTAAGGATAATCACCAGCCCAAGCCTCGTACCTTTATGGTATATTAAATGGAGACCCGATCGGTCGTTATGCTCGTGATGAGCTAGACCTATTGGCTGGGACCATGCTTGGGTAGCCCTAAAGTAACATTACCTTATCCAAAGCTCGTGTAATGAAAGTAGACACTTCCCCTAGGTGGTATGAACCTTAATACTATGCTTGCTGTATGGATCGTTATGTATTGGGCGGACCCATATATTTTGATTGATCACCTAATCAAAGGCTTTCATGCCCCGATAGGCCCATGTCAATTTATTCGGACTACCTAAATACGTAATGATCATAACCCATGCGCCTGTGCATTAGTTAGGAGAGGTTATGTTGTCGGCTTCCCATCGTTCACCATACGTGCCCATTGGGTCCCCTGTTGACCCATGGGCCAATCCCACCTAGGAAAGAGACTATGACCTCGTGTGCGGGAGTGATAAGGTTGTAGGAATCTATCTGCTTGCATGTGGTTATGGATGCTGCACGGCATGCTCATGCATCGCGTGTCATTCATGCGTGTTAATAAAAAATAAAAATATATGCATTTCATTTTTGTGTGTGTATATCCTTTTGTCTGCATATTTCACATGTACATATCATCCTATGTACAATTTTTTCCATGCATCGCATCATGTTATTGTAAACTATTGATCTTTCACTCATCGAGGACCATCTGTACAGCACGATCATACATTACATACCATTCATGCATCATTCTAACCCCTTGGTTTTTTTAGCCACTATAGACCATTTACCTGGGAGGTTTTGGGGTCCCCGTAGTTGCTCGAGGAGCAAATGGAGTTCAAATTGGTTGGCAGAGATCTAGTGTTTTTATCAGAATATCCACAGGCCTTAGAAATAGCTGATCCTTTATAACAAATTGAAGAGGTTCATTCCCTAATTGCCCAAGAGATAGATGAGAGATTTGAAGAGCTAGAAAAGAAGTTGTTGGCCGTGATTAAGGAGAGGATGGATGCCATGGCACTTGTTCTTTAAGCCCAACTCATAATGATTGCCATTAGCCAAGTTAACTCGATGACTCAGAAGGCTCGTGCAATGACGGTTGTAATGTTCCCATCCACTCTCGAGCCTAGGAGCAAGGCACCATTCAACTCACCAATCAAGCTACTGGGAAGAGCAAAGGGACTAGAGCTTTTACAGTCAATGGGCCTCCTCAGTCCCTCGAATACCAAAAGGAAGTTAACTGATCTTGAAGAAGAGATTGTGAAGTCCAAGCTTGCAACTACCCGGGCACCTCTTAATAAGACTATTGCTGGCCCCGCAAGTCCAGGAGTTGGTTACTATGATAATAGCAGTGGTACCCAAAGGGCAAGGAAAGTGTCAGCAATTAAAGCGGATCATAGGCACTACTCTAATTTAGGCAGATCCTTGTCTTGGGTACTCAACAGATTGATGAAGGAAGGTAAGCTACAACCACTGCCTGCTAAGCCCACCAGAAACCAGGGATAACCAAATCACAAGGCCGATCAGTATTGTGCCTTCCACCAACACACTAGGCATATGACGGACAATTATGCGAGGCTAAGGTATGAGATTTAAGATCTGATCGATAATAAGCAGATCACGGATCTAGAACACCGAAGGGGTAAACATGGGAGCTCAAGTCTCACGGGTAACAACGGGAAAGATTTCGGGGCCATAAGGGCTTCAACCTTCGGAATGGCTCAAAGCTGCTATGCCACACTGAAAAAGCCTTTGTCTAAGCACCTCATTCATTTTATTAACAAGGGGAAAATACAGCCAATACCGGCCAAACCTGCCAGAAGCCAGGGACAACCCGATCATCGAGCGGATTAATCTTGTGCCTACTATCAGTATACTGGGCATGAGACTAATGGGTGCCGAACTTTGAGAAGACAAGTTCTATACTTAATTGATGAGGAGATGAGAGGTGAGGAAGATGGTTCTCGAGGATGACAATAGACCCTTGACTACAGCATCCGTGTTGGCAAGAAATGAAGAAGATAGCTATTTGGATGCTCCTTTTTATTTTTGAACTATTTGATAATGACATTGTTAATCTAGTTATTTTTAAATGAAATGAATGGTTTCACTTATCTGTGTGATATTTTCTTCTCATTTCACCATGCATGATCATGACTCATTCATATTTAATAATGATTCAAATGATGCCATTCCATTTAATCTCGAAACTTTGGAAACCCAAAGAAAATCTTGATAGCATCTGATATGACTCCTGAAGAGAGATTAAAAGATAGAAAATATAAAAAATATATGAAAAAGTCTTTATAGAAAAGGTTAAAAGAATAAATCCACAAGCAGAAGCGAGGCTAAATTTTTATCGGAGACACCTGCCTTGGTTGGCCAACGTTATCCCAATAGTTAAGAAAGGAGGTGCGTGCATGTGTGAAATATCAGGATTTGAACCAGGCTTGTCTAAAAAAAAATCGAAAAAGGAAAAAAAATGCAAAAAAAAAAAAAAAGAGAAGAAAGAAAAGAATCAATATGTAGATCTGACCGAAAACTGTTGATATGGGGGCAAAAGAAAGTAATCCTAGGGGCAAACTTTGTTCAAATCCCGTTGATATACACATACCCGTACTTTGCCATTCTTCTTAACTTCCGAAAAGGACCAAAAGGGTTTTATTGACTTACAATGGATATGGATTGCTCGAGCTTGGGAATAGACATCATAGGGGAGGTGCGCCCTATGGCCTCCAGTAGGCAAGTTCATCGAAAGGAATCCGATTTGTCAATATGGTCTCCCTCACCACGTTATGTCTAAGGACGGAAGGGCAGTTTATGGCTAAGGCTAGGGAGTTGCTCCAGAGGTATGGCATTAAAGACCACAAGTCCTCTCTGTATTGCCCTCAAATTAATGGAGCATGAGAGGCTGCTAACAAGAATATCTTGGTCAAGATGGTTCAAAATTACAAGGATTGGGCAGACAAATGGCCTTTTGCACTTCAGGGCTAGAGAACCACTGATGTGAACTCTACAGGAGTCACCTTTTATTCCTCAATACATGGGCCAAAAATAGTACTGCCGGTCGAAGTAGAGCTCAAATCTTTAAGGACAGTCGTGAAAGCCCAGATTCTTGAAGCTGACTGGGCACGACAACAGTTACAGCAGTGAAACACATCAAACAAGGACAGATCGTGGAATAACTATCACAATCAGATCTATTAGAAAACACTCTGTTCGATTATTCGAGAAGGACGTCGGAAAGCACCTATTAAAAGAGGAAGATTTAATCTTTAAGCAAATGAGTCCAAATGTTTCAGACGGATGAGGCAAATTCAGACTAATGTGGGAAGGCCCATTTGTTCTTGAGAAAGTTATTGTCCAAGGGAGCATCATTTTTGACAGACAGTGATAGAAGCAAATATAAAAAACCAGTCAGCATCGAAAGATGCAAAAGGTTCCATGGCTAAAGACTAAAAATCAAAAGAAGAGAATAAAAGCCCCGCGGGTTGAAAATCAAAAAAAGGCGGCCTTGCTAAAATTGGGCGCCTCGTCAGGATGAAAATTGAAAAAAGGCATCCTGGGCAAAAATTAGAGGCTTGAGAGAAAATGTCCAATCAATAAAACCCGAGAGGGCTGATTGGAAACAGAAGTTTTGATACTTTTAAGATCCATTCTGAGATTAGATGTAGTTTTGCATTTTGAATCTATGTTAGATAATGATCATATATAGAGAAATCATAATGAAATATACACAATTTTGCAAGAAAGATATGAAACAAAGGCAATTAGACTCATGTGTTCATTATCTTCTAGTTCTTTTATAAAAAGAAAAGCGCCGTTCATTATTGAATGCATCTAATCTAAATAACTATACTCTGCTCTTGCCGGCCAGGCGCTTAAGCTGATGGATCCTATTATCAACTGCTGGACTGGGCACTCGTATCTTGTATGCACTAGTAGAAGCAATGGGGGCAACCTCCGATTAGTTGCGTAATAGCCTTCACAGGTGGTTGGGTCTAGAGGCCATGGTACTTGGAGGTGAAAGTCGATGATAAGATGCCATCTGGAAAAGGATGGGAGGGGCCTCACAGCATCTTAAATTCCATCTAAATTATTCTCTAATTGTTTTTTGTCAGAAGATGTCCATGCAAATTGTGCTGGTCATCCTTAAGAGAGGTTCTGATAGTAGCCTTCACTTCTCTTGTCGCCGCACCGAAAAAAAAGGCCTTTAGAGATGAAAACTATAACTGGCTCTCTATGCAAAAGTTAGGCCAAAGGGCAGGGTGAAAACCTGAAAACAAGCAGTCTGCCCTACAAAAAAAAAGATAAATAAATAAAAGCCGCTGGATTAGGTTGGGTCCATTCCAGGCAAAAATTAGGCAAAGGGTTATGTGAAAATCCCCAAAGTGACGCATTTCCCACAAAGAAAAGCTAGTGTGAAAATCCATAAGGGATGCACTACCTTTAAATCAATGACTTCCGATGCCCAGAGCAATAAGGCGGCATTACTTCAGATGATCTTCCCTTCAGCCAGATAGGGCATAATTCAGGACATGAGTCAGAATCCCGAGCGTATGCTCGTTGACCTGGGGGCAAAGATGCACACCTGACGGTTCTCTCTGAAGAGTTTATGGGTTAGAGTCCCTAAGCCAAGATTCCATTTCTAGTTCCTCAGGGGGCTCTAGTTCCTCAGGGTGCATGGTGGAGCGGCCAAGCTATATCCTCAACGGACCCTTAACCACCTAGGACATGGTCTATCCATTTTTGCATGCATTTCGTACCATTTTTTTAGCAAACATCTGCATATGGCCATTTACACTTGCATGCATAATCTATTATATATATTCCTGTGCACACAGCTTTGCAGGAAAAGTCTAAATGAAGGCCACACACATAAAAGCTAGTCAAGGACAGCTTCAGTTCAATATTAACATTCATTTGAGCAAGACGATCAGGTCAGGATAGAATCTACGTCGGCAAATCTCCAGGTCCTCTTAAGAGGCAGCTCTCCAAGACCTCTTAGGAGGCAATTCTCTAGGGTCTCTTAAGAGACAAATATCTTTTTCCTGCACTTTTAGTAGTCTGTAGCAGACTTGGTGCGGTCCTCTGAGGAGGACATCGTTTGCACTTTTAGTAGTCTGTAGCAGACTCGGTGCAGCTCAAGACAGCAACCTCTGCACTTTTAGTAGTCTGTAGCAGACTCGGTGCAATCCTCTGAGGAGGATATCTCCTGCATTTTGTAGTCTTGTCAGCGACTCGGCGCATCACTATCTGCGGATGGCACTTGCACTTTTAGCAGCCTTGTCAGCGACTCGGTGCGGTCCTCCTCCTGCACTTTTAGTAGTTTGTAGCAGACTCGGTGCAATCCTCTGAGGATGATATTTCCAGCGTTTTGAAGTCCTGTCAGTGACACGACGCATCGCTATCTGCGGATGGCACCTACACTTTTAGTAGTCTATAGTAGACTCGGTGCAGTCCTCCTCTTACGCTTTTTGTAGTCTTGTCAGCGACTCAGCGCATTGTCATCTGCGGATGACACCTGCACTTTTAGTAGTCTGTAGCAGACTCGATGCAGTCCTCCTCGTGCGCTTTTTGTAGTCTTGTCAGCGACTTGGCGCATCGCTAACTACGGATGGCACCTGCACTTTTAGTAGTCTGTAGCAGACTCGGTGCAGTCCTCCTCTTGTGCTTTTTGTAGTCTTGTCAGCGATTCGGCGCATCGTTATCTGCGGATGACACCTGCACTTTTAGTAGTCTGTAGCAGACTCGGTGCAATCCTCTGAGGAAGATATTTCCTGCGTTTTGTAGTCTTGTTAGCGACTCGACGCATCGCTATCTGCGGATGGCACCTGCACTTTTAGTAGTCTGTAGCAGACTCGGTGCAGTCCTCCTCTTACGCTTTTTGTAGTCTTGTCAGCGACTCGGCGCATCGTCATCTGCGAATGACACCTGCACTTTTAGTAATCTTGTCAGCGACTCAGTGCGGTCCTCCTCTTGTGATTTTTGTAGTCTTGTCAGCGACTCGGCGCATTGTCATCTGCGGCTGACACCTGCACTTTTAGTAGTCTTGTCAGCGACTCGATGCGTTCCTCCTTTTGCTCTTTTTGTAGTCTTGTCAGCGACTCGGCGCATCGTCATCTGCGGATGACACCTACACTTTTAGTAGTCTGTAGCAGACTCGGTGTAGTCCTCTGAAGAGGACATTTCTCGCGTTTTGTAAGTCTGTAGCAGACCCAGCGCATCACCGTCTTAGGATGGTTCCCGGCACTTTGTAGTCTTATCAGCGACTCAGTGCAACTCAAGGGGAAGAATCACAACACTGTTCCCGAGAGAGCAGCTGGAAGGTTGTCGCCTCAGGTACACGCTTCTTTCCCTTTCCTGAATTTTGGCTCACCTAGTCACCCACACACTAGCCTCCCCAAAATTTGGGGCAACTATAGACATCGGGTCTCGAGTAGCCTTGATCAGGATTACCCAATGATGAAATTAAGTGTGCCGATTTATAGGCAAAATGAATGAAAGTTGGAAGTAATAATTTCCTTGTCGTTTTGATTTGTTAGAAATAAATAAAAATGTATTTTAAAAATATTTTAAGAACGTTTAAAAAAATTATTTTGGGGTAAAAAAGTGAGTTTTTAATTTTTTTGTCTTTTATAGAAAATTTTTTTAAAAAAATAAAATAAAATCGCGTAAATGTCGGGCTGCGGCAGCGTTGGGCGCGCGCCCCAGTGCGCAGGCTAGCGCGCGCGGCTGCGTGAGCAATGCGTGGGCGATGCCCAGGGATTGCAGTGCACTGCTGCGCGGGGGAGACACCCGTTGGGCACGCCGACGGGCGTCTCTCGCACCCTGTCGCGCGCGGATGGCCTTTTGGCTGCCGAAACTGGTTTTCCTTCTTTTTTAAGTGTTTTTAATTGATTTTTTTTGCATAATTCAATGCTAAAACCCTTCTATCTCCTATCTTTTGGAATTCTTCAGTTTTTTTGCTATTAAAATTAATTTAATTATTTTTATTTTGTCATTAAAATCTGATTTTAATTGGAAATATAAAATGGTTTTTTAGTGGGAATTTGAGGGGGGGATTTTCTTTAGAAATTTATTTCTTCTACTTTCTTCTTTTAAAAACAAATTCTCTCAATTTCTATCAGATTTTTCCAAGTTAATTCTTAAGGCAAAAAGAATAATTTTTGTTTTTGGGAATTTTCTTCTTTTCATTTAACAATTTTTTACTTTGAGACAAATAAATCAATCATTTGTTCTTGAGTAAAAATTCATTTCTAATATTTTATTTTTCTAATATATTCTTACAATCAAGACAAGGAATTAGATCATCTACCTTCATTTCTTCAAGATAAATTTTGAGGGTAAACATTCTTGGCTCAATTTCTTAATTTAATTTTTAATTTCATTTTTTTGTTTCCAATTAATTAGTTAACATGTAAATTATTTTAGTTCTATCATTTTCTTCTTATTTTCTTATTCTTTTGCTTTTATTTAATTAATTATCATGTAAATTCTTTTAGATCTATTATTTAATTGTTCATATTTTCACTTCTTATTTTTTATTTTTTATTTTTTTTATTTAATTGTTCATATTATTATTTCTTATTTAATTGTTCATATTGTTCATATTGAATTGTTCATATATTATTATTATTATTATTATTATTATTATTATTATTATTATTATTATTATTATTATTATTATTATTATTATTATTATTATTATTATTATTATGTGCTTATGTGATTGTCCATATTATTATTGGTATTATTATTATCATGCCTTAAACATGTCATGTTAATTTTATTTGTTTATATGATTATTCATATCCTTGGTTGTTATTGTGCTTTGTTATTATTATTATCACAATTTTTATTACTTTTGCCATAATTTGTTACTAGTATCATTATTGTTAGCATTATTATTTATATTTTCATGCATGTTGAATTTTATGTATATTATACTTTTTATGTATGATTGGATGTTATTGTTGTTATTTTTTGTTTTTATGCATGTTAAATTCTATCATCATTATTTTATGCTTGTTTATGCATGTTTAATTTTATTATTATTATATTATTTTTTTATGCATGCTAAATTGATAATTAGTTAAGTTGCATATTTTATTATGTAATTTTAATTGATTTGTCACACATGATGCATTTTTTTTTGCTCTATTTTTATAGTATATTTTTAAATTCATTTTTATTACTAACAGTACTTTTATTTATTTTTTTTCATTTCAATACTTATTTTTCATGTGTGAGTTTTTACCAATGGCAAGTGGAAGCCCATGGAGATTTGAAGTTCCATTTGGGAGTTGACTTGTTATTTTTATCATTTTCATTAATTTTCTTTTATTCATTTTAATCTGTAATTTGTAACAATTTATTTTTATGCACGTTAATTAAAAAAATCACAAAAATATTTATATTAATTAATTTGATTTTTTTTCTAAATAAAAAGGGGACCAATGTCCTAGCTTTCTCATCCAAAATAAATTGTCACTTTAAAATTGTTTTCTTTAATTATGCATGAGAGGACCAATTTCCTCATCTTTAATAAATAGCTAGATTTGTGTATGAATTGTATTTTATTTACAAATGGGGGTTGTATTCCGCCCTAATTTTGTTGTAATTTATGTTCATGTGCTTTATTTTAATTTCGTTCTTATTTACCGCTTTCATTATGTGATTGACATGCGCGTTAAATTAAATTGCATTTAAATTGAATGAGAAATGGGATGAAACGCTAAATTCAAAACTCAATTATAAACTTAATCAAGGTATGAATAAATGGGAAGTCCCGAACTATCTCTGATCTTTGGGCTCAACGAGGCGAGAGGACCATTTCAATGTTCGATTGGAATGGGACTTCCAAGACACCTATTATGTCCCGTAAAAAGGCTTTAACTTGCATAGTCCTAGGCTCCACGAGACGAGAGAATCATCCTAATGTTCTATTAGGATGGGACCTCCAAGATCCGTCTGACTTGCCCAAAATAGACATAGCAGCGCCGTCTTAGGCTCACTGAGACTAGACGACCTTTCCCAATGTTCTATTGGGTGGCGACTCCAAGAAACCTTCTTGTTGCCCAAAATGGACGCACTTGTAATTTCTTACAAGTTTTATGAACCTCTTTCGATCCCTCTATAGGCGGGCGTTCGGGGTGCCCCGGGGTTCGGTGCGCGTCACACATATGCATATTTTAAATTGATCGTACACTATTTTCATCCATTTACACTAACACAATTAGTTAATTCCCATTAATCAAGCTATATTTATTTCCATTCCTAATATTCATATAAATAATATTTATTATTATCTATACATACATTTTCATGCTTTAACACTTATTAGTCATATAATTTAATTCATTTATTTTCACTACTTATACTATCTTTATTTTCATAACTTACATTACCATAAACAATATTAATTTTTCTCCATATGTATTTCTAATATTAATGTCATTATAACATATATATATTTCCATTAACAATATTCCTACAATTCTTATTATTATTTTTTTACCATTATAATATTATAAAAGTACACACACTAATTTAAGTATTATCATAATTAATTTTATTCCATTACACTATTATTGTTTATATTACTTTTATTAACATAAATATTATCTATTTTCAATACTTAATTTCATTATTTTTATTCTTTTAGTTCCATTATATAATAATTTTCCATTATCTTTATAATTACATTAATTAGTTAATTATCTTATCAATTTACATTTAGGTCATTTCTTTAATCTTATTATGGTCAATTACATTTTACTCCTTTAATTAATATTACCATCATTATTTTACACTTTAGTCTTTAAACTTTTACTAAATTACAATATTGCCCTCATTCTCACTTATTTACAAAAGTGCCATTGTTAATCTTATTTATATTTATTTTATTATTTGACATTCAAATTACTATTTAGTCCTTTAATTAATATTTCTATGACAAATTACATTTTAATCCTTATACGATAACCAATTTATTTATTTTACCAATTTTATTCGTATTTCCTCTTATTTACCCTTATTAACTACTATAAATTAACATTTTTACCATTTAATCCTAATTTCTTTTAATTTCTTACAATGAAGGCGTTTTTCACTTTTTGCTTATATTAACTCTCATTTACTCAATTTTATTCATTTTTACGATTTTGCCCCTAGTATCAATTAAGTAGAAATCTTTGAACCAGGGACGTGAACCCCACAAGTTCACTACATTAATAGTAATACAGTAACAGTTATATAATACAGTAGTAGTGACAGCATCAGTACGGTAGACTACCTTTAGCCTACCAAAGCAAGTCGTCATGACTTGTATTGCTTTATAGTGTCCCTACAGCTAGCCATATATATCCTGAACTAAATTTCACTAACAGACTACTAAGGGCATTTAAACTATTCATTTAATTCAATTTTCTTTTACTACTAAAGATAAATTTTATTCGCATTATTAATTATTAAGATACACTATACGGCCAATACGACATATCCTATTCCAAATTCATTTTTTTCCATCAGATCAATTCTAAACCACTTATTATTCAATTCTATATCAAATATGCCATAAAATAAATTAAACATATTTCATTCTATATTTTTCATTCTAAACATAATATAATTACCCAATTAGAAAATATTCAATTAAATTCCAATAATTCCCAATTAATTAACATACACTCAATTTCCATTATATATTCATTTTTTGCCTTCATACTTAACAAATAAATAAAATATACATTAATTTAACCATGCATACCGTTCGACCATACTAATAATTTCACCCTCAAATTTATTCTTTAATTAATTATCATTAATTAAGCTACTTTACACCTTACTTAACATGTTTATTCAAATAATTTGCATTAAATCATTAAATATACCTAAGTATACCATAATATACCATTCGGCCTCCATTATGTCATTAATATACAATTCAATTCTTCTTGTTTTAAGCATTAATTTTCAACATCCCTAAACATGTTTATGAGGTTTATTTCAATTTAACATGCATTTATCACACACATGCCATATAAACGTAACCTAAAATCATACTTAATCAATGGAAAAAGAAGGATATTGTATCCATTAACCTTATTTTCTTGATCTCCACTCTTTAATCTTCCTTTTCTTTGCCTTAATCTTTTGAAACACAATCACCTCCCTTGTAAACCATAAGTGGCCAAAATATATTCATCAAAGAAATCACCAATAATTTACTTCCTTTCTTCAATATAACAACATAAACACACTCTACACACCTAAAATTACGTATTTGACCCTTTAAAATAAATTATAGAACCCAAAATTACTTACCTAATTTTTGACACATAACCTTCCTTTCCCGATTTCTACCACTCCCTTCACCTTAACTAAAGACTAGAGGCGCTACCATCTAATAGAGGAGCTAAACTTTACTTAGGAGGCTTGATTTTAGGGAGTGAATAGGGTTGGAGATGAACAAATTTGGTGGAGAGGAAGAGAGAACAATTTGGCCAAGGAAGAACAAAGGAGAGCTGTTGGAAATTCAGAGATTTCTCTAGAAAAATATGATATTTAGGGTATTTATATGTGATTAATAGAGGAGCTAAACTTTACTTAGGAGGCTTGATTTTAGGGAGTGAATAGGGTTGGAGATGAAGAAATTTGGTGGAGAGGAAGAGAGAACAATTTGGCCATGGAAGAACAAAGGAGAGCTGTTGGAAATTCAAAGATTTCTCTAGAAAAATATGATATTTAGGGTATTTATATGTGATTTGTTGGGCTGGGCTTGGTCCAACCAAGTTGACCCAACCAATTCTAAGTCAATTTAGGTAATTAGGCCCATTAAGCAAATCCAATTTATTTTTCTCACTTTTCAAGTTTAATTTCTCCCAAAAATGATACTAAAACTCTCCAAATATATGTATTAGACTCCAATAACATGTTTAGGTCAATTGGAGACCCTTTTTCGGTCTGATAATTTCTTACTAGTCCAATAACCCAATTTTCTATTTCACGGTAAAATTTATTTTTCATCACCATATGATTCTCCATATTATTTAGAGCAAATTCATGCTTTCAGATAATTATTCTGAGGTCCGTAGCATCATTCGAAACTTGGTCAAATCGATCAAACTGGTCCAATCGGTCCAGTCCACCGGTTGAATCGGTTTGGTTCACTTTTCATCATTCCCTTTCTTTTTGCTCTTAATAGCCTTTTTAACCTTGGTTTCAGCTCAATCAGGGTCCATTTTCGGTCTGATTGAATTGAACATGTCCGATTCACCAATTTTTAAGTATTACCATAAAATTATTTTTTTTTACTGCCAAATTGTTCTACATACTATTCTGAGTCTATCTATGCTTTCAGATAAATTTTCAGAGTTCATTTACTATTTTTAAAGTTTTGGTCAAATTTCGTTCAAACCTATTTACTATTTGAATCGAACTAAAGGCTTTCTTATTTTGACTTTTAGAGACCCAGATGACCTCATTTTCACTCTAAATTATATCTTTGGACTCCTTATAACTTGTACTTTCCAATAAACCAATAAAATATTTTTCTTCTCCTAGTGTCTGGTATCACTACAAAAAAAATCCAAATTAGTGACAGACACTTTTCTGTCGCTAATTAGCGACTGATTTGCAATGGAATTTAGAAATTAGTCGTGAAAGACCATTTATCCAATTTTAGCGATGGGATAGCAACGAAAATAAAGAAATAGTAACTAAATTTTGGCGGCAAATTATGGCGCATTTTTTTATGACTATTTAGTGACTAATAAATCTATCGCTAATTTTTGCGGCTAATTTAGTGACTAAAAAATCAGTCGCTAAAATAGCGACGACAATATTAGTCGTTAAATTTGGAGACAATTTTAGCAATTTTGTTTGCGACGAATTTAGCGACTAAATTTGTTGTCGCTAAACACACTTGAATTGGCGATGGAATAGAGACTGATATTTCTGTCGCTAAAAAAAATTTTAATTTTTTAAATGTGAAAATAATTTTTGAAAATTAAAGTGATATTTTAGTGATGGAATAATCCATCACTATTTCGTCGGTAAAATTAATTATAATATTAATAAAAATATGCATACGTACTTATAATTTTTTTTTTAATATTTTTGCTTTACACATGAAATTATATTGAAATTCATTTTGTTCGTTAATTCTGATAAGATTAACATTTAATCTTGAAAATATATAATTAAAACAATTATAAACAAAATTTAATAATTTTTTTAGTACTTTCATTTATTAAAATAAATTTTTTAATTATATTTTTTACACTATAAGAAAAACTGAAATTAATGAACAAAATAAACAAGTAAATGATAATAATAAATAAATGCAAGTATATGTAAATAGACAAGTAAATAATAATATTAAATAAATGTATATACATGTACATAGATAAACAAACAAATAAATTAAGAAAGATAACTAAATGTATAACTATAAATTTTAAATAGTGTCATTAGATACATTTTAAGGATCAAAATTTATATGATTTATGGATTTGAGAATTTGATTAATTGGCTCAAGATAATAAATTAATAAACAAATAAATAAATAAAAACACAAAACACACAAAATGTAAAAGGAAAAACTGGTACAACACATAAAAGAAAAACAAAACAACAAAAATGGGAACACACGCAGGAAGGGAGAGGGAAAGCGGAGAGCTCAAGGAAGGGGAGAGGGCGCACCGGCGACACCGGCGCAGGCGACAACCCAGCATTCGCTCGCCACCACTACCAGCCATGCCATTTTTGCCATCATCTCCGCTATATCTGGCTCCTCCCGTTCAGCATCTCTCCATCCAAGCCGAAGCTTCTCCCCCCCGTTTCGGCCACCTCCGGCGACTGGTGGCTACATGCAAGGCAGCGGAGGATTCCTAGCGACGAGGTGAGTCTTTTGGTGTCCATGGATCGTCCTTAGTCGTCGACAACAGGTAGATCGGAGTTGATGAACCCCGTGAGCTATCAACGGCATTTTTGACCAAATGGCGAGCCCCTCAGGCGCATGACCACTGGCGGGGGACTCCTGGCACCTCCAGCTCCATTTCTGCAGTGGTGGTGCCATCACTGGCTAGGCTCCGAAATGTAAGTGATCTACTGATTTTACTATTTTTCAATTTATTTAATTTATTTTATTGAGATAGGAAGGATTATAAGTATAATATGCTTAAGTTAGTTTGGAAAATTTTAATAAATTTGCTTTTAGGTGCTTGTTTTATGGTTGTTGTGCTTGTTATAGTAAACTAGTTGCCATGTTAGTGCTTTTATAGGAAATTAGTTGCCACCTTTGATTTATAACTTTCTACATAGAAGTGAAAAGTCACTCGTATAAGTAGATAATCAAGTGTTAACCATACAACATGAAATCCCTACTATGTTCTGATTTAATGTATGCACACAATTATTGTATTCTTAGACTTCATTCCTTGTTCTTTATCAATATTTAATAATTAAATATACTACAATTCAATTATCAGGCAATTATTCTCTCAAAACATTTGCTCTCCCCTCATTTCACATACTTTGGAGTTATTTTTATTAAATATCGAAGGCTGACCTCTTTAAAGGAGTGGATATCACTTCCCCAAAGCCAAGCATCACAGCCTGCTCTCTTGCACCCCATATATCATTCCTACGATCATCCCCTACATACAGAGCATCCTCAGGTTTTACCCCCAAAAGTTCACAAGCTTTTAAAAATGTTGTTGGCTTTGGTTTCTCTGTAGCAAACTATGGAGAGAAAAAGAGAAAGGGAAAGCTGGGATTAATAAAATTCCAATAGAACGCAGCAGAACTTTTTGCAACAGTAACGGTTTTTGCAAAATCCCAGGCACACCCAAAACTTCTTTTATTATCTAAACTAGATTTAACTCATTTCAAAATTGACCTTGACAAATGCAAAGGAATTTCTTTTAGTTGGTTTTGTTGTTTAGAAAGACTTGGAACTTGATGTGTTGTACAATTTTTATAAAGAAATAATTTGGGTTTGATTTGCTGCTTGGTTCCTAAAAGTTAGAATAGGAAGAGAAACTTTGATTTTCTATGTGTAAGTTTTAATATATATATATATATTGTGACGTGCGCCGAACCCCGTATCTTCCCGAAGGCCCGCTTTAGGGCTATCAGGAGAGGTTCATTAAAACTTGTAAGGTATTTACAAGTGCGTCTATTTTGGGCAACAAGGAGATTTCATGGAGTCACCACCCAATAAAACATTGGGACAGTTCGTCTCGTCTTAGTGAGCCTAAAACGGCGCTGCTATGTCCATTTTGGGCAAGCCAGAGGGGTCTTGGAGGTTCCATCCTAATAGAACATTAGGAGGGCCCTCTCGCCTCGTGGAGCCTAGGACTGTGCAAGTTAAAGCTTTTTTACGGGACACAAGAGGTGTCTTGGAGATCCCATTAAAATGGGTCTCTCACCTCGTTGAGCCCAAAGACCAGAGATGGTTCGGGACTCCCCATTTATTCATACATTTGGTTAAGTTTATAATTGAATTTTGAATTTAGTATTTCATCCCATTTCTCATTCAATTTTCATGCAATTTAATTAAACGCGCATGTCAATCACATAATAAAAGCGATAAATAAATGAAAGCAAAATAAATTACAATAAAACTAGGGGCGGAATACAACCCCCATTTGTAAATAAAATACAATTCATACATAAATCGAGTAATTTATTAAAATGAGGACATTGGTCATCTCATGCATAATTAAAGAAAATAGTTTTAAAGTGATAATTTATTTTGGATGAAAAAAGTTAGGACATTGATCCCATTTTATTTTAAATAAAACCCAATTTAGTTTAATAGAAATATTTTTGTGATTTTTTAATTAACGTGCATAAAAATCATTTATTACAAATTACATATTAAAAAAATAAAATAATTAAAGCAAAATAATGAAAATAATAAAAATTAACAAATTAACTCCCAAATGGATCTTCAAATCTGCATGGGCTCCCAGTTGGTATGAAAAATACCCACACATAAAAATAAGTATTAAAAATAAAAGGAAAAAAAATAAATAAAAGTGAAGTTAGTAAAAAAATTAATTAAACATATAACATGAAAACAATTAAATTAAAGCAATCAAAATTGCATCATGTATGACAAGCCAATTAAAATGACATAAAAAAAATATGCAATCTATTTAATTAACAATTTAGCATGTATAAAAGATGACATAATAATAATAAAATTCAACATGCAAAAACAAGTATAAAATAATGATGATAAAATTTAACATGCATAAATACATAAAATAATAACAATAATGTCCAATCATGCATAAAAAGTAAAAGTAATAATAAAAATCAGCATGCATAAAACATAAATAATAATAGTAATAATAAAATTAAACAAGAATAAGGATAATAATAATAATAATAAGACTTATGATGTTAATAACTACAATAATAATAATAACACCATAATAACAAAGAATATGAACAATCAAACATAATAATAATAATAATAATAATAATAATAATAATAATAATAATAATAATAATAATAAAAGAAGATGAACAATCATATAAGCATGCAAGAACAATAGGAAATAAAATCAATATGGCATATTTAAGGCACGATAATAATAATAACAATAATAATATGAACAATCACATAAGCACATGGTAATAATAATAATAATAATAATAATAATAATAATAATAATAATAATAATAATAATAATAATAATAATAATAATAATAATAATAAAAACAATAATAATAATGATGATAACAACATGTGAACAATATGAACAACATGAACAATTAAATAAAAATAATATGAACAATTAAATAAAAATAAAATAGTTCTAAGAGAATTTACATTGTTAACTAATCAAATAAAAAACAAAAACGAGAAATAAGAAGAAAATAATAAGACTAAAAGAATTTACATGTTAACTAGTTAATTAGAAATAAAAAATTAAATTAAAAAATTAAACTAAAAAATTGAGCCAATAATGTTTACTCTCAAAATTTATCTTGATAAAGAGAAGGTAAGATCCAATTCCTTGTCTTGTATTATTGGAATAAAATTAGAAAATAAAATATTGAAAGTGAATTTTTACTCAAGAACAAATAATTTATTTATTTGTCTCAAAGCAAAAATTGTCAATTGAAAATAAGAAAATTCTCAAGAACAAAAATTGTTATTTTTTTTTTGCTTTAAGAATTGCTGGAAATTCCTTTAGAAATTGAGAGAATTTGTTCTTGAAAGAAGAAAAAAGAAGAAAAATATTTTCTAAGGAAAATCCCCCCCCCCCCAATTCTCACTAAAAAACCCTTTTTATTCCCCTCAAAATTCAGATTTTCTAATTAAGAAATTAAATTAATTTAATTCCCATAACTACAAAAAACCACTGAATTTATTGGGTTGGAAGATAAAAGGCCTTTTGAATTAAATTTTGCAAAAAAAATGAGTTAAAAAGCATTTAAAATGAAGAATTTATGGCCAAAAAGGCCAAAAAAGGCAAAACAGGTGAACAGGGGCGCCCCGTCGGAGTACCCGATGGGCTTTCCTCGCGCAGGCGCGCGCGACGGGCAGCCCGTCAGCGCGTGATCGCGCGCACGGCACTGCGCGTCGCCCAGAGCCCGTTGCCGCAGCCCAACACTCGCGCGAATTTTTTATTTTTTTTAAATAAAATTCTATAAAAACACAATAATTTAACAACTAACTTTTTTATCTCAAAATAATTTTTAAAACATTTTTAAAATATTTTTAAAATACATTTTTCTTCATTCTTAACAAATCAAAACGACAAGAAAATTATCACTTCCAACTTTCATTCCTTTTGCCTATAAATCGGCACACTTAATTTTATCATTGGGTAATCCTGATCAAGGCTACTCGGGACCCGGTGTCTACAGTTGCCCCCAATTTTGGGGAGACTAGTGTGTGGATGCCTAGGTGAGCCAAAATTCAGAAAAAAAGGAAAGAAGCGCGTACCTGAGGCGGCGACCTTCCTGCTGCTCCCTAGAGAACACTGCTATGACTTGAAATATGAATATCCTCTCCGAGTGGCACTGAGTCGCTGACAAGACTACGAAGTGCTAGGAACCATCCTCATACGGTGATGCGCCCAGTCGCTACCAAGACTACAAAACGCGAAAGATAAATCGCACCGAGCCGCTGACAAGGCTACTAAAAGTGCGCTGCATGGAGTCACTGACAAGACTACTAAACGTACAGGTGCTATCTGCAGATAGCGATGCGCCGAACCACTGACAAGGCTACTAAAAGCACAGAACGAAAAATCGCACCGAGCCACTGACAAGGCTACCAAAAGTGCGCTGCACGGAGTCGCTAACAAGACTACTAAACGTATAGCTGCTATCCACAGATAGCGATGCGCCGAGCCACTGACAAGGCTACTAAAAGCGCACAAGAGAGATGCACCAAGTCACTACCAAGACTACCAAAAGTGCACGAAAGAACTACACCGAGCCACTACCAAAGCTACCAAAAGTGCACTGTTCCTTCTTCTGATTATGATGCGTCGAGTCGCTGACAAGACTACGAAATGCGAAACTTGCTCTTCTGAGCTGCACCGAGTCTGCTACAGACTACTAAAAGTGCATTGTACCGAGTCGCTGACAAGACTACTAAAAGTGCAGGATTCCATCTTCGAATGGTGACTGTCTTCTTTTAGATATTTCCTGTAAAATTATGTGCACAAAAAAATATACGAAATTTAAGTGTATATGAGATGTAAATGTATGTAAATGTTTAGACCATGCCCTAGGTGGCCCAGGGTCTGCTGAGTATATAGCTTGGTTGCTCCACCATGCCCCCGGAATCAATAGGATTGTCATCTTGGCCTTAGGGATTCTGTCCCCAATAAGTTTTCTGAAAGAGACATCCAGTGCATCTTTGCCCCCCGGTCGATGATCATATGCCCAGGATTCTGACTCATGCATTATCTGACTGAAGAATGATCATCTGAAGTATATGTCGCCTTATTGCTCCAAGCATCAAACGTCATTACTTTAAAAGATAGTGCGTCCTTTGCGGATTTTCACACTAGCTTTTCTTTGTGGGAAATGAGTCCCTTTAGGGATTTTCACATAACCCTTTGCCTAACTTTTGCCTAGGATCGACCCAACCCAAACTAGCGGCTTTTTATTTTTATATTTTTTTTTGTAAGGCAGACTGCCTGTCTCCAAGTTTTCACCCTGCCCTTTGGCCTAACTTTTGCTTAGAGAGCCAGTTACGGTTTTCATCTCTAACGGCCTCTTTTATTTTATCTTTTTTTATTTTATATTTTATATTTTTTTTGAGCTGCAAGAGAAAGCTATTATCAGAACCACCGCTAAGAGTGAATAGCATCTATCTGCTTAGGCACCTTCCGACAGAATGATTAGACAATAGTCATTAGATGAATAAGTGACATATTTCTTTTTAAGGCAGAACTAAAAGAACAATGTAAACTGTATTCTTTTATTCATTGCAAAATTGAGTACATTTCTATATAATTTCACTACAAGAAAAATGCTCTTTAATGAAGGGAAATCCGGTCGTTAAAAGTTAAAATCCGGTCGTTAAAAACTTTTAACAACCAGAAAATCCGGTTGGTAAAAGCCCCTTCGTTAAAGGTATAGACGACCGGATATTGAATTCGGTCGTTAAAATCTTTAACGACCGGAATGGTTCCGGTCGTTGAAAAGGCATTTTTAACGACCGATTTTTCCCTTCGCTAATTGTATTCACTTTCAACGAAGGGATTTCCGGTTGTTAAAACCGCCTTTTAGCGACCGGATTTGCCCTTCGCTAATTGTTTTCAATTTCAATGAAGGGATTTCCGGTCATTAAAAATGCCTTTTAGCGACCGAATTTTCCCTTCGCTATTTGTGTTCACTTTCAACGAAGGGATTTTCGGTCTTTAAAAATGCCTTTTAGTGACCGGATTTTCCCTTCGCTATTTGTATTCACTTTCAACGAAGGGATTTTCGGTCGTTAAAAATGCCTTTTAGCGACCGGATTTTCCTTTCTCTAAGCCAAATTTTCCTTTCGTTAATTATATTCACTTTCAACGAAGGGATTTTTGTTCGTGAAAGATACGTTTTAGCGACCGAATTTTTCATTCGTTAATTATATTCATTTTCAACCTTTCATGTCATTACAAATACTGTTTTACTAATTGTATTTTCCCTTTGCTCATTTTATTTGCTTTCAATGAAGAAGTTTTTTGTCGTTGAGGATACTTTTTACCGACAAGTTTTTATTTTCGCTATAGTCAATGAAAAAATATTCGGTAGTTAAAGATAGTCATGAATTTTTCATCATTCAAAAAAAATTCAAAAATTAATAATTTTCATAATAAATAAAATATTTTATTTGACTATTACCTGAACACATCATTTACACACATATATAAATAAATCCAAAATTATAATAAATAGTTTTATCATAGATTGCAAAATATCATATACAAAATATATCGATATTTCGAAATTGTATCATATACTATAAAATATAAAAACAACCCCTGTCTATATCATTTTCTATTGACCTTAGAATATAAAAATTCTAAAATAATGAATAATGAACCTTATATCTTCATTGTCCACTGTTTTGAAAACTTGTAGAATTTAAAATATAAATTTATAATTAAAATTCTTGCATAAAAGCAATAAATCAAAAGGCCAAATAATTGAATATAATTTACCTTAAATATTCAAAATCTCCCAACAAGTGTAATTATATATACACTTCAAAATATCCAAAATCCAACAAGTGCAATTGTATATGCACTTCAAAATATCCAAAAAATGAAAAGGGCTGCAAAAAAAAATGTAAAAAATAATCATAAGTATAATGTCATTATAATAATAAAAAAATAGAATACAACTTACATTAAAATGGGGAGACAACTGTATGAGCAAAAAATTTGACTTCAAATCCAATTACAAATACTAAATTTGTAACACCCTTAAACTATACATACACATACAACGATTCCAACGACACTGTACAATAACTCGATCTTAAAACTACTCTTAAGATTATTGATAAAATCCGAGTAAAGTTTTTTTTTCAACTATCCTACAACTATTAAACTTTACTATTTATTTATTCAAAACACAAATATGCCACCCAATTCCACCGAAATTTCGGCAGAGTTTCCTCTATAATATTGCTTATCCTCCTGTAAACAGAAAGTCTTTGCACTTCAAATAAGCATATCTTTATTCACCCTTCTCCAATTCATACTCCAACACAAGATTGCCCATCCTCCAATTTAGGTTCATTCACACTCATATAATAATTTACAAATATCATCCACTCAATACTTACATCAGTTATACAAAATACAAGGATACTATGATAATATCAACTATAAATAATTATTTAATACAAACTTTTCAATACAATAATATTCTATTTATTTATGTAGTGACATCCATATCTCCATAGCAGTTCAATTTACAATTTTCAATACCATAAAACAAGTAAATGGGACTAACCAATTTACAACCAATTAAAAATAGCATCTTCGAAACATGCCAAACAACATTCACATCAAATGCAACTTCTTTTTCCAAGATTATTGATAAATCTTGCAATTCTACATTGAATCTATAACAAAGTTGTTCTCAATAATATTATGGTCGCATAAATACTCAACAATTCATATTAAGTGTTCACTAACTATACTTGTAAATTATGTACAAAGATAAAATATAGAAAAAACTGTAAAACATAATTACAATCATGAAATAAGAAATTATGAAATGTTTCATAATGTGAATTGCGTACTTACCTGTTAAATATTTCATTCTGTTGGGAATTCACTGGAAGATGGTGATTCAGAATAGACATTAGATTGTTGAACCAAGATTACAGCTTCGAGTCGTGCCAATTTACCCTCAAAGGCATCGAGTTTTCTTTTCAATTCTTGGTTTTCTTCTTCAATTTTGTGTAGCTTAGATAACAATGCCTCTTTTGATGAACCAGTCCCTTTCAAATGCCTTGCAGTTATGCCACCACTAAATCCCGCAACATGACCTTTTCGTTGAGGTCCAAAGACTTTTTCTGCTACCTCTATATTGGAAAGAGAAGGTTCCGATTGCAAAACTTCTTGAATTTGAGTCTATAAAAATACAACAATAATTTTAAATGTATCAACATTTCAAATAAAAAACAGTATAATGGAAATCAAATCAATCACACACACATATCTTTCATTGGTGATAGTTTCAACAAGTTTGCCATCTTTTTTGAGGGTCTCAAAGAACATGGTAGCCAAGTCTGGTGGGTTACCATCTTTGCCTCCCTTCACAACAGAATTAGGCTAATAAATGAGAAATTTCAAAAGTAATAGTAAATTCTCTAATAATGTTTAAGAAGGGTAAATCACCTGTTGATACATAATCTGTCTAAAAGGCTTGCTGCCTGTACGATGAGGCATATTCAACTTGGACCTGTTAATGGAGTTCCGTTTACTTGTTTCCTACATTAATAATATAACATGTAAATTTGTAATTTGAATATGAAAAGAAAAGTATATTATGTCATACCTGAAAATTTTTGCTGAAAAAGTGCTCTTTAACCAACCATTCCCAATCATTCTTTTCCACCCCTTTTGGTATATTTTTCATAGCCTCGTGAAGTGACCTAGACTTCACATTTTTTAAATACATCTCTCCTCTCCAGTTGTTCCATAAGGTTCTCATATGTTTCACGACATGCTCACGTTGCTCAAGTATGTCATCACTCTCAAATTTATCCTTGATTCATTATTATCAAGAACAATCAGCATTACTTGAACACACAAAGTAATTGGCATAATTAAAGCAAGAAAAAATATTTTAAAAAATATAATGCTATAAATGCTTACAATTACAGCTTGCCACATGTGTTCTATATTTTGTTCTGGAATTTCTCTCCATGAGTGTACTTTCCAAGGGCACATATTACGATCACGAATTATTATACCCAAATCCCTTGAAAAATCTTCATGATGCTCACCAACAACTCGATTTTGATAAAAAGTGACTCTTAATTTTTCTCCAGCCTTGAGTCCCGTAACTTTTTTACACTTATTCCTTCCTCGGACCTGTTTCGCCTCGAGTTGTACTACACCTATAAATAATAAATTCAGTATAAAATACTTATTTAAGATCAATTAAGTATAAAATACTAATTGAATATCAAAGAAATTAAATTTGAGTGAATAAAATACTTGTCTCAATGTCTTGCATCTCTTCATCCACTTGAAGAGAAGGATTATCATCTTCAATCGACTGTAATCCAGGAGGTACAAGTGGCGCCGCATCTTGATTAGAAGTTATTTGGGAAGTTTTTCTTGTTATAGTTGAAATTCCTTGTTCAATAGCTCTAGAAGAGGTAAAAGATCTTAAACTTTGTCCTCGTCCTCTCCCTAAAGCACCTGGTGGAATGAATGCTTGCTTGCCCACTTTTGCTTTGGTTTCTATCCCAGTCTTTTGAAACTTGGATGGATTTATTCTGAATCACATGAAAAGAAAAAATGATGTTGAATTTCATATAAATTTCAGTTAGTTGCAACATACACACAATCATATAACAAGATAAAATCCAACCTTGATCAATATGTTTCCTTTTTATTTGTGTTGAATTGTCAAACTCCTCCATATCCTCCTCATTCTTTTGTACAACATCAAAGGAATCACGAGGAATAACCTTTCGCACAACATGCGAACCTTTATTGGCATGATCATTAGCATAAAATACTTGTGATGCTTGATTGACCAAGACAAAAGGTTCATTTGTTTTCAAGATTCGTTGACGGTTAATGCTTACGAAGTCATATTCATCTATTTTTATCCCTTTTTCATTCTCATATACATCAAACCAATTACATCGAAACACATTCACTCTTCTTCCCTCAAGAAATTGTAATTCAAGGATCTCAATAAGTTCTCCATAGTAATCAACATTCCCATTCTCTTTATCCGCCTCTCCAACAACAACCACTCCACAGTTTTGTGTCCTCAAATGTTTATCATAACTTTGCACATAAAACCTATAACCATTAACAATGTAGCCACTGAAACTTGTCACATATTGTGTAGGGCCACGTGACAATGATAATAAATCAACTGTCATCTTATTATCATGTTGGTTATGCATTTCTATTGCCTGGCAAAATCATGTTAACAATAACTATAAAGCAACTAAGAAGAGGCAAAAAAAAAACTAAGAAATGTTCAACTAAATTCTAACCTTTTTTTTAAACCAACTAATGAATTGGAGACTCCATGCAGAATCAGAAATGTGTTGAGAGGTATTAGATTGAATTTTTGAGAACTCCCTATATGAAATTAAAGTAGAACAATGTATAACTTCAATTGAAAAATGTCTAGTAACGGAGATAAATAGAAATAATTTGTTGGATGTACATACTCGAGAAAGGGCAGAACTTCATCACAATTCTTCAAAATATAAATATGGGCTAGCTCCAATTCATATGCATCAAGTGTAACTTGTTTTTTACCCCCTAAAGCTCTTCCAGGTTGACAGAAGATAGATAAACCTCCATCATTTTTAATACCACCATCATAATTCTGTTCAAGGCGATTAAATTTTATTTCCATTGTTTGCAGGTACCTTGAACATAAGGTCATACATTCACTTGCCAAATATCCCTCTGCAATAGAACCTTCTGGGCAAGCCCTATTACCGATAAGAGACTTTAAAAAGTACAACCATCGCTCTACCGGATACATCCATCGGTATTGAACACGTTCGGCAATCTTAGCTTCATTAGCTAAATGAATTGGCAAGTGCACCATGATATCAAAAAATGAAGGAGGAAAGACTTTTTCTAACTTACACAGAGTAGTAGGAATTTGGTCTTCTATTTGCTCCAACTCATCTATTTTTAAACATTTTGCTCCAAGCACATTGAAAAAAAAAGATAATTCAATGAGTGGTTCACACACAGATTTGGAAAGCAAGCCACATATGGCAAAAGGGAGGCTGCTTTATTTAATGAAAGATGATGAAACATAATTGAGGTATATCAGGGCATAGTAGGCTGCTTTATTTAATAAAATCAACTAGACCAACAAACATGGCAACTCGGTGAACTAAAATAAATATAATGTGCATAACCATGCCAACGAGTTAGGTAGAATAAGTATAAACAACTCAAAGTTATACTGAAGAACACTTATATTATACTACTGTAATAATTATAACCAAACTTAGAGACATAATCGAGTGGAGGCGTAACAGTTCGTTGATCATTCTTTATGTGAATTTCGTCCCTCTGCACTAATTAGGGAAAAGTAAAAGGAGATTTTTCAAGCCATGCGCAGGAAAATATAAATAACACTTAAGCAGAAGAAATCAAACCCTGATAGGAACAAAGAACTAAGCATGCATGGTTGAAGTAGAGTACAAGAAAGTGAAACAAAAAATTTGAAACATTACACGAAATAATTTCAGTGAATGGAATGGAAGTTTTCTTCTTTTATGTGAAGTAAATAAACAGTAAAAGAAAAACTAAAATAAAGGGGTTCTTTCTGGAAATGACAGATAGGAAAGAACTTGAAAATATTCCTTTAGGAATAGAAAATAGAGGACACCATAAAGCTCCAAATTACACAACAAAAGAAAAAAATCATAAAAGGGACCTATAGAAACAGCTAGTAGTAGCAGTAATCAGAAACCTCACCAAATGAATGATTACACAGAAAATAGAACAAAAGAAAATCAAACTAAAAAAAAACTACAGAAACCAAAAAGAGATGAAAGGAAGGGCGTGAGAAAACAAAACCAGAATGAAAAGTGGACACCCAAAATTAGAGAGGAAAACAAAAACCATTTGTAACAAATAGTACAAGGAGAAAGCAAAAAAGAAAAAAAAATAAAGTACCTTTTATGTGTTTTATTTTTACGGTACATATTGTTTTTGCTATAACTTTTGCTACAAGTGTCCGATTGCTTATTATAATATGTTTTCGGAAAGCTCATTTCGAGCCGGTTGACTTTTATAGGGGTAATGCCCTCCGTAACAGCCTATTTCGGGCCTTAAAAATAATGTTTAGACTTTTATTTTTAAGTTTGAAGTTTAGTGGCATATAAATTAATTTTTTCCCTAGTTTTTGGAGGGGACTTTTGACTTTGTCTCATATATAAGCCTATTAGAGTCTAGCACTACTGTAATTATTATAGGTACATATATTAACATATATAGATGTTTATATAAAATCAATAAAATGCATGCATCCTAAAAATGAAATTAATATAAATAACATTCTTAGAGTGATTTCAAAATTATTATTGATAATAAATAAATTTGTATACTAAATTATACCATTAATTGGACCACATTGATCAACAAAATGACAAAGATATAAGCCACTAAATCAGATAACCATCCACCATCCTCTCATTTCTAACAATTTAAACTTTTAAAGCTGTCAATTCTAATAAACTTTCACTGTGCTAAAATTAGATGCTTAAGTTATAGTAAGTACAGAGTTGTTATGTATGCACACTCAAAATTATAATAGAAATTCTAGAAAATAAGAATCAAACATTCAAAAAGATCAAATTTAACAATAACATCACCGAAAGAGCAAAAGTGAAAAGGATTTCAAATTAAAAGTGAAAGACTTTAATAGATATCAGATAAAAAATATGCAAACAGATATGGCAATGGCAGACATCATGAACATAGTGAGAATGTTTAGGCATCCAGTCAAATATGGCAATGGCAGACAGCCTGAACACAGCATGAACATCCAGAGAAAAATGGCAACAGCTTAAACTTAAAGTAAAGTGAATGTTTTAGCATATAAACCACAGAAGGAAAGCATGAATATCCAGAAAAAAATGGCAACAGATTAAACTTAAACTAAAGTGAATATTTGAGCATATAAACCACAGACATAAAGCATGAACATCATGAAAATTAATGCTTCCAGAATATGACAATTGAGCAGAAAAGAAGGAAATTGACAATTACATTGAGTCAAAGAATAAAATTTAAGAAGAAATCCCAATTTTACCTTGCAAATTTGAAGACTTGAAGACTGATAACCTGAAAACAATAAAAAATACATAAATTTCAGAATCATTAAACAGCAGAGAATCAGCCAATAGCAGAATGGGAATCAATCAAAAGCATTTAGAACTGGAATCAAAAGAAGAATGAGAATCAAAACAAGAACGGGAATAAAAAACAGAACAAGAATCAAAAGAAGAATGAGAATTAAAAGCAGAACGGGAATAAAAAACAGAACAGGAATGAAAAGCAAAACGGGAATCGGGAATGAAAAGCAAAACGGGAATCAAAACAAAATGGGAATAAAAAACAGAACAAGAATCACATATCACCAAATCAATCTTTTTCCAACAAAAACATAAACAAGAAAAAGAAATAAACATTTATGCAAACCCAGAAAAGTAGCAGATACGGTTTTGAAATCAAAAAATTAGAATATCAAACATACCCAATTTATTGAACTCACCAATTATAACAGATCGGTTAGCTTAGTAGAAACGCGATTCATCAAAACATCTCAGAGTTGGTATCCCTTATTTGCTTATTTGACGAGAAGAAGAGAAAGAGAAGATTAGAAATAAATAGAATGAAATTGGTACCAAGGGAGAAGAGAAAGAAGTATTTTTAATTTCTCACCTGTAATCGCAGATGAAATTAAACCCTAGATCGAAGTTTAGGTTTGGAAGATAGGAAGATGAAAGGGTTTTGCGTTTTTTTCCCTATTTTTTCTTCTTCTGGGTTTGCTGTCTTTTGAGCGTGGGATAGGCAGTTTTGTCTTATATTTTTATGAAATAATAAAAAGTGATTTTGGAGGTAAGCTTCACACAAGTCCCGCCAATTTCCCTAGATCATTAACGACCGGATTTACATTGTTTCAACGACCGGATTTTAGCCCTTCGTTAAATAAAAATAAAATTTAAGAATTAACGACCGAATTTATTTCCTTTCGTTATTGATGTCTTTTAACGACCGGATTTTATGTCTTTTAACGACCGGAAATAATCCCCTCATTAAAAAATAATAAAATTTGAGTTTTAACGACCGGATTAATTTCCCTTGGTTATTTATACCTTTTTACAACCGAATTTTTATCCCTTCGCTGAATTTTGGTCGTTAAAACTCAGTTTTCTTGTAGTGTTTCATCATACATGATCCTTATTTAACAAGAATTCAAAAGAAAAAGACTACACCTATTCTCGAAATAGATCTTGTAAGCATCAAACTCCTGTTATCAATCAGCCCTCTCGGGTTTTCTCGATTGAACATTCTCTCTTGGCCCTTAATTTTTGCCCAAGATGCCTTTTTTCGGTTTTCACCCTGACAGGGCGCCCAATTTTAGCAAGGCCGCCTTTTTTCTGTTTTCGACCCGCGGGGCATTTATTCTCTTCTTTTCATTTTTTGGTCTTTAGCCATGGAACCTTTTTAGTCTATCGATATTGACCGGGTCTTTAAACTCATTCCCGTCGCTGTCTGCCAAGATTACTGCTCCCTTTGTTAGCAACTTTTTCAAAATGAACGGGCCTTCCCAGGTTGGCCTGAATTTTTCTCGTATGTCTGGCACTCCCGGCCTCATCATCTTAAAGAACAAATCCCCTTCTTTCAACGGGTGCTTTCGTATCTTCTTGCCAAAGGACCGAGCTAGTCTCTTCTGATAAACCTGATTGTGATAATAGGCTCTCAACCTATCTTCATCCAACAGATTCAACTGCAATAATCGCTGATGTGCCCATTATGTCTCTGGAATCTCGGCTTCCATGACTACCCTTAAGGATTTCAGCTCAATTTCAACCGGCATAATTGCTTCGGTTCCATATACCAGGGAGAACAGTGTTGCTCCCGTAGAGGTTCTGACTGTGGTTTTATAACCCCAGAAAGCAAAAGGCAGCTTTTTCGCCCAATCTTTATAGCTCTAAACCATCTTGGCCAATATTCTTTTCACATTCTTGTTCGCCGCTTCAACCGCACATTTAGCTTGAGGACGGTAAGGAGAAGACTTGTGATGCTAGATTCCATACTTCTGAAGCATCTGTTTAGTTTCTGCTAAGAATTGCACCCATTATCAGATACAATATGGTGTGGGAGGCCATATCTGCATATCAAATTTCGCTCGATGAACTTAGCCATATCCCTAGCATCAATCTTCTTGAAAGATTCAGCTTCGACCCACTTAGTGAAATAATCAATGGCAACTATGATGAATCTGTGCCCATTAGACGTTGTAGGACGTATCTCGCCTATAATATCTATTCCCCAAGCTGCAAATGGCCATGGAGATGTCAAATTATGTAGCTCTGAAACTGGGACATGCCTTAAATTCGCGTATTGCTGGCATAACTGGCATTGCTTCACATATTTTGAACAATCCGTATCCATTGTGAGCTAATAGAATCCTTGGCGCTTGATCTTCTTCGCTAAGGCTAAGCCATTCATGTGAGCTCCACAGACTCCGGCATGAACCTCTTCCATAACCTTTTCGGGTTCTTTCTCCGCCAAACACCTTAACTGGATACCATCAACTTGTCTCTTATACAAAGTGCCATTTACACTGATGAACTGAGTGGACAACTTTCGAATCATCCTTTGGTCTTTCTCCGTGGCTTCTTCTGGAAAAACTGACCGTTCCAAATAATTCTGAATGTCGTAGTACCAAGGGTTTCCATCAGTGGCCCCTAAATCCATCACCTGCTCAGCTTCAAAGCAAGGCTTTTCCGAGCTAGAGATTAGCACGGGTTTCATAGTAACCCCTGTTGGATTATCCCACATGGACACCAATGTCGCGAGAGCATCGGCCAATTGATTTTCATCCCTGGGGGTGAAGTGAAAAGTGCAAGTCTCGAACTGGCTACTCAACATTCTCAAGTGCTTCACGTAAGGTAACAACCTTTCTTCCTTAACTGACCATTCCCCTCTGATCTGATGAATTACTAATGAAGAATCTCCAAAGACTTCTGCAGTCTTTGCCCCCAAAGAAAGCAGTGCTTCCAATCCGAAGATGCAAGCTTCATATTCTGCTTCATTATTGGTCGCCTTGTACCTCAACTTCTTGGCTAATGGCAGCTTTTCACCATTCGGGGTCGTAAGAATGATCCCTGCTCCTGCCCCTTTATTATTAACTGCCCCATTAAAGAACAATTGCCACCCTTGTACTGTTATGGCCATGACATCTTCATCTAGGAAATTGTATTCGAATTCATCTCCCTCAATAGGATGCTCAGCCAAGAACTCAGCTACAGCTCTTCCTTTAATGGTTTTCCTGGTGATGTATTCGATATTGAACTCCTGCAATAGTAGTAACCATCTTCCGATCTTTCCCAGCAGAGAGGGTGCTTCCTGAAGGTACCTAAGCGGGTTATGCTTGGCAACCGCTTGCACACTGAAGGAATGAAAGTAGTGCCGCAACTTCTTAGAAGCCCAAATAACCGCTAAGCAAATCTTTTCCACTTCCACATATTTGGCTTCATATGTCAAGAATTTCTTGCTAAGGTAGTAGACAGCAAACTCTACCCCAAAATCATCCTCTTGGGCCATCATGGCACCCACTGAATTGTCTTCTATCGCCAGATACAGGATTAATGGTTTGGCATGTCGTGGTGGTCTTAAAACTGGAGGATTCAAGATATAATCCTTAATAGTATCAAAAGCCAATTAACAATCATTATTCCACACCATCTGGTGATTCTTCCTAAGAAGCTTGAAGATGGGCTCACATACTGAAGCCAGCTTGGCAATAAACCGGCTGATGTACTGAAGTTTTCCTAGGAAACTTCTAACCTCTTTCTTTTTTTGAGGCACCGGCATCTCTCTGATGGCCCTAACCTTGTCGGGATCTACTTCAATTCCTCTCTGGCTTACCACATGGTCTAACAGCTTACCCGAGGTAACTCCAAAAATGCACTTCTTGGGATTGAGGCGCAGAACATACTTATTAATCCTTTAAAAGAACTTTTCTAAGGCCTCGAAGTGACCTTCTCTGGTAGCTGACTTGATCATCATGTCATCAACATATACCTCCACTTCCTTGTGGATCAAATCATTGAGAACTCTGGTGGCCATCCTCTGATAGGTCGCTCCTGCATTCTTTAGTCCGAAAGGCGTAACCCAATAAGCAAATGTACCCCATTCGGTGATGAAGGCTATCTTAATTCGATCCACTATCTTGTTAAGGATTTGATTGTACCCTGCATACCCATCTACGAAACTGTACATCATGCAAGCAGCGGCACTATCTACCAGCACATCAATATGAGGCAGGGGAAAATCATCTTTCAGGCAGGCTTTGTTCAGGTCTCGATAGTCCACACATACTCGAACCTTTCCATCCTTTTTAGCCACAGGAACCACATTAGCCAGCCACATCGGGTATTTAACCTCCAGTAGAAATTTAGCCTCAATCTGCTTATGGATCTCCTCTTTCACCTTCTGAGCCCATTCTGGCCTAAGTCTTCTGAGCTTTTGCTTGACCGGTTTACTCTTTGGGTAAGTTGGAATGGCATGTTTGGCTACATCTCGATCAATCCTTGGCATGTCCTCGTAGGTCCAGGCAAAGACTTTTTCATATTTTTTTAATATTCTCTCAAATTTTGGCCTCTCCTCAGGAGTTATATCTGATGCTATCAAAATTTCCTTTGGATTCTCCAAAGTTCCGAGATTAAATGTAGTCGTGCTAGTTGAGTTAATGTCAAAATTGAATGCATCATGTTTATGATCATGAGAAATGAAATCATCAGAAACATCACACAAGTAAGCAAAGTTATTCATCTCATTGATATAATCAGAAACATTAACATTGTCATTAAAAAGTTCTGGCATAAAAATCGTATCTAAATAACTACTGCCTTCATCTTCTGTCGATGACGATGCTGCAGCCGACTGGGCTTTAACTTCTTGGCTTGGTGGAGGCTTTTCAACTATCTCCGATGAAATCTCCAAATCTTCAAACTTCAGCTCTGGCTCTACCATCTTTTCCTTTCCTTTCAACCTGGTAGCTAATAGCTTATCAATGACAATCTCCTCGGGCTCATCCCTGTCCCAGACACTGCACTGAGTCATGATCTCCTCATCCCAGAAGTTCTCTGTGGACTTGATAACTCCAACATCCCAGTCAAAGACATCATTAAAAATTTCAAACCCTGGAATGATCTTTCCATCCACCCACTGAGGCTCTTCTTCTCCAGTATAAGCACAGACCGAAGATGAGGGAATAAAACTCTCTGAAATGTGGGGAATCTTTTCTGACACTTTCTTCTTGCCATGCTCTCCTTTGTAACCCAGACCCTTCCGATCTTTCTGGCCTTGTGTTGTGATGGCATATTGCAACCCCTGCGAATTTTTACCCAATCCGGCCCTTGGGAGGAAGTGCATCTTCTTCATCATGCTCATCACCTGAGGGCTACCTGCCAAGCCCTGCTCGTCGCCAATCACTGATACGTGAAAGCCACTAAATGGCTGATTAGAGATCCCCAAGGCAGACACTTGGTTCTCTCTTGCTGCTTTAATGGTCACCACCTCCCCTTCATGAGGTATCTTTACCATTTGATGTAGGGTGGACGACACTCCTCCCAATTTATGGAACCACGGTCTTCCCAGTAGGGCTGAGAAATTTGCTGGGATAGGCAAGACCACAAACTCTACCTCCGTCTCAATAGGCCCAGTCCTAACTAGAGCTCTGAATGTTCTCGATGTCTGTCTCCGAGAATTATCGTAGGCTGTGATGGTCAGATCAGACTCACTCAACATACTCTCGTCCAGCCCAAAAGCCTAAAGTGCCATTAGGGGGCAAACATTTATGGATGACCCATTATCAACCATAACACAAGCGGTGTGCTTGCCGTTAATTTGAGCCTTGATGTATAGTGGTTGGTTGTGATTGCGGGCCTCAGTTGGCAAATCTGCGTCAGAAGACACCAGTCTTTCCCCTGATCCCCCCTTAACGAGATCTAGCAGCTCAGATGGAGAAATTGTGGTGGCTACGGTGGACTCACTCAAAGCCTCGACTAACTTCTGTCTATGAGAAGGGGACTGCCTTAGAAGATCCCAAATAGATATCTGAGCCGTGGTCTTTTTCAGCTGCTTTATTATGGAATTTTCTTCCGGCTCCTTCTCTACAGGTGCTTGCACTAAGTCCTGCTGCTTCTCAATTTCTGGGACCACTCTCCCACTTCTTGTTACAGCCCCAACTCTCTCATCCTCCTTCGAATCCCATGGATCCGCAAACTCTCCATCTTTCTCCTCATCGTCTTCATCTCTACTCTCACTAGTGGACCAACAGTCTATCGCTGCCACGGGAATCCCTTCTTCACTTGCCTTAGGACGAGTGATAGCGACGTATTCATTTCCATACAAATCCTGAAGGACATACCATTCGGGTAGGCTCGACCCAATCATGAAGACAGGCGGTGGCACAACATTGAAATTAGACTTCTTCTTGCTCTCCCTCTTTTCAGGATCGGTGATCTGCTTACTATCGATCAGATCCTGAATCTGGTGCCTCAGCCTGAAGCAATTGTCTGTCAGATGACCCGTATGTTGGTGAAAGACACAGTACTCGTTCTCTTTATGCCCCGGTTCCCCTTGGGTCCTAGCTGGCCTAGGTGGCAGGGGTTGTAGCTTCCCCTCCTTCATCAACCTCTTCAGTACCCATGACAAAGGCCTACCCAAATTCGAGAAGTACCTCTGATTCATTCCTATTGCCGACACCTCAACTGTCTTCCCACTTCTATTACCACCACTGGAACTAGCTGACTTGGTTGCACCTTGATTGTTGTAGCCCTTCTTAGCATAAGCCTCACTGCTTGCCCTTCTGGCCATATATTCTCCTTCTGCCTCTATAGCGATGTCTTTCAAGGACTCCCAATCTTTCAGCCATTTCATTTTCAGTCCATCTCTCATATATGGGCTAGCATTCCGAATGAATAACCGGATCTGATCAGGTGTATCAGGTTTGCGCTTCATCTCCATAACCCGGTTCCTCCACCGAGTGAGATATTCATGAAAAGACTCCCCAGCCTTCTGCTGCAGCAGCTCTAAATCCTTCATTGTGACCTCCATGCGGGCAATGCAATCATATTGCTTTAGGAACTCTTCAGTCAATAAGTCCCAGTCTTCTTTGGACCTCCTGTCCAGCCTATGGTACCAGTCAATAGCAGCTCCTATAAGACTCAAGCAAAAGTACTCTATCTTCTGCTTCCTTGTTAAAGTTGTCCCCTTCAAGACTAGTGAATACTGCTTGATGTGTGCAGCAGGGTTAGAGGTGTCGTCAAATTTTGGGATATCAGGCATCTTGAAGTTCTGGGGGACTAGATCATCCCCATCTAATTCACGATCCTCCGAGTTCATTCCGCTTCCTACCGTCATCATCCTTGTCATAGCCTCAAACTTCTCCTCCATCTTCCTCCACATTGCTTCCTCTAGCTTGGGCGACTTTCCTTTTGCTATCATCTGTTCCTCTTGCTCATCCTCCCATAGGTCAACCTCAGATCTCAGGCCTTCTCTATGCTCAACTGGTGCTGGTGCTCTTTGCTCAACCGCAGGTGGGTTAACTACAGCTGGGGGATCCTCCCTAACAGCCCCTTGTTCATCTGGCCCCCTAATAGGAGCAGCAGCAACTTGCTGCCTAGCTATGGTAGTGGTAAGATTGCCCATCATGGCCATCATTCTAGCCTCAAACTCTTCCATTTTTCTCCCCACTTCCTCGGCAATCATTGCCCTGGTTGCATCAGACCCACTGGCTGGATTAGACATGCTTGATGACTCTGAAGAGAAAGTCTCACTACTATCTGAAAGAGAATCTGTGCTCCGATACGGCACTAGCTCTGGTAACCCCAAGAGTGGAATCCTTCTCAACCGACCGTCGGGACCCCTAAACCACCTGGGCAAATCTATGATGGCTGAAAAAATACATCTCGTTAGGATGATGCATGATTGAAATGTAATGCATGGTCGTGCTGATACAAAATAGACAAACACATGCAAGCAGATAGATCCTTCTAACCTTATTGCCCCCAGACACGGGGTAGTATAGTCTCTTTCCTAGGTGGGCTTTATCCAAGGGTTAACGGGGAACCCATTAGACGCGTATGGTGCACGGTGGAAAATCGGCAGCATAACAGCTCTTTAATGTGCACACGTATAAGTGTTTGGCCATTATGTATTTAAACACCTCAATTAAATTAAGATGGGCCTACCGGGGCATGAAAGCCTTTGATGAAGACCATTTAATTTAACTGATCTTGTTCAATATATGATGGCCCATATAGCAAGCACGGTATTATGGTACATTTCTCCTAGTGGAAGTATCTATTACCATTACATGAGCTTTGGTCAAAGGTAGTGATACTTTTAGGGCTACCCAAGCATGGTCCCTGCCAACGGGTCTAGCTCATCACGAGCATAACGATCGATTGGGTCACCATTTAATATACCATAAGGTACGAGGCTTGGGCTGGTGATTATCCTTAACACCTCCCCACATTGAGTGAACGTAGGGTTGTGCTTCGGGAACACCTCGGGGTTAAGATAGGGACCAAAGTAGCATAATCTAAACCTCTAGCATGGATGCAATGCAATTTCAAAAAGAGATGGAATTTTTAAATTAAAACTCAATTGCAAATTTTAACCAAGGTACTTTCGAAGGGAAGTCTCTAATTGATCCCCAACGGAGTCGCCACTGTGACGCGCGCCGAACCCCGTATCTTTCCGAAGGCCCGCTTTAGGGCTATCAGGAGAGGTTTATTGAAACTTGTAAGGTATTTACAAGTGCATCTATTTTAGGCAACAAGGAGATTTCATGGAGTCGCCAACCAATAAAATATTGGGACAGTTCATCTCATCTCAGTGAGCCTAAGACGGCGCTGCTATGTCCATTTTGGGCAAGCCAGAGGGGTCTTAGAGGTTCCATCCTAATAGAACATTAGGAGGGCCCTCTCGCCTCGTGGAGCCTAGGATTGTGCAAGTTAAAGCCTTTTTATGGGATACAAGAGGTGTCTTGGAGATCCCATTAAAATGGGTCTCTCGCCTCGTTGAACCCAAAGACCAGAGATGGTTCGGGACTCCCCATTTATTCATACATTTGGTTAAGTTTATAATTGAATTTTGAATTTAGTATTTCATCCCATTTCTCATTCAATTTTCATGCAATTTAATTAAACGCGCATGTCAATCACATAATAAAAGCGATAAATAAATGAAAGCAAAATAAATTACAACAAAACTAGGGGGAATACAGCCCCCATTTGTAAATAAAATACAATTCATACATAAAACGGGTAATTTATTAAAATGAGGACATTGGTCCTCTCATGCATAATTAAAGAAAATAGTTTTAAAGTGATAATTTATTTTGGATGAAAAAAGTTAGGACATTGATCCCATTTTATTTTAAACAAAACCCAATTTAGTTTAATAGAAATATTTTTGTGATTTTTTAATTAACGTGCATAAAAATAATTTATTACAAATTACATATTAAAAAAATAAAATAATGAAAGCAAAATAATAAAAATAATAAAAATTAACAAATTAACTCCCAAATGGATCTTCAAATCTTCATGGGCTCCCACCTGCTATGAAAAATACTCACACATAAAAATAAGTATTGAAAATAAAAGGAAAAAATCCAAATAAAAGTGAAGTTAGTAAAAAAATTAATTAAACATATAACATGAAAACAATTAAATTAAAGCAATCAAAATTGCATCATGTATGACAAGCCAATTAAAATGACATAATAAAAATATGCAATCTAATTAATTAACAATTTAGCATGCATAAAAGATGACATAATAATAATAAAATTTAACATGCAAAAACAAGCATAAAATAATGATGATAAAATATAACATGCATAAAGACATAAAATAATAACAATAATGTCCAATCAGGAATAAAAAGTAAAAGTAATAATCAAAATCAGCATGCATAAAACATAAATAATAATAGTAATAATAAAATTAAACAAGAATAAGGATAATAATAATAATACTAATGATGTTAATAACTACAATAATAATAATAACACCATAATAACAAAGAATATGAACAATCAAACATAATAATAATAATAATAATAATAATAATAATAATAATAATAATAATAATAATAATAATAATAATAATAATAATAATAATAATAATAATAGTAATAGTAATAGTAATAATAATAAAAGAAGATGAACAATCATATAAGCATGCAAGAACAATAGGAAATAAAATCAATATGGCATATTTAAGGCATGATAATAATAATAACAATAATAATATGAACAATCACATAAGCACATGGTAATAATAATAATAATAATAATAATAATAATAATAATAATAATAATAATAATAATAATAATAAAAACAATAATAATAATGATGATAACAACATGTGAACAATATGAACAACATGAACAATTAAATAAAAATAATATGAACAATTAAATAAAAATAAAATAGTTCTAAGAGAATTTACATTGTTAACTAATCAAATAAAAAACAAAAACAAGAAATAAGAAGAAAATAATAAGACTAAAAGAATTTACATGTTAACTAGTTAATTAGAAATAAAAAATTAAATTAAAAAATTAAACTAAAAAATTGAGCCAATAATGTTTACCCTCAAAATTTATCTTGATGAAGAGAAGGTAAGATCCAATTCCTTGTCTTGTATTGTTGGAATAAAATTAGAAAATAAAATATTGAAAGTGAATTTTAACTCAAGAACAAATAATTTATTTATTTGTCTCAAAGCAAAAATTGTCAATTGAAAATTTTCAAGAACAAAAATTGTTATTTTTTTTGCCTTACGAATTGCTGGAAATTCCTTTAGAAATTGAGAGAATTTGTTCTTGAAAGAAGAAAGAAGAAGAAAAATATTTTCTAAAGAAATCCCCCCCCCCAATTCTCAATAAAAAACCCTTTTTATTCCCCTCAAAATTCAGATTTTTTAATTAAGAAATTAAATTAATTTAATTCCCATAACTACAAAAAACCACTGAATTTATTGGGTTGGAATATAAAAGGCTTTTTGAATTAAATTTGCAAAAAAAATGAGTTAAAAAGCATTTAAAATGAAGAATTTATGGCCAAAAAGGCCAGAAAAGGCAAAACGGGCGAACAGGGGCGCGGGGCGCCCTGTCGGATCGCCCGACGGGCTTCCCGCGCACTGCGCGCGCGGTGCTGCGCGTCGCCCAGCGCCCAGGCTAGCGCTGGGCGTTGCGCGCTGCCCAGCGCGCGGGCGAGCGGGCCCCGCCTGCGCGCCAGGCGCTGCAGCAGCCCGACACTCGCGCGAATTATTTTTTTTTAATAAAATTCTATAAAAACACAATAATTTAACAACTAACTTTTTATCCAAAAATAATTTTAAAACATTTTTAAAATATTTTTAAAGTACATTTTTTTTCATTCCTAACAAATCAAAACGACAAGGAAATTATCACTTCCAACTTTCATTCCTTTTGCCTATAAATCGGCACACTTAATTTCATCATTGGATAATCCTGATCAAGGCTACTCGGGACCCGGTGTCTACATATATATATATATATATATATATATTCTGTTGAGGCTAATGACAATTCTTTCATCATGATGGGAATTATTAAGTGGCATAGTAAATTATGAATTTCAACTCCATAGTGGGATAGTTTCATCCCATGAGAATGTTATGTATTCTAGAGCTGTTGTGGTAGTAATTTGGAAAAAGAGAATGTTAATTTCTATGAATTCAGTTCTTGGAACTATGTACCAGGTGGAGTTGACTGGTGTTGTTGCGAGTTTGAATTCTGCCGTTGGGCTTATCCATTTCTATTGCTCCCAGTGATAGGTGCTTTACTTCTCCATCTGCAGCTTACAATTTATCTATTACCTTTTTTGCATCCTGCTGAAATATTATGTTGATGAATTCTCTTGCCAGCCTCAATTTGTTCAAAAATCTGTACTAATTGTCTTCAGACTATAAATGCACTCATAATTAATTTTCAGACCGTGAATTTTATGAAAGATGCATAATTATACTGAATGTTTTTATTAGACTGAACCATCTTTTCATTTATGGATATACTACAATACATTTCCATTTGAGAAAATTAAAAATTAATTTTTTCCATGACATTACATTATTATTTTCGATGCACCTAAATAAAATCCTTAATTGCATATTTTCTGTCATATATGTAACATATGGATGCCATTTTGTAATTAGCTGCCAATCAATAGCTTTGAAAAAGTTGTTTCATAAATCATAATTTACATATGTTATTTTTAAAAAAATGCAGTTGCGTCCTAAAAGGCATTTCTATATACAATTTATTTTTGAGTTTTCATGAGTCAAATTATAAAATATTTAGAAAAAACAATAAATAATATATCAGAGTACAAATTTATAGTATCTAATTGAATGCTATACACTGATTGTCTTCTTATGTGTAGGCTATTTGTTTAGCTGCTTATAAGAAGCTTCATGAGATGGGAGCATTTATTGACATGCTCTTGCCAGACAAGGGAAGTGGGGAAGAAAAAGAACACCCTGACTAGAATGATGAAGGCGAACCACTTCCTGGGACTGCTAGCAGTGATTCTAAGTAGCACTATTTAGTTTGAATTAGTGACTTTTAAGTATTGTATAGTTTAATTTAATCTAGTTCTATGATGTTATATTTTTTAAAATTAATAGTATTGTAGTAGCACTATTTAGATTAAATTATTGTACAATTTAATGTAGTTCTATGATATTATATTTTTTAAATTAATAGTATTGTTAATAATATTGCATAATTATTATTTATATAAATTAAATTTTTTATGTAATAATAATAATAATAATTAAATTAAATTAAAAATAATAATAATAAATATAATAATTTTTACGACAGAATAGCGAGGGAATTTTTGGTTGCTAATATTTTTTAATATTTACGGCAACTAATTTAGGGGTTATTTAGCGACGTCATATTCTGTTTTTACCAACAGAATTTGCTGTCGCTATTTTTAGCGACTGTTTTATGTTTTGGTCGCAAAATTCCTTGCGACGGCTGAATTAGAGACGTTTTGTCGTTTTGTCGCTAAAAGTAATTAGCAACGGAATCACACCAAAACCATACTATTCACTCTATAAAATTCACTGATCACTACCAACCCAATATCCAGGCCATTACATGCCAGCTATGGCAATTTTGGGCCATTAGAAATATAGTTAGAGAAACATAAGCATTATCAAAACATTAGTTCATAGACACATTATCATCAACATTTCAGCCTCTTCGTCTCTTGCTTCCTCTTTCTGGGTCTAGGATTTGCTGAGTGTCAATTAAGTCCTGAATACTGTCCCTCAAAGCTTGACAATAATCAGTCTCATGCCCTGTATGCTGATGGTAGTTACAGAACCAGTCAGCTTTATGCTCGAGCTTTCCCAGGTTCTTTGCTGGTATAGAGGACAAAGGTTGTAATTTCTCTTCGTCTATAAATCGAGCAAGACACCAAGACAGTGGTCTACCTTAGTCAGAATAACATCGGTAGGTTGTTATAGTAGTCGAAACTCTAGTGATTATACCACCATTGCCCTCGCTGTTGTTGTTGCCCCCATTGCTCTTACCAAAAGCCTGGTTCACGGAATTATCCTTCTTCTCCATATCTGCAGCCTCAGCTTCGATGACTATTTCTTTGAGAGATTCCCAATCTTTAAACCCCTTTATTTTGAGTCCGTCTCTCAGGTATGGGCTTACGTTCCGAATAAAAAGTCTAATCTGGTCAGGAGTATCAGGTTTCCTTTCTATCTCCTTAACTCTGTTTCTCTATCAAGTAAGATACTCGTGGAAAGACTCCTCTAGCTTCTGCTGTAAGAGCTCTAAGTCTTTCAATGTAACTTCCATTTGAGTGCTATAGTTATATTGCTTCAAGAATTCTTTTATCAACAAATCCCAATCTTTCTTGGTTGTCCGCTCCAATCCATGGTACCGGTACACTATAGGGCCTGTCAAGTTGAGGCAAAAATATTCTATCTTTTATTTCTTGGACTACATCGTACCTTTCATCACTAAGGTGTATTGCTTGATGTGCGCTGAAATGCCATCGAGCTTGGGTAGGTTTGGGATTTTGAACCTTTGTGGAAGCATTTCTTCATCATTTAACTCTCTATCCTCTAGACTTATTCCTTTCCCAGCGGACAACAAGCGGGCCATTGCTTCAATTTTTTGCTCCATCTTCCTGAGCATATCATCCTCCATTTTGGGTGTTCTGACCTTCACAATTTGGGTGAGTACCAGTTCTTCATCATCTTCTTCTATAAAGTCCTCTTCTGGGGCATTGAACCTCTCCTTTCTCTGCTCCACAAACACTTCATTTATGGGCTCAATGGTTGGTGGACGCGCTGCAACTGCCGCCGAGAGAGCCTTCCCAACTAGATTTGGTTTAGCTTGCCTCATGGCAAGAGCAGTAGGTTACTACCTAGTGGGTGGTGCCAGTGTGGGAAAAAGATTCCCCATCATAGTTATCATCTTTCTCTCTAATTCTTTAAACCTTTTGTCCATATCTTGAGCAATTAGGGTGCAAGTCAGTTAGTTGCGATTGACCTGCCATTTCTAGTTTTGGTGAATGTTCTAAACTCCTCTCAACTTAGCCTAATTTTGAACCCAATTATGACAACCCCAAATAAAGGATTTCTAGTAAGTCGTCCTTTTAGACCTTTAAACCAACTTGGCATAGCGGTACCTTACGGGTACGAATCGATGCATAGTGGTACCTTACAGGTACGAATCGAAAAATAATATCATATTTTCTCTTTTCAAAATATTTTACAAAGGGGATCTTAAACAAGATCCGTACACATAGAAGTTCACGAGGAACTAAATGCGGACCTGATTAGGGTCCAGAATAGTACAGAGGCTGCAGCTAAAGGACTCTTTTAGGCATGCCTAACTATCCACTAGACTAACTCTTGCAGGTCATGCATAATACAAATCATGCTCAAGGCATATCATATAATTCATTATGAAGAAATCATAATAGGACTCATATATAAGCATAATTATTCCCATACAATAGTAAAAACTCATGAAGAAATGATACAAAAATTATTTTAGAAGAAATGGACAAAATCGAAAAAATAGGGTGAAAAGAGGTCACTGTCGCGATTGCGACCAGTGTCGCGCTCTTGATAGTGGCCGATAGGCTTACATGAGGGGAAGGGCTAAAAGAGACAATGTCGCGATCGCGACCAGTTTCGTGCTCGCGAAAGTGGCCGATAGGCCTGTGCGAGGGGAAGGGGCGAAGGGGCGTGCAAGTCATGAGACAACCTTCACGACTCGTGAACTTGGTTCACGACTTGTGAACCTTGTTCATGACTCGTGAACCTTGTTCAAGACTCGTGAACATGGTTCATGACTCATAAATGTAGTTCACGTCTCGTGAACGTAGTTCACGTCTCATGAACTCTCAGCCTTCCCTCTGCCGATGCGTGATTCTACTGCACCACTCGCGCATGCCAAGCTTCACGAGTCGTGCTGCCCAATCACGAGTCGAACGCCTTGCAAACCAACAGAGTAAATCTCGCGTAAAACTAGAATTCACCATTCTGTCGCGCTCGCGACAGCATCGCGATTTCCAATTTTCCAGTAAAACGCAGAAAACCTAGATTTCCAACCACAAAACCATTTTGACCCAAAATCAAACCAAACCTCATCATACATTAAAATCAGCCTTCCACCATCACATATAACATAAAACACAACTTAATTAAATAATTTACACAATCAAAATCATGCATTAACAAAATCAAACTCCTCAAGAACACAAACCCAGAAATTTACAGCAAACATTTATCAAACTTCAAATATTGTTCAATACTTCAACATTCATGCATCATAACTCAAATCAATTGAATACCCATAACATTAATACCATAATATGCCTCATCAGACATAAATTTTCCAGAAATCACATGCAAAAGCATAAATCACAATATACACCAAAACAATCAATTTCCAAAAAAAAAAACCAAACAAAATCCCAAACCTGTAACTCCTATGCTCCAAATCAATGAGCACCACTCCCACTAGCCTTCTCCTTTCCCTTGGAATCATGAGGAGGCTTAGCTAATCAAGAACACCCAACAAAGACATACAAATACAAAACCTAAATTAAAACCTAATCTAAACAAAACAAGAACAATGGAAGAAGAAGATGAAGAAACCATGAAAGACTTACCAATCTAAGCTCAATGGAATGATCAATTTCCACCACCACACTTGAATCCAAGCTAGGGCACCCAAGTGAAGAGAAAAGAGGAAAAAGGAGGGAAAAGAAGGGAGGAAACGGGAAAGAGATAGCAATTTGCTGTTCTCATTTCTCTCTCCTTCTCTTTATTACCACTTTCCTAATTCCCAGCCACATGTTACTCTTTGGTTGGTGGAACTTGACCACTCACACCCAACAAACACACATGCTACTACACACAAGACCAACCCATATAATTCACACACTACAACCATATGCTCATGCACACACTAACACAACCCAATGAACATACACCCTACTAACATATATGCTACCACACTAAATTACAGCCCATAACACATGCTTTTTACCCAAAATACCCTTACACTTACCAAAACACTCACACATGCACACAGACACATGGCAAACATGGCTCAAACTGATAGGGGGAAGCGAGGTGTTACAGTATGTCATGGTGACAACCAAAAGGGTTGTGACCGTAAGATACCATGAATTCCTTTATGCCTATGATGAACTTGATATGTCACGGTGACAACCAGAATGGTTGTGATCGTGACGTACTATAGCTTGCATTCTGCCTGGCTTATTTGTGTATGTCACGGTGACAACCAAAGTGGTTGTGATCGTGAGGTACCCTGTCTTTGCAACTGAATTCCAAATCCTTCATGATTGTTATGCAATTGTTTAAGCAATGATCAACTAAGTCTAGCATCATTTAAATAGATGGTTTGTTAATACTGTATGAATGTGAGTTTATTCCTATAACTCATAAGTATGCGTACTTGATGAAGCATGTTATTTTACTCATGTGTAATACCATGTTGTTGGTATGAGAGTAATTGAACAAATAATTGGACTTAATAATGTTTAGCCTGCAAGTCAAGTCGTGGATAGATAGGCATGCCTATAGGGTCTAAAGTGCTGCAGCCAAAAGCGATTGATTTGTATTAATCGACCCCATTTGGGTCAGGGGTAATCTTGGAATAGGTTCCCCAAAAGCGAGTGATTGTGTGTTTGATATTAAAGTATCTATGGATACTAATGCGATGTTAAGGTATCTACGAATACTAATTCGATTGATTATTTCTGTACCTACGGGTAATAATGCGAGTGTTTATTTCTGTACCTAAGGGTACTAATGCGATTTAGTATATCAGTATCTATGGATACTAGATTAAAGGTATCTACAGATATCAGAGTGATAACCTGTTATCCACTACTATTAAAGTGCAGGCAAATTAAGAAATAGTTATAAAACAAGTAATTGACTATTAACTTAGTATTTTATGAGAAATTGTGAGTGTATATTATTGGTAGGTTAAGGTGCAAGTAATGTGGATCTTTGATTATAATTTGATGGGGATATGCATTATTTATATTATTGTTGATATTTGTTAATGTTTGATGTGAATTAATGCATAATAGTCATAGTATGTGGTATCAGGTAAGTGGTGTTATTACCGGCCAGAAGATGTCTGTGACCCTTATATGAGTTACTACTGATGTTAAATGAGTAATAAGATATATCCAACATTATGTGTTAAAAGTAATAAGATGAGGTGTGTTATGTTGAAGCATGTACACAAAACTTATATATGTTAATATGCAATGACTGCTATGAAACTATATATTGTATGGATTTATGCTTATGAGCTGATGAAGATGTATATACATATGCAAGTGCCAATGATTACTTTGCCATAAGTAAATTAATATATATATTTATAAATGCGAATTAAGGATCTGATAAAAGAGATTATAAGTAACTTGGTAGTATGGATTGTTATTTGTGATTTAGTAATTGGTGATAGCTTTATAGCCGATGTTTAATAGATTATATACATCATATGTATGTTGCTTGAGCATGTGATTAGTATTAATTATCACTGTGAGTGTTCATCCATATTCTGTTATTTTCCCCACTAAGCATTATTACTTAGCATGGATGTTTTATCTATGTAGGTATCTGAAGATAGCATTTTGGAAGACAGTCCGGCATCGCCAATGGCCAACACGTAGGAACTGCAGTTTATGTAGGTTATTTTATAATAGTATGAAATGTGTAGTTTTAATTGGCATGTGTAACGGAATTAAGTTTGGTATCAAAAAAGTTGTATTTTGTAAAGTGAAATTTGTTGTAAGACTATAAGTGTTTTGTAATATAATGCATGGATTTTCAGAGTAAATTGAATGTTGCCTTTGAAGAAATTTTATTTATCCTAAACTTTGTATAAAAAACTAAATTTTGCACCTGTGATGTGTTGTGACACTCCATAGCCATCGTAGTAAAGCTTTACAGGTGGTTAGGGGTGTTACACTGGTGGTCATCCTTGGAACTTCCTTACATTGAATGAACATAGGGTTGTGTTTCGGGAATACATCGGGATAAGAAAGGGATGCCTAACATAGTTCTAAGGCTCTAGTATGTATTGAGACATTTTCGAAAAAGGATAGAAATTTAATTTCAAAAACTCAATTATATGTTATTAACCAAGGCACTTTAAGAGCAAGTTCTCTCGAGTCCCCAGTGGAGTCACCAATGTGATGCACATCGTGGCACCTGGGTCGCCTTAGAGGTCCGCTTATCTCTCTCCTTACGTGCATTATGCATAAAAAATTAAAGCGCACTCAAGCGGTAATGGCATGGCAAAGAAAAGCAGTTAAAATTATGATGCAAAAATGAATGAACTTAATTAAAGATAAAATCATACAAAAATCAGGATATTTATTGAGTATCATTTTAGATAGGAACATTAGTTCCCGCATGCAATTATTATAAGAGAAGCGATCTTATTATGTACATTTTAAGAAGACTGGAACAAATGATCCCATTTGGTTTAAGAAAATTCATGTTGATTTGGTATAAAAATACTTTACATTATTAAGAAAAGAATATTAATTTGAGTGTGAGTTTTAAGGGAAAATTAGGATATTGGTCCAACTCTATTAATAAATATTTAATTTTAATAAAGATATTTTGTGTGGTGGTTCCTTTTAATACGGTCAAATACTTTAATTATTACATACTGTAAAGGCAAATAATAGAATAAAAATACAAATTGAATTAATAAACTAAAGCCAAATAAATACCTAACCTATTCTCCTCGGCCCTGCTTCATCTGGCTCGGGAATGAGTCATGTGTCCCTCACAGTCACAGCTGTCTGCTTCGTATGGCTCAGGAACGAGTCGTGTATCCCTCACAATCGCAGTCATAACAAGAAAAAATATTGGGGGATAATGAATTAAATGAAATGATAGATAAATAATTAAATCAAATAAATTAGATAAATGCCTAATCCAATAGAAATAGGATAAACACCACAAATAAAATGCATGATGCATCCAAAAATCTTGCAGCAGGAAATTGACATGCATATGTTAAAGCATTTAAATAAAGTGTGATAAACAACAAACATATAATAAAACAAATTACAACATTAACCAAATAACAAATATAGGAACATAAAGAATATTATTATCATAATAATAATAATAATAATAATAATAATTAACAATAACAAAATAATGATAATAACGAAATAATAATAATAATAATAATAATAATAATAATAATAATAATAATAATAATAATAAATATCACAAATAAAAATAAAAATAAAAATAAATAATAATAATAATAATAATAATAATAATAATAATAATAATAAACAACTAATGATATTAATAATAATAATAATAATAATAATAATAATTAATAATAATAAAAATAATAATAATAATAATAATGATAATAATAATAATAATAATAATAATAATAATAATGATAATAATAATAATAATATTCACACCACAATAATAATAATAATAATAATAATAATAATAATAATTAATAATTAATAATAATAAAAAGGGGACTCACCGGATTTCCCTACCGGAGTCTCGCCGGAGCTCCGCCGTCGATGACACCGTCTTTGCCGGAGTGTAGATCGCATTGTGGAGGTCTTTCCGTCGGTGGTTACGGTCCCAAAGGAGGCGCCATTTGGCCGGAAACTACGTTGGAAGCTTGCGGTTCTACCTCCTCCGATCTCCTTACCGCCGGCGAGTGGGGACAATTAGTCGGTATCGGAATGATCGTCTCGCCACTAGGAGCTCTCCGCTGCTAGTCGTGACATCGTTCGATGCCCGAGGTGGCCAAAAATGGCGCAGAACGTAGCGCCTTTCTCTTCCTCGATTCGCTTCCCATCAGCGATGTGGCGCGTGCAATGGTTCATCGCCGAAGGTGGCCGGCATCTCCCTCTTCTCCCTCATTCTCTATTTCCCTTTTTTTTCCTTCTTTGGTCTCTGTCTTTCTTTCCTATGTCCCTTTTTTTCTTTGGTTTTTCTTTATTTTTTCTTTTTATTTGAAAACAAGTCACGGTCATTTGCCGAGACTTGGAATTTGACCATGAGTCAAACTTTGACTTTGACTCTTTTATTTATTTATGTTTTTTAAGACCTGCGGGCTCCTCAGTATCCAATGTCTATAGTTGCCCTCAATTTTGGAGAAGCTAGTGCACTGGTCCTTAGATGAGCAAAAAATTCAGAGAAAAGAAAAGAGATGCTTATCTAAGGCAGCCATCTTCCCGGTTGGGCTGATAATGATGTGATGTTGCATGCCTTTTGAAAGGACTTTGTTGAATTGATGCCACTTAAGGGGATTTTGGATTTTTTCCTTTTAAGAGGACATTGATGAGATTTGCCTCTTGAGAGGACTTGGAGATTTTCCTCTTGAGAGTGCTTTGAGATTTGCCTCTTAAGAGGACTTTGATTTGGTGCCCCCTAAGAGGTCTTTGGATTTTTTTTTTTTTTAGCCTCTTGAGAGGGCTTAGAGATTTGCCTCTTAAGAGGACTTTGATGATATGGTGCCTCTTGAGAGGACTTGGAGATTTGGCTCTTTAGAGGACTTTTAGATTTGCCTCTTAAGAGGACTTTGGATATGCCTCTTGAAAGGACTTTGGATTTTTCCTCTTAAAAGGACTTTGATGAGATGATGCCTTTTGAGAGGACTTTGGGTTTTTCCTCTTAAAAGGTCTTTGATGAGATGATGCCTTTTGAGAGGACTGGGTTTAATGCCCCTTGAGAGGTCTTCGGTTAAGGTGCCCCCTGAGAGGTCTTGGGTTAATGTTCCCCTTGAGAGGTCTTGGGTTAAGGTGCCCTTTAAGAGGTCTTGGGTTAGGTGCCCCCTGAGAGGTCTTGGGTTAAGGTGCCCCCTAAGAGGTCTTGGGTTAAGGATATATTTCTTCTTGAAAGGACTTGATGCTCTGACAAGGCTTGAAATGCCTTAGAAGAGGAATTAATGCTCCGAAAAGGCTTGAAATGCCTTGAAAAAGGACTTGATGCTCCGAAGAGGCTTGAAATGCCTTGAAAAATGACTTAATTTACCCCATTTTATGGGTTTACACGATTTCATCTCGTTTGGGCTTAGATTTCATCTTGATCTAATTGTCCAGCATGGGTGAGCCCCAATGTTGAGCTGAAGTTGTCATTTGGCCCATTTTTGCGTGTAAGGTTTATTATTCAGATATGTGTACAAGGACATATATAAAGGAATTATATGTGTAAATTATATGCGCAAAGCTATATACATGAAGTTTAACACCCCTTACCCGTATATAGCGAACTATATGTTCGAGAGATGTGTCACCGTGATTGATAAGGAGCGTTACCCAAATGAAATGCAAACTAGGTAGATTAAACAACATCAATGAGCAAACATTGAAATATATCCGCCAATACAAAGTTCTTTTTGTTAGTTAAAGACATACATTCCATTCATTAGGCCAGCATAACTATTCTTGCGCATCAATTTGAAGTCATCCACACCATATATAATTTACATCACCTCATAATTTCATATATACAACATTACATGATGACTTTACATATACAACCCTTTAGTTTTACATACCATAATTTTTAATATTACATCCCGAAAGTTACAACTATCAAAATACATTAGTGTATATAACCTACAAAAGAAACGTTGCCTCTATTGTGTTGGCTCTTGGGAATGCAGGTTCATCCCTCCAAAACTGCTATCACCTACACCTGCACTGATGGAAACAAGTGCTAAGCACAAAGGCTTAGTGGGGGAAATATGAAATGGATGACCCCCCTCATAGAGGTCATCAATGCATAACACATACAAATGGAACATGCTTATGATATAATTAAATGAAGCATCTGCAGAAAATAAAATGACAGTTATAATTAAACATACATAAAAGTTCCATAAATTAAACCATACTCATTTATCTCACATTATCCAATATTTTTCTTTACTTGCATAATGCTTGCATTTTCATAGTAGTGGATAACGGGTTGGACTTATAGGTACCCAAAGGTACAATTACATTCTTTCACATATGCATAGGGATTTAAGCAAGATCCATGAACACATAGGGATCCATCAGGATCCAAAGCACATAAGGATCCAATCGGGGTCCAAACACATAGGCTGCAGCGATTGTAAACCCTATAGACATGCTTATCTATCCATGACTCGATCATTGTAGGCTCTTACTTTAAACTGTATTCATTATGTTCACATTTACCACACATATCATCATGTTAAAGAACAATCAATGATATTCCATGTCTTACCAAAATGTCACTTCCAATTCATTTTGTTTTCCAAATTATTAATCCGATTTCTTTCCAGTTATATTAGGTGCGTATCAAAAATCATTTCAAATAAAAGGAGCAAAACCATGTATAAAGAAAAATTGGGAGGTCACACAACGGTCAGGAAATCCTGACAGCCGTGTGAACCTGGACACAAGCATTAAATTGAAAATAGAATGCCTTTATATGGCGGTCACAAAATATTATACGGAAGTCAAACACTTTCACACAGTGGTCAGGAATTCCTTACAGCCATGTGAATAGAAGAATCTAAAAGATTCTAAAAAGATGTTATCCAAAATGGTTTTACACGGCAGAAAAACATTTTGCATGATGGTTAGGCTATCACACAGTGGTCAGGAATCTCTAACCACCGTGTGACCTCAGTTCTAAACTATACTAATGGGATAGAACCATTTTACATGGCGATCAAGAAATCCTTATTGCCGTGTAGCCCTATTTTATTGCATGAAAACCTAGAATTTAGGGCTACGGACTTGATTTTATGTTTACACTCCAAATGGACAGGTAAACGTTCCTTTTAGGCAAAGTGCCCTTTTAAAACTTTGTTCCCCTAAATGTTAAATTTTCCATGATATAAATTTTAAGTCAATTGGATATCCAAAACTCTAAATATAGCCCCAACAATCCAGACTGCTCCTATTAGGGCAGGTGAACCCCTTGATTAAGTTTAAGCTCATTTTGGAGAATCTTAAAGCCAAAATCAGTCTAAGGCTATTTCAAGTAATAATGGATACTTATGTTTTAACTTTCCAACCCAACCAAAATCATCCAATTTGGAGTTGTATAACTCCATTTATATCCAAAACAAACACTAAGAGTAAGACAAAACCTTGGGCAGAGTTTCCCTTCAAACTCATCATGGCCCAACTTTAACCAATTCAACTCAAATCACAACAAGTCCTTCCCAAATCAATTATACACATTTTAATTCACCACAATTATCAAATTACATGCAATAAACATTAAATTTTCCAAACCTTCTTCCTGCTCTTTTATAGCTTCAATTTGCTCCTTCTTTACACACCTTCTCTGTTCCTTTAACTTTACACACCTTCTCTCTTCCTTTAACTCCAATGGCTTTCTCCTCTACAAATCATGTAACACCCCATCTACCTCCTGGGAGGATAATAGAGTGTTGCAATACAATACATGAAACTTATAGAAATTAGGGTAATAAAGCTTCTTTTCTTTTTATTACTGTACTTGTACAACATTACATTAATAGTTATTTACAGACATAACTATCCTATCCTTGTGTTGGCCTAGCCTTTTTGTAGGCGATCCTTCAGGACAACCCCAACTTTGTACCTACATAAATTAAATCTCATGCTAAGCATAAAGCTTGGTGGAAAAACATATAAGGTATAGATAACAACTTATGACAGCCATCCAAGCACACACCTACAAATGACATACATAAGCAACTATAACACATCTGAACATATTATCATATCCTTCAAAATTATAGTATATTAATTAAAACCTTCAGATAATATTAAATTAGTATCTTAAGCTTTAATAATATACAAAGCAAGTAAAGCACATCAACATGTTATTTTCGAGTACATTTACAATATAAGTGGAACAATCTAACTTATCTTTCATGAACATATTTTTATAACAATTAACTTGCATGGTCTAGGCATTAAATTTCTTGCTTATCCCTAAGGTAATGGATAATCGAAGTACAGAACAATAGGTACCCGAAGGTACTGAACAGGAGTACCCGTAGGTGCAATATAGAAGTACCTGTAAGTACAATTCATTTTAATTAATTATATTTATGTGATAGAAGGTGACCCAAACGGGGCCAACCGAACCAAATGGGGCCGAAATAATGACCCAAATGGGGCCAACAGAACATAACGGTATCCATTATCCTAGTCAAAGCAAACCTTTAATCATATCAGGTCAACGTAGAATATCTTAAATCAGGAATATAATTTTCCATTTCAAAAGAGTATATATAGTTATACAGAACAATACAATTATTATCATTTTCATATCTTGTCGGTATGCACATTTTAACTTTCTATGATTTGGTTCGGACTTTGAATAATATTCCAAGCTTCCTACGTATCCCAAGATTTGGGAATCAAAACCATGTAATTCTACATATTCTAATTTACTGTGTAAAGAGATTGTATATATAATCAGATAACAAATCAGATACAAATCAGTTACAGATCGGGTAACAATTTAGATACAGATCAGGTACATATCAAATAATAGATCAGATAACAGACTAGGTAACAGGTCATGTAAACTCATACAATAATCATACATAATGTCAAAATTATACTAATTTATTAAATCACAATATTCACATCACGTGCATTCCATATTACATCACAATATATATACACTACAAGAAATTAGGGGAATAGAGACGGAAAATAGAGACGGAATTCCGTCTCTAATTGAAAATAGAGACAGAAATAGAGACAGAAAAATTCCGTCTCTATTTTGGCCGTCTCTAAATTTAGAGACCGAAATTTTCCGTCTCTATTTTTAGAGACGGAAATTATTTTTCCGTCTCTAAAAATAGAGACGGAAACGAGTTTTCCGTCTCTAAAAATAGAGACGAAAAACTCGTTTCCGTCTCTAAAAATAGAGACGGAAAACTCGTTTCCGTCTCTATATTTAGAGACGGAATTTTTTTCCGTCTCTAAAAATAGAGACGGAAAACTCATTTCCGTCTCTATTTTTAGAGACGAAAATAATTTTTCTGTCTCTAAATTAAATACATATTTTTTTTAATATATTATTAATTATATCGTTTAGTTATATTTAAATGTATTTTCCGTCTTGAAAGCTATTTTCAATACATAATTTTTTTAAATAATAAAACTATAATTGGCAAAATTATATATAATAATATTAATGAAACAAGTATTAAATAAAAATAAATAGAAGTATAAATAGTAATGTATTAATATATATATGTAATAAGACTACAATTTTGTACTTGAAAAGTGTATTAAACAGTACTAACTAAGACGGAGGTGACTGTGGACGATCAGTCGGCGGTACACGAACATTTTGGGCAATGATTTCCTCTAGCCTACCAATGCGGTCCATTAAAGTGTCGACTGTGCCGAGAAACTCAATAACCTCATTTGTAGTCGCAGCAAGTCTACTCGCCGTTGCCGTAGAGGATGAAGCAGCATGCGAATAACAAGTATTTGCATAAGAGCCCAAGCCGAAGACCCGTCTTAATTTGTAACAAACTCCCTGCTTAAAAAGCATGAAAATATATATAGAACTGTATTATCCACAATCAAAATCCTTTTCAAACTCCTTACACAACATTTTTCCCATCCTCTTTCATGCAATAAAATATTTAGCCTATTATCAAGATATGATGTATTGCAATCTCAAAAAACAATAACACCTCTAAGCATTCATTTTATTTATACCTCAAAGTTCACTATTAATTTGTAACTAGTTTTTATGAGCACTAATTCAATATCCATGCATACTACGTAAGCACCACATCTAAAATTATGAGATCAAAAATAAATTTTAATTTAATAGTCAATATATGCGCACTCAGTAGGACATGTATGTGTCAAACTCTAGTTTTAATCTAATGAATTTTTAATCTAATGGTCAACATATACGCTCTCAGTAGGGAGACGTATGTATCAAGCTCCGATTTTAATTTGTCCATCATGCTCTAACATTTTTATTTTCTATAAAATTCCTACTTCAAGCCAAAACATACAAACTTGAATATATATATATATATATATATATATATATATATATATATATATATATATATATATATATATATATATGTAATTGCTAGATATGACTTGTATTTTGCAATTCTGAAATTTGAACTGTGACTTGATTATGGCCTATTTGCCTAAAATTTTTGATTGCCTTAAAGTGTTTATATGTCATATATATCCATAGTCATAGTATGCTTAACATGCAATTCAGCTAATGAAGTGTATGAACAGGCATCTCTCTGTTGTTCATGAATGACATTATATCTGCTGCTGCCAACAAAGGCTTACTTGTGTAATAAGAGATTTAAATTCCATCTCCAATAAGATATGAGGTAAATCACACTAAACACTATCTGTTATTATTAGCTTAATCAAATTATCATTAATTCCACCACCATATATAGCCATTCGGTTGTCAATATATATAAGTTTTGATATTGTGTGTGTATTTGTATATTTTAGGGAACATATAAGACCTTTTGTTTTGCTTCTCTATATATAAACCTTTAATAGATGAAGCCTATTTTAAATGTATGTGTCTCCAAATTAATTAGGCTAATGTAAACCACTTCAATTTTGTAGAAATGAACTCATCTAATGAATTCATGGACATGGATTCTTCCATTTCAAAAACTCATGTAAATCAAAATAAAAAATAGAAACTTTAATTCTCTATATGCAAATATTTACTATACAAAAAACATTTACAATTCTAGAGTCTATTAGTAAGTGTAGCTAAACTTAATTGGGCTTAATTGGGATTGGCTATATTCTATTTTATATATATGTATATGCAGGGAAAAGAGGAGTGGAGGCTCGAACTTGAGATCTCCCAATATATTAGAACCAGTATCGACTGTTGGAATATCCCATTGAAAATGGCTACATTTTATTTAGTTTAGGGTTAATTACTTCTTCTCCTTTCTCACTAAGTCTGCCCTTCGCTTAATTTCTTAACATATTTGCACACAAACGTACTGCTCTTAAGCATTAATAAGACATTTAACAAGTTAAACATCCAAAGCACTATAACTCACACTATGCCTTTCGGCATCAAGACAGACAGAAAGAATTTCTAGTTCAATAGGTTGGATCACTGTAATTCATTCAAAAAACTTTATATTGAAGTGGGCTTAGGTTTTACAATTCAATGGACTGCTCGTAATATTTAAGCAGATTGTTGTTGATTAATTAATTATTACCAAATTGGTTCTAATTGATAAAGATACACCAGAAATAAATATACAAAATGCTACAGATTTAATCTCAAACAGAATAAATATATATATGTATACATATTTTGATAAGCAAAGTCCAGTTTATCATGATTGCAAAAAATTTAAACTTCTAATTGGTTCTATAAACAAAAAGAGATACCAATCAAAGTTACAATCTTCTTTCAACACCACTAATAATCAATTACATTTTAAGTATAATAATTCAAAAAATAAAAAAAAAAATTATTACCTGATGCTGCAGAATTGGCCGGAGGAGGAACGCCGGAGCAGACGACGGGTCGGAGAACAACGCCGGCGACGACTCGTCAGGGGCAAGGGCACCGGACGGCGATGGGCAACGTACAGGGGGCAGCGGAAGAGGAGGAGAAAGGGAAAAGAAAGAAGAGGGGAAAAAAGAAAGAGGGGGGAAAACGCTTACCTCACCGGCTTCTACTCGACAGCGGCGGTGGGAACAAACGCCGGATGGACGGCTCGGGCAACGGAGGGAGGAGGCAGCGAACACAGGGAGCAGAAAGGAGAGGGGAAAAGAAAGAGGGAAAAAAGAAAGGGAATTAGGTCTAAAAACCCGAAATTTAGAGACGGTATTAAATTCCGTCTCTATTTAGAGACGGAAATCGTCTTCCGTCTCTAAAAATAGAGACGGAATGACTTTTCCGTCTCTATTTAGAGACGGAAAATATTTTTCGTCTCTAAATAGAGACGGAAAATTCATACCGTCTCTAAATAGAGACGGAAATATTATTCCGTCTCTATTTTTAGAGACAGAATAAATTTTTCGTCTCTATTTAGAGACGGAAAAATCATTCCGTCTCTATTTAGAGACGGAAAAACTATTTCGTCTCTAAATCCCGTCTCCAATTTTGGCGGGAAAAAATCGCGCCATATTTAGCGACCAAATTTAGAGACGGAACAAATTCCGTCTCTAAATAGAGACAGAGACAAATTTCCGTCTCTAAATAGAGACGGAAATTTCTTTTCGTCTCTATTTAGAGATGGAAAATGATTTCCGTCTCTATTTAGAGACGGAATTCATTCCGTCTCTATTTTTCCGTCTCAATTTCTGATTTTTCTTGTAGTGATATATATATATATATATATATATATATATATATAATATAATATAATTTACAATATTTAGTCCATATATATATATATATATATATATCTCATAAGTTTCCATTTTATCTTAATCATGCATAGAAATATATTTAAGCACATTAGAATTTCAAAAGGCATAGAAGTTGCAATTGGCAAATGGATATATATTTATAACTAATATTATAATATATTCTAACATAAACAATCCCACGTTTCAAGGATTTCCATTTTTTATAGTATAATTTATTAAATTACAATGGCCAAAACTTAACTTGGGAAGTGAACATTTGGGACAGCCAAAACAAAAGAAATCAAAGGAAAGAAAAGAGCTGTCACGAGTCGTGCTCCATGTCACGACTCATGATAGAGGTTGTGTAATGGCCCAAATACCAGTTTACTAGTGATCGGTAATAGAATCTATAGTGTGAATTTCATATGAAAGTATCAGTGATTGTACCTTAAAAGACAGTAGAGGAGAAAGGTTAAAGGTGCTCAAGCCAGGGAACCCCTTGATGGGTGACCTCCCAAGAAGCCGGTAGAGAAAAATATTTTATTAGACCATTGAAAAGTACAAGTTATAAGGAGTCTAGTGGTATAATTTGAAATGAAAATAAGGTCAAATAGGTCTTTAAAGGCCAAACAAAAGAAAGCCTATGGTTCGTTTTAATAGTAACCAAAGTTTGACCAAAATTTGACCGAATTTTCAAAAATAGCAAATAACCTCTAAAAATTATTTTGAAGGCATAGATAAACTCCAGATAATATTTATTAATTTTTGGTATTGAAAAATAAAGTTTTTTTAACACAGAAAAATTAATGAATCGGACCGGTTCAATTGGACCGGACAAAAAATGGACCCTGATTGGATGAAATTGGAGTCAAATGAGCTATTAAGAGCAACAATGATGTTGAGGATGAAAAGTGAACCGAATCGGTTCAACCAGTGAATCGGACCGATTTGGCTAGTTTTACCAAGGCTTTAAAAATAGTAAATAATCTCTAAAATTTGTAGGAAGATCCAAAAATATTATAAATAATATTTAGAATTTATTAATAGTGAAAAAGGAATTTTATGGTGAGATAGAAAATTTGATTATTGGACTTGTCAGAAATTATCAGACCGGAAAACGGCCTTCAATTGACCTAAAATTTTATGTGGAGGATAATTAATATATTTTAAGAATTATGGAATTAATTTTGAGTGAAATTGAATTTGGAAAGTAATAAAAATAATTTTGGATTGAAAAATGAGTTTAAATAAGCTAATTGGGCTTTTGGGTTGGCCCAATGGATTGGCCCATCTAGAAATACTATAAATAGCTAAAAAATCAGAGAATTCTAGAGAGCTCTCATATTTTCTTCATCTCTCCCAAAACCATGTGGTATTTTTTCATTTTCTCTTTATTTTCTTCCATTTTCTCTCACTAAATCCTACAAAATTTGATGTCCTAAATAAATCTAAGCCTCCTAATCAAATTTCAGCTTCTCTACAACCTAGTAGTGGTTATTAGAGTTCATTTGAAGTGAGAAAGGTGCAAAAAAGTATGTGGACAAGGTTATGTATCAAGATTGAGGTAAGTGATTTAGGGTTCTATAATTTGATTTTATGGTTTTTATAGATAGATTTAAGGTTACAAATCATGATTATATAATTAGATTGAATTTTAGAGCAAAGAAAATTAAGGTTTCATATGGGTATAGGTTCGGCCATAATGGGTTTTCCATGATGACAAAGTGATTCAAAGGTGAATGATTCAGGAAATAAAGATCTAAGAGTGGAGATCATGAATCTAGGGTTAGTGGATACAATATCCTCTATTTTCCATTGATTGAGCATGATTTTAGATTATGTTTATATGGTATGTATGTGATAAATGCGTGTTAAATTAAAATAAACCTTATAAATATGTTTAAAGACATTAGAAATGATGATTTGAATGCTTAAAACAAGATGAGGAAAATTTCATGGTATAGACATAATGGAGGCCGAATTGAATCCTAAGGTATGATCTAGCTATATTAATGATAATTGAGTAAGAAACAAATTTGAGGTTGAGATGGTTAGTTTGGCCGAATTGAATTTATAGGTAAATTAATGTATATTTTGGTTAATTATTAAGTTTGAAAGTATAAAATTAAAATATGATGGAAATTGAGTGTATGTTAATTTATTGGGAATTATTGGAATTAAATTGAATATTTTCTAGTTAATAATTATATTATGTTTATGATGAAAAATATATAATGAGTTATGTCTAATTTACTTTATGGTATATTTAATGTTAAAATTGAATAATAAGTGGTTTGCAATCAATCTGAGGGAAAAAGAATAAAAAATAAGTGTGTATTAATTTATTGGGGAATTTAATTGAATATAATTTGGTATGAGAATCCATTATGTGAAAAGTAAAATTGATGAAATATGTTATGTTAATTGAGTATTATAAGATAACTAGTGTTCAAATGATTAAATTAGAGAAATGAAAGTGAATTATAAGTGATATGTAAATTTTAAAGTGAAGTGTATTTGATAACTGAATGGTATATGTTGACATATTAAGTGATAATAGTGAAAATCTGATATTATTTGCCCATAGTAATGTCTGGTAGTAAAATTTAGTCCATGATATAATTGGCTAGCCATAGGGATTCCACAGCGCGGTCCAAGTCATGGCAACTCGCTATCGATAGGCCAATAACGGTCTATCTCAGTGCAGTGTTAGTGTTTACAGTGATCAGTGTAGTGCAGTTCTAGTATTGTATGGTTCCTTTGGGATCATTCATAGTGTAGTAGATCTGTGGGATCCACATCTCGCATATCCGGTTCGTAGATTTTTACCGTCTGTATACCAGGGGCATTATGGTAAAATACTTTAAAATTGATTAAGATAGCGATAAGTGAGAAAATAAATGAAAATAGGACTAAATTGAAAGAAATAGAAAGTTTAGGGGCAAAACGGTAATTTTACACTCAAGAGTGAAAATAAGTGATAATTAAGTGAAAAGTGTAAATAAAATACTAATATTGTAATGAATTTAAAGTTTAGGGATTAAAATGTAATTTGGCATAAAAGTGAAAATTTAGGGACCAAAATATAATTTTGTAAGTTAAATAATGACTTAAATGAAAGATAAGTGTAAATAAGTATATTTTAGTAAATAAGGTAAAATTGGGGACATAATCGTAATTTTTGTAAAAAAGTTGAGGACCTAAATGTAATTTTACAAATGAATAGCGAATTAAAGGATTTAAGTGTAATTATTGACTAATGTAAGCATCTAAGTGGATAAATGATTTAAATGAGTGGTTTGAGGACTAAGTTAAAAGGAAAGAGAAGTGTAAAGGTAAGACCATAATTTAGTGCATAATTGAAATATTAAATGTACTAAAGAAGAAAAGTGTAATTGAATGATTAATGATGTAATTTGATTACGTGCTAGGGACTAAAATGAAAATTGGCATAAAAATGTGATCAGAAGGACTAAAATGAAAATTTGTATGTTAATAATAAATTAAAAGTTAAATTAAAGAATAACTAGTGGCATAATTGTTATTATAGTGAAATTGAATGGTAAAATTGAAATTTAAGAAAAATAGAAAGATTAAAGTGTAAATTGGTTTAAAGATGATAGTGTAAGGATTAAATGGTAATTTGTAGGCCAAATGATAAATAAATGTAAAAATAAGATTATTTAGTGGCATTTTAGTAAATATGAGACAATTAACGGTAAAATCGTAAATTGATAAAAGTTTAGGGACCTAATTGTAAATTTACAATAGTAAGGTTAATTAAGGGATTAAAATGGAATTAATCATTAAAATAAATATTAAATGCATAGTTGATAATTAATGAATAAATAATCAATGAAAATGGAATATTATGGTATAAATAATTATTAAGTGAATAATGGTTTTAATTAATTTAATATATATATAATTGGGTATGTGTGTGTGATTTAATTAATTAAGTTTATATAGTGACATAATTGTAATTAAGAAATAATGAAGGGCAAAAATGTGAAGTAGTGGCATTATTGTGAATAAGTGAAAAATAAGAGATTTAAGGGTAATTGATCCTAATTGTGCTAATATAAGGACCTAATTGTACATTAATAAGTGGATGGACTATTAAATGAAATTATCAGAACATTAATTCGGATATATTATTGTAAGTTAAGAAATGAAAATAGAAATCAATAAATCTAACTAATAAGAATAATATTGATAATGATAATAAAGTGACATGGAAGGGTAAATTAGTACGTATGAAAAATGTGAAGGACTTCAGTGAATTTAAATTATAGTGTATGGATATTGAGTGGAATTAAAAAGGGCTAATGAAACTAATTGTATAGTCTGCCAAATAAAATATAACAAAAGTATTTAAATAATTATAGTGGGGAATAATAAATGCAAAGATAATAGTAAAATATAGTAGTGTAATTGTCAAGGCCATAATTTTAAAATTGATATCATTATGAATGTGTAGGGAATTGTTAGTGTGAATAATAAGATTGATAATAATGTTATTAATGGTAGTAATAGTTTTGATCGAGAAAAGTAAAAGAGTAATGATAGGAATAATAAGTGTCTAGATAAGTCAGTAATTTGTATTCTAGCGTTAATAATTCAGGAATATATTTCGAAGTACGGTTAATTGAAATTAAGTAAACTATATAAGATTTAAACAAGTGGAAAATATTAGTGCAACTGTAAAATGTAAGAGAGTTAGTGTAATTAAAGGAAAAGTAAAGGAATCGTTAAGGACATAAAAGAAGTAAAAATGTTAAACTGGTACTGCCAAGAGTTACATTAACGGCTATTCTAATAAGTGATTAGATGACTAATGATGCGCCCAAGTATAGATTTAAAAAATAGATAAAGTGATAATAAGGATTGTTAATGTAATTGATTGTTAATTAATAGACCAAATGTAGTGTTAGAATTGTTAGGATTAATAGTACACATAATAATGACACTGATAATAGAATGGAAAATGTTAAAGGATAGTTATAGAAAAGGAAATAAAAGATGTAATAAAGATAAATGACCAAAGTAAAGAATTGATACTCAAATAGTGAGATTAAGGAAATACATTTATCTATACATGCATGTAGTTATAGTAATGAAAAATTTAGGATATGTATCCACCACTGGGCATTTTTAATGCTCAGTGTATAAAGTGTTACTGCGTGTAGGTTATAGTTGATTTTGATGTGTCCGAAGATTTAACAATGATCGAAGGAAGTTTCGATAGCAAGGATAAAAAGGATTGGCATGGCATGTATACGGTCGCAGAAGGCGAAGGCGAAAATGCATGGTATAAGTATATTAATTTGTGTGTTAGTGTAACTGTTACATTATACTATATGTATGATTGTGATTGTTTAAAAAATAATAATAATCATAAAAAAAAAAATATCCCTGATTGTTAAGTGCATTTGTAGTGCATGTCAGTGCACTACTGTGACATTCGATATCTGTACTATCTACGGGTATAGGGTGTTACAGGTTGCTTTCATGAGTCGTTATAATTGTCTCGACTCGTGATAGAGGTCGTGACTCGTGACGGAGGTCACGACTCGGGACAGGACCTGCATTAGGGTAGATTCTGACCCTCTCTTTGTGCATTCAAAATGAGATAGAAAATGGCATTTTCAACCAAAGTGGTCTTCTTAAAAAATGTTCCCCGTGATGTTAAATTTTTAATGGCACTAATTTTAGGTCATTTAGATCACTATAACTCTATATATGGCCTAAAAAATATAGACTACTCCCATTGGGGCAGCAGAATCCTTGAGTCACATTTAAACTCGATTTTGAGCATCTTAAGGCCAGAATTAGATCACGGGTATTTCTATCAAATTTGTAGATATTTCTATTAGATTTCTATCCCAACTAAAATCATGAAATTTAGATTGTATAACTCAACTTATGCCCAAAAAAATACCTAAAGGTCTGACTGGATTTAGGAAGAATTTCCCCTTAAAACTCAACATTTCTAATTCAATCATTTTCACAACAATCATCAACACAATTCAACTCAATTTCACATTTAATATCCATATACATATCAAGATAAAATTTTAATAATTAAAGGTACATAAAACACACAAATCCCAAACCATTCAAATTATAGGAAAAGAAGAGGAAGATTCTCAAAATCATATAAAAGAGATGAAGCATATGAGGCAGAAGAAAACCATACCAATTAGCAAACAAGTCGCACATAAACCCACTTTTCCCCTTTAAATCTCCATAAGCAACCCCATAAAAGATGGAAGAGAGAGTAAGAACAGAAGAAAGAAGAGGAAGAGTTAGAATTTTCTGGGGTCCTCTCTCAAGCTGACCTCAGCTTTTCCTATTAAACTCAATTCCCTTCACTTATCCTAATTGCAAAGTGTCAAATTCCCATTGGCTAGCTTTGAAATTTGCATATCGATCCTCTCTTTCTTTCTTTTTTCTCACATTGGTCTTACAATTAACTTGATCATAAGTATTGGCCCATAAGATTATCCATTTAATACAAACAAATCATAATTAAGAAATTCTTAATTACTGCACTTACCGAAACTTTTGCATTAATACCAATTATGTCTTTTTTTTAACACATTCTCTACCAAACATGCACATTGAAAACCTTAATTCTTTCTAAACATGTCCAAATACAACTAGGGGGTATTTTGGGTCATTACAAATCATACTATAGATCATCAAAACACAATATTCACAAACTTCAACCCTTAGACTCACGGTAGAGGGATAAAGAAAAAGACATAACCATACTTACCCCTTTTTGCTCACAAAGCACTTAAGTTTACTTGCCTAGCTAGAGAGAAACCAAAATAGAATTTTAATGGAGGATGGAAGGATGATGAAGAAGAAGAAGATGACAGCTTATGGGAAGAAGAGGGAACTGAATTTCTTGGTACCAATTCACCGTCCTTCGTGGCTTTTAAAGCCATGCATATCTCTCCTCCTCTTCTTTAAATCTCATCCATCCAAATGCCATCTTGCGATTGGTCTTGCATTAAATTCTCCTTTTAGTCCCTTGACTCCTCATAAATCATGTATTAGCCACTTAATTAAATTAATTTCATGCATTAGCATATTAAACTTCTCATTCCATGCATTTAAGTCCATAGGGGTTGAATGATAATTTTAATCGTGACTTTTCAATTAATATCGGTTATATCCCAAACACAAATACTTAATCGAATGCACAACTTAGGCCACTCTCGTACCCTAATGGTGTTTAAAATGACTAGGGTGCAAGTCGGGGCCTTACATGAAGCACATGCAAAGGGCTATATACGTGAATTGTGTGCACACCACTATATGTGTATGGAAGACATGCATAGAATAGCATGTGTGAGATGCATGTGTGAAATTTTTGCACAAAATTGTGCATATGAAGGATTAGAGATATGTAAAAGATTACAAGTGTGAAACGCATGCACAGAAATGTGTCATGAGACAACTGTAAAGAATCGTGTATGTGAAGTGCATACCTACAGGTAACGTATATGTAATGGATTGCGAACATTGTATGCAATGGATTATGAACATGGCATGCGTGCAAAGAATTATGCATGTGGCATACACCACGTGTGCTGAACATACATATTATGTACATGGCTTATATGGACTATGGAATATGTGTAAAGAATTATGTATATGGTATACATAGTGCGTACTATGTACATGACTTGTATGGACTATGGAATGTGTGCAAAGAATAATGTATATGGTATACACAATGCGTACTATGTACATGACTTGTATGGACTATGGAATGTGTGCAAAGAATTGTATTTTGTGAAATGTTTGCAAATGATTATGCATGTGGAATATATGCAAATAATTATGTAATTGCGTTATGTGCATACAACTGTATGTATGAAGAATTATATACTTGTGATGAAGTTAGGCATGTTAAATATATGCCAAGAATTACACTACACGCATGCAGAAATTCTGTACATGGTATGTGCATATTATGTATACGACATGTATGCAAAGGACTATGAACATGGCATGCATCCAAAGAATTATATATATGGTACGTATGCAAAAGAATTATATGTATAAGAATATATACACTGGACATGTGCATAAAAAACACATACAAGGGCACCATGTGTGGGTGGCACATGTACAAAGAATTATCTGTAAATTATATACGAGAACATATATGTGCCAAATTATGAGCGACATTATGTATAAGGAGTATTGGGCAAAGTGTGTACGGAGATAGATTTATCATGCGAAAAAGAATTGTGGGTGTGTGACATATGCAAAAAAATGCATATAGAGGTTATATGCAGAATACATACGAAGAATATGCACGTGAAATGCATGTCGAAATGTGTATGTGAGATACATGAAAAGAATGTGCATAGAAATACATGCAACAAGTGTTTTTCAAAAACAAAATTTAGAAAACTATTATGCAAAAGGTATTTACTAAGACTCATATGTGAAAGATACTTGCCAGAGATTATATGCGCAAAAAGACATGTACAGACAATTGTATGTGCAAAACTATTTGTAAAATATTTGCTACAAAAAATGTGTAAAGACATTTGCAGAAAGCATATGTGCAAAGAATATTGTCAATGTGTGTATAAGGATCAAGAAATACCCTAAAGCTGTGAAATGCTTGCAACCTACTAGGTACCCCAAATTAAAGGTTTTATCCGCCATTAGATGTATTGAATGGACCACTTTCTCAACTGCTTCAATCTCAGTGAAAAGAATTAAGGATTCATTCTTAATGAGAGGCAAGAAAATAAAGATATAAATATCAACATTTACCGAACCAAAACATAAACACAAGACATACTTGACAGCTTTTGTGTGTGTGTGAGAATAGCCAAAACATAATTTTTGATATTTGAAGGCAAATTCTAGATGCAAAGTTGAGGACAAGACTCAGCTCGAATGCAAAAATGCACTCATGGCTTTTTGCTTAAAGCTCAAGAGACACCATATGCCTCTTCCTACGTACCAAACCTTATTAGAAGGTCATCTCTGCTAAATTGAATAAGACCAAACCTAAAATCAAGAGGTCTTACATTGGTTGTAACATTTGGTTTGGGTAAATAGTTATCAAAGGAGGATTAGGTTGATAGAGAAGAATGACCGCTGCATTCATTTGACTAATAGAGGAACTATTCCCAACCCAATTGCACATTATCGATGTATTATTGAATTTAGATTTAGAAATATTTTTGCTTATTGCGCTCAGCTCAGAACGATGATTGAAGTTGACAAGATATTCCTTAGAAATTATCAAAGGGTACTAGCTTAAGCTCTTTATTTTTTTTCTTTTTTTTTTTGGCTTCTAATTATACAAAGAGTGGACAAGAATCAAATTTTCTTTTCTCCTTTTTTTATGCTTCTAATTACACAAAGAGTGGGCAAGAATTGAACATCTTTTCCTCACAGTGTAAATCCATCCTCAATAAGGTAACCTTTTGTGACGCGCGCCGAACCACGGGAGGCCCCGAAGACCCGCTTTTAGGGCTTTCGAGAGAGGTTTATGAAAACTTGTAAGAAATTACAAGTGCATCAATTTTGGGCAACAAGGAGGTTTCTTGGAGTCGCCACCCAATAGAATATTGGGAAAGGTCTTCTAGACTCAGTGAGTCTAAGACAGCACTGCTATGTCTATTTTGGGCAAGCCGGAGGTGTCTTGGAGGCCCTACCCTAATGGAACATTAGGATGGCCCTCTCGCCTCGCACTTGGGCAAGCCAGAGGTGTCTCAGAGGCCCCGCCCTAATAGAACATTAGGATGGCCCTCTCATCTCGCGGAGCCTAGGACTATGCAAGTTGAGCCTTTTTCGGAACACAAGAGGTATCTTGGAGGCCCCACCCTAATAGAATATTGAGGTGGTCCTCTCGTCTCGTTGAGCCCAAAGACCGGAGATAGTTCAGGACTTTTCATTTATTCATATCTCAATTAAATTACAATTGAGTTTTGAATTTAAGATTTCATCCCTTTTCTCATACATTTAAATGTAATAATTAGAGCGCATATCAATCACATAATAAAACGGTAAAATAAAAGCAAAATTAAAATAAAGTAAAAAGAAATACAATAAATTACAATAAAACTAAGGGCGGAATACAACCTCCAATATAAAATAAATGTAAATCATACATAAAACGGGGTATTTATTAAGAGTGAGGACATTTGTCCTCACATGCATAGTTAAAGGAAATGATTTTAAAGTGGCAATTTATTTGGATGAAAACTAGGAAATTGGTCCCATTTTAATAGAAAAATCCAATTTATTTATAAAAATATTTTTGTGTGATTTTTAATTAAACATGCATAAAATAAATGATTTCATTAATAATTACATGACAAGTAAATTAAAATACAAATAAAGGAAAAATACTAAAAACAATAAAAATAATAACTCTTCGGATCTCCTCCTTTACTTGCAAATGTGCTCAAACAAGGAAAAATAAAGATTAAAACAAAAAAACACAAAATAAATTAATGTTCGCATTAAACCAAGAAAACTAATTAAACACATAAAATAATAAATGATAAATTAGAATAAATAAAATAAGCATTATGGATGACAAATAAATTAAATGACATATTAAAATAAATAGTATTAACATATTAATAAATTATCACAAATAAAAACACAAAATATGATAATAATAATAATAATAATAATAATAATAATAATAATAATAATAATAATAATAATAATAATAATAATAATAATAATAATAATAATAATGAATAAAAGAAAATAGATAATCAAATAAATAAAAATAACAAAGAAAAATGTCAAAAAGAATCAAATCTATATCTAAAATAACCTAAAATAAACAAATAAACAATAAATATAAAAAATCTACATGATTACTAATTAAATATGAACAAAAATAAATAAAAGGAAAATAAAATTAAGAGATTGAGTCTAGAATGTTTACCCTCAGATTTTGGATTCGATGGAATAGAGAAGATGATTGATTTCCTTGTTTTGAATCACAAAGTAGAAATAAAAATAATAAAAATTGTAATTTTATTCCAAAAGAAAATTGCTTAAAAAAATTAATTAAAATTGTAAAAAAATGGAAGAAAAAAAAATTTAATTCCTAAGAACAAAAAATTATTTTCTTTATTTCAAGAAATTATAATTGATAATAAAAGAAAACAAATCTCAAGAATAAAGAATGATTTTTTTTTTGTCTCAAGAAAAATTCTTGATTAAAAATTGGATTTTTAACCTTAAGAATTTTTATGTGGAGAAGAAAAAAAATGAAAAAAGTGTAAAGAGAATTGATAAGCAATTTGAATGTTAATTGTATAATAAATTGATAATAGAGAAAATAATGGTATTTATGCTAATGTCATGAAAATGGCAATAAGATTAAATGTAAGAAAAATAAATAAGTAATGATAGTATCAGTAACCATATGAAAAATGTCATGATAGTGTTAAAGAATTATTCTCACGGATTAGGAAAAACACGGATATGGAATTAAACATGTATAGTTAAGTAAAAGGAATAAATTGAATTTATTTTAATAATGACAATGGTTAAAATAATATTGATAATGATAATGAAATTATTGGAACTCTTTAACGAAATGATATGTCATGGAAAATGGACTAAACATTTAGGGTTATGTAATTAAAGTACTAATTATAAAGATTAAGGACTATGTAAAAGAATGAAAGTTAAGAGATAATATTAGTAACATAAATGTAAATTATAATAAATAGACATAAGAAATAAAAGTGATAATGTTAATGAATGATTGACCAAGTTATAGAATATTAAAAGAGATAAAATAAGATGAGATGAGATGAGATGAGATAAGATCAGATGAGATGAGATGAGATAGGATAAGGTTTAGATAATAAGGATTAAAATGAAATTTGACTTGAAAATAGTATGTTAAGGACTAAATGTGTAGCGCCCCAATACCCCTTAGAGGATATTGGAGTCGCTACGCACGCATACATACACATAACTATCATACACTTCAAACGAATACTATCAAATTGAAAAGATAAATATAACAATAATATTATTATTATAAAAAAAATTGGGTTGCACGTGTATATACAAATATAAACTTTAGTTCTTTATATTACATAAACATCCTTACAACGATTACACTTCATACACAAAATATTCTCTTTACATAACATTATACTGTTCTTTACAAAAAATAATATGACAACAAAAGAACACCAAGCTCTAACTCTTAGTGACCTACGGATGCACAACACATTACACCAAACCTGCATACCTACACGGGAAAATACCCGTGCTGACCGAAGGCTCGGTGGGGATATACAAAAGCAACAGACTTCTAATGAAGTCACAAACATCACACGATATGCATATCACTAGTACTCATGCTTATCATACATTAACATTCATTAACAAATACTCCAAATCAAGCATACAATTAACATGACTATAACATTTACATTAATCTCAACATACATATCATCTCTCTATTAGGCAAACATCATATACGATAAGTGATACGATATCACCACATTTATCCATATTCGAATACATATATATACATATCATTGCGTTTCTTATAAAGGCATAAACATATAATAGGCTCCATTACATCTCTTATACAATCAAAACATTCAATAGCCTGAATTCACATCGATGGTGGATATGGGTGCTTTGGATACTGACGAGCAGTATCAAATATCTGGAGACCGAAATCTCAAACATTTGGAGAATGAAGTCTCAAATCTCTAGATACCCAAAGGTAACAAACTCTAGACCCAATCGGGGCCACTGTGGCAGCTGCAAACTCTAACCCTTTATAGGCATGCTTATCTATCCACTACTATGACAATTCAGGCTTTCATATAAACTTTATTCACTAAACCTTATACTTTACATTTATTCAATTATCTTGTCAAACCACTACACATCTACTCCAATCACATATTAACTATACAAACTGTGATCATACATGCACATTTGTTCTTCTGACATGACAAAGCAATATATATTAATCATGCTCATATTCAGTCTACATACTCATATAGTACACACGAATATCTTAAACTCATATTGTATACTAAGCACACCTAAAACTCATTAAGCATAACATTTGTTCTCTTTATGTTAACACATTTCAACTTTCATATGCATAATCATTCATAATAAAATACAATATTTCATGTAAAACAGAACAATTAACATGGATTCATGGCTCTTAACTAGGTCGCGCTCGCGGCAGATGTCACCCTCGCGATAGAATGCCTAAATGACTTCTATTGTGCCCGCGATGAAGCTCGTGGTCGCGATAGAACACAACCTGGCAACTCAAGCCTACGGAGGACTCTGTCACTCTCGCAACCCTTATTGCACTTGTGACAGAGCCTGAACTTCGTGTTCAAACTCCCAACTTCACATTGTTAGTGTTAGCCCTAGCCCCAATACATTGTAATAAAACACTTTAGCTAATAAATGAGGCATTTGTTTTATCCATTGTATTCCTGTGCATGTCAATTGATAGAACTATCCAAGAATGTTGTTTCAGTTTAAGTTATCATGTGTGAGGCACATGGTTGTAAGACCTTGAAACAAATGAGACTTCATTCTAAATATCCTAGTCAGTCATTGTTATGGGAATAACAAATGAATTAAGACTAGTATGCTCTCTCTGATTAGTTGAGTTCTGTCTTACGGATCATAAGGACAAAAGTGTCAATCAGAGATCATAGATACATGTTTATAACATGGTATTTGGATACGATCCACACATGAGAACACTACATGGTACAAGTCATAAGTGTTCCTCATATGCAAGTTTTGTATCGGAGTTCTTAGACCTAAAATCTCTATGAAACTCTTTATGAATTACTGTGTACTTTGACATACACCTAACGTGCTCGTAACTGAGTGACAAGTATGGGTATGCTTGGGTATACATTGATTCATGTCAGAGAGCATGAGAGAAGTGAAGGGATTACCCCTCTCTATAAGAGAGAAAATATCATCGGCCACTTGATCAGTGAACTGAGAAGTGTATGGCCATACCGAGATGTAATAATGTGCAATCATTATTTATCTGAGAGTTCAGTGTCACTGGAATATCAAGAAAGGAATTAACTTACACATGAGGATGACTTGTTCCATGCCTTATGTTAATTCTGATATTTATGGGTAAGGGACTATACAAAATTGCATTAGGTCATCAAATGCCATTTGCATTTTCATTTAATTTGGAATGCTATAAATATCTTGCTAGAGAATATATATAGCCTTTGAATTAATTCATTAATTCAATTGCCAATATTAAATGGACCTATAGGATCGCACACAAAGCATTGGGCTTAAAATATTTAAATAAGGCATTGAGCATTAATTTGGGCTTTTAATAAAAGTCAAGCTAATGTATGTAATGGGTATTAAATTGCTATTGGACCTTGGTCCATGAGAGAGGAAGATTTCGGCCCACATGGTTTAATGTCAATTAATTTAATAATATTGATTAAGTTAATTGAGTATTAAATCCTAATTGAATTTTAAATTCAAAAGGGTTTAAATTAATGTTTGTTACTTATCTATAGGAAGTGCTTAAGGTTGAATAAACTACTTTTAGGTGGTAAAATTCGGAATAAACACTTGCCATAAGATGAGGATAAATATTGAAAAGAAAAACCCTAGTGAAAAGAGATAGTAGGCGTGAACTTCCCTCTCTCTCTCTCAAAAATCTTTTCTTGGCCGAAATACATAAGGAGAAGAATTCTTTCTTGCTTTCTTGTGTGATTAGGCATTAATAGCATCAAAAGAAAGTGCAAGATCAAAAAATCTTGTAGCTATAACCCTTGCCATTACAAAATACTTATATTGAGAGCTAGCATTCTCGGTTTTAAGCCTTGCTTGAAAGTGTGTGTGTGAGCATAGAGAGGATTGGCGCAAAGGCTATTCCTTGGCATTGGTGGTGAAGATCAAAGGTGGACAATATCATCTTAGTTGCTGGTCATCATCAAATTCATTTCGGAATAGGCATCTAAAATTGTAAGTTTTTAAAAACCCTAAAAGTGCATGTTTCGATTCTTGTCGTGGATTTGTTTGATGTGTATGATCGTTTTTCGATATTTTTCCGCTGTGTTATCTACATACACATACCATGACTTATTCCTTCACACATATCTCTAACATATACTTTTCTCATGCTTTCCTATATTCACATGCATGACTTCTATCATCAATCACATACGAATTCCAGCCAAAAAGGCCTTCACTCTCAATTAGGCAACCAAAGCCCTATCTGAATCAAATCTCCACTTGAATCGTTGCAAAAGCAAAGCTGAAACTGACTTCCTACTCAACGAATTAGTAACCACATTGGCTTTGCCCGGATGATAATCCAAAATGTAGTCATAATCCTTGAACAACTCTAACCATCGGCGTTGTCTCATATTTAACTCTTTCTGCGTGAGGAGATACTTTAAACTCTTACGATCCATGAAAATCCTACACTTCTCCCCATATAGATAATGCCGCCAAATCTTCAAAGTAAAGATCACAGCTGCCAACTCTAAATCGTGCGTCGGATAGTTCTTCTCATGAGGCTTCAACTGGCGAGACGCATAAGCCACAACTTTACCTTCTGGCATCAACACACATCCGAGTCCAACTCCCGAAGCATCGCTGTACATTACAAACTCCTTACCCGAGATGGGCTGAGTAAGTACAGGAGCTTCAACTAACAATCTCGTCATAGGAGCAGCAATGACTGAAAAATCCTTCACAAACCGACGATAATACCCTACCGAACCATGGAAACTTCTCACCTCAGGAACATTCCTAGGCGCTTTCCAATTCACAATCGCCTCAATCTTAGCTGGATCCACTTGAATACCCTTAGCTGACACAATGTGACCTAAGAAAGACACCTCTCGAAGCCAGAAATCACAGTTACTAAGCTTCGCAAAAAAATGATGTTCCCTCAAAACTTGCAGTACGAACCGAAATGCTCTTTATGCTCACTCTCATCCCTCGAATAAACCAAAATATCATCAATAAACACTACTACAAATTAGTCGAGATATGGCCTAAACACTCAGTTCATCAAATCCATAAAAGCCGCAGGTGCATTGGTCAAACCAAACGGCATCACAAGGAACTCATAATGGCCATACCGCATCCGAAAGGTAGTCTTAACCACATCCGCATCCTTAACTTGAAGCTGATAATAACCCAACCGAAGATCAATCTTAGAGAAGACACCCGCACCTCTAAGCTAATCAAACAAATCCTCGACTCTAGGCAAAGGATACTTGTTCTTCACTGTAACTTTATTAATTTGCCTATAGTCGATGCACATCCTCAAGGTACCATCCTTCTTCTTAACAAATAACACTGGTGCTCCCCATGGAGATATGCTGGGTCTAATAAACCCCTTATCCAATAACTCTTATAGCTGAGTCTTAAGTTCCCTCAACTCTACAGGAGCCATCCGATAGGGCGCTTTGGAAATGGGCGAAGTACCCGGCACTATCTCTATGGACAACTCCACCTCCCTCTCCGGAGGCAACCCGGGAAACTCACATGGAAACACAACCCCAAACTCCCTAACAACTGGGATATCCTTAATCTTAACCTAGTCATGCTTAGAATCCAACACCACTGCTAGAAACGCTTCACAACCCTTCCTCATGAACCTCTTAGCTTGCATAGCAGAAATCACATTGCTCAAAGAACTCGAACCCAAACCTTTAACCACAATAGAAAACTACTCTCTATCCCACAACACAACTATTTTCCTATGACAATCAACTATAGCCCGGTGCTTACTCAACCAATGCATGCCTAAGATCATATCAAATTTCCAAAAAGGCAACTCTATTAAATCCGCAGAAAATTCAACACCATAAACCAAAAGGGGACAATTCCTATACACTCTACTCACATTGATACTATGCCCTAAGGGACTGGTCACACAACCCTCATAATCTAGCTGATCAACATCATGCAACTTTTCAAATAACTTATTTGTACACAAATATGAGTGTGTGGAACCATGATCAATTAAAGCATAAATCTCAGTGTCAAAGAGTAGGAACTTACTAGCAATCACATCTAGGGCATCTTGCTCATCCCGAGCTCTCATAGCATATGCCCTAGCAGGAACCGTAAGAGGATGATCAGCCGATTCTGATGGAGCTCCCTCTCTAGGCCGACCACCTCGACCTCTATCTTGACTGGCTTGCGGTGCATTCGAACCCACTCTACTAGCCTCACACTCATCACCAGAAGTCTCACTCAACTTAGGACAGTTAGCCAAATAGTGCTCAGTGCTCCCACATTGGAAACAACCACCTTGGAGCCACCTACACTCACCTTGATGGCACCTGCTGTAGTGAGAACACTCAGGCAATGCCTTAGTCCTAATACCAGAACCACCTCTATCTGAACTCAAACTCATAGCAGAACCTTGCCTCCTGCCTCTCGAAGCTAGACCTAAAGAAGACTCATCCTGTGGGTTTCTAGACCTCTTACTCGAAGATGATGATGATCCTCCAAGAGAGGGATTCCTCCTCTGAGCTCTCTCCCTCAGAACTGACTCTGATCTCTCAGCCCGCACTGCTGCTTGCACTATCTGGTAGTAACCAATACCCGAAGAACTCATCAAGGAAACAAGCATCGCCCTTAAGGACTCATTCAAACCGGCCTCAAAATGCCTACACCTAAACTCCTCTATCAGAAGTCCCTGTAGAGCATACTTCGCAAGACGGTTGAACTCTTTCTTAAACTCAGAAACTGATATGGCTCTCTATTTCAGACTGAGAAACTGAGCCCACTTAGCATCCTTATAAGCCCTAGTCACATACTTACTATTAAACTCCTGCTCGAAAAACTCCCAAGTGACCGGGTCAGGAAACTGGCAATGCCTATGGACCAACTTCAACCAATCGTAGGCAGATCCCTGAAGCAATGCCACAATGCATTCTACTTACCTATCAGGAGGGCACGAATCTCGCCTAGTACTCGCTCTACCTTCTCTAACCATTTCTCAGCATACTCTGACTCATCCAGACTGGTCCCATAGAAGTCCTCTGCTCCAGCTTTCCTCATGCTCTCTAAAGGGGCTCTCAGAGCTGTCACTCTCTCTAAGACATGAGCCATGTCCTGAGAAATCTTCAATATTGCCTCAAAGGACATGGCTGTAGCCTTAGGCTAAACCCTAGGTGTTTGAGCCAAAATAGATACTGAAGGATCTACTGCTTGAGGATTCACACTCTCAGCGGACCCCTCAAGCGACCCACGCACCGAATCAGAATCAATCTAAAACAAACACAAAGACACCCGCATTAGCCAACACAGTCCCAAACATATATCTATGAACCACAACACCCAAAAAATGCCTAAACCTAGGCTCTGATACCAAAAACTATAATACACATACGCAGGAGAACCCATCCGCAGTGGAGTGAGAACCCGTATGAGCAAGGGTATCACTAAGCAAAACGATACAATAACATTCAACCACATATAATAAACATAGATATATACAGCAAAATTTAAAATTTTAAAACCAAACTGATCATTTACTCATAAATGGAATAATAATATTCATTACATAACTGTTCTGATATTACTAAAATAATTACATCTTTCAAACATACAAGGCGGAAGCTGAACAAAAGAATAATACAATGAGAGTTCACTATTACAAAAAGAATCATAATACAAAAAGCTAAGTCCTAACATCAATTCCCTCTATGTTGGCTTGACTTGCGGCGATTCTCCCAAAAGCTATACACCTTCCGCACCTGCACGGATGAAACACCCATACTAAGCGATAACGCTTAGTTGGGAAACAAACAACAATAATATGGACGGCCATTCACAATGGTCGTCAAGGCAGAATGCATACATAGTGGCATAAGCTGATAATCATATAAGATATAATCATAATTGAATCACATTCATAAGCATTCAAAGGCTCATAATCACATTCATATGCTAACTGATTCACATACTTATAATCATAGTCATTCGGATTCACATTCTGACAACACAATGAAGTATAACACCTGCTGACTCACAGTAGTGGATAACGAGTGAACGCATGGCGGTACCTTACGGGTACGAATCGAAAAGCAACATCACATTTTCTCATTCAAAAACATTATACAGAGGGGATCTTAAATAAGATCCAAACACGTTGAGGTTCGTGAGGAACAAAACAGGGACCTGATCAGGGTCCAAAATAGAACTGAGGGCTGCAGCTACTGAACTCTATTAGGCATGCCTAACTATCCACTAATCTGACTCTTGCAGGTCATGTATAATACAAATCACATTCGAAGCATAACATATTATTTATAATGAAGAACCATAAAATTTAGACATGCATAACACTACAAGAAAATAGGGTTTTAAAGACCAAAATTTAGTAAAGGGATAAAAATCCGGTAGTAAAAAGATAAAAGCAATGAAGGGAATTTAATCCGGTCGTTAAAACTTAAATTTTAGTATTATTTAACAAGGGGTATATTTTCGGTTGTTAAAAGCTTCAAAATCCGGTCGTAAAAAGACAAAATTAACGAAGGGATTTAATCCGGTGGTTAAAACTTTAATTTTATTGTTATTTAACGAAGGGTGTACTTTCGATCGTTAAAAAGTCTCGAAATCCTGTCGTTATTAACTTGAAACAAAATCAACCATTTTACCTCAAAAAAAAAACCTAAAATAACAAAATGTATTTTCCCATGTGCTAACTTCAAGTCCTCAGCTCTCCATGCCCCTCTCGCATTGCCCCCACCATCGCAAGCCACCAAGCGCTAGATCTGGTGTCGTCCCCCACCCGGCCACCGCTCGCCCCCACTCCGACGTCGCAAATCCGATCTCGCCGCTTTCGCTGTCTTGCTCGCTGTCAGTTCGCTGCCATCGCCCGTCGTAAATAAATAAATAGAAATTATTATCTGATTTAGCTTTAAAATCTTGTATTCCTCTTGAATCCACATCTCTGCTTTCAATTTAGAGTTTGGGTCAATTTTTCAGTTTTGATTTTCTTAATTTCATACGAAGTTAAAATTGTGCAGATCTTTTTCTATTCTTATTCCTTCCCCCTACCTCTATTCTTCTCTATAATTCGTTTCTGTATAATTTGTTATTCTTAATCAAATTAGAGAATGAATCAAATTAGTGAAGAGGTTTGCAAATTAGAGAATGAATCAAATTAGTGAAGAGGTTTGCAAATTGAGAATTTCCTGGACACATTCAAATCCTAGGAAGAGATTCTACAATTGCAAGGTTGGAAAGGTAAGTATATTTCATTGAACCTGTGAAATACTGATTGTATTTTTTTGGTCAAGGTCTAATTTTATAAATTGAAATGTAATTGCAGAAACACGGTGAGTATGGCTATGTCAATTGGTACATCTAAATAAGCTAAGAGATTGATTGGGGGGTTGTTGATTATACATTTACAGTTTAATGTTAGATTTGAATACATTATTAGTTAATTATACATTAACAGTTTAAAAACATTTGCCTTTATTTCTTTGCTTCTTCTCGGCTACTGCAATCATATACTTGTCTTGAATTTTCTCTTACTCTACCTCATCATATAAACAAGCCAAAACAAACTAACTTTTGCTCTTCAAAACAAACTAAATGCTTAAATGGTTACAGTAAGAACTTAAGTGCTTAAATTAGCAAGTACATATGGCTGCTTATGTATATTTTTTTTTATACGTTGTCATTTAATGTTCTTTTTAGATAATAATTTACTTATTGTGAAATGTATTTTAATCATTTTTAGAAAAAGTAAAATGCAAGTAATGGATTTCGTAAATTTAATAAGTATTTGATCTAAAGTAATAATATTTTGAATTGAAATTTATGTGGAAAAGTAAAATCATTAATTTATGGTTGACTTGGAGATGTGAAAAAGGAAAGGATTTGGAAAGCTGAAATATACAATTACTTGCAGGTTTTACTTAATTCTCTTGAGTTTGGTTTAAATAGAAACATGTTGGACTTGCATATTTTTGCTTGGTGTTGTTGTAAAGACTATCTATATTCAATTGTGGCAACTTCTAATTCCAATTCCAATTATCTCCTTTACCTTAAAAAATCAGCTTTCTTATGTTCATTCTTTTGTTTTGAACTTCTTGTAGAGTTATGATATATTGATAATACTCTTATCTTTCACAATCTTGACTCGCTCATCTTTGTCATTTCCTTTTTTTTAATAGGTTTGTGCAGCTTTTTTTTAGTTAATCGAATTTCGTCCATCATTCCTAGAGGTGGTTTACTTATTTAACTTTTAGTCTCGTGCCAAGTTCTTTCATATTATATTTTGATTATATTTCATATTCTATTCTTTTCCTTTTGTCAAATTTGAGTTTCCTTTGTGCTGGGTCCATGACAGTATAGTTAAATTTTATGTCATTGTAATTGAATATATTCTGTAAGTCAACAAGGATAGTGATGATGAAGTAGCTCTTCAAGCCTGTGAATTCTGGTAATCCTCCATTTCCTCAACAAGATATATTGAACAACATATAGTTGGTGCTCTGATTCTTATGTTGGAGATTGGCTATAAACACTTTTGTACTAGGATAAGAAATTTTATTGGCTTAGGAATCTGTTGTGTTGTATTGATTATCACACACATTTGGCTTTTCTATTTCAATCCTTTTTTCCCCTTCCTTTGTAATATGATTTAGGATAGTCACTTTTTTTTTATCTTGGCTGATTACTTGCTTATTGCCTAAAATGTAGTCGAATAACTTATTAGTAATCAAATTTTGAGTCAGATGCTGAGCATCTGATAAACAGTTGATAACTTCAATATAGTACTTAGTTTTGATGGTGTTTTCATATGATTTTTGGGTGTTTAGTTGTGTTTTTGTGTCATGTTTTGTTTCCTTTAGGTTAATTTTACTAATCTTAGTCAAATTGGAATTTCGATGCATTATAGATAGTTTTTGATGGAATTTGATTTGTCTTTGCAAGTGTGGTTCTAGGTACCTCACGGTCATAATGAAACTCATTGTGACCGTGACATAAAGAGAAATTGAAGACAGGAGCAGACTTAGAGGGGTCACGGTCATAATGAATTTCATTGTGACCGTGACATAGCAAACCTTTGGACAGAATGCAAGTATGAAGCATGTCACGGTGGCAATCTATTTCATTGTCACCGTGACATGAAAATCATTGAGGCAGAATTAGAGCAGCACGCACCTCATGGTGGCAACAAAGTTCATTGTCACCGTGACATAATTTTTCCTGGATAGAAGCAAAAATTCAAGACCTCACGGTGACAAGGAAATTCATTATCACCGTGACCCCTCTCCTGTGCGCAAAGGCAAATTAACGATCTCGATACCTCACGGTGACAATGAATTTCATTGTCACCGTGACCACTCTGAGACTATTTAAACGGAATTTTCTGTTTGGCTAGGGTTCCGAATTTTTGGAGAGTAGCTTTCATATCAGTTTTGCGATTGAGAATTTTCTAAGTTTTTTTGCTATTCTAATTTTAGTTTTCGAATCTTTGTCTTTAGTTTTGAATTAGAAATCAAGAATATTTCATTAGATCCATAGAGTTTAATTTGAATAGAGATTTTAATTTGGGTTTCCAGAATTTTAAATTAATTCTCCATTGAAGATTCAAAGAAGAAGATCGAAGAAAGTGGGATTCAACCGGGATTTCTACCTCAATGAATTTCTGGGTTTATTCTTTCCTTTATTCTTTTGATTTTGTAATGGATCGTGAGTAGTCTTTTAGTTGTTTGGGGGATCTCTAAATCCCCAATCCTTGATGTGAATTCTGAACATATTTTGATATTCGATATATGAATGAAGGGTTTATTTCACTGGTTCTTATTGTCAAATCATGAGATGTATATTTTCAAGTTAATTTCCTATTTTGATGAATGATTTAATTCATGTATCTTAATTGGTTATTGAATTGTATGATTGAATGTCATGATCAATTATCTTCAGATTTTCTGTCATGTTTACTGTATCATTTGGACTGCTCCGGAATGGGAATCTAGATATGCAGGTTTTCATGGTTTAAGATTGGAGTGAGGAGTGAAATAGTTAGGTTTTGGGTTGTTTGGCTCCGGAATGGGAAAGCAAACCAAACTTAGGATTTTAGACCCGTGCTTAGGCTAGTTGTATGGCTTGCTCCAGAATGGGACGTCATGTAATTAGAGTAGCTTGCTCCGGAATGGGACGCTTGGGTTAAGAGGGTTATCCCGATTTTGTTCATATATGTTTCCTTTATGTGTTTTGATTCATATTTTGGTATGGGGTGGATGAGTGAACCTGAGCAACGCTTGTCTATTTTGAATTCTTATATTGTTATTTTTTCCATCATTTTATTTCTTGCAATTATTGCTGTCAATTTAATTTGATTAATTCTGTTTGTTTATTTTGGTTACTTAAATTTTTTATTTTTAATCAATAGTTAACTCAATCAATTCAAACAATTGGGAATTCTTTAGCATACACTTGATTTTCATTGCTTGCACACACAATCCCTTGGGTACGATAATTCGGGGTCTTAAATATACCCCACTGTATTACTTGCCGATTTAGTACACTTGCTGAGGTCGTTTCAAGTTTTTGGCGCCGTTGCCGGGGATTGGCGTTGTTTGTGAGTTTTGATTTTTATTTGTATGTGTTTTTCTTTTGCTTATTTATTTTATTTTATTTTTATTCTTTGTAGGTAGTTGTGGTGCATGAGCAGATTGAGACAAGAACAAATAGTACCCTACGACCCTGAAATCAAGAGGACTTTACATCTGCGAAGGAGAGCCAACAGAGATAACAATATGGAAAACAATCCTCCTATTGATGAATTTTCTCCCGAGAACAAACAAGTGCCGAGGTCACAGCAAGAGAATCCGCCAATATACAGAGAAGAGGGCCCTAGGCAGAGAACGATAAGGAACTATGCTGTACCGAGATGGAATGAGGATCATCGGACAATTGTACTACCACAGGGAGTACAGTTTGAACTTAAGCCAGCAACCATTTATATGGTACAGAGGAACCAGTTTTCGGGTTCTTAAGTGGAAGATCCTGCGCAGCACTTGGATATATTTTTGGAGGTTAGTAATACGGTCCAGATTCCAGGAGTGACATCTGATTCGGTAAGATTAAAGTTGTTTCCTTTCACTTTGATTGGAAAAGCAAGAGAATGGCTGCAAATGTTACCGAGACAGTCAATCAGATCATGGGACCAGTTACAAGAGAGGTTTTTGATGAGATTTTTCCCTCCTACAAAGACTGCGAACATCCGCAATAGTATTCTGGGTTTAGTCAGATGGTTGAGGAGCCTTTTCATGAGGCTTGGGAAAGATTTAGGAGATTATTGAGAAGCTTTCCACATCATGAGATAGCAATCTACCATCTAATGACCATATTCTATTCTGGGGTTACACCACAGATGAAATCTCTTTTGGATGCATCATCCGGAGGTTCATTCATGAATAGGTTACCAGAGGAAGCTTTTCATCTGCTTGATGAAATGGCAGCGAATGGTGCTCAATGGGCTAATCCTAGATTGGTTCCGAAGAGGCAAGGAATACATATTGTCGATGAGGTGTTAATGCTGAAGGCAAAAATTGAGTCAATGCGGAAGGAGATGAGTGGTCTGAAGGTGAAAAATGTAGCTTCTATTGCTCAAGAGAGTGGATGGTACGAAAATGGGCAATATGGTCAAGAGAATGAAGCAATGGGAGATGTAAATGCTGTAGGAGATTATAGAAGAAATGACCCCTACAGTAATACATATAATCCGGATTAGAGAAATCATCCAAACTTCTCTTGGAAGGATGGAAATCAAAATGCTTCATCCTCTAATTCACAGGTAAGAGCTCCCTTCAACCAAAACACTCATCACAACCAAGGGCAGTTATACCAACCTCCAATATCCACTCAGTATCAAACACCATATCCTCCCCATCACAACCAAGGATAAGGTTTTAACTAATCGCAAGCTCAACCATACCACCCACCGGGATACCAACCGAGGCCACCTGTGCAAGAAAAGAAACCAAACCTTGAAGATATGTTGGCGACTTTCATAAACAGTCGACAACAGTTTGTGAATAGCCAGCAACAGTTTATGGCCAATCAAGAAACAAGGTGGAAATCTCAAGAGCAGTGGAACCGGAACCAAGATGCTTCCATGAGAAATTTAGAAACTCAGGTGGGACAACTTGCAAATTCTATATCTCAAAGGCAACCAGGAACGTTTCCCTCAAATGTGGACTGGAATCCAAAGGAAGAAGCGAAAGCAATCACACTGAGAAGTGGCAAGGAAGTGGTACCGAGAGAGGACCAAGGTAAAAATTCTTCATCATCAGAAAAGGAGGAGCCGACACGGATGGTAAGTAACTCTAATTCTAGGGTAGAGGTTAATGAGAAAGCCCCTAAAAATGATAAGGGTAAGGGTCTAGTGAATCCTAAAATAGAGGATCTTGATATTAATAGACTGCCATTTCCTGCTGTGGCTAGACAGGAAAAGAAAAATGAGCACAAGGCTAGGTTTCTAGAGATGTTTAAGAAACTGCACATAAATTTACCATTCGCTGAAGCTTTAGCTCACATGTCTAACTATGGTAAATTCATGAAAGAATTATGTTCTAATAAAAAGAAATTAGAAGGGCATGGAACTGTGCAGCTCACAGAAAATTGCAGTGCTATAATCATGAACAAGATCCCTGAAAAACTGGAGGATCCAAGTAGTTTCACTTTACCCTATGAAATCGGTGAGGATTTTTATGGAAATGCTTTGTGTGATTTGGGTGCTAGCATAAGTTTGATGCCTTATTCTATTTGCAGGAAGCTTAATCTTGGGGAGCTCAAGGAGACAAGAATGAGACTCCAACTTGCAGATAGGTCAGTGAGGAGACCCAAAGGAGTGATTGAGGATTTGTTAGTGAAGGTGGGGAAATTTATTTTCCCAGTGGATTTTGTAGTGATGGAGATGGAAGAGGACCGCAAGGTACCACTCATTGTGGGTAGGCAGTTTTTAAATACAGCCAAGGCGTTGATAGATGTACATGGGCAAACGGTAACCCTAAGGTTCAATGATGAGGAGTTGGTGGTGGACATGAATAAGGCTCAAAAGTATCCATCTGGTGATATGGAGGAGTCTGTTTATTTTGTGGATGAAATAGATGAGTGTATAGAGGAGGTGTAGGAAAAAGTGTTGGGAGCTGATCCAGTGAATGTGAATTTGATACATTCATTGGAGGACGGAGAGATGGAAGAAGAGATGAAGGGAAAATCGATAGCAGCCATGGAAATAGAAAAAGAAGAAGAGGAATTACAGCAGGAAGAGCTTAATCCAAAAAAGAGGGATTTAAATTCTGAACTTAAACCTCTTTCTTCTCATTTGAAATATGTGTTTTTAGAAACTGAGAAAAAACCAGTAATTATCTCTTCTTTGTTAACAGATGTTGAAGAGAAGATGTTGCTTGAGGTGCTGAAAAGGCACAAGGGTGCCATTGGATGGGAGACCTCAGATTTGAAGGGAATTGACCCTAGTTACTGCACACACCGAATTCCGATGGAGGAGGAATGCAAGCCGGTAGCTCAGCCTCAAAGGCGACTCCATCCGGCAATGCAAGAGGTGATAAAGAAGGAGGTACTTAAACTCCTTGACTCAGGTATTATCTACCCTATCTCTGACAATAAATGGGTTAGTCCAGTGCAGTGTGTGCCTAAGAAGGGGGGAATGACGGTGGTAAAAAATGAGCTGAATGAATTGATTCCAACCTGTATTGTTACGGGTTAGAGAGTCTGTATTGATTTTAGAAGTCTAAACAATGCCACTAGAAAGGACCATTTCCCCTTGCCATTTATTGACCAAATGTTAGAAAGGTTAGCAGGCAATAGATTTTACTGTTTTTTAGATGGGTACTCGGGATATTTGCAAATCCCTATAGCCCCTGAAGATCAAGAGAAAACAACTTTTACCTGCCCTTATAGCACATTGGCCTATAGGAGAATGCCTTTCGGATTATGTAATGCACCGGCTACGTTTCAGCGGTGTATGATGGCTATTTTCCATGACTTCATAGAGAAATTTATGGAGGTATTCATGGATGACTTCACTATATATGGGGCTGACTTTGAGAGCTGTTTAGAGCATCTCGATTTAGTGTTAGGGAGGTGTGAAAAAACCAACCTAGTTTTAAATTGGGAAAAATGCCACTTTATGGTGAGAGAGGGCATTGTGCTTGGGCACAAAATTTCTGAACAAGGGATAGAGGTTGATAAGGCCAAGGTGGAGGTAATAGAAAAGTTGCCACCCCCGACTAGTGTGAAGGGCATTAGGAGTTTCCTCGGACATGCAGGTTTTTACCTCCGTTTTATCAAAGATTTTTCAAAAATTGCTAAACCCTTGTCCAATTTGCTTATGAAAGATGCTCCTTTTAATTTTGATAGTGAATGCATGCTAGCTTTTGAGACTTTGAAGCAACGGCTCATTTTAGCCCCGGTGATTATATCTCCGGATTGGAATCTGCCATTTGAATTAATGTGTGATGCTAGTGATTATGCAGTTGGAGCAGTGCTTGGACAGCGGCGGGATAAAATATTTTGTGCAGTTTATTATGCCAGTCATACTTTGACAGGAGCACAGGTTAATTATATCACCACTGAGAAAGAGCTTCTCGCGATTGTTTATGCTTTTGAGAAGTTCAGGCCGTATTTGCTGGGTGCAAAAATCGTGGTGTGGTCAGACCATGCAGCTTTGAGGCATTTGTTTGCCAAGAAAGAATCCAAGCTGAGGCTGATTAGATGGGTGCTTCTATTGCAAGAATTTGATTTGGAGATCAAGGACAAAAAGGGGGCAGAAAATTTTGTGGTAGATCATTTGTCAATATTAGAGAATGATCATATTGAGAAAGGGGAAATTCTAGATTTATTCCCTGATGAGCAGATTTGTGCTTTATTTGCATGTGAAAGTTTTATCCCTTGTTTTGCTAATGTGGCGAATTTTCTTGCAGGAGGTTTTATGCTGAGGGATTTTACATGGCAGCAAAGGAAGAAGCTGCGAGCCGATGCCAAACATTACATTTGGGATGACCCATACCTATTTCGCTTGTGTGCAGATCAAGTTCTAAGGAGATGCATCTCAGATGAGGAGAAGGGAGAGATTATCATAGCTTGTCACAGCGGAGAAGCTGGTGGACACCATGCGCCAAATAGAACGGTATCCAAAATTCTATCCTCTAGTTTTTATTGGCCTACTATGTTTAAAGATGTGCAATTCTTTGTGAAAACGTGTGATAGATGCCAAAGGGTAGGAAATATTTCTGAGAGAGATGAGATGCCCTTGACTAATATGCTAGAGGTAGAACTGTTCGATGTGTGGGGAATAGACTTTATGGGACCTTTTCCGGTATCATACGGGTTTGAATATATTCTAGTGGCAGTTGATTATGTGAGTAAATGGGTAGAAGCTGTCACCACTAGAACTTCTGATGCAAAGGTTGTTTTAGAATTTTTGAGAAAAAATATATTCACTCGGTATGGAGCCCCTAGAGCCATTATTAGCGATGGTGGTAAGCATTTCGTTAACCACCAATTTAAGGCTTTATTGAAAAAATTTGGAGTTAGGCATAAGGTCACGACCCCTTATCATGCTCAAGCTAATGGTCAGGTTGAAGTGTCAAACCGGGAGTTAAAGGCCATTTTAGAAAAGACGGTCAATGCATCTAGAAAAGATTGGTACCTTAAGTTGGATGATGCTCTATGGGCTTATAGGACATCATTTAAGACACCAATAGGGATGTCCCCTTTTAGGTTGGTTTATGGGAAGTCCTGTCACCTCCCAGTGGAATTAGAGCATAAGGCTTATTGGGCTACCAAATTTTTAAATTTTGACCTTGAGAATGCAGGAAAGTGCAGGGCCTTACAGCTGACTGACTTAGAGGAGCACCGATATTGGGCATATGATCATGCCATAAAATACAAAGACAATACCAAGAAGTGGCATGATCGAAAGCTGGTAAGGAAAGAACTTGTACCTGGAATGAGAGTACTCCTTTATGATAGCAGGTTGCGGTTATTTCCCGGAAAGTTGAAATCGCGATGGAAGGGACCCTATGAGGTTGTGGCAGTTGACAAGTTTGGAGTGGTGAATTGAGGCACCCGAGGTTTGAGAATGAATTCAAGGTGAATGGACATCGTGTGAAGCCTTACTTTGAGTCTACATTTGATAGTGCTTCCGCGATTGTCACTCTTGCAGATCCTTGACGGTATTTAAAAGTCCAGCTGCGAACTTGTTAAATGCAGAACTTCTTCTTAACTTTGTAGGTAGTTAGTTTTGTTTAGTTTTGACATATTTGTGTTTATTCATGAAACTATGTTTTGTTGGAGAGTTTTCAAAGTAGTAGTAGCTAGAAATTTAGAGAGATTGATGACATTTTTTGCAAGTGTGCAGGTGGTCACGGTGACAATTAAATTCATTATGACCGTGACCAAAGGAAGTTACATTCTGGATTCTAGTTGGTGCATATGTCAAAGTGACAATGACTTCATTGTGACCGTGACCATCGGATAAGTAACTTCTATTTTGAGGTGTGCACATGTCACGGTGACAATGAAATTCATTGTCACCGTGAGGTCAGGTGAGTTACATTCTGATTTCAAATTGGGTTATGTGACGGTGACAATGAAATTCATTGTGACCGTGACATGAGGCACATTCATTTCTGTTTTCAAAATGATTTCTGTCACGGTGACAATGAAACTCATTGTGACCTTGACATAATGCACATTCAATTCTATTTTCAACATAGGTTATGTCACGGTGACAATGAAACTCATTGTCACCGTGACCTCATGGTGGTTCAATTCTGGATTGAAGTTTTTGGGTATAATACGGTGACAATGAAATTCATTGTAACCGTGACCCCAATAAAACATCTTTTAAAATCCCAGTTTTCCATTCGTTATTTCTCACTTTCCCACAACTCATTCACTCTCACCGTGCATTATTTGTTCTTCTCTGCCTTCTCTGTGTTCTTTTCTCTCTTTTAGGCTACCATTCCGGATAATCTACAACAAGTAAGTAATTTTCTCTTTCTTTTACTTTAATTTTAATTTTGTTTTTCTCCTCCTCTCGTCCCCTGTTCTTATTCGTTATCCCTTGCTATGCGTTTCTTGGTCGCTTTGTCTGAAAATTTCGTGTTGTTCTCTGTTATTGCTTTGAAATCTTGATGTGAATCCCCTTAATTCTTACTTTCCTTCTTAATTTTGATCCTTACTTCTGACCGTGACTGAGTGGGAAGTAGGAATTTAGGGCGTAAATGGTGCACAACTTGGGTTGATGATTTTACTCAAATTTTGGATTGGACTTGAATTTTATTGATCTTAAACTATTTGTTATGCATTGTATTGTTGTTGATTGCCAATTTGGGGGGTTGTTAGTACCGTTGGTTTTCAATTCTAGTGCGCTTAAACGCTTGCTTACCAAGTGCTTGATAAAATGTCTCTATGAACTGATTTTCCAGATTTGGCCATTTTTAACATTTTGAAATGCAGAGTTTTCTTTACCCTTATGTTTAACTATGCTTTAAGGTTGTCATTGCACACTTTAAACCTAATTATGGGTTGATATCACTTTGTTAAAATCAAGCCCAGTTGGAAGATGAATAGGTTTGGGTAGGATGAATTGGTTATTAATGAGTGAAGTTGTAGCCATTGTTTGTTTAAACTTACATTGTTATTGAAATTGGCTGATTGCTTTCGTGCAGTGGCTCCAAAAAGAAAAAGCACTGCTCTAGCTTCTAACTCTGCCAGCCAACCCCCCAGCGCAGATTCAATGGACATTTCTAAGGTGCCAGCCTGGGTTCCAGGTGCTAAAAAGGTTCCGTATGCTCAATTCACCAAATGCTCGTACATCCCAACGAGCTATTTGGATTTTGGATTGTTGGATAAACTAGGAATAAAAAATGAAGTCCAGCAGCTTATCGCCCACATTGGCTGGGAGCGGGTTTTCATGCTTAATGAGAAAGTTTATCCGACTTTGACAAGAGACTTTGTGTCCACTATCACTTGTAGACTAGGCCGCGATCTCATCAATGATCCAGGTTCTGTTTCGTTCGTTTTGGACACTATAGAGTATATCACTTTTCATGAATTTTTCAAGTATCTTGGTTTTCCACACCTAGTGCCGGATTGTTATGATGATTACTCTAAAGAAGGTGCGTGGGCGATAATTCGAGACACTGTGACTGCCACACAGTATGTCTTAGGCAAAACTAAGGCGCATCATTTGAACAGCCACATTCTGCGGATCCTCCATCGATTTTTTTCATTATCTATGTTAAGCCATGCAGATTCAGCGGGCCAAGTAAACTTACCGGAAGCCCTGTTTCTCACGTGTATGATCCAGGGTGTCCGAATAAATAGCGCCACTCATTTCTGGCACAAATTGGAGGAGATGCAATGGAAAATGAAAAAGGTGAAAAAAATCGCACTTGGTGGATATGTCACTGCTATAGCTAAGCGTGTCTGTCATCCCTTTAAGAAGTATAAATCATTGCCTTCCATTGCTACCATTGATCAGAAGATGCTCACAAATATGAAGGTTGTAGTGAAGGATGTGACAATAGCTGACGGCTTTCAGTTGTCCACTCGTGACAAGTATTTGCACGGCGTCGAGCGCAGTTTGGGAGGCTTGCCACGCGAGAACGAGGAGGATCCTGAGGCACCAGCTCCCCCAGCCCCTGAGCACCAGCAGTTTTCTTCCGCGTAGTATGACGCGATTGTGGAGCGCATGGACACCATAGCCACATCTGTGGACACTATCTCTGCGTCTCAGGCTGACATTCAGTCCCAGATGGACCAGATGCTCTTGGCCTTTTCCTCCTGGTCTGCTCGATTTGATGCCCAGTTTCCACCGCCACCACCTCCAGAGAATTAATCAGTGAGACTTATTATCTTTTGTTTTTTTTTTATATGTTAACTGTGGTTTGTAATTATTTTTAACTTGCTGAGGACAGCAAGGTATTAAGTGGGGGGTAGAAGGAGTAACTCCATCCAACAGCTTAATATGTAAATAATTACTTTATTGTTTTTATGTTTTTGCATGTTTGATGTTTTATTTTAATTGTATTCGCTTATTTTATTGTGTTTCAATTATTTGAGTATTTAATTGTGGCTGTTAGAATTTTTCCTATCTTAGTTTGGCTGGCTCTTAGTTATTCCTGTTGTGAATGTTTTGAACTTTAGTTTGAGAATGGTTTATCTTAAAAATTGATCATAGCAAATGAGTAGTTGGAAGTTTTGGAAACAAATTAATCTAAATCAGTTATATATCTTGTAATTTCCAATCTTTTCTTCACTATAGGCTTGTTTGTAAAAATTTGAAAAATCCAGTGCGTAAGAGTTTTTGAGTGAAGGAATTTTAGGATAGTTAGAACCTTCCTCATCACCCTTCAAAATATCATAACAACTCAAGCAAGTTTAGGACATGATTTAGGCAATTTCTTGTTTTGGTAACCATTTTAAATAGCTTTTAACCTACCTGTTTACTTCATTTCCATTGCTAGCCCCGTTGAGTTGATTTAGTATGCTAAAAGCGTACTATGCATTTTTCTTTGTTACACTATTATTTTACCATTTAACCTAAATGTCTTTGACTATCCTTTTTAAGAATTAGCCACTTTAGGATTGGGTTGGAATAACATTGAAAGTTGAATTAGGGTATTTATTGTGAAAATAGTGTGGGAGTGAGAAGAATTGTGAAACTTTGGGGTGTTGTCTATTATATCGTTTAAGTTCCCTTTAATGGAGTCAAATTTATGGTAGGAAAATAGAGGTTTTGGGTATATCATCATATTTCAAAAAAAATAAAAAAAAATAATAAAAAATAAAAAAAAGGAAGAGAAAAAAGAGAAAAGAAAAGGAAAAGAAGTTGATTGATTATTGTTAATCTTGGAGTTAGTTGATTATAGAAAAATTCGAGTGTGGGGTACCCTTAATTAGAAGATGACGTATTCAGATTCATGGATATTTGAGTTTGAAAGAGAAATTCATTAAGAAAGCTCATCACTTTGTTTTCTTGAGGTTTAATGCATTTCATGTTTGGGGAAGTTAGACGACCTTTGGCAACTATGAGTAAATTGAAGGTAAGTCATGGAAATTTTTGTTCAGTTTGGATAGTGGAATTATAGGTAGAGTGGCTGACTCTTTATTTGATTTCCCTTACTTTTCTTGTTAGCCAATACCCTAACCCAACATTACAACCTTGGGATAAGTTCTAATGATTATGCTCTTAGCTTGAGTTGTTTAGTGGAATGACCCTTGCGGTTCCGGTGCTAAAGGAGAGGCTTATGGTTATCCTGAGTTTTAAGTGCGAAACCTGTATTCAAAATTTATTTGCATATTCTTTTTCTTTGCTCAATTGCTGGAATGCAGTGGTTATTTTGTTTTGAAAAGAGAAAATTTGTTTTGAGCCTAGCACACACACACGTGAAATTACTTGATATAAATTGATTTGAGAATTTGTAACTAAGGCCCCTCTGCTTGGTGGTAAGACTGTTGTTAAGTTTTCGTATTCCGAGTTAGAGTTTGAAATTTCAGGAATGTGGATAATTCATTTACTCGAGGATGAGCAAAGTCCAAGTGTGGGGTATTTTGATAACTTCAATATAGTACTTAGTTTTGATGGTGTTTTCATATGATTTTCGGGTGTTTAGTTGTGTTTTTGTGTCAAGTTTTGTTTCCTTTAGGTTAATTTTACTAATCTTAGTCAAATTGGAATTTTGATGCATTATAGATAGTTTTTGATGGAATTTGATTTGTCTTTGCAGGTGTGGTTCTAGGTACCTCACGGTCACAATGAAACTCATTGTGACCGTGATATAAAGAGAAATTGAAGATAGGAGCAGACTTAGAGGGGTCACAGTCACAATGAATTTCATTGTGACTGTGACATAGCAAACCTTTGGACAGAATGCAAGTATGAAGCATGTCACGGTAGCAATCTATTTCATTGTCACCGTGACATGAAAATCATTAAGGCAGAATCAGATCAGCATTCACCTCACGGTGGCAACAAAGTTCATTGTCACCGTGACATAATTTTTCCTGGACAGAAGCAAAAATTGAAGACCTCACGGTGACAATGAAATTCATTGTCACCGTGACCCCTCTCTTGTGCGCAAAGGCAAATTAACGATCTCGACACCTCACGGTGACAATGAATTTCATTGTCACCGTGACCACTCTGAGACTATTTAAACGCAATTTTCTGTTTGGCTAGGGTTCCGAATTTTTGGAGAGTAGCTTTCATATCAGTTTTGCGATTGAGAATTTTCTAAGTTTTTCTGCTATTCTAATTTTAGTTTTCGAATCTTTGTCTTTAGTTTTGAATTAGAAATCAAGAATATTTCATTAGATCCATAGAGTTTAATTTGAATAGAGTTTTTAATTTGAGTTTCCAGAATTTTAAATTAATTCTCCATTGAAGATTCAAAGAAGAAGATCGAAGAACGTGGGATTCAACCGGGATTTCTACCTCAATGAATTTCTGGGTTTATTCTTTCCTTTATTCTTTTGATTTTGTAATGGATCGTGAGTAGTCTTTTAGTTGTTTGGGGGATCTCTAAATCCCCTATCCTTGATGTGAATTCTAAACATATTTTGATATTCGATATATGAATGAAGGGTTTATTTCACTTGTTCTTATTGTCAAATCATGAGATGTATATTTTCAAGTTAATTTCCTGTTTTGATGAATGATTTAATTCATGTATCTTAATTGGTTATTGAATTGTATGATTGAATGTCATGATCAATTATCTTCAGATTTTCTGTCATGTTTGCTGTATCATTTGGACTGCTCCGGAATGGGAATCTAGATATGTAGGTTTTCATGGTTTAAGATTGGAGTGAGGAGTGAAATAGTTAGGTTTTGGGTTGTTTGGCTCCGGAATGCGAAAGCAAACCAAACTTAGGATTTTAGACCCGTGCTTAGGCTAGTTGTATGACTTGCTCTGGAATGGGACATCATGTAATTAGAGTAGCTTGCTCCGGAATGGGACGCTTGGGTTAAGAGGGTTATCCCGATTTCGTTCATATATGTTTCCTTTATGTGTTTTGATTCATATTTGGGTATGGGGTGGATGAGTGAACCTGAGCAACGCTTGTCTATTTTGAATTCTTATATTGTTATTTTTTCCATCATTTTATTTCTTGCAATTATTGCTGTCAATTTAATTTGATTAATTCTGTTTGTTTATTTTGGTTGCTTAAATTTTTTGTTTTTAATCAATAGTTAACTCAATCAATTCAAACAATTGGGAATTCTTTAGCATACACTTGATTTTCATTTCTTGCACACACAATCCCTTGGGTATGATAATTCGGGGTCTTAAATATATCCCACTGTATTACTTGCCGATTCAGTACACTTGCTGAGGTCGTGTCAATAGTTAATAAATTTGTCTGCATCAGTTTGTATGTTAATTGATTTCTTTACTGCTATTATGTCATGGCAGATCTAATCACTCATCTCTCCTTCTTTTATTAATTTCGTTTAGCGTTTAAATTCTTAACTATGTATACTACGTACAGCTCTTAATTTGTTGCTTGTTTTCGCCATTTTATTAATATATTAAGACTTTTGTTGTTCAACAGTTTGCAATGTGCATATTTTATAAGAACAAATTATATTCCCAAAATAAAACTATTATCTGAATTTCTTGTTTTGTTTCTCAGGTCACAGAAATGAGAGTGCATATGGATTGTGCTGGCTGCGAGACCAAAATAAAGAAGGCTCTTCATAACTTAGATGGTATTATTTTATTTCTTTTACTTACAATTCTCTGTTTTCCCTTTATATACATATAGAATATTCTTCCTACTGAAATAATGATCCAGATTAATAACTACCAATTAACTTAGACCTAAATATACTTATTTCTGCATGTATTCGACATGTTAATTTAGACTTAAGTCTATTTTCTTCAACACTGCTAAAGCTCATTGTCATAAAAAAATAAACACTTTGTTTTAGATAGAAACTCCAACTGGAAGAGTGACAAAACAAACACAAAGCACATGTATATGGTACTAAGAAACCACCTTCATGCAGAAGAAGCTGATTTATGCATAGTATCTGCGTGAATGTGACTGTAACATGCATTGCCTTGGGTGTGTTTACTAATTTCACCTTTTATGGTTTTCCTGCAATTGAGAATTGCATTTTCTCTACAAGTTTTCTAAGAATTGTAGCTCAAGCCAGTGCTATCAAATTATCACCTTGTTACATGTTGTATTATCCTGATAGTCTGAAAAAAAATTTTCTTGTTTTCGTGATTTCTAAGTTTGTTGCATCTAAATAAAATCATGATATGTCAAAATCAAGATAATTATCATTATTACTTTAGTTTAAGCACAACTATTAATCTCTTTGTTACAAATGATTTAAGAATTGGTGGATGGGGTTGGCAGTGATAGGAAGAAGAGGGAGCAGTAGGGTGGTGATATGCAACATGGAGAAGAAGGCAGAAGCAAAAAGAGAAGAGAAGAAGAGCATCATGGTGGCATTAATGCTGGCAGCAGCTTCAGCAATGGGAACAGCAATAGGGCTAGCCATGACATTGATTATGCATTCTTATGAAGAGTTTAGGTGAATAAAAAAGTGTATATATATAGGTTTTGTTTTTCTAAACAAACTTGTATAGGTGAATAAAAAGTGTATATATATAGGTTTTGTTTTTCTAAACAAACTTGTATATGACAAATAGAATGTCAAACAATTTCGAAATATTGTTATATTTTGTAATTGGTATTTTGTAATATATAAATATACTATTTATTATAATTTTGGATATATATGTGTGTGTGAATGATGTGTACAGTTAATATTCAAATAAAATATTTTATTTATTTTGAAAATTTATTATTAATGACCAAATTTTGTTTCAACGAAAAAAATATGGTCACTAAAATGAGTCTTTAACGACGGGACTTCCATTCGTTAAAAGTAAATACAATCAGTGAAGGGAAAATTCGGTTGTTAAAAGATATCTTCAACGATCGGAATTCCCTTCGTTAAAAGTGAACACAATCAGCGAACGGAAAATCCGGTCGTTAAAAATCAGTATTTAACGACTGGAAACATTCTGGTCGTTAAAGGCATTAACGACCGGATTCAAAATCCGGTCGTCTATACCTTTAACGAAGGGGCTTTTACCGACCGGATTTTTCGGTCGTTATTGGTCTTTAACGGCCGGATTTTGACTTTTAACGACCGGATTTCCTTTCGTTAAAGGTCATTTTTCTTGTAGTGTAATCCATTCTGTAATCAAAGCATAACATTCGATATAATTTACATTTAATATAATTAGACAAGGTAAAAATGCAATTTAATATCATTTGCTAATTAAGAAGACACCCAATAAAATTAAAATCCAATAATAATAAATAAAAAAGACACAATTCGAACTTCACAAAATTTTCAAGACAGAGAGGTTTTACACGGCGGTATAACCTACCCTTACCGCCATGTAAGTCATACTACACGGTGGTAAGGGAAAGCCATACCACCGTGTAGAATGCTCAACATGAACTCCTCATCAGACAGAATGCGTTTACACGGCGGTATGGAGAATTCTTACCCCCGTGTAAAATGCACAGCCCTGAAATTTACAAGGCAGAATGACTTTACACGGCGGTATGCAAAGTTCTTACGGCCATGTAAAATCACGGACAAGGAATTTCTGAAGAACAGAACATGATCACACGGGGGTATGTTCAAACCATACCGCCGTATGAATCGCCCAACCCAGAAATACACCAGAAATCCACATAACTCACAACCAAATTTAACATGCTTCAAAATTTAAACAATACACTCATAAAAATCAACTTAAAACCCACCTTTTTATATCCCTAAACTTAAAGAAATCATACAATGAACATGTTTAAATCCTCTAAACCAAAACCCAGCAATTTACAACCATCAACTTAATCAAAAGCACATTTTAACCAAACAAAACACAATTAAAGCTTATATCACCAATTGATCAATATCCAAATTAGTTATGCCAACATAAACCTTATTCATCATCCAAATTTTCAGAAAAATCCATCAAAACACAAAGTCACCAATATGCATCAAAACACAATATTCCCAAACCTGATAACTCCTAAGCCCCTAGTTGCAAGCTCCACTCCCACTTGCCTTCTCTTTACCTTTGGGATCCTTAGGAGGCACCTCAAAGCAAGAGCACCCAAGAAACATACACAAATTAAAAACCCTAACTCAAAACACACACACTAATCAAACCAAGAAGAAGATGAAGGGGAAGAAGGAAACTCAATGACTTACCAAAAAGCTCTTGAGAATTACCAAGATACACCAATAAAACAGCCAAGAAAGAAAGAACCAAGGTGCAACAATAGGAAGAGGAAGAAAGAAGAAGCAAAGGAGGGAGGAGGAAGAGAATGAGAGAGCTAGGGCAAACTTCTGCTCTCTCTTTCTCTCTCCTCTCTTTATATACCCCTTCTTAATTTCTGTAACACCCCCACCGCCGCCCCCGTTGGAAGGGCACCGGCGGGTGCGCTATACGACACGACGAAACATACAGCGGAAGCATACATGCGCTAAGCGGAAGCATTCAACAACCAATAATAAAAATCTTAGAAAATAAACTTCATTACTATAAAAACAAAATACAAAGCTATATACAATATTCCATCATATTACAACTTAAAATCCTTTACAAAAATAATACATATACAAAAAGAATTATAGGAGGAGACAAAATAAATAACTCGACTCCTATGTGGCCAGCCTGCAGATGCACGACACGAGCAACTCCCAAAAATCCTTCACGCTACCTGCACGGGATAAAAGCCCGTGCTAAGCGATAATGCTAAGTGGGGAGAAACAAGCACAACAGAACACTATATAATAAACATGCACTAACATACCTCATTCTCGAAGAAATCAGAGTACAGAGATATACATATATTCAGGATAAATAATACAATGCACTAAACCATTACACTATTCAGAGTCACACTATGATCAGAACACTTCACTAAATCAATACCAGACAGTTCACACAATAGCTTGAAATCAATGGTGGAGGATACGGGAACACGGCACGGGAGACCGAAGCCTCAAAAACACTTTAATACCCGAAGGTAGCGCGGGAGACCGAAGTCTCAAAACATTTTATCACTACACGGAAGATGACCATCTCGGAGGTCGACCGCTTCGCCCAAATGGGGCGGACAGAACAGTTGTACACTAACCCTTCTTAAGCATGCTTAATTATCCTATACCATGACACTTCAGGCTCAACAACACATTGACCCACACGACATTACACAATCAAAAACAAGATTCAAATCTAGACTCTAACATCAAAAGAATTCATAACTAAAACACTAATACAATGGCATCATGAGTCATAAGCACAAACATATTTCATGCAATAGTGAGAAACCGTGCAAAGTGGGACAAAAGGAACACATTCAGAAAATAGGGCAAGCAGGAAGGGCCTCTGTCGCGATCGCGACAGAGCACGGGGCACTTCCTCGCGAGGTCGCGCCAAGGGGCCTACTCGCGACGAAGCGCTCACGGCAGAAATTCACGGAGCCGAGCTCTGTCGCGCTCGCGACAAGCGTCGCGATCGCGACAGAGACCAATTCCTTCCTCCTCGCGCGCACGCTAGACAGCACGCCCGCGCGGAGGGTTCCGCTACCGAGCTCTCTGTCGCGGTCGCGACAACGTTGCGATCGCGACAGAGGGCTCCTCAAGAACAAGTGGCCAAGTCCGCCTTCTGTCGCGATTGCGGCACGTGTCGCGATCGCGACAGAACCCAGATTCGCCCACTTCTGCACTTTTCCTACTCTTTTCACACACAACTCTTCATACATGCACACAACATGCTCAAGCACTTACCTCTCGCCTCCAGCACATCACCGCATCATTCTCAAGCCACATAAACACATTTACACAATAACCAAATATAAATTCAACATGAAATCACTCACAACCAAACTCAAACACACTAACGTGGCATGTTCAAATTCCGAAAACACATAACATCTTCACTATATCACTTACACTTCACTATAAATCACTACTGATTTAAACATGCATCCATAAAACACTCAAGATTACAATGACATACAATCTCAAAATAGAGTTGATCCAAGGAGGAAATTAGGGAAAAACAAAATCCACAAACATAGCTCCCAACACTTGCATGCATTCAAAACCCATACCCAATAAACACTCAAGAACACAGCTCCCATACCGGAAAACGAAGCTTCAAACCGTGCCCCTCACGAAACCACTTTATCCTTGCCCTTGCTCTTCCTTCTCTCTTCCGATGCTTGCACAAAACCCAGCCACAACACACACAAATCAGACCCAAAACCACAATCACAACCAGAAATGAAGGAGAAAGAAGAACTGAAATACCCAAAGCACTCCAAACCACTTACTTCTTACAATCCTTCAAGACCTTAACTCAAGATTCCAAGAAAACTCAAGAGAAAAGAGATGGAAGCAGAAAATGGAAGCAAGAGAGAGGGGAGAACGGGAAATGAAGAAGAAAGGAGAGAAATGAGATAGCTTCCACGAGAAGCTAGGCAAATTTCTGCCCTTCCCTTCCCTCTCTCTTACTTTTCATTAAATGCTCACCAACCTCCAAGCCACTTGTCACAATCTTAGAGAATCAATCAATCCATCTTAACATAACCACTCTTGGCACCATACACTAAACACACACAAGCCTTTCTTACACAAATATCTTCAATGCACCAAACACTCACTCACACCATATTATTTCTTAAAACCCCTTTAGGCACCATGTACCACAAACCACACAGTAAAAGCCTTAAGTCCACTTACACCCTACAACCATACACTATAAGCACACACTATTATTTCCTTTAACATATAATTCCTTATTTTCCTATTTTCCTCAAACTTAAATTACGAAAATACTCTCACTTACCGACTTACCATGCAAATTCCGACCAGGCCCTATTTGGGTTGTAACAATTTCCCTTGCCACATGTCACCTTCCGATTGGTGGGTTTTGGTAATTCACACCCTACAACAGAGCATGACACTACACACAAGACTAACCTTCATAAATTCACACACTACTACCCTATGAATATGCACACTCTAACAACACACACACACATCCTACTATCATACATGCACCCACACTATATCAAAGCCCACAAAACATGCATATAACCCAAAATACAATTAACACATGCCATCACACACGCCCAAACGCACATACACATGGCTCAAGCTACTAGGGGGAAAATGAGGTGTGCAAACTCTCCCCTACTAATAAGAATTTCGTCCTCGAAATTCTCACCTGAGCTGAACAACTGTGGATACTGAATCCTCATCGCCGCCTCTGGTTCCCAAGTCGCTTCCTCGACTCCATGATGTTGCCAAAGAACCTTAACCAGAAGAACTTGCTTGTTCCTTAACTGCCTCACTTCTCGAGCTATAATGGCTTTCGGTTCCTCATCTTATGAATAATCTGGCTAAACCCAAACGTCCTGAACCGATAACACATACGACGGATCCGATCGGTACCGTCGAAGCATGAAGACATGGAAGATGTCATGCATCTTAGCCAATTCCATCGGTAAAGCCAACCTATAGGCTACCAGACCAACTTTCTCGAAAACCTCGAAAGGCCCAATAAACCGAGGACTAAGTTTACCTTTCTTGCCAAAGCTCAACACTTTCTGTAGACACCGGGTCCTGAGTCAGCCTAGATCGGAGTTACCCAATGATGATAAAACGCCCTCGCAGGCAAAAATAGTTGGAAGTGACGATTTTCTTGTCAAATTTTGCATTTTTTAATAAAAAATTAAAAGAATAATAAAAATATTTTAAAAATTATTTTTAAAAATATTTTTATTAATTTTAGTGTTTTTTAGACATATTGAAAAAATAAAAAATAAAAAAAATATATATATATATATTTTGAGTGTCGGTTGTGGCAGCACGTTGCTGCGCCCAGCAGCACGCGACTGCGCCCATCAGCGCGCTGCTGCACGCCAGTCTCGCCCATCGGCGAGAAATCTCGCCGACAGCTCCCCTAAACCCCCAATTTCCATTTTTTTGATTTTTTAAGCTTAAAAATAATTTTTCTTGTGTTTTTTTTAGTTTTCATTCAAATTTGACAAATATTAGTCAAATTGGGTGGGAATTAAAAGTCAAAAAATGATAAAAAATAAATAAAAATGTTAATTGTCCATATTGGACTTTAGGGTCTTTTACTTTGAATTTTTGAGTGTTTTTTGTTGAAATTAAGGAGAGAGATCTTTGAAAAATCTGTGAGGCAGCTGGAAAGAGAGGGAGAGTGGAGTTTTTATGGAGGATTGAGTTTCATTTAGGGGGAGGAAAAAAATTTGGTTTTTGGAAAGTAAGAAAATTCTCTCTAAAAAACACATTTTTTCTATGTCATTTGGGGAGGAGATTCTTGAACAAAGATAGTGGATTTTGCTGGAAAAAAAAAAAAGAACTCATTGTCCTTGAAGTTCATTTCTTCTCAAAAATCAAAATCATTTTCTTTAATCTCTTTAATTCTCTTTTATTAAATCTAAAAATTCTCTTCTTAAATTCTATTTTAGTTTTTCTTTTTACATCAAAAATTTTTTGAGCTTGAAAACTTTGAGAAAGGAAAATCCATTCCTTAACTTGAGTTTTCTCATCAAACATCAAATACAAAAAAAAATCAAATCATTCTTGAATATTTGTGTTCTTGAGTTTTTGAGACATCAACTTAAGAATTTTCTTGAATATATTTTTTTTTTTGAGTTTATTTTTGGATCTTGACAAGAGATTAGATTGGGACTTCTTGCTTCAATATCATTTAAATCTGAGGGTAAATATTCTAGGCTTGATCTCTTAGTCTTTTATTTTTCTTTTATTTTATTTTACTTATATTTAATTGTTAACCATGCAAGTCTTTACATTTGTTTGGTTTTTATTTATCTTATGTGTTTTTATACATAGATCTAACATTTCTAATTTCATTCTTACCCTTGTTTCATTTAATCGTTCATTATCATTATTATTATTATTACTATTACTGTTAGCATTATTATTATTATTATTATTATTATTATTATTACCATTTTCATTATTTATCATCACATATTATTATTATTATTATTATTATTATTATTATTATTATTATTATTATTATTGTTATTATTATTCTTGTTGCCGTTGTCGTTTTTATTACCGTTTATTTATTATTATAACCATTATTATTATTATTATCGCTTTATGTTTTAAATAGTGATATATTAATATGTTAACTTATTTTAACACATCATTTAGTTTATTTATCCCATAATATGCATGTTTTATTTAATTTATGTATTGTTATAAATGTTTAATTGATTTTCTTACTTCTATTACTAACATTAAATTTATTTGTGTTTGTTGTCGGTGTTAAATCTTTGTGCTCCCCCGTTTGAGCACCCGTGCGAATGAAGGAGGAGATCCGAGGAGTTGTTATTTTTTTTGTTGTATTCGTTATTTTTCCTTTATTTGTTTTATTGAGTTATTTGGCATGTAATTATTGATAAACCATTTATTTTGTGCATGCTTAATAAAAAATCACACAAAAATATTTTTACAAATAAAATTGGGTTTTCTAATAAAATGGGACCAATGTCCTAGCTTTCCATCCAAAATAAATTGCCGCTTCAAAAATGATTTTTTCTAATGTTATGCATGAAAGGACCAATGTCCTCAACATTAATGAATACCCCATTTTATGTATGATTTATGTTTTATTTACAATAGGGGTTGTATTCCGCCCCTATTTTTATTGTAATTTATTTTTGTCTTTATTTTCATTTTTTATCATTTTATATGTGAATGATGTGCACTTTAAATTCAATGCATCAATCGCGTGAGATGAGGAATGAAATTTTATAATTTAAAAACCCATTTATAATTAACCAAGGTACCAATAAGTGTGAAGTTCCGGACACCATCTATGGTTTAGACCGATAAGGGGTTAAACTTTCCCAATTTCTTGTAAATTGGGTGGCGACTCCAAAATACCTCAAAAGTGCCTAAAGGTGTTATGGCGATGGATGGTCCTTTTCAATGTTCTATTGTGAAAGGAGGTGCCGAAAATATCTCATAACGCCTAAGATCGGAAAAGACGCGAACCGATCCCTCGAATCCTAAAAGCGGGGTTCAACGAGGGCCTTGCTGGTTCTGGCGCGCGTCACAATTTCCTCCAAGGCAACACCTTTAGAAACACTTTGTCCCCGACCTCAAACCAAATATCCTTCCTCTTCAGATTGGCATAGGATCTCTGTCTATCTTTAGCTACCTTCAGATTTCACTGCACAACTCTGATCTTCTCCTCCGTATCCCTAATCATCTCTAGTCTAACAAAAGATCGCTCGATCAACTCTGTCCAACAACTCTGTCCTATACGGTCGACCATACAAAGCTTCAAACAGTGACATCCCTATGTTGGACTGAAAGCTGTTATTGTAGGCAAACTCCATAAGCCGTACATACTTGTCCCAACTGCCAGAAAAATCCAAAGCACAAGCCCGGAGCATATCCTCTAAAATTTGGATAACCCGCTCTGACTGACCATCTGTCTGAGGGTGAAATGCTGTGCTAAAGTTCAACTTAGTACCCAAAGCTCTTTGCAATTCCTTCCAAAACTTTGATGTGAACCTAGGATCTCGATCTGACACTATCGACAACGGCACACCATGCAGTCAGACCACCTTATCCACATAAATACTAGCCAATTTATCCAATGAGTAGTCCACTCTAACTGGCAGAAAATGCACTGACTTGGTAAACTGATCCACAATCACCCAAACCGAATCATGCTTCTTCTGAGTCACTGGAAAACCCAACACAAAATCTATGGCAATATCATCCCATTGCTACATAGGAACGGATAAAGGAGTGAGCAATCCCGAAGGAACTTGATGCTCAACCTTTACCTGCTGACAAGTCAAACACTTCGCCACGAATTCCATAATGTCTCTCTTCATCCCAGACCACCAGTAGAACTGCTTCATATCCCGATACATCTTCTCACTACCAGGATGCATAGTAAAGACCGTAGTATGTGCCTCACTCATAAGCTTCTTCCTTAACTCATCACTCTTGGGCACACACAAACGATTCCTATATATAAGCACCCCATCCAAAACCGAAAACTCAGACTGCTTACCCTATTAAACTCCTTGCAAAACCCACTGCAATCTCAAATCATCCTTCTGAGCATCCACAATCGACTGTCTCAAGGTCGACTTCACTCTCAATTGGGCAACCAAAGCACTATCTGAACCAAATCTCCACTTGAACCGTTGCAAATGCAAAGCCGAAACCGACTTCCTACTCAAAGCATCCGCAACTAAATTGGCTTTGCCCTGATGATAATCCAAAATGTAGTCATAATCCTTGAACAACTCTAACCATCGGCGCTGTCTCATATTCAACTCTTTCTGCATAAGGAGATACTTTAAACTCTTATGATCCGTGAAAATCCTACACTTCTCCCCATACAGATAACGCCACCAAATCTTCAAAACAAAGATCACAGCTGCCAACTTTAAATCTTGCGTCGGATAGTTCTTCTCATGAGACTTCAACTGGCAAGACGCATGAGCCACAACTTTACCTTCTTGCATCAACACACATCCGAGTCCAACTCCTGAAGCATCGCTGTACATTATAAACTCCTTACCCGAGATGGGCTGAGTAAGTATAGGAGCTTCAACTAACAATCTCTTCAACTGCTCAAAATATGTTTGACACTTATCCGACCATTCAAATTTGACTCCTTTCCTCAACAATCTCATCATAAGAGCAGCAATGACTGAAAAACCCTTCACAAACCGACGATAATACCCTGCCAAACCAAGGAAACTTCTCACTTCAGGAACATTCCTAGGCACTTTCCAATTCACAATCGCCTCAATCTTAGCTGGATCCACTTGAACACCCTTCGCTGACACAATGTGACCCAAGAAAGACACCTCTCGAAGCCAGAAATCACACTTACTAAGCTTCGCAAACAAACGGTGTTCTCTCAAAACTTGCAGTACTAACCGAAGATTCTCTTCATGCTCACTCTCATCCCTCGAGTAAACCAAAATATCATCAATAAACACTACTACAAATCGGTCGAGATATGGCCTAAACACTCGGTTTATCAAATCCATAAAAGTTATAGGTGCATTAGTCAAACCAAACGGAATCACAAGGAACTCATAATGGCCATACTGCGTCCAAAAGGCAGTTTTAACCACATCCGTATCCTTAACTCGAAGCTGATAATAACCCGACCGAAGATCAATCTTGGAGAAGATACCCGCACCTCTGAGCTGATCAAACAAATCCTCGACACTAGGAAAAGGATACTTGTTCTTCACTGTGACCTTATTAATTTGTCTATAATCGATGCACATCCTCAAGGTACCATCCTTCTTCTTAACAAACAACACCAGAGCTCCCCATGGAGATATGCTGGGTCTAATAAACCCCTTATCCAATAACTCTTGTAGCTGAGTCTTAAGTTCCCTCAACTATACAGGAGCCATCCGATAGGGCGCTTTCAAAATAGGCGAAGTACCCGGCACTATCTCTATGGACAACTCCACCTCCCTCTCCAGAGGCAAGCCAAGCAACTCACTTGGAAACACAACCCCAAACTCCCAAACAACTGGGATATCCTCAATCTTAACCTGATCACGCTTAGAATCCAACACCACTGCTAGAAACGCTTCTCAACCCTTCCTCATGAATCTCTTAGCTTGCATAGTAAAAATCATTTTACTCAAAGAACTCGAACCCAAACCTTTAACCACAACAGAAGACTGCTCTCTATCCCGTAACAAAACTATTTTCCTATGACAATCAAATACAGCCCCGTGCTTACTCAACCAATTCATGCCCAAGATCAGATCAAATTCCTAAAAAGGCAACTCTATCAAATCTGTAGAAAATTCAACACCATGAACCAAAAGGGGACAATTCCTATACACTCTACTCACATTGACACTATACCCTAAGGGACTGATCACACAAACCTCATAATCTAATTGATCAAAATCATGCAACTTATCAAATAACTTACTCGTACATAAATATGATTGTGTGGAACCAGGGTCAATTAGAGTATAAATCTCAGTGTCAAAGAGTAGGAACTTACTAGCAAACACATCTAGGGCATCCTGCTCATCCTGAGCTCTCATAGCATATGCCCTAGTAGGAACCGTAAGAGGACGATCAACCGACTCTGATGGAGCTCCCTCTCTAGGCCGACCACCTTGACCTCTACCTTGGCCTCTACCTTGACTGACTTGCGGTGCATTCGAACCCACTCTACTAGCCTCAAGCTGATCACCAGAAGTCTCACTCAACTTAGGAAAGTTAGCTAAATAGTGATCAGTGCTCCCACATCGGAAAAAACCACCCGTGAGCCACCTAAACTCACCCAGATGGTGCCTGCTGCAGTGAGAACACTCAGGAAATGCCTCAGTCCTAATACCAAAACCACCTCTACCAGAACTCAAACTCATAGCAGAACCCTGCCTCCTGCCTCTCGAAGTCAGACCTGAAGAAGACTCAGCCTGCAGGTTTCTAAACCTCTTACCCGAAGATGATGATAATCCTCCACGAGGGGGATTCCTGCTCTAAGCTCTCTCCCTCAGAACTGACTCTGATCTCTCAGCCCGCACTGCTGCTTGCACTATCTAGTAGTAACCAATACCCGGAGTGCTCATCAAGCAAACAAGCATCGCCCTCAAGAAATCATTCAAATTGGCCTCAAAATGCCTATACCTAAACTCCTCTGTCAAAACACCCTCTGGAGCATACTTCGCAAGACGGTTGAACTCTTTCTCAAACTCAGAAACTGACATGGCTCTCTATTTCAGACTGAGAAACTGAGCCCACTTAGCATCCTTGTAAGCCCTAGTCACATACTTACTGGTAAACTCCTGCTCGAAAAACTCCCAAGTGATCGGGTCAGGAAACTGGGGATGCCTACAGACCAACTTCTACCAATCATAGGCGGATCCCTAAAGCAATGCCACAACGCATTCTACTTGCCTATCAGGAGGGCACCAAATCTCATTTAGTACTCACTCTACCTTCTCTAACCATTTCTTAGCATAGTCTGACTCATCCAGACGGGTACCATAGAAGTCCTCTGCTCCAGCTTTCCTCATGCTCTCTAAAGGGGCTCTCAAAGCTGTCACTCTCTTTAAGACACGAGCCATGTCCTGAGAAATCTTCAAAATTGCCTCGAAGGGCATAGCTACGGCCTCAGGCTGAACCCTAGGTGTTTGAGCCAAAACAGATACTGAACGATCTATTGCTTGAGGATTCACACTCTCGGCGGACCCCTCAAGCAACCCATGCACCGAATCAGAATCCATCTAAAACAAACACAAAGACGCCTGCATCAGCCAACACAGTCCTAAACATATATCTATGCACCACAACACACAAAAAATGCCTAAACCTAGGCTCTGATACCAAAAACTGTAACACCCCCTACCCATACATAGGAGAACATCTGCAATGGAGTGTGAGAACCCGTATGACCAAGGGTGTCATTATCACACCCCATTTGCCCCCTAGATGTTTGAGCCATGTTTGTGCATGTGCATTGTATGTGTTTTGGCATGTGATAAGGGTACTTTGGGATAATTGCATGTTTATGGGCTTTAATATAGTGTGGGCACATGTATGGTATTAGAGTGTATGTAAGTTGGTTTATGTTTATGTGTGTTTGCTCACATGGTTGTAGGATGTAAGTGAGTAAGTTGGGTTGTAATGGTGTGTGCATGAGCATATGATAGTAGGGTGTGTTGTAGTGAGGGAGGTCTCGTGTGTGTTGTAGAGCATGTGGTTGGGTATGAGTGATCAAATCCCACTAATGAGCAAATGACATGTGTCTAGGGTTAGGAAAAGAAAAAGTGGAAGAAAGAGAAAAAGGGGAAAAAGCAGAATTATTTCCTCATTCCCGTTTCTCTCTTCACCCTACTCTTCTTCTTCCTTTTCTCTTCTCAAAAGAGAGCCCTAGCTTGGATCCAAGTTGGTGTGGTGGGAATTGATCATCTCTTAGTCTTCTTTTGGGTAAGTTTTCTGCATTTTTATCATCTCCTTCATCTTGTTCTTCATCTTCTCTTCACGTTTCTGGTTTGGGTTTTGATCTAGGGTTTGTTGTTTATGTGATTTGTGGGTTTGTTTGGTTAGTTGAGCCTTCTCGTTATCCTAAAGGGAAGGAGAAGGCATCGGGAAGTGGCGCTCATTAGATTGGAGCATAGGCGTATCAAGTTTTGGAACTTTCTTTGAATTGATGTTTATATGTGGGTTTTGAGATATGCATGAATTTCTGGAAATTTATGATGTGCAAATAGGCTTATGTTGGTATATATGACATGGATTTTGAGTTCTGATGAGTTATGTTGCATAATTATTGAATTATTGAATCAAATGTTGATTGAACTTTGCTGCAGAATTTTCTTATTTGTGATTATTGAGATATTGATTTGTGAACTGATAAATTGATTGTAATTAATTGTGGAAATATGTTGTTTTATGTTGGTTATGGTGTTTGGAAGGCCTATTTTGAGGTAAGTTGGAGTTTAAGTCTGATTTGGGTGAAAAAGGTTTTGATTTGAATTTTCTGGGCTTCCTGCGTTTTTGTTGAGAAATGAAAATCTCGATGCTGTCGCAAGCGCAACAGAATGGAATTTCCAGCTCTCGCGTCTGAAGGCTGAGGACTTGTGAGTGTCGTGAGCCATGCTCACGAGTCGCGAGTAATGCTCATGAGATGTGAGCGTCGTGAGCAATGCTCACGAGTCGTGAGCCATGCTCACGGCCATTCTGTCATGAGCACGACTTTGTCGCGATTACGACAGTGACTCCAGTATGCCCTATTTCTCTCACGTGCTCTGTTTTTCTAAAATGGGTTTTAAATGTCTTTTCTTGGCTTTTCACTACTGTATGCTACATTATTTTGCTTATATGTGTAATATCATGATTTCTTCATGACAAATAACATGTTATCCATGATTAATTATATGTTGTGTTTTGGAACATGATTTAGATTACGCATGACCTGCAAGAGTCAGTCTAGTGGATAGTTAGTCATGCCTAATAGAGTCTTTTAACTACAGCCCTCTATTCTGTCTGGACCCCGATCAGGTCCCCGTTTGGTTCCTTCCAAACCTCAATGTATTTGGATCTTGTTTAAGGTCTCCTCTATAAAATGTTTTGAATGTGATAAAATAAAATTGTTTTCGATTCGTACCCATAAGGTACCGTCACTGTTCGATTCGTACCCATAAGGTACCGTCACTGTATACTCATTATCCACTATTGTGAGTCAGCAGGTGCTCTATTTGTTTTGTTCTGCTTTGAAATGATTACGAGCTTATGATATTCGAATGCGCATAATGATAAACACGAGAAGTCAGTTGATATGTATACGAATGTGGATATGAGCTTCTAAATGTATATTTCTATTATGCAAGTATGATTTTATATCTGACATGATTATCCGCATATGTCATATCATATGTGTTATGCTTTGATAATTTGTGAATGGCTGTCCACTCTTTTGTTGTGTGTTCCCCACTAAGCGTTATCGCTTAGCACGGTGTTTTATCCGTGCAGGTGCGGAAGGTGCTGTATTTTGGGAGAGTCGCCGCCAGTCAAGCCAACACAGAAGGGACTAGTGTTAGGGCCATTTTTGTAGTATTATATGATGATTCTTTTTCTAATAGAACTCTCATTGTATCAGTAATTTTGTAAGCTTCCACTATGTTTATTTTGGATATGTAATTCTTTTCCTTGGGCAATTGATCAGAATATTATTGCAATGATTTTGTTATATTAATGTATGATCAGTTGTTGTTTCTCAAAAATTTTAATTTTCGCTGTATTTTCGTATGTTTATGATGATTGAATGTTTGCTTTGCCTCGTTCTGTTTGGTGCGAAACCCCTGCTCCTACGGCATCTCACTCCGATCCAGATGGGTTCGCCTACGTATGGGTAGGGGTTGTTACAGTCACCAAGCAAAACGATACAATAACATTTAACCACATATAATAAACATACATATATACAATGGAATGTAAAACTTTGAAGCCAAACTGATCATTTACTCATAAATGGAATAATAATATTTATTACATAACTGTTCTGATATTACCAAAATAATTACATCTTTCAAAAATACAAGGCGGAAGCTGAACAAAAGAATAATACAATGAGCGTTCACTATTACAAAAAGAATCATAATACAAAAAGCCAAGTCCTAACATCAATTCCCTCTGTGTTGGCTTGATTTGCAATGACTCTCCCAAAAGCTATACACCTTCTGCACCTGCACAGATGAAACACCCGTGCTAAGCGATAACACTTAGTGGGGAAACAAACAACAATAATATGGACGGCAATTCACAATGGTCATCAAGGCAGAACGCATACATAGTGGCATAAGCTGATAATCATATAAGATATAATCATAATTGAATCACATTCATAAGAATTCAAAGGCTCATAATCACATTCATATGCTAATTGATTCACATACTTATAATCATAGTCATTCGGATTCACATTCTGATAACACAATGAAGTATAATGCCTGTTGACTCATAGTAGTGGATAACGAGTGAATGCATGGCGGTACCTTACGGGTACGAATCGAAAAGCAACATCACATTTTCTCATTCAAAAACATTATACAGAGGGGATCTTAAAAAAGATCCAAACATAATGAGGTTCGCAAGGAACAAAACAGGGACCTGATTAGGGTCTAAAACAGAACTCAGGGCTGCAACTATTGAACTCTATTAGGCATGCCTAACTATCCACTAATCTGACTCTTGCAGGTTATGTATAATACAAATCACATTTGAAGCATAACATATTATTTATAATAAAGAACCATAAAATTTAGACATGCATAATCCATTCCGTAATCAAAGCATAACATTCGATATAATGTACATTTAATATAATTAGAAAAGGTAAAAATGCAATTTAATATCATTTGCTAATCAAGAAAACACCCAATAAAATTAAAAACCAATAATAATAAATGAAAAAGATGCAATTCGAACTTCACAAAATTTTCAAGACATAGAGGTTTTACACGGCGGTATGACCTACCCTTATCGCCGTGTAAGTCATACTACATGGTGGTAAGGGAAAGCCATACCGCCGTGTAGAATGCCCAACACGAACTCCTCATCAGACAGAATGCATTTACACGCCAGTATGGAGAATCCTTACCCGCATGTAAAATGCACAGCCCAAAAATTTACAAGGCAAAATGACTTTACACGACGGTATGCAAAGTTCTTACCACCGTGTAAAATCATGGACAAGGAATTTCTGAAGAACAGAACGCGATCACACGGGGGTATGTTCAAACCATACCGCCGTGTGAATCGTTTAACCCAAAAATACACCAGAAATCCACACAACTCACAACCAAATTTAACATGCTTCAAAATTTAAACAATACACTCATCAAAATCAACTTATAACCCACCTTTTTATATCCCTAAACTTAAAGAAATCATATAATGAACATGCTTAAATCCTCTAAACCAAAACCCAGCAATTTATAGCCATCAACTTAATCAAAAGCACATTTTGACCAAACAAAAAATAATTAAAGCTTATATCACCAATTGATCAATATCCAAATTAGTTATGCCAACATAGACCTTATTCATCATCCAAATTTCGAGAAAAAAAAAATCCATCAAAACACAAAGTCACCAATATGCATCAAAACACAATATTCCCAAACCTGATAACTCCTAAGCTCCTAGTTGCAAGCTCCACTCCCACTTGCCTTTTCTTTACCTTTGGGATCCTTAGGAGGCACTTCAAAGCAAGAACACCCAAGAAACACGCACAAATTAAAAACCCTAACTCAAAACACACACACTAATCAAACCAAGAAGAAGATGAAGAGGAAGAAGGAAACTCAATGACTTACCAAAAAGCTCTTGAGAATTACCAAGATCCACCAACAAAACAGCCAAGAAAAGAAAGAACCAAGGTGCAGCAAGAGGAAGAGGAAGAAAGAAGAAGCAAAGGAGGGAGGAGGAAGAGAATGGGAGAGCTAGGGTAAAATTCTGCTCTCTCTTTCCCCCTCCTCTCTTTATATACCCCTTCTTAATTTCCCTTGCCACATGTCACCTTGCGATTGATGGGTTTTGATAATTCACACCCTACAACAAAGCACGACACTTCACACAAGACTAACCTTCACAAATTCACACACTACTACCCTATGACCATGCACACTCTATCAAAACCCACACACACACATCCTACTATCATACAAACCCACACTCTATCAAAGCCCACAAAACATGCATATAACCCAAAATACAATTAACACATGCCATCACACACGCCCAGACGCACATGCACATGGCTTAAGCTACTAGGAAAAAAATGGGGTGTGACATTTTACCTCTCCACTCACTCTTATATTGCATGTGGTACTTAGGTGGTACGCCTTCCTCACGCCATATGTCAACCTTTAGTAAATTTCCACTTAATCATTTGGCCAACTCCTATGAAGTCCCTTAATTAAATTCTTTCCTTGAATAACTTATATCTCTTTTCATTTACATCCTCATATAACCCATAAACTCATACTTACACAATTATCCTTGTTCCCTCATAATGCAATTAACACTACAAATCCTTCTAGGGTACACTTTGGGTCATTATAAAATGGTAATTATGTAAAAGATTGAAATGGCAAGGTAAAAATAGTTTTAAATGAATAAATACGAAGCTAAATAATTAAATGAGTGGAAATATGAAAAAATAAGGATTTAATGTGAATTCTTGCATAAAGTGTAAGTAGGGACTAAACGGTAATTTTACATGATAAATAATGAATTAAGGATGATTTATGAATAACTAGTGGCATATTTGTAATTATTGTGAAATTGAATGGCAAAACCGTATATTAAGGGAAATTGAAGGATATAAAATGTAGTTAACCATAATAAGATTAAATGAATGACTTAAATGTAAATTGACAAGATAATTGACTAGTATATGTAATTGTAAGGATAATAAGAGTTTAATGTATAATGTAATTACGAAAAATAATAATAAGAATTATATAGACATTAATAATAGAAATATATGTATTATAATGACATTAATACTGGAAATACATATGGTGAAAAATGAATGTTAACTATAATAAATGTAAATTATGGAAATAATGAGAGTCTAATAGTGAGAATAAATAAATCAATTTATATGACTATCAAGTGTTAATGTATGAAAGTGTATGTGTGGATAAAGATGAATATTATCTATAGAAATACTAGTTATGAAAATGATGATAGTTTAATTAAATGAGTGAATGAAGTAATTGTTTGTAATGGTATAAATTTAAATTATACATGCATGTTCAATTTAGTTATGGAAAATTTAGGATATGTATCCACCACTTGATATTTTTAATGCTCAGCACGTAGTATGATTACTGCGAGTAGGTTATAGAAAGAAAAGAAGTGGTAGTGGACGAGGTTTACTGATGATCAAAAGAATATTCGACAACAAGGATAAAGGTATAGGCATGGCATGTACATGACTGCAATGATTAAACTCGAGATTATATAGGATAGGTATATGTATTTTATGTCTATATGACTGTTATAGTGTTGCAATTGTACGATTGTTGTCGTTATAAAAAAAATTCACTGAATCTGATAAGTGCATTATAGTGTATTCCAGTGTAGTGTGTGACATCTAATATCCATACCATTTATGGGTATAGGGTGTTACAAGTATAGTCAGGGTTTTTATACAGTCCAACAATCAGAGACACAACATATTTATCCTTTGCTTAACTCGAAATGGAATAAAACACAAATTTCAAGATTTAAGATCAAAGCAATTCATAGTTGAGAACAATTAGGACAAAGTCAAACTTTGGATTGAGGGTACCTTACTAGGTACAACCATATCAACATTTTGGGATATAACCCAACAAAAAATTTTGTTATCAAAATTATGTATTCATAAGGTTGTGCGAGTGCACAAAGAATTGCGTGTGAAATTTATGTGCAAACATATAAAGAAGTATGTGTGAAATACATGCAAGCATACAAGGAAGTATGTGTGAAATATGTGCAAGTATACAAGTAAGTATGTGTGAGATATGTACAAGCCATGTGCCAAGAACCATGTACGGCGTATGCGAGAGGCATACAAGAGAGTTATGTACATCAAAATACCAAAATTGACGAATGATGATGTCATGTAAGGAATTGTGCATATGAAACATATGTGGAAAACATTTTCTACAAAAATGTATAAGAAATATGTGCAAAGAAGTATGTATAAAACACATATTGTATAGAAATGTGTACATCAAAGACGTGTGTGTGTGGAACACATGCCCAGAATTATGCACATAGGATATGTTTATGAAATTGCACAGCATATATGCAAAGAATGTTGCACACAGAATTTGCATAGATGTATGTGTCAAATATATTTTTGAAGACCTATATGTCCAAGGTACTCATAAAAAATTATATGCACAGAATGAGATGCACGTATAAAAATTATATGGACAAAATGAGACATACACTTTCTATTGTATGGTGAAAGTTATACACGTATGAGATGTATGTTTTCATTTATTCTTCCTCGTTCATGTATATATATGATAACTAGCTACACAATGTACATATATGTGGAGAATGCTCATGTTAAACAATGAAAGTGATATACATGGAGTATGGTATGCTATGAATAAGGTATAGTATACATTCGTAGCATGCATATGAATTGTGCATAATGAAGGCATATGACATAATATGGCATAGCAAAGGAATGAATGTACATGATATATGGTATACATGCACATGACCTGACTCAAGCCTAATGACATATATATGTGACATGACATACGATGCACGCATAGCCCACCATGCATATGTGTACAATGGCATGCTTGAGACATAGCACAATGATATGTACAAGTTATGATGTATGGTAGCAGTCACACATGTAAAAGCAGAATATGTAAGCATTTTTTTGTAACATTTATGCCTAATAGCATGTACGCTCAAAATGCACATGTCATACAATGAATGTAGCATGCATGATATAAGAATTAGTGTGTATGAAGAATGGTATGTATGTCGCATATATGCATGGTCTAAATTTTGCATAATAGTACATATATGATATGTTGACGTATGCATATGATATGAACCTGAATGGTATAAGCTTTTGAACGATATATACATGATGCATGACATATGATGTTGACAATTTACAAACATTATGTTCATGGTATATGATAATGAATGATGGCATGTATATGTACGACATGATAATGAAAATGAAGAATGAGAGTGCACAGGATGCTCATTGTGCATAGTGATCAAGCAAGTGATGTACAATGAGGGTATGGATATAGAACATGGCATATCACAAGAATTGATATACATGGCGTATGGAGTATATGTATATGATATAACTCAAGCATGCTGATGTATGTACATGACATGGTATGCAATTCAACATGAAATACGTACAATGCTCACTGTGTATGTGTGATTAAACCTAAAGTGCGCGTGATGTCTTACATGTACATATGTACAACACTATGCATGAGAAATAGTTTAATGGCATACACTAATATGTGCAATGTCATGGTGTATGTTGACGTGTTTAGATATATGCCGATTATGTTATTATGTACATGCTACAATGTGTGTTCATTTATTTATACATGTTATAATTCATAATGAATGTGTGTGTTTGATGATTGATTTTTTTCTTTCTTTTTATTTTTTTATTTATTATTTTTTTTATTTTTTTTACAGCTAAATGTACTTGTTTTATTGTCAATTGCAAGGAAAAAACTATATACAAAATAAGATATATATGCTTTATTTATTATCAGAAACTCATAAAAATTCTTATACACGACATGTATATATGCAGCACAGACAAACACTTGCAAAAGAAAGGAAAAACTCCCAACCTTATCACTCACACACAGGAGGTTATGCGGTCTTTCCTAGGTGGGCTTAGTCCATGGATTAACGGGGAACCCAAGGGACGCTTATGGTGTGCGGTGAAAAGCCGACAACATAATCTCTCCTTATTGAAAGCGCATGCGAATGAATTTTGGGCATTGCATAGTTTAATAATACAAGTAAATTTAAATGTGCCCACTGGGGCATGAGAGCCTTTGATGAGCAAACATCTGAATTTATCTTGGTTTATTCAATACATAAAGGCCCACATTACAAACAATGTATTATGGTACATGCCCCTAGTGGAAGTGTCTATGCCATTACATTGGCTTTCGGTCTAGTGGTACAACATTAAGAATACCCAAGCGTGATTCATGCCGACAGGTCTAACTCATCACGAGCATAGCGACTAGTCGGGTCATCTTTTGATATACCATACGGTACAGGGCTTGGGCTAATGGTCATCCTTGACACTTTCCTACATTGAATGAATGTAGGTTCATGTTTCGGGAATATATCAGGGCTAAGAGGAACACCTAACACAATTCTAAGGCTCTAGCATGAATGTAATGCAATTTTTCGACGAAAGATAAAACTTCTTAATCTTAAATTCAATTATATTAAAATTAACCAAAGGTACTTTCAGAGCAAAATCTTATAGGTCCCTAGTGGAGTCACCACTATGACGTGCATCATTTTCTGAGTAGGGGAACCGCCATTAGTTGATGTCCCGTTTAAAATAAAATCTCGTGAAAGCTGGTCGCTTTACAATGGATAGGGAAATGCCTCCATCCATTGTTGACAATCAACCCACGAAGGCGTCTGACATGCACCAAAAGGTAGGTATCATGGAGTCGCCACCCAATAGAATATTGGAAAATGATTCTAACTTTATGAGGCCATAACTAGAGAGGGTTCAGGACCTCACTCCTATTCATATCTTTGGTTAGTGTCGTATAAACGGATTTTGGGATTAATTATTTTACCTTTGTCCTCACACGCATTATGCATAAAAAATTAAAGCACACTCAAGCACATTAGATAGCTGTAAAATAAAATGATAAAGGCATATAATAGAAAAGTAGTAAAAATTCTGATGCTGAAATGAATGAACTTAATTAAAGAAAAAATCATACATAAATCGGGATATTTATTGAGTATCATTTTAGATAGGAACATTGGTTCTCGAATGCAATTATTATAAGAAAAGCGATCTTATTATGTACATTTTGAGAAGACTGAGACAAATTATCCCATTTGATTTAAGAAAATTCATGTTGATTTGGTATAAAAATACTTTACATTATTAAGAAAAGAATATTAATTTGAGTTTGAGTTTTATAGGAAAATTAGGACATTGGTCCAACTCTATTAATAAATATTTAATTTTAATAAAGATATTTTGTGTGGAGGTTCTTTTTAATACGGTCAAATACTTTTATTATTACATACCGCAAAGGCAAATAAAAGAATAAAAATACAGGCTGAATCAATAAACTAAAGCCAAATAAATACCTAACCTATTCTCCTTGGACCTACTTCACCTGACTCGGTTACGAGTCATGTGTCCCTTACAGTCGCAGCTGTCTGCTTCGCCTAACTCGGGGAACGAGTCATGTATCCCTCACAGTCATAGTCACAACAAGGAAAAATATTGAGGGATAGTGGGTTGAATTAAATGAAATGATAGATAAATAATTAAATCAAATAAATTAGATAAATGCCTAGTCTAATAGAAATAGGATAAATACTGCAAATAAAATGCATGATGCATCCGAAAATCATACAGCAAGCAATTGATATGCATATGCCAAAGCATTAAATAAATTGCGATAAACAATAAACATATAATAAAATAAAACACAACATTAACCAAATAACCAATATAGGAACATAAATAATATTATTATCATAATAATAATTAATGATAATAATACTAATAACAATAATAATGACAATTAATTAATAATAAAAAAATAATGATAACAATAATAATAATATTTACACCACAATAATAATAATAATAATAATAATAATAATAATAATAATAATAATAATAATAATAATAAAAAGGGGACTCATTGAATTTCACTGCCGGAGTCTCGTCGGAGCTTTACCGTCGATGACACCGCCTCTGTTGGAGTGTAGACCGTGTCATTGGGGGCCTTCGGCTAGTGGTCACACTCCCGAAAGAGGCGGTGCTTGGCTAGAAACTATGCTGGAAGCCTGCGGTTCTACCTCCTCCAATCTCCTTGTCACCGGCAAGTGGGGACGATCAGTCGGTATCGGAATGATCGTCTCGTCGCTAGGAGCTTTTCGCCGTTGTGACGCAGGAGGTGGCCGAAAATGGCACCAAACAATGGCTCCTTTCTCTTCCTCGATCCGCGTCTCACCTACGAGTGGGGGCAGTTAGCGGCAAGCGACCAACCCGCCTCACTGTCCTCTGTTGTCCGGTGTCGCACATGCAGTGGTCCATCACCAAAGGTGACCGACGTCTCCCTCTTCCTCTCTTTTCCTTTTTTTTCCTTCTTTGATCTCTGTGTTTCTTTCCATTGTCCCTTTTTTTTCTTTGGTTTTTCTTTATTTTTTCCTTATTTTTGGTCCCCATCTCCTATTGTCTCTCTTTTTCTTTTTATTTGAAAACAAGTCATGGTCATTTGTCGTGACTTGGTCTTTGACCGTGAGTCAACCTTTGACTTTGACTCTTTTTTTTTAAGACCTGTGGGTACCTCAGGATCTTGTGTCTACTAATATGTAGGCCACAACATTACCATCTTGCATCAATACACATCCCAATCCACTCCTCGAAGCATCACTATATATAGTGTATTCCTTATTCAGAGTAAGCTGAGTCAACACAGGTGCTTCAATAAGCATTTTCTTTAATTGTTCAAAACTGGCTCGACATCTGTCGATCCATTCAAATATCACCCCTTTTCAAAGTAGCTTGGTGAGCGGAGATGATATCACAGAAAATCCCTTTACAAACCACCAGTAATATCCACCTAAACCCATGAAAGTCCATACCTCTATCACATCCAGTTCATAATTGCTTCAATTTCAGCAGGATCCATTCTAATACCTTTTGATGAAACTATATGACCTAGGAATGAGACTTCCTTAAGCTAAAAGTCACACTTGCTTAACTTCACATATAGCTATTTCTCCCTCAAAGTTTGAAGTACTATCTGTAAGTGCTATGCATATTCTTGTTTATTCGTACAATACACCAGTATGTCATCAATGAACACCACCACAAATTGGTCAAAATAGGGTCGGAACACCCGATTCATCAAATCCATAAATGCTGCTAGTGCATTGGTTAGCTCAAATGGCATCACCAAAAACTCATAGTGACCATATCGGGTTATAAATGTAGTTTTTGGGACATCTTCATCCTTCACCCAAAGCTAGTAGTACCCTCAAGTCAATTTTAGAAAACACTCATGCCCATTTCAATTGGTCAAAGAGATATTCGATTCTTGGCAGTGGGCATTTGTTTTTATTGTCACTTTATTAATTTGCTGGTAGTCGATACATATTCATAGGGTTCCATTTTTCCTTTTAAATAAGACTGGTGCTCCCCATGGGGAAATACTGGGTCGAATGAATCCCTTGTTCAGGAGTTCCTATAGTTGAACCTTCAACTCCTTTAACTCAGTTGGAGCCATCAAGTAGGGTGCCCTTGAAATAGGAGATGTCCCGAGTAAGACTTCAATTGACAAGTCTACTTCTCTTTCTAGTCGAAGACCCAGTAACTCTTCGGGGAATACATCAAGGAATTCATTTACTACCGCTATGTCTTGTAATTTTACTTGTCCCCATTTAGAATCGAGCACCAAGGCTAGAAAGGCTTTACATCCTTTCCTAAGAAATCATCGAGCTTGCATGGCTGGTATCACATTAGCCAATGGACCAGACCGGATACCATGTACTGTCATCTCTAACTAATCAAGACTCTTAAGTATTATTGTATTTTTGCCACAATCAACTATAGCCCAATGTTTAGACAACCAATCCATCCCCAATATCAGGTCAAATTCATGAAAGGGTAACTCTATTAAGTCAGTAGGAAATACTCTATCATGGATATAATGGGACAATCCCTATACATTTAGTTAACACGTACACTATGGCCCAACGGACTCGTCACATGTATGTCATAGTCTAACTGTTCTACAGGTGGCATTTTACCAAACAAGTTCTCAGAGCATATGTATGAATTTGTTGAACTTGGATATATTAGTACACGCATCTCGGTACTATAGAGAGTGTAACACCCTTATGCACTGTACACATACTGGCAACTTAAGACTTACTGTGCGATTACCATGATTGTACTATAGCTATCTTACACTTGACCCCAAAATGTGGTTAAATTTTTTTCTTACACTTAATTATTCATTTCACTTAACAAATTTCACTTATCAATTTCACTTATTGAATTAGTTGCCATTTAGTCAAAATTTCAGCAGTATAACGGCTTATATTTCTCACTACCCAAACCTGCAAATCTCAAACTCCACAGCCCCGGCAAAGGCACATTGTAAGCACCGTGTCCTGGAGCGGTCCGGATCGGAGGTTACCCTATGATGAAATCAATGTTCAAGGCCTGTACGTGAGGCTGAAGTCGGAGGTTTTAGTCCCGCGTTCCATGAGAAATGAGGTTTTTCTACACTTCAGGGGCAGAGGGGGAGAAAACGGGAGTTTTCAGAGCCAAAAAGGTTTTTTGCCCTCCACAGACGGCCAGCCCGTCTGTGGAGGTAGCCCGTCGCTTTGAGTCACCGACGGCTCAGGGTATTTTTCGACGCCCGTCGGAAAGTCACCGCCCCTGTCAGGAGCCGCCTGGTTTCCCGGAGCACGCAGTTGTTCCGACGCCCGTCGGTGGATGTGGCAGGGCCGTCGAAAGTGTCCTTGTGTCAGTAGGATTCTTCCGACGCCCGCCCCTACGCACCGACGCCCGTCGGTCGTGTCTGGCTATATAAGGTCCGGATTTTCATTTGAAAAGGGTTGGAAAATTTTTCAGAAGAGGAAACTCTGCCAAAATTCGAGCACGTTTTCTCTCTCTTCCAAAAACACACATTTTCCAAAGAACTTTACTTAATCAAGGATCAAATCAATCAAAGGAACTAAAAGCTAATTAGTTTTCTTTAGATTTTGACTCCTAAATCGATTTTCTGAAGGATCGGAGGTGAAATAGCTCATTTTCTCTCTCTAATCTTTCATTCTCTTACTTCTCGTGGAACGCGCGGGGATCTAACCGACATCAAAATTCTACCCAAGGCAACTATCTGAGGGTAAATATTCTGGATTCTCTCTCCATTTCTATCTCATATTTAATCATTTATCATTTATTTATTCATTCTGTGAAATTTTTGAATACTTGTCATTATCTTTCTTCATTTTGACTGCCCCATCTCCCCTTTTGAAATAAAACTTGCTTTTGATCTTGAAAGGCCCTTGTTTCCTTTCTGTTTTGCGGAGACAGAGGTGACCGACGGGTCATCTTCATGACCGACGCCCGTCGGTCACCTACCTGTGGACACCCTTTTTGAGTGACAAACGGGCATGTCAAATTACCAAACCGACGCCCGTCGGTCAACCAAGAAGGGCCGTCGGTGGGTCCTGCCTCCATTTTCGTTGATCATTCTTCATCTCTATTCAGTCTCTTCAATTTCTTATGTGTTAATTTTATGAATCTTAACATCTCCTAACTTTCTGTGAGTGTATATTGGTCTTCTTGGATAATTCCGAGCTTGAGTGGCTGTCTATCATGCGTGGTGGATTTCGTCTGGTTTAGTTTTCTTAAACCTCTTGATTTATTTCTTTCACTTTTTCATTCATTGATTATTTTATGTATATGAATAAGCTATTTTTATCCCGTTAAATGTAAGAATAGATCAATGATTTGTACTTAAATAAAATTGAGTTTTGTATAAAATGCAAAAAGGGTCCAACGCCCTATTTTCATCCAATAAATATCATCACATATTAAATATCCCATTTTTAATGATGATGCATGAGAGGACCAAAGTCCTCAAAATAAACAATGCCCCGACTTGTGTATGAATCGCACATTTACAAAAGGGAGTTGTATTCCGCTCCTTGTATTATTGTAATTTATCGCTTTGATATTTATTCTGCTCATTTACTGCTTTCCGAATGTGAATAAATGCGCCTTTTAATCAACTGCATAGTGTGGAGAGAGAGCGAACCAATGACATTAAAATTTGATCATAAACTAATTGAGGTAAAAATAGATGAGAAATCCCGGACCCAGCTCTGGTCTTTGGGCTCGAGAGGTTAGAGGTTATCCTCCAAAATACTTCTTGGGTCACGATACTTTAGCGCTAATCCTAGGCCTCATGGCCCAACATGGATACTAAGCGCAGTCTTAGGCTCTCCTAGGCGAGAGTAACTTTCCCAATGTTCTATTGGGTGGCGACTCCATGATACCTCCTTGTTGCCCAACATAGACGCACTTGCGATTTATTGCAAGATGCCAACGGACCCGCAAATGCCCCGATCGTCCACGTGCGGGCGGTCCGAAAGGGCGGCGCATCGGGATCCGGCGCGCGTCACAGTGGCGACTCCGCTGGGGACGTTTATGGTTCGATATTTCGATTTGAAAATACCTTTTTTAACATTTATGATTAAAATTTAATTCATAAATTCGCTTTCTCTCAAACCTGCATTCGCATATCATTAGAGCCTTAGAATACGCTAGTTTGGTCCCTCTTATAGCCCCGGTGCGTTCCTGAAGCACCTCCTCATTTTCACTCAATTTGGGGAAGTGTTAAGGATAATCACCAGCCCAAGCCACGTACCTCAATGGTATATCAAAATGGTGACCCGATCGGTCGCTACGCTCGTGATGAGCTAGACCCGTCGGCAGGGATCATGCTTGGGTAGCCTCAAAGAAACATCTCCCTAGTCCAAAGCTCATGTAATGGTTGTAGTCACTTTCCACAGGTGAAATGAACCGTAATCTCATGCTTGCTGTATGGATCCTCACGTATTGGATGAGTCCAAATATCTCACTCGGTAACCTAGACAAAGGCTATCATGCCCCGGTAGGGCCATGTCGAAATTTATGGACCATCTGAATACGTAACGATCATTATTCATCCGCTTGTACATTAGCATAGGAGTGTTATGCTGCCGGTTTTTCGCCGCGCACCATACGCGTCCATTGGGTCCCTCGTTAACCCTTGGGCTAATCCCACCTAGGAAAGAGACTGCACGACCACGTGTGTGGGAGAAATAAGGGTGAAAGGACTTACTTGCTTGCTTGTGCTCTGTAAATGTTGCATATCACGATCATGCATTATACCTGCATTTCATGCATCATTCTAACTTTTGTCCCTGCAGCCATCATAGATCTGCCCAGGTGGACTAGATCACCGACCGGGCGACTGATCCGAGTTCTTACTCCTGAGCTGTAAGATAGAGAGGGTCTGCCGGAGATTTTATCAGAAGTAAGTGGCACAGTATCTCAGATGGCAAACTCACCCAGGGGGGAAGATGCCACCAGGGCCATGATTGCCGAAGAAGTGGGCCGTCGATTTGAAGAATTCGAGGGCAGGATGATGAATATGTTGGCCGCCTTGACGCAGCAGAACGCTCAGCCGAATGTTCCCCAGAATCCTCCTCCTCCTCCTCCAGTGAGACTGAATGAGCCTGAAGAAGAAAGGGTTGAAAGGCGAGAGGAGCCCGTTAGGCCGCCACCGGTAGAGTTAAGATCAGTGGCTTCGGGAGAGCTGAGAAGAAGGCCAGTGCTGAGAATTGATGACGATAGAGATATCGAGGATGATAGGTTGAGCATGGCATCTGAAAAGGGGAAGGCACCTCAGGCTAATGATTTTATTTTGAAAAAGATGGAAGAGAGGTTCGAGGCCATGGCTCGTATGATAAGCAGAGCTCACGGGATGAATCCTGAGGATAGGGAGCTGGACGGAGAGGACCCGATCCCTTATAACTTCAAGATGTCGGATGTGCCGAAGTTCGATGGTACTTCTGATCCTACCGCACATGTGAAGCAATATTCTCTGGTCATGAAGGGGACCACATTGTCCAAGAAGCAGAAAGTGGAATACTTTTGTCTGAGTCTAACCTCTCATGCCATAGATTGGTATCACGGCCTTGACCGCCGCACTAAAGAAGATTGGGATCTGCTCACTGAGGAGTTTCTGAAACAGTACGACTGTAATACCAGAATGGAGGTGACTCTGAAAGATCTTGAGCTGCTCCAACAGAAGGCCGGGGAATCCTTCCATGAGTACCTTACCCGATAGCGGAACCGAGTAATGGAGATGCGCCGAAAGCCTGATACCCAAGATCAGATTCGTCTTTTCATTAAGAACGCGAGCCCGTACTTGAAGGAGGGACTGAGGATGAAGGGGTTAAAGGACTGGGAGTCTCTCAAGGATATAGCCATCGAAGCAGAAGGGGAATTCTTGACCCGAAAAGCTAACAATGATAATTTTGCCAAAAGGGCTAACCCTGGTCAAGGAGCCAGTAGGCCGGCAGGTCCCAGTAACAGCACTAGAAGAATGGGTGAAGTGTCTGCTACTGAGGTAGCCACCCCGAGGAAATTTTTGAACTTGGGGAGACCATTATCCTGGGTCTTGAAGAGACTGATGAAGGAGGGAAAATTGCGTCCTCTAACTCCTAGGCCGGCTTTGACACAAGGGAAGCCGGGACATAAGGACAACGAATTCTGTGCATTCCACCAGCACTCGGGCCATATCACTGATAAATGCAAAGCACTTCGGCACTCCATTCAAGATTTGATCGATAGAAAGCAGATCTCTGACCCTGAGAGGAGAGAAGCTGAGAAGAAGCCTGGTTATAATGCCGTACCCCCACCTGTGTTTATGATCCAATCTAGCCTGCCAGAGTGGTACGTGCTACAAGATCTGTATGGGAATGAGGAATCTGCTGTCGGTAATTCCGAGAATGAGAAGGAGAAAGCAGTTGTGGCGACTCTTGAATGCTGGTCTAGCAGTGAGAGCGGTGGAGAAGCCGAGGATGAAGAAGGATTGAACCTTGATCTGTGGGGCTCCGATGGAGAAGAGGGAGAGATAAGCGCTGTCACTAGAAGTGGAAGGGTGATCCCCGAGATTGCAAAGCTACCTGAGCCAGTACAGCCATTGGCAGAGAAAGAGCCAGAGGAGGAACAGATTATAAGGCAATTGAAGAAAACCACAGCTCAGATATCCATTTGGGATTTGTTGAGGCAGTCCCCCTCTCATAGGCAGAAGGTAGTAGAGGCTTTGGTTGAGGCCACAGTCGCCACCACTATTTCCCCATCAGAGCTTTTGGGTCTAATCAAGGGGGGATCCGAGGAGAGGTTGATCTTTTCCGATGCTGACTTACCGGCAGAAGGCCGTAATCATAACCGACCCTTATACATTAAGGCGCAGATTAGCGGCAAGCACACTGCTTGCGTTATGGTGGACGATGGGTCTTCTATCAACGTATGCCCTTTGATAGCTTTGCAAGCTTTTGGCTTAAGCGAGGATATGCTCAGCGGATCCGACCTGACTATCACGGCCTACGATAACTCGAGGAGGCAAGCCTCGGGAACCTTCAAGACCTTGGTCAAGACAGGACCTATCAAAGTGGAAGTTGAATTTGTGGTTCTGCCCATTCCTGCTAATTTCTCGGCTTTGCTAGGGAGACCCTGGTTTCATAAATTAGGAGGAGTGCCATCCACACTGCATCAGATGATAAAATTCCCGCACGAAGGGGAGGTGGTGACTATCAAGGCGGCCAGGGAAAACCAGGTCTCAGCGCTAGAAATTGCCAATCAGCCATTCAGTGGTTTTCATGTATCTATGATAAAGGAAGAGCACGGATCAGGAGGTAGCCCGGCTGTGGTTAGTATGATGAAGAAGATGCACTATCTTCCTGGGGCTGGTTTGGGTAGAAGCTCCCAAGGGCTGTAGACCGCGATTACCACTCGAGGGCAGAAGAACCGGAAAGGTCTGGGGTACAGAGGTGGTTTCGGCAAGAAGAGGGTAACAGACAGGATCCCCCGCATTTCAGAAAGCTTTGTCCCCGCATCCTCAGTATGTGCTTATACTGGTGAGGATGAACCGCAGTGGGTAGATGGGAGGATTGTCCCTGGCTTTGAGATTTTTAATGATGTGTATGACTGGCACGTCGGGTTTGTCAAGACCGCTGAAGGCTTTTGGGATGAAGAAGTCATGACTCAGGGGATCACTTGGGACAAGTGCGAGCTTGAGGAGGTCGTTACTGAGAAAATGGTAGCTGCCAGGCTGAAAGGAAAAGGGAAGATAGCAGATTTAGAGCTGGAAATGGAGGATTTGAAGATTTCTTCCGACGTGCCTGAAGGGCCTCTGCTAGATCAGAAAGTCAGTAAGCAAGCTGCAACAGCGTCAACCTCGGGAGCGGCAGAGGAAGACTCTAGCCTAGATTGTCTTTTTATTCCAGAACTCTTTTATGATGTAAATGATAACAATAATATTATCAATAAGATGAACAATTTCACTTATTTGTGCGATGTTTCTGATGATTTCAACATGCATGAACATGATCATATTCCATCAATTTTTGACATTGACTCTACTGGCACGATGCCTTTCAATCTTGGAACTTCGGAAAATCCGAGAGAAATTCTAATAGCATCAAACATAACTCCTGAGGAGAGAAAATATTTTGAGAGAATAATAACAAAACATGAAAAAGTCTTTGCCTGGACCTACGAGGATATGCCGGGGATTGACCGAGCCGTGGCGGAGCATGCCATCCCGACTTACCCAGATTGCAGGCCTGTGAAGCAGAAGTTGAGAAGGCTAAGGCCAGAATGGGCTGACAAGGTTAAGGAGGAAATCCGACAGCAGATCGAAGCTAAGTTTCTGGTGGAAGTCCAGTACCCTACTTGGCTGGCGAATGTGGTTCCTGTGGCTAAGAAGAACGGAAAGGTCAGGGTGTGTGTGGATTATCGAGATCTTAACAAAGCCTGTCCTAAAGATGATTTTCCACTACCCCATATTGATGTATTGATAGACAGTGCCGCCAATTGCGCGATGTACAGCTTTGGGGATGGATATGTGGGCTACAATCAGATCCTGAACAAGATAGCTGACCGGGTTAAGACTGCCTTCATCACAGAGTGGGGTACCTATGCCTATCGGGTTATGCCTTTCGGCTTTAAGAATGCGGGGGCCACATACCAGAGGATGGCGACCAAGATCCTAAGCGACCTGATTCACAAAGAAGTGGAGGTGTATGTTGATGATATGATGGTCAAATCAGCCACCCGAGAGGGACACTTTGAAGCTCTAGAGAAGTTCTTCACCCGGATCGACAGGTATAATCTGCGACTTAACCCCAAGAAGTGCATTTTCGTGGTGACTTCAGGAAAGCTGTTGGGACATGTCGTCAGTCAGAGGGGGATAGAAATTGACCCCGATAAGGTGAAAGCTATCAGAGAGATGCCTGTGCCACAGAAAGAGAGAGATGTAAGGAGCTTCCTAGGCAAGCTGCAGTATGTTAGCCGGTTTATTGCGAAGCTCACTTCGATATGCGAACCTTTTTTTAAGCTGCTTAGAAAGAACCAGCCCGTAGTCTGGAATGAAGACTGTCAGAGAGCCTTTGATAATATCAGGGAGTACCTGTTAAATTCGCCGGTACTAAGACCTCCGCAACCTGTCAAACCGCTTATTCTGTACCTGGCAGTAGAAGACGGTTCAGTGGGCGCCATGATGGCTCAAGAGGATGAATTTGGGGTGGAGTTTGCAGTTTATTACCTCAGCAAGAAGTTTCTGGCTTACGAAATAAAATATGCTAAAGTGGAGAAGATCTGCCTTGCAGTGATTTGGGCATCGAAGAAGCTAAGGCATTACTTCCACTCATACAAGGTTCAGGCTGTAGCCAAGCAGAATCCTTTAAGATATTTGCAGGAGGCGCCATCTTTGCTTGGAAAGATGGGGAGGTGGCTGCTCTTGCTACAAGAGTTTGATGTGCAATACATCACCCGCAAGACTATTAAGGGGCGAGCTGTAGCCGAATTCCTTGCTGAACATCCTATCCAAGGGGACACCCTCGAATTTACCTTTCCTGACGAGAGCATAGGCGCGATTTCTGTTCAAGGATGGCAGTTGCATTTTGACGGGGCGGTAAACAACAAAGGAGCCGGAGTCGGAATCATCCTGACAACCCCAGATAATGAGAAACTTCCTCTTGCCAAGAAACTGAGATACAAAGCAACCAACAATGAAGCTGAGTATGAAGCGTGCACTTTCGGGTTAGAAGCTTTGGCTGTGTTGGGGGCAAGAAATGTAGAGGTATTTGGTGACTCGTCCTTGGTAATAAACCAGATCCGAGGTGAGTGGGCTGTTAAGGAAGAGCGACTGGTCCCCTATGTTCAATATCTGAAAGGGATGTGTGGGCAGTTTGAGACTTGCACCTTCCACTTCGTGCCCAGAGATGAGAACCGTTTGGCTGATGCGTTGGCAACCTTGGTGTCAATATGGGATAACCCTGAGGGAGTGGCCATGAAACCGGTGCTAATTTCGAGCTCTGATAGGCCCAGCTTTGAAACCAAGCCTGTAATGGAACTAGAGGCGTCAGATGGGAAGCCGTGGTACTTTGATATCATGAATTACTTGGAAAGCGATAGATTTCCGGAAGAAGCCACTGAAAAAGATCAGAGGATGATACGTAAGTTATCTACTCAGTTCATATCCTTGGAAGGGGTGCTGTATAAGAGACGGTCAGATGGGATCCAGCTCAGATGTTTGAATGAGAGAGAAGCGCGCAAGATAATAGAAGAAACCCATGCAGGGGTCTGCGGGGCCCACATGAATGGTTTGACCTTGGCCAAGAAGATAATGAGACAAGGCTTTTATTGGCTTACGATGGACACTGATTGTTCAAAATATGTCAAGCAATGTCAGTTATGCCAACAGTACGCGGATCTGAGACACCTGCCGGTATCAGAGCTACATAACCTAACATCTCCTTGGCCGTTTGCCGCTTGGGGGATAGATATCATTGGAGAGATTCGCCCTACGGCGTCCAATGGGCACAGATATATCATAGTCATGATCGACTACTTCACCAAATGGGTCGAGGCAGAATCTTTCAAGAAAATTGACGCAAGGGATATGGCCAGGTTCATAGAGAGGAACTTGATCTGCAGATATGGTCTCCCTCACCACATAGTGTCTGATAATGGAGTGCAGTTCATGGGAGAAACTAGAAAACTTCTCGAGAAATACGGTGTTGAGCATCATAAATCCTCTCCCTACCGACCGCAAGCGAATGGAGCAGTGGAAGCCGCCAATAAGAATGTGAAGAAGATCTTGTCCAAGATGGTCCAAACCTACAAAGACTGGGCTGAAAAGTTGCCCTTCGCCCTGTGGGGATACAGAACGACAGTAAGATCATCTACAGGCGCTACACCATTTTCTCTGGTATACGGAACAGAAGCAGTATTGCCAATAGAAATTGAACTTAAGTCACTAAGGGTGGTCATGGAGGCCCAAATCCCGGAAGCCGAATGGGCGCAGCAGAGGTTGCAACACTTGAACTTACTGGATGAGAGTAGGCTGAAAGCTTATTATCACAATCAGATATACCAGAAGAGATTAGCGAGAACTTTCGGAAAGAATGTAAGGAAGCACCCGCTGAAGGAGGGGGACTTGGTGTTCAAGCAGATGAGGCCAGGAATACCATACATCAGGGGGAAATTCAGACCTACCTGGGAAGGGCCGTACATCCTTAAGAAGCTGTTGTCCAGAGGGGCTGCAATCTTGTCAGACAGCGATGGGAACGAGTTCAAAGAGCCAGTCAATGTCGACAGACTCAAAAGGTTCCACGGCTAAAGACCAAAATAAAAAAGAAGAGAATAAAATGCCTTGCAAGTCGAAAACCGAAAAAAGGCGGCTATGTTAAAATTGGGCGCCTCGACAGGGTGAAAACCGAAAAAAGGCATCCTGTGCAAAAATTAGAGGCATGAGAGAGAATGTCCGATCGTGAAAACCCGAGAGGGCCGATCGGTAACAGGAGTTGATGCTGTTAAAATTTGGTTTCATGTATTGATGGTGCATAAGCAGCTGAGTAAATGCCAAAACTGATCATGTATGCTGAAATTATCTAGAAATGCACACGAAACTCGTGAAAGGGATGAATATTATTCTTTTCACTTTTGTCATTTTCTAGTTCTGCATTGAAAAGAAATGTAGCAAAAAAATACACATGTAGGCTAAACTAGGTCTTGCTGCTGCTCTCGCCGATCAGATGCTTGAGCCCTCGAGTCCTATTATCGGAGGTTGGGCTGAGGATCCACTTCTTGTACCCGCTGGTTGAGGATGCAGAATGGTTGCCAAACCTCGGGATGACAGTCTTCACAGGTAATCTGCCCCATAGCTCATGATACCGGGAAGCAAATGCGACAGAGATCTCCTCCTCGGAAAGAAAGGGGAACCCTCACTATATCCTGGGTCATCCCAAGCTGCCATGAACATCGCGAGGTAATGCAGAAGGTGGCCTGGCGGAGGCCGCAGAGGGGGACGCAACCTGATGACCCATCGGTGACCGCATGAGACAGCGGGAGCCAGGCGGATGTAAAACTGATATCATCATCTGACAGCTCGCCAAATCTGGTAATGCCTTCACCAGTCGCGGCACACCCATACAGTCGCTGACGAGGCAAGAAATGGCTCGGCATGTACCGCGGAATGACTCGAGGGGGTGGTTCAGACAACATCTTCAGTTTTTCCTGTAGCCAGATCTGAAAAAAAAAAAAAAAAAAGCCGCTGGAGTAAGTAGGGTTTGCTTCAGGCAAAAATAAGGCACAGGGTTGTGTGAAAATCCGAAAGGACGCACCTCCCGCAAAGAAAAGCTAGTGTGAAAATCCATAAGGGACGCACTACCTTTAAAATAATGACGTACCTGGAGTAATAAGGGGCTACCGGTAAAGGTTGTAGTGGACCCAGAGCTCACAGCGTCCAGACCTAAGATGGTTTCGGCCAAGACAAGTGGTAGAGGGGACAATCCCAGATGAAAGTCGCTCAGAACTCCAAGCAGACGAAAGTCACTTGTCAAGCCTCCTGGAACAACAGTAAGGAAGTTCACCATGCAGAATAGGAACGTGATACTTACCCGATAGGTGGGGATGTCAGTGAACTGATCTAGGGCCTCGATCAGTGGCTCCAGAGAAAAGGAGGAACTCAGAGGAATCAGCCGGTTGACCTCCGAGGGGGATATGCCCAGAGCTAGGGCTACGTCCCGGGTCTGAAATAGGCCGCAGCGGGGGATGCAAGGCAGAGCGCCAGGAGGGAACTGGGCTCCCAGAATGGAAGCCAATTCTTCGGAAAGAGGGCACAGTTCCTGATAGGTGAACTGGAAGACGTGGAATCTAGGGTTCCAGAAGTGGGTCGCCGCCAGGAGGAGGTTCTGGTCGATCTTCACCCGACACAGATATTTCAGCCCAGCCAGAGAGGAAAGGGCGCCTTCTCCCCAAGTGTGTTTGTCATCTAAAATACGGTGCATCCTTTGAGCAGGAGGGGAAAACATTTTGAGAAGAATAAAAGCCCAAGGTGCTGGAAAATGAAGAGACAAGAAAATCTTGCAGATTTTATAGGAGAGGGTCACCGACGGCCTACCCGCCCCTCTACAGAGACGGTCTGCCCGCCTCTCTACGGAGACGGCCTGACCCCCCCTCCATAGAGACGGCCTGCCCGTCGGAAGTCCACCGGGCAGATACACGCGTCATCATTACATTCATCACGCGCATTAAATTGCATTCATTTCGCGACAGACGGCCAGCCCGTCGGTCGCTTTTACAGACGCCCTGCCCGTCGGTCACGAAATTCTATATAAGGGCGAGTGACAAACAGCGCAAACGTTGCTGTCCCTTTCTTCTTCCTCTCTCAAACGATTCCTAAGCGGTTTTTAGCATTTTTTGAGTCTTTTCTCCTTATTTTTTCGCGATTTCTTCAGTTTTTCGCATTATATACTCACCCGGTGCTCGGATATTTGTATTTCTCTAGTTTCTACACTTCTCCGGATTACAAGTAAGTAAATAATTACTTCTTTTTTATTTTTTTTATTTATTTATTTAATTCATTTCTACATTCTTTCTTCTTTTAACTCTAAGGAGTTTTAGATAATTTTAGAATTTAGGGGGAAATGCTGCCCAATTTTCTATATTATTTTTTAATTAAATCCGAACTTTTTGCATGATCACATAGAAATAGAGTTTTTCTATAACCTTGGTGCTTTAGAATTACACCCTTTTTAGCGCACCATTTTGTGCATATCTTTGCTTTTATGGCCCGAGGCCATTATTTGGATTTGTTGGGGGCACACTCTTGCCGGGGTGCGCCCCATTTACATGTATTTAATATTGCTAGGGCCTGAGGCCTATTATCTTGCTTTTTCACGCAGGAGGTTGGGCACATCCCTGCCGGGGTGCTGCCCAAATTTTTATCTTTTATTCTAGAATTGAATATTTATTTACTTTCCAAGTATGATGCATGCCTTAGGACTTAGAAAGCCCATCTTTATTCGCTTTAATTATCTCCGTAAGGATTACATGTTCCTTTGCCATGATGCGTGCAAGGCATGTTAGGATACTTCCGTAGACAGGATGTTTGCTATTTTTATCCGTCATTACTTTTTTTTATCTCATGTTGGGCCGCCATTGCCCTGTTAAGGCCTAGATGGACCTTAGATTTTGGAAAATAAACCTGATAGTGCTTGTTTTGCCAAGTTTTCGCTATCTGACTCTTTCCTTTTTACAGGATGCCTCCCAGACGCAGAGCACCACAGGCCCAGCCCGAGCTTGAGGCCCCGGCTTGGATGGATGACGAGTCCGCCCAGAGGTACAGGGCGTTGGCTCAGGTAGAGTTTCGGGCCAGCCGCTTTGTATCTCGCCCTTTTCTAGAGGCCCTCGGGTTGGCCCCGGAGTTCGATTTACTTGCCGAGGGAGCGGGTTGGACAGAGTTTCTTGAGCCTGCCTTCTAGACATTTCCAGAGGCTACCCGCCAGGTCTTGGCCACTCTCCGCTACACAGGCTTTCAGAGCGCAGATACTGACCCGGGGGTGATACAGTTTTGGTTTGATGGCGACCATGTCAGCATCACCAGGCAGAGGTTTGCTCAGGCGATGGGGCTTCCTTCGGGAGAGGAGGTTGAGATCCCGCGGCGAGCGGTGAGACGCGCCCATTGGGCGGCTATTGCTATACCAGGAGTGCTATATGATCACGATACAGCGAAGAGCACCGTACTGGTGTCTCAGGCACTCCGGTATCTGCACAGAGTGCTTTCCAGCTCGTACCTCGGTCGAGCTGGTAATCCAGGGTCGCTTAACGCGGCCGAGATCTGGAGCCTCTGGGCTATGGTGGCAGGCCAACGTCTCAACATTAGCCACGAGATCTTGGCAAACCTGACCAGAGTGGGCAGAGGGTTGACACCGGTGGTGATGGTAGGAGGAGTCATCACCCGATTACTGTTGGGATTGGGGTTTAGCCCCGAGAGGCTGAGAGGACCTCTACCGGAGGGGATCCATGTAGATGCTGCAGCCGCGGTTCAGATGGGGATGATCTCTCAGATTCCAGGCCAGGCGGAGGCTTATAGGGTGTTGACTATCCATGAGACCCGGCGGCTGTTCTCGCTTCCACCCCTGGGGGCAGATCCTGATCACCCAGAGCACCAGGAGGAGCAGCCTCCACAGCCCGAGCCACAGCCCGAGCCACAGCCTCAGCCTCCGCAGGTACAGCCGCAGCCTCCACAGACTGAGCCTCAGTCGGAGCACCAGCCTCCTCCACCTCCTCAGTCCCAGGCAGTGCCTCCGCCACAGCACCAGGAGCCTCCTAGGACCCCCATGGATTTTGATTTTGAGATCACGATGGACGATCTCTTCGCCTCTTCACCGGCATCTAGGGCCCCGACTCCAGCGCCGTCGCCGAGTACCAGGGTACAGAGGCCTGCCCGCGAGCCCTCCGAGAGATACCATCCGTACTCCCGAGGCGATCCTGGGGCATCCACTTCTTCGGCACCACCACCAGAGCCAGCGCCACATCAGCCAGCTCAGCCGGACTATTCCCAGCTCCTCTCCTCCATGTTTATGGCCTTTGAGCGGCGACAGGATGAGAGGGATAGGGCCATTCACGAGAGGTTGGATCGCCAGCAGGCTGCTATCCAGGAGCAGTCTCAGACGGTGGAGCGCCTATCCCGAGAGCAGGCAGGCTACATGGAGCATGCAGCGAGGGAGCAGACTCGGGCCATGGATGCCCTTAGAGATGAGCAGACTCGAGTTCTGGAGGCCTTCAGAGGAGAGCAGATGAGGCTAGTTGAGCAGATTGCTCAGGGGCAGAGGGAGTTGAGGCAGCAGCTCGCTCATGATGTGAGGACGTCACAGGACCAGGCGTCTCAGAGGGTTGACATGACCCTTCAGATGATTGATGAGTCACTGGACTCTCTGAGATCCCGCGTCCAGGCGATAGAGGGGATTCTCCCTCCTCTTTCTCAGACCATGAGAGAGTTCAGGGAGCAGACGGAGCAGAGTTTGGAGCGTAGGAGGACGGCCGCCGCTGAGCAGACCACTCAGCTGAGCCAAGCCTTCAAGAAGTTGGGGGACAAGATCTCTGAGACCTTAGGGTTTTTGGGCACTTGTACCCAGCCCTTCTTAGACGGCTATGCTCAGGTTCAGCTCAGGCGAGCCCATGATCACGAGGCAGGACCCTCTGCAGCTCCGCCACCCCCTCAGGCCCGTCCACCTCCGCCAGGGACCGTGCATATCTCGGATGATGAGGATCCCGATGAGCCTTCAGACTACACACCTCTCTGAGCTTCAGGGAGTTATTTTTGTATCTCTTGTATTTTGTATATGCATTGTACAAAAATGACATTTTTAGTGGAAAAACTTTTGCTTCATTATTTGCATGTTTTTCTTTTCTTTTCTTTTCGATTAATTGCTTAAATAACACCACAGGAAGTGTATATTCTCCTATTTACTCATGTGTCGATAAAAATGACAATGAAAAAATAATAATAACATGAAACAAAGACAAACAACAAAAGAATAATAATCAATAGCAGGTCAAAAGATTACCTTTCAAACAAGAATTAACAAAATCTTTTATCTCACAGGTACAAAGGAATACCAACCTGAGCACGGACATCGATTAAAGAGGTCTCCTTCGAAACAAGGAAACCAGCGGAGTTTTCACACTCCAAGATCGAAGCTGCGGTTGAAGAAACACCGCTCTTCATCAGATCGAAGCTGCAGTTAAAGAAACACTGCTCTTCACCCCGAAGCTGCGGTTGAAGAAACACCGCTCTTCATCACATCGAAGCTGCAGTTAAAGAAACACTGCTCTTCACCCCGAAGCTGCGGTTGAAGAAACACCGCTCTTCATCAGATCGAAGCTGCAGTTAAAGAAACACTGCTCTTCACCCCGAAGCTGCGGTTGAAGAAACACCGCTCTTCATCAGATCGAAGCTACAGTTAAAGAAACACTGCTCTTCACCTCGAAGCTGCGGTTGAAGAAACACCGCCCATCGAAGCTGCAATTAAAGAAACACTGCTCTTCACCAGATCGAGATTGAAGCCAAAGCTTGCTGCATCTCACCAAGCCCTACAGATCGAGATGAGGTCTAACCGGAAAAAGGCACGGAAGGTGAGAAGCCGTCGAAGGTACGCTTTCTTTCCAACCTTTCTCTGAGTTTTGGCTTATCTAGGCGCTTGTGTGCTAGTTTCCCCAAAACTGGGGGCAACTGTAAGCACCGTGTCCTGGAGCGGTCCGGATCGGAGGTTACCCTATGATGAAATCAATGTTCAAGGCCTGTACGGGAGGCTGAAGTCGGAGGTTTTAGTCCCGCGTTCTATGAGAAATGAGGTTTTTCTACACTTCAGGGGCAGAGGGGGAGAAAACGGGGGTTTTCAGAGCCAAAAAGGTTTTTTGCCCTCCACAGACGGCCAGCCCGTCTGTGGAGGTAGCCCGTCGCTTCGAGTCACCGACGGCTCAGGGTATTTTCCGACGCCCGTCGGAAAGTCACCGCCCCTGTCAGGAGCCGCCTGGTTTCCCGGAGCACGCAGCCGTTCCGACGCCCGTCGGTGGATGTGGCAGGGCCGTCGGAAGTGTCCTTGTGTCAGTAGGATTCTTCCGACGCCCGCCCCTACGCACCGACGCCCGTCGGTCGTGTCTGGCTATATAAGGTCCGAATTTTCATTTGAAAAGGGTTGGAAAATTTTTCAGAAGAGGAAACTCTGCCAAAATTCGAGCACGTTTTCTCTCTCTTCCAAAAACACACATTTTCCAAAGAACTTTACTTAATCAAGGATCAAATCAATCAAAGGAACTAAAAGCTAATTAGTTTTCTTTAGATTTTGACTCCTAAATCGATTTTCTGAAGGATCGGAGGTGAAATAGCTCATTTTCTCTCTCTAATCTTTCATTCTCTTACTTCTCGTGGAACGCGCAGGGATCTAACCGACATCAAAATTCTACCCAAGGCAACTATCTGAGGGTAAATATTCCGGATTCTCTCTCCATTTCTATCTCATATTTAATCATTTATCATTTATTTATTCATTCTGTGAAATTTTTGAATACTTGTCATTATCTTTCTTCATTTTGACTGCCCCATCTCCCCTTTTGAAATAAAACTTGCTTTTGATCTTGAAAGGCCCTTGTTTCCTTTCTGTTTTGCGGAGACAGAGGTGACCGACGAGTCATCTTCATGACCGACGCCCGTCGGTCACCTACCTATGGACACCCTTTTTGAGTGACAAACGGGCATGTCAAATTACCAAACCGACGCCCATCGGTCAACCAAGAAGGGCCGTCGGTGGGTCCTGCCTCCATTTTCGTTGATCATTCTTCATCTCTATTCAGTCTCTTCAATTTCTTATGTGTTAATTTTATGAATCTTAACATCTCCTAACTTTCTGTGAGTGTATATTGGTCTTCTTGGATAATTCCGAGCTTGAGTGGCTGTCTATCATGCGTGGTGGATTTCGTCCGGTTTAGTTTTCTTAAACCTCTTGATTTATTTCTCTCACTTTTTCATTCATTGATTATTTTATGTATATGAATAAGCTATTTTTATCTCGTTAAATGTAAGAATAGATCAATGATTTGTACTTAAATAAAATTGAGTTTTGTATAAAATGCAAAAAGGGTCCAACGCCCTATTTTCATCCAATAAAGATCATCACATATTAAATATCCCATTTTTAATGATGATGCATGAGAGGACCAAAGTTCTCAAAATAAACAATGCCCCGACTTGTGTATGAATCGCACATTTACAAAAGGGAGTAGTATTCCGCTCCTTGTATTATTGTAATTTATCACTTTGATATTTATTCTGCTCATTTACTGCTTTCCGAATGTGAATAAATGCGCCTTTTAATCAACTGCATAGTGTGGAGAGAGAGCGAACCAATGACATTAAAATTTGATCATAAACTAATTGAGGTAGAAATAGATGAGAAATCCCGGACCCAGCTCTGGTCTTTGGGCTCGAGAGGTTAGAGGTTATCCTCCAAAATACTTCTTGGGTCACGAGACTTTAGCGCTAATCCTAGGCCTCATGGCCCAACATGGATACTAAGCGCAGTCTTAGGCTCTCCGAGGCGAGAGTAACTTTCCCAATGTTCTATTGGGTGGCGACTCCATGATACCTCCTTGTTGCCCAACATAGACGCACTTGCGATTTATTGCAAGATGCCAACGGACCCGCAAATGCCCCGATCGCCCACGTGCGGGCGGTCCGAAAGGGCGGCGCATCGGGATCCGGCGCGCGTCACACACATCAATATATCATTCACAACCATGCTATAAACCATCTCAGATTTTCTTTACATATATACATGCCATACTTAACCAAAACATACAAAAGCAAACTTGTAACTCTTTTCTCCCGCTTGCTCCAACGGACTGAGGTATGCTGCTCTGACGTAATACGTACCTACAAACAGTCAAAACAAACTACGTACTGAGCATTAATATGCTCAGTGGTGGTTACAAATCCATAAATTTCCACTACTACTAATTATTCAATCAATTATACTACTTTATTCTATTAACTATATTATTATTATTATTATTATTATTTTTATTATTATTTGATCAATAAATCCACTAAATTAACCACATAATTAAGCATTGAACCTCATTATGCACTAATTACATTAAAATCCTTTAATTAAATTTACTATTTCACTAATTACACTTTTACCCTTAATTACCTTATAATTAAAATCATGCTTTTATTTACTATTATTTTCTTATTTATTTCACCAACTACAATTTAATCCTTTTATTAAATTATTATTTCTCTAATTACATTTTTATCCTTATTCTTTTTCCTTGGTTTCCATTCTTACCCTTAACTTTTCTATGAATTACATCTATGTCCCCACTTTTACCATAATTCCATCCATAACCCTTCTTTTTCCTTAATTCCATTTATGTCCTCCTTTTTACACATAATTACTATTTTACCCTTAATTGTTCTTTATTTACATTTTTAACCTCACTTAAACTTATTTTCCACTTTTACCCCTTAATAACTTCTTTAATTACCAAAATACCCTTTTTACTTCAAATTTCCACTTTTAACCTTATAATTTCTTAAAATTACAATTAGGTCCCTACTTTATCACTTTATCACCAAATTACCATTTTAACCCCATTATTACCAAAATTACCATATTACCCTTACCTTTACACTTTTTACCTAACTTTTACACTTTTTACCAACTTTATGTAAAATTACCATTTTACCCCTAAACTTTTTATTTATTCCATTTTAGTCCCTTTTCACATATTTTCACATTTATTACTATTTTAATCAATTTTATCACTTTATTACCATAATGCCCCTATATTATTGTCAAATTATGATATTGCCCTTCTTTTTACTTTATTTATAATCATGCCATTAACTAATTATACTTCCACAATTATTCACTTTTTATTTTATAATATATATATATATATATATTACCCGCTAATCACTCATTTTCATGGTAAATTACGTTTTAGCCCTTAAACTTTTATTTTCTTCAAATTAGTCCATTTTTTACTCTTATTCACTATTTTTTACGAATAAATCTCTTTTTACTCAATTTTTTTTCAACTTTGCCCCTAGTAACATCCAGTAGTTATCACTAAACTGGATATGCGGGACTGGGTTGTATAGCCCTAATATATCAAAGTGACCATTAGGGGGCCAAGTTATACTTCGGTAGTGTCGGAGTGGCACTAGAGTGCCAAATTACACTCCGACAACTCTATACTTACACTTTACACTACACTGACATATAGACCGACATTGGTCTAAGTTTGCAAGTCGCTATGACTTGCCACCGCGACTTACACTGGCATCCCTATAGCTAGCCATATATATCCTAAACTAGATTTCACTACCAAACAACTACTAAGGGCAATATATCATCAAATTATACATAAATATCACATTATATTCACATGCACAATTCGGCCAACATCTCATATTCACTTGTAATTTTGTATACACTCTTATTTATCCATTATTAACCATATTATGCTATTTTTTTTATCAATACTTGTCAAAACACACACTTTAAACCTCATATATACCATTCAGCCAAAGCATCCAATTTTTATACCATGCACTTTAATTCCATTTAACCACTCAATCATACTCTTTACAAGTTATACATTTTATAAATACCAATTACAAGCCATATTACACAACATATCCCACTAGTTTCCTTAATAATTCATTTGGCCAAGCTTGTATAAATTTATTAAGTTTACTTTTGAATCTTTTAACTACCCCATTATAAATTACACATATTATAAGCTTTATAACTATCATTTACAAGCCATAAGACCCATATAAAGATGATGAATTCCTTAAGTCACTATTCGGCCACTATTAGGGATTTCATACAAATGTGTTTTAATTTAATCCAAGCATGTTTATACATTAATTTAAGTCCACTAATCATGATTATCAAGTTAGATTTAGTTAATCATGCCTAAATTACACACTTATACTTAAACATAACCTAATATTCAACTTAAAACAATGGAAATAAAGGGATTTTGTAACCACAAACCTCAAATTCTTGCTCTACACTCCCTTAACCTTCCTTTTCCTTCACATTGGCTTGAGAAAAGTCCTCCTCACCTTGATAACCTACTCTGGCCGAATATAAATATCCACATAACATCAAAACCAAGCTTTCTTTTTGCAGACTAACAGCATAAATGAAATCTACACTCTTGAAAATCCCCATAGGGACCAATAAAACTAATTAAAACCACTTAAATCTCTTACCTCAAAATGAACCCTAACCTTTGAACACTCAAAAAATCACACTTCCAAAGCTTCAAATGGACTCCAAATTTTATTTCTAGATTGTAGAGGAGCTAAAATTAATCTAGGAGGTTGAAATTTAGGGAGAGATTGGTTGAGAGATGAAGAAAAATTGAAGAAAGGGAGAAAAAATTAATTCGGCTTGGAGAAGAGAGAAAGAGGCGGTGGCTTTTCTGATTTCTCAGAGAAAACCAGCCAATTCCTTCCTTATATAGTCCATAATTTAACTGAACTCGTCCAACCGAAGTGGTCCAACCAATTTAAATCAAAATTTCAGTTTTTCGGTTCATTTGCATTATTTCAAATCATCTATATGTTACTCACCTTATTTTCACTTCTAACCAATTCCATAATTCTTAAAATATCAAAGATAGCCTCCCTGCAAATTTTTAGCTTAATCAGAGTCCATTTGGTGCCCCATTCACTTAAACCGGTTTGATTCAACCACTTTTTGTTCTGCCGTAAAATCCAATTCTAATACTATCAAAACTTACAGGAAATTATTTTATACCTTTACACTTCCCACTACAAACCCATTAGAGCTCTATAACTATTTTTAAATGCTCAGTTAGACCTCGATTCAATTTGAATCGAACCGGATGCCACCTTTAGAATGACTTTCGGAGGCCAATTTAACACCGTTTTCACTCCAGATTTCACCACTAGACTCCTGAGGATTCACAAATCATTTTCATCAAATTAGAATTTTTCGACCGACGGACGCCGGGCCGGCTGCAAGGTTAACCGCCCTGAAATTTCTATACCACAAACACACTTTACACTCAATATTGTCTCACATAATCATACTTATAACATCACTCTACACTGATATCACACTAAAGACACTGTAATCTTACACTAACACTTCTAAACCAGTATTTGGGCCACTACAGAGAGAGAAAATACCTGATATGACCTTCGATGCATCTTGATCTCACTATCTTTCATAACATAGGCTCTAGCTAGAGCTATTATGGTAAGTTAGTATATAGTTTCTGATATAGTACTGCCTCTAAGTTGTCTCGAACCACTGTGACCTCTACCTCTTCCTCTAATTGCTTGAGGTACATTTGATCCTCCCCTATTACTTCCTTGTTAAGCTTGATTCAATCTAGGTTCTTTTAAGCAATTTGCTAAGAAGTGATATGTACTCCCGCATTGGAAACAGCCCCCTGTCGGCCACCTATATACACTCGGTGATGTCTATTGCAATGCGTATATTAGGCAATGTTCCTCCCTGTCCACCCAAAGTGCATCTATCGGTATTGTTAGTGGTTACGCCCTAGGCCATACACTACAAAAAACAGGAAATTAGCAACGGAAATTTCCGTCGCTAATTTCATAAATTCAGTAGCTAATTACTTTTAGCGACAAGATGACTAACCGTCGCTAATCCGGCCATCGCAAGGAATTTTGCGACTAAAACATAAAACAGTCGCTAAAAATAGCGACAGCAAATTCTGTCGCTAAAAACAAAAAAATTTCCTTGCTAAATAACACCTAAAGTAGTCGCTAGAAATATTAGCGACAAAATATTCCGTCGCTATTTCGTCGCAAAAATTATTAACTCTTTTATTATTAATTTCTATTTAATTTTATTATTATTATTATTATTATTATTATTATTATTATTATTATTACATCAAAAATTTAATTTATATAAATAATAATTATGCAATATTATTAACAATACTATTAATTAAAAAATATAATATTATAATAATATATTAAATTGTAGAATTAAGGGCGTACAAATAGTCAGTTCGGTTCGATTTTAAACGTAACCGAACAGATTGAAAATTGAACTTATATTAAACAAAATAAAACCATTTAAAATAAATAAAAAAAGTAACATACATCAATTTTCATATTATGTTCCTAATAAATACTAAGCAAAATTACATTAAAAATAAATATACATAAATTACATTAGATGTTGCCTATGATTTCGTGCTTTATTAGTCCCAGACTGATATTGAGTCTAATCTTGAATAGAGACCTAAACTAAAAATAAAATAAAATAAGCAAAGCAACAATATATGTAGATTACAAAGCAAATCCAAATGAATTAATCTCTAAACATTAATAATAAGAATAAAGTCGTATAACAATAATTATTTGTTAACAGTATTTATGTATATGGACTTCTAACATACAAAATAACCTATATTTATGCTACTTTTTCAATTCCAGTACCAATTAATTAAATGCAAGATACTCTTTTCAATAATAAAAATAACTAAAGCACCGTAATTTAGAAATTACTTTCTACAACTCCTAATAATAATTACTATCACTGCAAATAAATATATATTTCAACAATCATCTTGCCTTGCTAAAGCACTGGGGGATCACATTTTCCCTCAGAAAGTACATGTAAGAATATTGGTACAAAAATTAATTTCGGTTCTTTGTATTCATTCTGAATGAAATACCTTTTCATGGTTGTAATATAGACCACACTGCACATGCTTAATTCTACAATTGCAGACACTAGCCAAGGACTTATTCATAACCATGCACAATGAGGACAGAAATGCACAAACATATGCATTTAAGCAATCAAGGAAATCTTGCTCATACATATAATCTGTAATGATCTATATAATAATCTTCCAAACAGCAAACAAACATCAAATACCAAATCCCAAACCACCAAATACCAATAACAAATAACAAACAACAAATACAAACCATCAATTAGCAAACACCAAATATAACATTAATCCATGAGCATCAAAGTCCAATGAATTAACCTGCACAATATTCCACAACCTTTCCTCCTCACCTTACTCTCATGTTGCATGACACTAACATATCATATTTTGTCACATAATACATTTATTTAACAATATTTGTCGCATCATTTATCTGCATTACATTTATATCATTTAGGCTACATTATGCGATCATAAACAATATTATTGCTTAAATTCCACTTAATCCAACCATCTAATTTCATCATATTCCTAAGTTATTCCTCGCCCTCATAGTACATGATACGTATCAATACATTTCAATTGACTATATCTATTTAACTTGGTCTTTCACCTAACTTTAACTTCTCTCATACTGCAAATCAAGTATATATTTATCAAGTGGATGCACATTCTTTATCAGACTGGATCTGATGCTCAATAGGCTCTTACTAAGAATGCTATGCATATAAATGGGGAACTAAATCTGTAGTTATAACCTCATACGGTTAAAAATGTTCTGTTTTGATTGTTTCTTTAGAAAAATATAGGCAAACTAAGGTAATTAAGAATACTATAAAATGCCAATTTAAAAGAGAACATCAAATATTAAAACAATTTAATTTACTGGCCTAGCAATAATACAAGCTCAAACAATTTAATTATACTATCAATTTTAATTTCCTTGGCAATATAATTCATTCCAAAAAACACAACAAATAAGTCAACTTACAATATAATTTCACAATCTGTAATTTATAAAAATAGTCCCTAGTAAATTGAATTTATATAAAATCATATAGATAAGTAATTTTGGTAGTCATTTACCGTTTTTCTGTCCGGTCACGAGAGACCCATTGCCGGCGATTGAGGAAGAACCACAGGTACAGGGAGGAGCGTCTTATCGCCAAAAGTTCGTGGGTGCCGCTCATATCGCCGTTCGACATCGAAGCTGGCCGAAAAATAAAGAAGAAGCTCATGGCACACCGTTCGCGAACTCCTTGCTAGCGGCACGTGGGGATGATCGGAGGGTGCCAGAACGTTCGCCTGGTCGCTGGGACTTGAGCGGTGGTGCCCGTTCCTCCAACCACCGTCGAAGTTGGCTAGAAATCGTAAGAGAAGCTTTGATTTTTTTCTCCCTCTCTCCTGGAACGGCAACGCCGTGAATGGGGATGAGACAATGAGGAGGGAGCTGCGGGGATAGTCGGCGTTTCGCCGTCGTCAACGTCACCAGCGCTGCCCTCCGTCACTCTCTCTCCTTCTCTCTTCTCTCTCCTCGTGCCTGTTTCCCATTCTCCCCTGTTCATCCCGTTATTCCCCTCTTTCTTTTCCCTTCATTTCATTTTCTCCTCAATTCCTCGTTTCTCTTTAAAATTCTAGGCCTATGAAAATTTTATGTATTATTATTTATGTCTATTTACTTATTTATATGTATACATATATTTATTTAATTGACTATAATTTATTCAATAATTAATTATATAACTTTTAAAGAAAAATTCCAAGTCTCACAGTCAAAAATTAACCTTTGTTGAATTTTCAGCGTGCTAAATTATTATTAACACTAAAAATTTTGGGACGTTACATATTTTATATATGTACAATTCACTTGTCCATTTAAATATTCATTCATTTATTTGTACTAAAATTATCTAAATATTTAATTATAAAATTTTTAAAAAAATTTCAACGCTCATGGGTCAAAATTAACCTTCGATTTATTTATTTTAACCTACCGAACCATTATTCACAATATCAGAATTTTTAGGGCATTACAGTATATATATATATTTTTATTAATTAATATTATAATGGCTAGTTTAGTACTCACTTACAGTTTTTTTCTATCATTCTGTGACACAGCGAAAGACATAACAAACCAAATTGGAAAACCTTAAAAATCGTCTTGTAATTATTCTTTGCCAAAAGTTTTACAAATAAAGCTATTTATAGGGTTAAAACAAACCCTACATAAAAATAAGCCAAAAAGTACAAAGAATAAAAACTTAAATCGGTCTGAAACAGTTCAAGATGATTTAATTTGAGTTCGCCAAAATCGGTTACAAGTTTCACCCTATAACACATGTAGATCGCACAAATCACTTCGTTTTAACATGTAGTGGCTTCCGTAACTCAACCCGAGTCAAAAGTTATGACTCCTCAAAGTTTTTGATTTTTCTGTCGGTCGAACTGGTCCAGAAAATATTCCGCAATCTGTTCTGCATTATTTTGGCCCTCCCTTCATTCGATCACCGGAGACTAATTCCTTAATAAATTTCTTTATTAATATTAATTTCAGTTCACCCATCTAATATTTTCATTAAATTTTTAAACAATTGAATAATAAAAAAATTATTTTAAATAAAATAAAAATAAAAATAAAATTTATTTTAGACAAATTAAAATTCATATGTAAAGCAAAAATATTAAAAATAATTAATAATTATAAGTATGTATGAAATATTTTATTAATATTATAATCAATTTTACCGACAAAATAGCAACAGATTATTCCATTGCTAAAATTTTCAAAACTTATTTTCATATTTAAAAAATTTGAAAAATTTTTAGCGATTGCAATATCAGTCGATATTTCGTCGCTAATTCAAGTCTGTTTAGCGATGACATGTTTAGTCGCTAAATCCGTCGCAAATAAAGTCGCTAAAATTGCCTCCAAATTTAGCAAGTGATATTTTCGTCGCTATTTTAGCGACGGTTTTTTTTAGTCGCTAAAATTAGCGACGGATTTTTTAGTCGCTAAATTAGTCGCAAAAATGGCACGATAAATTGTAGCCAAAATTTAGTGACTGTTTCTCATTTCCGTTGCTAAATTAGTTGCAAAAAATGAAAAATAAATTTTCACGACCAATTCTTAAAACGGTCACTAATTAGCGATGAAAATAGTGCAGTCGCTAATTTGTTATTTTTTTGTAGTGATATATTTTGACCTCGATGTAATGATTGTATTATCATTTATAGAATGGTTTTCTCTACATTAATATTATTGGCATGTTACATTATTATAATGTTTATGAATAACTATGTTATTTGTGTTATCTCCAGTCATTTATCACTAAAGGGCATAAAGATAAGTTAAGACTAGTATAGGTTTGATTGATAATCATGAGGTGACTATATATGATGATATAAATCAAATTTGTAGGTACTTATTAGAGAACGAGGTATGGGATAGACCCGTTATGAGATCACTACATGGGATAGTGTCATAAGTGATTTCATAATAGTTATGTTATCGAATCCTTAGGCTTGAGGTTATCACAGATTCCTACATGAGGAACATTGTGTTTTGACATAATCAAACGTTATCTTTAATCGGATAATCATAAAGGTTATGCTTGGACATGATGAGAATTATGCAGAGGATAGTGAATAATTAAAATGGAATTTGTCCCTCTCTTATGAGAGAGATATCTATTGAGCCCCTCGATAAGTAAGGCTGAGAATTGCATGGCCATGCTCAAATGAATTGATAGTGTAATCGATGTCATTTGAATTTATCAGTCTACTTAGTGATCGAGAAATTATATATTTGAACAATATAAGTTTAACATGAACCATGACTTATGTTCAAATAAGATATCGTGTGACAGAAAGATTGTAACATGTACTATTGGTTAGGTTAAAATTAGATTATCAATATTTATATTATTTGGGTAGTCATAATATCTTGTTAGAGGCCACTTATGACTTGTGGGCCTACAATAGGATTGGGCCCACTACAAACATAATATGAACCTATTGGGTTGTACATTTAGAACGAAATGAATGAACTAGGATTTTAATTGGGCTTTTGAATTTAAAATATTTTATTTATTAAAATTCAAATTGATATTATGGAAATTAGGAGATATTCCTTATTTTAATTAAAGAATATTCTCTCCTATTTCACCTCCACATTAACCACTAATTAATACTGGGGTTAACGTGATTATGGATATATATATGTATATATATATATATATATGCCCTAATTTCATTCTTATAAAAAGGTAAGAGCCGCCATTTAAAAAATAAAGGGAGAAAAATGTTTTCTCATACAGAAAAGAAAACCTTAGCTACCAAGAAAAGGAGCTAGCACTCCTTAGTATAATCGTTCAATCTCGTTTATGTGTGGATACCGGTAGGAGGAGTTTGTCCTTAGAGCAGCACCTACAATCCGATCAAATTAAGGAGTTAATTCATTTTTCATCACTACAACTGGTTGGTTAATCTTTCCATTCCTTTTGAATCAGTTGGATCCCATGGATCTTGTTTTTGGTTATTCCACTGAGCGATAATTTGAATTATTACGTTAAGAAAGGCCAACAGGTACTAGTTGCTACAGTAGATCCCCATCTTCTACCTTTGGTGCTAGGGCTATTCAATGACTCAGCTTGAGAGGCAGCTTCAAACTCTCTAGTTTATTTGCCAGTTGAAGGACCAGCCCTAAAGAAGCTTCTTCTCTGAGCCCTTCTATTTTTGCTATCTCATACTTATCAACTCGAATAGCTGCTTACACTAACTTGCAGTAACTCACTATCTATAAAGAATTAACAGCTATAAGATGCTCCTTGATTGATTCATTCAGCCCATCTTTAAATTGTCTGTATCTGAATACTTCTGTTAGGACTGATTCTGAAGGGTATTTATTGAGTCTGAATGACCCAAATTGTACCCTAGAAGGATTTGCAGTGATAATTGTATGGTAAGGGTACAAGCGTAATTGTGTAAGTGTGAGTTTATGGGTTAGTGATGATATAATTACAAAGAAATTAAAGTTATTGAAAAGAAGAAATTAATTGAGGGAGTAAGTGGGAGATAGCCAAAAAACTTGGTGCAAGTTTAGCTAAGAGTGGACAAGTGGCAAGCGGTGAGCTTGACACTTAGGATTCTACATGCAATATAAGAGCTAGTGGAGGCAAAGGTGTCTCATTTTTTTGCATGTGGTTCCAGTCTCTCTCTTTTGGCCCTTTTCCTTTTTCTTCCTCCGTTCTTTTATTGTTCTTTGCAAGTTTCCTTTTCTTGTTTAATTTTCGTGAGCTTTGGATCAGTTTGAAGAGGATGGGAGATAATTTTAAAAGGTAAGTATGGGTTGATAGTTAGAGGATCTTCTTCTTCTACCCTATTCTGTTGTGATTTTATGTTGGTTGGTTTATGAATTAAGTATGTGTTTTGCTGGGTTTTTTGCAAGAAGCTCTGGACAAGAGAAGGGACAAAGGCAAAGACAATGGTTGAGCTAGAGAGAGAGAGTTGATCAAGCTGCTTTTGAGGTTTGGGATTGTTTTGCTTAATTTGTTAATAGTTACATGTTGGTTAGATGGGTTAATTGTGGGCTTTGAAAGAGTTCAACAGCTCTTTTAGTTGTTAAAATTATACATGGGTTAATGTTGTGAGTTGATGATATTTTAGTGACAAATTGTAGTGTACTATGAATTGATGAGTTGCGTAATGCTTATTTGACCACTTGAAGTTGTATAGAGTTTTGGACTATGTGCATGTTGATTCTATGTTGTTACAAGTTATATAAGAGAAAGTTATTTGCATGTGATTGCTTATTTAGAGGGTCTTTTCGGCTGGAACTGGTCTTTGATTTTATGATAAAGTCATGCATGTGAATATAGGAAAGTATGCGAAAAGTATGTGTTAGAGATATGTGGAGTTGGGAGTTTGAACTCATAGTTCGGCTCTGTCACGAGTGCAACAGAGTGCTCCGTGGGAAAAAAGTTGCCAGACAATGTTCTGTCGCGAGCGCGAGCTTTGTTGCGAGCAATCTGTCACAAGTGCGACATGTGCCGCGAATGTGACAGTAGTGTAAGTGGGTTCGGTCGCGAGCGCGATAAGGGTTGAGAGAGCGACATTGTTAAAAGTCTTGAATGCAAGTTATTTATTCTTATATGTGTAATATTGCATTGGATTATAAATGATTAGGCATATGGGAACTATAGTGGGATAATATGAGTGAGTATATGAGTTTTATGCTTGATGAGATATCCGTGTGTATTATATGTGCAAGTAGAATGAACATGAGTATGTTAGATCAATATTGCTTTGGCATGACCGATAAATAAACATATATGTATATATATGTTCACAGTTGCAAAGTTAATATATGATGTGCAATGGTTTGAAAAGAGTAAGTGAGTGATGTAAAGTATACAGCTCAGTGAATAGAGTTTATATGTATAAGCCTGAATTAGTCATAGTAGTGGATAGATAGGCATGCCTATAAAGGGTTAGAGTTGCAGCTGCCAGAGAGGCATCGATTGTGTCTAGAGTTTGATACCCTTTAGTATCCAAATGTTTGATACTGCCTGTCAGTATCCAGAGTACCCGTATCCACCGTCGATGAGAATTTAGGCTAATCTATTGTGTGTTTATGAATGTATAAGAAGCGCAATGATATGTTTATATGCATATGAAAGTACATGTGATGTAGTGATATGTTATTACCAGCTGTTTATGATAAATGTCAAAGGTTTGTTAACATGTGTATGATTGCGTATTAAAAGTAGTGATAGGTTATTACTTACCGTATATTATGCTTTCTAAGGAACCCAGAAATTATGGGCATGTTGAGAGGATGTAAATGATATAGATATGTTATTAGTATGTTCGTTTTAGAGTACAAGCTTATGAATGTAATAATGTGATAAGCATGATTACTGTGGAAATGCCTATTGTTGTTTGTTATATGTGACTTCATTAGAAGTCTATTTGCTTTTGTATATCCCCACTAAGCCATCGCTCAGCATGGCTATTTTCCCTTGTAGGTATGCAGGTTCTGTTTTTAGAGAGTTGTGCATCAGCAGACCACTAGGAGTTGGAGCTTGATGTGTCTTTTTGTATAAGATTCTTTTTGTCATGGATGGTGTAGTGATATGTGAAGAGAATTTTGTACTTGAAGTGTAAAAGTTTTAAAGAATGGTTATGTATTTGAATGTTGATAATATTGTAATATATGGATAATGACATTTTGTAACATGAATATTTAAAGTTATTTATGCAAGTATGTTTTGTTAATGATGTTTTCTTATTCCGCTTATAAGTAGTTTGTTATAGTGTTTGTTGCGAATTGTATGCGTAGTTTGTATGTGTATGCGTGCGTAGTGACTCCGATATCCTCCCACACTACAGGAAAAAGTAGGTTTCCTGACAAAAAATAGGGAAATTCCGTCGAGAATTTTTCGTCGGCGTATGGTGCGTAGGGAATATTCCCGATGGAAAAGTTTCTTTCTAGAATTTTTTCAACGGAATTTCATTTCTGTCGGGAATTTTCCAACAGAAATAGAATTTTAGTCGATAATGTTCCCAACGAAAATATCAGTTCCTTCGAGAATTTACCGACGAAAATAGAATTTTCGTCGGTAATTTTTTCGACAGAAATTGCATTTTCGTCAGTAATTTACCGACGGAACTGGAATTTTCATCGGGAAAATTATCGACGAAAATTCTATTTTCGTCGGGAAATTCTCGATTTTTTAAATTAATATTTTTTTATTAATTCTTAAAAACTATAAAATTAACCTGTAATATTAATATCCAAATAATGTAAAAATAACGATAATATCTAAATTTTAATATCTGAAAATAATATAATATTATAATTGTACTTATCATAAAGTTAATAATTATTTAATGAAGTCGAGTGATTGTTCCCATCGAGCTTTTGATTGTTGCCATCGACCTTGTGATTCTTGCAATTCTGATTGCATCACACGTACAGTATTCCGAAATCCATTTACTTCGAGGGAGGCATAACGTCTATTAGAAGCCGTTGTACTTGAGCTGGAAGAATGCGAGTAACAAGTTTTGGTGAAAGAACCTAAGCCAAAGACCCGTCCTCGCTGGTCTCTACCACCAACCATGTCATAATAAATCTGATGCTCATCAACATTATCTGAATTCTGTGAACGTTGCTAAATTGTCTATCGCACGTGTTCCTGTTGTTAAACAAATGCTTATATTAATTAATGAGTAATAATAACTAATATTATATGTTAGTCAAATATAATAATTTGTACATACGTGTAAATGCCTGGCTCGTTAATTGATGAATGTTTGACCATAATGATTTTTGGTGTGAGTGTGTATAAAGACCTCACCTGGCATAGGCGGTCGACCAATCGATGCTTCCTGCAAACAAATAAATAATTATAATTGAACTGTAATTTATTGACAATTCCTACAAGATTTTACAAAACTTTTGGTGAGTTTCCCCTATATATTAACCAAACCTCCTGTAGACAAAGATAGAAAGGCAGTTCAAATTTTTAATTATGTACTGGCATCCAACAACAATTCAAACTCCAAACACAATTTTATCTTTCCCATCCACCTCGATTGTAATAAAAGTAATCTTAAACGGTAATAACAGTAATGACATTAATGTTTTGTAATAGTTATAAGTCTATCTGCATGCTCGCGATGGGACAATGATCCACCAGTATGCAAGCATGAACTGACTCCCTCAGGTCCTCCCCATCTATTATTAGTATTTCGCTCTGAAATAGAAAGGGCCTCGGGTATCGTCCAATACTGTTGCCAGTGTGCCCATATATCTTCAGTTATATAACGAGGTCGTACACCACCAATGTCTAATAGGCACACTAAGTCTCTGTAACGCGCTCGAGCCCGAGTCTCCCATACTTCATACATGATGTCTTCAAATGCTGAGTCCCAGTAAAATTTTTTCTTATGAGAATGAACCATAAAATATATTGTAAGTAAGTGTAAATTATGATTTGTTATATAATTAATATTATCATAATTTATTACCTTGAATTCTTCAAAATAAAAATTCTTTGTTTCTTGTGACACTTTCTTCCAGGCATAACCATCATACTCTATTCTGTTCTTGAACGTGGTCGTCATTGAGCATGAGCACTTTCCTGAAGGATTTAAACTAATATACAACAATTTTCATAAAGTCAGTAAAAGTAATAACTATCGTTTAAATCAATACAAACTGAAATATTAATCACTTACTCCCCAGCCGTAATGGTCACGTAGATTCTTCCATCAACTCCAACTGAGCAAGGCATAGGCTATTCCGCTGCTTCAGTTCCTGATACCTGCGATGGCATAGCTTCAATGGTGGCCATAGGAGTAGATCCAGTAGAAGGAGTGGTAGATGGGGTAGTAGTGGGGATGGTCGGTGATGCAGCAGCCTCAATGTTGGTATTGATGGTCGGTGATGCCTGTGATCCCTCAATAATAGTGTTACCCCCATCATGCACCCTGAGCCGTGGAGGAATCATATTACTCTTCTTTCTCTTAAACATGTTTCGAACCTGACATTATAAAAAATTAATTAGTCAACCAATACAAAATTAGCAACTGTACAGTAATCAAATCAAATAAATTGTATAAGTTAGTGCATTAATAATTGCTCACATGATATAAAATTAGTTAAACAAATTATTCGCTATCATCACTCAGCTGTAAATCGTAATCACAATCATCCTCATTTTCTAATGAATAAGAATTAAATTTAGCCTCGCCAACTTCAGATTCCTTATCATCTTCACATGAAATGTCAACATGTTCATTGTCTGCATAGTTCAACATTTCATTATCGTCATAAGTCAAAGTTTCATTTATTTCATGAACTTCCGGTTGATCCTCTTGAAATGCATCGTTATTTTCAGATGGTTTAGTTTGTCCGGCAGCTTTTCTTTCAAAAATGCCTCTTGTTTTAGCTTTGCAGGCTGACAACCATTCCATTTTATCTCGTTTTAAGCTTGGATAAGGGAGATAATACACCTGGATAACTTGCATTTCCAATACAAAAGGTTCAAAGTTACTAAATATTCTCCGCTGGTTTATATCAACTAAATTGTATCTGCTATGCATTTTTGTACCAACATTATTTGTTGGATCAAATCATTCGCACTTAAATAATACACAGCGTTTTATTAGCAATGCAGGGTACTCCAATTCAAGTATCTTAATAATTTGGCCATAATAATCCCTCAACTCCCCTTGAATACAAACCCCACTATTTACCATTGCCTTGTTCTGACCATGACTTTGTGTATGAAATTTGTATCCATTCACGAAATATACCAGATACAATTTAATATATCGCAAAGGTCCTTTTGCAAGGTCAATGATGAACATGTTCTCAATTGAATTTGCTGATGCCTACATATTGAAATATTATAACGTCATTTGAATAAAGATACCATAATATTATAAATCATTTTGTACAAATTGTAAGTCAAAACTTACATAAGTCTTGAACTAAATGATGAAAGTGCTTTTCGACTTCCTTGTTCACCTCATTTTGATTCATTTCTGGCATTAGCTCCCTTACCCATTCTTCAAATAATCTATTATGACCATATAAGTTGGAATTATACCCTTAACATAGTAAACCAAATTAGCAACAACATGTATATATTAAACTTACCGCACGAAAGGTTGCACTTCTTGGCAATTCAATAAAATGTAACTATGGGCAGCTTCAAATTCTTCCTCTGTTAGCATTCTCCTTATTGAGCGTCCATATAAACGACCAGGATACGTAAATATGGATAAGTTTTCATCTTGATTACTTATTTCACCCCTATCATCATTACGAGGTAGTTTCCTCTGTCTTGTGGGTACATGAAGTTCAAAATAATGCAAATAAAATGTACTTGCTCCCTCAACCAAATACGCATTACATATTGAACCTTCAACTCTAGCTTTGTTTTTTACATTTTTTTTCAAGTGAAACAAATACCTACATTACATTTTTTATTAACATTAATTACCATAACAAATTATAAAATAATAGCAATTCCATATTAAAGCTATTTACCTCTCAAAGGGATACATCCATTGATATTGAATAGGACTAGCAAGTTTTGCCGCATGTGCTAAATGCACGGGTAAATGCTCCATACAGTAAAAGAAGGTTGGAGGGAAAATTGATTCCAGTTTGCACAAGATTGCCGAAATTTCCAATTCCAATCTTGCCATGTCTGCTAATTTTATCTCAGATGATGTTAAAGTTTTAAAAAATAAACTAAGCTCGGTTATAGCTTCCTACACTTTAATTGGCAATAACTCTCAAAATGCAATTGGGAGTAGCTTTTGCATGAAAACGTGACAATCATGACTTTTCATTCCGAATAATTTGTATTTTCGCATGTCTACGCACCTTGCCAAATTCGATAGATAACCATCCGGAAACTTTAGTCCTTTTAACTACTCACACAATACTTCTTTTTGTTTTCTGTCCAAAGTATAGCATGCTTTGGGATATTTTTCAGTTTGCACATCTTTTTCTAACTCAGTCCTTCTACAATATAACTTTAAATCTGCCTGTGATTTCGCATTGTCCTTTGTCTTCCCTTCTATGTTCATAATTGTGTTGAACACATTGTCAAAGATATTTTTTTCTATATGCATCACATCTAGATTGTGCTGTAATAAATTAGACTTCCAATATGGCAAATCCCAAAAAATGCTTTTCTTTCTCCAACCAAAGTTTTTGTTGATTCTGCCATTAACTTCTTCAGCATCAAGTTCTGTAACTTTAAGCAAACCCAACTCATCAATCTCTTTCAATATTTCCTCACTACTTCTGTCAATAGCAAGTGTTGCTTGTACTACTCTATTCTTAATAAACTTATTCTTGTTGCATCAGAATGGGTGATCTGGTGGAAGGAATTTCCTGTGATTGTCAAACCAAGATATTTTGCACCCATTTTGAAGGTAAAAAGCATCTGAATCATTGCCACAGTAAGGACAAGCTAATTTCCCAGCCGTGCTCTAACTAGACAACATAGCATAGGCAGGAAAGTCACTGACCGTCCACATTAATGCTGCTTTCATCATAAAATTCTGTTTAAGTGATGCATCATATATTTCAACACCGATATCCCAAAGCTGTTGCAATTCATATATCAAGGGCTGCAAATATACATCAATTTTATGCTTCGGATTCCTAGGTCCTAGAACAATCACCATCAAAAATATATATGCCTCATTCATGCACATCCATTGAGGCAAATTATAAGGAGTAATTATGATTGGCCATGACGAATATTATTACCCTGATTAATCAAAATGTTAAAACCCATCAGTCCTCAAACACAGCCGAACATTTTGAGGTTTAGCAGCAAAATCAGGATGGGTGTTATTGAAATGTTTCCATGCGATTGCATTCGATGGATGGCTCATTATTCCATCTATATTTTCGTTCTCATTATGCCATCTCATGTGAGGTGCAGTAACTTTGGATGCATATGGTCTTTAAAGCCTCAGGGTTAGAGGAAAAAAATACATACGTTTCCAAGGTACCAATTTCTGCTTCTTAGTGCAATTTCTAGATTTGTACCTAGGTTGATTACAAAATTTACACTCATGTAAATCCACATCATCTCTCCAAAATAACATACATCTCAACCTTCAACAGTCAATTTTCTCAACAGGCAAACCTAAACCTCTAATCAGTTTCTTCATATTGTACAAATTATCAACCATTTTATGGTTAGGAGGCAATAATTCAATGTACCAAGCCAGAATTTTATCAAAACTTCCATCAGAAATATGAACTTTAGATTTTATGTTCAATATTCGAGCGATTGAAGATAACTGAGTCATGTTATCATAGCCTAGCCATAATTTTTGATCGGCTGAATTTAGTAAATCATAAAATTTTGTCGTATTTGCGTTGGGTTCTTCCACAAGAGGTGTATTTTCCCTAAAATCACATCCAGCTGCATCATAAACTATTTGGACGTACGGATTATTAGTTACACCTATATCATATGTCATAAATTTCCCCTCTCCTTCAACTTGACCCACATTTACCGATATGTTACCCACATTACCCATCGATGTGCTATAAATTGATGGTTCCCCATATCGTGTCCACTCAAAATAATTTGGAACAAATCCTTTTCTTAACAAATGGAAATACGCTTCATCAACTGGAAGATAACTAAGGTGTTTTCACTTTTTACATGGAAATCTTATTTTTGGCCCGTCCATGTATGCAGGTTGAGAACTTGCATATTCAATAAACAACTAAACCCCTTCCACAAATTCAAGATTAATATAACCATCGGGTATTTTTTTTTATACATCCAAGATCTATATATGTTACTCATAATTATGCGAAGCTATTATATGAACAAAGTGAATTCGTTGTTATAAAAAAATATATCTAGTTATAAATAAAAAGTAAATATAAAAGTTAATAAAATTTGAAATTTGAAAAACAATTATTATTACAAAATTATTTCAGACAATTACTGATCATTTTAACGTTAATTATGCTTTTTAATATGCTAAATCAAAAGGAAAATGAAAATTGTCATATTATAATAATCTTCATTACAACAACCACAATAATAAGTTTATCAGATTATTATTTAATAATAATCTAAATAATAATAATAATAATAATAATAATAAAATTTAAGTAAATTATTCATATTATTATTTATTAACAATAATAATAGTAATAATAATAATAATAATAATAATAATAATAATAATAATAATAATAATAATAATAATAATGAATTTATTATTAACATAATTAAATAATAAGAATAATAATAACAATACTAAATTATTCAGATTTTTATTTAATAATAATAACATGTTGAATAATAATAATAATAATAATAATAATAATAATAATAATAATAATAATAATAATAATAATAATAATAATAATTAACTTAATTAATTAATTAATAAATATATAAAACAAATAACCAAAATAATAAAAACTGGTTACCTTAAACCGGCAGAGGGGAAGGACTGGCAGATCAGGACTGGATCAGGAAGACCAACACTGCACCACACCGATAGACAAACGCCGCCCAATATACAAATGCCGCCTGAGCAGGGAGAGCAGCTGAAAGCAAAAACAAGACTACATAAAAGTCAATAAAATGATAAATTCATAACACCACGATTATTACAAAATTATTTGAGGCAATTGGTGGCCTTTTTAACTTTAATTATGCTATTTATTATGCTAAATAAAAAAGAACGACGGAAATTTGTCATATGATAATCATCATCACTACAACAACAACAACAATAATATTAATAGCAAAAATATTAACAAACTTCTTAATTTCTCAAATATTCAGATTTTATTATTCACTAATAATAATAATACTAATAATATTCTTAAATAAATTATTAAGATTATTATTTTTTAATAATAGTAACTCTAATATATTTATTCATTTCATTATTTAACAATAATCTAACTAATACTACTAATAATAATAATAATAATAATATAATTTACAACAATTATTCATATTATTATTTAATAATGAAGATAATAATAATTAACATAATTAAATAATGATAATACTAACAATAATAAATTATTCGATAATAATAATAATAATACTAAACAAAAAAATAATAACATTTTAAAAAATAATAATAATAATAACATTTATTTAATAATAATAACATTTTAAATAATAATAATAATAACATTTATTTAATAATAATAACAATTTAAATAATAATAATAATAACATTTATTTGATGATAATAATAATAATAATAATTATTAGTATTATTATTATTATTATTATTATTATACTAAACAAAAAAATTAATTAATTAATTAAAAATAATTACAAACAAATAATTACCTGACGCCAGCGGAGGGGAACGGACGGTTGGGAGGCGCCGGAGCAGGGAGAAGCGTCGTCCACCACGCCGGAGCAGGGAGCCACGGAGGAAGGACCGCGTACGGAGGAGGAAAGGGGAAGCGGGAAGGAAGGGGAGAGGGAGGGGAGGAAGTCGCTGGCCGAGGGGAAAGAGGGTCGGATCGTCGCCGGAGGGAAGCGGGAGGGCCGATCTGCGCCGGGGGAGGCACATCGTATTGCAGCGGCGGTGTGTCACGCGGCTGAGAAGGGAGGGACGGGAGAGAGGGGAGAGAGAGAACAAAGAGAAAAAGTTGGTTTTTAAAGTGAATTTAGTGAAAAAAATTGCACTTCCGTCGCTAAATTTAGCGATAGTAACATTACCGTCGCTAATTAGCGACGAAAGTATAATTTTCGTCACTACATTTATATATTATTAATTATAACATATTTTAGCGACGAAATTGTATTTTCGTCACTAATTTTTAATGATAGAATGTAAATTCCGTCGCTAAATTATATCTCCTTCAACAATTAGTGATGCGAAAATTTTTCATCGCTATTGTCCGTTGTTAAAATTGGAGGGAAAATACTCCCGCCATTTTTAGCTACGAAATTTTTTTACCGTCGCTAATTAGCGACGAAATTTGTTTCCCATCGCTAATTAGCGATAAAAAGTCCTTTCATTGCTAAATAACGACGAAAAACATTTCGTCGCTAAAAATTGATTTTCTTATAGTGCCAGGGGGTATTAGGGCGCTACAGAGCCAACTGAATTCTTTCTCATATTCAGCCACTTTCAGGTTTTTTGTTTCAAATTCAGAAATTGCTTCCACTTGGCCTCCTTATAACCATCTATAATGTACTTCTTCTGAAATTCCTGGATGAAGAAATCCCATATGATCGGGTTTAGGAGCAATGGATGCTTAAGTATAAGTTTCCACCAGTCATAGGCCGCCCCTTGCAAAATAGAGATTGCACAAGCGACCCTCTGTTCGAGAGGACATTTTACTTCCTCTAACAGCCTCTATACTTTCTCCAGCCAGTATTCTACTCTATTAGATTCTTCTAAGGTTGTACCATGGAATTCTTCAGCTTTGTGCTTTCTTACTACATCAATTGGAACTTTAGGTGTAGTTAACTGATCTAGAACTCATGCCATATCATGCCATATCATGTGAGATTTTGAATAAGGCTTCTATCAGCATGGCTGGAACACCACCTCTAATGGATTAGAAAGGGCCGATAACAGGCAGACCTTTGTCCCTAGGGTTGACACTTTCAACATCTCCTCAATGCTGTCTCGGGATCAGTCTATTCCATTCACTATATAAAACAGGGACATCTACATTAGGCCAACACAATACTATATACATACATTCCTAGCCTATTAGTATCTAGAATCAACTAAACCTATGCTCTGATATCAACAAATGTAACATCCCCTAACAGTACCTAATGAACCATGTACTTATGTAATAGGTTCACTCAGCACAATAGGGAGCGCCACAAAATAGGGAGCACCTAACATATTTTACACAATATTCATGGCAAATAATATACATTCAATTCTCATAACATGATTAACTTCAACATAAGAAGCAGGGTTACAAAATTTCTTCTATTTTATCCCAAGATATTCATATTATACATTATAGAGTCCCAAAATGCATATCATATATATTGGTTTATTATATACATATGTATATATATTAGTACATATTTATGTCATTTTAATTACAACCAAAACATTATGTTTACGTAAACTAGTATAAAACCTACATTAATCTGCTCCTAGTTTGGTGCTGGCCTTGACTGCTACAGAATGTCACAGTGCGGTACGGTAAGTACCCGGGGGTACAATATGTGGAGACATAGCAATCTCAAATAATGACACCATTTGTTTTTATTATTGTATATATTTATTTTGCAAATTTTTAAAAATATTGAATTATCCGAAGTTTTGGATTGTATTGTATTGTATTATTTTGTACCGAAATAATTAAAGAACCGAACCGAACCGAACTGTATTTAATTTTATAAGAACTATAATGAATTGTCCCGAATTTTCAAGACAATAATAATACTTAATTTTTAAAATACCCAAAATTTTAAGAAAATAAAGAGATTTGCAAATTTTTGAATTGTACCGTACCGTGTATACCCCTAGTTAGTACTATCTCCACAATCATCATAAAACTCGAACTCTGCATCATCATTACTCTTCTGGTTTTGGATCTCGAATAGCCCACAAGTTCACTATTATTTGGAGCACTGTTATCCACACCCTTATCCACCTCTTCCCTAGGCATTTTTTCAATTCTTATACCCACATTTCGCCTCCTATTGATATATTGTGGCCATTCTCCTTTCTTAGGAGGACTCTTTATACCCCTTTGTCTATTCCTTACCTACTTCCCTCTCCAACAAAAGAGTTATTTTCCTCATCTACCCTCCCATGTGCACTTGTGGGGCACTAGCATCCCCATTACTTTTTGCTTCATTAAGGACAATTATAAATTTAGTATCATTAACCAAATGTATAATATTGACATCTACATAATCCCTATCTACCATTAATTTAGAAAAATCTAAAATCTCCTCATTTATTAGCAGCATATGCCAGTCACTAGTTCTTTTAACATATAAAGCAAAACCTTGATCATTTTTATACCTATATTCCTTTACAATATTGACAAAGTTAGGAATATTAATCAACATCACTTCTTAAAACATCACCTAAAAACCCTCCAACATACTTAAAAATAGGGTCAGCAACTACTCTACCCCTATAATGCCACACAAAAAGCACTATAACTTTATCCTTTTTGTAATTAAAATCCTCACACAGAAGCTGCCAAGCAAACAAAACAAACTTTAGGTCACTATCCAAAAAAGCACAATAAATTAATAATTATACAAATGCCCTAATTTTACTGCTAATATCACAAAATAGCCATTGGCGTTAACAAATGCCTTAATTTTACCACTTATCCACAAAGAAGCTCTTTTTGTTTTTCAAAATCAAAATAAAAAAATAAAAAATAATAATAAAAAAAAAAGATAACCTAAATGATGTAAACATACCTCCTATATAGTCAGAATATGAAATCCCTCCTTCAAATCCTTTAAAGATCTTTCTTTCTCTACAATTATAGCAGTTCAAAAGCCTATATCCCACCACCAAACAAAGACAAATGTGCTTTTTACCACTATCGATTAGAATGAGATTAAGAAGTTGGTTTCAATTAGAGAGAAAGTAGAAAGTTAGGGCAAAATGGAAGAAATGAAAGAAAAAATGAAAAGAAAAAATTAATAATCCTTCTAAAGTTAGCCAACCATGTTTAGGGTGTGTTTACAGCATAATTAAACCACCTAATCTTTATTTTGAATCGAAATGACATATGCATACATTCATTAGATAGCTTTCCATATCAATCACCCATATCTTGCACGCTTTAATCTCAAAATGGGCTAGCTATTGTTAAGTATTTATTTTGTATAGTTAAAACAAGTTATAGTAGTAAAATTGTACACTTAAAAATTCAGGTATTAAATGTACTTTTTTTTACAAGTTTAAGCGTAAAAGGTTGCATTAAGCCTTTTATTAAAAAGTCTAGATAGTATTTTTTATTGTAAGAAATCAACAAAAATGTGAGAGAAAAGAAAGTGTACAAATTTACACATAAAACAATATATTTTTGTTAAATAAAAAACTTATCAAATTGTCATCGGATCAATTAAATCACAATCCAACCAATCAGTTCATTAATTTTTATTTGAATTTTAGCATGTTTTAATATTTAACTGTAACACCCCAATACCCCTTGGGAGGATATCGAAGCGCCAATCACCCACAAAGGCAAACACAACCATACAATAGCGAAATTGAAATAATAAGAAAAAAATGTATATAAGAAAATATTAATATCATATAATAATATAAATCACATATTACAAGAGCATTCTTAAACAATTTACATTGTCTAATACCTACAATATACTATATATATATACACGCCACTGATATTACAAAACTATACATAACCAAGACAAAATAACTCCCAACAAGCTCTAGACTCCTAGTGGCTAAGACCTGTAGATGCACAACTCAAAACCGAACCAGCAACCTACATGAGAAAAAGCACCCATGCTAAGCGATAACGCTTAGTGGGGAGAAATAAAAACAAAAGAATTCTAATGAAGTCACAAATATTAGATAACGAAATATATATATATATATATATATATATATATATATCAACATGATAATCACACGGTAATAATTAATCCCAAACATTATCATATAGGCATGTTAACAACCTATACATATTAATTTCATTACAAGCATAACTTTAAAGCATGCCCACACTGTAACACCCCGATTTTCACCGTATTAGTTTTGAGCTTTTGTGTGTGCGGTCTTTGTGTGATCGTGGTGTGTTTTATATATTTGTATGCATAGGTATTAGAAAGTTTAAGGGTATATTTGCATGATAGTTCTAATTATGTAGCTTAAGTTGTGTGTGAGGAGAAAAGAAAGATTAGAAGTGGGATTTGCTAAATCCACTATTCATAATTGATAAGTGTATGGTAGAGATGTAAGAAAGAGAAAAGAAGAGTTTGACTAAGGGAAAGAGAGAGGGAACGTGAGGGACTGCTTATTGCCCTCTATTCCCATTCAGCTCCCTCTTCATTTTCATCTTCTTCCTCTTCTCTTCTTCTCCTTTCCTACCTCTAGATCATCTCTTCAAACTACTGGAAATTCTGAATTGGTTTATGGCAAATTCCAGATTTTGGGGTAAGTATTTAGCTTCTTTCTTCTTTCGTTTTCTTCTCCTCCTCTTTGGGTTTGTGCTACTAGCTTGTGTTTCTGTTTGGGATTTTAAGTTTTTGGTATGTTTGGTTGATGTGTTTAGAAGTTCCAACTAGAGATCCCAAGGGGAAAGAGAAAGCCAGTGGTAGTGCCACCGAGTGATTGTTGAGGAGCTTAGGAATTGAAGGTTTGGGAATTATGTGAAATTGAATGATTTTGATTTTGGAATTTGTATGATTTTTGGATATTTATGGAATTAATATATTGTATGAATGATATGGGTTTTGATTAATTTTGAGTAAATTTGAGATGGATGTGGGTATTGAGTGAAAGATTGGAATTTCATGGATTCTTAAAGGAAAATTCTGGATTTTTGAATTTTGATGTTCAAATTGCTTCCATTGTCTTTTTTATCCTTTCTTTGAGTGTAAAATTTAGATAATTTCATGGGTAATATGATTTGGATGTTGTAGTTGATTGTGTGCAACTTTGGTGGGTTAATTGCATTATTTGGGATGGTTTTGTGTGAAAGGTTGTGTGCAGATCAGTTGCAGGAGCAAGAAGCTCGACTCTATAGTGAGCATGACGTTCGTCGTGGGTGCGACAGAGCTCGGTCATCCTAGCTTTCGCCGAATAGTGTCTTTATCGCGAGCACGACAGAGAGCTCGGTAAGCAGATCATCTACCGGGCTGATCGTTGTCGTGAGCACGACAGTGACCTCTCTGCCCTCTGTCATGAGCGTGATAGAGGCCTTTCTGCCTTCCTCTTCACGAGCGCATTTGGCTATCAAGAGCGCATTCCCGCATGCGATCAGCCTCTATCGTACATGCGACTGGTTGTCGCGAGCGCAACGCTCCCCTGTTTTGCACTTGACTATTATTTGTTATGCTTCATGTGATTTCTTCATTCATTTATGTATGCTTTAAGGTTTGAACTCCTTTTATGATATACTATGTGATTGATTTTAGAATGATAATATGTTTCATATGGTGATGTTTATATTAGGATTAGTTTAGCCTACAAGAGTCAAGTAAGTGGATAGATAGGCATGCCTATAGAGTTCTATTAGTTGCAGGCCCAATGTGTTCTGGACCCTAATCAGGTCACCATTTGGGTCCTCATGATCCTTATAAGTTGGATCTTCTTTAAGATCACCCAATGTGAAAATGTTTTTGAATGAAAATGAAAGAAGTTACTTTTGTTTGTACCCACGGGTACCAATATGTTCACTCGTTATCCGCTACTCTGAGTCTGTAGGCAAATCTATGAATTTGATATTGATATAATATATTGATGGTATATGAATGTTTATATTTTATGAAATATCTGATGAATGCAAGTTATGATGTAAGCCTGCTGTGCTTATATGTGTGTGTTGCCATATGTATGTGAATCACCTTAACGTCCACTGTGAGTGGTCGTTCATCTTTTGTTTTCCCCACTAAGCGTTATTGCTTAGCATGGGTGTTTCATCCGTGCAGGTGTGGAAGCGGTGGGAGTTCTTGGGAGGTTCGGTCCGCAGCAGCCTAGGCCAACACAATAGGAGGGCTTTTGTTAGAGGCTTAGTTTTTGTATTTTGTAATTCCTGTTATATAGTTTTTAGTTTGTACCATTTTTGTATTATTTAAGCTCTCATTTTTGTATTTATGTAAAGTGATATTGTAAGCAGTTTGGTAATGTAAATATTTTGATATATCAATGAATGAGATTTGATAAGTTTAGTTTAGGCTCAATTGTGTTTTCTCTGAATGTATGGTTATTTATCAATTTTATGGTTCCTGATTCTATTATCGTGTATGTATGTTATTCAGTTATGCGTATGTATTGGTGTATGCTATACATCCATTGTTTTGTGTGGTGACAACCCTTATCTATGCAGGTATTCACTCCTCCATGCGAGTGAGCTCCCCTACGTATAGGTAAGGGATGTTAAAATTTTATTGGTATTAGAGCATAGGTTTAGACTTTTCTGGGCGACCATAGAATATAATTTTTTGTAGGATTGTGTTGGCCGGATGCGGATATCCTTATGTTTTGTAATTAGATGGAGTCTGCGCGTGGATCTCTCAAGGAGTCAGCTGAGAGTGCGAATCACCAAGAGCAAGATCCGTCTATTTCTAGTTCTGCTCAGCCAACTAGGGTGCAGCCTGAGGCTCCAGCCGTGCCCTTTGAGGCTATTCTTAAGATATCTCAAGACATGGTTAGAGTCTTAGAGAGGGTGACGGTACCGAGAGCTCTGGTTGAGAGTATGAGAAAGTCTGGAGCTTAAGATTTTTATGGGACAAGTCTGGATGAGTCTGATAAAGCATAAATGTGGATTGAAAAAGCAAAAAGGGTCTTGGAAGAGATCCGTTATCCTCCGTGCAACACCCCGTTTGCCCCCTAGAAGTTTGAGCCATTTGTGCATGTGTGCATTATGTGTGTGAAGGCATGTGATAAGGGCATTTTGGGTAAAATGCATGTTTTGGGGATTTTACTAGAGTGTGTGTACATATAGGTTATTAGGGTGTGCTATGTTGGGTTGTGATAGTGTGTGCATGTTCACATGTTGGTAGGGTGTGCATTAGTGAGGATAGCATTGTGTGTGTGTGTAGTGCATGCTTGTTGGGTATGAGTGGTCAATCTCCACCAATGAGGAAATGACATGTGGCTAGGGTTAGGAAAGAGTAAATAGAAGAAGAAAAAGAAAAGGGAAATAGATTTTCCTATCCCTTTTCCCATTTCTCTCTTTTCTCTAGTTCTCTTCTTCCTTTTCTCTCCATTTGAGTGCCCTAACTTGGATCTAAGAGAGTGTTGGTGGGAATTGATCATCTCTTCACCCTCATTTGGTAAGTTTTGCTGCATTTCTTTATCTTTTCTTCTTCTTTGTTGGTTTGGGGTTTAATCTAGGGTTTGTGTTTTGTGTGATTTGTGGGTTTCATTTCTAGTTGAGCCTCCTCGTAATCCCAAGGGGAAGGAGAAGGCAAGTGGTAGTGGTACCAAGTAATTAGAGCATAGGAGTATCAGGTTTGGAAATTTTGTGCATTTTTATGTATTTTGTTCTTATTTGATTTGCTGGGAAATTGTATGAGAAATGATGTTCTTGATGAGGGTATACTATGAAATCTTAGTATGTTGAGTTGTTAAAGTTTAGAGTATGATTTTATTGGATGATATATGCATTTGATGTATGGTGGATTGTGATTTACTGGTTTTTGAAAGAGATGATGATCATGATTATTGATTTCGGTTGGATGATTTAATTATGTTCATGGCATGATTTCCTTGGGCTATGAACTTCAAAAAGGTGAGTTTTTAAGTTGATTTTAATGATTTGAATGTTTGATTTCTGGGTTTTAAGTTTATATTTGAGTTGAGTGATTTTTCTGGGAAATTTTTGGGTTTGGTGCATTTCACACAGTGGTATGATTGGGCATACCCCCGTGTGATGGCCGCTCGTCCAACTCGTGCGAGACAGCACGACTCGTGCTGCCTTTGGCGTGCACGATTCATGCAGTTCAGCGAAGAGGGGCGAGCAGTGGAGCGCAGTACGACCCGTGCGTGTGTAGCATGACTCATGCTGGCTGGGAGGAGCTTTGCTGCAAGTCGTGTTTTGGAACATGACTTGCGACAGATAATTTGGGAAGCTACATGAGTTGTGTCCCTCATGCACAACTCGTGTTCTCCCATTTCACATTGCAGTATGGGTAAACCATACCGCTGTGTAAACTGCTTCTGCCCAACTTTTGAAGTTTTTTTGATTTTTCTTCGTTTTCATTCCTCTTTCATTATTTATTGGTTTAAAACATTTTTTTAGTGTCATTTCATGCATCTAATAGCATTAGATTGTATTTTGCTATATCAAATTATATTGAATGTTTGTTGGAATCTGTAATGTATTATGCATATCTTTAACTCATGATTCTTCACTCTGAACAATATGTTATACTTAAGTGTGATTTGTATTATGCATGACCTGCAAGAGTCAGTGTAGTGGATAGTTAGGCATGCCTAATAGAGTCTCTTAGTTGTAGCCCTCAGTTCTGTTTGGATCCTCGTGATCCCTAAAAGTATTTGGATCTTGTTTAAGATCCGCTCTATAAAATGTTTTGAAAATGATAAAAATGTGATTTCGATTTTCGATTCGTACCCGTAAGGTACCGCCATGTGTTCGATTCGTACCCATAAGGTACCGCCATGTGTATACTCGTTATCCACTATTGTGAGTCTGCAAGTGTTTTGCTTTGCTTTGTCTTGCTCTGTTCATTGTGAATATATGAATGAGATATCCGAATGATTTGATTATAAGTATATGACCTCACTTTTATCCGAATGCAAATATGAGCCAACGAATGTTATAGATATGACTTGAGCATGTATAAATCTGTTATGATTATTGCATATGTCATTGTGAATGTGCTCTGCCTTGACGACCATTGTGAATGGCCATCCATACTATTTGTGTGTTTCCCCACTAAACGTTATCGCTTAGCACAGTGTTTCACCCATGCAGGTGCGGAAGGCATTTTGCTTTTGGGAGAGTTGCCGCCGGTCAAGCCAACACAGAGGGATTAGTGTTAGGGCTTTATTTTTATAGCAAGATTCTTTTGTATTATTGAAAATCTCTATGTATCAGTAATTTTATAAAGCTTCCGCCTTGTATATTTTGATTATGTATTTATTTTATAATATCAGTTGTGATCAGAACATTATTGTAATGACTCCTATTATATTAATGAATGATCATTCTAATGTTTCTGAAAAGTTTTAATTTTCACTGTATTTTAGTATGTATATTCTATGTGAATGTATGTTTTTATATTGATCTGCGTGGTGACACACCTGCTCATATGGCATCTCACTCAGACACGGATGGGTTCGCCTACGTATAGGTACGAGGTGTTATAGGTTTTGGTATCAGAGCCTAGGTTTAGGCATTTGCTGGGTGTTGATGTGCATCTATGTGTATATGTCTAGGACTGTGTTGGCTGATGCAGTTGTCTTTGTATTTGTTTTAGATGGATTTTAATTCGGTGTGTGGGTCACTTGAGGAGTCCACCGAGAATGTGAACCCTCAAGCTATCGATCTTTCTATGTCTGTGCCAGCTCAACCTGCTACCTGAGGCTGCGGCCATGCCCTTTGAGGTCATGTTGAAGATTTCACAGGATATGGCTAGGGTCATTGAGAGTGTGACCGCTCCTAGAGCACCTATTGAGAATCCAAGGAAGGCAGGTGTAGAGGACTTTTATGGGACCAGTCTGGATGAATCAAAATATGGTGAGAAATGGTTAGAGAAGGTAAAGCAGGCTTTAGACGAGATTTGGTGTCCTCGGGAGAGGCGGGTAGAGTGTGTTATAGCCCTGTTGCAAGGATCCTCCTTTAAATGGTGGAAGTTGGTCCGAAGGCATCCTCAATTGCCCGATCCAGTCACATGGGAGTTCATCGATAGGGAATTTACAAGCAAGTATGTGACTCGGGAGTACAAGGATGCTAAGTGGGCGCAGTTTTTGAGTTTGAAGCAGAGGGCGATGACGGTTTCAGAGTTTGAGAATGAGTTTAACCGATTGGCCAAGTATGCTCCTGAGGGTGTTCTGATTGAGGAGTTTAGATGTCAACATTTTGAGAATAGGTTGAATGAATCCTTAAGGGCTATGTTGATTTCGCTGATGAGTACTCCGGGTGTTGGATATTACCAGATTGTGCAAGCTGCAGTGCGGGCCGAGAGGTCAGAGTCGATTTTGAGAGAGAGGGCTCTGAGGAGGAATCCCTCTGGAGGAGGATCTTCTTCATCCTCGGGTAAGAGGTCGAGGAACCCGCAGGATGAATCTTCAGCAGGCCCGGCTTCGAAAGGCAGGAGGTAGTTCGGGTAGAGGTGGTTCTGATGCTAGGACCGAGTTGTTGCCTGACTGCTCTCATTGTAGCAAGTGGCATCGAGGCGTGTGTAGGCAGCTCACTGGTGGGTGTTTCAGATGTGGGAGTACTAAGCACCTTTTGGCTAACTGTCCGCGGTAGAATGAGGTTTCTGGAGATCTGAGAGAGGCTGGTAGAGTGGGGTCGAATGCTCCGCAAGTAAGTCATGGTAGAAGCCAAGATAGAGGTCAAGGCAGTCGACCTAGAGATGGAGCTGCATCTAAGTCAGTTGAGCGTCCCTTGGCAGTGCCAGCTAAAGCCTATGCTATGAGAGCTCGGGAGGAATAGGATGCTCCAAATGTGATAGCCGGTAAGTTTCTACTCCTTGACACTGAATTATATGCTCTAATTGACCCTGGTTCCACACACTCATATTTGTGCACGGATAAGTTAAGTGATAAGTTGCATAATGTAGGTATGTTAGATTATGAGATATGTGTGACCAGTCCCTTAGGGCATAGTGTCAATGTGAGTATGGTGCATAGGAATTGTCCTCTTTTGGTAGAAAGAGTTGAGTTTCCTGCAGATTTGATTGAGTTGCCTTTTAGAGAGTTTGATTTGATTTTGGGCATGGATTGGCTGAGTAAGCATCGGGCAATGGTTGATTGTCATAGGAAAGTAGTTGTGCTTTGGGATAGAGATCAGTCTTCTGTATTTGTTAAAGGCTTGGGTTCTAGTTACTTGAGCAATGTGATCTTCACTATGCAAGTTAAGAGGTTCATGAGGAAGGGTTGTGAGGCATTTTTGGCAGTGGTGTTGGATTCTAAGCGTGATTAGGTTCGGATTGAGGATATTCCAGTGGTTAGGGAGTTTGGAGATGTTTTCCCTAGTGAATTGCCTGGTTTGCCTCCGGAGAGGGAGGTGGAGTTGTCCATAGAGATAGTGCCGGGTACTTCACCCATTTCTAAAGCACCTTATCGGATGGCTCCTGTAGAGTTAAGAGAACTCAAAACTCAGCTACAAGAGCTATTGGATAAGGGGTTTATTAGACCCAGCATATCTCCATGGGGAGCTCCGGTGTTGTTTGTGAAGAAGAAAGATGGTTCTTTGAGGATGTGTACCGACTATAGGCAAATCAACAAGGTCACGGTGAAGAATAAGTATCCTTTGCCTAGAATCGAGGATTTGTTTCATTAGCTTAGAGATACGAGAGTCTTTTCGAAGATTGATCACCGGTCGGGTTATTACCAGCTTCAAGTTAAAGATGAGGATGTGGTTAAGACTGCATTTCGGACTCGGTATGGCCACTATGAGTTTTTAGTGATGCCGTTTGGTTTGACCAATGCACCAGCAGCTTTCATGGATTTGATGAACCGAGTGTTTAGGCCATATTTTGATCAATTTGTAGTGGTGTTTATAGATGACATTTTGGTTTATTCAAAGGATGAGAGTGAGCATGAGGAGCATCTTCGGTTTGTTTTGCAAGTGTTGAGGAAGCATTAGTTATTTGCGAAGTTTAGTAAGTGTGACTTCTGGCTTCGGAAAGTGTCTTTCTTGGGGCATATTGTATCGGCTCAGGGTATCCAAGTTTATCCGTCTAAGATTGACGTGATTGTTAATTGGAAAGCACCTAGAAATGTTCCGAAAGTGAGAAGCTTTCTTGGGTTAGCAGGCTACTATCGTCGGTTTGTGAAGGGCTTTCCAGTCATTGCTGCTCCTATGATGAGGTTGTAGAGGAAAGATATTCGATTTGAAGTCGGGGACAAGGTTTTCCTTAAGGTTTCACCTCGGAGGAAAGTGTTGCGATTCGGTAAAAAGGGTAAACTTAGTCCTCGGTTTATTGGACCTTATTAGGTATTAGCAAAGGTTGGTCCGGTAGCCTATAAATGGAGTTGGCGAAGTTGCACGATGTATTTCATGTCTCCATGCTTCGTCGGTATAGATCAGATCCTTCACATGTGTTGTCGGTTCGAGATGTGCAAGTGCAGCCAGATTATTCGTATGATGAGGAACCGAAGGCAATTTTAGTTCGGGAAGTAAGGCAGTTGAGGAATAAGCAAATCCTTTTGGTCAAGGTATTATGGCATCATCATGGAGTTGAGGAAGCAACTTGGGAACCAGAGGCGACGATGAGGACTCAGTATCCACAGCTTTTCAGTTCAGGTGAGAATTTCGATGACGAAATTCTTATTAGTAGGGGAGAGTTGTAACGCCCCGTTTGCCTCCTAGATATTGGAGCCATTTATGCATGTGTTCATTATGTGTGTGAAGGCATGTGATAAGGGCATTTTGGGTAAAATGCATGTTTTGGGGATTTTACTAGAGTGTGTGTACATATAGGTTATTAGTGTGTGCTATGTAGGGTTGTGATAGTGTGTGCATGTTCACATATTGGTAGGGTGTGCATTAGTGAGGATAGCATTGTGTGTGTGTGTAGTGCATGCTTGTTGGGTATGAGTGGTCAATCTCCATCAATAAGGAAATGACATGTGGCTAGGGTTAGGAAAGAGTAAATAGAAGAAGAAAAAGAAAAGGGAAATAGAATTTCCTATCTCTTTTCCCGTTTTTCTCTTTTCTCTAGTTCTCTTCTTCCTTTTCTCTCCATTTGAGTGCCCTAGCTTGGATCCAAGAGAGTGTCCTCATTTGGTAAGTTTTGCTGCATTTCTTCATCTTTTCTTCTTCTTTGTTGGTTTGGGGTTTAATCTAGGGTTTGTGTTTTATGTGATTTATGGGTATCGTTTCTAGTTGAGCCTCCTCGTGATCCCAAGGGGAAGGAGAAGGCAAGTGGTAGCGGTACCAAGTAATTGGAGCATAGGAGTATCAGGTTTGGGAATTTTGTGCATTTTTATGCATTTTGTTCTTATTTGATTTGCTGGGAAATTGTATGAGCAATGATGTTCTTGATGAGGGTATACTATGAAATCTTAGTATGTTGAGTTGTTAAAGTTTAGAGTATGATTTTATTAGATGATATATGCATTTGATGTATGGTGGATTGTGATTTGCTGGTTTTTGAAAGAGATGATGATCATGATTATTGATTTTGGTTGGATGATTTAATTATGTTCATGGCATGATTTCCTTGGGCTATGAACTTCAAAAAGGTGAGTTTTTAAGTTGATTTTAACGATTTGAATGTTTGATTTTTGGGTTTTAAGTTTATATTTGAGTTGGGCGATTTTTCTGGAAAATTTTTGGGTTTGGTGCGTTTCCACGACGGTATGATTGGGCATACCCCCGTGTGATGGCCGCTCGTCCGACTCGTGCATGACAGCACGACTCGTACTGCCTTTGGCGTGCACGAATTGTGTAGTTCACCAAAGAGGGGCAAGCAGTAGAGCGCAGCACGACTCGTGCGTGTGCAGCACGATTCGTGCACGCGCAGCACAACTCATGCTGGCTGAGAGGAGCTCTGCCGCAAGTCGTGTTTTGGAACACAACTTGCGATAGATAATTTGGGAAGCTACACGAGTCGTGTCCCTCATGCACGACTCGTGTTCTGTCACACACCAATCTGGGCCTAGTCGGAATATGCTTGCTCAGTCGGAGTGAGTGAGGGTAATTCGGTAATTTGTACATGAGTAATATAGATAATAAGGATTTATTTGCTAAGAAATTAATTAAATGAGTTAAGTGAAGGAATTATTATGGTGTGCTTGTAGTGTACGGAGGTAGAATATAAGTGGGTTAAGAGGCTTTATAGTGTGGGTTGTAGGTATGGTACCTTGGAGATATTTACATAAGAGAAATAATTATCAAGTGGATTATGGGTATGGAATTAAAGATGTAGGATATTTTTATGAGAAGTGATTTAGTATGTGGGTGTTTATGGTGACTTGAATAAAGAAGTCAAAGTGAATTAGTTGGACCAATGGGAAAAGTGGGTTATAAGGAAAATGTTAGGGTGTGACTTAAGTTTAGTACTATGAAGATATTATTGTAAGAGGTACTAGTGTGTGTGCATAAGATAGGGAAGTAGGATATGAGTAAGGGAAATGAATTGTGTGTAGGTGAGAGTATGGGAATTGAGGTGAGCTTAGGTTGACCTACTATGGGAAAGTGACATGTGGCTTAAGGGATAAGTGGGAATTAAATGGGTAAAGAGAGAGAAACCAGCTGTAAGTCACCTCCTCTTCCCGTTCTCCTCTTCCTCCTCACGCCATTCATCTTCTTTTTCCTCTTCTTCTTCCTTTCCTCATTCTTTGCTCTTCCTCCTTGCTTCTCTTTTGGCTGGATGTGGTGCTTGTTTAGAGGTGGTTTTGGGTGAGTATCAGAGCAAGATTGGAGAGGTAAGAGTTAGTTTGGCTTGTGTGTGTGTGTGATTCTTCTCCTCCTTTACTTGCTTTTGATTGGGATATGTTAGAGTTTAGATTGAGTGATTTTCTGGGTTTTGGTTTGTGCAAGTTGGTGGTAACAAGAGGAAGCTCAAGGGTAAGGAAAAGATTGTAGATAGAAGCTAGAAAGTGACTTTGGATCTTTGATTTCCAGGTTTAGGAAACTCTCCATTTTATGTAAGAATTTTAGTATATTTATGTGTATTATAAGTTTCTTGAATGTGTTATTGATGATATATGATGATGGTAGTGAGTGTTGGTTTAATTTATTTATTGGTGCATGTCAATAGGTTTTTGGGTGAAAACTGGGTTAGAATGCACATGACCTTTCTTCAGTTATTAATCCGTATTGTGAGTTTTAGAACTCCAATCGATATAAGAGTAGTTCCGTTTTAAAGCTAAGACATATCCCTATAAATGTCTTAGAAATAGGTTTGAGCTAATTTTAACTTTAAGGATCGCAAATGTGGTCATGAAGTAGAGCTATCTTCTTTGGCCGGGTTTAGGGGAGCACTATAGGTTGTTTAGATCCTATCTGAATCTGTAGATGTCCAATTTATCTGAAATTTGTTGCATTTGAACTTTAACATTCTAGGGAACATTTGTTAAGAAGGATGTTTTGGCTAAAAATGAGGTTTAGAGGTTGGTTTAGGCAACACAAGTCAGGGGCGTAAAGCAGTCTGTTTGGGTAGCTGAGGTGAGCCTCTGTCGTGAGCCCGACAAGGGTCACGATCTCGCGATAGAAAAACCTGTATTAGCCTTTATTTCTTTATTTTTGGGCCCTTGGTTGGTCCAGTTCCATCCCCTACCCTCCCCCTCAGCTTATTATGCCTGTTTAGGGTAATTAAATGGTTATATAAGTAGTTGTCTTTGGGAAAACTTATGAGTATGGTTAGGATTGGTGACCTAACTAGTGAATAACAATGGATATAACTCTGTGAAGGATGGTTTATGGATGAGTGTTGATATGTGCTGATCTCATGAGTAACCTAGGCATGTTGTACCGTATATATGAAAGCATAACGTGGGTGCGATTGAAATGAATGACGAATATTGCTGATATTGTAGATGTGTAAATGGATATTGTTAGTGGCATGATTTATTTGGGATTCTTGGTATGGATGTTGTGTTTATGTTGTCAATGATGTGTGGCTTGCTGGAGATGAGGTAAGTTAATGTTCTGATGTTTCGTTTGAGATTGGGTATTGTGAAGTGGAGTTTTCTGCAGATTTTTCGTGTAAGGGTTGGAATTCACGACTCTGTCGCGAGCACGACATTGTCGCAAGGTCGTGACAAAGCCCAGTGAAAGTAGCCCTCGCACGCGTCCGAGCTCGCTGCTGAGCCATACAGCAGAGCCCCTGTCGCGAGCGCAACAGAGCGCTTGGCTGCCGATTTGAATTGGGCGATCCACTGTCGCGAGCGCGATAGATCGGGCTAGCAGCTCACTATCGCGAGCGCGATAGTGAGATGTGTATAGTTTCCCTCGCGAGATCGCGAAGGTTGTCGTGATCGCGACCTGGGCTAAGTCGCCTCTGTCGCGACCGCGACATCTGTCGCGATCGCGACACTCATGGTTTTCAAATTGAGTTTCTTTTGTGATTCCAATGTTTGAATTCCGAAATTGTGATGCCTTTAGGTTTATACTTAGACTATTTTATGAAGTACATTAATATAATTGGATGTATTATGCATAGACAATGTTATTAATTATGTGAATGTGATATGTTAATTTATACATCATGATATGAGGCATGATTTGTATTACGCATGACCTACGAGAGTCAGTCTAGTGGATAGTTAGGCATGCCTAATAGAGTCTATATAAGTGTAGCTGCAGCGCCCTTTGAACGAATGGACCCCGATCAGGTCCCTGGCTGGTTCCTCGCGAACCCTTTTATGTGAAATGTTTTCGGAATGTGGAAAAAGATGATGTTGCTTTTCGACTCGTACCTGTAAGGTACAATATATTATGTGTACGATTGGTACCCGTAAGGTACCTTATGTGTTCGATTCATACCCGTAAGGTACAACTCAATTACTCGATATCCACTATTGTGAGTCAGCAGGTGTATGATTTGTTATTTTGTGTTTATAAGCATGCGATTCTGATCAGTTATGATTATAGTTATGTGAATTAATAAGTGCAGACTTATTGGCTCTCTGGAATACTGTGATTTGAATGCAATATTGTATAGTTGCTTACGTTAAAGATTAATGTTGTGCCGCAGAAGTCTAATGTATAGGTAATTGCACGCATGTAAAGCATACATGTAGTTATGCATGAACATACTTACACCCTGTATGGTGATGTTTTGATTTGGTTTATGTCACACATATGAGTATATGAAGATGATTAGAAACAATTGAATGCATAGCAGTTATATGTAAGTATATATATATATTTCTCGGTAAGAACTAGGTGTGTATGATATTCATGTGTGTTATGCCTTGACGACCATTGTGAATGGCCGTTGATTTTATTATGTTTGTTCTCCCCACTAAGCATTATCGCTTAGCACGGGTTCTTTTTCCCGTGCAGGTGGCAGGTCTGGTCCAGTTCGAGTCGCACATCTGCAAGGGTTGGCCACATAGGAGCTAGGAGTTTTGGGATTTTGTTCAGCTTCTTTATTTGGATTTTGTAATTCTGTATAAAATATATATGTAATATCTTGTAAAGATACTTATGTAATATTCTGGACCGCGTAAATATTTGCTGCTAAGAATTTCCTCTATTTTATCTTCTGTCTGTAACTTCTGTTGTATGGTAGTAAACTTTCACATCTGTATGTTTCTGCTTAGTGTACATGCGGTTGTGAAGTACGTACGTTCTGTTGTACTCCTCAAGTTTTAAATTCTTATGTATTTATATACGCTTTGTATCGCTTTTATCCGGTAACACACCTACTCGTACGGCTTCCTACTCCCTCATGGATGGGTTTGCCTACGTATGGGTCACTACAAAAAAACTGTCAATTAGCGACGGAAATTTTCGTCGCTAATTGGGCCTTTTCCGTCGCTATTTCCTTTTAGCGACGCCGCGACTAACTGTCGCTATTAGCTCCGTCGCAAAAATTTTGTGACTAATTCATAAAACAGTCGCTAAAAATAGCGACGGAATGACCGTCGCTAAAAATAGCATTTCAGTCGCTAAATAACACTAAAATTAGTCGCATAAATATTTATTAGCGACGGAAAAATCGTCGCTATTCCGTCGCTAAAAATATTATATTTTTAATACTATTTTTAATTTAATTTTTTATTATAATTTTTGATTTAATTTTTTATTATTATTATTATTACATCCAAAATTTAATTTAATTTATGTAAATAATAATTATACAATATTTTCAATGCTACTATTAATTTAAAAAATATAATATCAAAAAAATAAATTAAACTATATAATACTTAAAAAATACTATAAAAAATACTAAGTCAAACTAAACAGTGCTATTTAGCAATATATAGAAGTTCACAATAATTTTGTACAATAAGTTTACAATAATTTAAATATAATAAAACTATATTAAATTGTACAATACTTAAATTAAAATTACATATTCTTATTATATTTAACAGCTTTTCATCCAATTGCAGTACCTACAAGTCATCAATAAAATATTCAAATTAATATATACTAAAATTAATGAATTAAAAACCAAAATAAGTAAGACTGATTCTAATTTATATATTACAAGGCATGAGAATTAAGTTTTAGCCAATAAATCGCTGGGACACAATGATCTCTGTGCTAGATTGATAAACCGGCATATTTTGCTTAAATACAAACTTTTAGACCTCATATTTTACTCAATTGAAAACCTGAAGAAATAGCATTATTCATATAACAAAAAGACAATTCAATGACAATGTTGAAATTTTGAAATGAATCAAATATGTAAACAATTTCACACATTCTGTCTCTTGCTTTCCTTTCTGCTACTCTCTCTCTCTATTATATTAATCATAGTAAAGTCATCAGCAAAAGCTTCTCAACCTAAGGTACATCACTAATTCTCATACTAATCACAAATCCAAAGAAATGCCTTAACAATTTAAACAATAAATATCAAGTTTCTATCGTTAAATATCAAGTAACTACAAAAACATAAAATGATGTACCTCCACGTTGGAAAATCTGAAGCTCTAACCAATGTGCTTGACCACTAATAAATCATTTTCTGCGGCTGAAAATAAGGCAATTATATAATGTTAACTATCATCTACACAATGACCTTTAAAGAAAAATGAGAAAAATTGAACATATAAAGAAAGAGGAACCGCCTTAACTATGAATAAGGATGAGCTTAATTAATGTAACCAATGTGATGAATTCTCACAAACCTTAAAATCTAGTCCTATTTTCAACAAATTAAAATAGGAAATAAATATTATTAGATGTGGAGAAGTTATCAAGTTATAAGAAGGAACCTAAAATGCATTATATCATTGGATTGAGAATTTAGAATTCCTAACTATTATAATTGGAGTATTAATTAGTTATTCAAAAAAAAATTATTGAAAAAGAAAAAAAATAAAATTAGAAACACTACGATTTGATATTCTTACGAAGCATATTAATGAAGGAAGATATAAAGTCGTATATCATAAATGAACAAGTAACCAAACCAACTGATAACTATTTTGATCTTTAAATAATAATAATTCAAAAGCGACACATGCAAAATTAATACAAGGATGATGAGGATGACTTGAAAATAAGGCAAAATCACAGGAGAGCTCCAATGAAAAATGAAATAATCACAAGTTTACAACATGTATAGTTACTAGTTTATACCAATCACAGCAAATAAGCATTCTGTATAATAAAGACCTCACTTTTCTATTTATAAGAAAAACATAAAAATACCAGTGATAGTGGCTAATTGAATGCAGTAATAACTTGATACATATTTAAACAGCATTTGCACAAATTTCTATAATGGCAGCCAAGTAAATGAAATAATTCATCTAATTTACTCTGAAATCTGTCAAACAGATTCAGAAAATTTCCATTTTCTTCAAATCCCAGAAAGAACTTTTACATCAATCAAGCAACCACATCAAAGAGTAAGAAAATCCACAAAACAAAAAATGAACAAACTAGACAATATTCAAGTTAAAACTCATGTTGTTCAGTAGCAGTTTTCCCTTTTTGCTGCTACTGCTATATGCATTAAAGAAAAACAAATTGAACTATATAAAAAGGTTAATCGATCTGCTATGTTAAAGCTTCACCACCTTCCTCAGATATGAGCCATGTAAGGTAAACTAAAATTTAACCTCCATTTGCTCTATATCCCTAACTGGAAAATCGAGCGCCCATCTCCATAGTTGGATTTTGCAATTAAGAGTATAAAGATTCATGAAGGCCTCTAGCAGTTTCAACCTGTGAATAATTATGCTCTATTTACAGATTAACAGAGGCATATATATTCCAAAGCCCCAAAAAAAGAAGACTTTTTATGTTCTACTTTGCAACTTCTAATGGGTTAGTCAATTAAAGCTAGCTAGAGGTATAAACAATTGCTTTAATTCAATCTTACCCTTTGTTAGACCTCCATCTTCCATATCATGTTATCTGTGCTGCTATCACGTTGTTTCTCTAGTGTTGCAACTTTTGCCCGGTGTACTGCTAATGCTATCGCACTTTTCCCTCGTTCATCTTGAGCAAGCTCTTGGATCAAGACCCTAAACAAGTTAAACAGTCCCATAAACAGAAATGAGCAAACTAACCAAAAAAGTATCAAACACTTGAGACCATGAGAAAAACTAACTAATACACCTTCACCTGAAGTGCTCGACGCAAGGATCTAACAGGCCCTTTGGCGGTATGAGCCCCCAGCCAAGGTGTATGCCTCCAAACTAGTTTACCATTGTGACGGCTTCTGCAAACAGCGAAAGCAGAGATGGCAGAGGAAAGTGGTTGAAGCAAAATGCAGAGGAGGGGGGAGAACAGGGCTGTCGTCGTGCGCAGAGGGAAAGAAAAGAGAGAAAAAGAATCAATCGCTCACGGTAGATTGAGAGGCGATGACGGCGACGGGGAAGAAGAAGAGCAGGTGGTGGCGGCGGATAGAAACCAATGGGGAGGGAGAGATCGGGGCAGAGACCAGGAAAGGAAAGAGAGGAAAAAAGAAAAGAAAAAAGGGTACCAAGGCCAAAACGACATAGTTTTGGGTTAGGTTAGATTTTTATACTTTTAGCGACTAATCAAAATTAGTCGCTAAAACCGTCGCAAAAAAAGCTAAAATTTGAATCTAAATTTAGCGATCAATACTACCATCGCTATTTAGTCGCTAAATTTAATAATCAGTTAACGACTGTAATTCCGTCGCTAAATTATAGCGACAAACAAAACCGTCGCTAATTTAGTCGCAAAATAGGGCGCCAATAATTACCGCCAAATTTTAGCGACGGTATTTTGTTTTCGTCGCTATTTCGTCGCTAAAATTACTATAAAATTAGAAAAATAAATTTTTGCGACTAAATACGAAAACCGTCGCTAATTAGCGACTGAAATTTATCCGTCGCTAATTTTGGTCGCTAATTTTAATTTTTTTTGTAGTGGGTTGGGGTGTTACATTTAGTGGTATCAGAGCTAGGTTTGACGATTCTGGTTGTCTTATTTGTTTGAGTATCGAGTCTTTGTATGTTACTTATTATGTGTCGAGTCTTTGTTTGAGCGTCGGTTTTGTGTCGTGGCCTAATGCAGATGCATCTTGTCCTGTGTGTATTGTGCTAGATGGAGTCTGACCCTAGTGAGAAGGTGGGCGAGTCGACAGAAAGTGTGAATCCGGTTAGTATTGATCAGAGTGTTTCCGAACGTCCTCTGGCTAGGGATTCTGGTTCTGTTTCCGATGATAGGGCCCTAGTGCGAGAGTTGATTCGGATTTTGGATAGGTTAACTACCCCTCGCGTTCCTCAGGATTTTGTTCGGGAGATATCTCAGAAAAGAAAAGTTTCGGGCAGTGAAGTGTCAGCAGGGAAAAAAATTCGAGAAACACCTATATGCCAATTCTGTCAGAAGCAACATTGGGGTCTTTGTCGGAAGCTCACAGGAGCTTGTTTTTTATGTGGCAGCAAAGCTCATTAGCTTGTCGATTGTCCGAAGTCAAGGGAGAATCTAGCTCAGCAAGCTAGGAAGGATATGGAGGATTTGCTTAGAGCCACTCGTGGGCCAACAAGGCTTGTTGAGCACCGTAGTGTAGTGATAGAGCCTGCAGAACCTTCTGGTAAGTTTTGTTTTGATGTGTTCGAGTAAAGATATTTTAGTAATTTGAGGTGGAAGGGTATTTGGATTCTATAAGGTTTTAGTAGTACTCTATATACCTGTCAGTTATCTCCAGAAAAGTGTTTGAATAAAAGCATCTTGAATCATGGGGATGGGATAAAGTGCATCATTTTAGCATCAACTGCATTTATTCCTCATTATTCTGCATACATGAATCATCATATACTCATTGCATCATCATCTCTTTGACCATAAATAATAAGCATTTGCATACGTGTTTTGATGGAGAGGAAGCTGACTGGGTATACGTGTACTATTTGTTACTAAGGATTAAGAGTGAAAAGAGCAAGTATAGCATTGGTTAAAGAAAGTATTCTATGTTTGGTGTAAGTTAAGTAGGAAGTGATTAAGAGCACTGCAATGGTAATAAGTGTAAGCAAGTGAATAGTTTGGGAATGTAGTGTATGAGTCTGAGGGTTATTCGAAGTGTAGTTTTGGGGTTCTTCCGGTGTAAGTGAATTTCGAGTACGAAATTCTTTTAGGAGGAAAGATTTGTCACACCCCAATCTGGGCCTAGTCGGAATATGCTTGCTCAGTCAGAGTGAGTGAGGGTAATTCGGTAATTTGTATATGAGTAATATAGATAATAAGGATTTATTTGCTAAGAAATTAATTAAATGAGTTAAGTGAAGGAATTATTATGGTGTGCTTATAGTGTACGGAGGTAGAATATAAGTGGGTTAAGAGGCTTTATAGTGTGGGTTGTAGGTATGGTACCTTGGAGATATTTACATAAGAGAAATAATTATCAAGTGGATTATGGGTATGGAATTAAAGATGTAGGATATTTTTATGAGAAGTGATTTAGTATGTGGGTGTGTATGGTGACTTGAATAAAGAAGTCAAAGTGAATTAGTTGGACCAATGGGAAAAGTGGGTTATAAGGAAAATGTTAGGGTGTGACTTAAGTTTAGTACTATGAAGATATTATTGTAAGAGGTACTAGTGTGTGTGCATAAGATAGGGAAGTAGGGTATGAGTAAGGGAAATGAATTGTGTGTAGGTGAGAGTATGGGAATAGAGGTGAGCTTAGGATGACCTACCTATCGCATAGTGACATGTGGCTTAAGGGATAAGTGGGAATTAAATGGGTAAAGAGAGAGAAACCAGCTGTAAGTCACCTCCTCTTCCCGTTCTCCTCTTCCTCCTCACGCCATTCATCTTCTTTTTCCTCTTCTTCTTCCTTTCCTCATTCTTTGCTCTTCCTCCTTGCTTCTCTTTTGGCTGGATGTGGTGCTTGTTTAGAGGTGGTTTTGGGTGAGTATTAGAGCAAGATTGGAGAGGTAGGAGTTAATTTGGCTTATGAGTGTGTGTGATTCTTCTCCTCCTTTACTTGCTTTTGATTGGGATATGTTAGAGTTTGGATTGAGTGATTTTCTGGGTTTTGGTTTGTGCAAGTTGGTGGTAACAAGAGGAAGCTCAAGGGAAAGGAAAAGATTATAGATAGAAGCTAGAAAGTGACTTTGGATCTTCGATTTCCAGGTTTAGGAAACTCTCCATTTTATGTATGAATTTTAGTATATTTATGTGTATTATAAGTTTCTTGAATGTGTTATTGATGATATATGATGATGGTAGTGAGTGTTGGTTTAATTTATTTATTGGTGCATGTCAATAGGTTTTTGGGTGAAAACTGGGTTAGAATGCACATGACCTTTCTTCGGTTATTAAGCCGTATTGTGATTTTTAGAACTCCAATCGATATGCAAGTAGTTCCGTTTTAAAGCTAAGACATATCCCTATAAATGTCTTAGAAATAGGTTTGAGCTAATTTTACATTTAAGGATCTCAAATGTGGTCATGAAGTAGAGCTATCTTCTCTGGCCGGGTTCAGGGGAGCACTATAGGTTGTTTAGATCCTATCTGAATCTGTAGATGTCCAATTTATCTGAAATTTGTTGCATTTGAACTTTAACATTCTGGGGAACATTTGTTAAGAAGGACGTTTTGGCTAAAAATGAGGTTTAGAGGTTGGTTTAGTCAACACAATTCAGGGGCGTAAAGCAGTCTGTTTGGGTAGCTGAGGTGAGCCTCTGTCGTGAGCGCGACAAGGGTCATGACCTCGCGATAGAAAAACCTGTATTAGCCTTTATTTCTTTATTTTTGGGCCCTTGGTTGGTCCGGTTCCATCCCCTACCCTCCCCCTCAGCTTATTATGCCTGTTTAGGGTAATTAAATGGTTATATAAGTAGTTGTCTTTGGGAAAACTTATGAGTATGGTTAGGATTGGTGACCTAACTAGTGAATAACAATGGATATAACTCTGTGAAGGATGGTTTATGGATGAGTGTTGATATGTGCTGATCTCATGAGTAACCTAGGCATGTTGTACCGTATATATGAAAGCATAACGTGGGTGCGATTGAAATGAATGACGAATATTGCTGATATTGTAGATGTGTAAATGGATATTGTTAGTGGCATGATTTATTTGGGATTCTTGGAATGGATGTTGTGTTTATGTTGTCAATGATGTGTGGCTTGCTGGAGATGAGGTAAGTTAATGTTCTGATGTTTGGTTTGAGATTGGGTATTGTGAAGTGGAGTTTTCTGCAGATTTTTCGTGTAAGGGTTGGAATTCACGACTCTGTCGCGAGGTCGCGACAAAGCCCAATGAAAGTAGCCCTGGCACGCATCCGAGCTCACTGCTGAGCCATGCAGTAGAGCCCCTGTCACGAGCGCGACGTGTGTCGCGAGGCACCACAGAGCGCTTGGCTGCCGTTTTGAATTGGGCGATCCACTGTCGCGAGCGCGAGCACGACAGATCGGGCTAGCAGCTCACTGTCGCGAGCGCGACAGTGAGATGTGTATAGTTTCCCTCGCGAGATCGCGAAGGTTGCTGTGATCGCGACCTGGGCTAAGTCGCCTTTGTCGCGACCGCGACACTCCTGGTTTTCAAATTGAGTTTCTTTTGTGATTCCAATGTTTGAATTTCGAAATTGTGATGCCTTTAGGTTTATACTTGGACTATTTTTTGAAGTACATTAATATAATTGGATGTATTATGCATAGACAATGTTATTAATTATGTGAATGTGATATGTTAATTTATACATCATGATATGAGGCATGATTTGTATTACCAATGACCTACGAGAGTCAATCTAGTGGATAGTTAGGCATGCCTAATAGAGTCTATATAAGTGTAGCTGCAGCGCCCTTTGAACAAATGGACCCCGATCAGGTCCCTGGCTGGTTCCTCGCGAACCCTTTTATGTGAAATGTTTTCGGAATGTGGAAAAAGATGATGTTGCTTTTCGACTCGTACCTGTAAGGTACAATATATTATGTGTACAATTGGTATCCGTAAGGTACCTTATGTGTTCGATTCGTACCCGTAAGGTACAACTCAGTTACTCGATATCCACTATTGTGAGTCAGCAGGTGTATGATTTGTTATGTTGTGTTTATAAGCATGCGATTCTGATCAGTTATGATTATAGTTATGTGAATTAATAAGTGCAGACTTATTGGCTCTCTGGAATACTGTGATTTGAATGCAATATTGTATAGTTGCTTACGTTAAAGATTAATGTTGTGCCGCAGAAGTCTAATGTATAGGTAATTGCATGCATGTAAAGCATACATGTAGTTATGCATGAACATACTTACATCCTGTATGGTGATGTTTTGATTTGGTTTATGTCACACATATGAGTATATGAAGATGATTAGAAACAAATGAATGCATAGCAGTTATATGTAAGTATATATATATATTTCTCGGTAAGAACTAGGTGTGTATGATATTCATGTGTGTTATGCCTTGACGACCATTGTGAATGGTCGTTCATTTTATTATGTTGGTTCTCCCCATTAAGCGTTATCGCTTAGCACAGGTTCTTTTTCCCGTGCAGGTGGCAGGTCTGGTCTGGTTCGAGTCGCACATCTGCAAGGGTTGGCCACATAGGAGCTAGGAGTTTTGGGATTTTGTTCAGCTTCTTTATTTGGATTTTGTAATTCTGTATAAAATATATATGTAATATCATGTAAAGATACTTATGTAATATTCTGGACCGCGTAAATATTTGCTGCTAAGAATTTCCTCTATTTTATCTTCTGTCTGTAACTTCTGTTGTATGGTAGTAAACTTTCAAATCTGTATGTTTCTGCTTAGTGTACATGCGGTTGTGAAGTATGTACGTTCTGTTGTACTCCTCAAGTTTTAAATTCTTCTGTATTTATATACGCTTTGTATCGCTTCTGTCCGGTAATACACCTACTCGTACGGCTTCCTACTCCCTCATGGATGGGTTTGCCTACGTATGGGTTGGGGTGTTACATGTTCTCCCATTTCACATGGCAGTATGGGTAAACTATACCGCTGTGTAAACTGCTTCTGCCCAGCTGTAGACACCGGGTCCCGAGGCGGTCCAAGATCAGGATTACCCGATGATGAAATAGAAGACCGATTTTCGGCAAGAAATGTGAGAATCGATCGTTCCCTTGTCAAAGGTGTATTTTTCGGAAAATAATTAAAAAAATATATATTTTTGGGGAAATTAAAATTAAGATAAAAAAAATATATTAATTTTGTTTCAAAATTTAAAATTTAAAATAAAAAAAAAGGGAGAGTCGCGAAGGCCGCCTGCGGCAGCGCGGGGCTGCCTGCGCGGCAGGCTGCCCCAGCGCGCAGGGGCGCCTGCGCGGCAAGCCGCCCAGCGCGCAGGGGCGCCTGCGCGGCAAGCCGCCCAGCGCGCAGGGGCGCCTGCGCGCAAGGCAGGCGCCTCGCGCGCAGGCCCCATGCGCGCGAGGCTAGGGGCCTCGCGCGCAGCCCCTGCGCGCGAGGCGGGGGGCGCCGCGCGCCCCCCTGCGCGCGAGGCAGAGGGCCTCGCGCGCAGCCCCCTGCGCGCGAGGCAGGTGGCGCCGCGCGCCCCCCCCCCCCCCTGCGCGCGAGGCAGGGGCCTCGCGCGCAGCCCCCTGCGCGCGAGGCAGGGGGCGCCGCGCGCACCCCCCTGCCCGCGAGGCAGCTGCCTCGCGCGACCCTCCTGCGCGAGGCAGGCTGCCGCGCGCCCTTGGCTCCTCCGCGCGACCTGTTTCGCCTGTCCGTTTTTTTCGCTACTTTCAGTCTGATTTTCTGATTTTTTCAGTTTTCATTGTTTCACCATTTTATGTTATTTTAGATTAACTAAAAATGAAAGTTTTTTTGTCCCTTGCCATTTTTGGCCAAGACAGGATTAAATGGGGATTTTCCCCTCATTTTTGCGAGGAGGGCAGATTGAATTGAATTTTTTCTTAGCTTTTCCTCTTTACCTTTTTTCCACTCTCCAGGAAGCTTTTCTTGCTTCTAAAAAACTCTTCAAAAAAAATCTTCAAGTTTTCTTCTAAAATCTTAGTTTTGCCATTACAAAATATTTAATCTTGGGTTGATTTGAGCAAGAAAAATTAATTTTCTTTGTTCCTTCATCCCACAAAAAATATTTCCCTCAAGATAATTTGTTTAGAACACAGATTTTACATTGACTTTGAATATTATTCCCATAAAAAATCCGACAAGGAAATCGATCGAGGCATCCTATTCCCAATCTCAAAAATTCTGAGGGTAAACATTTTTGGACCCGTTCTCATTCATATTTTTTGTATATTATTTATTTTGTCAATATCATTTTTGCTATCATTATTCTTATTATTCGTTTCCAGCACTTTAATATGTTGATACTACCATTAATGCATTATTTAGTTGTTTTGATTTGATTTTTATGCTCATTCCCATTATTATTATTATTGGTTGGTTAATGTGAATATTGTTAGGTTGTGTCGTTTCCACTGTTGTGCATATTCCTTCATCATTCATTTTCCCTATTTTCATATATTGTTATCATCATGCTTTTATCTAACTTCCTGTTTTATTATTGTTATCATTTAGTATTTTGAATTACTATCCTATTATTAAACTTTGCATTATTATTATTATTCTTATTATTATTATTATTATATTGGTTGCCGTTAATATTCCATTATTATTATTATTTTTATTATTATTATTTAATTCTCTATTTTACTATTATTACTATGCATTTATTTACTAGTATTATTCTATTTTTAGTATTATTAATACTATTATTATTAACTAATTATTTAGTTGGCATTGCTATCATTGTTGTTATTATTATATTTTGCATTTGCTTGATTAATTCACTTTGGATATTTACTAATATTTTTGATGTTAATTTTTGTATGAGTTTTAATTCGAGTCGGGCTATGTGAGCGCCCCGCGACTCCCCGGATGGGTCGCGACGCGTGGACGGACACTCCGGTTTGGTGAGATCCCTCCAACTCCCTTTTTTTTATGTGTTATGTGCTTATTTGTAAACATTAATTTTATTTGTGCACGCGTGCGATAAAAAAATCACAAAAATGCTTTTACTATTAAATCGGAATTTTTATCAATAAATTGTGACCAATGTCCCCTTTTTAGCCCAATAATAAAATTATCACAATCAAAACGAAGAGTCAATTTTCAATAAGATGGGATCACTCATCCCGGTTTTTCCAATTCGAACAATCAAAATGACTCCTCGAACCCTCTTTAAATTAAAACGAAGGAACCAATGTTCCTAAATTTTGAACAAGTGCGAAGGAACCAATGTTCCTAAAATAATATCCCGATTTATGCATGTCTTTTTATTTCGATCTTGTGTGAGTGTTTAAAATTCAAGTCCATTTCTTTTTGGGCCCTTGTAATTAATTTTGGGGCAACTTTATTCATTTTTGGGGGTTGTATTCTGCCCCTATTTCTCTTGTAATTGCGTGCTTGCGTGTTTACCGCTTTCATTCACCGCTTTTCTCTATCTATTCACTTATCGCTTTCGTTTACTTCCTTTACGTGCTTGAAATGCGCTTTTATTTTAATGCATCGCTCGTGTGAGATGAGAGATATAATTTTAAGAATTTAAAAACCCATTTATAATTAACCAAAGCATAAATAAGAGGGAAGTTCCGGACACCATATCTCTGGTTTAGACCAATAGAGGTGAGAAACCTTTTCCCAAATTGGGTGGCGACTCCTAATACCTCAAAGGTGCCTTTAGGCGTCAATAGGCTAGGTTATTCTCCCCAATGTTCTATTGGGAGGGATACACCGATGATGTCTCATGGCGCCCATGATCAAAAGACGCGAACCTTCATACCTCGAATCCTAATGGCAGATTCAAAGAGAGGGCCCTTGTTGGGTTTTTTGGGTTCGGCGCGCGTCACAGTGGCGACTCCACTGGGGACTTTGTGTTTGAGACTTCACTCCGAAAGTGCTTTGGTTAAAATTTATAATTGGGTTTTTGAAACTTAAAATTCTATCTCTTTTCAAAAAAAATTGCATTATATCATTTTAGAGCCTTAGACTTACGCTAGTTGGCCCCTATCTTACCCCGGTGCGTTCCCGAAGCACGACCCTACTTTCACTCATTGTAGGGAAGTGTTAAGGATAATCACCAGCCCAAGCCTTGTACCTTTTGGTATATCAAAATGGAAACCCAATCGGTCGTTATGCTCATGATGAGCTAGACCCGTTGGCGCGAACCATGCTTGGGTAGCCTAAAAAAAATCACCCTGACTAAAGCCCATGTAATGGCAAGTAGAAACTTCCCCTAGGTGGTATGCTCCTTAATATGTTGCTTGTGACATGGGCCGCCGCGCATTAAACAAAATCAAGCAAGTTAAGTGGTCTTTTATCAAAGGCTTTCATGCCCCGGTGAGCCCACCTTAACTTGATTGAATTGTCCAAATACGTAATGGCCAAAACTCATGCGCATGTACATTAGACTAGAGTTATTATGCTGCCGGCTTTTCGCCGTGCACTTCGCGCGTTCATAGGGTCCCCTGTTGACCCATGGACTAAGCCCACCTAGGAAAGAGACCACATTGCCCCGTGTGCGGGAGAAATAAGGTTGGAAGGGTCTGTTTGCTTGCATGTGGTTGTGGATGCTGCATCAACACGGCCATGCATTCTTAATGCCATCCATGCATCATGCTAACGAATTGGATTTTTTCAGCCATCATAGATCCATTTGAGTGGTCCAGAGATCCTATCGGGAGGTTGGTCAGAAATCAGGTAGTTGAGCCGTCAAGTTTGGCATCAGCATCGGGTTCAGATTGGGATAGAAACTCAGACTCTTGTTCAGAACAATCCTCCGGATCAGTAATGGCAGAATTACCGCAAGATTCGGGTGCTGTAACAACACAAGACTTGGACAAAAGATTCGAAGACTTTGAAAGGAAGATCTTGGCCATGATGGGGAACTTTGTCGCCCAAATGACACCACACGCTGGACAACCATCTGGAGCTCCAACTGTTGACCCGGTCGAAACACCTGTTGTGGAGACCACCATACCAACCACTACTGTGCCACAGCCAATTACCGAGCCTAGAGTGGCGGCACCAGTTGAGCAACAGAGGGTAAGGATCCCAGACCCGAGGGATGATTTCTTAGGGGAAGAGGAAGATGAGCCAGTAGTCCCTCAAGCTGTGAAGTGTAAAGTTCCTAAGTTAGAGGATGATGTGATGCAGAAGATGGAGGAAAGAATGTAGGCCATGGCACGGATGCTGTCGGTCGGAAAGGGGATCATCCCCGAAGATGTAGACTTGGGTGAGGAGGAGCTGCTGCCTCAGAGGTTCAAGATGCCAGATTTACCGAAGTTTGATGGCACTTCTGACCCTTCAGCCCATCTCAAGCAGTATGCCTTAATCATGAAGGGCACGGGTCTTACCAAGAAGCAAAAGGTAGAATACTTCTGCCTTAGTTTGACAGGGTCAGCGGTTGATTGGTACCATGGCTTAGACAGGAGGTCGAAAGAAGTTTGGGATCTGCTTACGAGTGAGTTCATGAGGCAATACGACTGCAGCACCCGCATGGAAGTGACGTTGAAAGACCTAGAGCTCCTGCAACAAAAGTCTAGTGAATCTTTCCATGACTACCTTACGCGGTGGAGGAATCGCGTTATGGAAATGAAGAGGAAGCCCGACACGTCGGATCAAATCAGACTATTTATCAAAAATGCAAGCCCATACTTGAGGGAGGGGCTTAAGATGAAAGGGCTCAAGGATTGGGAATCCTTAAAAGACATAGCAATCGAGGCTGAAGCGGAATACTTGGCAAAGAAAGCAAATAATGACAGTTTTTCTCGGAAGAACTTCGGGACCCAAGGGGGAAATAGGTCTGGTGGCGCCGGAAGCAGCAGTAACAGAGTGGGCAGAACAGCGGAAGTTTCAGCCACTGATGTGAACCAGAGACACTATTCAAATTTGGGAAGACCATTGTCCTGGGTCCTAGAACGATTAATGAAAGAGGGAAAACTTCAGCCATTGCCAACCAGACAAGCTAAGACCTACGGCCAGCCTAACCATAGAGGGGACCAATACTGTGCTTTCCACCAGCACACCGGTCACCTCACTGATTCCTGCAGAACTTTAAGGGATCGGGTCCAAGATCTCATTGACAGTAAACAGATCTCCGACCCTGAAAAGAGGGAAAAGAAGAAGAATGTCGGGTATAATGCCGTTCCTCCCCCAGTCTTCATGATAGGATCGAGTTTGCCAGAGTGGTATGTGTTGAGGGATCTCTACGGCAATGACTACATGGCTATCGTCCGCCCCGAACAGGAAGTCAATAGGGAGAAGCCCCAAGTCAACATGATAGAATGTTGGGACTCAGCCAGTGAAGGTGAGACTGAAGAGGCCGACGAGCCGAAGGATGTATGGAACTCTGGGGGTGAAGAAGACAAAGTGCAAGAGGTACAGGCTGTTACTCGCAGCGGAAGAGTGGTGCCGGAAATTGAGAAGCAACAGGACCCGATGCCTCCGACGGTGGAGCAAGAAACGGAAGAGAATCAGATCCTAAAGCAACTGAAAAGGACGACAGCACAAATATCCATCTGGGACCTATTGAGGCAATCCCCAAGCCACAGGCAGAAGCTAGTTGAAGCCTTATGTGAATCAACAGTCGCCACCACTATCTCACCCTCCGAGTTATTGGGCATTGTGAAGGGGGGATCTGAAGAAAATATAGTCTACACCGAAGCCGACTTGCCAGTCGAGGGTCGTAATCACAATCGCCCTCTATATATCCGAGCTCAGATCAATGGTAAGCACACCGCCTGTGTCATGGTGGATGATGGTTCCTCCATTAATGTGTGCCCACTGGTGGCGCTACCTTCACTTGGATTGAATGAGAGCATGTTGAGTGAATCTGATCTGACTATCACTGCTTATGACAACTCGAGAAGGCAAGCTGCTGGGACTTTTAAAGCTCAAGTCAAGACCGGTCCAGTTGAGATAGAGGCTGAGTTTGTTGTCCTACCAATACCGGCTAACTTTGCAGTGCTACTTGGAAGGCCTTGGTTTCACAAGTTGGGAGGGGTTCCATCTACGCTCCACCAAATGATTAAGATTCCCCATGAAGGCCAGATTGTAACAATTAAAGCAGCTAGTGATAACCAAGTGTCAGTGCTCGGAATTTCCAATCAACCCTTCAGTGGTTTCCATGTGGCTATGGTGAATGAGGAAGATGAGTCGGAGGTAAGCCCTCAAGTTGTCAATATGATGAAAAGGATGAACTTTCTTCCCGGGGTTGGTTTGGGTAAGAGCTCACAAGGGATTCAAGAGCCCATAGCCACGAGGGGGCAAAAGGATAGGCGAGGTTTGGGCTACGCTGTTGATGCCAAGAAGCACAAGCCCGCAAGGAAGCCTGCGGAAGTGCCGCACATTTTGGAGACTTTTGTACCGGCTGCATCGGTGTGTGCCTACTGTGGGGAGGCAGAGCCTCAGTGGATTAATGGCAAGATCACCCCAGGTTTTGAAATCTTCAATGATGTGTTTGACTGGTCCGAGGGGATGGTCAAGGCGGTGGAAGCCTTCTGGGATGAGGAAATCTTCAATCAGACTCTAGCATGGGATCGAGAATTTCCCGAGGAAGTTATCACCAAAAGCCTGCTGGCTGCTCAATCAAAGGGTAAAGAGAAGATGGAAGATGGAGCAGCAGTGCCAGAATCGAAGAGTTTGAATGCAGCTGAGGTTCAAGATGAGGGGCCGTCGGCTTCAGCACCAGCACCAGTGGAAGATGATAATGATAGCCTTGCTGATGTACTTTTTATTCCCGAACTATTTGACAATTCTGTCTGTAATTCTGAGTACTTTAATAATATGAATGACTTTGCTTACTTGTGCGATGTTTCTCATGATTTCATTATGCATGATCACGAGCATGAATCATTTATATTTGACATTAACTCAACCAATACCACCTCATTTAATCTCGGGACTTCGGAAAATCCGAAGGAAATCTTGATAGCATCCGACGTAACTCTTGAGGAAAGGATAAAATTTGAGAGAATTTTGAAAAAATATGAAAGAGTCTTCGCCTGGACCTATGAGGATATGCCAGGGATTGATCGGGCAGTTGCTGAACACGCCATTCCGACCTACCCAGAGTGCAAGCCGGTCAAACAGAAGCTCAGAAGACTGAGGCCAGAATGGGCAGAAAAGGTAAAGGAAGAGGTGCACAAGCAGATCGAAGCCAAGTTCCTAGTAGAGGTCCAATACCCCACATGGTTAGCCAATGTTGTCCCCGTAGCCAAGAAGGATGGGAGAGTCCGAGTATGTGTTGACTACCGAGACCTGAATAAAGCCTGCCCAAAAGATGACTTTCCCCTACCCCATATTGATGTACTAGTGGATAGCGCGGCCGCTTGTATGATGTACAGCTTTGTGGATGGGTATGCGGGATACAACCAAATCCTTAACAAGATTGTGGATCGAATCAAGACAGCTTTCATCACAGAATGGGGAACGTTCGCCTACCGAGTAATGCCTTTTGGGTTGAAGAATGCCGGGGCGACGTACCAAAGGATGGCTACCAAGATCTTGGATGACTTGATACACAAGGAAGTTGAAGTGTATGTCGATGATATGATGATCAAGTCAGCAACTCGAGAAGGACATTTCGAGGCCTTGGAAAAGTTCTTTCAGAGGATCGACAAATATAATCTTCGCCTCAATCCTAAGAAATGCATTTTCGGAGTCACCTCGGGTAAGCTGTTAGGCCATGTGGTAAGCCAGAGGGGAATAGAAGTGGACCCTGATAAAATCAAGGCAATCAGAGAAATGCCAGCGCCCCAAAAGGAAAAGGAAGTTCGGAGTTTTCTGGGCAAATTGCAGTACATCAGTAGGTTCATTTCCAAGCTCGCTTCAGTGTGCGAACCAATTTTTAAGCTCCTCAGGAAGAATCAACCAGTCAGGTGGAACGACGACTGCCAAAAGGCTTTTGATGTCATTAAGGATTACCTCCAAAATCCCCCAGTGCTACGACCGCCACGGCCTGTTAAACCTTTAATTCTCTACCTAGCAATAGAGGAAAATTCTGTAGGAGCCATGATGGCCCAAGAGGATGAATTCGGGGTCGAATTTGCGATTTACTACCTCAGCAAGAAATTCCTCCCTTATGAAGCCAAGTATGTTGAAGTGGAGAAGATCTGCCTGGCAGTAATCTGGGCATCCAAGAAACTGAGGCATTACTTTCATTCCTACAAAGTGTAGGCGGTTGCCAAGCAAAATCCCCTCCGATACCTGCAACAGGCACCCTCTTTACTAGGGAAAATGGGAAGATGGTTGATATTGCTACAAGAATTTGACGTGGAATACATTACTAGAAAGACCATTAAAGGTCGAGCAGTGGCCGAGTTTCTTGCTGACCATCCAATTGAAGGAGACCAGCTATTGTATGAATTCCCCGACGAAAATGTGGTAGCCATCACCGTGCAGAAGTGGCAGATGTATTTTGATGGGGCAGTAAATAGCAAGGGAGCCGGAACAGGAGTGATTCTAGTAACCCCAGACGGAGAGAAGCTTCCATTAGCCAAGAAACTAAGGTACCGAGCCACCAATAACGAGGCTGAGTATGAAGCCTGCATCTTTGGGTTAGAAGCACTCTCAGCCGTGGGGGCAAAACTAGTAGAGGTCTTCGGGGACTCATCTTTAGTAATCCACCAAGTCAGGGGTGAATGGGCCATCAAGGAAGGGCGGCTGTTGCCATATGCAAAGTGCTTGAAAGAACTTAGTGGCCGGTTTGAAATTTGCACTTTTAACTACGTGCCCCGAGATGAGAACCAATTGGCAGACGCCCTAGCTACCTTAGTATCCATGTGGGATAACCCAGAAGGAATAGTTATGAACCCTGTGCTCATTTCCAGTTCGAGCAAGCCATACTTTGAGACCGAACAAGTCGGGGATGTTGAAACTACTGATGGAAAGCCATGGTACTATGATGTCCTGAATTATTTGGAGAGGTCAATATTCCCGGAAGAAGCCACTGAAAAAGACCAAAGGCTAATCCGCAAACTGTCCACTCAATTCATCAGTGTAGGTGGGGTGTTGTACAAGAGACAAGCCGATGGCATACAACTCAGATGTTTAGATGAAAAAGAGGCCAAAAGGGTTATGGAAGAAACCCATGCAGGGGTCTGTGGGGCCCATATGAATGGTCTGGCCCTGGCAAAGAAAATAATGCGGCAAGGATTTTTCTGGTTAACAATGGATACAGATTGCTCTAAATATGTGAAGGAGTGCCAATTATGCCAGCAGTATGCTAATCTGAGACACCTGCCGGTGTCGAAATTGTGCAACCTGACATCTCCGTGGCCATTTGCCGCATGGGGGATTGACATAATAGGGGAGATACACCCGACAGCCTCTAACGGGCACAGGTTCATTGTGGTCGCCATTGATTACTTTACCAAGTGGGTTGAGGCTGAATCCTTCAAGAAATTAGGCGCCCGGGAAATGGCCAGGTTCATCGAGCGACACTTGATCTGTAGGTACGGTCTCCCTCATCACATCGTGTCGGATAATGGGGTACAGTTCCAAGCTGAGACTAAACAGATGCTCAAGAAGTACGCCATCCAACACCATAAGTCCTCTCCATACCGACCACAGGCCAACGGGGCGGTCGAGGCAGCTAACAAAAACATCAAGAAGATATTGGCTAAGATGGTGCAGACCTATAAAGACTGGGCCGAGAAATTGCCATTTGCACTATGGGGCTACAGGACCACTGCCAGAACTTCTACAGGGGTTACACCTTTCTCTTTGGTTTATGGGACGGAAGCAGTCCTACCAGTAGAAATAGAACTCCAGTCATTGAGGGTGGTGACAGAAGCTCAGCTACCAGAAGCCGAATGGGCACAGCAGAGACTGCTACAGTTGAACCTATTGGACGAAGGTAGGATGCGGGCGTACTACCACAATCAGATCTACCAGAAAAGGCTAGCCCGCTCATTTGGGAAGAAAGTAAGAAAGCACCCATTGAAGGAAGGAGACCTAGTCTTCAAACAAATGAGGCCAGGGGTTCCGGATTTTCGAGGCAAGTTCAGACCAACTTGGGAAGGACCTTTCGTTCTGAAGAAGCTTTTGTCTAAAGGAGCTGCGATCCTGACAGATAGTGATGGGAATGAATTCAGAGAGCCGGTAAACGTCGACAGATTGAAAAGATTCCACGGCTGAAGACAAAAAAAAAAAAAAAAAAAAAAAAAAAAAAAAAAGAAGAGAGAAAAATGTTCAATCAAGAAAACCCGAGAGGGCTGATTGATAACAGGAGTGTGATGCTTTTGAGATCTATCTCGAGATTAGATGTGGTCTGGTATCTTGGGGCCTAATGTCAAATGATGATCATGTGTAATGAAATCGCACGAGAAACGTGTACATGTATGCAATTATGCACTCAGAGAAGTTCTTTTATCCAATGAATGTCCATAGTTCTTTTTAGACGAGTAATATGTCACTGCTGTCACTTCCCATTCGAATGAGCACAATTTATCCGTGCAACCGACAGAAATTTTATTAAAAAAAATAATAATAATAAAGACAAAAAAAAAAAAAAAGGGCCGTTAGAGATGAAAACCGTGACTGGCGCTCTAAGCAAAAGTTAGGCCAAAGGGCAGGGTGAAAACCTGGCAACAGGCAGTCTGCCCTACAAAAAAATGAAATAAATAAAGGCCGCTGGATTGGGTTGGGTCCATTCCAGGCAAAAAATAAGGCACAGGGTTATGTGAAAATCCGACAAGGACGCATCTCCCGCTAAGAAAAGCTAGTGTGAAAATCCACGAGGGACGCACTACCTTTAGAACAATGACGCTTGGAGTGATAAGGCAGCATTACCTTGGGCAACCCCTTTCAAGCAAAGGCACACATCGGGCAATCCACCCTGAAGAATTATGAGTCACAGTCCATGAAGCAGGACATCGCTTACAGACGCTTGGGGGCATGAGCGACCACACAAAGCCATGAGTCGCTGCGGCAAGAGTTATCGCACCTCGACCACTGGGCCACTTAGATGAATGGTGTCACCTGCATCCTGCATGACATATGCATATGCACGTGCATAACTTACCCTTGCATACAAATCTCTTTTGTTTTCGCAGGAAAGTCTGGCGCCTTCACACACCGACAAGCTGGTGTTTATCAGTCGCTCAGCCGTGGTTTCACACGCCGACAAGCTGGTGTTCTATCAATCGCGTTCTCCAAAGTCTGGAGCCTTCACACACCGACAAGCTGGTGTTTATCAGTCGCTCAGCCGTGGTTTCACACGCCGACAAGCTGGTGTTCCATCAATCACGTTCTCCAAAGTCTGGCGCCTTCACACACCGATAAGCTGGTGTTTATTAGTCGCTCAGTCGTGGTTTCACACGCCGACAAGCTGGTGTTCCATCAATCACGTTCTCCAAAGTCTGGCGCCTTCACACACCGACAAGCTGGTGTTTATCAGTCGCTCAGCCGTGGTTTCACGCACCGACAAGCTGGTGTTCCATCAATCACGTTCTCCAAAGTCTGGCGCCTTCACACACCGACAAGCTGGTGTTTATCAGTCGCTCAGCCGTTGTTTCACACGCCGACAAGCTGGTGTTCTATCAATCACATTCTCCAAAGTCTGGCGCCTTCACACACCGACAAGCTGGTGTTTATCAGTCGCTCAGCCGTGGTTTCACACGCCGACAAGCTGGTGTTCTATCAATCACGTTTTTCCAAGTCTGGCGCCTTCACGCACCGACAAACTGGTGTTTACCAGCCGTTCAGCCATGGTTTCACGTCGACAAGCTGACATTCCTCAATCATGTGACCAGTAGTAATCCTATGATGCCGACAAGCTGGCAAGACCAAGACCCGGACAACGACCGCCTCATGTACGCATCTCTCCCTCTCTTTTCAAAATTTTGGTTCACTTAGGCACCTAGGTTCTAAGTTCCCCAAAATTGGGGGCAACTGTAGACACCGGGTCCCGAGGCGGTCCAAGATCAGGATTACCTGATGATGAAATAGAAGACCGATTTTCGGCAAGAAATGTGAGAATCGATCGTTCCCTTGTCAAAGGTGTGTTTTTCGGAAAATAATTAAAAAAATATATTTTTTTGGGGAAATTAAAATTAAGATAAAAAAAATATATTAATTTTGTTTCAAAATTTAAAATTTAAAATAAAAAAAAAAAAGGGAGAGTCGCGAAGGCCGCCTGCGGCAGCGCGGGGCTGCCTGCGCGGCAGGCCGCCCAGCGCGCAGGGGCGCCTGCGCGGCAGGCCGCCCAGCGCGCAGGGGCGCCTGCGCGCAAGGCAGGCGCCTCGCGCGCAGGCCCCCTGCGCGCGAGGCCGGGGGCGCCGCGCCCCCCCTGCGCGCGAGGCCGAGGGCCTCGCGCGCAGCCCCCTGCGCGCGAGGCAGGGGGCGCCGCGCGCCCCCCCTGCGCGCGAGGCAGGGGGCGCCGCGCGCCCCCCCTGCGCGCGAGGCAGGGGCCTCGCGCGCAGCCCCCTGCGCGCGAGGCAGCTGCCTCGCGCGACCCTCCTGCGCGAGGCAGGCTGCGCGCAGCAGCCTGCCGCGCGCGGTGCCAGGGCACCACGCGCAGGCTACCGCGCGCCCTTGGCTCCTCCGCGCGACCTGTTTCGCCTGTCCGTTTTTTTCGCTACTTTCAGTCTGATTTTCTGATTTTTTCAGTTTTCATTGTTTCACCATTTTATGTTATTTTAGATTAACTAAAAATGAAAGTTTTTTTGTCCCTTGCCATTTTTGGCCAAGACAGGATTAAATGGGGATTTTCCCCTCATTTTTGCGAGGAGGGCAGATTGAATTGAATTTTTTCTTAGCTTTTCCTCTCTACCTTTTTTCCACTCTCCAGGAAGCTTTTCTTGCTTCTAAAAAACTCTTCAAAAAAAATCTTCAAGTTTTCTTCTAAAATCTTAGTTTTGCCATTACAAAATATTTAATCTTGGGTTGATTTGAGCAAGAAAAATTAATTTTCTTTGTTCCTTCATCCCACAAAAAATATTTCCCTCAAGATAATTTGTTTAGAACACAGATTTTACATTGACTTTGAATATTATTCCCATAAAAAATCCGACAAGGAAATCGATCGAGGCATCCTATTCCCAATCTCAAAAATTCTGAGGGTAAACATTTTTGGACCCGTTCTCATTCATATTTTTTGTATATTATTTATTTTGTCAATATCATTTTTGCTATCATTATTCTTATTATTCGTTTCCAGCACTTTAATATGTTGATACTACCATTAATGCATTATTTAGTTGCTTTGATTTTGATTTTTATGCTCATTCCCATTATTATTATTATTGGTTGGTTAATGTGAATATTGTTAGGTTGTGTCGTTTCCACTGTTGTGCATATTCCTTCATCATTCATTTTCCCTATTTTCATATATTGTTATCATCATGCTTTTATCTAACTTCCTGTTTTATTATTGTTATCATTTAGTATTTTGAATTACTATCCTATTATTAAACTTTGCATTATTATTATTATTATTATTATTATTATTATTATTATTATTATTATTATTATTATTATTATTATTATTATTATTATTATTATATTGGTTGCCGTTAATATTCCATTATTATTATTATTTTTAGTATTATTATTTAATTCTCTATTTTACTATTATTACTATGCATTTATTTACTAGTATTATTCTGTTTTTAGTATTATTAATACTATTATTATTAACTAATTATTTAGTTGGCATTGCTATCATTGTTGTTATTATTATATTTTGCATTTGCTTGATTAATTCACTTTGGATATTTACTAATATTTTTGATGTTAATTTTTGTATGAGTTTTAATTCGAGTCGGGCTATGTGAGCGCCCCGCGACTCCCCGGATGGGTCGCGACGCGTGGACGGACACTCCGGTTTGGTGAGATCCCTCCAACTCCCTTTTTTTTATGTGTTATGTGCTTATTTGTAAACATTAATTTTATTTGTGCACGCGTGCGATAAAAAAATCACAAAAATGCTTTTACTATTAAATCGGATTTTTATCAATAAATTGGGACCAATGTCCCCTTTTTAGCCCAATAATAAAATTATCACAATCAAAACGAAGAGTCAATTTTCAATAAGATGGGATCACTCATCCCGGTTTTTCCAATTCGAACAATCAAAATGACTCCTCGAACCCTCTTTAAATTAAAACGAAGGAACCAATGTTCCTAAATTTTGAACAAGTGCGAAGGAACCAATGTTCCTAAAATAATGTCCCGATTTATGCATGTCTTTTTATTTCGATCTTGTGTGAGTGTTTAAAATTCAAGTCCATTTCTTTTTGGGCCCTTGTAATTAATTTTGGGGCAACTTTATTCATTTTTGGGGGTTGTATTCTGCCCCTATTTCTCTTGTAATTGCGTGCTTGCGTGTTTACCGCTTTCATTCACCGCTTTTCTCTATCTATTCACTTATCGCTTTCGTTTACTTCCTTTACGTGCTTGAAATGCGCTTTTATTTTAATGCATCGCTCGTGTGAGATGAGAGATATAATTTTAAGAATTTAAAAACCCATTTATAATTAACCAAAGCATAAATAAGAGGGAAGTTCCGGACACCATATCTCTGGTTTAGACCAATAGAGGTGAGAAACCTTTTCCCAAATTGGGTGGCGACTCCTAATACCTCAAAGGTGTCTTTAGGCGTCAATAGGCTAGGTTATTCTCCCCAATGTTCTATTGGGAGGGATACACCGATGATGTCTCATGGCGCCCATGATCAAAAGACGCGAACCTTCATACCTCGAATCCTAATGGCGGATTCAAAGAGAGGGCCTTTGCTGGGTTTTTTGGGTTCGGCGCGCGTCACACCAGCTTTTGAAGTTTTTTTTATTTTTCTTCGTTTTTGTTCCTCTTTCGTTATTTATTGGTTTTAAATATTATTTAGTGTCATTTCATGTATCTAATAGCATTAGATTGTATTTTGCTATATTAAATTATATTGAATGTTGCTTGGAATCCGAAATGTGTTGTGCATATCTTTAACTCATGATTCTTCACTCTGAATAATATGTTATACTTAAGTGAGATTTGTATTATGCATGACCTGCAAGAGTCAGTCTAGTGGATAGTTAGGCATGCCTATGCCTAATAGAGTCTCTTAGTTACAACCCTCAGTTCTGTTTGGACCCCGATCAGGTCCCCGTTTGGATCCTCCCAATCCCTAAAAGTATTTGGATCTTGTTTAAGATCCCCTCTGTAAAATGTTTTGAAAATGATAAAAATGTGATTTCGATTTTTGATTCGTACCCGTGAGATACCGCCATGTGTTCGATTCGTACCCGTAAGGTACCGCCATGTGTATACTCGTTATCCACTATTGTGAGTCCGCAGGTGTTTTGCTTTGCTTTGTCTTGCTCTGTTCATTGTGAATATACGAATGAGATATCCGAATGATTTGATGATAAGTATATGAACTCACTTTTATCCGAATGCAAATATGAGCCTACGAATATTATGGATATGACTTGAGCATGTATAAATCTATTATGATTATTGCATATGTCATTGTGAATGTGCCCTGCCTTGACGACCATTGTGAATGGCCATCCATACTATTTGTGTGTTTCCCCACTAAGCATTATCGCTTAGCACGGTGTTTCACCCGTGCAGGTGCGGAAGGCATTTTACTTTTGGGAGAGTCGCCACCAGTCAAGCCAACACAGAGGGATTAGTGTTTGGGCTTTATTTTTGTAGCAAGATTCTTTTGTATTATTGAACTCTCTATGTATTAGTAATTTTGCAAAGCTTCCGCCTTGTATATTTTGATTATGTATTTATTTTATAATATCAGTTGTGATCAGAACATTATTGTAATGGCTCCTATTATATTAATGAATGATCATTCTAATGTTTCTGAAAAGGTTTAATTTTCGCTGTATTTTAGTATGTATATTATATGTGAATGTATGTTTTTATATTGATCTGCGTTGTGACACCCCTGCTCATACGGCATCTCACTCCAACACGGATGGGTTCGCCTACGTATGGGTAGGGGGTGTTACACTCCGGATACAGAAGTTGAGTGTGTGGTTTCACTCTTGCAAGGTTCCACCTATGATTGGTGGAAATTGGTTCTGAGACAACCTTAGTTTCCAGACCCAGTCACATAAGAGTTCTTTAAGCGGGAGTTCCATAACAAGTATGTGACTCGGGCGTACAAGGAGGCTAGATGGGAACAATTTTTGAGCTTCAAGCAGAGGGTTTTATCAGTAGCAGTTTATGAGAAAGAGTTTAATCGGCTTAGCAAGTATGCTCCACCAGGTATCCTCACCGAAGATTTCTGTTGCCAACATTTTGAGGCGGGCCTAAATGAGACCCTTAGAGTGATGTTGATATCTTTGATGAGTTCTCCGATGGTTAGCTATTACCAGATTCTGCAAGCGGCATTGCGAGCAGAACACTGGGAGACTTTATTAAGGGAAAGAGATCAGAAGAGGAATCTTCCTCATGGAGGCTCATCTTCGGGAAAGAGGTCTAGGAATAACAAAGGGAATTCTTTGGATGAGTCTTCCAACAGTCTTGCTACCAGGGGTCATAAGGACGCCATAATAAGCGCCATAAGGACGAGTGTCATTGGTTGACTAGAGGTTGTTTCCGTTGTGGTAGCACGGATCATTTTCTGGTTAATTGCCCTAGATTGAGTGAGAACACTTGAGATCAATAAGAGGCCAATCGAGCAGGGTCTAATGCCCTTTAGGCCAGCCGGGGGCGAGGTAGAGGTCGTGGTCATGGTCGTGGTCATGGTGGATGGCCTAGAAATGGAACTTTATCTGAGACAATGGAACGTCCTCAAGTGGCACCAGCAAGAGCTTATACGATGAGAGCTCGGGAGGAGCAAGATGCACCTCAAGTGATTGCTGGTAAGTTCCTACTCTTTGAGACTGAATTGCATGCTCTAATAGACCCTGGGTCCACACACTCATATTTATGTTCTGATAAGTTGTGTGCTAATTTGTCTAATGTGGATCAGTTAGATTATGAGGTTCGTGTGACCAGTCCCTTCAGACATAGTGCAAATATGAGTAAAGTGTATAGGAATTGTCCCCTAATGGTGCAAGGTGTAGAGTTTTCAGTGGATCAGATTAGTTTGCCGTTCCATGAGTTTGATCTGATGCTGGGTATGGATTGGTTGTGCAAGCACCGAGCTATGGTGGATTGTCATAGGAAAACAGTTGTGCTCAGAGATTGTGATCAGTCTGCAATGGTTGTGAGAAGTTTAGGTTCTGGTTCTCTGGGTATTGTGATCTTCGCTATGCAAGAAAGGCATTTTATGAGAAAAGGAGTTGAAAGGTATTTGTCCATGGTTTTGGATTCTAGGAGTAATTAAGTTAAAATTCAGGATATTTCGATAGTGAGGGAGTTTACGGATGTGTTTCCGAAGGAGTTGCCAGGTTTGCCTCCAGTGAGAGAAGTTGAGCTTTCCATAGAGATTATGCTAGGTACTACTCCTACATCTAAAGCCCCTTATCGAATGGCTCCTGTGGGATTGAAAGAACTAAAGATTCAATTACAGGAGCTATTTGATAAAGGCTTTATTAGACCCAGCATTTTTCCATGGGGTGTTCCATTACTATTTGTTAAAAAGAAGGACGGCACCTTAAGGATGTGTATCGACTATTGGCAGATTAATAAAGTCACTATCGAGAACAAGTATCCGTTACCTAGGATTGAAGACCTATTTGATCAGTTGAAGGGAGCCGGAGTCTTTTCTAAGATCGACTTGCGGTCTGGTTACTTTCAGCTTCGGTTAAGGATATGGATATTGCTAAGACTGCTTTTCAGACACGATAAGGCCATTATGAGTTCTTAGTGATGCCGTTTGGGTTGACAAATACGCCAACGGTTTTTATGGATCTGATGAACAGGGTGTTCAGGCCATATCTCGATCGATTTGTTATTGTGTTCATAAATGATATTTTGGTATATTCAAAGGATGAACGTGAGCATGATGAGCATTTGCGGGTTGTACTTCAAGTTTTGAGGGTCACCAGTTGTTTGCGAAGCTCAGTAAGTGTGATTTTTGGTTAAAAAAAGGTCTTTCTTAGGACATATAGTTTCTTCTGAAGGTATTCGGGTTGATCTCTCTAAAGTTGAGGCAATTGTGAATTGGAAACCACCTAGAAATATGCCGGAAGTTAGGAGTTTCCTTGGATTGGCTGGTTATTACAGGCAATTTGTGAAGGGATTTTTGGCTATTGCTTCACCTTTAGCCTAGCTTCTTCGGAAAGGAATTAAGTTCGAGTGGTTCGATAGGTGTCAAGCGAGTTTTGATCAGTTGAAGAGTCTATTAGTTGAGGCTCCTGTACTTACTCAACCCATCTCGGGTAAGGAGTATACTATGTACAGTGACACTTCGGGTATTGGACTTGGTTGTGTTTTAATGCAAGATAGTAAGGTGATAGCTTATACGTCTAGGCAATTGAAGCCCCATGAGCAGAATTATCCGACGCATGATTTGAAATTGGCTGCAGTAGTTTTTGCTCTTAAGTATCAGCTCACGCAGAAAGAGCTGAATTTGAGACAACGTCGGTGGTTAGAGCTATTCAAGGATTATGATTGTATTGTGGACTATCACCCGGGCAAAGCAAATGTGGTCGCTAATGCTCTGAGTCGGAAGTCAGTGTCGGCTCTAGTATTATAGCATGGTAAATGGAGAATTTATTCAGATGAAGCTTTGATTGCCCAATTGAGAGCTAGGCCTAGTTTAAAGCAGGTGATCCTTGATGCTTAGATGAGGGATCCTAAGTTGCAATGTGCTCTGTAAGTGGTTAGAAATGGAGTTCAGACTGAGTACTATGTGGATAGTGAAAGGGTGCTAAGTTATAGGAATCGATTGTGTGTGCCTAATGACAGAGAATTGAAGAGAAAGCTTTTGCAGGAGGCACACACTACGGTTTTTACTATGCACCCAGGAGGTGATAAAATTTATCGTGATCTCAAGCAGTTCTATTGGTGTCCAAGTATGAGGAGAGACATTGTGGACTTTGTTTCCAAATGTCTAATCTATTAGCAGGTAAAAGCTGAGCATCAAGTTCCATCAGGTTTGCTCACTCCTTTGCCTATTCCTTAGTGGAAGTGGGACAACGTCACTATGGACTTTCTATCAGGTTTGCCCTTGACTCAGAGGAAGCACGATTCCATATGGGTAATAGTCGATCGACTTACCAAGTCAACTCATTTCTTGCCGGTTTGACTTGATTACCCTATGGATCGGTTGGCAGAGATTTATGTGAATGAGATAGTTCGGCTTCATGGAGTTCCTCTATTGATTGTGTCTGATCGGGATCCCAGGTTCATGTCGAAGTTTTGGAAAGAACTTCAATTTGCTTTGGGTACTCGATTGAATTTTAGCACCGATTTCCATCCTCAGACTGACGGTCAGTCAAAGAGGGTTATTCAGATTCTAGAGGATATGCTTTAGGGTTGTGTATTGGATTTTTCAGGTAGTTAGACAGATATGTATCTTTGATGGAGTTCGCGTATAACAACAGTCATCAGATGAGTATCGGTGTAGACACCGGGTCTTGAGGTAGTCCAGGTCAGAGTTACCCGATGAAGAGATCCACGTTGGTTTCCGGATAAATGGATGGAATTCGGAGGTTTTGGTCTTTCGATTTCACAAGGATTAAAATCTTTTTCTCTATAGCGTGAGGTTTGGGAAGAGTTTGGGAGATTTTGCTTGAAATTGGAAGTTTTGATCTACAGAGGGGATGGCCGTCTGAGTAGGGACGCCCGTCTCTACTTGGGGTGATCCCCATCTCTATGCATAGTAGGGACGGCCTGTCTGTAGCTAGGGACGGACACGTGTTTGAGTAGGGACGCCCGTCCGTAGTCCCGCATTATGGCCCGTCTGTAGCTAGGGACGGACACGTGTCTGAGTAGGGACGCCCGTCCCTAGTCTCGCATTTTGGCTCGTCTGTATCCAAATTTCCACGCGTGCCCTTAGTAGGGACGCCCGTCGGTAGTTGCAGGGATGCCCGTCGGTAATGGATCTGATCAGATAACGCTGTTTTTGATAAAATTTAATCTCTAATCTTTCAAATGGGGATAAGTTTTGGTTAAAAATTGAATTTTAAAACTCCTTTTAAAATTCAAACTTTAAAACTGATGCTTATCTTATTTTATCTCCAAAATTCTATAAATTGGGAAGAAGAATTCATTTTTAGGGGTTAGAAAGTTTGTCAATTTTTTGTGAGGAAAGTGACAAACTTTTGAGAGATTGGAGGTTTTTTTAGAAAAGGATTTTTGTGAGCAATTTACAAAAGATTTATAAAATCTCTGTTTATTTTCACAATTTTATTTTTGATAAAAACTCTTTCAATTAATTGATTTACTCAAATTTCTCTTGCGAATTAAGCCAATTTGAGGTAACGAAATTCATTCGTTTCCATCAATACATCTAACTCAAACACTTGATCGCTATCAAATTTTCAAGAAGGGAAAATACAAATTTTCTTACTTTGATCTATTTTATTTGATCCTTGAGCGTGCAGGGACCGAAATCATTCGATATTCACCCAAAAAGGTAAAATCCGAGGGTAAACATTCTGGATTAATACTTGTGTGATTTAATTAACCCATATTAATTGTTTTCATTTTTTTACCTTTCTTTTATCTTTTAACTCATTTCTTTTAAAGTTTCCTATTATTTTCCTTTCTTTACTTTATTCACCAATTTTGACACTGACATGTTTATTCCTGTGAGTCATTTTCTGACCATTTGGAATTGGAGTTGTAAATGATGATGGTCAAGCCAATCTGAGGATTTCCATACGGGTTCTTTCTTCACTCTTGCTTTTTATTCATGTTATTATTAAGATTATTTCAATGTCGTTAAAGTGAAAAGGGCCAAATATTTTATAGTAATTAATTTGGGGTTTTCTCGAAAGCTGTGGACCAATGTCCTGTTTTTAACCAACAAAATTGACACTTCTTAAGAATCAGTTTTGTAACAAATATGCATGGCAGGACCAATGTCCTCACTCCAATGAATATCCCCTTTTCTGTATGATTTATATATTATTTAGAATGGGGGTTGTATTCCTCCCCTAATTTTATTGTAATTTATTTTGAGGATGTTTATTTTAATAATGCTTTATTTATTGCTCTTGACGGGAATGATTACGCCTTAATTAAATGCATCGTGTGGAAAGTTGATGAAACAATAAATTTAAAACTTAATTATAATATTGATCAAGGTACAAATAAATGAGAAGTCCCGAACTCACTCTGGTCTTTGGGGCTCAATGAGGCGAGAGGTCTAGGACTTCCAAGACACCTTTTGAGTCTCACCAAAAGACTTAAATTTACAATCCTAGGCTCCAGGGGGTAGAGGATGAGGCCTTCAAGATCTCTCTGGCTAGCCCAAGATGGATATATATGCGCCGTCTTAGACTCGCTGAGGCTAGACGACCCTTCCCAATGTTCTATTGGGTGGCGACTCCAAGAAACCTCATTGTTGCCCAAAATAGACGCACTTGTAAATACCTTACAAGTTTTATGAACCTCTCCTGATTGCCCTAAAGCAGGCCCTCGGGAGGCCACGAGGTTCGGCAGGCATCACAATCGGGATGGCACCGTACGGGGCTCTTTATAGATGGAAATTTAGGACTCCAGTTTGTTGGACGAAATTGATGGAACGCTCCATTGTTGGTCCAGATTTGGTTAGAGATACTGAAGAACATATCAGATTGGTTCAGCAGAATCTAAAAGCAGCAAGAGATCGACAGAGATCTTATGCTAATTTAAAGCGAAAAGATATTCAGTATGAAGTCGGGGACAAGGTCTTTTTGAAATTGTCACCTTGGCATAAGGTTCTCCGTTTTGGCAAAAAGGGAAAGTTAAGTCCAAGGTTTATAGGGCCGTATGAGATTTTGGAGCGGATTGGTCCAGTTGCTTACCGATTAGCGTTGCCATGGGAGTTAGCCAAGCTACATGATGTGTTCCACGTGTCAATGCTTCGTCGGTATAGATCGGATACATCTCATGTGCTATCTGTTCAAGATGTGCAAGTTCAGTCAGACTTCTCTTATGATGAGGAACCCAAGGCTATTTTGGCTCGTTGGTTAAAGTGTTGTTTCAACATCATGGGGTTGAAGAAGCTACTTGGGAACCTGCAGAGAGTATGAGAGTTCAGTATCCGCAATTGTTCAGTTCAGGTGAGAATTTCGAGGACGAAATTCCTTTAAGGAGGGGAGAGTTATAACACCCCGATTTTCACCCTAATAGTTTTGAGCTTGTGTGTGTGCGGTCTTAGTGTGGTCGTGGTGTGTTTTATATATTTGTATGCATGTGTATTACATGTGTATTAGAAAGTTTAAGGGTATATTTGCATTATAGTTCTAATTATGTGGCTTAAGCTGTGTGTGAGGAGAAAAGAAGGATTAGAAGTGGGATTTGCTAAATCCACTATTCATAATTGATAAGTGTATGGTGGAGATGTAAGAAAGAGAAAAGAAGAGTTTGACTAAGGGAAAGAGAGAGAGAACGTAAGGGACAGCTTATTGCCCTCTATTCCCGTTCAGCTCCCTCTTCCTCTTCGTCTTCTTCCTCTTCTCTTCTTCTCCTTTCCTACCTCTAGATCGTCTCTTCAAACTATTGGAAATTCTGAATTGGTTTTTGTCAAATTCTAGATTTTGGGGTAAGTGTTTAGCTTCTTTCTTCTTTCTTCTTCTTCTCCTCTTCTTTGGGTCTGCGTTGCTAGCTTGTGTTTGTGTTTGGGATTTTGAGTTTTTGGTATGTTTGGTTGATGTGTTCAGAAGTTCCAGCTAGAGATCCCAAGGGGAAAGAGAAAGCCAGTGGTAGTGCCACCGAGTGATTCTTGAGGAGCTTAGGAATTGAAGGTTTGGGAATTATGTGAAATTGAATGATTTTGATTTTGAAATTTGTATGATTTCTGGATATTTGTGGAATTAAACTTGTTTATATTGTATGAATGATATGGGTTTTGATTAATTTTAAGTAGATTTGAGATGGATGTGGGTATTGGTGAAAGATTGGAATTTCAAGGATTGTTAAAGGAAAATTCTGGATTTTTGAATTTTGATGTTCAAATTGCTTCCTTTGTCTTTTTTATCCTTTCTTTGAGTGTAAAATTTAGATAATTTCATGGGTAATATGATTCGGATGCTTGTAGTTGATTGTGTGCAAGTTTGGTGGGTTAATTGCATGATTTGGGATGGTTTTGTGTGGAAGGTTGTGTACAGATCGGTTGCAGGAGCAGGAAGCTTGACTCTGTCGGGAGCGCAACCTTCGTCGCGGGTGCAACAGAGCTCGGTCATCCTGGCTTCTGCCAAGGAGTGTCTTTATCGAGAGCGCAACCTTGGTCAAGAGCGCGATAGAGAGCTCGATAAGCCAAGCATCTATCGGGCTGATCGCTTTTGCGAGCGCAATAGTGACCTCCCTGCCCTCTTTCGCGAGCACGACAGAGACCTTTCTACCTTTGACTGTCGCAAGCGCGTTCCTGTGTGCGATCAGCCTCTGTAGTGTGCGCGACTGGTTGTTACGAGCGCGACACTCCCCTATTTTACACTTGACTATTATTTGTTATTCTTCATGTGATTTCTTCATTCATTTATGTATGCTTTAAGGTTTGAACTCCTTTTATGATATACTATGTGATTGATTTTAGAATGATAATATATTTCATATGGTGATGTTTATATTGAGTTTAGTTTAGCCTGCAAGAGTCAAGTAAGTGGATAGATAGGCATGCCTGTAGAGTTCTATTAGCTGCAGGCCCAATGTGTTCTGGACGCTGATCGGGTCACCGTTTGGGTCCTCGCGATCCTTATAAGTTGGATCTTGTTGAAGATCCCCCAATGTGAAAATGTTTTTGAATGAAAATGAAAGAAGTTGCTTTTGTTTGTACCCACAGGTGCCAATGTGTTCACTCGTTATCTGCTACTCTGAGTTTGCAGGCAAATCTATGAATTTGATATTGATATAATATATGGATGCTATATGAATGTTTATATTTTATGAAATATCTGATGCATGCAAGTTATGATGTAAGCCTGTTATGCTTATATATACATGTGTGTGCCATATGTATGTGAATTGCCTTAACGTCCACTGTGAGTGGTCGTTCATCTTTTGTTTTTCCCACTAAGCGTTATCGCTTAACACGGGTGTTTCATCTGTACAGGTGTGGAAGCAGTGGGAGTTCTTGGGAGGTTCAGCCCGCAGCAGCCTAGGCCAACACAATAGGAGGGCTTTTTTAAAGGCTTAGTTCTTGTATTTTGTAATTCCTATTTTATAGTTTTTGGTTTGTAACCATTTTTGTATTATGTAAGCTCTCATTTTTGTATTTATGTAAAGTGATATTGTAAGTAGTTTGGTAATGTAAATATTTTGATATATCAATGAATGAGATTTGATAAGTTCAGTTTGGAATCAATTGTGTTTTCTCTGAATGTATGGTTATTTATCAATTTTATGGTTCCCGATTCTATTATTGTGTATGTATGTTATTTAGTTACGCGTATGTATTGGTGTATGCTATGCATGCATTGTTCTGCGTGGTAATTTATGCGGGTATTCACTCCTCCATGGGGGTGAGCTCCCCTATGTATAGTTAAGGAGTGTTACACACACCGCAATAACCTTTATTCAGTAACTATAATATACAAACAAGTGACAAACATATGCATCTAAATCACAACAAAACTACTCATGCAACATTCCATGTACTTTAACATATGCATAAGTTTACATCACTAGAACACTTGTAACCAAACAATTGCTTGAAATCACATCAATGGTGGATACGGGTGCATAAGACACTGACTAGCAGTATCAGACAGAAGAGACCGAAGTCTCAAAAAATTTTAAAAACTCGAAGGTGAAAATCATTTAGATACCCAAAGGTAACAAACTTTAGTCCCAAACGGGGCCAACTGAAACAGCTGCACTCTAACCCTTTATAAGCATGCTTATCTATCCACTACCATGACCATTCAGGCTTAAACTTATAAACTCTATTCAATAGTCACACTATACGTTTCATCAAGTATCCAAACAAAATAATACATAATTTAATTAAGATAGGGCTCAAACTTCAAATCATATACCAATCAATAGTGAAAAACCATGCAAAGTGGCAACACGGCAAAATATTCATAAAACAGGGAGGGATCGCGCTCGCGACAGAAGACTTACTGGGCTCTGTCGCGTCCGCGGTGACCAGCCGCGCTCATGACAAAAGGGGAGAAAGCCTCGGTCGCGCTCGTGCACTCAAATGCGCTCGCGACTTAGAACAGCCCGGCAGAAGCTCGGCTTCCGAGCTCTCTGTCGCACCCGTGACATAGGTCGCGCTCGGCTGGAGAACGCCTGACAAGAGATCAGATCTCAAGCTCTCGCAAGCAGTCCGGAACTCGAGCTTTCTGTCGCACTCACGATGCTCGAGATAAAGACGAGCTCTAGGACCAGAAGGCCCAAAATCCACTTCTCTACTCATGCAAACTTCTCTCAAGATCATACTTTCATGCATAAGACATTAATCCATCTATCAATTCACTCAAAACATGCTTCTAATCATATTCTCTACATTTACACTAAAAAAAATAAACATTTAAAGCAACAAAGCTTCAAACCCATAAATTCTCCAATAATAACATAATCACACCCAAATCCTATATTCTATCGAGCAATTGCAACTTATATTTCAAAACACTCAAAACACATTTCAAAGATGCATATCCATACATTTTCAAAGTTAATTGCTCAACAATCAATTCATTTATTCGCAAACAAGTTTTATACAAAACCATATAAACTCCCAAATCTCGATGAAGCTAAACCCACTCTTCTTCAAACTCAGATCTTCTCTTTGCTACTTAGATGTCACTTCCTCAATCATCAACTTAATTAAATCCTTGGCAAATATCCATTTAATTCCTTGATCAAATACCACGTACTCAAACAAATTATTTCTCTTACTTAATCTTCTTTTGAATTACACCCTCACCCAAACCCACAATTCATAGTATACTTTTACTCTTATATCCATTTCTTTACAATTAATCACTGAAAATCTTACTAGGGTAGAATTCGGTTATTACAATTAACCTTATCCAAACCACTACAATATTCGATTTTCAATTTTTCTCATTGAACTATCTGAACCAACGGACCAATTCGTGTTTGCAAATCCTATGTTAGCCTAGAAGTCAATTTGTTCGCCTTATTTTAAAGAGCCTAATAGAAATACGAGTCAGAAGAATGTTGATAGTTACCCGAAGATAAAACTACAACGCCGAAATATATTCATTTCAAGAAAATAATAGGATCTTCAGAATTTTAACCTCTTCTTTCCTCAACTTTTTTAATATAGTTCATGAATAAATAATAATTTTTGAACATTTTTCATACATATAAAGGTATTCAGATCTCATATTCAAATTCTCCGCACTCATGTAATCCAAACCAAATCGTAAGACAATAAACATGAGCAATTGTTCACCTCAAGTTCTGTAATAAGAAAAATCAACATTATCCAAACCATCACCATAGACGCTCGTATGTATGCACAAGCGAGAAATTATTAAGCAAAGGAGAAACTGTCATTTACAATAAAAGCTTGCAAGCAGAAAACCAACAAGACTCTCAAATCACTTTTTATGCAAGAGACTCTTGAGACTTTTAGACTCTTTAGTTTTCAAGGTATCAAATCACTCACTCCAAGCAAATTCACTATGGAAGTTGCTAATATATGATGACAGCATATAGAAGAGTTGATATCTTCTAGAAAAAAATACTCGACTCCTAGTCAAATGGCCATCCTGAATACCCCATCTGGTGGTTATTTTCATGTATAGTTCGTGAACTGCTTCCTGTAGTCCCCTCATGGTTATTAGAGCTAGAACCAGACCGGAATGGCCACAGATAAGAAAATGGATTCCGTCTACCTTCCCTGTTATTCTCTCGTCCATTGTAATTGTTGTTTCTGCTACGAGAACTTGAGTTTTGGTGACCATGGCCACTACTTGATACTTGTCCTGATAGCTCCTGACGGCATACTGGACATGAGTTATGCTGAACTAGCCAAGGGACTATGCAATCTGAATGATATATGTGGTCACATGGCATCTGCCTTGCTTCACTTCCCAACTCAAACTTCTCTTTGCAGACTGGACAGTGTGAATCAGACCGAAGATGCCTTTGAGTGATTTTAATAGTAGGCATTGCATCGATTGACGATCTGGATGCTGGGGCAGGCCCCCGCCTATCATTGGCTGAAAGCTGTTCAAATAATTCTTCCAATCCAGGGCCTATAAAATAATCACCAGAATTACCTCGTGTAAAAGCAATTCCTGGTGTCCCTGTAAAAAGTGCTTCAAGCACACCATTCCCATACAACCTAAAGGGAATTTGGCCACCAAAAATCAACTGAGGACCAAATCCTGGACTATGCTCAGGAACAGTGTCTGATCTCATTCTGGTGTCATAGCTTCTGTCCGCCAATCGCTGCCTCATAAAGGCTGAGAATGCATCCATAAGTCCAAGCCTTTGGTCACGATCATCATCACTGTCCAATCCAAGAAAATCCAATGGACTAAATTGCACCATATCATCAAGTTCTTGAACAAATCCACCACTACAATAGGGGCAAACTGCATCCTGCCCCCACAGACGGAATGGCCTTCTGCACCTGTAACACCAGTGGGTATTTCTGGCACTTGACATTTTCTCTTCTCCTCCCACCACAAAATCTGAATTCTGAAACACCAGACCCCACTTTAAGTACCAACAGTCAAGCTTTAAATTAATTATTGATTACATACTGACCAACAATCTGCAAAGAAATGCACCAAAAAATACTGTTTGTCACTAACGAAAAAATCATGACAAAAATATTAGTAAATTTATCCAGATAGGATCTGATTTTCCTCAATCAATTAGAAATTGAATAACAAAACCCCAGCTAACCATTGATTGCTTCATCATCCTGATTATGCACGTTAAACAGCTCTTCTTATGACACACATATGATATATCTGATGCATAAAGAACTAGAACAATGCAGAAGATTCTCTACAGAAATTTATCAAATGCAAATGGCAGAGACAAACTTTTTAGGAGTATCGGAAAGACAGAAACCTGAATGCATGCTTGCAGATGAACACACTTTTTTAGCCCAATACATGACAAAATGATCCATTAATCAACTAAGAATTGCAGTGCCAAAAAGTGCAGAGGAGAGAGAGAGAGAGATGCTTGCAAAATATAAGACTGCTGTCAACAGGCAGTGGATCCAATTTCTCTAAAGAACAGAAAAAACAAGTTGCACATTGCTAAAACCATGCTCAGTATAATTTCAGAAAAGCTCCCTCAGCAATAAGTTATTCAAAGTTAAACAGCAACATATTTGTTCTTCATCAATGAAGCTATGAATAACTTCAATAAATGTTCATCAATCTTGTACTTATACATTTGATAAAGAAAACACACAAACCTCAATTAGCCTTTTCTTCCTCGTATCTATTTAATATCTTATTCAAAAATTATAACAGTCACACAAACAAAAACGAACTAAAATACCTTCTCACTCTTCATCATATTTTAAGCAATTCATCAAGATTCAAGGCCCAACTAGAAATAAGAAAGCAAAGTAATGATAACCCAAGAAAATAAAATGGAAAATGAAAAAATAAATATCCTCGCACAAAACGTTAATAGCTTCCCTTAATTTAACATTATGTTGTCCTTAACACAATCTCACCAGAGCAGTTCGCAGTAGAGAAAAATTTGGAGAATGGAGAAGGGCAGGAAGCAAAGAATGGGACTCCAGTGGGAGAGTGACTATGTTCAAGGAAGTGAAATCACAAACAAAACCTTAAAAATTCCAGCTTTATATACAATAAAAAAAGAAATATAGAAAACAATCCAAATAAATTTTCAGGAAACTGAAACCAATTAATGGATCAGGTCAAACATGAAATGAGCAGTTTAAGAACACAAGATGAGAGACAGATCAGAAAATTCGACAACCATAAGGATCTTGCAGTTAATATCAATTAAAAAAAATTATAGGAAATGGCTTCTTGACTAATTTATTCCCCTTTAACGGCTTCCAATAATCCTCTAGACCAGAATAACTATAACAAAATCACTCAATTACGTTTCATTTAATTCCAGAACTCAGTCCGCAATGAAACTGATAACTAAAAAAAACATGAATATTATCAAGCAAAAGAAATGAAAGATTATGAAACAGGGTACAATTAAATAAGTAAAAGTTATAACACCGGAAAGTGCAAAGAATCGACATAACCATACAAGGAAAGAACGAATATAAGTGAAATAATGCAGTTTACCTGAAGATGAATCGAAAGAGACGAGTGGATCTAAATAATTGACATTGGCCAGAGCACTAACAGTGGAAAGTAGAAAACCTAAGACTAATACTTCCAGGAGCAGATGACAAAAGAAAACCCCGATGTGGTTTATCCTACACGTGGTGCTTAATGCGCCAACCGGACTATTTGTCTCCTTTCGAGTCTTCTAAATATATATATATAAGAAGCTTCATGAAAAATTTGCAAAGTTTTGAAACCTAGACCGCACTGATATGTTCAACCGGAAAACCAAGAGAATCTGCCACTAGTGATGAAAAAAATTAAAAATTCTGTTAACCACAAAATTGGTTCAACATCGAAATTAATTTTTTAGTTAACTATCCGATGAAATTGATTTTAATTTTAGTTTTAATTAATTTTAATTTTAATTTTTAAGTACCAATTAATTGTTAACTAACTATTAAGATATTCATATTTATATTATATTTTTATTTTTATACATTAATTTTTTAAAAAAAATTCTTTAAAATTTATATAAAATAACATATTAAAGTATATTTAAATTATATTGCCATTCTTTTTTATTATATAAAGTAATACTTATATATATTATTTCTTATTTTATATATTGGTATTTATGTCATACTTAATAATTTTTAATGACATTTTTTTATATTTTAAAATCTATATTTTAATATTTAATTTTGTCTAGTATTTTTTTTTTAACTTAAAATTAAGCATGATAATTACCAACAAATATATAATCTATTTTCTAATATTAGTTATTTATTTGTTGAAATAATTAACCATAAGTTTAATGATGAAAGTAAGACATGAATTTTGGCTAGCACTATATTTGTTTTGTAATTTTTATTTGGAATTATATTGAAAATTTGAAATGAAATTAAAGTTTGCCTATTTTTTTGTGATTGTATCTTAAAAATTTTAGTGACAAAGAAAACACACAAACCTCAATTAGCCTTTTCTTCCTCATACCTGATAACCAGACTCCATATGACATTTGGTACCACAAATTATATAATCAATTCGAACTGATCGACAGAGTTTGGGTCAGAATTGTAACGTTATAATCTTTGCACTTCCATAACATTACAAACCTCTGTACTTCCATAACAGCCTAGGTAATCAATGATGATTGATTACTCTACTTTAATTACCCTGACTTTAATAAGCATTCAAGCCAAAAGTTCGATAAATAGCTCAACAATTCACATGTCATGTAACACACAAAATCTTGAGTTTGAGAGCTGAAATTTCAAGCAGTAAATAGTGCATTTCTAGACAAATTTTGAGGATAAACTTTAAATAAAATGAGTTCATTAAGGAGGTTATAAGCTAGAAATAAAATAGGGCAACAGATTTATGGAGAATGGTTATATGGTAGATCAAGAAACATAACCGATTTGCGATAGTTAATGGTCAATTCCAATTCGATAAAATTGAATTATAACTAGAATTAGCTAAAGCGATTAAGTGGGATCTATATTTTCAAAAACATTAAAATTATCAATTCAAGGAAGAAGAGAAAATTTAAAATGATGGACATTTATTTCGGTGATAGGATTAGAGAATTATAATTAACTATGAATTTTACGTGGGCAATATTTATAGTTCTTGAAAAATATCTCAACCAAATGAATTATGGTCACAAATAATTAAATAAAAAAAGAAAAGATAAGAAGAATGAAAGGGAGGGGAGAGGAGGACAAGAAACACAATCACCCTGCCTATGTGAGCTCTAAAACTGACCAATGATGCTGGCTGCACCATCGTCAGTGACCAGCTACATCGTCTTCGTTCCTCCTTCACGGATCACTGTTTTTGCCATGCTCCACCATCGTCTTCATCCTTCCATTTAGCCATATTTTTATCTTACTATTTTTGTTTCTCTTTCATTAAAAGGAAAGCTACTCATTCCTTTTTCAATGAGCTGCGACATCAGACAATGACACGAACCTCATCAATGAATTCATAATGGTGAGGCGATTCTTTTGGTATCTTTAGGTCCTCCTTACTTACTAACGATAACAGAATTGGAAAAACGGACAAGTTGGATTCTAGGGAAGTTAAGCCAGTTTTGTAATGGCCTCAATACCGTGTTAGCCATAAATAGTATTTTCCGATAGTGAATAGTGCTTTTCGGGGCGAAAAGTACACAAGGAGGTGAAAAATATTTTATTTGACTATAAGAAAATATTACTCATAGTGAGTCCGGAGTTAAAATTTGGAGTGGATTTAAGGTCAAATGAGTCCTCAAAAGTCGAAAATAAGAAAAAGTCACGATTTCGGTTCAAATAGTAACTAGTTTAACTAAGTGTTTCACCGGTCCGTAAAAGATACTACGGACCTTAGAAAAATAATCTGAAAATATGGACGTATTCGCATTGACAAGTAGAATCATATGGTAATGAAAGATTAATTTTATGGTGATACTGAAAAATTGGATTATCGGACTGATAAATAATTACCGGACCGAGATGCGATTTTCGATTAAGCCAAAAATATTCTTCGAGTCTAATGAATATATGTTAATAATTATGGAGTCATTTTTATGAGGAATTAAACTTAGAAAGTAAGGAAAAGTTACGATTTCGGTTTAAATAGTACTCGAGTTGACTGAAAGATTGACTGAAACTTTAAAAATAATAAATGATTTCCAAAATTTATCAAAAATTCCATATGGACTCTAAATAATATTTAGAATTTATTGACAATAAAAAAGCAATTTTTCGGTAACACCTGTAATTGTTGAATCAGACCGAAAACAAACTCCGATTGAGTTAAAATTTTGTGTACAGCCTATTTTTTATATGTTATGAATTATGAAATTAAATTCAGGATGAATTGGATTTGCAAAGTGAGAAAACCCCAGAAAAATTGCATAATGGGCTTAATATTGCAAATTGGGCATTTATAGGTTGGACCATTCGTTGGACCAAGGCTCAACCCTTTTGGATCACTATAAAACCAATAAGGTGGTAGATTTTTTGGTGAGTGATACTTATCCCTTCAGCCTTCCCTCTTCCCTTAGCTTGGCCGAACCACCTCTCCTTCTCCTCTCTCTTAATTTCTTCAATTTTCCTTCTAATTTCTCACCAAATCCAAGCATACTAAGTGTAATTGAGCCCCTCTATAAGATTATAGCAGCCCCTAATATCCATTTGGTGGATTAATAGAAATGGGTTATTTTAAATTGATTTATTGGTTCTAGATGATGGATTAGGATGTGTAAAGTATATTTATGAAGTTATAATTGATAAAAGAAAGAAATTAATGGATATTTTGTTGCCTTGTATTTTCGGCCACTAAAGGGAATCAAGAGAAAAAGGCATTTCAAAGGTTAAGGACAAGGAATAAGGAGGTTGTGGAATGTTAAAACAAGGATATAAGGTTTGTGGTTACATAATCTGAGTATTTTCATTTGAAAATTAGGGTTTTATATTATGTTTGTATAGTAAATGTGTGTGAATTGCATGTATAATTGAAATTAAAGTGATAAATGAGTTTAAGGAGGTTAAATATGCTAACTAGAATGATTAAATTGAAAGAAAACCAATTGCAAGTCTTGGTCATAATGAGACATAATGGTATATTTATAGTATACCTTGTGATTAAGTGTAACTAAAGGGTATATACATGTGAATTGGGGCTTAATCTAGTTGAATAAGTAATAAATGGATGAAAAAATAAAATGGTAGCGTAAAATTCTAAAGGTGGCCGAATGGTTTAAGAAAGAAGATATGGTAGGTTATGTTGTATACATGTTATATAAGAGAAAAATTGGATAAATGAATGACTTAGAAGTCAAAGAGAGATTTTAATGAAGAGGAATACATGAAAATCGAATGATTGACTTAATGAATCAAAGATATATTTAGCCCATTTAATGATATTAAGGCCATAAAATAATTATGTATGTAATTTAAAGGTTATTAATTTAATTGAAATTTGTAAAAATTTAATTGAGTATTTTTTAGAATATTTTCTCATTATGTCTATGGTGGAAAATATTGGTAAATATTGAAATAATTGAAATTTTATGTACATTTGATGTTACTTTTAATTAAATGAATAATTGAAGTTGAAATGATAAGAAAAGAATGAAATTGGCTTTGAAATGGATTTATGGCCATTTAATGGTTAAGTGTACTTATTATGTAAAATAAGTATATAATGAGAATTGTGCATAAATGATGAGAATATTGATTGATTAGTGTAGTGAAACGATAATGAAGTGAATGGAATGAAATTTCAAGTAAAAGTGTTAAAAGTATGAAAATTGGACCTTATAACAATTGAGAAATTTTGCCCTTAGTAGTGGTCTAGCAGTCTAAATCTAATTCAGGATATGTTTGGCTAACCATAAGGACACCCATACCGCGGTGCAAGTCAACTTGCTTTACTATAGCAGATTCGCGATGGTCTCCCATAGTGTATTGATAAGTGTTATATATTATACGTTATACGTTATATGTTTAGTAAAAGTGATGGAGTGGTCCTTCGGGGTCATATCTTTATGTAGTGCAGTGGACCTATGGGGTCCACGTCCCGTATATCCGGTCTGTAGATTTTCTGTCGGGATTGTACCAGAGGCATAATGGTAATATGGCTTAATTATGCAAAAAGTAAAGTGAAAATGAGAATTAGAGTGAAAAAGGGCTTAAATGAAAGAAAATAAAAAGTTTAGGTATGGTAATTTACCTAATTAATGAGTCAAACGGGTAAAAATGGTAAAATAGTGAATAAATGGGTTAAAAATGAATTTTTGTAGTTTTGGAGGACTAAAATGTAGTTTGGCATGAAAATGGCAAACTAAGGACTAATCGGTAAATTGCATTTTAGATGATAGTTTTTTTAGAGTGAAATAAATGAATTGGTGCCACAATGGAAATTTAAATGGTTATTGAAGGGCAAAGTTGTAAATAAGGTATAAAAAGAGTAATCATGTTAAATAATAGGTTTAATGAATAAAAATAACAAAATGAATGATTAATTGGTTTAATTGCAATGTAAAGGCTTAATATAGACTAATAAGTAAAATGGACAAAAAAAAGTAAGAATTTGGGGACTAAACCGTAATTTACGTGTCAAATAAGTAGATAAGTGTAAAAAGAATGGCATTACCGTGAAATTGGTAAAATATGGAAATGTGTGAATAAATATGTAAATTGATGGTTAAATAAGGACTAAAATGAAAGTTTGAGAACTAAATGGCAATTTGTATGCTAATTAAGTAAATAAATGTGAGAAAATTTACTTAATGGCATGCTTGTAAATAAATGGTAACTAAATGGAAAAATGGTAATTTAGTTGAATGGAAGGGTAATTGGGTACTGAATAAGTTAGGGATTAAATTATAATTTGCCCATAATAAGGTTAAATAAAGGATTATAGTGTAAATTGGCACTAATTAAGGTTTTAGTGAGTAATTTAAATGAAATTAAGGAATTAATTAAGTATAGTGTATTTTATGCATGTGTGCGTAGGGGTGAGCAAAAAATACGATATACTTGGTTAACCGAAAAAAAAAATCCGAAACCAAACCGACAAACTGGTTAACCGATTGTAATGGACTGGTTAATGGTTAGTGTTTTGAAAAAACCGATATTAATGGACCGGTTAATGATTTTTGACTCATGTGACTGGTTAACAGAACCGAAACCGAATTTTTAGTTAATTTATTAATTTATTAATAATTTATAATAATTTATATAACAATTTATCTTAATTAAAGGTGATCATGTACTTTTTTTAATTATACTAATTATTTTAAAGTTTTTAAGTTTTTTTAATTGGCTATTAGTAAGTATAACAATTTATCTAATTAAAAGTGATTATGGACCGGTTAATATATTTACTTATTAAATATTAATTTTTAAAAACAAATTTGCTTATATCCACCAAATATTTTTATTTTAACAACAATAATGTTATATTATAGTGAAAAAATTTTAATTTTTAAGTATCTTGAACATTTTAATTTTATTTATGAATATATTTATAATTATAGTGGTTAACCGAAAAATATTAAATAACCGATCCGAAAATCCGAAACCGATGGACTGGTTAACTGATGGTAATGGATTGGTTAATGGACTGGAATTTCAAAAAACCGATATTAATGGACTGTGGCTAATGAACCGGTTAACCGACCATGCTCACCCCTATGTGTGTGTGTACATAAGTTAGAATTGGAAATTTTTAGATTCGTAACCACCACTGAACATACTTAATGCTCAACACGTAGTTTATTTGACTGCGTGTAGGTACTGAATAGTGCGTCTGAGGAGCAGGCATGCTATCAGTTTTGAGATCAGATCGGACCTTTGGATTAAAGCTAAGAATATTATGTTTGTTGTTATTGGCATGTATATATAACATTTTAGAATTAATTATGTACCGTGTATTATGGACATGGTGAATATTATATATTATTATTAAATGACGTGATGCGATAAATGTGATGCTTGGACTAGATTAAATGAGACTTGTTAGTGACATAGGAGTTTAAAACGATAAGTGATGCTATAAGTTGAAAATTTTTTTTATCACATTTGCCATAATTATTGATTAGACAGTACCTAAACAATTATGGTAATCGTTAAAGCAATGTAACGTACGTAGTGTATGGAAGTGATAAGGGTGTTACAAGTTTGGTGCGCGTGAACACTTTCATGGAGGTCTCTTAGGGGTTGAGCTTCATTCTAGCAGTAAAGGCCGCCCCTCTGGTGAAGCTCAAGTGACCAGTTACCGGCAAACTGATCTTGATTTTTACAAAATAGAACTAAAATTTCAAAAATCGACTTTAAAGTGGTAAGTGCACAACCAAAATTGCTTTTCCTCAATTCTTTTAAGTAAAAATGTGCATATTGTGGGTTTTAGTTAAGCATAAAGTTTATGAATTTTAAGGTACTAACATGTGATTTGGTGTTGTTTCGTAGATTAGCAAAGGTTAATTGGGAAATTGGATTTGAAATTTCATGTTCTACCTAAAATTTATTGGTGTTATATATTATGTCTAAATGTGTAACTCTTTGAATTGGTTAATATTATGTTAAACTGACATGTATGTGTTGTAATGTGATATAATTAGGCACAAATTGAATATTAACCTTTCCTAATTTGGTTGAATGTGTGTGTGTATTATGTTTAGGTTGGGATTTATGGTAAGTTTTTGTAACACCCCTTACCCGTGCGCGGTGAATCACATCTTGAAGAGGTGAGTTACCATGATAGGTAAGGGTTGCTACACAAAGATAAAGCATACACATCATACAAGCGATAACTCAATCACAAACTTATAATAAAATCGGGGTTGTAAAATTTCTTTCCAAAATAGTTACATCATCCTTACAACCATATACAAAAATATATATACATCATTTTGCTGTACAATATTACAAGTTTTTACATGTATATATATATGTCAAAGTATTACATATTACATCTTTTAATACAATTCAAAATATTACAACAAACTATTACAAAACCCAAAACTTAAGGACCCATACAAAAGCTCGTCCTATTGTGTTGGCTCTTGAGACTGCTGATTGGTCCTTCCAGAATCTCCTACTTCTATACCTGCACGGATGAAACACCCGTGCTAAGCGCAATGGCTTAGTGGGAAAAAATATGTAATGAACAACCACTCACAGTGGCTGTCAATGCAAATCTCATACACATGTGACATGTATACATAATATCATAATTCATCACATACAATAAAACAAATAAAATAGAAGATATTATAAGTTCATATAAATGTTCAATACATCGAATTTTAGGCATCAACTCATACATGCATATTGTTTCATTTCTTACTTATACACATAATTATGCCTACATATTCAGTGTGGTGGATAACGGATGAGAACGCATAGGTACCCGTAGGTACAAAAATCATTTTCTTTTTCTTTTTGAAAAATGCATAGGGATTCAAAGGAATCCAAATGCATAAGGACTTTATCGGGGTCCAAAACGCATAGCGATCTGATCAGGATGTAAAAAACACATAGGCTGTAGCAACAGAACCCTACAAGCATGCCTACCTATCCATAACTCAACTATAGCAGGCTAATTACACATTAATCATTTTATTCACATAACAAAGCAATACACATTCAGCACTAATTGAAATTATTATATTAAACCATTGATAACCATATATATAATTCAAACATATCTCATATGAAATTTTACATTTTAGACATCATTCACTATGTATTGGTCATATTATTGCATAACTATGACAATGCTCAACTCACATAAAGGCAATTAATTCACAAATCAAACCTGGAAACCAGAGGTTACATGGTGGTCATGAACCCTACTCGCCATGTAAAAAGTTAAAAACTGAACTTTACCAAACAGAAGGCATTTACACAGCGGTACGAATAATCTCGACCGCCGTGTAAAACATGCCACACGGCGGTAAGGATAAACCTGACCACTATGTGAAATACCGAAGTCTGGAACCTAGTAAACAAAATGCATTTACACAGCAGTAACAATAATCCTGACTATCGTGCAAAATGCAGGAATTCTAGAATGTTAGGCATGATGCATTTACACGCCAGTAAGGGGAATCCTACCCACCGTGTAGGCTATCACACGGTGGGCAAGGAAACCCTTACCACCGTGTGATCTGCAGGAAAAACCTATAACATCAACCAAAACACGATTACATGGTGGTATGGAATTTCCTGACTGCCGTGTGAATCAACAAAAATCTACTTTAACATTAAAACACAGTTGTGTTTTCCATGGCCGTGCTTTTCTGGAAAAACACAACTATGCTCTGATATCCACTTTCTAACCAACTTTACATACCACAACTTCAAATCACAATTCAAACACAATTAATTTAATTCTATCAAACTCAACATCCAAATATAAACATCCTAACATATCAATTCATCAACTTACACAATTTTCTTGCAAAATCCCAAACCTATTCTTCCTTTGTTCCTAATTGCTCAATTGGCTGCACTTCTACTAGCTTTCTCCTTTCCTTTGGCTTCTCTTGTTTTCTCTACTACAAATCAAACCAAAAACTCAGAACTTAACTCAAAGCCACACTCAAATCCATCTCACGTGAAGAAGAAGAAGAAGAAGAACTATTGGCTTACCTTCACAACCTTGAATTCACTTAACCAATTGAGAACAACAAATGGATTTGGGGTGGAATTTAAGAACAAAGTGAGAGGAAAAAGGAGGAGAACGGGAGAGAGAGGAGGGACAGATTTCTGCTCCCTCTCTCACGCTCTTCACATGGCTTTTAAGCTATGCTTATCCACTTCTTCTCTCTCCAAATCCCCACCATCCATTTGTCACTCATCCAAGGGTTACTTTAGCAAATTCTTCTTCTAGTCCTTCTTTTCTTCCCAAAAGATACATTAACCACTCAATTAATCAATTTCATACATTAACCCATCTAACTTTTCATATCATGCATTTAAGTCCATAGGGGTTAAATGATAATTTTAACCCTAGCTTTTCAATTAATACCAGACATATCCTAAACACAACTATTTAGTCAATTACACATTTTAGGTCACTCTCGTACCCTAATGGTGTTTAAAACGACTGCGGTACAAGTCGGGGCCTTACAATTTTGGTGCAATTGACGTACTTGTGGATGAATTAATGCTATTTGGATCTTTTTTTTTATATAATTGAGTATAATTTAATAATTTTCCTACAAATTATGTATGTTATGAATTTAATAAAAAAATTTTATATGTGAGGAATCATTTCAAATTGATTTAAAGCTAATGCAATTGACCTAATTGTGATGTAATTGGAATAAATTGCAAGATGAGAATGTGATCATAGACCTAAGCTGAAGGGTTAGCCAAAATCCATAGAACTAGAAACATAAATTTTTAGTTAATTATTTTGACAAATTAAATTGATTTTAAAACATTAAAATGGAAAATGGGTTATTAGGACAATGGCATGATATACTAGTTTTAAAATTAGTCGCATGATAACATAATTTAATTAATTAGATAACCAAATATGAGTTGGAATGCACTTTTATGATTGGATTATGTATTTTAGGTATAGAAAGCATGATAATTAATAATAATACTTAATAACAATCATAAAAGATGATAACTATGTTGGGTTTAATAAGATTAATTCAAAATTAAAATGTAGCGAAAATAAACACACCAGGATCCATGCTATCCAATTGATTCAAAAAATGATTAACGAATAATGACCTGTTGAAGCACAGAAATAATCAATATCGCCTTGATTCTGATCGGATCGAATACTTTCTGCACGAACACAAACAATTTGCTTCTAGGTTCAAATGAACACCAGGTGCTACTCCAAAGGAACGACCATCCTCCACTAGTATCCACACACAAACAGGATAAACGAATTTGCAAGGAGTGCTAGCTCCTTTGGCGTGCAACTAGAATTTATTGTTTTTTTTGTACTATTCTTTCTTAAAGAACGGCAGCCAAAATATTTTTTGCCTTTTTCTCAAAAGGTGGCGGCTCACTTTTCTTAAAGTAAAATTAGGGCATTTTCAGTATATATATATATATATATATAATGTCATGGCAACCCTAATGTTAGTTAGTGGTTAACATGGAGATAATTTAGGAAGGAATATTTCTTATTCAAAATAAGGACTATTTCTCCTTTTTTATTTATTTATAATATTAATATTATTTCGAATTTAATATCTGACATATTTTAATTCGAAATGCTCAAATAAAATTCTAGCTTGTGCATTACATTCTTAATGTGTGACCCAATATGTTCATATTAAGTTGGCAGTGGGCTCAATTCCATTATAATCCCATAACTCAAAAATGGCCTTTAGCAAGACATTATGACTACCCAAATAATATAAATATCGTTAGTCCGATTTTAACCTAACAAATAGAACATGTTATCATCCTTTTGCCACACGATATCTTATTTGAACATAAGTTATGGTCTATGTCACACTTATATTGTTTAAACATATATATAATTTCTCAATCTCTAAGTAAACTAATAAATTCAAATGACATCGATCACACTACCAATTCATTTGAGCACGACCATGCATTTCTCAGTCCTACTTATCGAGGGGCCTAGTAGATATCTCTCTCATAAGAGATGGACAAATTCCACCTTGATTATTCACTTTCCTATGCATAATTTTGATCATACTCAATGATAACCTTTATAATTATCCGATTAAGATAACGTTTGATTATATCAAAGCATGATGTTCCTTATCTAGGAAACTATGATAACCTCAGGTCCAAGGATTCAATACCACATCTATTATGAGATCACTTATGATATTGACACATGTAGTGATCTTATAAAAGGTCTATCCAGTACCTTGTTCTTTAACAAGTACTTACGGGTTTAATTTATATCACCATATATAATCATCTCATGATTATCAATCAAACCCATACTAGTCTTAATTTATTTTTATGCCCTTTAATGATAAATGACTAGGGATAATACGAATAATATAGTTATTCATAAATATTAAAATAATGTAACATGATAATATTATTAATGTGGAGAAAACATAAATAAAAATATAATCATTACATCAAGGTCCAAATATTTGGCTTAGGGCATAACCACTAACAATCTCCCACTTGCACTAGGCCCAATCATACATGTATCTAATACCCATTGACCTAGTATGTCCATCATATTTGGCTTGTGGGAGATCCTTGGTAAGTGGATCAACAATGTTGTCATCTGTTGGTACTTTGCATATCTTTAGCCTGTACAATAGCACAATTATTATCACAATAAAGATCCATAGGGTTTGTGATAGTAGGAACTACTCCCAATTCAGTAATGAATTTTTTGATCGATGTTGCTTCTTCAGCTGCATCTGATGCTGCTATATACTCAACTTCTGTTGTAGAATCAGCGATACTGCTTTGCTTAGAACTTTTTGAGCCTACAGCACCTCCATTCAACACAAACACATATCCTGACTGCGATCTATAGTCATCTTTGTCATATTGGAAGTTTGCATTAGTGTAACCATTTACCACTAGCTCATCTTTCAATCCTCCATATACTAAGAATGCATCATTGGTTCTTCTCAAGTACTTAAGGATATTCTTAACGGTTGTCCATTGACTCTCATCGGGATATGACTGGTATCTACTTATCATGCTCAATGTATACAAAATGTCTGGCCGGGTACATAACATAGCATACATAATAGATCCTATAGCCGAAGCATAAGGAATTATACTCATGCAATCTCATTCATCAAATGTCATAGGACATTAAGTTTTGCTAAGAGAAATGCCATGAGACATTGGCAAAAATCCTCTTTTGGAATTTTGCATACTGAATCTACTCAACACCCTATCTATACACTACAAGAAACTGAAGGAACAGAGACGAAATTTCTTTTTGTCATTAATTCTCGATGAAAAATAAATTTCATCGGGAATTCTCGATGAAATTTTCTGTCCGTCGGGAATTAGCGACAAAAAAATAATTCTGTCACTAAAGAAGGAGGGAAATATTCCCTCCATTTTTTAGCGATGGAATTTGGTAACGAAAAAAAAATAATCGTTAGTAAATATGGCTCGTAAAAATATTGCTACTGATATTAGCAATGGAATGTATTTTTTGTCACTACTTTTTAGCAATGGAAATACAATTCCGTCAAGAATTAGCAACGAAATTTCTTCCCGTCACTAAAAAAGGAGTGAAACTTCCCTCCTTTTATTTTTAAGGAAATTAGCGACGAAATTTATCTTTCGTCGCTAATTATTAGTGATAAAAAAAAGATTCCATTGAGAATTAGAGATGAAAATTTCCTTCCGTTGCTAAAACAGGAGGGAAATTTCCCTCCCTTTATTTCTGAGAAATTTAGCAACAAAAAATATGTTTATTAGCGACGAAAGCTAATTTCTGTTGCGAATTCGCGACGAAAAGTAAGTTTCATCGCTAATAATTAATGACAGAAGTTAAATTCCCATCGCTAAAAGAGGAGGGAAATTTCCCTCCTCTTACTGCTAAGGAATTTAGCGACGGAACAAGCATTCCATCACTAAATGTTTATATATTTTATATATACTTTTTTCCTCTCTCTCTCTCTCCCTCTCTCCCTCCCTCGCTCCTTGGCATGGATCTGCAGATCCAGTAAGCCATTGTTCCCCTTCCGCTGTCACCCTTCTCTCGCAAATCGACCCCGGTGCCCTTTCTTTCCCTCTCGTGAGTCGTCTCCCTTGCCCGCTCCCTATTGCGCCTGCCCCCTACTGCTCACCCGACTGCCACCCTTCTCCCGCTGATCACAACCTCCCGCTGCTTGCCCTTCCCCAGCCATCGTACATCTGCTCAGCCCACCGTCACCCACTATCTCCCTCATGTGCCAACGCTCATATATGGTCAGATCTTGTGTGTTTTTTCTCTTTTTCTTAAAAAAATTTTCCAGTGTGTTTATTATTATTATTTTTTTTTTGCATTTCTTGTGTATTTAATGTGAACTGATGGGATGAAAATGGATACAAATTTTCAATAGTTTGAGAATTATATTGAGAAGAAGGGAATGATTGACCTCTCAATTCTCACTCTTCCAATTCTTGATATACACGCAAATTTATCATAAAGGAGCTTCTTTTTTCAAAGATCTTAGTGGATTGGTTCTGGGTTTGATTTGTTTTTGGTGATAATGGAGAAAAAAGTGGTGGTGGCCATGGTTTGTGTGGCTGCCATGGCCGAAACTATCACGGTAGGGGCATTTGTGCAGTGAAAAATAAGGAAAGATGGAAAATGGGAAAAGCAATAGAGATAGTAAAGGAGTTAGAGGAGAAATGTGCTACTCCTATTGGGAAGTTGAAGTAAGTTGCTAATGCCATGGTTGTGGAGATGCATGTTGGCCTTACCTCTGAAAGGGGAAGCAAGCTCAAGATGCTTATAAGTTATGTCGATAATTTTCACACCAAGTATTTTTATTCTTACTTGTTGAAAATTCTTAATTTTCAGCCATTTGATGCATTTGGATAAGTGGATGTATTTATATGTTCCATTGAGATCCACTTTATTAATTGTTAACACATGAATCAATTGTATTATTGTGTGTTCAATACTTTTTGATTCAAATTGCAAATTGTGATGCACGCTGAACCCGCATCGATTCCCAGAGGGCCCATTTTTAGTGTTCGAGAGGATTCGCATCTAGATCTTGGGTAACATGAGATATTTTGGAATCCCTATCCAATATAACATTGGGAAAGTTCATCTAATCGCATGAAACCTTTGGGCACCTTTGAGATATTTTGGAGTCACCACCCAATTTACAAGAAATTGAAAAAGTTCGTCTAATCTCGGGGGTCTAAACCAGATAGTAGTTCGGGACTTCACTCCTATTAATGTCTTGATTAAATTATAAATGAGTTTTTAACAATTAACTTTCATCTCTCATCTCACACGGTCATGGATTAAAATTTAAAGCGCATATCAAGCATCGAGGAAAGTGATAAATAAAATAATTAAAATAGAAAATAAATTACAAAATAAAAATGGGACAAAAATACAATCTCCCAAAATATAAAATAAAAAAAATAAATTAAATAAATAACTTAAATAAATTTGGACATTTATTTGAAATAGGAACATTAGTTCCTTCATGCTCACTTAAAAATTGAAGAGTTATTTTTAGGTATTATTGAGAAAACGAGGATGAGCGATCCCATTTTATGAAAACTAATTTTTTTTTAAAAGTGATATTTTATTGGCTAAAATTTGGACATTGGTCCCATTTTATTGTAAAATACCCAATTTATTAATATAAATATTTTTTTGATTTTCTTTCGATTTTACATGTATAAAATAAAATAATTTTATTACAAATTACATGACAAAATAAATAAAAAGCAACATAAATAATAAAGAATAAATCCACCAAAACTAATCTTTTGGTTCTCCTACTTTGCTCACAAGAGTGCACAATAAAAGAAGAATAAGGATTGGAACCAAAACAAATACAAATAAAACTAATGTTAGTAATTAAATCAAAAATCAATTAAGCACATAAAATAATAAAAAATAAATTAAAGTAAATAAAATGAAATGAAATAAAAGTGCATTATGAATGACAAGTAAATTAAATGATATGATAAAACAAATAAATTAAAAGATTAATGAATTAACACCCAAAAGAACATAATAATAATAATAATAATAATAATAATAATAATAATAATAATAATAATAATAATAATAATAATAAATTTAACGAGTAAATAAACAACACAAAAAAATAAAAAAAATCAATGGATCTAGGAATCTACATGATGATTAATTGATTGTGAATAAAAAATAAGGGAAAATAAAAATATAGGATCGAGTTCAGAATATTTATCCTTAGAATTTGAATTCGATGGAAAAAAAAATGGTTGATTTGTCCACGAAAATAGAATTAAATATGATAAAAATTAGATTTTTATTTCATGAAAAAAAACTCAAGAAAACTTGCTCAAAAAATGATGGAAGAAAATTAAAATTCCAAAGAATAAAAAATTGTTTTCTTTACCTCAAGAATGCTCTTTTTTTATCAAGAAGAATTAATTTTGAAAACTAAAAAGAAAATTCTCTTGAAGAAGAAGAAACTAAAGAAATGTAGCAAAATGTTCTCCTTTTTCTCTTTCTTTATTTTATATTTATATGATTTTAGGAAAAAAAAACCTAGTTAATTAAGGAAAAGAAATTGAATTTTAATTAAATTCTACCCTAATTAGATGTAAAAAAATTGGAATTATTGTTAAAATCCCCCCAAAAAATGAATTATAATTAAAATTTGACCCAAAATCCCGATTTCTGGGAGAAAAACACAATTTTTGGCAGCATGGTGGCGAGGGGCCCTCGTCGTTGCATATGCACGGCACTCTAGGCACACCGAGCGACGCCTATCCTTGGTGAGAGGCGGGCAGCCCGCGTATGCCTGTAACCGAAAACGCCTGATTTTTTTTAAAAGGACAAATTTGACACGAACACCATCACTTTCAACCCTCTTTTTTATATTTATATTTTATATTTTTTATTATTTTTGCAATTTTGATAAGGAAATCATCACTTGCAATCTTCATGCCTGTGGACAGGCATTAATTTCATCACTGGGTAACCTTAGTTTAGGCTGCCTCGAGACCTACTATCTAAAGTTGCCCTCAGTTTTGGGTAAACTAGAGCAGGGTGCCTAGGTGAGCCAAAACTTAGAGAAAAGGAAACGAGCGCGTACCTGATGCTGCCACCTTCCTACTGTACTGAAAGATTCGATGTGGCTTATCATTAATGCCTCTAAGTCATTCTGAAGACTACCTTCGGTGTGGCTTATCATTAATGCCACAGAGTTGTTCTGCAAACTCACTTTGATTGAGTTGATGAAGAGCCATCCAGCGATGCCTTTTTGTTTAAAAGACCTATATGTCTCTTAAGAGGGCTTTGTGCTCACAGGGAGACTTTGAAAATTTATTCACAGTGAGAGACTTAGATGCTCACTAAAAGACTTAAATGCTTACTGAATCGCTTAGATACTCATTGAAAGGCTTAGATGCTCACTGAGAGACTTAGATTTTAAACCACCGGAGAGAAAATTAGATTTGAGCCTCCTTAGAGGAAAATTAGATTTGAGCCTCCAAAGAGGGAATTAGATTCGAGCCTCCAAAGAGAAAAATTAGATTTGAGCCTCTAAAGAGGGAATTAGATTTGAGCCTCCTTAGAGGAAATTAGATTTGAGCCTCCTTAGAGGAAAATTAGATTTGGGCCTCCTTAGAGGAAATTAGATTTGAGCCTCTTTAGAGGAAAATTAGATTTGGGCCTCCTTAGAGGAAAATTAGATTTGAGCCTCCTCAGAGGAAATCAGATTTGGTGTTTTGATTCTTGCCCATAGGCGGATAGATTTTAAAATTTTCAGTGTCTCTTAAGAGGATTTTAGTTTTGAGATTTTTTTTTTGCCTTTTAAGAGTTCTTTTTTTGGATTTTTTTGTTTTTGTTTTTTTTTTCGCTTTTTTTTTTAGCCTCTAAAAAGGTCTTTGGATTTTTTTTCTTCTTTTTGGATTTTTACAATTGGGTTATATTTTTTTTATTTTTCATGTGAATTTGCACCTTGGGTGTATTCTGCATCTTTATTGTTTTTAGGTGGATCTCGAATTGTGAATTTGACATTTTAAGTGTTTTTTTTCCAACCATTATAATTTATGATAAAGAAACTTACCTGATTGTCCCTGGCATGGTGTGCATGAATGGGCTTCCTTTTTTAGATGTCCTCCTTAGCGCAGATTCGGGGGATTCCTTTTCCGTCGGGACTTCATTTTGATCTGATTGTCCAGCGTGGATGAGTGTTGATGTTGAGCTGAAGTTATCCTTTGGCCACTTTTGCATGTGAGGTTTAGTCAGACATTTCCTGCAAAGTTGTGTGCACAACAACATATACAAAAGATTGTGTGTGCATGTGAAAAATATATGCGCAAGGTTATATACAAGAAACACACGCAAAGAATTAGGTATGTAAATCATGTAAACACCACTGTATGGGTGTAGTTTTATATGCGTGTGAAACATGTGCAAAGAAATAAATGCATCACATGTGTGCAGGAATTATGTTTACAGAATATGTGTACCTTATGTGCATGATATGTACTTTCCATCTCTCATCTCACACGGGAATGGATTAAAATTTAAAGCGCGAGGAAAGCGATAAATAAAATAATTAAAATACAAAATAAATTACAAAATAAAAACGGGACAAAAATATAATCTCCCAAAATATAAAATTAAAATAAATAAATTAAATAAATAAATAACATAAATAAATAAATTTGGATAATTATTTGAAATAGGAACATTAGTTCCTTCATATTCACTTAAAAATCGAAGAGTTATTTTTATGTATTATTGAGAAAACGGGGATGAGTGATCCCATTTTATGAAAACTATTTTTTTTTAAAAGTGATATTTTATTGGCTAAAATTGGGACATTGGTCCCATTTTATTATAAAATACCCAATTTATTAATATAAATATTTTTGTGATTTTATTTCGATTTTACATGTATAAAATAAAATAATTTTATTATAAATTATATGACAAAATAAATAAAAAGCAACATAAATATTAAATAATAAATCCACCAAAACTAATCTTTTGGTTCTCCTACTTTGCTCACAAAAGTGTTCAATAAAAGAAAGAATAAGGATTGGAACCAAAACAAATACAAATAAAACTAATGTTAGTAATTAAATCAAAAATCAATTAAGCACATAAAATAATAAAAAATAAATTAAAATAAACAAAATGAAATGAAATAAAAGTGCATTATGAATGACAAGTAAATTAAATGATATGATAAAACAAATAAATTAAAAGATTAATGAATTAACACCCAAAAGAACATAATAATAATAATAATAATAATAATAATAATAATAATAATAATAATAATAATAATAATAACGAGTAAATAAACAACACAAAAAAATAAAAAAAAATCAATGGATCAAGGAATCTACATGATGATTAATTGATTGTGAATAAAAAATAAGGGAAAATAAAAATATAGGATCGAATTCAGAATATTTATCCTTAGAATTTGGATTCGATGGAAAAATAAAATGGTTGATTTCTTTGTCTAGATCCATGAAAATAGAATTATATATGATGAAAATTGGAGTTTTATTTCATGAAAGAAAACTTAAGAAAACTTGCTCAAAAAATGATGGAAGAAAATTAAAATTCCCAAGAATAAAGAATTGTTTTCTTTGTCTAAAGAATGCTCTTTTTTGATCAAGAAGAATTAATTTTGTAAACTAAAAAGAAAATTCTCTTGAAGAAGAAGAAAACCTTAAAGAAATGCAGCAAAATGTTCTCCTTTTTCTCTTTCTTTATTTTATATTTATATGATTTTAAGAAAAAAAAACCTAGTTAATTTAGGAAAAGAAATTGAATTTTAATTAAATTCTACCCTAATAAGATGTAAAAAATTGGAATTATTGTTAAAATCCCGCAAAAAATTAATTAGAATTAAAATTTGACCCAAAATCCCTATTTTTGGGAGAAAAATGCAATTTTTAGCAGCCTGGTAGCGAGGGCCCTCGTCGGCGCATACGTACTGCACTCTAGGCGCAACGAGCGATGCATGTCCCTTGTGAGGGGTGGGCAGCCCGCGCATGCCTACAACCGAAAACGCCCGATTTTTTTTAAAGGACAAATTTAACACGAACACCATCACTTTCAACCCTCTTTTTTATATTTATATTTTTTATTTTTTATTATTTTTGCAATTTTGATAAGGAAATCATCACTTGCAACCTTTATGCCTGTGGACAGGCATTAATTTCATTAATGGGTAACCCTAGTCTGGGCTGCCTCGAAACCCACTCTCTATAGTTGCCCTCAGTTTTTGGTAAACTAGTGCAGGGTGGCTAGGTGAGCCAAAACTCAGAGAAAAGGAAAGGAGCGCGTACTTGAGGCTGCCACCTTCGTACTGCACTGAAAGAGTCGATGTGGCTTATTATTAATGCCTCTAAGTCATTCTGAAGATTGCCTTCGGTGTGGCTTATCATTAATGCCACAGAGTTGTTCTGCAAACTCACTTTGATTGAGTTGATGAAGAGCCATCCGGTGCTGCCTTTTTGTTTAAAAGACCTGTATGTCTCTTAAGAGGGCTTTTTGCTTACAGGGAGACTTTGAAAATTTATGCTCAGTGAGAGACTTAGATGCTCACTAAAAGACTTAGATGCTTACTGAGACGCTTAAATACTCACTGAAAGGCTTAGATGCTCACTGAGAGACTTAGATTTTAAACCACCTGAGAGGAAATTAGATTTGAGCCTCGTTAGAGGAAAATTAGATTTGACCATCCAAAGAGGGAATTAAATTTGAGCCTCCAAAGAGAAAAATTAGATTTGAGCCTCTAAAGAGGGAATTAGATTTGAGCCTCCTTAGAGGAAATTAGATTTGAGCTTCCTTAGAGGAAAATTAGATTTGGGACTCATTAGAGGAAATTAGATTTGAGCCTCTTTAGAGGAAAATTAGATTTGGGCCTCCTTAGAGGAAATCAGATTTGGTGTTTTGATGCTTGCCCGTAGGCGGATAGATTTTAAAATTTTCAGTGTCTCTTAAGAGGATTTTCGTCTTGAGATTTTTTTTGCCTTTAAAGAGTTATTTTTTTTTTATTTTTTTGTTTTTGTTTTTGTTTTTCACTTTTTTTTTTAGCCTCTAAAGAGGTCTTTGGATTTTTTTTCTTCTTTTTGGATTTTTACAATTTGGATATATTTTTTTTTTTCATGTGAATTTACACCTCGGGTGTATTCTGCATCTTTATTATTTTTAGGTGGATCTCAAATTTTCACTTTGGTGAATTTGACATTTTAAGTGTTTTTTTCCAACCATTATAATTTATGATTACCTAATTGTCCCTGGCATGGTGTGCATGAATGGGGTTCCTCTTTTAGATGTCCTCCTTGGTGCAGATTCGCGGCATTCCTTTTCTGGGGGGACTTCATTTTGATCTGATTGTCTAGCGTGGATGAGTGTTAATGTTGAGCTGAAGTCATCCTTTGGCCCACTTTTGCATGTGAGGTTTATTCAAACATTTCCTGCAAAGTTATGTGCACAACAACATATACAAGAGATTGTGTGTGCATGTGAAAAATATATGCTCAAGGTTATATACAAGAAACACACGCAAAGAATTAGGTATGTGAATCATGTAAACACCACTGCATGTGTGTAGTTTTATATGCGTGTGAAACATGTGCAAAGAAATAAATGCATCACATGTGTGCAGGAATTATGTTTACAGAATATGTACCTTATGTGCATGATATGTACTTTCCATCTCTCATCTCACACTGTAATGGATTAAAATTTAAAGTGCATATCAAGTATCGAGGAAAGCGATAAATAAAATAATTAAAATACAAAATAAATTACAAAATAAAAACGGGACAAAAATATAATCTCCCAAAATATATAATTAAAATAAATAAATTAAATAAATAAATAACATAAATAAATTTGGATATTTATATAAAATAGGAACATTAGTTCATTCATGTTCACTTAAAAATCGAAGAGTTATTTTTAGGTATTATTGAGAAAACATGGATGAGTGATTCCATTTTATGAAAACTAATTTTTTTTAAAAGTGATATTTTATTGGCTAAAATTGGGACATTGGTCCCATTTTATTATAAAATACCCAATTTATTAATATAAATATTTTTGTAATTTTATTTCGATTTTACATGTATAAAATAAAATAATTTTATTACAAATTACATGACAAAATAAATAAAAAGCAACAAAAATATTAAATAATAAATCCACCAAAACTAGTCTTTTGGTTCTCCTACTTTGCTCACAAAAGTGCTCAATAAAAGAAAGAATAAGGATTGGAACCAAAACAAATACAAATAAAACTAATGTTAGTAATTAAATCAAAAATTAATTAAGCACATAAAATAATAAAAAATAAATTAAAATAAATAAAATGAAATGAAATAAAAGTGCATTATGAATGACAAGTAAATTAAATGATATGATAAAACAAATAAATTAAAAGATTAATGAATTAACACCCAAAAGAACATAATAATAATAATAATAATAATAATAATAATAATAATAATAATAATAATAATAATAATAATAATAATAATAATAATAATAATAATAATAATAATAATAATAAATTTAACGAGTAAATAAACAACACAAAAAAATAAAAAAAAATCAATGGATCTAGGAATCTACATGATGATTAATTGATTGTGAATAAAAAATAAAGGAAAATAAAAATATAGGATCGAGTTCAGAATATTTATCCTTAGAATTTGGATTCGATGGAAAAAAATGGTTGATTTCTTTGTCTAGATCCACGAAAATAGAATTATATATGATAAAAATTAGAGTTTTATTTCATGAAAGAAAACTTAAGAAAACTTGCTCAAAAAATGATGGAAGAAAATTAAAATTTCTAAGAATAAAGAATTGTTTTCTTTGTCTCAAGAATGCTCTTTTTTGATCAAGAAGAATTAATTTTGAAAACTAAAAAGAAAATTCTCTTGAAGAAAAAGAAACCCTAAAGAAATGCAGCAAAATGTTCTCCTTTTTCTCTTTCTTTATTTTATATTTATATGATTTTAGGAAAAAAAAAACCTAGTTAATTTAGGAAAAGAAATTGAATTTTAATTAAATTCTTCCCTAATTAGATGTAAAAAATTGGAATTATTGTTAAAATCCCCCAAAATATGAATTAGAATTAAAATTTGACCCAAAATCCCGATTTCTGGGAGAAAAATGCAATTTTTGGCAGCCTGGTAGCGAGGGGCCCTTGTCAGCGCATACGCACTGCACTCTAGGCACACCGAGCGACGCCTGTCCCTGGTGAGGGGCTGGTAGCCCGCGCATGCCTGCAACCGAAAACGCCCGATTTGTTTTTAAAGGATAAATTTTACTCGAACACCATCACTTTCAACCGTCTTTTTTATATTTTTTTTTTATTTTTTATTATTTTTGCAATTTTGATTAGGAAATCATCACTTGCAACCTTCATGCCTGTGGACAGGCATTAATTTCATTACTGGGTAACCCTAGTCTGGGCTGCCTCGAGACCCACTATCTATAGTCGCCCTCAATTTTGGGTAAACTAGTGCAGGGTGCTTAAGTGAGCCAAAACTCAGAGAAAAGGAAAGGAGCGCGTACTTGAGGCTGCCACCTTCCTACTGCACTGAAGGAGTCGATGTGGCTTATCATTAATGCCTCTAAGTCATTCTGAAGACTGCCTTTGGTGTGGCTTATCATTAATGCCGCAGAGTTGTTCTGCAAACTCACTTTGAATGAGTTAATGAAGAGCCATCCGGTGCTGCCTTTTTTTTAAAAAGACCTGTATGTTTCTTAAGAGGGCTTTGTGCTCACAGGGAGACTTTGAAAATTTATGCTCAGTGAGAGACTTAGATGCTCACTAAAAGACTTAGATGCTTACTGAGACGCTTAGATACTCACTGAAAGGTTTAGATGCTCACTGAGAGACTTAGATTTTAAACCACATGAGAGGAAATTAGATTTGAGCCTCCTTAGAGGAAAATTAGATTTGAGCCTCCAAAGAGGGAATTAGATTTGAGCCTCCAAAGAGAAAAATTAGATTTGAGCCTCTAAAGAGGGAATTAGATTTGAGTCTCCTTAGAGGAAATTAGATTTGAGCCTCCTTAGAGGAAAATTAGATTTGGGCCTCCTTAAAGGAAATTAGATTTGAGCCTCTTTAGAGGAAAATTAGATTTGGGCCTCCTTAGAGGAAAATTAGATTTGAGCCTCCTTAGAGGAAATCATATTTGGTGTTTTGATGCTTGCCCGTAGGCGGATGGATTTTAAAATTTTCAGTGTCTCTTAAGAGGATTTTCGTTTTGAGATTTTTTTTTTGCCTTTTAAGAGTTCTTTTTTTGGATTTTTTTGTTTTTGTTTTTTTTTTCGCTTTTTTTTAGCCTCTAAAGAGGTCTTTGGATTTTTTTTTCTTCTTTTTTGATTTTTACAATTGGGATATATTTTTTTTTATTTTTCATGTGAATTTACACCTCGGGTGTATTCTGCATCTTTATTGTTTTTAGGTGGATCTCGAATTTGTACTTAGGTGAATTTGACATTTTAAGTGTTTTTTTTCTAACCATTATAATTTATGATAAAGAAACTTACCTGATTGTCCCTGGCATGGTGTGCATGAATGGGCTTCCTCTTTTAGATGTCCTCCTTGGTGCAGATTCGCGGGATTCCTTTTCCGTGGGGACTTCATTTTGATCTGATTGTCCAGCGTGGATGAGTGCTGATGTTGAGCTGAAGTTATCCTTTCCTGCAAAGTTTTGTGCATAACAACATATACAAGAGATTGTGTGTCCATGTGAAAAATATATGCGCAAGGTTATATACAAGAAACACACGCAAAGAATTAGGTATGTGAATCATGTAAACACCACTGTATGTGTGTAGTTTTATATGCGTGTGAAAAATGTGCAAAGAAATAAATGCATCACATGTGTGGAGGAATTATGTTTACAGAATATGTACCTTATGTGCATGATATGTACTTTCCATCTCTCATCTCCCACGGTAATGGATTAAAATTTAAAGCGCATATCAAGTATCGAGGAAAGCGATAAATAAAATAATTAAAATACAAAATAAATTACAAAATAAAAACAGGACAAAAATATAATCTCCCAAATTATAAAATTAAAATAAATAAATTAAATAAATAAATAACATAAATAAATTTGGATATTTATTTGAAATAGGAACATTAGTTCCTTCATGTTCACTTAAAAATCGAAAAGTTATTTTTAGGTATTATTGAGAAAACGAGGATGAGTGATCCCATTTATTAAAATTAATTTTTTTTAAAAGTGATATTTTATTGGCTAAAATTGGGACATTGGTCCCATTTTATTATAAAATACCCAATTTATTAATATAAATATTTTTGTGATTTTATTTCGATTTTACATGTATAAAATAAAATAATTTTATTACAAATTACATGACAAAATAAATAAAAAGCAACATAAATATTAAATAATAAATCCACCAAAACTAATCTTTTGGTTCTCCTACTTTGCTCACAAAAGTGCTCAATAAAAGAAAGAATAAGGATTGGAACCAAAACAAATACAAATAAAACTAATGTTAGTAATTAAATCAAAAATCAATTAAGCACATAAAATAATAAAAAATAAATGAAAATAAATAAAATGAAATGAAATAAAAGTGCATTATGAATGACAAGTAAATTAAATGTTATGATAAAATAAATAAATTAAAAGATTAATGAATTAACACCCAAAAGAACATAATAATAATAATAATAATAATAATAATAATAATAATAATAATAATAATAATAATAATAATAATAATAATAATAATAATAAATTTAATGAGTAAATAAACAACACAAAAAAATAAAAAAAAAATCAATGGATCTAGGAATCTACATGATGATTAATTGATTGTGAATAAAAAATAAGGGAAAATAAAAATATAGGATCGAGTTCCGAATATTTATCTTTAGAATTTGGATTCGATGGAAAAAAAATGGTTGATTTATTTGTCCAGATCCACGAAAATAGAATTATATATGATAAAAATTAGAGTTTTATTTCATGCAAGAAAACTTAAGAAAACTTGCTCAAAAAATGATGGAAGAAAATTAAAATTCCCAAGAATAAAGAATTATTTTCTTTGTCTCAAGAATGCTCTTTTTTGATCAAGAAGAATTAATTTTGAAAACTAAAAAGAAAATTCTCTTGAAGAAGAAAAAAACCCTAAAGAAATGCAGCAAAATATTCTACTTTTTCCCTTTCTTTATTTTATATTTATATGATTTTAGGAAAAAAAAAACCTAGTTAATTTAGGAAAATAAATTGAATTTTAATTAAATTCTACCCTAATTAGATGTAAAAAATTGGAATTATAGTTAAAATCCCCAAAAAAATGAATTAGAATTAAAATTTGACCCAAAATCCCGATTTCTAGGAGAAAAACGCAATTTTTGGCAGCCTGGTAGCGAGGGCCCCTCGTCGGCGCATACGTACTGCACTCTAGGCGCACCGAGTAACGCCTATCCCTGGTGAGGGGCGGGCAGCCCGCCCATGCCTGCAACCGAAAACGCCCGATTTTTTTTTAACGGACAAATTTGACACGAATACCATCACTTTCAACCGTATTTTTTATATTTATATTATTTATTTTTTTATTATTTTTGCAATTTTGATAAGGAAATCATCACTTGCAACCTTCATGCCTGTGAACAGGCATTAATTTCATTACTGGGTAACCCTAGTCTCGGCTGCCTCGAGACCCACTATCTATAGTTGCCCTCAGTTTTGGGTAAACTAGTGCAGGGTGCCTAGGTGAGCCAAAACTCAGAGAAAAGGAAAGGAGTGCATACTTGAGGCTGCCACCTTCCTACTGCACTGAAGGAGTCGATGTGGCTTATCATTAATGCCACAGAGTTGTTCTGCAAACTCACTTTGATTGAGTTGATGAAGAGCCATCCGGTGCTGCCTTTTTGTTTAAAAGACCTGTATGTCTCTTAAGAGGGCTTTGTGCTCATAGGGAGACTTTGAAAATTTTTGCTCAGTGAGAGACTTAGATGCTCAGTAAAAGACTTAAATGCTTACTGAGACGCTTAGATACTCACTGAAAGGCTTAGATGCTCACTGAGAGACTTAGATTTTAAACCACCTGAGAGGAAATTAGATTTGAGCCTCCTTAGAGGAAAATTAGATTTGAGCCTCCAAAGAGAGAATTAGATTTGAGCCTCCAAAGAGAAAAATTAGTTTTGAGCCTCTAAAGAGGGAATTAGATTTGAGCCTCCTTAGAGGAAATTAGATTTGAGCCTCCTTAGAGGAAAATTAGATTTGTGCCTCCTTAGAGGAAATTAGATTTGAGCCTCTTTAGAGGAAAATTAGATTTGGGCCTCCTCAGAGGAAAATTAGATTTGACCCTGCTCAGAGGAAATCAAATTTGGTATTTTGATGCTTGCCCGTAGGCGGATAGATTTTAAAATTTTCAGTGTCTCTTAAGAGGATTTTCATTTTGAGATTTTTTTTTGCCTTTTAAGAGTTCTTTTTTTGGATTTTTTTGTTGTTGTTTTTTTTTTTCGCTTTTTTTTTAGCCTCTAAAGAGGTCTTTGGATTTTTTTTCCTCTTTTTGGATTTTTTCAATTGGGATATATTTTTTTTTTATTTTTCATGTGAATTTACACCTCGGGTGTATTCTGCATCTTTATTGTTTTTAGGTGGATCTCGAATTTGCACTGAGGTGAATTTGACATTTTAAGTGTTTTTTTTCCAACCATTATAATTTATGATAAAGAAACTTACTTGATTGTCCCTAGCATGGTGTGCATGAATAGGCTTCCTCTTTTAGATGTCCTCCTTGGCGCAGATTCGCGGGATTCCTTTTCCGTGGGAACTTCATTTTGATCTGATTGTCTAGCGTGGATGAGTGCTGATGTTGAGCTGAAGTTATCCTTTGGCCCACTTTTGCATGTGAGGTTTATTCAGACATTTCCTGCAAAGTTATATGCATAACATATACAAGAGATTGTGTGTGCATGTGAAAATATATGCGCAAGGTTATATACAAGAAACACATGCAAAGAATTAGGTATGTGAATCATGTAAACACCACTGTATGTGTGTAGTTTTATATGCGTGTGAAATATGTGCAAAGAAATAAATGCATCACATGTGTGCAGGAATTATGTTTACAGAATATGTACCTTATGTGCATGATATGTACTTTCCATCTCTCATCTCACACGGTAATGGATTAAAATTTAAAACGCATATCAAGTATCGAGGAAAGCGATAAATAGAATAATTAAAATACAAAATAAATTACAAAATAAAAACAGGACAAAAATATAATCTCCCAAAATATAAAATTAAAATAAATAAATTAAATAAATAAATAACATAAATAAATTTGGATATTTATTTGAAATAGGAACATTAGTTCCTTCATGTTAACTTAAAAATCGATGAGTTATTTTTAGGTATTATTGAGAAAACGGGTATGAGTGATCCCATTTTATGAAAACTATTTTTTTTTAAAAGTGCTATTTTATTGGCTAAAATTGGGACATTGTTCCCATTTTATTATAAAATACCCAATTTATTAATATAAATATTTTTGTGATTTTATTTCGATTTTACATGTATAAAATCAAATAATTTTATTTCAAATTACATGACAAAATAAATAAAAAGCAACATAAATATTAAATAATAAATCCACCAAAACTAATCTTTTGGTTCTCCTACTTTGCTCGCAAAAGTGCTCAATAAAAGAAAGAATAAGGATTTGAACCAAAACAAATACAAATAAAACTAATGTTTGTAATTAAATCAAAAATCAATTAAGCACATAAAATAATAAAAAAATAAATTAAAATAAATAAAATGAAATGAAATAAAAGTGCATTATGAATGGCAAGTAAATTAAATGATATGATAAAACAAATAAATTAAAAGATTAATGAATTAACACCCAAAAGAACATAATAATAATAATAATAATAATAATAATAATAATAATAATAATAATAATAATAATAATAAATTTAACGAGTAAATAAACAACACAAAAAAATAAAAAAAAATCAATGGATCTAGGAATCTACATGATGATTAATTGATTGTGAATAAAAAATAAGGGAAAAGAAAAATATAGGATCGAGTTCAGAATATTTTTCCTAAAAATTTGGATTCGATGGAAAAAAATGGTTGATTTCTTTGTCTAGATCCACGAAAATAGAATTATATATGATAAAAATTAGAGTTTTATTTCATGAAAGAAAACTTAAGAAAACTTGCTCAAAAAATGATAAAGAAAATTAAAATTCCCAAGAATAAAGAATTGTTTTCTTTGTCTCAAGAATGCTCTTTTTTGATCAAGAAGAATTAATTTTGAAAACTAAAAAGAAAATTCTCTTGGAGGAGAAGAAAACCCTAAAGAAATGCAGCAAAATGTTCTCCTTTTTCTCTTTCTTTATTTTATATTTATATGATTTTAGGAAAAAAAAAACCTAGTTAATTTAGGAAAAGAAATTGAATTTTAATTAAAGCCTACCCTAATTAGAAGTAAAAAATTGGAATTATTGTTAAAATCCCCGAAAAAATGAATTAGAATTAAAATTTGACCCAAAATCCCGATTTCTGGGAGAAAAACGCAATTTTTGGCAGCCTGGTAGCGAGGGGCCATCGTCGGCGTATACGCACTGCACTCTAGGCGCACCGAGCGACGCCTATCCCTGGTGAGGGGCGGGCAGCCCGCGCATGCTTGCAACCGAAAATGCCCGATTTTTTTTAAAGGATAAATTTGACACGAACACCATCACTTTCAACTGTCTTTTTTATATTTATATTTATATTTTTTATTTTTTATTATTTTTGCAATTTTGATAAGGAAATCATCATTTGCAACCTTCATGCCTGTGGACAGGCATTAATTTCATTACTGGGTAACCCTAGTCTGGGTTGCCTCGAGACCCACTATCTATAGTTGCCCTCAATTTTTGGTAAACTAGTGCAGGGTGCCTAGGTGAGCCAAAACTCAGAGAAAAGGAAAGGAGTGCGTACTTGAGGCTGCCACCTTCCTACTGCACTGAAGGAGTCGATGTGGCTTATCATTAATGCCTCTAAGTCATTCTGAAGACTGACTTCGGTGTGGCTTGTCATTAATGCCACAGAGTTGTTCTGCAAACTCACTTTGATTGAGTTGATGAAGAGCCATCCGGTGCTGCCTTTTTGTTTAAAAGACCTGTATGTCTCTTAAGAGGGCTTTGTGCTCACAGGGAGACTTTAAAAATTTATGCTCAGTGAGAGACTTAGATGCTCACTAAAAGACTTAGATGCTTACTGAGACGCTTAGATACTCACTGAAAAGCTTAGATGCTCACTGAGAGACTTAGATTTTAAACCACCTGAGAGAAAATTAGATTTGAGCCTCCTTAGAGGAAAATTAGATTTGAGGCTCCAAAGAGGGAATTAGATTTGAGCCTCCAAAGAGAAAAATTAGATTTGAGCCTCTAAAGAGGGAATTAGATTTGAGCCTCCTTAGAGGAAATTAGATTTAAGCCTCCTTAGAGGAAAATTAGATTTGGGCCTCCTTAGAGGAAATTAGATTTGAGCCTCTTTAGAGGAAAATTAGATTTGGGCCTCCTTAGAGGAAAATTAGATTTGAGCCTACTCAGAGGAAATCAAATTTGGTGTTTTGATGGTTGCCCGTAGGCGGATAGATTTTAAAATTTTCAGTGTCTATTAAGAGGATTTTCGTTTTGAGATTTTTTTTTGCCTTTTAAAAGTTCTTTTTTTTGGATTTTTTTGTTTTTGTTTTTTTTTCACTTTTTTTTAGCCTCTAAAGAGGTCTTTGGATTTTTTTTTCTTCTTTTTGGATTTTTCAATTGGGATATATTTATTTTATTTTTCAAGTGAATTTACACCTCGGGTGTATTCTGCATCTTTATTGTTTTTAGGTGGATCTCGAATTTGCACTTAGGTGAATTTGACATTTTAAGTGTTTTTTTTTCCAACCATTATAATTTATGATAAAGAAACTTACCTGATTGTCCCTGGCACGGTGTGCATGAATGGGCTTCCTCTTTTAGATGTCCTCCTCGGCGTAGATTCGTGGGATTCCTTTTCCGTGGGGACTTCATTTTGATCTGATTATCCAGCGTAGATGAGTGCTGATGTTGAGCTGAAGTTATCCTTTGGCCCACTTTTGCATGTGAGGTTTATTTAGACATTTCCTGTAAAGTTATGTGCACAACAACATATACAAGAGATTGTGTGTGCATGTAAAAATATATGCGCAAGGTTATAAACAAGAAACACACGCAAAGAATTAGGTATGTGAATCATGTAAACACCACTGTATGTGTGTAGTTTTATATGCGTGTGAAACATGTGCAAAGAAATAAATGCATCACATGTGTGCAGGAATTATGTTTACAGAATATGTACCTTATGTGCATGATATGTACTTTCCATCTCTCATCTGACACGGTAATGGATTAAAATTTAAAGCGCATATCAAGTATCGAGGAAAGCGATAAATAAAACAATTAAAATCCAAAATAAATTACAAAATAAAAACGGGACAAAAATATAATCTCCCAAAATATAAAATTAAAATAAATAAATAAAATAAATAAATAACATAAATAAATTTGGATATTTATTTGAAATAGGAACATTAGTTTCTTCATGTTCACTTAAAAATCGAAGAGTTATTTTTAGGTATTATTGAGAAAACGGGTATGAGTGATCCCATTTTATGAAAACTAATTTTTTTTAAAGTAATATTTTATTGGCCAAAATTGGGACATTGTTCACATTTTATTATAAAATACCCAATTTTTTAATATAAATATTTTTGTGATTTTATTTCGATTTTACATGTATAAAATAAAATAATTTTATTACAAATTACATGACAAAATAAATAAAAATCAACATAAATATTAAATAATAAATCCACCAAAACTAATCTTTTGGTTCTCCTACTTTGCTCACAAAAGTGCTCAATAAAAGAAAGAATAAGGATGGGAACCAAAACAAATACAAATAAAACTAATGTTAGTAATTAAATAAAAAAATCAATTAAGCACATAAAATAATAAAAAAATAAATTAAAATAAATAAAATGAAATGAAATAAAAGTGCATTATGAATGACAAGTAAATTAAATGATATGATAATATAAATAAATTAAAAGATTAATGAATTAACACCCAAAAGAACATAATGATAATAATAATAATAATAATAATAATAATAATAATAATAATAATAATAATAATAATAATAATAATAATAAATTTAACGAGTAAATAAACAATACAAAAAAATAAAAAAAAAATCATTGGATCTAGGAATCTACATGATGATTAATTGATTGTGAATAAAAAATAAGGGAAAATAAAAATATAGGATCGAGTTCAGAATATTTATCCTTAGAATTTGTATTCGATGGAAAAAAAATGGTTGATTTCTTTGTCTAGATCCACGAAAATAGAATTATATATGATAAAAATTAGAGTTTTATTTCATGAAAGAAAACTTAAGAAAACTTGCTCAAAAAATGATGGAAGAAAATTAAAATTCCCAAGAATAAAGAATTGTTTACTTTGTCTCAAGAATGCTCTTTTTTGATCAAGAAGAATTAATTTTGAAAACTAAAAAGAAAATTCTCTTGGAGAAGAAGAAAACCCTAAAGAAATGCGGCAAAATGTTCTCCTTTTTCTCTTTCTTTATTTTATATTTATTTGATTTTAGGAAAAAAAAACCTAGTTAATTTAGGAAAAGAAATTGAATTTTAATTAAATTCTACCCTAATTAGATGTAAAAGATTGGAATTATTGTTAAAATCCCTGAAAAAATGAATTAGAATTAAAATTTGACCCAAAATCCCGATTTCTGGGAGAAAAACGCAATTTTTGGCAGCCTGGTAGCGAGGGGCCCTCGTCGGCGCATATGCACTACACTCTAGGCGCACCGAGCGACGCCTGTCCCTATTGAGGGGCGGGCAGCCCGCGCATGCCTGCAACCGAAAACGCCCGATTTTTTTTTAAAGGACAAATTTGACACGAACACCATCACTTTCAACCGTCTTTTTTATATTTATATTTTTTATTATTTTTGCAATTTTGATAAGAAAATTATCACTTGCAACCTTCATGCCTGTGGATAAGAATTAATTTCATTACTAGGTAACCCTAGTCTGGGCTGTCTCGAGACCTACTATCTATAGTTGCCCTCAGTTTTTGGTAAACTAGTGCAGGGTGCCTAGTTGAGCCAAAACTCAGAGAAAAGGAAAGGAGCGCGTACATGAGGCTGCCACCTTCCTACTGTAGTGAAGGAGTCAATGCGGCTTATCATTAATGCCTCTAAGTCATTCTGAAGACTGTCTTCGGTGTGGCTTATCATTAATGCCACAGAGTTGTTCTGCAAACTCACTTTGATTGAGTTAATGAAGAGCGATCCGGTGCTGCCTTTTGGTTTAAAAGACCTGTATGTCTCTTAAGAGGGCTTTGTGCTCACAGGGAGACTTTGAAAATTTATACTCAGTGAGAGACTTAGATGCTCACTAAAAGACTTAGATGCTTACTGAGACGCTTAGATACTCACTGAAAGGCTTAGATGCTCACTGAGAGACTTAGATTTTAAACCACCTGAGAGGAAATTAGATTTGAGCCTCCTTAGAGGAAAATTAGATTTGAGCCTCCAAAGAGGGAATTAGATTTGAGCCTCCAAAGAGAAAAATTAGATTTGAGCCTCTAAAGAGGGAACTAGATTTGAGCCTCCTTAGAGGAAATTAGATTTGAGCCTCCTTAGAGGAAAATTAGATTTGGGCCTCCTTAGAGGAAATTAGATTTGAGCATCTTTAGAGGAAAATTAGATTTGGGCCTCCTTAGAGGAAAATTAGATTTGAGCCTGCTCAGAGGAAATCAAATTTGGTGTTTTGATGCTTGCCCGTAGGTGCATAGATTTTAAAATTTTCAGTGTCTCTTAAGAGGATTTTCGTTTTGAGATTTTTTTTTTGCCTTTTAAGAGTTATGTTTTTGGATTTTTTTGTTTTTGTTTTTTTTTTCGATTTTTTTTTTAGCCTCTAAAGAGGTCTTTGGATTTTTTTTCTTCTTTTTGGATTTTTACAATTGGGATATATTTTTTTTTATTTTTCATGTGAATTTACACCTTGGGTGTATTCTGCATCTTTATTATTTTTAGGTGGATCTCGAATTTGCACTTAGGTGAATTTGACATTTTAAGTGTTTTTTTCTAACCATTATAATTTATGATAAAGAAACTTACCTGATTTTCCCTGGCATGGTGTGCATGAGTGGGCTTCCTTTTTTAGATGTCCTCCTTGGCACAAATTCACGGGATTCCTTTTCCGTGGGGACTTCATTTTGATCTGATTGTCCAGCGTGGATGAGTGCTGATGTTGAGCTGAAGTTATCCTTTAGCCCACTTTTGCATGTGAGGTTTATTCGGACATTTCCTGCAAAGTTATGTGCACAACAACATATACAAGAGATTGTGTGTGCATGTGAAAAATATATGCGCAAGGTTATTGTAACAACCCAAATAGGGCCTGGTCGGAATTCGCGCGGTAAGTCGGTTAAGAAAGGGTATTTGCGTAATTGAGTTTTTGAATAGAAGGAAGTTTAGTGTGTGCTTGTAGTGTAAAGTGGTAGGGTGTAAGTGGACTAAGGGTTTTTATGGTTTGTGTTTAGAGTATGGTGCCAAGGGTGATGAGTTTAGATGGATGGATTGATTCCCTTAGTTAGAGACAAGTGGCAAAGGTTTTGTGAGCATTTAATGAAAAGTAGGAGAGAGGGAAAGAAGGGGGCAGATTTTTCCTAGCTTCCCGTTGAAGCTAACTCCATTTTCTCCCTTTCTTCTTCAATTTCCGTTCTCTCTCTCTCTCTTGCTTCCATTTTTTTGCTCTCATCCATTTTCTCTTGTATCTTCCTTGAGTTGTGAGTGTGATCTTGAAGGTTTATGCTGGATTTGTTGAAGGTAAGTGTTTGAGTTCGGATTGGGGATTCCTTTGCTTGTTTCTTGTTCATTGATTTCTGGTTTTAAATGTGATTTGGGTTTGAATTTAAGTGTTCTTGGTTGGGTTGTGCAAGAATCGGAAGAGAGAAGGAAGAGCAAGGGCAAGGATATAGTGGATTCGTGAGGAAACTCGGTTCGAAGCTTCGTTTTCCAGGTTTGGGAGCTGTGTTCTTGAGTGTTTGTTTGGGATTTTCCTAATTGTGAATGTGTGTATAATTATGTGTTTATGAGATATTCTGGAAGTTGTTGATTGTGTTATGTTTATATGGTCTATGCTATGGGTTTGTATTGGTTGGGAGGTTGAGTTTAGCTTGTGGAGTTTAGAACTCATTTTATGTTTTTATGTAGTGATGTTGCTCTTAGAATTCATGAGTAAGATTTGTTTATGGTATGACTCTTTGATGTTTGGATTGAGTTTCTATTGTTATTGGAGTGTGAAATTAGTTGATTGAAGTGAATGTTGTGAGATTTTTGGCTTGAAAGACCTTGGATTTGCCCTGAGGAATCCCATCTAGGCATGGGTCACGGTGGCAACCAATCTGATTACCACCGTGAGCCATGAACCAGAGGCATTCTGCCGTGAAGATTGAATAGGTCACGGTGGCAACCAATCTGATTACCACCGTGAGGTATCCAAACTCTTGATTCTGTCTGTCTTCTTTGGTACGTCACGGTGACAACCATTTTGGTTGTGACCGTGAGGTACCTAAATCTTTGCTTCTGTTTGGTTGCTTTGGTATGTCACGGTGACAACCATTTTGGTTGTGACCGTGAGGTACCTCTTTTAAACATTCTGCCAGAAGCTTTGGTATGTCACGGTGACAACCATTTTGGTTGTGACCGTGAGGTACCCCAGACTTGCTTTCTGCCAAGGATCTCTGGTATGTCACGGTGGCAACCAATCTGATTACCACCGTGACCTACCCTATTTTTGCAATGAAATTCTTTCTGTTATGCATGTTTTATGAATGTTTATTTATGGTATTTAGCACGTGATACCATGTATTCTGGGTTTTGTATTCGTCTTTTGCATCTTTCAGTTGATCAGCTTTTATGAATGGTGTTACAATTTGAACATTGTCTTGTTTGTCTAATGTCATGTGAGAGTGTGTTATCGAGCCTGAAGAGTCAAGGTATAGGATAATTAAGCATGCTTAAGAAGGGTTAGTATACAGCTGTTCTGTCCGCCCCGTTTGGGCGAAGCGGTCGACCTCCGAGATGGTCATCTTCCGTGTAGTGATAAAATGTTTTGAGACTTCGGTCTCCCGCGCTACCTTCGGGTATTAAAGTGTTTTTGAGGCTTCGGTCTCCCGTGCCGTGTCCCCGTATCCTCCACCATTGAATTCAGGCTATTGTGTGAACTGTCTGGTATTGGTTTAGCGAAGTGTTCTGATTATTGTGTGACTCTGAATAGTGTATTGATTTAGTATTGTGTACTATTTATCCTGATTATATATTTATATCTCTGTACTCTGATTCATATTGTTTTATGAATGCTAGTGCATGTTTTCGTGTATAGTGCTCTGTTGTGTTTGTTTCTCCCCACTAAGCGTTATCGCTTAGCACGGGCTTTTATCCCGTGCAGGTAGCGTGAAGGATTTTTGGGAGTTGCTCGTATCGCGCATCTGCAGGCTGGCCACATAGGAGTCGAGCTATTTATTTTGTCTTCTCCTGTAATTCGTTTTGGATATGTATTCTTTTGTTTAGTGGCTTATGTAAATTTTGTATAGAATCTTTAATGTAATCTTTTGAGATATTGTGTATAGTTTTGAATTCTGTTCTTAATGGTAATATGGTATATTTTCTATGATTTCTCTTATTGGTTGTAGTATGCTTCCGCTGTATGTTTCGTCGCGTCGTGAGTGAGCGTCGTGTAGCACGCCCACCGGTGCCCTTCCAACGGGGGCGGCGGCGGGGGTGTCACAGGTTGTGGTATCAGAGCCCCGGTTGAGGCGGTTCTGGTTGCCTCTGTTTGTTATGTGTTGAGTCTTTGCATGCGAGTCGATTTTGTGTCGTGGCCTAATGCAGATGTGCCTTGTCTCGTGTAGTGTCTAGATGGAGTCTGATCCAAGTGAGCAAGTGGGTGAGACAGCTGGCAGTGCGAGTGTAGTGAGAGGTGAGCAACCTGCTCCACAGCGTCAGCAAGAAGAGATTCCTGGTATGGGTTTTGGTCAAGAGAATCCGGTTCTAGTGCAAGGGTTACTTCAGTTGGTAGAGAGGCTGACTGCTCCTAAGGCTCCAACTGAGTTATTAAGGAAGAGGGGAGCCGAGGATTTCCATGGAACTGCTTTGGACCAATCTGATGTGGCCGAGTTTTGGCTTAAGAGGGTAGGTCGGATTTTACAAGAGATAAGATGTCCCGCAGATCAGAGGGCACTTTGTGCAGTGTCGTTGCTTCAGGGGTCAGCGTATGATTGGTGGGAATTGGTGATGCGAAATCCTCAGCGACCAGCCGTGTTGACTTGGGAATTCTTCAAGCAAGAATTTGAGCAGAAATATGTGACGAAGGCTTATCAGGAAGCTAAGTGGAGAGAGTTCATCAGTCTGAAACAGCGAGGTATGACCGTGAGTGAGTATGATAAGGAATTCAGCCGGTTGAGCAAGTACGTACCTGAAGCTCTGTTGACGGATGAGTTTAGAAGTAGGCATTTCCTAGAGGGACTGCGTGAGGTGTTCAGAGGTCCTTTGTCGGCAATGTCAGTCTTGCAACCATTGGAGTATTATCAGCTTGTGGCAGCGGCAATGAAGTTGGAGGAATCCGAGGTGATCAAGCAGAAGGTTGAGAAAAAGAGGAAAGCACCGGATGGTGGGTTCAGTAGTGGCAAGAAGTCGAGAAGAGCTCCGAGTGGCCAAAGTGGGAAGAGTTCAGTTCCGGTACGTTCAGAAGTCGATAGTGTAGCGCCACCCTCTAGCAAGGGAAGTGTGATTCCGGAGTGCGAGAATTGTCATAAGCGTCATTGGGGCGTGTGTAGAAGGCTCTCTGGAGCGTGTTTCAGATGTGGTAGCCAAGACCACATGGTGGCGAATTGTCCGGATCGACGAGAGGTTCAAGATAAACCCGAGAGTAGAGCGAGTGGTCAGCGATCCAGAGGGAACCAGAGTGGTAGGGGAAGCGGCCGTCATTATCAAGCGCCATTAGAGACAGTGCAGAAGTCACAAGCTGAAGAAGTGCCTGTGCATCCGAGAGTTTATGCAATGCGAGCAGGAGATATAGCAAATCGAGCGGGACCTTCCGGTAAGTTGCGTATTAGCTTATGTTCTTTTCGGTTTGAGTTTTGGGTTGTCTGGATTTAAGTGATTAGCGGGAAAATTTCGAGGACGAAATTTCTTAAGGGGGAGTGATTGTAACAACCCAAATAGGGCCTGGTCGGAATTCGCGCGGTAAGTCGGTTAAGAAAGGGTATTTGCGTAATTGAGTTTTTGAATAGAAGGAAGTTTAGTGTGTGCTTGTAGTGTAAAGTGGTAAGGTGTAAGTGGAGTAAGGGTTTTTATGGTTTGTGTTTAGACTACGGTGCCAAGGGTGATGAGTTTAGATGGATGGATTGATTCCCTTAGTTAGAGACAAGTGGCAAAGGTTTGGTGAGCATTTAATGAAAAGTAGGAGAGAGGGAAAGAAGGGGGCAGATTTTTCCTAGCTTCCCGTTGAAGCTAACTCCATTTTCTCCCTTTCTTCTTCAATTTCCGTTCTCTCTCTCTCTCTTGCTTCCATTTTTCTGCTCTCATCCCTTTTCTCTTGTATCTTCCTTGAGTTGTGAGTGTGATCTTGAAGGTTTGTGCTGGATTTGTTGAAGGTAAGTGTTTGAGTTCGGATTGGGGATTCCTTTGCTTGTTTCTTGTTCATTGATTTCTGGTTTTGAATGTGATTTGGGTTTGAATTTAAGTGTTCTTGGTTGGGTTGTGCAAGAATCGGAAGAGAGAAGGAAGAGCAAGGGCAAGGATATAGTGGATTCGTGAGGAAACTCGGTTCGAAGCTTCGTTTTCCAGGTTTGGGAGCTGTGTTCTTGAGTGTTTGTTTGGGATTTTCCTAATTGTGAATGTGTGTATAATTATGTGTTTATGAGATATTCTGGAAGTTGTTGATTGTGTTATGTTTATATGGTCTATGCTATGGGTTTGTATTGGTTGGGTGGTTGAGTTTAGCTTGTGGAGTTTAGAACTCATTTTATGTTTTTATGTAGTGATGTTGCTCTTAGAATTCATGAGTAAGATTTGTTTATGGTATGACTCTTTGATGTTTGGATTGAGTTTCTATTGTTATTGGAGTGTGAAATTAGTTGATTGAAGTGAATGTTGTGAGATTTTTGGCTTGAAAGACCTTGGATTTGCCCTGAGGAATCCCATCTGGGCATGGGTCACGGTGGCAACCAATCTGATTACCACCGTGAGCCATGAACCAGAGGCATTCTGCCGTGAAGATTGAATAGGTCACGGTGGCAACCAATTTGATTACCACCGTGAGGTATCCAAACTCTTGATTCTGTCTGGCTTCTTTGGTACGTCACGGTGACAACCATTTTGGTTGTGACCGTGAGGTACCTAAATCTTTGCTTCTGTTTGGTTGCTTTGGTATGTCACGGTGACAACCATTTTGGTTGTGACCGTGAGGTACCTCTTTTAAACATTCTGCCAGAAGCTTTGGTATGTCACGGTGACAACCATTTTGGTTGTGACCGTGAGGTACCCCAGACTTGCTTTCTGCCAAGGATCTCTGGTATGTCACGGTGGCAACCAATCTGATTACCACCGTGACCTACCCTGTTTTTGCAATGAAATTCTTTCTGTTATGCATGTTTTATGAATGTTTATTTATGGTATTTAGCACGTGATACCATGTATTCTGGGTTTTGTATTCGTCTTTTGCATCTTTCAGTTGATCAGCTTTTATGAATGGTGTTACAATTTGAACATTGTCTTGTTTGTCTAATGTCATGTGAGAGTGTGTTGTCGAGCCTGAAGAGTCAAGGTATAGGATAATTAAGCATGCTTAAGAAGGGTTAGTATACAGCTGTTCTGTCCGCCCCGTTTGGGCGAAGCGGTCGACCTCCGAGATGGTCATCTTCCGTGTAGTGATAAAATGTTTTAAGACTTCGGTCTCCCGCGCTACCTTCGGGTATTAAAGTGTTTTTGAGGCTTCGGTCTCCCGTGCCGTGTCCCCGTATCCTCCACCATTGAATTCAGGCTATTGTGTGAACTGTCTGGTATTGGTTTAGCGAAGTGTTCTGATTATTGTGTGACTCTGAATAGTGTATTGATTTAGTGTTGTGTACTATTTATCTTGATTATATATTTATATCTCTGTACTCTGATTCATATTGTTTTATGAATGCTAGTGCATGTTTTCGTGTATAGTGCTCTGTTGTGTTTGTTTCTCCCCACTAAGCGTTATCGCTTAGCACGGGCTTTTATCCCGTGCAGGTAGCGTGATGATTAATTGATTGTGAATAAAAAAATAAGGGAAAATAAAAATATAGGATCGAGTTCAGAATATTTATCCTTAGAATTTGGATTTGATGGAAAAAAACGGTTGATTTCTTTCTTAGAATTTGGATTTGATGGAAAAAAATGGTTGATTTCTTTGTCTAGATCCACAAAAATAGAATTAAATATGATAAAAATTGGAGTTTTATTTCATGAAAGAAAACTCAAGAAAACTTGCTCAAAAATGATGGAAGAAAATTAAAATTCCCAAGAACAAAGAATTGTTTTCTTTGTCTCAAGAATGCTCATTTTTGATCAAGAAAAATTAATTTTCAAAACTAAAAAGAAAATTCTCTTGAAGAAGAAGAAAACCCTAAAGAAATGCAGCAGAATGTTCTCCTTTTTCTCTTTCTTTATTTTATATTTATATGATTTTAGGAAAAAAAAAACCTAGTTAATTTAGGAAAAGAAATTGAATTTTAATTAAATTCTACCCTAAATAGATGTAAAAAAATTGGAATTATTGTTAAAATCCCCCAAAAAATGAATTATTATTAAATTTTGACCAAAAATCCTGATTTCTGGGAGGAAAACACAATTTTTGGCAGCCTGGTGGTGAGGGACCCTCGTCGTCACATACGCACTGCACTCTAGGCGCACCGAGTGACGCCTGTCCCTGGTGAGGGGCGGGTAGCCCGCGCTTGCCTGCAATCGAAAATGCACGATTTTTTTTAAAAGGACAAATTTGACACGAAAACCGTCACTTTCAACCCTCTTTTTTATATTTATATTTTTTATTTTTTATTATTTTTGCAATTTTGATAAGGAAATCATCACTTATAACCTTCATGCCTGTGGACAGGCATTAATTTCATCACTGGTAACCCTAGTCTGGGCTGCCTCGAGACCCACTATCTATAGTTGCCCTCAGTTTTGGATAAACTAGTGCAGGGTGCCTAGGTGAGCCAAAACTCAGAGAAAAAGAAAGGAGTGCGTACCTGAGGCTGCCACCTTCCTACTGCGCTGAAGGAGTCGATGTGGCTTATCATTAATGCCTCTAAGTCATTCTGAAGACTGCCTTTAGTGTGGCTTATCATTAATACTACTGAGTTGTTCTACAAACTCAATTTGATTGAGTTGATAAAGAGCCATCCGGCGCTGCCTTTTTGTTGAAAAGACCTATATGTCTCTTAAGAGGGCTTTGTGCTCACAGGGAGACTTTGAAAATTTATGCTCAGTGAGAGACTTAGATGCTCACTAAAAGACTTAGATGCTTAGAAACTCACTGAAAGGCTTAGATGCTCATTGAGAGACTTAGATTTTAAACCTCCTGAGAGGAAATTAGATTTGAGCCTCCAAAGAGGGAATTAGATTTAAGCATCCAAAGAGGAAAATTATATTTGAGCCTCTAAAGAGGGAATTAGATTTGAGCCTCCTTAGAGGAAATTAGATTTGAGCCTATTTAGAGGAAAATTAGATTTGGGCCTCCTTAGAGAAAAATTAGATTTGAGCGTCTTTAGAGGAAATCAGATTTGGTGTTTTGATGCTTGCTCGTAGGCAGATAGATTTTAAAATTTTCATTGTCTTTTTAGAGGATTTTCGTTCTGAGATTTTTTTTTTTTGCCTCTTAAGAGTTCTTTTTTTTGGATTTTTTTGTTTTTGTTTTTTTTTCTGCTTTTTTTTAGCCTCTAAAGAGGTCTTTGGATTTTGTTTTCTTTTTTTTTAGATTTTTACAATTGGGTTATATTTTTTTTATTTTTCATGTGAATTTACACCTCGGGTGTATTCTGCATCTTTATTATTTTTAGGTGGATCTCGAATTTGCACTTGGGTGAATTTGACATTTTAAGTGTTTTTTTTCCAACCATTACAATTTATGCTAAAGAAACTTACCTGATTGTCCCTGGCATGGTGTGCATGAATGGGCTTCCTCTTTTAGATGTCCACCTTGGCGCAGATTCGCGAGATTCCTTTTCCGTGTGGACTTCATTTTGATCTGATTGTCCAGCGTGGATGAGTACCGATGTTGAGCTGAAGTTATCCTTTGGCCCACTTTTGCACGTGAGGTTTATTCAGACATTTCCTGCAAAGTTATGTGCACAACAACATATACAAGAGATTGTGTGTGCATGTGAAAAATATATGCGCAAGGTTATATATAAGAAACACACGCAAAGAATTAGGTATGTGAATCATGTAAACGCCACTGTATGTGTGTAGTTTTATATGCGTGTGAAACATGTGCAAAGAAATAAATGCATCACATGTGTGCAGGAATTATGTTTACAGAATATGTACCTTATGTGCATAACATGTATGCGTGGAATATGAGCACGGAATGTGTGCAAAAATTGCATATGCGAGATATGTGTACATGCAATAGAATATGCACATGGAATATGTGCAAAATTTGCACATGCGAGATACATGCAAGGGATCATGAATATGGATGCATGTAGGGTATCGTGAAAGGTTATGCATGTGTGAAGTTATCTACATGGGATGATATGTATGCGTGAAAATCGTGCGAAGTATTGCGCAAGTGTGCGTGAATACATGTAGGACACAGTTTGTGCATAGAACGACATGCAAGGATATATGCACAGATGTGAGATGCACTTGAAAAGTTTTATGCCAATGTTTCTAAAATTGTATGACATGAAATGCATGCAAGTGCAATTATGGATAGACCATATCCCAGGTGGTTAAGAGATTTGTTAAGGGTACAGCTCGGCTGTTCATCCTATCTGATGCCCCGAGAATCTAATAAAGTGTCATTTTGGCTTAGAAAATCTGACCTAAGATCTTTCCAAAGAGTATGCACCCTGGTCATCGAGGATGATCCTATTTGTGACGCGCACCGAACCTGCGTCGATTCTCGGAGGGCCCACTTTTAGGGTCCGAGAGGGTTTGCGTCTAGATCTTGAGTAACATGATATATTTTGGAATCCCTACCCAATAGAGCATTAGAGAAGCTCATCTAATCCTATGAAACCATTAGGCACCTTTAAGGTATTTTGGAGTCGTTACCCAATTTACAAGAAATTGAGAAAGTTCATCTAACCTCGAGGGGTCTAAACTAGAGAGTAGTTCGACACTTCACTCTTATTAATGCTTTGGTTAAATTATATATGAGTTTTTAACAATTAACTTTCCATCTCTCATCTCACACGGTTATGCATTAAAATTTAAAGACTATATCAAGCATCGAGGAAAGCAATAATGAAAAGCGATAAATAAAATAATTAAAATACTAAATAAATTACAAAATGAAAATTGGACAAAAATACAATCCCCCAAAATATAAAATTAAAATAAATAAATAGCATACATAAATCGTGATATTTATTTGGAATAGGAAAATTGGTTCCTTCATGCTCACTTAAAAATCGAAGAGTTATTTTTAGGTATTATTGAGAAAATAGGGATGAGTGATCCCATTTTATGAAAACTAACTCTCCTTTTAAAGTGATATTTTATTGGCTAAAATTGGGACATTGGTCCCATTTTATTATAAAATACTCAATTTATTAACATATATATTTATGTGATTTTGTTTCGATTTTACATGCATAAAATAAAATAATTTTATTACAAATTATATGACAAAATAAATAAAAATCAAAATAAATAATAAATTTACCAAAACTAATTTTTTCGATCTCCTCCTTTAATCACAAGAATGCTCAATGAAAGAAAGAATAAGGATTGGAACCAAAACAAACACAAATAAAACTAATATTAGTAATTAAATCAAAAATCAATTAAGCACATAAAATAATAAAAAATGAATTAAAATAAATAAAATTAAATAAAAGTGCATTATGAATGACAAATAAATTAAATGATATGATGAAACAAATAAATTAAAAGATTAATAAATTAAAACACAAAAGAACATAAATAACAACAACAACAACAACAACAACAACAACAACAACAACAACAACAACAACAACAATAATAATAATAATAATAATAATAATAATAATAATAATAATAATAATAATAATAATAATAATAAAGAATCAATGGATCTAGGAATGTATAAGATGATTAATTGATTGTGAATAAAAAATATGATAGAGTTGGGATACGCCCATGACTCTTTATTGGATTGAGTTCCAATCAAGATTAAATTAAGTAATTTAATCTGATTAAAATTACCAAATCCTATCTCAGAAAGAGTTTGAGTTAAATAAGAGTTAGGTCTCTAGTTTTTACGATCTCTATAAATAGGAGTGAGATCCTCATTATTTGGTAACGAGAAAACGTACACGCCGCAAGGCTGCTCGTTCCCACTCACGCTTGTTTTCTGTCTTAATTTTTCAGGGGCTTTTAGATTGTGGAATAGTTGCTATTACCCCACACGTGGATAAAAGCCGGACCAGTGACAAAAAATAAACGGGATCTTGCTAGAGGCTTCCGTAACGAGTTTCTGCGCTACAAGAGGTAGGTATCATTTATTAATGTTACCTCCATTAAATTATATTTGTTATAATTTTCCTTCATTGGTATCAGAGCCTGGTTGTTTTTGCGTCCTGGCATGTGGCTAAATAGATCTAAAATTTTATGTGTAAAATTATTAAATCAGGGATGCAATAAACACTACAAAAATTTAATTTTTATGTGAAAAATATATATGCGTATATATTTCGGCTCAATTTCGTGCATGTGTATACCGAAACCCGAGGGGACGAACATGAGTGTTCAAAACGGCTAACTAGAAGTTGAAATTTTTAATTTTTGACCTCACCATTAGATTCACAGACCCTGAAAACCCCCCACCGGCATGAACCGGAGCGCCAGAAGCGGTCTCCAAGGCGGCGCGTGGACTACCTGCGCCGCAATACGTTTGGCGCGTGCGAGTGGGTGGTAGCCCACACGCGCGTCGCCACATGTCAGTAGTATTGCGTCACTGCTGACATGTGGCCCAATGGCCGAGCGCCACGTGGAAGGCTAAGGCTATGCCACGTGGCAATTGAGGCGGTGGACACGTGTACCAACCACAATGTGACACGTGGAAGACTGTGGTCATGCCACGTGTCTCAATCAGATGGTGCCACGTGGCCCAATTAGGGGCCGCCACGTGTCAGACCGAGGTCTTCCACATGGCAATACCGACGTGTCATGTGTGACACGTGGTTCAATGAGACACCGCCACATGGATGACACGTGGCGGTGACGTGTACCAGGGTGCCACGTGTGCACAAGGTGGACCAGTAGGAATCGGACACGTGGCGCGCTGTGGTGTTAACACGTGTCTGGTCGAGTGGGAGGTTGCGCGTGGGCGCATCTACCTCCCTCCTGTAGGCGCGTGATGGCACGTGCGACGTCCTCCGACCACCATTTCAGCTCCGATTTTTGTCAAATAATTTTTCTAAATTATTTCTGATTTTTTGGTCATCTTTTTAAAATTTTTTAATAACCAGAAAATAAATTGTGTAATTTTTGATATTTAAATGTGTTTAATTTTAAAATAAAATATTAAAAATTGTAAAAAAAAGTGTTTTTTGCATTTGATTAATTTCTAAAATATTTTGAAAATTTTTTGAGATTCTGTCCTTACTTATTGATTGAAATGCGTTTCAATCATGTGTATTTATATATGAGTGTATAAATATTTTCTGTATTATGTTATAGAAATATTGAATAAGGACAGTAGGTCTTCCTTAAATTGCGCATAGGTTACTTTAAGAATTGAAAGAGTGCAATCAATAAGCAAAATGAGAATGCGAAGGAAGATTTGAGCTGATGACATTGATGCAATAGTGCATCATAAAGTAAATGTGTGAGAACAAATGCAATAGTGCATTTGGACTGGTGGTCTGAGTATGAAAATGGAACTTTTGGTTAGAGTTGCCAGAAGGGCAAGTGTTGAGAAGCAACACTAAAATCTGTGATGGTATTGAAAAATGGACGGAGCGTGAATCGTTCATGGCTTCATCAATTGACTTATGAGTTGCTTGATGAATTGATAAAATCGGTCAAAGATATAATCCTAATAACTAAAAGATTTTGTAAAATCTGGACTTCAATAATAGTTGACATAAGTGTCAATTTGAGTTAGCGTTTATTTTTGTTAAATAGGATTTATGTTTCCTATTAATATTTGACATGAGTGTCTTATTTTTGAATTATTGGATTTTATTTATTAGTTAAATAAATGTGTTTATTTACTTATTATGATGGCATTTAACTTTATAATAAATGAGTTTATTTGTTAATTGTCCTGCGATATTTTATGAGTAAAATGATTGCATGCTTATTAAGTAAAGGCTTAATAAAGATCCCCTCATAAGTTTGAGAATTTGATAATCCAGTAATTCAAATTTATTATGCATGAAATTTTAACCTATAAGGTTGGACATTAGGACTTAGAGGGTAATTGGATACTATAAGTAGCCTTTTCGAATTTGAGCCTAATAGAAAATTTTACTAGGTTATTATTTCAGGTGCATAATAAATTGCATGTGTTGCCTTATCTCCTTTAAAAATGTGCAATATTGTTCCATTTGAGATCAAAGGATCTTAATGGATGCTGCTTCTAAGTTATAATTATAAAATCTGGAATACGAAGATCCAGTATGTGCTTGAAGAGCAAAAGGCTCTTGAATCCTCAAGTTCGATTATGGCTGAACCTGAAGATGGCACTATAGCCCAGCATAAGCAGGACCAAGATGCCTATGTGGCATGGAAAAATAAGACTTTCACTGCTCATTTCATCTTCCTAAGTGTGATGGAAGATGATATCACTAAGCAATTTCACAAGTATCAAAATGCAATGGATCTGTGGATCGCTTTGCAAGAGAAGTTCAGAGATGTGACTCTAAATAAGCTCCAATCATTGATAATCAAATTTGATATATATCAGAAAAGTTTGATTATTCGATGCGAAAACATCTAAGAGAGGTGGAAAATAATAAGTAAGCTTAGTGAACTTAGTTATAAGTTGACCGATGAGCAGTAGGTCCAAACCGTTATCCGTTCTTTATCCAAGAGTTGGTAGCATCTGAAGATGCAACTAACTCACATGGATAAGCATATAGACATTTGAGGATGTCCCTTGTCATTTGAAGCTTAAAAGGGACCGTCTGACAGTGGTTAAGGTTAATGTCATAGTGCATATTGCATAGTCCTGTTCTAATAGAATGAGTTCTCATTAGAACAAGATAATAAGCTTCATCAATAGGGTAAAGAAAAGGCTTGAGAGCCTGAAAAGCAAAAGGAATAGAATTATGAAAGGTCCAAAGGCAAAAAGGAGATAAACTTTTCAAGAGTGAAATGTTTTAATTGCCTATAGGAATGACATTATGCAAGAGATGCATTGTGCCTAAAAAGATACACTATTTTGACTCAAGAGTGAGTGAAATTTATGTATCTAGTTCTAAATTTCATCATTTATGGGTGATAGTTTTAGAACCAATGGACCGTGTAACAAGGGATCGAGATACCTTTGTTATAAAATTTAGGTTATGTTCTTGCTTTATTGAAATTGTTTTCAATTTACATTTTGAGGATAACAGTGTACGCTTATGCTTGAATGATTTTTTTTATGGTTCTAGTTATGGATGTGGACCATGACTATTTTCCTTTAATTTATTATTTTCACATTGTTATGAGAATAATGTGAAATTATGGCATGCTAAATTAAACCATATTGAACAAGACCGAATGAGTTGGTTAATCAAAGAAGGTTTAGTAGGCGATTTAAATAAATATATGAAAGTATTGCCTAAAAGGAAAAACTAGTTAGAAAATCATTCGAATAAGGAACTAAAGCCAAATTTCTACTGCAGTAAGTCCATTTTGACGAATGTGGTCAAATGAATATGAGGGTAAGGCACGGGGCCTAATATTTCATCACATTTATATATTACTATATTAGGTATGGTCATGTCTATTTGATTTCTCACAAGTCAGAATCATTGAGTTGCTTCATGAATTATATGAGTATAGCTGAGAATCAATTAGATAAAAAGATCAAAGCTTTAAGAACTGACAGAGGTCAGTAATATCTTACAGATAAATTTAAAGTTTTATGTGATGAAAAAGGATTGAACATTAGTTGTTCATTCCTATAAATCCACAACAAAACGGTGTTGAGGAAAGGAGAAATAAGACTCTCCTAGATATGGTTAGATCTATAATGGCAGAGGCAAATTGCCTATCTCCTATTGGGGAGATATTTTATTGACTGTCACATATGTTCAGAACTATATGCCCTCCAAATCTGTCATTATCATAACTTATGAGTTGTGAACTGGTCGACAAGTTGACCTAAGCCATTTACAACTTTTGGGTTGTAATGCTTGCATCCATGATACCTCAATTTGGTAAATTTGAGACCAAGAGGTGAAAAGAGTGTCTATGTGAGATATTCTTAAGTATCAAGATGATACATTTTCATGGGTAAGTAAGAAAATGGCATAATGACAGAATTTGAATAACTAGACGTCATATTCTTAAGAGAATGAATTTTCAAAGTTGGGCGAAGTGAATTAAGATTTCAATTTCGATTAATCTCAGGAAGAGGAACCATCAGGATCACTCCATCCGAGTGGGAGGGATTTAGAGGAAGAAGGTTAAGACCCTCATCCTCCAAATGATCCAGATGTTCAATACCTGATTCGAGTGGGAGTATTCTTGATTCCAGTGGGAGGAAAGAATATGGCATTCCTGACTCCAGTGGGAGTATGGAACATAGTCCCAATGGGAGCATTATGAATCACGATGAATATATGAGACATGTTTATCAAGATTCAGAACTGCAAAAAACAAAGCCCTTTTAGTTATCCCACAAGACAAAGAAAAAGCATAAAAATATTTAAAAGGCTTTTTCATGCCCATCTAAGGAAAATGGATTAAAGCAATGGAAGAAATAAATGGCACTCATGAGATCAAAATATGTTTGAGAACTAGTTGATCTACTGGAAGAACACAAATTGAGAACAAATGTATTCTGAAAATAAATCGAAAGGCTAATAGAGGTATCGAAAGATATAAGACTCGGCTAGTCGCTAAGGGGTTCATACAATAGGAAGAGATTGACTATGAGTAGACTTTCTCATCTGTTGTAAGATTTACATACATAAGGTTGATTCTGGCCATAGTGGCAAGTTTGGACCTAGAGCTTCATCAAATGGATGGAAAGACTGCTTTTCTCAATGGAGAATTGGATGGAACAATTAATATGTTTCATCGAAAAAGGCAGTGAACATAAGGTTTGCTGATTGATGAGTTCAATCTATAGCCTTAAACAATCTTCAACACAATGGTCCTTGAAACTTCATCATACAATCATGTCGAATGTGTTCAACATGATTGATGAAGATCATTGTGTTTATAGTAAAAGCTCTGAAAATGAACTTATCATTTTGGCATTGTATGTAGACGACATACTTAAAGCTGAAAATGATAAATGGTACGTAAATGAAATCAAAGATTGGTTGTCGTCCAACTTTGAGATAAAGAATATGGGTCAAGCATATTATATTCTTGAAGTTAAGATTTCAAGAGATCATTCGAGAAGATTATTGTCTATTTCTTGAGAGAAATAGATCAACAAAGACCTTGAGCGATTTAATATGCAAAACTAAAAACTCATATATTACCCCATTGCCAAGAATCAGTTTCTTAGCAAAGATGTGTGTCCTATGAAGTCAGAAAAATTGAACGTATGAGGAGCGTTCTATATATATGACAGTGCCATGGGTAGTCTTATGTATGCAGTGTTATATACAAGACATGATATATGCTATGCAGTGGGCATGGTAAATAAATATCAATCTGACCCAGGTAAAGCACATTAGAAGCAATTGAAAGGATACTTATATACATTAAAGGTACTGCAGACTATTCTCTCTATAATCAATAAAATGATCTGCATTCAGAGAATACAGAGATGTTGATTGGGCAGGAGATGTGGATGAGAGGAAATTCATTCCAGGTTTCATATTCTTGTTTGGCAAGAGTGCCATCTCGTAGAGTAATAAGAATTAAACCTGTGTAGCCCCATCAATAGTGGAAGTTGAATTTGTCACTTCCTCAACTGCAGTACAAGAGACAGTTTGGCTGAAATGGTTTGTGAGCCATTTGAGAGTAACTGTCTTAGAGGTATTAGTGATAGTCTATAGTGACAGTCAGTCGTTGATAACTTATAGTGGAGCTAAGCATATCAACATTAAGTATTAATACATGAGAAGTATTGTTGTACGAGGAGAAGTGAACTTACAGTACGTTTCTACGCATGCAGATCCGTTGAGTAAACCTATAATGAGAGATGTGTTTTGAGAAACACATTAGATCTCGAGGTTTGCATAGAATCTAATTGGTACTGTTATATTTTATATAATCCCTTAACGTTATTATTTGTCAATAATAACCAAAGTTCATTTTTAGCAATACATGAGTGTGAATGTTTATGTGTAAATATTTACTGTTATTAATATGAGATTGAGCATGTCGGACAGAGAAGTAGCCCACTCACAAGGGTGTTTACCCTAGTTTTGTCAATGTGTTCGCAAAGACTAAGATGAGGCAATTTTTGAACATATGAGAATGCTCGAGAGCTCGATCAAAATAAAAGTGTCGTCTTGCAGAAATTATAAGATGAGTCTTGTTAAGGTGCGAGATAAAGACATACATAAAGTTGTATGCTTTGGATTGAGATCTAAATTAAGGATTGTATGAAATCCGATGGTCAATTATACATAACTACCATGTTCTGTCTAAAAAGCCAGAAGTAGTCCTTAAGTAAGCGGACTAAAGTTGGGTGCTTCGGTGCATCGCAACCTTATGCTTCTGTATGGTGTTTGATATAACATTATCGAAATGTGAGACATGCGCTCCTTTAAGGGAAGGAAAGAACACCATAACACATGTTTTATACCGTGTGTGCTTATGTGACCACAGGGATGGGAATTTAATAATATTAATGATCTCAACTTTCCCTATTGTGAGACCCTATTTATATTTCGATCCTTAGAACCCTTAACTTATCCCTGAAGTATGGTTCAATGTGGCTAGCTTAGTTAGTTTCCAAGAGGTCCAGGAAAAGTTTAGGCCTAGAGGATCTAACTAGAAAAGCGAGTTGAATCATGATGGATGGCATACAGTAAGAGGGAAAGATAGCCTTTTGATCACTTTCATAAGGTTTTGTGGGTCGCTGGCTAGCCTATTATAGTTTCTATGAGTAGAAACATAATAGTGAACACGAAAATTATTTTATGAGATCATGAGTTAAAACAGTGAATGTGAGAAGGCAATCTAGGGTTAGGCATACATGAAGAAGAGGATCTTGTTTTTAGAGACGCTATATATCCCTAACAGGTGTATAGCACTAGTGCTCTCGAGGTATGCTAGTCACACAATCTATCTGCCAGTATAACTGAAGATTAAGACTGGAATGTGTTCTGTCATGTGCGAGTGGGAGATGATAGAGTTGGGATATGCTCATGACTTTTTATTGGATTGAGTTCCAATCAAGATTAAATTAAGTAATTTAATCTGATTAAAATTACCAAATCCTATCTCAGAAAGAGTCTGAGTTAAACTAGAGTTAGGTCTCTAGCTTTTAGGATCTCTATAAATAAGGGTGAGATCCTCATTATTTGGTAATGAGAAAACGTACACGCTGCAAGGCTGCTCATTCCTACTCATGCTTGTTTTCTATCTTAATTTTTCAGGGGCTTTTAGATTGTGGAATAGTTGCTATTATCCCACACGTGGATAAAAGCCAGACCAATTACCAAAAACAAACGGGATCTTGGTAGACGCTTCCACAACGAGTTTCTGCGCTACAAGAGATAGGTATTATTTATTAATGTTATCTCCATTAAATTATATTCGTTATAATTTTCCTTCAAAATAAAAGAAAATAAAAATATATGATCAATCCCAGAATATTTACTCTAAGAATTTGGATTCAATGGAAGGAAAAAGATGGTTGATTTCCTGTTCTAGATCCACGAAAATAAAATTAAATATGATAAAAATTGGAGTTTTATTTCAAAAAAGAAAACTCAATAAAACTTGCTCAAAAAAATTATGGAAGAAAATTAAAATTTCCAAGAACAAAAAATTATTTTTTTTTGTTCCATAAAATTGGAGTTTTATTATTTTTGCAATTTGGACATGGAAACCATAACTTCCAACCTTATTGCTTGTGGACAAGCATTAATTTCATCTCTAGATAACCCTAGTTTGGGCTGCCTCAGGACTCGATGTCTACACAAATGTTTACTTTAACTTTGGTCTAAATGTATAGGAACTCACATTAAAAGATGCCATTCAATTAAAAGCATTAATCATATTTCTTATAAATGTATAGGAACTCACATTAATCACATTATCTGAAGTTCAATGATTGACCTCTCATGAATGTGGTTTAGGTTTTAGCTTGACTATCAGTTGTTATGATGTGCAGATATTCAAAAATTATTTTTAAAAGTACAACATAGATGGCTATGACCTGCTGAGATTTGTGAAATTCTTCATAATTATCAGAAGTTCCATATTGCATTAGAGCCTCTAACAAGGCCTCCAAGTATGATTACTGAACCTTTGATGAAAATGTTGTTAGAATGACATGTTATTAGCTAATATATTAGGGTATATAAGTTAATGATTGATTATTACTTATTAAAGTGCATCCAAAGACAAAAAAAAATGATTCTTTGAAATGTATAATTGATTTATATATGAAGACTTAAATGGTCACCGTATGTAACATCCTGAAAAACACCCAAGTAATATTGAATGTGAACAGTGAAAATAAGTGAGTGCTAATTAGGATTTACAGATTTGGACTAAACTAAAAATGAGAAATTAGGGACTTAATTGAAAGAAATTAAAATAGTTTAGTGACTAATTGGTAATTTCGCATGATTAGTGCTAAGTGAGGTTAATTAAGTTAAGTGGAGATTAATTATGTTAATGGAAGTTAGTGGGAATCCAAATGTCTTGACCTAGAGTTGCCACCTATCTTTGTGATTGTGCATGGATGACACCTCATCTTTGCATGCATATAAATAGTGTGGTTAGTGGGCAAAATCTGCCATTTGCTCTTCTCTTTGATCCTGCCACTTCTCTCTCATTCTTCAATCCTTTTCATCTCTCTCTTGTTCATTAGTGTTGCATTGATTTCAAGTGGGTTGATTGAGAGTTAAGTTAGTTCACGTAAAGGTATGAATGAGTATTATGTTTACCATCTTCTCCTTCTTCTTTGAATATGTGTTAATTCCACTTTGAATATGTGTTTATGCATGTGGTTGAAAGCTGGTGAACCAAGTAAGAGAATCAAGGGTAAAGAGGTCATCTAGTTGTGAAGTGAAGGAGTGCTCCAAGAGGTTAGGGATCGTGTGTGAATTGTTATGTTTTGATGTGTTTGAGACGTTTGGTTATTATATGTTAAATTGTTAAATGACATGAATGGGATAGTGAATTAGTGTAAATTGACTATTGAAGTGGAAATCGTAATATTGATGTGGTGTGGATAGTGGAAATTATTGCCATGCCAAAGATTATTGTAAGTGTGATTTTGATATCTTTGAATGATTGAATTTGCCAATTACAATTGTGAATTTAGAAGATGTATATAAGGGTTTATTAGTGTTGGTTATGGCATGAGAATTAAGGAGGTAAAATATGCATAAGTAGTGAATAAGTGTGCCATGAGATAGTGTGTGTGATTTGGGTTTGGAGTTGAGACTGGCTTCTGTCACGAGCGCGACAGAATGCGAGATGATTGCCACAGCGGGTACTGTCGCGAGCGCGACGGTAGTGAATGCCACATTCTGCCGCGAGCGCGACAGCATGAGAGCTTGCAAATGTGAATTTATTACTCCATGTTCTATGAACTTTATCATGTGACTAACACATATTTTGTATATGAGACTAAGAAGGGCGTATATGTGTTTACCATGTGAATTATGATTGAAATGCATAAAGAAATTGTAAGTATGTTAAACATGAGGACATTATTATTGTATAAAAAGGTTATACTTTGAGTAACATGATGTATATATACTTATTAGAACAATACTATGCGAATGAATATTATTTAGTGATTAATCAAAGGTTAAGTGAATTAAATGATAAAGCCTGTAATCTAGTCATGGATAAATAAGCATGCTTATGAAGGGCTAGTGAATAGCAGCTGCTAGTGTGGCACCGACGGGTGTCTAGTGATTGATACCGATGGGTATCCAGTGATTTAGTGTTTGGGACTTCGGTCTCTAGTGTTTAATAACTATTGTACCCGTATCCACTTCTATACGATACAGGCTAGCTATAAATAACATGACATGTTATGTTTGCTGATAATGTTGTATACCTTTGTGCAGATATAAAATTGTATTATAATGATTAGTGTAGTGTTTGCTATGCCATAGTGTAGTGATATCGTTATTATATTATATGCTATTATGGTATGTTATCGAAGCCTTCCGCTGCCAGTGAATAAAAGTGTTTGTTATTGTAAATAATGAACTATCAAATATTGCTAATGTGTGGCATGGAACATTGAATAGTTGGCATATTATTTAACTAGTGAATGAGTGCTTATTGTTTAATTGTAACATGTCATTGCTAACTAATTGTATCTTCATGTTTGTATTAGTATTGTTTTGTTTACATCCCCACTAAGCGTTATCACTTAGTACGGGTGTTTGTTCCCGTGTAGGTTAAAGCTTGGAATTTGTATTTTGAAGACGGTTTTCTGCATGCCACTATAGGAGTTTGAAGTTGTCTATCTAGGTTGATAATTTTGTAATGTTAATGTTTATTTCGAGCTCCAATTTTTGTATAAGATAAGCATAAATGTATATGTAGTTTTGTATTGTATTATGTAACTATAATGAACTAGTGCAAGTGAATGGCTTAGTGATTATTAATGTATGCTAATATCAATAGTGATCTTATAGTGGTAGTGAATAGAGATAATAATATTGATTTAGTGATAATAAGTAGATCTAATAATGCTAATTGGATTTAGTTATAGTATGATTATCGCGTAGCGCTCCCTTGTCCTGCCAAGGGGCATTGGGGTGTTACAAGTTGTGGTATCAGAGCTTGGTTTAGGCATTTCTGGACTATAGGTGTATAGAGAATAGAAGTGATATGAGTCTGTTTTGAGTGTGGCCATAATGCAGATAATGTTTGTTTTGTTTTGTAGAGTGATATAGAGTCTGACCCTAGTGAAGAGATAGGTGAGACTACCAGAAGTGTTAACCCAGTTCGTGCCAACCGTAATCCATTTGTACCTGAGCCTCCACCGGCTAGGAATCCACCGTTAGTGCCAGAAAAACCAGCGTTAGTGCAAGGGCTCATGCAGATGATTGATAGGTTGACAGCCCCTAAAGCTCCTTCGGATCTGATTAGGAAAAGAGGGGCAGAAGAGTTTAAAGGGACTTCCGTAGATGAATTGGACATAGCGGAATATTGGTTAGAAAAGATAGACCGAATATTACAAGAAGTGAATTGTCCACGAGAGCAACGAGTGGAATGTGCCGTGTCTTTATTACAAGGACCAGCCTACGATTGATGGAAATTGGTATTGAGGAATCTACAATGACCTACCAATTTGACTTGGGATTTCTTTATACAAGAGTTTGAACAGAAGTATGTTACAAAAGCATATCGAGAAGCTAAGTGGAGGGAATTTGTGAGTCTCAAGTAAGGGAGGTTGAGTATCGCTGAATATGATAAAGAATTCAGCCGTCTTATTAAGTATGTAACGAATGCCCTAATGACGGAAGAGTTCAAATGTCGTCAATTTGAGGAAGGTTTGGATGAGATGATTAAAGGATTGTTAGCGGCTATGATGTTGATGCAAATGGTAAGCTACTATCAATTAGTATAAGCTGCATTGAAAGTGGAGAAATGTGAAATAGTTCAAAGAAAGAATCAAAAGAGAAAATCACAAGTCAGTGAATCCGGATTTGTTATGAGTAAGAAAGTTCATGGGACTCGAAACGATCAAGGTATGTATAGTGCAATCCCGAAAGCAGTGGGCCGTGAGAGGTCGGGTAAGCAAACACATGTTTCTGAAGTTGGAGTTACAGCTCCATCAAGTAAAGGAATTGTCCCGGTGCCATGTGAACATTGTGGAAAATCCCATTGGGGAGTATGTCGGAACCTCACCGGAGCTTATTTCAAATGTGGTGGTTCCGATCATTTGGTAGCAAAGTGTCCACAAGCTCAAGAGAATGTGACTATGCAATCAATAAAAGATAGTGTGCCGAACCCCAGGAGTGAAAGAAGAGGTAGAGTTGGAAGTGGAATTGGTCAAGCTGGACAGCGATTGGGTGTAATGTCTGAAACAATAGAAGGACCTGATATTGGTACGGGTAGAGTGTATTGTATGACTCTAGAAGAGGGTGTGAAGGATCAAGATGCTCAACATGGTATGAGTTTAAAGTCATTGTTTGTGTTTGATTGATGTGATGTCTTGTATAATGTTTGTATGATTGATAAAGTCATAACATGTATGGTTAGAGAAAATTTCGCGGACGAAATTTCTTAAGTGGGGGAGAGTTGTAACATCCTGAAAAACACCCTAGTAGTATTGAATGTGCATAGTGAAAATAAGTTAGTGCTAATTAGGATTTACAGCTTTGGACTAAACTAAAAATGAGAAATTAGGGACTTAATTGAAAGAAATTAAAATAGTTTAGTGACCAATTGGTAATTTCGCATGATTAGTGCTAACTGAGGTTAATTAAGTTAAGTGGAGATTAATTATGTTAATGGAAGTTAGTGGGAATCCAAGTGTCTTGACCTAGAGTTGCCACCTATCTTTGTGATTGTGCATGGATGACACCTCATCTTCGCATGCATATAAATAGTGTGGTTAGTGGGCAAAATCTGCCATTTGCTCTTCTCTTTGATCCGGCCACTTCTCTCTCAATCTTCAATCCTTTTTATCTCTCTCTTGTTCATTAGTGTTGCATTGATTTCAAGTGGGTTGATTGAGAGATAAGTTAGTTCACGTAAAGGTATGAATGAGTATTATGTTTACCATCTTCTCCTTCTTCTTTGAATATGTGTTAATTCCACTTTGAATATGTGTTTATGCATGTGGTTAAAAGCTGGTGAAACAAGTTAGAGAATCAAGGGTAAAGAGAAGGTCATCTAGTTGTGAAGTGAAGGAGTGCTCCAAGAGGTTAGGGATCGTGTGTGAATTGTTGTGTTTTGATGTGTTTGAGACATTTGGTTATTATATGTTAAATTGTTAAATGATATGAATGGGATAGTAAATTAGTGTAAATTGACTATAAAAGTGGAAATCGTGATATTGATGTGTAGTGGAAATTATTGCCATGCCAAAGATTATTGTAAGTGTGATTTTGATATCTTTGAATGATTGAATTTGCCAATTATAATTATGAATTTAGAAGATGTATATAAGGGTTTATTAGTGTTGGTTATGGCATGAGAATTAAGGAGGTAAAATATGCATGAGTAGTGAATAAGTGTGCCATGAGATAGTGTGTGTGATTTGGGTTTGGAATTGAGACTGGCTTCTATCGCGAGTGCGACAGAATGCTAGATGATTGCCAGAGCGGGTACTGTCGCGAGTGCGACGGTAGTGAATTCCACATTCTGTCGGGAGCGCGACAGCATGAGAGCTTGCAAATGTGAATTTATTACTCCATGTTCTATGAACTTTATCATGTGACCAATACATATTTTGTATATGAGACTAAGAAGGGAATATATGTGTTTACCATGTGAATTATGATTGAAATGCATAAAAAAATTGTAAGTATGTTATACATGAGGACATTGATGTTGTATAAAAAGGTCATACTTTGAGTAACATGATGCGTATATACTTATTAGAACAATACTATGCGAATGAATATTATTTAGTGATTAATCAAAGGTTAAGTGAATTAAATGATAAAGCCTGTAATCTAGTCATGGATAAATAAGCATGCTTATGAAGGGCTAGTGAATAGCAGCTGCTAGTGTGGCACCGACGGGTGTCTAGTGATTGATACCGATGGGTATCCAGTGATTTAGTGTTTGGGACTTCAGTCTCTAGTGTTTAATAGCTATTGTACCCGTATCCACTTCTGTACGATACAGGCTAGCTATAAATAACATGACATGTTATGTTTGCTGATAATGTTGTATACCTTTGTGCAGATATAAAATTGTATTATAATGATTAGTGTAGTGTTGGCTATGCCATAGTGTAGTGATATCGTTATTATATTATATGCTATTATGGTATGTTATCGAAGCCTTCCGCTGCCAGTGAATAAAAGTGTTTGTTATTTTAAATAATGAACTATCGAATAATGCTATTGTGTGGCATGGAACATTGAATAGTTGGCATATTATTTAACTAGTGTATGAGTGCTTATTGTTTAATTGTAACATGTCATCGCTAACTAATTGTATCTGCATGTTTCTATTAGTATTGTTTTGTATACATCCCCACTAAGCATTATCGCTTAGCACGGGTGTTTGTTCCCGTGTAGGTTAAAGCTTGGAATTTGTATTTTGAAGACGGTTTTCTGCAGGCCACTATAGGAGTTTGAAGTTGTCTATCTAAGTTGATAATTTTATAATGTTAATGTTTATTTCGAACTCCAATTTTTGTATAAGATAAGCATAAATGTATATGTAGTTTTGTATTGTATTATGTAACTATAATGAACTAGTGCAAGAGAATGGCTTAGTGATTATTAATGTATGCTAATATCAATAGTGATCTTATAGTGGTAGTGAATAGAGATAATAATATTATTTAGTGATAATAAATAGATCTAATAATGCTAATTGGATTTAGTTATAGTATGATTGTCGCGTAGCGCTCCCTTGTCCTCCCAAGGGGCATTAGGGTGTTACACCGTATCTTTTAAACAACTATATAATTAATAGATTCAAAGCCGAGCCAGTTGGGTCTAATATTTGTTTATTAGTTTTAGATTGATTGGTTGAGTCAAAATGAGTGCCATTTTGTTTTATTTCATAGGAAATTATTAATTAACACGTAAAACTATATTCTTAATTTAGATTAATTAATGGATTAGTTAGGGATCAGCGGAGTTGACTATGAATTATCCTTAATTGTATAATTTTCTTTTTGGGAATTTGACATGTTTATATATACTATTAGATTGGGTTGATGTAATAGTATCATGTCATTTGGTTAATGAAATTTAAATAATTAGTGTGTTATTATATTTTTTTGAGACTAGAAAGAGTTTGTGTTTTGATGTTTTATTATATATATGTGACTTACAATAAATTTTGTTTGTGTTTTGTAGTTTTAATTTTTTTTTATTAGCATTTTTAAAAATGCCGACGGAAAAATCTGTTGGCAAATTTGTCGACGGAATACATATTTTCGTCGAGAAATTTTGCCTACGACTAAATTCCCGACGAAATTGTCCATTAACAAATTTCATTGGGAATAACTTTTACTGACGGAAATTATAGATTTTCCATCGGCAAATTCCATAAGGAAAACTTGTTTTTCTTGTAGCGATATAGGTACTTTGACTCAGACGAATGAACCTTTTAGATCTATCTCAAACTAATGAACATTTTAGATTTATCCCTATAGATCTTAATCCCAAGGATATAAGCAACTTCGCCCAAATCTTTCATTGAAAAAGACTTCCCTAACCATTCTTTGGTTTTTTGCATGGTAGGGATGTCATCGCTAATGAGTAATATGCTATTAACATATAAGACAAGAAACATAATTGCGCTCCCACTAACCTTCTTATATACACAAGGTTCATCTTAATTTTTTATGAATCCAAACTCTTTGATTGTTTCATCAAAACGAATATTCCAGCTCCGAGAAGCTTGTTTCAATCGATAAATGGATCTTTGTAGCTTGCAAACCTTTCTAGAATTCTCAGGATTTTGACATCCACTTTCCATATCTCGTAGTCATAATATGCAGCAATGGAAATGAGAATCCTTATTGATTTAAGCATTGTGACTGGTGAAAAGGTTTCATCATAGTCAATACCATGAGTATGTTTGAAGCCTTTTGCAGTAAGTCTTGCTTTAAAGGTATGCACTTTGCCATCATTCTCAGTTTTTTTTTTTTAAAACCCATTTTGCACCCAATGGTCTTAATTCCTTCAGGTAAATTAATCAAGTTCCAAACTTGATTATCATACATGGATTGCATCTCAAATTTCATGGCTTCTAGCCATTTCTCATATTCTGGACTTGACACAGCATCTTGATAGGTAGTAGGCTCATCGTGGTCCATGAGCATTACTTCACGACTATCTGTCATGAGAAATCCGTATCTCTCGGGCTCGTGTCGTATCCTATTAGATTTGTGTGGTACTTGTGTAACAGGTACAGGTTCTATAACTATTTGTGTAGCTTGTTGAGTTTCCATCGATGGTTCTATGTTATCTTATTGTTCTCGAACTTCTTCGAGTTGTACTTTTCTCCCACCGGTTCTTTTAGAAATAAACTCCTTTTCTAGAAAGGCACCATTTCAAGCAATAAACACTTTGTTTTTAGAGGGATTATAAAAGTAATGTCCTTTAGTTTCTTTAGGATATCCAATAAAAAGGCATTTGTCAGATTTGGTGCTAATTTGTCTGCGACTTATCATTTGACATAAGCCTCATAGCCCCAAATCTTGAGAAAAGGCAATATAGGACTTCTCCTAGTCCACATCTTATATAATGTCTTTTCAACTGCTTTAGATGGAACACGATTCAAAGTGAACATGACTGTTTCTAATGCATAACCCCAAAATGATAAAGGAAGATCTATTTGACTCATTATGGATTGAACCAAATCTAATAAAGTTTGATTTCTCCTTTTAGATACACCATTCCATGATGGCATTCCTAGTGGGTTAATTGTGAAACAATTCCACAATCTCTAAGTTGATCATCAAACTATTGGTTCAAATATTCACCACCTCGGTCAAATCGAAGTTCTTTAATAGTTTTACCAAGCTGATTTTGTACTTCATTTTGAAAGGTTCTAAACTTTTCAAATGATTCGTGTGATGCCCTAATACCCCCTAGGAGATAAAGGAGCACTACACACACATAAACTATATAATTCAAATCACTTAGACATGAATTAACCAAATATGATTATTAAAAACAAAACAGGTCATACATGCTTAAACAAACTTTAGTTAATTACATTACATATTATCATTAACCTACAATTAATACATAGGCTTACTCTAAAACATTTTCACTTGATATACAAAATATTCTTTACATGATCACTATACTAAACATTACAAAAGGAATCATTTCATATACCAAAAGAACTCCAAGCTTCCATCCTAGTGGCCTGCAGATGCACAACTCTCTATACCAAACTTGCATACCTACACGGGAAAACACCTATGCTGAATGAAGGCTCAGTGGGGATAAACAAAAGCCAAATAGACTTCTAGCGAAGTCACAAACACCACACAATATGCATATCAATATCCAACACTAATCACACGATATCATTCATTAATGGGCACTTTTAAAAGAACATGATATCAACATGCCTTTATCATTTACATTCATCACAACATACACAAATTTTCTAACTTTAGCAACATTGTATAGATAGGCGATACATTTCACTACATCTAATATGTATTCATATACATGTAAACATATCATAGCATTTCTTATACAATCATAAACAGACAATAGCTTTCATAGCCTAAATTCACATTGATGGTGGATACGGGTACTCTGGATACTGACGAGCAGTATCAAACATCTGGAGATCAAAGTCTCAAACATCTGGAGACTGAAGTCTCAAACATCTGGAGACCGAAGTCTCAAACATCTACCAAAAGGTACCAAACTCTAGACACCAATCGGTGCCACTCTGGCAGCTACAAAACTCTAACCCTTTTATAGACATGCCTATCTATCCACTACTATGAATCTTTCAGGCCTAACACATAAACTTCATTCACTAAAATATATACTTTACATTTACTTGATCATCTTTTCAAACCATTACACATTCCACTCAAATCATATACTAATTATGCAACCATGAACATACATACACGTTTACTTATCGGTCATGCCAAAGCAATATCTATCTAACATGCTCATATTCATTCAACATTTTCGCAAGTATAAACAAATATCTTAATTTCTTGTTGCACACTAAACATACCAAAACTCATCAAGCATATCATTCATATTCTCACTTATATCAACACATCTAAACTTCCTTATGCATAGTCATTCATAGCTCAATGCAATATTGCACATAAATTAGGGCAACTAACTTGTATTCATAACTCATAACTATGTTACGCTCGCAACAGACCTCGAATAAACTTCTGTTGTGCTCGCAGCAGAACTTGCGCATGCGAAAGAACCCCAAAAACACTTTTGTCATGCTCGCGATAGAACACGGTCTAGCAACCTTTCCCTACGGAGTACTCTGTCGTGCTTGTAACTCTTGTCACGCTCGTAATAGAGCCTAAACTTCATGTTCAGACTCCTAACTTCACATATCTCTATCAAGCATTTTCCTATATTCACATGCATGACTACCAAATCATCTACCAATCACTAATTCCAAACCGAAATGGCCTTCTAAATAAATAATCACATACGAATAACTTCCTCATACATAATTTATAACATACCCAATATCAACATGTAACAATCAAAACTTAATACAACTTCAAGTTGTCAAAGAACATCATCAACTCAACAATATTGACCCATGTACAATCTATCAACTAGAAGAGTTATTGAACCCTTCAAGACCCACAATTTTCCCAATTTAATCAAACATGCATCTAGTAATCAGTTAAATAAAATAATCCCAAAACCTCAAAATGAAGCTTGATCAACTCCTCTACTAGCTTAAATCTTGTCTTTGCCTTTGTCTCTTCTCTTATTCACGGCTTCTTGCACAAACCCAACAAAACACACTTAACTCATAGCTCAACCAACTCAAAATCACAACAAGAACAAGGTAGAAGAAGGAGATCCTTTAACTTCTAAACCCACACTTACCTTTCCAATTTATCACTTAACTCTTCAAACTAGTCCAAAGCTCTTGAAATCAAACAAGAAAGAAGAAGAAGTAAGAAATAAAAAGCAAAATGAAGAATAAAGAGGGAGAGAGAGAGGCAGAAATGGAGAAGTGACTAGACCAACATGTAGAAAATGAGACAACTTACCTCCACTCAACCTTATATTTGCATGCAGAATCTTAGGTGGCACTACCTCCTCATGCCACACATCAAGTCTTTAACAAAGTTCAACTTAGTCCTTTGGCAAACTCCTATTAAATCCCTCATATAAATTCTTTCCTTCAATTACTTTAATTTCTTTTCAATTACCTCCTCATTTATCCCATAAACTCATACTTATATAATTCCTCTTGTACCCTCACAATGCAAATTACACTACAATTCCTTCTAGGGTACACTTTGGGTCAGTACAATTCTCCCCTCCTTAAGAAATTTCGTCCTTGAAATTTTCCTCGTTACTAATCATAAAACCATACTATTCCTTACCAACAACTTCATATAATACAACTTAGACAAACATAAAACTTACCAGATGAGCCTGCTGGGTCATCCTTCTCTTATCTGATCATGGAAAATACTCGAGCGGGACCACCGGAAGCAATTGGCTTCTCCACAGTCTCTGATGGTGCTTGAGCAACTCTACCTTTTCCTCTGCCACTTCCAACAGATCCCGACACATCCACATTGCCTCTACTCACTTACGAGACCAAGCTCTCTTTCAACTTAGGACATATAACAAGCATATAATCCATACTGCCACACTTGAAACAAGCTCCCGTGAGCTTCCTGCATGTACCCCAATGACATGTCTGATAATGCTCGCACTTTGGTATAGTACTACCTCTAGTAGAGGGTGGCACAACACTTCCTATCGATATAGGCGCTTGAACCGACCCTCGAGTAACTTGTCCACTTGCAGCTTCCCGAGCCTTCTTACCACTAACCATACCACTCTCTAATACTTTCCTTTTCTGCTCTTTCCTTTGCTTCACTAACTCTGATTCTTCCAACTTCATGGCCGCCGAGACTAATTGGTAATATTTCACTATCTACATAGCAGCCATTGCCGATAAAGGTCCTCTTATACTCTCTTTCAGCCCATCCTTAAACTGTCAGCATTTAAAGTCTTCCGTTAACAACACATCTAGTACATATTTGCTTAGTCGACTGAATTCCTTCTCATACTGTCCCACTGTCATGTTCGTCTGCTTTAAACTTACAAACTTTTTCCACTTAGCTTATATATAAGCTTTGGTAACATACTTCTTCTAAAATATAATAGCTATTAAAGGAAAAGAGATTAGAAACTGAAATAAAATATAAAAGGAAAGGAGAAAGAAGAATTAAATATAGAAAATTTTATTAATGTTGAAGTTTTTTTAAATTAATTTAATGTGTAATTTGTTAATCAAAATAAAGTAAGATAATTTATTGAAAAACGTCTAAATTTTAGTTGATATGGAAATTGTGTCAAATGTGGTATGAAAATGTTATCACATGTGATGTTGATATGATATAATGACTGAGCTGAACTGAAATTATTACTGAATGAATGAGGGATAGAAAATAGTGAAAGGAAAACTGAGGTTTGAATAAGATATTAATTACTAAGTAGGACTATATTGAAAATAATAATAATAATAATAATAATAATAATAATAATAATAATATATTAATTAAGACAAAAAGTATAACGATCTACCGAAAATGTATAGTTACTGTTATAGCACTTAGTAGTTTGGTAGTCACACCTAGCTTTGGATATAATTGGCTAGCCATAGAGACACCTATACCGCGGTAGTGAGTCATCACGACTCACTTCTGTAGACCAATGACGATCTACTACTGTACTGAACTGTACTAATATTGTACGTGATACTGCAATTGATTCTGTTATTGATGATGTTTTATTTTCTATTACAATTATTGTCACTGTCACTGAACTATTACTGTAGTTGATTCGCGATGGTCCACGTCCCATGTATCCGGTTCAGAGTTGCTTACCCGATGAATACTAGGGGCAAAATAAGAAAATAAACTGAAGTAAGCGAATGATAAATAAAAAGAAATAAAATAAAAAGAGATTAAACTGTTAAGTATTAAAAATATATACTGGTTAAATGTTGGGTTTCATCGCAATAATTCAAATTAAATGCAGTGGAATATAAATCGAAACCCAAACAGGATCCATGTATTTTCAATTGATTCAAAAAGAGGGATTAAGAATACCGACCTTTTGGTGTGCTGAAAAACAAACTAACTCTTAGTTATATGGATTGTTGGCGCTGCTGCAACCACAAACGCCCTCTATCGGTATCCACACGCACGAACCGATGAACAAAAATCGTATGGTTACTAGCTCCCTTATATGCGACTGGATTCTGTGTTTTTCTTTCTTAAGAATATGGCGGCTAGGGTTTCTTGTCTCTCAAGAACGACAACCACTCTCTTTTTCTTCTTAGAAAAAGCGAAAATTAGGGTTTTTTTCTTCTTGACATATATCCACATATATATGTATAAATTTAAACCCTAAAGAGATAAATTAGGGATATTATCTCTTATTCAAAATAAGATATATATATATATATATATATATATATATATATATTTTATTTATTTATTTATTTATTTCTTATTCGAAATAATAAGAAATATTATATCAATATATATTATATATTATTATCTCATATTCAAAAATAAGATATATATATATGTATATATATACATATATGTATATATATATGTATATATATATATATATATATATATATATATATATATATATATATATATATATATATATATCTATATGTATATACATATACATATATATATATATGTATACATATACATATATATATGTATATATATCTATATGTATATACATATACATATACATATATATATATGTATACATATACATATATATATGTATACATATACATACATATATATATATATATATATACACATATACACATATACATATATATATATATATATACACATATACATATATATATATATATATACACATATACATATATATATATATATATATGTGTGTGTGTGTGTGTGTGTGTGTGTGTGTGTATGTGTATGATTTCGAAATTAAATATAAATATCCATATTATAATTTTGAAATACCCTAATTAAAATCCATTCTGTTCATTTTGGTCTTAGTGTGTGACCCAATAGGTTTATATTAAGTTGGCAGTGGGCCCAATACCATAATAGGCCCAAAAGTCATAATTGGTCTCTAGCAAGATATTATGACTATCCAAATAATATAAATATCGTTAGGCCGATTTTAACCTGACAATAGAACACGCTATTATCCTTTTGTCGCACGATATCTTATTTGAACATAAGTCATGGTTCATGTCAAACTTATATTGTTCAAACATATATATTCCCGATCACTAAGAAGACTGATAAATTCAAATGACATTGATCACACTATCAATTCATTCGAGCACGACCATGCATTTTTACAGTCCTACTTATCGAGGGGCCCAATAGATATCTCTCTCATAAGAGAGGGACAAATTCCATCTTGATTATTCACTTTTCTCTGCATAATTCTCATTATGTCTGATCATAAACTTTATAATTTTTCGATTAAAGATAATATTTGATTATGTTAAAACATAATATTTCTTATGTAGGAAATCGTGATAACCTCAGGTCAAAGGATTCAATAACATATCTATTATAAGCTCACTTCTGACACTATCCCATGTAGTGATCTCACAGTGGGTTTATCCAGTACTTTGTTGTCTAACAAGTACCTATAGATTTAATTTATATCATCATATATAATCATCCCATGATTATCAATGCAAATCTATACTAGTCTTAATTTATCTTTGTACCCTTTAGTGATAAATGACTAGGGACGACATGAATAACATTGTTATTCATAAACATTACAATAATGTAACATGCCAATAATATTAATGTGAAGAAAACCATCATATAAATGAAAATGTAATGATTACATCAAGATCCAAATATTTGGCCTAGGGCATAACCACTAACATTAAATAGTAGTTTGAAAATATTTAAATTAATAAATAGGACTAAAACGAAATTTGAATAGAAGAATGAATAATAAATATAAACATTAAGATAAATACAGATATAATGATTTAAATTAAAGAAAAATAATAATGTTATTAATAGCACTGATGTGAATAGAGTTAAGGTAGAAAACAAGTTATCCAATTCGCACAAAAATGATTAAATGGAATTAAAAGAAAATATTGTATGAAGAAAGTAACTAAATGATAAAGTGAATGACAAGTGATAAAAGCTTAGCTTTATTTAAAATCAAGTATAAATGATGAAACCAAAAAAAACATCAAAAAACTAATGGTAATTCTTCATATCATCGAGTAAAATTAGAAATGAAAATGTATAAAGTAAAAAGGTTAACCACAAATACTGATAATAAAAACCGAACTGAAGTTAAATAACCGTAAATATTGATAATAGGGATCAAACTGAAATTTAACAAAAGTCCAAGGACTAAAACGTAACTTGGTATAAATTATAAATATAATGATTGAGATAAACTTAATATAGAATTATAAATAAATGTTAATGAAATTAATAACTGTACCGAAAATAAAAGCTCAAGGAAAAGGAAATAATACACAATAAAAGATTTAAGTTAACTGTAAGAACAAAGCTAAATAAAAATGAAAGATACTGTGAGTAATAATAACTGAAATAAGAATACCGATAATAGTGGACACTGCCACTGTTAATATCCTTATAAATATATAATGTGTAACTGAAAAAGGATAATAAAATTAATGACTGAACCTGACGGTAATTACTATAAATGAAGCATTATAAGTCAATACGTAACGACAGACCGAGATACAAAGTAAAATAAAAATTAATTTTAAAGCAAAAGTTAAGTGAAGATAGAGACAAGAAATAAGTATCAACTGCACCAGTGAATATAATAACAGTTAATTGTAAATAAAAGACCTGATAATACCGAATATCTAAAGTGAAAGATAAGCTAAAATATTGAATGAATAAATATTCACATAATAGAAATAATGTATGTGCTTGTGTGTGAATGATTGTGTTAATGGAAAATTTGGGATATATATCCACCACTGGGCATTCTAATCCTTGACCTTATTTTTACTATTTATAACTCATTTGACCTTGATTTCATCTCAATTAGGGTCTTTATCCGATCCGGTTCAATTAAATCGGTCCGGTTCACTAATTTTTCAATGTCACCGAAAACTTTATTTTTTACTACCAAAAATTCATAAATATTATTTAGAGTCTATCTATATTTTCAAAATAATTTTTAGAGGTCATTTACTATTTTTCAAAATTCGGTCAAAACCCTTAGTTACTATTGAACCGAACTAGAGGCTTTTCTTCAGTTTGACTTTCAAGGACCTATTTGAGCTCATTTTCACTCCAAATTATACCACCAGACTCCTTATAACTTGTATTTTTCAATGGTCTAATAAAATATATTTCACTACTGGCTTCCCCAGAGGTCACCCATCAGGGGCTTTCCTGGCCTGAGCACGTTTAACCTTTCTCCTCTATTGTCTTTCAAGGCACAGTCATTGATATTTCATATGAAATTCACACTATAAACTCTACAGATTTCACTGATCACTACTATTCGGGCCATTACAATTCTCCCCCATTAATAAAAATTTCGTTGAAATTTTCCTTATATACCACAATCACAGATCGCCACCACTATGCTGTGAGAACATTCAGTTTAGGAAATCCATTTACTTTCCATCAGCCATCATACTTTGCATTCTCTTACAATTTTATGAACCTATACTATCCTTATGTCTCATCGGATACCTTTATTCACTTCTATCATCAATACCTATTCATGGCATGTATACGTATCACTTTGTCCTCATTACACTATCTCTGATCTTAGGACCACCTAAAATGTTGCTTTAATACCAATAAAATTTGTAACACCCTATACCCGTAAGTGGTACGGATACCGGATGTCACAGCGCTGCACTAACATACACTACAATGCACTTAACAGATTGATATAATTGTTTTTTTAGCAATAACAATCATACATATATGCACAATAACATAACAGTTGCACTAAGACACAATTCATATACTTATACCATGCATCCTTGCTTCCATCTACTGGGGTCGTATACATGCCATGCCAGTCCTTTTATCCTTGCTGTCAAATACCTCTTTCGGTCATCACTATATCTTTAGCCACATCAAAATCTACCACAACCTGTGCACAGTAATGCGCTGAGCATTAAAAATGTCCAGTGGTGGATACATATCCTAAATTTTCCATAACTATAACTATATACATGCACAAACAAGCTTATTTCCGTAATCACATCCTTTGAACATTAATTATTTACTTTTGTCATTTATTATTCTTATATCCTTTGTTGTCTTTTCTGTCACTATGCTTTAACATTTTCAATTCTATTATCAGTGTCACTATTAATTATACTAATACTCTTAACATTTATAACACTACGATCAGACTGTCAATTAACAATCAATTATATTAACAATCCTTGATATTACTTTATCTGTATTTATAATCTTTAATCTCTTTCTTTTTGCTCATAACTTATTTACAATCTATATTTGGGTACATTATTAGTCTCTTAATCATTCATTAGAACAGTCGTTAATGTTACTCTTTGCAATACCAATTTGACATTTTAATTTTCTTTATGCCCTTATATGACGTGCGCCGGACCTAGCAAGGGCCCTCGCTGAACCCACTTTTAGGATTCGAGGGATTGGTTCGCGTCTTTTGATCTTAGGTGCCATGAGACATCTTGGATGCCTCCTTCCCAATAGAATATTGAAAAGGATCATCTAGCCTCATGGTACCTTTAGGCACCTTTGAGATATTTTGGAGTCGCCACCCAATTTACGAGAAATTGGGAAAGGTCATCTAACCTCTATGGTCTAAACCAGAGATGGTGTCTGGAACTTCACTCTTATTTGTGCTTTGGTTAATTATAAATGAGTCTTTAACTTCCTAAAATTCTTTCTCTTATCTCACACGATCAATGCATTTAATTAAAAGCGCATTTCAGGCACTTAGAGGCAATAAAGGAAAGCGATAAAGAAAGCGGTAAATAAATAAAAGAAAGCAGTAAACACATTAAGCACTCAATTACAAGAGATATAGGGGCAGAATACAACCCCAATAAAAGGAGACTTGAAAATATAAATTGGGACGGAATACAATCCCAAATAAAAATTAAATGATGTTGCCCCAAAAATTAATTACAAGGGCCCAAAAGGAAATGCATGAAAATAACTTTAAAACAAATAAACAAAATCACACATGGGGATAACATACATAAATCGGGACATTCGTTTTAGGTTGGAACATTGGTTCCTTCGTGGTTGTTTGAAGGTTTACGAACGTTGGTTCTTTCGTGTTTATTTAAAGAGGGTTCGAAGAGTCGTTTTGGTTGTTGGATGAAAACAGGGATGAGTGATCCCATTTTGGAGAAAACTAACTCTTCGTTTTATTGTGATATTTTTTATTATTTGGCTAAAACAAGGGACATTGGTCCCAATTTTATTATTGAAAATTCCAATTTAATTGTAGAAATATTTTTGTGACTTTTTATCTCACGCGTGCATAAATAAAATATTTATTTGCAAACAAACACAACATGAGAAGGGGTATAGAAGGATCTCACCCAATCGACATGATCCTCTATGCGTCGTGACCCATTCGAAGAGTCACGGGGATGCCCACACAATGCGACTCAAAATAAATCTCAGACAGGAAAAATAATATTAAGAATATTAGTAATAATTCTAAAAGCATTAATCAAGTGAAGATAAAAAGAATATTGGGCACAAGAATAAATAATGATAATAACAATAATAATAATGATGCAACATAATAATAATAATAATAATAATAATAATAATAATAATAATAATAATAATGGACAATGATAATAAACAATAATTAGTATAACATAAATAAACATGATAATAATAATAAATAAAATGATAATGATAATAATAATAATAATAATAATAATAATAATAATAATAATAGCATTAATATAAGATAATAATAAATAAATACAATAATAATAATAAAGATGAAGGCAACAGGAGCATATCAATAGTAGTAATAATAATAATAATAATGAGAAGAAAAAAGAAGACTTACGACACGACAAATAAAGAAATGAAAACCACAAGTTAAGTTAAAAGCTATAAGAAGACCAAGTCAAAGACTAAACCTAGACTACTAGTAGTGGCCATCAACATTAGAAATATTAGAAAATAAGCATAGTGACCATAACGGGAACAACAATAAAATAAAAAGTTAAAATCACAAAAAGTTAAACTAAAATCCACAAGAAAATCAAGTAAATAGCTAAATAAAAATGTTAACAGTGGTAAAATATTAAAAATGCTGGAAATAAATTGTAAATATGGTAATAATAACAGAAAATTACAGTCTTATTAATAATAAATAATAAATAAGAATAAACGAGATCGGTTCCAAAGTGTTTACCCTCAGAAATCGTAGATCGGAGAAACGACATCTCAATCGGTCCTCCTTGTCGAATACTTTGTAATGATTGTCGAATATTTTGTAATGATAAATATTTGAAGAAAATATGAAAATTTGTGTTTTTGGAAACAGATTAACTCAAAAGAAAATAAAATTCTTTGGTGAAGATATTTTTGGTGAAAGTTTGAGCAAAGGAAATTAATTTTCCAAGCTCAAAATCATCCGGGAATTAAATGTTTTTGAAGGGAAAAGAAAAAAAAAAAGAAGAAAATTAAAGCTTTTGAAATCCTTTAAATTTTTTTCCTTCAAAACCCACAGCTGCTCTTGTTTTTCTTGAGAGAAAACCCAGTTTCTTTTCTGAATGAAAAAAATGCAGCTCCTCCCTCAAATGAATCCCCAAAACCCTTTTATTTTCCTGTGTTCTCAAAATAGAAAAAAACAAAATTAACTTTCTAATTTTTATTTTTTCAAAATAACTAAAAATGTGAAAAAATGCAGTCTGAGATTTTGCAGGCAGGCCAAAAAAAATTAAGCGCGCGGCACCGCGTGTGGACGCGGCCAAATATGTGATTTCCACATATTGCTGCGTGTGGAGACTCTCCACATGCGGCCAATTATGTGGAAAATCACATAATTGGCCATGTGTGGAGGTCTCCACACACGGCAAAACACAATTATTTTAATTAATTTTTTTTTTCAAAACACACTTTTTTCAAATTCTTTCTTCTTTTCAACTTTCCCATTTACTTTTTAAGTTGATTTCGTAAATCAACGTTTTTAACCTCTTTTTTTAAAAAAAAAAATCTTCTTTCTCTCTCTTTTTTTTAACCCAAATCTTTAATATATTACTTTAATTCCCTTGTTAAATGTAATTAAATATATATATATTTTTAATCAAAAATTTTGATACATAAAAAAAATTAATACTTTCTAATTAATTATTTTTTTAATTTAATATATAAAAAAATTATTTATTTATGTATATTTATCTGTCTATTTTCATAAAAATAAATAATGAGGGTCTCGACAAGGAAAACATCATTTTGGACACATTTGCTTGTGAGCCAGTATCATTTTCATCATCGGGTAATTCTAATTTTGGACCGCTTCGGGACCCGATATCTACAGTTGCCCCCCATTTTGGGAAACTTAGAACCTAGGTGCCTAAGTGAGCCAAAATTAAGAAAAGAAAGGAATGAAGCGCGTACCTGAGGCGGTCGTCTTTCGAGGTTGTTACGGGTAGTTACCGTCTATTCGTCGACGTGTTAACCCTTGTTGGTTTGGCATCTAACCTACGCGGTGTCTAGCCTTGTTAATGTGGTCTGTAATTGAGCTTAATGCGGTGTCTAATCTCTTTCGTTGTGGCATCTAACCTGTGCGGTGCATAGCCCCAGCCATGTCGGTATCTAACCTATTGATGTAGATATCCTCATTGACTGAAAAGGATTTGGAATATTTTGGAAAAAAAAGCTCAATGCTACGAAGGATAATGCTCCGAAGAGATTGAGAATGCCTTGAAAAAAGGATTTTAAAATGATAATGCTCCGAAGAGACTGAGAATGTCTTGAAGTAGGACATAAAGATAGTGCTCCGAAGAGACTGGGAATCCCTTGAAAAAAGACTTAAAGATAATGCTCCGAAGAGACTGAGAATGCCTTGAAAAAGGACTTAGAGATAATGCTCCGAAGAGACTGAGAATGTCTTGAAAAATGACTTAAAGATAATGCTTCGAAGAGACTGGGAATGCCTTGAAAAAGGACTTAAAGATAATGCTCCGAAAAGACTGGGAATGCCTTGAAAAAGAACTTAAAGATAATGCTCTAAAGAGACTGAGAATGCCTTGAAAAAGGACTTAAAGATAATGCTCTGAAGAGACTGAGAATGTCTTGAAAAATGAGCCTTGAAAAAAGACTTAAAGATAATGCTCCGAAGAGACTGGGAATGCCTTGAAAAAGGACTTAAAGATAATGCTCCGAAAAGACTGAGAATGCCTTGAAAAAGGACTTAAAGATAATGCTCTGAAGAGATTGAGAATGTCTTGAAAAATGACTTAAAGATAATGCTCCGAAGAGATTAAGAATGCCTTGAAAAAGGACTTAAAGATAATGCTCCGAACAGACTGAGAATGCCTTGAAAACGGACTTAAAGATAATGTTCCGAAGAGACTGAGAATGCCTTGAAAAAGGACTTAAAGATAATGCTCCGAAGAGACTGAGAATGCCTTGAAAAAGGACTTAAAGATAATGCTCCGAAGAGACTGAGAATGCCTTGAAAAAAGGACTTAAAGATAATGCTCCGAAGAGACTAGGAATGCCTTGAGAAATGACTTAAAGATAATGTTCCGAAGAGACTGGGAATGCCTTGAGAAAGGACTTAAAGATAATGCCCCGAAGAGACCGAGAATGCCTTAAGAAATGACTTAGAGATAATGTGTGTTAAATGTATGTGCAAAGCTATGCACACAAGCCATGCTAGGGATTGATGTGCGAAAATTATGTGTACACAACTATACGTGTTAAAGATTAAATGCATATGATAAGTGCTTGTGAGATGCACGCTAGACATGCGCAAAGAATTATATGTTGCAAGTACGCAGAGATTATGTGCACGAAATGTGCGCAAAGAATTGCTTATGCAAGATATATATAATGTTCATGCATGTGTGAATGCATGTTGGGCATCGTCAAATTCCATGCCCGTGGGATGCATATGTTGCAATAATGCAGGATAAGGATTAATCTGAGTGGATTTGGGAGGCGAGAGCCGGTTTGGTCGTAATTTGCAGCAGGATCGGTGCCCCTTGGAATTGCTTTTGAATTTCATGCCTTCGGGGATTATGAGGTTCTCCTTTGATACCTGTAGTCATTTTTTGAAGGTAGTGCATCCCTCGTGGATTTTCACACTAGCTTTTCTTAGTGGGAAATGCATCCTTTTCGGATATTCACATAACCCTGTGCCTTATTTTTTGCCTGGAATGGACTCAACCTAATCCAGCAGCTTTTATTTATTTCAGTTTTTTGTAGGACAGACTGCCTATTCCAAGGTTTTCACCCTTTCCTTTGGCCTAACTTTTGCTTAGAGTGCCAGTCACGGTTTTAATCTCTAACGGCCCCTTTTTTTTGTGAGAGAAGTTGAAGTTGTCGCAAAAGATCTTCCAGGTATGATCGGCATGTGCTTATGTCTCGGATTATGGTTGTATGAGCTTGGTTCTTATCATGAAGATGCTATAGAATTGGCTTCATAGTTGATAGCAGGGTGAATCGGCTTAAGCACTTGAGTGGACAAAGCATCGGAGGATAGATAGTACCAATGTGCTGATTCTATGCCGGAACCAGACAACTTTGAGTATGCAAGATGAACTGCTCTGGTCACATTAATATATCATTGCATAAATGTATATATTTCAGCTTAATTTCATAACACATGATCACTGTTTGACATTAGCTCAAAAAATATGAGACCTCATCCAATCTCGGAATAGATCTTGAGAGCATCAAACTCCTGTTATCAATCAGCCCTCGCGCGTTTTCATGATTGAATATTTTCTCTCTTTTTTTTATTATTTATTTAGCCTCTACCATGGACCCTCCTTCAGTTCATCGGTGTTGATTGAATTTGCTTCCATCTTTGTTGGCCGGAAAAGTTGCTCCTTCGAAGAGTGGTTCTTTTTTGTATCAAAGTCTTGTTCTTGGCCCTTGTGCATACTGGTTGAGGTGATGGGTTCCTTATTTGGGGCTTGGATGTGAAATCTCACACTTTGCTTTTATTGGCTTTGGTGGTTCAAATTCTGAAAGGGTTTTCAATAGCTGAGATTGGGGATAGGTTAGGCTTGGCGATTGGGGGCAGGTAAGGCTTGGATGATCTGGGGCAAAAATTGTGGCTTTTTTTTCTTTTTTCTCTTTTTTTTTCTCTCTTTTTTTTCTCTTTCTTTTTTCTTTTTTCTTTTTTCTTTTTTCTTTTTTCTTTTTTCTTTTTTCTTTCTCTCTTCCTTTCTTTTTTCTCTCTTTTTTTATTTTTTTTAATTTTTTAATTTTTTTTCTCTCTTTTTTTCTCCCTTTTCTTTTCTTTTTGTCTCTCTTTTTTTTTTCTTTTTTTTTTGTTTTTTTTAATTTTTTTTTTGTTTTTTTTTGTTAAATGGTAAAAAGTTATCCTTTTGGGTTTGGCTATAAGGGTTCCGGATGGTTAGAGGTCAATCTTAATTGGTTTTGGGGTACACATTTCAAATGGTTGGGAGGAAAGGGGTCACACTGTTCGGTTCTGATGAGTTGTATGTTTCTCGTGAAGGTCCTGGGTTTTATTCATCCAACTTCTGATGTAGATTTCAGAGTTTGATTTTTTATTTGGCTGCACCATATGCATCCCAGATGTTACGGATGCAAGGGAAGGGCTTTCAAAATTCTGTTTGTCGTCATATTGGCACGTGGAAGCAGCCTGGTGTTATGAATGTCCATGTCAATTTTCAGTATGTCATCCCAAGTCCAGGAAAAGGCTCTTTTTTTCCTTTTTTTGTCTCTCAAAATTATCCTCTCCTCAAGAGTTATATCAGATGCTACCAAGATTTTGTTTGGATTCCCCAAAGTTTCGAGATTAGATGGAGCTGTATTAATTGAGTTAATATCAAAAATGAATGAGTGCATCATGACCATAGGGAATGAAATCATTAGAAATACCATACAAATGAGCAGAAATTGTTCATTAAAATAACCAACTGTCCTGAGGAGTTTGTGAAATAAAAAAGAAATAAAGCATTAAAATAGTCTTCATGCGGTTCTCGCGAGATGCGCCACTCGGGTGGGCTAGACTCGATCACATATCCGGAGGAGGGACTGCATTATAACCTGCCTTTTTCTTCTTCTCTCTCTCCTCGGGATCTGAGATTTGCTTGGTGTCAATAAGATCTTGGATCTTATTCCTCAAAGTTCGGCAGTAATTCGTCAGGTGCCCAGTGTGCTGATGGTAGGCACAGTACTGGTCATCCCTATGCCCCGGCTGTCCCTGACTTAAGGCTGGTCTAGGCAGCAATGGTTGCAACTTGCCCTCCTTCATTAGTCTCTTGAAAACCCGTGACAAAGGTTTGCCTAGATCAGAATAGTGCCTTTGAGTTATTCAGCCTTTAGTACTTTCCCTGTCCTTCTTGTACCGCTGCTACCAACTCCTAGACTTGTGGGGCTAGTAATAGTCTTATTGAGGGTTGCCCAGGTAGTTGCCATGAGCTAAGCTTGAAGAACTAGCGCCACGGCATCCATCCTTTCCTTAATTGTGGCCACCAACCTCTTTTCAAGCTCCTCGAACTTTCTATCCATCTCTTGGGTTACTAAGGCACGAGCCTCTTCGATCTGTTGTGAGGGATCAACCATTTTCAATGCCTGTGGATGTTTTGCCATTAAAGATGATTCACTAGTTGTTGAGATTGACTTAGAATCCCAAACAGGCACTAATTCTAGCAATCCAAAGCCAGTCTGTCCTCACTAGTCGATCGTCAGAACCTCTAGTCCACTTGGATGAATCTATGGTGGCTGAAAGATCCAGATTGTTAGAATGATGCATGGATGACATGTACAATGCATGATCGTGCCATGTAAATGGTCTTTGATGAGTGCGAGATCAATAGGTTACCACAATGCGATGGGATGCATGGAAGAAACTACATATAGGATGATATGTACATGTGAAAAATAATATGCAGACGAAAAGATATATACGCACACAGGATAATATGCACATGTGAAAAAATAGCATGCAGACAGAAAGGTATATACACACACAGCATGAGATTATACGTAGGATGATATGTACATGTGAAAAATAGCATGCAGACAGAAAGATACATACACACATAGCATGAGAGAAAATATATTATTATTTATATACACACATATTTATTTTATTGACATGCATAAATGACATGCGATGCATGAGCATGTTTTGCAGTATCCACAAATACATGCAAGCAGATAGATCCTTCCAACCTTATCACTCCCACACATGAGGTCGTGCGGTCTCTTTCCTAGGTGGGCTTCATCCGAGGGTTAACAGGGAACCCATAGGACATGTGTGGTGCACGGTGAAAAATTGGCAGCATAACACTCTTATGTAATGTACATACGTATGAGTTTTGGCCATTACATATTTGGACAATTCAATCAAGTTAAGCTGGGCTTATTGGGGCATGAAAGCCTTTGATAAAGAACCACTTAATTTGCTTGATTTTGTTTAATACATGACGGCCTATATCACAAGCATCGTATTAAGGAGCATACCACCTAGTGAAAGTTCCTATTTGTCATTACATGAGCTTCGGTCAATGGTGATTTTTTAGGTCTACCCAAACATGGTCCCTGCTAATGGGTCTAGCTCATCATGAGCATAGCAACCGATTGGGTCTCCATTTGATATACATTTAATAGTACGAGGCTTGGGCTGGTGATTATCCTCAACAATTCCCTACAATGAGTGAAAGTAGGGTCGTGCTTCAGGAATGCACCGGGGTAAGATAGGGGACCAACTAACATAGTTCTAAGGCCCTAAAATGAGGTAATGCGATTTCAAAAAGAGATAGAATTTTAAGTTTTAAAAGCTCAATTATACATTTTAACCAAAACACTTTCAGAGCGGAGTCACAAACAGTCCTTAGCGGAGTCACCACTGTGACGCGCGCCGGACCCAGTAAGGGCCCTTGCTGAACCCGCTTTTAGGATTCGGCGGATTGGTTCGCGTCTTTTGATCTTATGTACCATGAGACATCTTGGATGCCTCCTTTCCAATAGAACATTGGAAAGGATCATCTAACCTCATGGTACCTTTATGCACCTTTGAGGTAATTTGGAGTCGCCACCCAATTTACGAGAAATTGGGAAAGGTCAACTAACCTCTACAGTCTAAACCAGAGATGGTGTTCGGAACTTCACTCTTATTTATGCTTTGGTTAATTATAAATGAGTCTTTAACTTCCTAAAATTCTTCTCTTATCTCACACGATCAATGCATTTAATTAAAAGCGCATTTCAAGCACTCAGAGGTAATAAAGGAAAGCGATAAAAAAAGCGGTAAATAAATAAAAGAAAGCAGTAAACAAGTCAAGCACTCAAGTATAAGAGAAATAGGGGCGGAATACAACCCCAATAAAAGGAGACTTGAAAATATAAATTGGGACGGAATACAATCCCAAATAAAAATTAAATGATGTTGCCCCAAAAATTAATTATAAGGGCCCAAAAGGAAATGCATGTAAATAACTTTAAAACAAACAAACAAAATCACACATGGGGATAACATACATAAATCTGGACATTCGTTTTAGGTTGGAACATTGGTTCCTTCGCGGTTGTTTGAAGGTTTAGGAACATTGGTTCCTTCGTGTTTATTTAAAGATCGAAGAGTCGTTTTGGTTGTTGGATGAAAATAGGGATGAGTGATCCCATTTTGGAGAAAACTAACTCTTCGTTTTATTGTGATATTTTTTATTGTTTGGCTAAAACAAGGGACATTGGTCCCAATTTTATTAGTGAAAATTCTAATTTAATTGTAGAAATATTTTTGTGACTTTTTATCTCACGCGTGCATAAATAAAACATTTATTTGCAAACAAACGCAACTTGAGAAGGGGTATAGAAGGATCTCACCCAATTGACATGATCCTCTATGCATTGTGACCCATCCGGAGAGTCACGAGGATTCCCACACAATGCGACTCAAAATAAATCTCAGACAGGAAAAATAATATTAAGAACATTTGTAATAATTCTAAAAGCATTAATCAAGTGAAGATAAAATGAATATTGGGCACAATAATAAATAATGATAATAACAATAATAATAATGATGCAACATAACAAAATAATAATAATAATAATAATAATAATAATAATAATAATAATAATAATAATAATAATAATGGACAATGATAATAAACAATAATGAGTATAACATAAATAAACATGATAATAATAATAAATAAAATGATAATGATAATAATAATCATATCACAAAATAATAATAATAATAATAATAATAATAATAATAATAATAGCATTAATATAATATAATAATAATAAAATACAATAATAATGATAAAGATGAAGGCAACAGGAGCATATCAATAATAATAATAATAATAATAATAATAATAATAATAATAATGAGAAGAAAAAAGAAGACTTACGACACGACAAATAAAGAAATTAAAACCACAAGTTAAGTTAAAAGCTATAAGAAGACCAAGTCAAAGACTAAACCTAGACTACTAGTAGTGGCCATCAACATTAGAAATATTAGAAAATAAGCATAGTGACCATAACAGGAACAACAATAAAATAAAAAGTTAAAATCACAAAAAGTTAAACTAAAATCCACAAGAAAATCAAGTAAATAGCTAAATAAAAATGTTAACAGTGGCAAAATATTAAAAATGCTGGAAATAAATTGTAAATATGGTAATAATAACAGAAAATTACAGTCTTATTAACAATAAATAATAAATAAGAATAAACGAGATCGGTTCCAAAGTGTTTACCCTCAAAAATCGTAGATCGGAGAAACGGCGTCTCAATCGGTCCTCTTTGTCAAATATTTTGTAATGATTGTCGAATATTTTGTAATGATAAATATTTGAAAAAAATATGAAAATTTGTGTTTTTGGAAAGAGATTAACTCAAAAGAAAATAAAATGCTTTGGTGAAGATATTTTTGGTGAAGGTTTGAGCAAAGGAAATTAATTTTTCAAGTTCAAAATCATCCGGAAAGTAAATGTTTTTGAAGGGAAAAGAAAAAAAAAAAAAGAAGAAAATTAAAGCTTTTGAAATCCTTTAAATTTTTTCCTTCAAAACCCACGGCTGCTCTTGTTTTTCTTGAGAGAAAACCCAGTTTCTTTTCTGAATGAAAAAAATGCAGCTCCTCCCTCAAATGAATCCCCAAAAAACCCTTTTATTTTCCTGTGTTCTCAAAATAGAAAAAAATAAAATTAACTTTCTAATTTTTATTTTTTCAAAATAACTAAAAATGTGAAAAAATGCAGTCTGAGATTTTGCAGGCAGGCCAAAAAAAATTAAGCGCGCGGCACCGCGTGTGGACGCGACCAAATATGTGATTTCCACATATTGCTGCGTGTGGAGGCTCTCCACACGCGGCCAATTATGTGGAAAATCACATAATTGGTCGTGTGTGGTGTAAAGGCCGGATTTTCCCCTAGTTGAATTTAACATAATTGTAGTGTAAAATGTATTATATGTGTAAAATTGGATTTAATTAAAATTGTGCCAAGGGCTTAATTGAGAGATAAAAATAAGTTTAGTGGTTAAATTGTAAAAAGAGAAAGATTAACTAATGGTTATTTTAATTAAGCTTGTGCAGAATTATTAAGATGGCTAATGAAGTGATTAAGGAATAGAATAATGGCTAATTAGGTGTTAGTGGAGACAGAAATTCTAAGTGGGAATTTCTGGAAATTGATGGATTAAAATAAGAGAAGTGGGGGACAAAGGATAAATGGGAAATGCTGAAGTGAGGGTGGCATAAGGAGGAGTTGACACCTAGCAAATTGCATGTCTTTGTCTAAGGGAAAGGGCAGAAATTCGTAGGCCATTTGAGAGTGAAAATCTGCACATAATTTCCAGCTATCTAAGCTCTCTTTTCCCTTAGCATTTCAGCCTTGAGTGAGTGTTAGTAAGGAGGTTTGCATGCATGTGTTAAGGGGACAAGATTAAAGAGGTATGTGGTCACATAAACATGCATGTAAATTCTGTTCTTCTACCTACTCTTAGAGTGTTTTTGTAAGGATTATAATGCTGGTTAATGCATGTATTATTAGCTGAAGAAAGGAGGAAAGCAAAGGGTAAGGATAAAGTTGGTGAAGCAAGTGATCAACCAACTTAATAGGAGCTAAGGAGTCAAGGTTTGGGAACTAACCAAATGTGTGTTGCATGTGCATTTTGGTTGCCGAAATTGATGAATATGTGGATGCATGTTAATTTGTAATAAGGAAAGATAAATTTAAGGTAAGAATAAAATGAAATGTGGTATATTTACATGCTGAAATGATGACAAAATGTTTGTACATGTTGTTCAATAAATTGCATGTGAATTGATGATGATGGAGTGAATGTATGATGCATGTTTTTGTATGTGTAAATGAGACAACAAATTCAGGTGAGGAGATGGTAAGTTTGGGGTTCAAATCATCATTAAAAATGTGTATTTTGAAGTGTTTATATTCTGGGTTTGTTTGGGGAAAGATTCAACATAATTTTTGGAAATTCCAGGAGTCACACGGCGGTCAGGAAGTGTCTCACCGCCGTGTGAATCGTGAAAATCCCATCAGTGTTGCAGTCTGGACACTTTACACGGCGGTGAGGATGAGTCTAACCGCCGTGTGAAGTGTAAATAAAGTGACTAACCAGTTATGTCACTTTACACGGCGGTGAGGGTATTCCATACCGCCGTGTAAAGCGGCCAGATTTGTGATACACCCATATAAATGCCCAGTTTTCAATAATAAGTTGTGATCAGTTGGATATTGATGATTTGTTCCCCCCCCCCCTAAATGTTTCTCTTATCTCAAATACTTGTGTAACATGTTAAATGCACAATTATGAAATTATAAGCATGATTGGAATTAAGAGTGAATATGCATGTAAGAAAGGATATAGTTGTAACACTATAATTGTGGAATTGTAATGTGGTCCAATATGTGAGTTGAAATCAAATGCATGCCTTGAGGTATTAAATGTTGTAAATTGAAGAATGGACAGAAAGATACATGGCTATAATAAGGCATGTGAATAATGATCATATATGCAAGTGAGCATGGAATGTGTATGAATATGATGACGTATTTTTGCACTAATATATATAGGTGCCAAACAAATGTGATATCTGAAAATAATCGAAATTCTGAAATAATGTGTAATTGATATGAGTTAAATAACAAAGCCTGCGGGTCAAGTAATGGATAGATAGGCATGCCTATAGGGTCAAGTGCTGCAGCCATAGTGATTAAAGTGATTGATTCCACAGGAATCAGAAAGTGAATAAAAGTGATAAGTACCTTCGAGGTACAAGTGATAAAGTGATATGAACCCTTGTGGTACTAGTGATAAAGTGTTACCAGTGATAAAGTGATACAGTACCCTAGAGGTACTAAAGTGATACCCGTTATCCATGACATTGAAGTGCAGGTTAAATAAATAAATCAGAATTAAAAGAGGATGTGTGTAACATGTGTAGATGTGAATATTGATGTGTAATGGGAAGGTTTTATACGAAATTGATGATAATTATATTCTGATTTGAGTTTGTTAAAAACCAGAGTTTGTTTAATGGTAATATGGAAGCATGTTGAGTTAGGTGAAAACTTTATTGCTATGAATAAGATGCAAAGATGTGTTGTGTATTATATGTGATAAATTTATGCTGTGTGAAATATTTGCACAAGTTCCCCACTAAGCGTAAAACGCTTAGCACGGGTTTTCTTTAATCCGTGCAGGTTCAGGTTAGAAGTGTCGAAGGATATCCCCGCATCATCATCGAGGTCAACACTAGGAAAGCTTTGATGTAGGTTATGGGGTTTTGTTGTGAGATTTTAATTGTGTTAAACAGATGTTTTGAGAAGCTGTTCAGGCTTCATTTTTGTAAACGGATATTAACGAACATATGGCATGTAATAATTTAGGAATTATGCATTTTCTCAAGGTATGAATGATAACTAGTAATACGCTTGATGGTTTAAAAAGGTTGAGATAATAAATAATTTAATTAGCTTCCGCATGAATGTGTACATATTTATTGAAGTGTAAAGTATGTGCTAGTGGCGTCCCAGTATTCTTCTAAGGGGTATTTGGGCGTCACAGGTTGTGGTATCAGAGCGTTAGGTTTAGCCTTTTCTGGGAATATTGGGTAGATAGGACATATATATATAGTGTGTTGACCTGATGCGGATGTCCTTACTTGATTGTGTAGCAAAGATGGATCCTGGAAGGCATATTGATGATGAATCTGCTGATAGTGTGAACCCCCGTGAAGCTGAAATGACAGGGTCTGGGTCTAGACAGTCCAGGCCAGGAAATGATGGGTTTGAAGCACAGATGGGACCTATGGAAGCCATGATGAAGATGACTCATGACATGGCAAGAGTGATGGAGCGTATGGTGGTACCTAGAGCTCCTTTTGAATCTTTGAAGAAGCATGGAATTGAGGAATTCTATGGAACTAGACTGGATGAATCAGAGAAAGCGGAGTACTGGATAGAGAAAGTGGAAAGAATTCTTACCAAGATAAAATGTCCTAAAGATCAGTGGGTTGATTGTGTGGAGTCAATGCTTCAAGGCGCTGCCTATGACTGGTGGAAATTGGTTCTAAGGAATCCGACTCTGCCGGATCCAATAGACTGGGAATATTTTGAAAAAGAGTTCAGGAACAAGTTTGTCACTAAGGCATACAAGGAAGCAAATTGGAAGAAGTTTTTGAGCTTTAGGCAGAGGAACATGTCAGTGGCAGAGTATGAGGCAGAATTTTGTCGGTTGAGTAAGTATGCACCCGAGGACGTGTTAACAGAAGAATTTCGATGTCAGCAATTCGAAGAAGGGTTGAATGAGGAGATTAAAGCCTTGCTGATTTCCCTCACTACTGATCAGAATGTGAGTTATTACAGAATTGTGCAAGCGGCTATGAGAGCTGAAATTAATTTGGCAACTCAGAAGGAGTGGAGACAGAAGAGAGGGGCTAATAGAGGCGGTTTTAGTGGGAGCAAGAGGACAAGAGATTCTTCAATGGCACCACCTGCTGAATCTGGTTATGGTACAAGGGGAAAGAAGAAAGGATACCCTCCGACAGCTAGAGGAAAGAGTGAAGTGCCTGAGTGTCCCCACTGTGGAAAGAGGCATGGAGGTGAATGCTGGAAAGTTATTGGTGCTTGTTTCAAGTGTGGAAGCACGGATCATTTCCTTGCCAATTGCCCAAAAGCATATGAGACAGCGGGTTCTCAGCAAGCTCGCAGTAGAGGTGGCTCCAATATGACTTCAGTTAACCGTGGAAGAGGAAGAGGCCGTGGTAGAGGAGGACAGTTTAGAGGTCAAGAGGATTCAGCAACAGTGAACCGACCTTTGGAGACAAATAGGGCATATGCAATGAAAGCACGGGAGGATCAGAATGCACTCGAAGTGATAGCAGGTACTTTTCTGCTTTATGATGTTGAGATGTTTGTTCTTATTGATCCTGGATCAACTCATTCATATGTGTGCCCTAAAAAGATATCTGATAAGATGCCTAGAGCTGAATGTTTGTCATATGATATTTGTGTATCTAGTCCTTTGGGTAATAGTGTGCATGTGAATAGAGTGTATAAAAATTGTGAGTTGAGATTTCAGGATAGTATATTCCCAGTGGATTTGATAGAATTGCCCTTTGATGAGTTTGATTTGATTTTGGGAATGGACTGGTTGAGTAAATATGCTGCAGTGGTTGATTGTAAGAGGAAGGTTATGAAACTTCGCATTGGTGATGGGAGTAAAGTGATCTTTAGAGGTGAGGGTGCAAATTCTTTAGTGGATGTGGTATCGGCGATGCAAGCTTACCGATGTTTGAGAAAAGGATGTGAAGCTTATTTGGCTTTAGTTTTGGATTCAAAAAGAGATCATGTGGAGATTCGTGATATACCAGTTGTTAGGGAATTTCATGATGTATTCCCTGAAGAGTTGAGTGGAGTACCGCCACGGAGGGAAGTTGAGTTAGCTATTGAAGTGCTACCTGGATCAGCACCGGTATCAAAAGCACCTTATAGAATGGCACCAACTGAGTTGAAAGAGTTGAAAGTGCAGTTGCAAGAGTTACTTGATAGAGGTTTTATAAGACCTAGTGTTTCGCCATGGGGAGCACCGGTCTTATTCGTGAAGAAGAAAGACGGTACTATGAGGATGTGTATAGATTATCGACAGTTGAACAAAGTAACAGTAAAGAATCGATATCCTTTACCTCGGATAGAGGATTTATTCGATCAGTTAAGAGGAGCAGGAGTGTTCTCAAAAATAGATTTGCGATCTGGATATTATCAGTTGCAAGTGAAAAAGGATGATATCCCCAAGACTGCATTTAGAACTCGATATGGACATTATGAATTCTTAGTAATGCCATTCGGGTTGACCAATGCGCCTGCTGCATTTATGGACTTGATGAATCGGGTATTCAGACAGTATTTGGATCAGTTTGTAGTGGTATTCATTGATGACATTCTGGTTTATTCAAGGGATGAGAAGGAGCATGAACAGCACCTGAGGATTGTGCTTCAGATTTTGAGGGAGCACCAATTGTATGCTAAGTTGAGCAAATGTGAATTTTGGTTGAAGGAAGTGTCTTTCTTGGGGCATGTGATATCAGCTGAGGGTATTAAAGTGGACCCTGCTAAGATAGAAGCCATTGTGAATTGGAAACCGCCAAGGAATGTGCTAGAAATCCGTAGTTTTCTGGGGCTAGCTGGATATTATAGAAGATTTGTAAAGGAATTTTCAGCAATAGCATCCCCGTTGACAAGGTTGTTACGGAAGGGAGTGAGGTATGAGTGGTCAGAGAAATGTCAAGCAAGCTTTGATCAGTTAAAGAGAATGTTAATAGGGGCTCCAGTTCTTACACAGCCTATCTCTGGTAAAGAGTATGTGTTGTATAGTGATGCCTCAAGGGTTGGTTTGGGTTGTGTGCTTATGCAAGATGGGAAGGTAGTGGCATATGCATCTAGACAGTTGAAACCTCACGAGCAAAATTATCCAACCCATGATTTGGAATTGGCAGCAGTAGTGTTTGCTTTAAAAATTTGGCGACATTACTTGTATGGTGAGAAGTGCAGAATTTTTACTGATCATAAGAGCTTGAAGTATTTACTCACTCAGAAGGAATTGAATTTGAGACAGCGAAGATGGCTTGAATTGTTCAAAGACTATGATTGTATAGTGGATTATCATCCAGGAAAAGCCAATGTAGTAGCGGATGCGTTGAGTAGGAAGTCAGTTTCAGCTTTGCAGTTGAAAAGTGTTAGTTGGAGATTAGCTGCTGATGGAGCTTTGTTAGCTCAACTGAAAGCAAGACCAATCCTTATTGATGATTTGTTGGCTGCTCAAAGGGAGGACCAGAAACTCCAACAGATTTGGCAATCAATTGGTAGCAGTGAATGGGCTGATTATTCGGTTAATGATCAAGGGATGCTGTGTTACAAGAACCGAATATGTGTAGCGGATGATAAAGAACTGAAAAAGAAGTTATTGCAAGAGGCTCATAATACAGTTTTTACAATGCATCCTGGTGGAAATAAGATGTACCAAGATTTGAAACAGTTGTATTGGTGGCATGGCATGAAGAGGGATGTGACAGAGTATGTATCTAAATGTTTAGTATGTCAACAAGTGAAGGCGGAGCACCAAGTCCCACATGGATTGTTAAATCCACTTCCTATTCCACAATGGAAATGGGATGATATCACAATGGATTTTGTTACTGGGTTACCCTTAACTCAGAAACAACAAGATTCAGTTTGGGTGATTGTGGATAGATTCTCAAAGACAGCTCATTTTATACCGGTTCGGATGGATTATCCTATGGATCGGTTGGCAGGGTTGTATATAAGAGAAATTGTTCGGTTACATGGAGTGCCTTTATCAATTGTATCAGACAGGGATCCAAGGTTCACTTCCAAGTTTTGGAAAGCTGTGCAAGCTGCATTGGGAACAAAGTTGAGATTCAGTACTGCTTTTCACCCTCAAACAGATGGACAATCTGAGAGAGTTATTCAAGTGTTAGAAGATTTGATGCGAGCTTGTGTGTTAGATTTTCCAAAGAGTTGGGACAGGTATATTCCACTTATGGAATTTGCCTACAATAACAGCTACCAAGCAAGTATTGGTATGGCACCTTATGAAGCTTTGTATGGTAGAAAATGTCGCACACCGATTTGTTGGTCGGTATTGGGCGAGCATAAAATAGTTGGGCCTGATGTGGTGCGTGATACAGAGGAGAAAGCTAAGATTATTCAGCAAAGGTTGAAGGCAGCAAGTGATAGACAGAAATTTTATGCGGATTTGAAGAGGAGGAGCATCGAGTTTGATGTAGGCGACAAGGTGTTCTTGAAAGTATCACCTTGGAGAAAAGTACTCAGATTTGGGAAGAAAGGAAAATTGAGTCCAAGATTTATTGGACCATATGAAGTGCTAGAGAGGATTGGTTCCGTGGCTTATAGGTTGGCTTTACCTCCGGCTTTGTCAAAATTACATGATGTATTTCATGTATCTATGTTAAGAAGGTATCGCTCGGATGAGTCTCATGTGCTACCAGTTGAAGAGATAGAGGTGCAAGCGGATTTTTCATATGACGAGAAACCAATGAAGATTTTGGCAAGAGAAGTAAGACAACTTCGAAGTAAACAAATACCATTGGTGAAAGTGCTTTGGAAACACCATGGTGTGGAAGAAGCGACTTGGGAGCCAGAGTCGGCTATGCGAGAGCAACATCCGCAATTGTTTGACACAGGTATGAATTTCGAGGACGAAATTCTTTAAGGAGGGGAGAGTTGTAAAGGCCGGATTTTCCCCTAGTTGAATTTAACATAATTGTAGTGTAAAATGTATTATATGTGTAAAATTGGATTTAATTAAAATTGTGCCAAGGGCTTAATTGAGAGATAAAAATAAGTTTAGTGGTTAAATTGTAAAAAGAGAAAGATTAACTAATGGTTATTTTAATTAAGCTTGTGCAGAATTATTAAGATGGCTAATGAAGTGATTAAGGAATAGAATAATGGCTAATTAGGTGTTAGTGGAGACAGAAATTCTAAGTGGGAATTTCTGGAAATTGATGGATTAAAATAAGAGAAGTGGGGGACAAAGGATAAATGGGAAATGCTGAAGTGAGGGTGGCATAAGGAGGAGTTGACACCTAGCAAATTGCATGTCTTTGTCTAAGGGAAAGGGCAGAAATTCGTAGGCCATTTGAGAGTGAAAATCTGCACATAATTTCCAGCTATCTAAGCTCTCTTTTCCCTTAGCATTTCAGCCTTGAGTGAGTGTTAGTAAGGAGGTTTGCATGCATGTGTTAAGGGGACAAGATTAAAGAGGTATGTGGTCACATAAACATGCATGTAAATTCTGTTCTTCTACCTACTCTTAGAGTGTTTTTGTAAGGATTATAATGCTGGTTAATGCATGTATTATTAGCTGAAGAAAGGAGGAAAGCAAAGGGTAAGGATAAAGTTGGTGAAGCAAGTGATCAACCAACTTAATAGGAGCTAAGGAGTCAAGGTTTGGGAACTAACCAAATGTGTGTTGCATGTGCATTTTGGTTGCCGAAATTGATGAATATGTGGATGCATGTTAATTTGTAATAAGGAAAGATAAATTTAAGGTAAGAATAAAATGAAATGTGGTATATTTACATGCTGAAATGATGACAAAATGTTTGTACATGTTGTTCAATAAATTGCATGTGAATTGATGATGATGGAGTGAATGTATGATGCATGTTTTTGTATGTGTAAATGAGACAACAAATTCAGGTGAGGAGATGGTAAGTTTGGGGTTCAAATCATCATTAAAAATGTGTATTTTGAAGTGTTTATATTCTGGGTTTGTTTGGGGAAAGATTCAACATAATTTTTGGAAATTCCAGGAGTCACACGGCGGTCAGGAAGTGTCTCACCGCCGTGTGAATCGTGAAAATCCCATCAGTGTTGCAGTCTGGACACTTTACACGGCGGTGAGGATGAGTCTAACCGCCGTGTGAAGTGTAAATAAAGTGACTAACCAGTTCTGTCACTTTACACGGCGGTGAGGGTATTCCATACCGCCGTGTAAAGCGGCCAGATTTGTGATACACCCATATAAATGCCCAGTTTTCAATAATAAGTTGTGATCAGTTGGATATTGATGATTTGTTCCCCCCCCCCCTAAATGTTTCTCTTATCTCAAATACTTGTGTAACATGTTAAATGCACAATTATGAAATTATAAGCATGATTGGAATTAAGAGTGAATATGCATGTAAGAAAGGATATAGTTGTAACACTATAATTGTGGAATTGTAATGTGGTCCAATATGTGAGTTGAAATCAAATGCATGCCTTGAGGTATTAAATGTTGTAAATTGAAGAATGGACAGAAAGATACATGGCTATAATAAGGCATGTGAATAATGATCATATATGCAAGTGAGCATGGAATGTGTATGAATATGATGACGTATTTTTGCACTAATATATATAGGTGCCAAACAAATGTGATATCTGAAAATAATCGAAATTCTGAAATAATGTGTAATTGATATGAGTTAAATAACAAAGCCTGCGGGTCAAGTAATGGATAGATAGGCATGCCTATAGGGTCAAGTGCTGCAGCCATAGTGATTAAAGTGATTGATTCCACAGGAATCAGAAAGTGAATAAAAGTGATAAGTACCTTCGAGGTACAAGTGATAAAGTGATATGAACCCTTGTGGTACTAGTGATAAAGTGTTACCAGTGATAAAGTGATACAGTACCCTAGAGGTACTAAAGTGATACCCGTTATCCATGACATTGAAGTGCAGGTTAAATAAATAAATCAGAATTAAAAGAGGATGTGTGTAACATGTGTAGATGTGAATATTGATGTGTAATGGGAAGGTTTTATACGAAATTGATGATAATTATATTCTGATTTGAGTTTGTTAAAAACCAGAGTTTGTTTAATGGTAATATGGAAGCATGTTGAGTTAGGTGAAAACTTTATTGCTATGAATAAGATGCAAAGATGTGTTGTGTATTATATGTGATAAATTTATGCTGTGTGAAATATTTGCACGAGTTCCCCACTAAGCGTAAAACGCTTAGCACGGGTTTTCTTTAATCCGTGCAGGTTCAGGTTAGAAGTGTCGAAGGATATCCCCGCATCATCATCGAGGTCAACACTAGGAAAGCTTTGATGTAGGTTATGGGGTTTTGTTGTGAGATTTTAATTGTGTTAAACAGATGTTTTGAGAAGCTGTTCAGGCTTCATTTTTGTAAACGGATATTAACGAACATATGGCATGTAATAATTTAGGAATTATGCATTTTCTCAAGGTATGAATGATAACTAGTAATACGCTTGATGGTTTAAAAAGGTTGAGATAATAAATAATTTAATTAGCTTCCGCATGAATGTGTACATATTTATTGAAGTGTAAAGTATGTGCTAGTGGCGTCCCAGTATTCTTCTAAGGGGTATTTGGGCGTCACATGTGGAGGTCTTCACACACGCCAAAACACAATTGTTTTAATTAATTTTTTTTTTCAAAACACACTTTTTTCAAATTCTTTCTTCTTTTCAATGTTTCCCATTTACTTTTTAAGTTGATTTCGTAAATCAACGTTTTTAACCTCTTTTTTAAAAAAAAAAAATCTTATTTCTCTCTCTTTTTTTTTAACCCAAATCTTTAATATATTACTTTAATTCCCTTGTTAAATGTAATTAAATATATATATATTTTAATCAAAAATTTTGATACATAAAAAAAATTAATACTTTCTAATTAATTTTTTTTAATTTAATATATAAAAAAATTTGTTTATTTATATATAGTTAGCTGTCTATTTTCATAAAAATAAATAATGAGGGTCTCGACAAGAAAAATATCATTTTCGACACATTTGCTTGTGAGTCAGTATCATTTTTATCATCGGATAATTCTAATTTTGGACCGTTTCGGGACCCGGTGTCTACACCTTAACTCTTCCTTTGCTTTTTCTTTTAATTACACTAACTCTTTTGTGTTATATAGTTGCATTAATATTTTTCACTTTATTCGAATCTTACATAATTTACTTAATTTCATTTAATTGTACTTTGAATTATACCCATGAATTATTAACACTAGAGTACCATTTACTAACTTATTTGGATATTTATCATTTCTATCATTATTCTTTTATTTTAATTTTGACACTGACAATTTTATTATTATAAATTTTACATTTATGTTATTCTTGTTGTTATTATTATTAATATATAAACTCCCTTTCAATTACATTCAATTGTACGATTAACATTACAGTGTGTCCCTCTTTCCAAAAAAAAAAAAAACATTACAGTGTTTCCATTATTTTCTTTCTTTTTATCAGTACCTTACAATTACATTACCTGTAACACCCCAATACCCCTTGGGAGGATATCGGAGCGTTAACACTAATACATACACAACCAAATACGCGACCATTTACATACACTAAAGTGGAAGCAATAATAGTAAATAATTCAAAATATAATTTGGGCCAAACAAAATACTCTTATACTATATATATAAACTGTACATAATACAAAAGCTTTATACCTAATACATATACATCTTCGGTACATATACAAATACAGTTAACATTTACATATGAACACTATACTTTCTATCTACATAATGATGTTACTCAAAACATCACAAACTCTATTTCTATCTTATACAAAAAGAGATCAAAACAAAACTCCTAGTGGCCTTGACCCGTAGATGCCTGCTCACTGATCTGAACCTGTAAACCTACATGAAAACAAACATCCGTGCTAAGCGATAACGCTCAGTGGGGATAAAAATAAAGCAAAGGACTTCTACCGAAGTCGTACACACATCACATGCATCATTTATACCATCATGCTCAATACAACATCAGTATTCACATAGTCTATACAATCTTATGTTCACATGCATATGAGCTTATTCATTTACAGATCATATATAATCTCATATTCACATGCATATAAACTTTTATTCATTAACAGGTCATGTATACATATTCTCATTCTCAAGCAAAGGCATATATACAAAACAAGACTTATACATCAACTCTTGTACACTTCAAAACATATAATAGGAATAGCCTGAAATCCTTTAGTTGTGGATACGGGCGCTATATAAAAAGAAGACCGAAGTCTCAAAACATGTACTATATCTGTATCGGTATGACCATCTCGGAGGTCGGCCGCTTCGCTCAAACGGGGCGGTCGGTAGCAGCTGCGCAGTAACCCTTTACAAGCATGCTTATCTATCAACTGCTATGACTTTCAGGCTGTACATATAGACTCTATACGCTATATCATATACATTATATCTCTCAAGCATTATAACATGATCCAATCCTATATAATCAATATCACATGGCACGTCATGCTTAATAATCCAAAAAGAATGTAAACATTTGGGTTCACTGTCGCGATCGTGACAAGAAGTCGTGCTCGCGATAAAAGCCAGATAGCATAAAGATTCTATGAATTATACCAAAAGCATTAAAATAACTCAAGCATTATATAACAATTAAGATCACAGAGCATGTCGTGTTCAACACTAACTCTTATGCCGTGGCATTATTTAGCCAGATAACTAATCTTGTAATCATTTGGTAAACCTAAACATGCATGGTATAGACCACGGAAACATTCCGGGGTAATACGGGTTCAATTCGGGAAGAAAAACACCTAAAAATATACAAATTGGTTGAGGGGAAAGGTGGGGAATTGATTCATGTCAACCATGGGCTCTAAATCAAGAGGAAAATCACACTTATGACCTGCTCTATCGCGCTCGTGACCACTGTCGCTCTCGCGACAGAAGGCTCCATCACGAACCTTTACGAGACTGCTTTCCACCTCAAACTTGTATCGTCTAAAACGACCTCTAAACGTCATTTTTAGACAAAACACTCTTCTTAACAATTGTTCCCTAGGATATTAGCTTTCGAATGGGGCAGGTTTCAGGTCGTTTGGACATGGACAACAAAAGATATGAGCTAAAAAACCTATACTGCTCCAGTAACCCGACCCAAACAGGGACGCTACGGTTTTGGCCAATTTCCAGGGTCTTAGAGCAAGAATTTTCTCAAGGTCATTTCTGGGACTTTCTTAGACATAGAAGTCGTGGTTCTGAGGGATCAAGAATCACTCCATTTAGACATCGAAAACTTTACTTATGGCAAAAATATTACACAGAGGTCAGATACAAAATGAGCAGAATTCACCAAAACACATACTTTATCATCACAACTATATAGTAACCCATCTAACCTCATCAATACACATACAAATGATCAAATTACATACTCATAAACATATTTACATACATATCTAACAAATATACTTTAAAAGAGCAGTGGAGCTAATTAAAGCTCATCAAGCATCTCTCTATTCAAACATATCTCTATTCAAACATATTTCATGTAAATACATGCAAGAATAATAAAATCACACTCGATCCCAACCTCTAGGAAGCTTGATCTTGGGCTCTCTACTCGATTTCGACCTTCTCTTTGCCCTTATCCAATTTCTTGATCACAGCTTAAACCAAAACCATACAAAGCACTTAAGTTAATCTTCTTTCTACTTTAAAACAAAAACAGGAATATGGGAAGAAAAAGGAGGTCAGCTCAAAAGACTAACCAAACTTACCTCTCAAGAACCCATTCAACCCTTTCTTATTCTTCAAACCAATCTAAGAGAACCAACTTAAGGTAAACCAAAAGAGAAGAAAGAAAAGCAAAGGAAATGGGAAAGGAATGGAGCACGGCTGAAACCAATGGAAAAACTAGAAGAATAAAAGCCAAAAGCAAGAGTAACGTGGGACAAAAGGAAGAGAATGCTGGCCAATGCTCATCCAAAAATTAAATTCCCACCTTCCAAAATTAAATACATGTATATCTCTTTAGTTCCTTATTTCCTTTTAATTCATATGTATATCTCTTTTCTTAATAAATACATACATGTATTTTGACCAAACCACATAATATCTCATGCCACATGTCACCCTCCTACAATGCCACTTGTCAAACTCTTATGCCGCCATGTGTCCAATACACATCAAATAATCCACCTCAAATAGGTTTCACGTGACGCATTCTGTCGCGCCCGCGATACTGTCGTGCTCACGACAGAACCCACACACAAGCCACCTACTCAAATATACTCTCTTATACACATAAACTCTTGAATTCCCGAACAAAGATTCCGAAATTCTAATAGGGCCAAATCGGGTTGTTACATTACCATTTATTCTATTATCTTTACATTTATTATTTCCCACTATACTTAATTAAACACTTTTAACATTCTAATTTAACAAGTTGCACAAATAATTTTATCAGTCCTTTTTAAATTTTCATTCAATAACCATGCACTATAATTTAATTCACTAAAGTCCTTTTTAAGAACCTTACTATAAATAATTTACAATTTAGTCTTTCACATTTACCATAATTACAAATTTACACTTCTATTTCACTTAATTGTCATTATTATTATTATTATTATTATTATTATTATTATTATTATTATTATTATTAATTTCTATTATTATTTCTTAATTTACAAACACATAACTAATTCAATGTTCTCATAATTTCACTCAATAGTCCATTTCCTTATCAATTTACATTTAGGTCCTAACATTTGTCTTATTATGGTCAATTACATTTAAGTCCCTCCTTTCTCACTTATTTACAATAATGCTACTAATTTACCTTTTTGCACTTCATTGCCACTTATTTACAATTACATCATTTTCTTATACTTAATTAAGTTACATACACATCCATAATCATTATATATAATTCAATTAAATCTATTATACATCTAATAATTATTTATACAATAATATTCTATAATCGTTGATTATTTATTAACTAATTATCAATTACACATTTAATACCTATATCATTGATTAATTATACTTTAATCCCTTAATTAGCCTTACTATTGTAAATTTACAATTATGTCCTTAAGCTTTTATCAAATTATGATTTTACCTTTGATTATCTCATATTTACAAAAATGCCACTAAATAATATCATTCTTACATTTATTTATCATTTGGCCTACAAATTACCATTTAGTCCTTACCATATCATTTTAAAACCAAATTACACTTTAATCCTTATGTTACCCTTAAATTCCAATTTTGCCATTCAAATTCATTATAATTACAATTATGCCACTAATTATTCTTAATTTCACTTTTAATTTATTATTACGATATAAATTTACATTTTAGTCCTTCCGATAATATTTTCTTGTCAATTTTCATTTTAGTCTCTAGCACATAATCAAATTACATTATTAATCATTTAATTACACTTTTCTATTTAATAAGACTTAATATCTCAATTATACACTAAATTACCTTCTTACCCCTACACTTTTTTATTTCTTTTAATTTAGTCCTCAAACCACTCATTTAAGTCATTTATCCACTTAGATACTTACATTAGTCAATAATTACACTTAAGTCCTTTGATTTCCTATTCATTTGTAAATTTCATTTAGATCCTCAACATTTACAAAAAATTACGATTATGTCGCCAAATTTTATTTTATTTACTAAAATAGTCTTATTTACCCTTATCTTTCATTTAAGTCATTATTTAACCTACAAAATTACATTTTGGTCCCTAAATTTCCACTTAAATTCCAATTTTGCCATTCAAATTCATTACAATTACAATTATGCCACTAATTATTCTTAATTTCACTTTTAATTTATTATTAACATATAAATTTACATTTTAGTCCTTTCGATAATATTTTCTTGTCAATTTTCATTTTAGTCCCTAGGACGTAATCAAATTACATTATTTATCATTTAATTACACTTTTCTATTTAATAACACTTAATATCTCAATTATATATTAAATTACCGTCTTACCCCTACACTTTTTTATTTCTTTTAATTTAGTCCTCAAACCACTCATTTAAGTCATTTATCCACTTAGATACTTACATTAGTCAATAATTACACTTAAGTCCTTTAATTTGCTATTCATTTGTAAAGTTACATTTAGATCCTCAATATTTATAAAAATTACGATTATGTCCCCAAATTTTATTTTATTTACTAAAATACTCTTATTTACACTTATCTTTCATTTAATTCATTATTTAACCTACAAAATTACGTTTTGGTCCCTAAATTTCTACTTTTATGCGAAATTATATTTTAGTCCCTAAACTTTAAATTCTTTACACTATTATCATTTTATTTACACTTTTCACTTAATTATCACTTATTTTCATTCTTGAGTGTAAAATTACCATTTTGCACCTAAACTTTTTATTTCTTTCAATTTTATCCCTTTTTCACTTATTTTCTCATTTATCACTATTTTAATCAATTTAAATGCATTTTACCCTAATATCCCTAGTATACACCCGATATAAATCTTCGAACCGGATATGCGGGATGTGGATCCCATAGATCTACTACACTATAGAATGATTCCGAATGAACCATTTAACACTGGCACTGCACTACACTGAACACTTTAAACACTGTACACTGAGATAGACCGTCATTGGCCTATCGATAGCGAGTCGTTATGACTAGGACTGTAGTGTGAAATCCCTACGGCTAGCCAATTATATTCTGAACTAGATTTCACTACCAGACCACTACTAAGGGCAAATAACATCAAATTTTCAATTATATAATATGAATTATCAACATATACCATTCGGCTATCAAATACACTTCACTTTAAAATTTACATATCACTTATAATTCACTTCCATTTCATATATTTAAGCATTTTAACACTAGTTATAACATACTTCATAACTTTCATGGCATGTAACAATGTTTTCACTTTTCACATAATAGGTTAACATGCCAAAATATGTTCAAATTAAATCCATTAATTCCAATAAAGCTAATATACGCTCAATCATCATTATAAAATCATTTCATGCCATTACACTTAACAAATTATCAAAATTCATTTAGATTTTCTACTCATTACCATTCGGCCTCACTATCCAAAATTCACTATAATTATTTTTATAATGGCCCCAACACCGGGTCAGTGGTATTCAATGAATTTTATAAAGTCTAAAAAGTGATATCGGAATAGAGTGATAGGTTGAGAATCTTTATTTACAATAGAAGTAAAAAGTTAAATGTGCTTAAGGTATAGCAATCCCGAGATGAGTAACTTCGGGACAGCTATACAGTGGAAATTGATAGCAGTTATCAGAAAATTTTTAATGGATAAAATTGATCTATGGACTGTTAAGAATCTAGTAGTATAATTTGGAGTGAAAATGAGATCATATAGGGCTCCAAAAGTCAAACTGAAGTTGGCCTCTGGTTCGGTTTAATTGAACTAAGGTTTGACCAGACTTTGACTGAATTTTTAAAAATAGTTATTGAACTCAAAAGCGTGTAAATTGGGAAGTGTAAAGGCATAAAATAATTTTTAGTAATTTTTGACAGCATTAGAATGATGTTTTACAACAGAACCGAACAGGTTTGAATCAAACCGTTTTAAGTGAACCGGGCCCCAAATGAATTTCGATTGAGTTGAAATTTTGCAGGGAGACTATATTTGATATTTTAAGAATGATGGAATAAGTTGAGAGTGAAAATAAGTTGAGGAACACGTAGATGCCTTGAAACAGTGGAATTTGGCCGAAAAACCTAAATTTTGGTTCAAGCCGGTTGGACCACTTTGGTTGGACCGGTTTGGTTCAATTTCACATTATATAAAACAGTAAGAGGCCAGATTTCTCTAGGAAATCTAGCCTCCACCGCCTTTCTCTTATCCCATCAAGCCTGAATTGAAGTCTCTTCTCTCTTCTCCCATTAAGCCTGAATTGAAGTCTCTTCTCTCTTCTCCATTTTTCTTCATTTCTTCATCAATCTTTCCCTAAATTTCAGCTTCCTAGACAAAATTTAGCCCCTCTATAACATAAAGACAGTAATTAGAGTCCATTTGGAGCATTGGAAGTAAGGAAATCTAAGTGAACAAAGTTTAGTTTCCTATTTTGAGGTTCTCCTTGGGAGGAAGGAGTTTCCAAATCAAAAAGGGAGGGAAAGGAAGCTTAGAGAGCTTATTGCAAGGATTTAAGGTTTGTGGTTACAAAATCCTTCTATTTCCATTGATTTAGTTTGAGTTTTAGGTTATGTTTTAGTGTAAACTTATGAAAAAGGCATGTTTAATTAATTATAACTTGATAATCATGATTAGTGAGGTTAAATAAGCATGTGTATGTGTTTAAAATGAATTAAAGAAACATTAAGTGAAATCCCTAAGTGAGCTTGAATTGAACCTAAGGGAAATTCTTAATATATTTTGATGTTTAACGCATGTAAATGAAGTATAAGTAATGTTTAACATGATATTTAGTAAGTTGAGTGATTAAAAGAAAGAAAAGTAAGCTTAGTGTGGAAAGGAAACCTAGGCCGAATTGATGTTTAAGGAAAATATTCATATACTTTGGTGTTTTATGTAAGTAAATGATGTAAATGTTATATATAACATGGGACTTAGCTAATTAAGTGGCTAAATGTAAGAAAAGTGAACATAATGGGTAAGTGTTAGTTGGGCGGAATTGAAAATTCTACATATAACTTAATGATTATGGCTTGTAATTGGTGTAAATAATAAGTATAATATGAGAATTAAATAAATGAATGATTAAAAGAATGAAAAACGAACATAGTGAATTATTGAAAGGTTGGCCGAATTGAATAATAGTAAAATTAATAGTGTATGTTAGTAATTAAGACATGTGATTGATGTTTATGATAAGTATAATAAGTATATGGAACGAATGAATGATTAAGAGAAGTAAATATGAACATAGTGTAAAATAGGCACCTTGGCCGAATTGAATATGATAAGTATTTAAAATGTATTTTGATGTTGTGATGTATATAATGGTATAGATTGATCAAATACTGATAAATGAGTGATTAAAGTAAAAAGAATAATTTGTAGTGAATGAAGATGATTTTTGCCGAGTGGTAAATATGGTTTAAATAATGTGTAAATGATTAATTATTAAGAATATTGGCATAAAGTGAATAAAGAATGAAAAATAAGTGTATGTTATATTTTTTGAAATAAATAGAGTATAATCGTATACATTAAAGTGTGAAATTGTATTATGTTCGCCATAAAGGTGATGAAATAAGTGTGCAGCTATATGAACTCATGGTATGTATGAGTATATTTTTATTATTAAGTGAAGTGGAATGGAAGTGAAATGAATGATGATTATGTATTGCCCTTAGTGATCTGGTAGTAAATCTAGTTCAGGATATATATGGCTAGTCATAGGGATGTCAGTGCATGCCGCGGTAGCGAGTCATGGTGACTTGCAATTATAAACCAATAACGGTCTATTTATGACAGTGTAGTGTAGTGTCGTCGGAGTGTAATTTGACCCCGTAGTGGTCACTCCGACACTACCAAAGTGTAATTTGGTCCCCTAGTGGCCACTTTGGTAGGTTAAGGCTGTAGAGTCCAGTCCCGTATATCCAGTATAGAGATAACTACTGGGTCTTATTAGGGGCAAAAGTTGAAATAAATTTATTAAAAAAAGATTTATTGTAAAATATGGTGGAAAAGTGCAAAGAAAGAATTAATTGAATGATTAAATGGACATATACGTAATTAAGTGATAAGGATAAAGATATAGTAATGATTAAGTGATAAGAATAAAGATATGGTAATGATTATAATAAAGATAAGATAAGACAGGGATTGAAAATGACATTGACTTGAAATGGTACTTTAAGGACTAAAACGTAATTTTACCATGAAATGATTAATTAGTGGATTAAATGATGAATTATAAGTTAATAAGTGACTAGATGTGAAAATATAATTAATTAATGGCTTAATGGTAAATAAAATAAAAAGGAAGGGTAATATCATAATTTGATAAAAGTTTAGGAGCAAAAAGGGTAAATATGTAATTAAATTGACCAAAGTAGTGATTAATATGAAGATAAGTGAGAATGGGACAAAAATGAAAGAAACAGAAAGTTTAAGAGTAAAATAATAATTTTACACGTAATGGATAGGAATGGAGTAAGTTAGATAAAAAGTGTAACTTAAGGGTTAATTATGTAAATAAATGAAAATGTTGGGTTAAAATGGTAAGTTGGCATGAAAGTGGTTAAGTAGGGACTAAATTATAATTTTGTAAAATGTTAAAGGTTAAAGATGGAAATTAAATATATAATCTGGATAAGGTTAGATGCGAGGCAGTAAGTCCCATCTGAGCCATTGAGAGGCGTTTAGTGCAGTAAGGTTCCAGGGCATAGTTATCCAGGTAAGAAAATACATTTTTCAAAAAATTAATTAAATGTTCAAAATTATAAATAATTTATTTTGTAAATCCACTTCTCTTTTAAGTTCTCTTGCTTCAGATTCCACGGAATCAAGTTTAAAACGTCCGGTCTATAGTGAAAAAATCACTATTGAGGATTTTCAAAAATCTTTAAACAACTGGGAAATTCCAAAAATTAAAAAAGATCAAGTTTATGAAACTGGTCTGTTTCAAAAACTTTTTAAAATTGACTATGTCATTAAAATGGAAGAAAGGTATGTACAAATTTCAAAACCATTTGAAACCATCCAACTTCTTTCTCAAAAAACTTTGCAAAAACACCGAGACAGAAAATACAACTATATTCATATAGGTCTTGTCCAGGTAGAAATTAAACCTTTAACCAAAGATGGCTTAAACACTTCAATACTTTGTGTCTTGAGGGATGCTAGATGGTTAAATTTTCAGGACTCTATGATAGCATCAGTTGAGTCAAGCCTTTGTCAAGGACCAATCTCTTTTGAATGTTATCCTGATATTTCATTGTCTTTAAAAGATATGAATATTTTAAAATCTTTGATTTTACAAATCAAAACTCATAATTACAAAATGCTGGAAGGATCAATTCCAGTAGCAATCATGTTTAAGGTGCATTATAAAGCAATGGTTTCTGCTTTTACTGCAACAAAAAATATGGAATTTAAAAAGGGTGAAACCCTCTTTTTACAAACAGATCTGTCAAGATCTAACACTATTATTCCAAAATCTATCCTTTGGAAAGATATTAGTCTTCCCAAAGAATGGATCTTGGAAGGAGTTTCAAAACCAAAATCTCATGAACAGGTAAGACCAAATACACATTTAAGGGAAATTACCCAGTACAACAACGGAAAGGTAAAAATAAGCTTCAGTAGAGCTTTCAGCCATCGATATTCTGATGCTGGTTCTTCCACCAGTACTTTAGATTTGGGGAAAATTTCAAAATTACCCTCAGTTATTCATTTGCCTGATAGGATGGAGAATTTTCAAAACCCAAGATTTTCTTGTTCAAGCATTCCAAGTGCTTCTTTTCAAAATGTGGATTATTATTCAAATGTACCTCACCAGGTCTATACTAGACCACAAGTAGGTGATGAAGAACAACAAAATAATTCACCTCCAACTTCACCATATTTTTCTGCGGTAACTGAAAATGTTATCAATGAACTAAATGTTTTAGAAAAGGAATTTGAAGTTAACAAAAATTACCTACATCAGGATTTCTACTCTTTAAAAAATTTAGAAAAGAGAAACTAGTTTTTAAAAAATTTTCTGGAAAAAAGAAAAGAAATTCAAAATGAGTTTTATGACTTCGTCATGCAAAACAAAGCACATGTTTTATTCTTTGATTGGTTTGAAATTTATGCATCTCAAAATGAAATTTCATATCCATTTAAATCAAACACCAAGTCTATCAACCCTGTTACCATCAGGAATAAGGTTACAGAATGGGAAATGGTAGATGGAAAAAGAACTCAATCTGAACATCCACCTTTAAGACAAATAAAAATTGCACATCTAGAAGCCACAATAGATGCAGCACCTTACAAAACCCCAAGTAATGATTCTAACAAGGATATTAAAAATATTCTTCAACAAAACAACTTTACAAATACTCATCTTAGTATGATTGCCAAGCAGTTAACTAGGATAGAGGAAACCCAAAAAACCATTGTTATTTCCCAGGTTGAATCAACAGAGTCAAAACTGAAAAGCCCTGTGTTTAAACCTTTTCATGTTTCAAAAATAAGTCAAAAACTGTTCAGGGAAGGTAAATCAAAATTTACCGAAGCTCTTAAAACCCAACTCAGTAAGATAGAGCATACCTCTACCTCTACACTAGTAGTTGTATAAGACACCCCTGACCGTAACAAGACTGTTAGCACTTTAGATCAGGTATCTGATTCTGAAAAACAAACACAAGAAGAGGAGTTATATAGACTCCATTGGCAAAAAGGCCAACCTTTGGCCATGACCACAACACCAGACTTAGGCATAGAAAATAGACCAAACATTTTGTCTCAGTCTAAGTTCAATGCCAGTACTGTTTATGAATGGAATATAGATGGTATGTCTGATTATAACATCCTTAGTCTTCTACAGCAGATGACTATGGCTTCCAATGCCTACAAAACCCAAACAAATACACCTGATAGAGCTATTGCTGAACTCCTTATAGCAGGATTTTCAGGCCAACTGAAAGGATGGTGGGATTACCATCTCATTGCCCAACAACAATTAGAAATATTAAGTGCCATTCAGACCACAGAGGATGGAGCACCCATTCTCGATGAGTTGAGTAACCCCATACCTGATGCTGTAGCAACTCTAATCCATATGATTAGTCTACACTTCATAGGTGACCCTTCTCATTTAAAAGACAAAAATGCAGAATTGCTTTCAAACCTTAGGTGTAAAAAGCTTTATAATTTCAAAATTATAAAAACACATTCTTGACTAGGATTATGCTTAGGGAAGATTCCAACCAACCTTTTTGGAAAGAAAAATTCCTTGCAGGACTTCCTACCCTTTTAGGGGAAAGAGTTAGGAGTAAAATTAGAGAAACGTGGGGTATTAATCAAATTCCCTATAATCATTCAACTTATGGGGAACTGGTTAGCTTCACTCAAAAGGAAGGTTTAAAAATCTATCAAGATTTGAAACTTCAAAAACATTTAAAATGGGAAATGAAGAAAGCTAGGCAAGAACTAGGATCATTTTGTAAACAGTTTGAAATATCCATAGAAAACCAAACAAAAACCTGTGGAGGTTCCTGTTCAAAACCTTACAAAAAGCCTTACAAATAACTTTCTTCAAAACCTAACAGAGGGGAGTTCTATAAGAATTCTAGGCCTCAAAAATGTCGAAGAAAAGGCAGTTTTCAAAACAACCCTTTGATCCTGCTGCGTCCTTGGTATCAGAGCCTGGGGGGGGGGGGGGGCGTGGATAGTGTTTATATAAGATTAATTATTTATAATTTGGAAAATTTAATTGTTCTTTGAAAAACTAAAATATTATCTAGGTAAGGTTAAATGCGAGGCAGTAAGTCCCGTCTGAGCCAGTGAGAGGCGTTTAGGGCAGTAAGGTTCCAGGGCATAGTTATCCAGGTAAGAAAATATATTTTTCAAAAAATTAATTAAATTTTCAAAATTATGAATAATTTATTTTGTAGATCCACTTCTCTTTCAAGTTCTCTTGCTTTAGATTCCACGGAATCAAGTTTAAAACGTCCGGTCAATAGTGAAGAAATCACTATTGAGGATTTTCAAAAATCTTTAAACAACTGGGAAATTTCAAAAATTAAAAAAGATCAAGTTTATGAAACTGGTATGTTTCAAAACCTTTTTAAAACTGACTATGTCATTAAAACGAAAGAAAGGGATGTACAAATTTCAAAACCATTTGAAACCATCCAACTTCTTTCTCAAAAAACTTTGCAAAAACACCGAGACAGGAAATACAACTATATTCATATAGGTCTTGTCCAGGTAGGAATTAAACCTTTAACCAAAGATGACTTAAACACTTCAATACTTTGTGTCTTGAGGGATGCTAGATGGTTAAATTTTCAGGACTCTATGATAGCATCAGTTGAGTCAAGCTTTGTCAAGTACCAATCTCTTATGAATGTTATCCTGCTATTTCATTGTCTTTAAAAGATATGAATATTTTAAAATCTTTGATTTTGCAAATCAAAACTCATAATTACAAAATGCTGGAAGGATCAATTCCAGTAGCAATCATGTTTAAGGTGCATTATAAAGCAATGGTTTCTGCTTTTACTGCAACAAAAATTATGGAATTTAAAAAAGGTGAAACCCTCTTTTTACAAACATATCTGTCAAGATCTAACAATGTTATTCCAAAATCTATCCTTTGGAAAGATATTAGTCTTCCCGAAGAATAGATCTTGGAAGGAGTTTCAAAGCCAAAATCTCCTGAACAAGCAAGACCAAATACACATTTAAGGGAAATTACCCAGTACAATGACCAAAAGGTAAATAGTATATTTGAAGTGTATAACATGTAATCTAGCTAATAGAATGATAAATGGAATGGAAAATTATAACATCATATACCCGCAAATAGTACGGATATCGGATGTCACAATACTACACTGAAACACACCGTGATGCACTCAATATATTCAGTAGAATTTTTTTTCTACCGCCACAATCATACATTTATAAAAACATAACAATTATACTAATACACTATTATTATACTTAACCTGTATATTCTCGTGTTCAAATACCACCAAACAGCAACAGATCCACGAATGGATTTCACAACCTAAAACTAAAACAAAAATGAAAAATGATGAAAATGCAATATAAAATAATTTCAAAAATCAAATCAAGAAGGTACATGGCAATAATCAAGCATGATAACCGAGTTATCCTTTGGACTAGTAGCCCGCAGCTCGAATTGTTTCAGCTGATATATCTTCAAGATTGTTTCAAAAATATGCAAACAGTATTTCTGATGTACTAGATCAGTATAAACCACAAGTACAAAGCATACTTATGAATGCAAAACAATTTTTATAAAGTATATATATATATATATATTAAAATAGTAATACAAATTACATAAACTGTAAGTTATAAAGGGGCTCAACACATGAGCTACACTTACAGGTTTTGAAAAAAAGCAAAATAATTACAAACTTTGGAGATAAACACTCAGCTCGAGATTACAAGGGGTTTTTTTTGCTCAACACATGAGCTACCTAATATCTAATCTAAGTGTGAGAGTTTGAAGACTGGAAATTCTCTCCAAATTAGTCTCTGCCTTCAACTGGGAAGAAAGAAGCCTTAAAAAGAGAGTCTACCATCAATCAAGGGAGCCTTTTGAGACATGAAGTGATGGGATGAGCTGGAAGAGATGCCTTCACATGCTAAACTCCCGTTGCTCCATGATGGCCGTTGAAAAAGTAGGGAAAGGAGCCAAAAGTAGCCGACAATAAAATATCTTCTACTATTTTCTTTTTGACTCTTTTTTTTATTATTTTTTAAATAGGCTGGGCCTTTTACAAGATTATGGGCTAAACCTATGTTTACAAAATAAAGAAAATAAATGGGCTAGGCCTATGTTTACAAAATGTCTTGTCTATGGGCTTAAACAAGAGTTTGGAAAAATATTATAGCAGTCATCTCCATTTTCGTCGCCCAAGTCAATTATAGGCTCGGATCCTAAGGAAGAGCCTGCTTTTGAGGGTCCTAAAGAGGCTTTTCAAGATGAGGCCGTGCTTTGGTGTAGTTGGGCCATAATCTTAAAATATTCTTCTTCAATTTTTGCTGTCGGCAATTGGGTCTGTGCGAAGGACTTCTGGGCTAGAAACTGAGTTATTGCTGGCTCTGGTTTGAGAAGGCCTTGACTTTAGGGCCATAAGTTAACGACTAGCTTTCTGATGGAGTCCGGAATGGAGAATTTCGTCCACCATCTGATTCTAAATCTTCTGAGGCTTCCTGCTGATAGTAATCCAAATACTAAGCTGTTACCCATTGTAAGAAAAATCTTGTGGCAAAAAGCAATAAAGGATGGAACCTTTTTTCTTTGTCAGAGGATTTGTAAGAGGTTTTAAAGAGGTGATAGCTTTCCTGAATTTTAGGATTTCAGGAGAAGATCCATACAATTTCCACCAATGAGCGAACCAAAAAGGAATTTTGGAGGGCTCCTATTTGAGGTTGAAGTAGAACAACCAAGTGTGGGTGAAATTTGTGTTTTGAAAGAGAAAGGCATTGTACCAGGCCTATTGATAATCCTAATAGGAATAGGTCCGGCAATGGCTGTAGGTGATTTTAAAATCAACGGGAAAGGTTTTGGGTAGGTGAAAGTTTTGTCCCCACTCGAGAGGAGAGAGAACTTTATGGATTTTTCCCATTGAGTAATTGACTTGTCCGGTTTTAGGATTATCCACAATGGACACAGAACCCGTAAATTCTAAGATTGCCCTATAATAAGGCTGGGGTTTTGTTAAATCCCATGGTTTAAAAAATAGCCTTTGGGGAAAAATCTTGAAATGGCCATCTGAGGGTTTTGAAGATAAAATCCTTCCTCCATGGTCCAAATGTATTGAAAATCCGTTTTAACAAAATAGTTTGAAATATTTTTTGACTGAGATAAAACAATTTCAGAATTATTTTGGGTTAAAATAATTTTTTAAAATTCCTCTTGTGAGGATTTTGAAGAAACAACTCCGAGGTCGGAGGGTTTGATAAGTACTCTATCATAAGATGTTTCTTGTGTAGGTTTTCAAATTTGTTTAGAGGAGAGTTTTGAGGATGAAGATCCTTCCTCTTGTTTTGAAATGGTTTGAGGGGTTTTACCTATTTGATGTTCAACCAACATTTTGAAAAGGGAACCAAGTTCTGGTTGTTTGGAAAGAGTTTCAATCCATTGTTGGACCTGAGACTGTTTGGCAAGGGCCTCCTCATCTTCTTCGACAATTTGGGCCCATGATTTAATTTCTGTGGCAAATGAGGCTGCTATAGGTTTTAAAAATTTCTAGTCCTCGTTGTGGACCTCTTTTCCCTTTCTTTTGGATTTTCTTGGCATTTTAAGTCCTGTTTTGGAGGAACTCTCTAGTTAGAAAATAAAGAATCGAGTTTTTATCTCCCTTGATAAATTCAATTTCAAAATCAAATATACTACGGATAGCTTTCCATCGAGCAAAATTTTTTTTTGATGCAATATTTTGAACATCTTTTGTAAAACTTCCTTGGCAGATTTGCAATCAATCCGAAGTAAAAACTTCTGATTTAGTAAATCGCTTTGGAATTTTAAAATGCACATGACAATTGAAAGAATTTCTTTTTTAATTGTAGAATAATTCTTTAGGTAATCATTCCAATGTGCAGATATGAACTGGACTATGCATTCTTTTTCACCCACATTTTGTTTTAAAATGCCTCCATAGCCTAAGTTAGACGCATCTGTTTCAACTATTTTAGGTGCTAATGGGTCAGTTAAATGTAGGCATGGGATTTCCTTGACCTGTTTCTTAATTTGTTGAACGATACTTGTATGTTCATCAGACCAGGCAACAGGGGTTTTCTTCAACCTATCATGCAAAGGTTTTGCCAACCGGTTGATATTTGGACAAAAATCTAGAACATAATTCAGACTTCCTAGGAATCTCTGAAGCATGGTTTTATCTAAAATTTTATCCGAAAATTTATCAGCAAAAGCTAAAGATATCTCTATTGGTGTAATTGTCCATTGGGAAATGTAATTGATGGAATATGTCATGGTATGTGTATGATGATCACGCAGCGGAAAACAAAAAAATTTGATCATACATGCCAAACAATTCCATGACAAGAATCGGAAACATGCAATTTTAGGGTTTTAATAACTTACAACTTTAGATGCCTTTCAAATTGAATTTGATGATGACCAGCAATTTAGATGATCTTGTCCACCTTAGATGTTCACCACCAATGCCAAGGAACAGCCTTTTTCGCCACTCCTCTCTATTCTCACACACACACTCGCAAAGACGGCTCAAAACCGAAAGTGCTAGCTTACTAAATATGTATTGTGTAATGGAATTAGTTTGAAGCCACAAGACTTGATCTTGTCCTTCTACTATGTGTAATCAATGCTCAAAGTCACAAGCAAGCAAGGAAGAATCCTTCTCCTTGTGTATTTCGGCCAAGAAGAAAAAAAATGAGAGAGAGAGAGATGTTTCACGCAAAACCTAGCCACCACTCTTTTTCTTCTCTCTTAGGGTTTTATTCTTATCTAATATATACCCCTCCTTATGGCAAGTCTTTAATCCGAATTTTTCTACCTTGAGATAGTTAATTCAACCTTAAACACTTCCTAAAGATCAGTAGTAAATATTAGCTCAATCCCTTTTGAATTTAAAATTCAAATTGATTTGAAATAAAACCTTAAGATGTATTAATCAAACTAATCACTTACCATTTAACATGTGCTGAAATTCCCATGGTATATATCCTTTGGAATTTCGGCTAGGTCATCCCATTATTAAGTGATTTAGTTTGACTTAAATATCTTAGGATTTAATACTCAATTAAATTAATTAATACAACATAATTAATTAATTGAAATTAAACCTATGTGGGCCGAATTTCCTCTCTCATGGACCAAGGTCCATTAGCAATTAAATACCCATTACATATACATTAATTTGACTTAAATTAAAAGCCTAAATTAATGCTCAATACTTTATTCAAGTATTTTAAGCCCAATGCTTTGTGTGCGATCCTATAGGTCCATTTAATATTGGCAATAAATTAAAAATTAATTCAAAGGCTATATATATTCTCTAGCAAGATATTATAGCATTCCAAATTAAATGAAAATGCAATTGGCATTTAGTGACCTAATGCAATTTTATATATTCCCTTACCCATAAATATCAGAATTAACATAAGGCATGGAACAAGTCATCCTCATGTGTAAGTTAATTCCTTTCTTGATATTCCAGTGACACTGAACTTCTCAGATAAATAATGATTGCACATTATTACATCTCGGTATGGCCATACACTTCTCAGTTCACTGATCAAGTGGCCGATGATATTTTCTCTCTTATAGAGAGGGGTAATCCCTTCACTTCTCTCATGCTCTCTAACATGAATCAATGCATACCCAAGCATACCCATACTTGTCACTCAGTTACGAGCACGTTAGGTGTATGTCAAAGTACACAGTAATTCATAAAGAGTTTCATAGAGATTTTAGGTCTAAGAACTCCGATACAAAACTTGCATATGAGGAACACTTATGACTTGTACCATGTAGTGTTCTCATGTGTGGATCGTATCCAAATACCATGTTACAAACATGTATCTATGATCTCTGATTGACACTTTTGTCCTTATGATCCGTAAGATAGAACTCAACTAATCAGAGAGAGCATACTAGTCTTAATTCATTTGTTATTCCCATAACAATGACTGACTAGGGATATTTAGAATGAAGTCTCATTTGTTTCAAGGTCTTACAACCATGTGCCTCACACATGATAACTTAAACTGAAACAACATTCTTGGATAGTTCTATCAATTGACATGCACAGGAATACAATGGATAAAACAAATGCCTCATTTATTAACTAAAGTGTTTTATTACAATGTATTGGGGCTAGGGCTTACACTAACAATCTCCCACTAGCACTAGTCCCAATTGGGCATAGCCCTAAGACCGAATGATCTCAAATGAGCTTCGTGTAGATTTGGGCGTAACTGTTTCGTCAAAGGATCTGCTACATTGTCTTCACTTGCTATCTTGCTGACCTTGACGTCCCCACGATCAATGATTTCTCTGATCAGGTGGTACCTCCTGAGTATGTGTTTGGATTTCTGGTGTGACCGGGGCTCTTTGGCCTGTGCAATAGCCCCGTTGTTGTCACAAAAAATTTCTAATGGATCTAGGATGCTTGGGACCACTCCTAATCCAGAAATGAAATTTCTAATCCAAACAGCCTCTTTTGCAGCCTCACTTGCTGCAATATACTCAGATTCTGTAGTTGAGTCGGCAACGGTCTCTTGCTTTGAGCTTCTCCAGCTGACAGCAGCACCGTTTAAAACAAAAACGAATCCAGATTGCGATCTTGAGTCCTGAGTGCTGGTTTGAAAAGCAGCATCGGCATAGCCTTGTATGACGAGCTCTTCCTGACCACCATACACCAAGAAGTGATCCTTAGTCCTTCGTAGGTACTTAAGAATCCCTTTTACAGCAGACCAGTGCTTTTCACCAGGGTCTTGCTGAAACCTACTGGTTATACTCAGTGCATGAGCAACATCCAACCTAGTACATAACATAGCGTACATGATAGATCCAATAGCAGATGCATATGGGATTCTACTCATGTTGTCCCTTTCCTCTTTGGTTTTAGGGCACTGTTCTTTAGTTAAAGGAACTCCCAAAGCCAAAGGTATGTACCCTTTCTTTGAGTCTCCCATACTAAAACGCTTTAGTACCTTGTCTATGTACTTTTCTTGACTTAGTCCCAATAGCCGATTCGATCTATCTCTGTAGATCCGAATGCCAAGTATTGTCTCAGCTTCACCTAAGTCTTTCATTGAGAAACATTTCCCCAACCATTGCTTAACCTTTTGCAATGTTGGAATGTCATTCCCAATGAGAAGGATGTCGTCCACATATAGGACCAGAAATACTACTATGCTCCCACTAACCTTCTTGTATACACAAGGCTCATCTTCGTTCTTGACGAAGTCAAATTCTTTGACTGCCTCATCAAAACGAAGATTCCAACTTCGGGATGCTTGCTTTAATCCATAAATGGATTTCTGAAGCTTGCAAACCTTCTTAGGATGCTTGGGATTGACAAAACCTTCAGGCTGTGTCATAAACACCTCCTCTAGTAAATTTCCATTGAGGAAAGCAGTTTTGACATCCATTTGCCATATCTCATAATCATGATATGCAGCTATGGCAAGCAAGATCCTAATGGACTTGAGCATGACTACAGGCGAAAAGGTTTCATCATAGTCTACACCATGTGTTTGTTGAAAACCTTTCGCTACTAGTCTACCTTTGTAGGTCTTATCAGCTTTGAGTTTAAATAGCCACTTGCATTCAATTACTTTAGCACCTTCTGGTGGATCAACCAAGGTCCAAACCTGGTTATCGTACATTGATTGCATCTCGGATTTCATGGCTTCAAGCCAATTTTTCGAGTCTGGGCTTTCAATAGCTTCTCGGTAGGTAGTAGGATCCTCACGATCTACTAACTCAATAGTGTCACTGTCAGTGATTAGAAAACCATATCTCTCAATCTCCTGACGTACCCTACCGGACCTTCTAGGTACTTGTGCAATGGGTTCTTGTTCCACAATTGGTTGTGAACTTGATCCCATTTCCAACTCATCCTGTATAGGAGTTTGTGGCGTTTGAATTTCTCCAAGTTCTACTTTACTCCCACTGTCTTTCTTGAGAAGGAACTCCTTTTCCAAGAAAACAGCCTTGCGAGCAACAAATACTTTGTTCTCGGTTTGTGAGTAAAAGTAGTATCCCTTTGTTTCTTTGGGATAACCCACAAATAAGCAGACAGTGGATTTGGACTCTAGTTTGTCAGATGTTAATTTCTTAACATGTGATTCACAGCCCCAAATCCTGAGAAATGACATATTGGGTTCTTTCCCAGTCCATACCTTGTATGGTGTCTTTTCAACTGCTTTAGTTGGAATACGGTTTAGTAGAAACGCAGCAGTTTCTAATGCATAGCCCCAAAAAGAGACAGGAAGATTTGCTTGACTCATCATAGATCGAACCATGTCCAATAGAGTTCGATTTCTCCTTTCGGACACACCATTCCATTGTGGTGTTCCAGGAGGAGTGAGCTGTGATATAATACCACACTCCTTTAGATGACAGTCAAACTCTTGGCTTAAATATTCGCCACCTCGATCTGACCGAATGGCTTTTATACTTTTGCCAAGTTGGTTTTCTACTTCGTTTTTAAACACTTTGAATTTCTCAAAAGTTTCAGATTTATGCTTCATTAGATAGACATAGCCATATCTACTGAAGTCATCTGTGAATGTCACGAAGTAGCTAAAACCACCTCTGGCTTGTGTACTTAATGGTCCACATACATCGGTATGTATTAGCTCCAATAAGCCATTAGTCCTCTCACCTTTCTTATTAAAAGGACTTTTTGTCATTTTTCCATGCAAACATGGCTCGCATGTATCATAAGACTCTAAGTCGAATGACCCAAGTACTCCAGTTTTGTGGAGTCTTGAAATGCGTTTTTCGTTTGCATGTCCTAAACGACAATGCCAGAAGTAAGTAGGGTTTAACTCATTTGATTTAACCCTCTTTGTATTAATGTTGTATATGGACTCTTTGTTTGATAGATCAAGGATATAAAGGCCATTTTGCAACATGGCATTGCCATATGAAATGCCTTGGCGACGAATATGAGCATTGCCATTTTTAATAACAAAATCAAATTCATCCAAATCCAATAATGAAACTGAAATAATGTTTCTGCTCATAGCAGGCACATAATAACAATTTTTCAAAATTAAACAAAGTCCTGAAGGTAAAGTGAGTTGATAGTCGCCTATCTCCATGGCAGCAACTCGTGCTCCATTCCCCACACGGAGGTCCACTTCATTCTTCCCAAGTAATCTCCTATTTCTTAGCCCCTGCACATTTGAACAAATGTGAGAACCACAACTGGTATCTAGTACCCAAGTGGTAGAAATAGAAAGGTTAATTTCAACAACAAAAATACCTGAACTGGACGCCTTGGCTCCATTCTTTTTTTGTTCTTCCTTGAAGAGAGCGCAATTCTTCTTCCAATGCCCTATTTTGTTGCAATGGAAGCAAGTGCTCTCACTCTCCTTGGGCTTTTGCGCCTTGGGCTTGGATTGGGCCTGAGGTGCGCTCCCATTTGACTTGAACCGAGCCAGGTCATTCTTGGGTTTTGCCTTTCCCTTTCCTTTTCCCTTAGCCGGTCCCTTCTTAATGCCCCCTTGAACCATCAGTATGGGATTAGTCTTTCGAATGTTTTCTTCAGCATTCTTAAGCATCCCATGAAGCTCAGTAACTGACTTGTTCATCGCATGCATGTTATAATTCATTACAAATGGATCATAATCATCAGCCAATGATCCTAAAATCAAGTCAGTAGCCAATTCCTTTGGTACTTGTACCTCAAGCTCGTCAATGACATATTCCATCAGTGGTATCAGAGCCTAAACATGCTTATTTTAGTGCTTTAGGTGCATGAAATAATTAATTAAAAATCGTTACTTTTAATACATGCAATGCTGAAATTTTCTGTTTTGAGTTTTTTGCATTGTTTTGGTGTAAAAACGATTTTAATTGATTAGATAGGTATTATAATTAATATGACATGTTAATATACTGTCCTTAGGTTGTTTAGGGGCTGTTAATGGTCAGATTTAATTATGTATACCTGATGGTACATGTTAATGTTAAAACTAGGTGCATTATGGCATGTTAATTGAAATTTTAACAACTAGTTTTATATATTAAATGTAAAATTGGTTTTGGCATGTTTGTAAGTGTTTTTAAATTATTAAATATCAGGTCTGGACATTATTTAAATATGGTTTTAATTCTGGTCCATGACAAATTAATTGATTAATTTTAAAATCACTTAAAACATGACTAGTTTGTGTTTGTTACATGTTTAATCAACATTGTTTTGTTTTGATTTGATTAAAATGGTAAAAACACATTTAGATCAGATTGGTACAGAATGTTAAATCAATATTTATGACCTTATTTAGATTATTAAATGACTCATAAAATTGATTTAAGTGTTTGTGCATTTTTGGCATCACATAAGCATTAAACAACTAGTTTTTGTTGTTTGTTTGTTTTTATATGCATGCCATGTTTTATATATATGTTCTTCATGATTTTATTTTTAATTCATGTCGGTACATATTATATGAATTTTTAATGTTTATGGGCAGTATGACATATTATTAAAATGGCAAAATTGGAAATTATACTAGAGTTGATTTATAGCACAAATCTAACTAGTTTGTGTTTTGGGCTTTTAAGAGAACTTATTCAATAAGAGGATTTAGTCCATTGGGCCTCGGCCCAGGCCCATCATAGGGTCATCTCTTAAAGGTTCAAGTACACAATTTCCATTAATGGGCTTGGCTAATTTAATTAAAATTGGACTTTGTTTGATCCATGAATGTTATGTATATTAATTTGCTTGTTTGGTGTGATAAATGGATATGCATGGTGCATTCATGGGCCCTGGGTTTTTGTAATTAATTATGGCCTGCGAGCCATTATGTATTATTGTAAAAGTTTCATTTATTTCTTAGAATAGAATTTACTTGAAGACTTTGTAAATCAAGATGAAGCCCAACTAAGAAGATTCTTGTGTAATAGTATAGAATCTTAGTTGTAGGTTTTATGGGCCCATGTTTGTCACGCTTTACTTTATGCAATTATTTATATATGCATGCTATGAATGGATGACAAAGCGTATGCCATGTAAGCCGTAATAAAATGAATCCCTAAAATAGTAAGTCATAAAGTTGCCTTCCTAATTCGAAACATGTCAAGGCATCGATCATCGGTAACGTAGACTAGGAGTCCTAGATGCGCCCGATTATCTTTGTGAGGCATGAGTTGTGAATGTAGGTTGGACTTAACATGGAAAGGGATGCCCGAACCTAGGCAACTAATAAATGGGTTTGTGCTATAACATCTTAAGATGTTAGCCCATTTGATCCAAGAGTCATGTACGAATCATGATTGGAGTTATCCTACCTAAGTAACTTAACTTGTTAGGTGTACAAGCTCAGCTTGACTAATAAGGTTGTTGTGAAAAGTGGATCTTGGCCCACATTAAATCACTAACGCGAATTATTTAAAGGGATATTAATTCGGTTTGTGGGATTATTAATAAGACCTCATTTAATCTTGCTAAATTTTATTGTAGATTGAAAAATGGCATCTTCAAACAACAATTTCTCATTGCGATCGGTCCTTGAAAAGGACAAATTGAATGGCACCAATTTCATAGACTGGTCTCGAAACTTAAGGATAGTTCTTAAGCAAGAGAAAAAGTCGTATGTTTTGGATGCACCCTTGCCTCAAGAACCTGCAAGGAACGCCTCTGCAGTTCAAAGGGAAACTTTTGAGACCAAGAAGAGCGACTCCAATGATGTGACCTGTTTGATGCTAGCCACTATGGTGCCTGACTTGCAAAAGCAATTTATGGACCAAGAGGCGTATGCGATCATGGTGCACTTAAAGGAGATGTTCCAAGAGCTCTGATACCACTGATGGAATATGTCATGGTATGTGTATGATGATCACGCAGCGGAAAACAAAAAAATTTGATCATACATGCCAAACAATTCCATGACAAGAATCGGAAACATGCAATTTTAGGGTTTTAATAGTAATGTCCTAAGAAACGAATTTTTGTTTGGAAAAGAGAGATTTTTGTTTTTGAAACAACAAGTCCATTTTCTTTATCACATTGAAAAAGGTCCTGAGGTTTTTGAAATGTTGTTCGATTGACTCTAAAAAGACAAGAATATCATCAATATAGACAATACAAAAATTTGAAAAAGGATTAAAAATATAATTCATAATTCTTTGGAATTCTGAAGGAGCATTTTTTAAACCAAATGGGATAACCGTCCACTCATACTGTCCAAATGGAACAGTAAAAGCAGTTTTGTAACGATCTTTTGGTTCAATCTAAATTTGCCAAAAACCTGATTTCATATCAAATTTTGAGAAAACAAATGCAGAATGCAGTTTTTGCAAAAGATCTTTTTTGTTGGGAATCGGATACCGAATCCATTTTAATGCCTTATTTAATAGTTTGTAATTAATTACAAGCCGAGACGTGCCTCTTTCAATTTCAGAATTTTTGTTAATATAAAAAGCTGCACAGCTCAAGGGAGATCTAGATTCTGTGATTAAACCCTTTTGTTTTAAATCTTGATTCTCTTTTTTGCAATGTTCTTCGAGTTCATGATTCATTTGAATGGGTCTAGCTTTTGTTGGAATTTGCCTTTCTGAAAATTCATTTTCATATGGTAAATCAACCATATGTTGTCTTCTATTCCAGAATGCATTTGGTAAATCCGAACAAATTTTATTTTCAATCATTTTTTGAAAATCAGAAATTCTTTGTTTTATCAAATTATTTTCTAAACCCTTTTGGATTCTAAAGAAGGAAACATCCTGTTTGAGAAATTGTAAATGTTTTTGTTTTCCTTGAATCATACAATTTAACTCACTTTTGTAAACAGAACAAGCTTTTAAAAGATGTAGATTTCTTGTTCTGGGTTTTTCAACAAAAGGGAAAATAATTTTTTCTCTGTTTGTTTTAAAAGAAATACCATCATACGTAACGGAATAGAGAGTAATCATATTGATAAATGGTGTCCCTAAAATGACAGTATGACTGATATTTTCGAGTAAAACAAAAGGAGTTTTAATGAAGATGCTACCATTTTGGATAGAAGCTTCTCTTTTATCACAAGACTCTAGTTCTAATGATAATGAAAATGAAGAAAAAGAAGAAAACGAAACTGTTAATCTAGACTTAGAAAATGAAATTCAAAGTTTAGAAAATGCTCCAAATGATTTCTTGTTTATTTTAAGAGAAATAACCACGAGAAAATATTTGGTAAAAGTTTCCCTTGTTTTTTCAGACAACTTCAAAATTGATACAGTTGCTCTTTTTGATACAGGAGCAGATTTAAATTATTTAAAAAGCTGTATCGTTCCAAAAAGATTTTCTGAAAAAACTTCTGAAAAACTTGTCGCAGCTAATAACTCCGATATGAAAATAAAATTGAAAACAGAAGCTTCCATCCAAAATGGTAGCATCTTCATTAAAACTCCTTTTGTTTTACTCGAAAATATCAGTCATACTGTTATTTTAGGGACTCCATTTATCAATATGATTGCTCCTTATTATGTTACATATGATGGTATTTCTTTTAAAACAAACAGAGAAAAAATTGTTTTTCCTTTTGTTGAAAAACCCAAAACAAGAAATCTAAATCTTTTAAAAGCTTGTTCTATTTACAAAAGTGAATTAAATTGTATGATTCAAGGAAAACAAAAACATTTACAATTTCTCAAACAGGATGTTTCCTTCTTTAGAATCCAAAAGGGTTTAGAAAATGATTTGATAAAACAAAGAATTTCTGATTTTCAAAAAATGATTGAAAATGAAATTTGTTCGGATTTACCAAATGCATTCTGGAGCAGAAAAGAACATATGGTTGATTTACCATATGAAAATGAATTTTTAGAAAGGCAAATTCCAACAAAAGCTAGACCCATTCAAATGAATCATGAACTCGAAGAACATTGCAAAAAAGAGATTCAAGATTTAAAACAAAAGGGTTTAATCATAGAATCCAGATCTCCCTAAAGTTGTGCAGCTTTTTATGTTAACAAAAATTCTAAAATTGAAAGAGGCACGCCTAGGCTTGTAATTAATTACAAACCATTAAACAAGGCATTAAAATGGATTTGGTATCCGATTCCCAACAAAAAAGATCTTTTACAAAAACTGCATTCTGCATTTGTTTTCTCAAAATTTGATATGAAATCAAGTTTTTGGCAAATTCAGATCGAACCAAAAGATCATTACAAAACTGCTTTTATTATTCCATTTGGACAATATGAGTGGACGGTTATGCTATTTGGTTTAAAAAATGCTCCTTCAGAATTCCAAAGAATTATGAATGAGATTTTTAATCCTTTTTCAAATTTTTGTATTGTCTATATTGGTGATGTTCTTGTCTTTTCAGAGTCAATCGAACAACATTTCAAAAACCTCAGGACCTTTTTCAATGTGGTAAAGAAAAATGGACTTATTGTTTCAAAAACAAAAATCTCTCTTTTCCAAACAAAAATTCGTTTCTTAGGACATTACATTTCCCAAGGGACAATTACACCAATAGAGAGATCTTTAGCTTTTGCTGATAAATTTCTGGATAAAATTTTAGATAAAACCATGCTTCAGAGATTCATAGGAAGTCTGAATTATGTTCTAGATTTTTGTCCAAATATCAGCCGATTGGCAAAACCTTTGCATGATAGGTTGAAGAAAACCCCTGTTGCCTGGTCTGATGAACATACAAGTATCATTCAACAAATTAAGAAACAGGTCAAGGAAATCCCATGCCTATATTTAGCAGACCCATTAGCACCTAAAATAGTTGAAACAAATGCGTCTGACTTAGGCTATGGAGGCATTTTAAAACAAAATGTGAGCAGAAAAGAATGCATAGTCCAGTTCACATCTGCATATTGGAATGATTGCCAAAAGAATTATTCTACAATTAAAAAAGAAATTCTTTCAATTGTCATGTGCATTTCAAAATTCCAAAGCGATTTACTAAATCAAAAGTTTTTACTTCGAATTGATTGCAAATCTGCCAAGGAAGTTTTACAAAAAGATGTTCAAAATATTGCATCAAAACAAATTTTTGCTCGATGGAAAGCTATCCTTAGTATATTTGATTTTGAAATTGAATTTATTAAGGGGGATAAAAACTCGATTCCTGATTTTCTAACTAGAGAGTTCCTCCAAAATAGGACTTAAAATGCCAAGAAAATCCAAAGGAAAGGGAAAAGAGGTCCACAAAGAGGACCAGAAAGTTTCAAAACCTGTAGCAACCTCGTCTGCCACAGAAATTAAATCATGGGCCCAAATTGTCGAAGAAGATGAGGAGGCCCTTGCCAAACAGTCTCAGGTCCAACAATGGATTGAGACTCTTTCCAAACAGCTAGAACTTGGCTCCCTTTTCAAAATATTGGCTGAACAGCAAACAGGTAAAACCCCTCAAACCATTTCAAAACAAGGGGAAGGATCTTCATCCTCAAAACTCTCCTCTAAATAAATTTCAAAACCTATACAAGAAACATCTTGTGATAGAGTACTTGTCAAACACTTCGACCTCGGAGTTGTTTCTTCAAAACCCTCACAAGAGAAATTTTCAAAAATTGTTTTAACCCAAAATAGTTCTGAAATTGTTTTATCTCAGTCAAAAAATATTTCAAACTATTTTGTTAAAACGGATTTTCAATACATTTGGACCATGGAGGAAGAATTTTATCTTCAAAACCCTCAGATGGCCATTTCAAGATTTTTTCCCAAAGGCTGGTTTTTTAAACCATGGGATTTAACAAAACCCTAGCCTTATTACAGGGAAATCTTAGAATTGACGGGTTCTGTGTCCATTATGGATAATCCTAAAACTGGACAAGTAAATTACTCAATGGGAAAAATCCATAAAGTTCTCTCTCCTCTCGAGTTGGGACAAAAAATTCACCAACCCAAAACCTTTCCTGTTGATTTTAAAACCACCTACAGCCATTGCTGGACCTATTCCTATTGGGATTATCAATAGGCCTAGTACAATGCCTTTCTCTTTCAAAACACAAATTTCACCAACACCTGGTTGTTCTACTTCAACCTCAAACAGGAGCCCTCCAAAATTCCTTTTTGGTTCGCTCATTGGTGGAAATTGTATGGAGCTTCTCCTGAAATCCTAAAACCCCAAATTCAGGAAAGCTATCACCTCTTTAAAACCTCTTACAAACCCTCTGACAAAGAAAAAAGGTTCCATCCGTTATTGCTTTTTGCCACAAGATTTTTCTTACCATTGGTAACAGCCTGATATTTCGATTACCGTCAGCAGGAAGCCCAAATAAACCTAGTCAGAAGATTTAGAATCAGATGCTGGATGAAATTCTCCATTTCGGACTCCATCAGAAAACCAGCTATTAACTTATGGCTCCAAAGTCAAGGCCTTCTCAAACCAGAGCCAGCAACAACTCAGTTTTTGGCCTAGAAGTCCTTCGCACAGACCCAATTGGCGGCAGCAAAAACTAAAGAAAAATATTTTAAGATTATGGCCGAACTACTCCAAAGAAAGGCCTCATCTTCAAAAGCCTCTTCAGGACCCTTAAAAGTAGGCTCTTCCTCAGGATCCGAGCCCATAATTGACTTGGGCGACGAAAATGGAGATGACTGCTACAATATTTTTCCAAATTCTTGTTTAAGCCTATAGACAAGACATTTTGTAAACATGAGCCTAGCCCATTTATTTTCTTTATTTTATAAACATAGGCTTAGCCCACAATCTTGTAAAAGGCCCAGCCTATTTAAAAAAAAAAGAGTCAAAAAGAAAATAGTAGAAGATATTTTATTGTCGGCTACTTTTGGCTCCTTTCCCTACTTTTTCAACGGCCATCATAGAGCAACAAGAGTTTAGCATGTGAAGGCATCTCTTCCAGCTCATCCCATCACATCATGTCTCAAAAGGCTCCCTTGATTGACGGTAGACTCTCTTTTTAAGGCTTCTTTCTTCCCAATTGAAGGCAGAGACTAATTTGGAGAGAATTTGCAGTCTTCAAACTCTCACACTTAGATCAGATATTAGGTAGCTCATGTGTTGGGAAAAAAAACCCCTTGTAATCTCGAGCTGAGTGTTTATCTCCAAAGTTTGTAATTATTTTGCTTTCTTTCAAAACCTGTAAGTGTAGCTCATGTGTTGAGCACCTTTGTACCTTACAGTTTCTGTAATTTGTATTACTATTTTAATATATATATATATATATACTTTATAAAAATTATTTTGCATTCATAAGTATGCTTTGTACTTGCACTTTTTACTGATCTGGTACATTAGAAATACTGTTTGCATATTTTTGAAACAATCTTGAAGATATATCGGCTGAAACAATTCGAGCTGCGGGCTACTAGTCCAAAGGATAACTCGGTTATCATGCTTGATTATTGCCGTGTACCTTCTTGATTTGATTTTTGAAATTATTTTATATTGCATTTTCATCCTTTTTCATTTTCGTTTTAGTTTTAGGTTGTGAAATCCATTCGTGGATCTGTTGCTATTTGGTAGTATTTGAACACGAGAATATACAGGTTAAGTATAATAATAGTGTATCAGTATAATTGTTATGTTATTATATATGTATGATTGTGGCAGTAGAAAAAAAAGTTCTACTGAATATATTGAGTGCATTACGGTGTGTTTCAGTGCAGTGTTGTGACATCCGATATCCGTACCATTTGCAGGTACAGGGTGTTATAATTTTCCATTCCATTTATCATTCTATTAGCTAGATTACAGGTTATACACTTCAAATATACTATTTACATGCTTAAATCACCAAAGAAATTCAATATTTTCCTTAATGTTCAATTCGGCCAATGTGGGGTTTCATCTTCAAAATGTTGTTTTCTCATTTTATACACATACATAATCATTTTTAACCTTTCTAATCATGTTTATATGGTTTGGTTCAATTATACATGCATATTACACATACCTTATACTTAAACTTAACCTAAAATCATGTATTTTTAATGGAAAATGAAGGATATTGTATCCACTAACCTCATTTTCTTGATCTCCACTCCTTAAACTTCCTTTCTATAGCCTTTAACCCATGAAACAACTTCCTTTTCTTTGAAAACCTAAGGTGGTCGAATATATTCATCAAGATCTACTCAAAATCTTACTTCCTTTTTGAAATATAATTACATAAATATAATCTACATATCCTAAAATACCTATTGGAATCTTTAAATTAAATTATAGGACCCTAAATCACTTACCTCATTTTTAGGGCATAACATTTATCACTAACTTTCACCCACTTCTTTCACAATAAATGAAAGCTAGAGGTTGTAATCATCTAATAGAGGAGCTAAAATTTTCTTGGTAGGCTTAAATTTAGGGAGAGATTTGGATGGAAGATGAAGAAATTTGGGGGAGAGGGAGAGAGAGCAATTTGGCCAAAGGAGGGAGGAAGAGAGCTGCTGGAATTCTAGGAATTTGTCTAGAGAAATCTGATATTCCAGCCTTTATATAGCCTCTCCTAATGGGCAAAATTATGGGCCAATCAATTGGGCCAAACCAAAAGCCCATTTGGGTTAATAAGCCCATTTTTCAATCCAAAAATAATTTATCTCACTTAGCAAGCTCAATTCTTCACAAAATTAATTTCATAATTCTTAAAATATACAATTTAGATTTCACGTAAAATTTAAGCTCAATTGGAGACTGTTTCCCGATCCGATAATTTCTTACCAGTGCAATAACTCAATTTTCTGTCTCACCGTAAAATTTATTTTTCATTACCATTTGATTCTCCATAATATTTCAAGCAAATTTATACTTTCAAATAATTTTTTTGAGGTCTATAACTCCATTTAGAGTCCGGTCAAACTAGTAAAACCAAAGTCAACTGGTCCGATCGGTCCGGTTTATTGGTTGAACCGGTTCGGTTCACTTTTTATCCTTAACCTTATTTTTACTCTTTATAAATCATTTGACCTTAGTTTCATCTCAATCAGGGTCCTTATCCAGTCCAGTTCACTAATTTTTTATTGTCACCGAAAACTTTATTTTTCACTACCAAAAATTCATAAATATTATTTAGAGTCTATCTATACCTTCAAAACAATTTTTAAAGGTCATTTACTATTTTTCAAAATTCGGTCAAACCCTTGGTTACTATTGAACCGAACTAGAGGCTTTTCTTCATTTTGACTTTCGGGGACCTATTTGAGCTCATTTTCACTCCAAATTATACCACCAAACTCCTTATAACTTGTAATTTCTAATAGTCCAATAAATATATTTCACTACTCTCTTCCCAGGAGGTCACCTGTCAGGGGCTTCCCTAGCTTGAGCACTTTAATCTTTCTCCTCTACTGTCTTTTAAGGCACAGTCACTGATATTTTCATATAAAATTCACACTATAAACTCTACAGATTTCATTGATCACTATTAACCCGGTATTCGGGCCATTACATAACTCAATCTCCAAAGTCAATCTAAACTACCTTAACATATGCATAAACACCTTGGCACATTCAATTTCACAATAGGTATCCATTAATTCAAAAATTACACAGCAAATTCTCAAGTCTTCCAAAAATAGAGTTTCATTCTTATAAGTTAATAAACTTCATAGCAATCGAATTAGCATAACAAATACACTTCCTCAATTCAATTCAATAGACAACACAATTACACATTTCAGATTATATCAACTATCAATTTAACACACAATCACACAGTTTTCCAAACCTCTAACTCCTTTGCTCCAAAGAGCTCACTTAGCACTTGGCTCACCAAGTTTTTCTTTTACTCTAGTTTTTTTGGTTTCTTCCACTACAACACACATCCAATTTCTAAAATTGGACAAGAGATCAATTCCAAACTCAACACAGAAAAGAAGAAGGAAAAGAAGAAGAAGAAGAAGAAGAAGAAGAATCTAACACAATTACTTACCTTGACTTGCCAAAAACACAACACAGCTTAGAAATCAGTTAACCAATCAACAAGAATTCGATGGACTAAAAACTGAAGATGAAGAAGAAGAAGAAGAAAGAAGAAGAACAAAAATGGACCAAAGGAATGGCCGAACAAAGGAGTGCAAACAATGGGACAAATTTTGCCTCTTCAAGGCTTATATGTGCATGCAGAAGCTGAGTTGGCAAAGCCAGCTCTTGACACATAGAAACCACTAACACTAATTAAGTTGATCTAATCTCACTTAGCCTTAATTAATCCTTCCCTTAATTAATCGTGCGCAATTATATTTTAGTCACTTAATTTATTTATTTCATGCAATCAAATCCTCTATTCTAATTACACTAAAATCCAAAATTAGAAACCCTAAATCAAACTTGTCTAATTATCCCAAATTAAGCAAAATGCTATTAGGGTAGATTTTGAGTCATTACAATAGAGGCTCATTATAAATATTATAATTGAATTTTTGGAATTGAAAACTTAATTTTTAGTTGAGACAGAAAAGTGAATTGCCAGATTGATAAATGTAACACCCCCTTCAGGAACTTATAACTTATATTATATATAACTCGAAACTTCCTAAAAGGGATGTCACTCAAATAGAACTTATAACTTGTTTTTTAAGTATTTGCATTCATAAATCTAACATGTCATTTTAGGGTCATATTTATATTTACATTGTAATGGCCCAAAATTTCAATTTTCTGAAATATTACTTTTCGGATCCTGAATAATGATACTCGGAGTAAATGGTACCACCCAAGGTCAAAAATATTTTATTTGACTATTAGAAAGTACAGGTTATAAGGAATCCAAATATGTAATTTAAGGTGAAATTGAGGTCAAATAGGCTCTTAAGAGCTTTAAAATAATGCTAGAGATCTCCAAAAAAATTATCTGAACACATGTATTCACTATAAATATTATGCGAGATTATTTGTAGTGAAAAATTAATTTTACAGTGACACAGAAAAATGAGTTATCGAACTAGTAAAAATTAATCGGACTGGAAAACAGTGTTTGATTGACCTGAAAATATTCGTGTAGCCTAAGAAATATTTTTCAATAATTATGGACACATTTTTATGAAAAATGATGCAAGAGAAGTGGTAGAAAAATAATTGGGCCTAAATATTAAGAGATGGGCTTTTAGGCTTAAATTGGTTGGACCTGATTTGGCCCAATTAGAATGGGTATATAAAGCTAAAAAACCATAAATTTCTTAAAGACTCACCCATTTTCTTCCTTCTTCTTGGTTGTCCCACACATCTCTCCATTCTCTCCATTTTCTTCTAATTTCTCTTATTACATCCCACCACTACAAGAAAATGAAGTTTTTGCGACGGAAATTTAGCGACGGAACAATTTTCGTCGCTAATTTGCGACGAAAAGGACATTCCATCTCTAATTTGCAACAAAAAAGTAAAAAAATTCCGTCGTTAAAAATGGCAGGAGTAATTTTCCTCCAGTTTTAACGACAGAAATTACGATGAAATCTTAATTCCATTGCAATTTAGCGATGGAATTTTGTTTTCGGCCCTAAAATTATTTAAAAATAATAATTTATATTATTCGAGATGGAAAATAAAATCCATCGCTAAAAATAACGATGGAATTTCAACCTTCGTCGCTAAAATTAGCGACGAAAAAGTATTCTGCCGCTATATTTAGTGACGGTAACAACTTACAACGCTAATTAGCGACGGAGGTTGAAATTCCGTCGCTATTTTTGGCGATGGAACAGGAAATGCCGTCGCTATAATTTGCCTATAAAGTCACACTTTTCACTCTCCTCCCGCTCTCTCCTCCCTCTCCCCTCCCTCCCGTTTCCCCCTTCTTTGTCGCGTTACCCACCGCCACTGCACCTCCGGCGTGCCTCCACCGGCGCAGATCCGGCCCTCCCCCTTCCCTCCGAAGCCGATCCCACCTCCCTCACCCCCGGCCGGCCCCCTCCTCCCTCCCCTCCCTCTCCCCTTCCTTTCCCGCTTCTCTTTTCCTCCTCCGCACGTGGCCTCCTTTCTTCCGGCATGGTCTGTTGCTGCTCCGACGTGGTGGACAACCATCTAGCTCAGGCGAGTCCCCTGCCTTCCCTCCTCCTCCGCCAGCGTCAGGTAAGCAGCCGGTTTTATTATTATTTTTTTAATTAATTAATTAATTAATTAATATTATTTATTATTACTATTATTATTATTATTATTATTTAAAATGTTAATATTGTTAAATAAAAATCTGAATTACATATTAGTGTTATTATTTTTATTGTTAGAATTATTATTATTTATTTATGTCAATTAAACATTTCATTATTGTTAAATAATACTATGAATAATTTTTGTAAAATATATTATTATTAGTGTTATTAGTATTAATTAGATTATTGTTAAATAATGAAATGAAAAATTTATTATTGTAAGTATTATTAGAAAATAATAAACTTAATAATTTATTTGAGGATATTAGTACTATTAATATTGTTAATAAATAATAAAATATGAATATTTGGGAAATTTAGTTGTTTATTAATATTATTTTTGTTAATGTGGATTGTTATTGTTGTTAGAATTATTATTATTTATTTATGTTAATTAAACATTTTGTAAAATATATTATTATTAGTGTTATTAGTATTAGTTAGATTATTGTTAAATAATGAAATGCCAAATTTATTATTGTTAGTATTATTAGAAAATAATAAACTTAATAATTTATTTAAGAATATTTGTAGTATTGATATTGTTAATGAATAATAAAATATGAATATTTGGACAATTAAGTTGTTTTTATTTAGCATAATAGATAGAATAATTAAATTTCAGTTGTTCTCTCTGCTCAGGCGGCATTTATTTATTGGGCGGCATTTGTTTATCGGCGTGGTGCACCATCTTCTTATTGCAACGTCGATCTACCATTTCTTCCCCTTTGCCGGCTCAAGGTAACCCGATTTTGTTTTTTTATTTTATTTTATATATTTATTTCTTTATTTATGAGTTTATTAATTTAAATATTATTATTAATTTTATTATTAGTATTCTTCATATTATTATTATTCAACATGTTATTATTATTAAATTAAAATCAGTAAAATTTAGTATTATTATTATTATTATTATTATTATTATTATTATTATTATTATTATTATTTATGTTAATTTGTATTGTTATTATTATTATTATTATTATTATTATTATTATTATTTTTGTTAAATAATAATATGAATAATTTACGTAAATAATATGATTAATATTATTATTATTATTATTATTTAGATTATTATTAAATAATAATCTGATAAACTTATTATTGTTATTATTATTGTTGTTTTTGTTATTGTTGTTGTAATGAAAATGACTATAATATGACAATTTGCATTTTTCTTTTGATTTAGCATATTAATTAGTATAATTAATGTTAAAATGACTTGCAATTGTCTTAAATAATTTTTTAATAATAGTTGTATTTTGAATTTCTAGTTTTATTAACTATTATATTTACTTTTTTTTTTGGAACTAGATATATATAATTCTAACTAAGATGTCACTCTGTTCATGTAACAGTTTTGGAATTAATTATGAGTAACGTAGATAGATCTTGGATGTATAGAAGAAAAACAAACGATGGTTATATTAATCCTGAATTTGTGGAAGGGGTTCAGTCGTTTATTGAATATACGAGTTCTCAATCTGCATATATGGACGGGGCAAAAATAAGATGTCCATGTAAAAAGTGCAAACATCTTAGTTATCTACCAGTTGATGAAGTGTATTTCCACTTGTTAAGAAAAGGATTTGTTCCAAATTATTTTGAGTGGACACGACATGGGGAACCATCAATATGTAGCACCTCGATGGGTAATATGGATAACATGTTGGCAAATGAGAGTCAATTTGAAGAAGAGGGGGAATTTATGACATTGATGTAGGGGTAACTGATAATCCGTACGTCCAAATGGTTTACGATGCAGCTGGCCGTGATTTTAGGGAAAATACACCCATGCTGGAAGAACCCAACGCAAATGCGATAAAATTTTATGATTTACTAAATTCAGCAGATCAAGAATTATGGCCAAGCTGTGATAACATGACTCAGTTATCTTCGGTCGCTCGAATATTGAATATAAAATCTGAAGGCCATATTTCGAATCGAAGTTTTGATAAAATTCTTGCTTGGTACATTGAATCATTTTCTCTTAGCCATAAAATGGTTGATAATTTGTACAATATGAAGAAACTGATCAGTGGTTTAGGTTTACCTATTGAGAAAATTGATTGTTGCAAGTTGGGATGTATGTTGTTTTGGAGAGATGACGTGAATTTACAAGAGTGCAAATTTTGTAGTCAACCTAGGTATAAATCCAGAAATTGCAATAATAAGCAGAAATCGGTACCTTGGAAACGTATGTATTTTTTTCTGCTAACTCCGAGGCTTCAAAGACTATATGCATCTGAAGTTACTGCACCTCACATGAGATGGCATGATGAGCACGAAAGCACAGATGGAATAATGAGCCATCCATCAGATGCAGTTGCATGGAAATATTTCAATAACACCCATCCTGATTTTGCTGCTGAATCTCAGAATGCTCGGCTGTGTCTGAGCACTGACGGGTTTATATTCGTTAAAATGACGTTATTATATTTCAATATGTAGGCATCAACAAATTCAATTGACAACATGTTCATCATTGATCTTGCAAAGGGACCTTTGCGATATGTTAAATCATATCCGGTATATTTTGTCAATAGATATAAATTTCACACACAAAGTCATGGTCATAACAAGGCAACGGTAAAGAGTGGAGTTTGCATTCAAGGGGAGTTAATGGATTATTATGGGCAAATTATTGAGATACTTAAATTGGAGTACCCCGCATTGCCAATAAAACATTGTGTATTAGTTAAGTGCGAATGGTTTGATCCAACAAATAACGTTGGAACAAAAATGCATAGCAGATACAATTTAGTTGATATCAACTAGCGGAGAAGGTTTAGTAACTTTGAACCTTTTATATTGGCAATACAGGTTATCCAGGTATATTATCTCCCTTATCCAAGCTTAAAACGAGATAAAGCGGAATGGTTGTCAGCTTGCAAAGTCAAACAAAGAGGCATTTTTGAAAGGAAAACTGCCGGACAAACTAAATGATTTGAAAATAACGATGCATTCCAAGAGGATCAAGTGGAAGATCATGATATAAATGAAACTCTCGCTTATGAAGATAATGAAACGTTGAACTATGCAGACAATGAATATATTGACATTTCATGTGAAGAAGATGGGGAATCTGAAGTTAGCGAGGGATTCGATGATGAGGCTGAATTTGATTCTTGTTCATCAAAAAATGAGGATGATTGTGATTACGATTTACAGATGAGTGATGATAGCGAATAATTTGTTTAACTAATTTCATATCATGTGAGAACTATTACTATTGCACTCACTTATTTTTTGATTTCATTTTTTTACTGTATAATTGATAATTTTACAGTGGTTGACTAATCAATTTTTTACAATGTCAGGTTCGAAAAATGTTTAAGAGAAAGACGAGTAATATGATTCCTCCATGGCTCAGGGTGCATGATGGGGGTAACACTATTGCCGAGGGATCAACCGCATCACCGGCCATCAATATTAGCACTCAAGCTGCTGCATCACCGACCTTTCCCACTACTCCCCCGTCTACCACTTCTACTGGATCTACTCTTATGGCCACCACTGAAGCTATGCCATCTCAGCTGTCAGGAACCGATGCAGTGGAACATCCTATGCCTGACTCAGTTGGAGTTCATGGAAGAATATACGTGACCAGTACGGCTGGAGAGTAAGTGATTAGTAGTTCAGTTTGAATTTATTTAAATGATAGTTTAAACTTTTACTGACTTTATGAAAATTGTTGTATATTAGTTTGAATCCTTCTGGAAAGTGCTCACGCTCAATGATGACTACATTCAAGAACAGAATAGAGTATGATGGTTATGTTTGGAAGAAAGTGTCATAAGAAATAAAGAATTTTTATTTTGAAGAATTCAAGGTAAAAAAAATTATTATAATATTTATTATACAACAAATTGTATTTCACACTTACTTACAATATGTTTTATGTTTTATTGATATAAGAAATGATTTTACTGGGACCCGGCGTTTGATGACATCATGTATGAAGTATGGGAGACTTGGGCTCGAGCGCGTTATAGAGACTTAGTGTGCCTACTACACACTGGTAGTGTATGACCTCGTTACATAACTGAAGATATATGGGCACATTGGCAACAGTATTGGATGACACCCGAGGCCCTTTCTATTTCAAAGCGGAATAGTAATAATAGACGGGGAGGACCAGAGGGAGTTAGTTCATGCTTGCACACCGGTGGGCCATTGTCCCATCGCGAGCATGCAGAAAGACTTGTAAGTATTACAAAACAATAAGGTTATTACTGTTACTACTGTTTAAGATTACTTTTATTACAATCGAGGTGGATCGGAAAGACAAATTTGTGTTTGGAGTTTGTATTGTTGTTGGATGCCAGTATAAAAAAATGAATAGAAGTGTTTTTTTGTCTTTGTATATAAGAGGTTTACTTAAAATTTAGGGGAAATTATATGGAAATTTTAGTAAAATTTTGGAGGCTTTACCTATAAAATTATAGTTCAATTATAATTCTTTATTTGTTTGCAGGAAGTATCGATGGGTCGACCGCCTACGCAAGGTGAGGTCTTTGTATACACTTACACCAAAAATCATGATGGTCAAACGTTCGTCAATTCACGATCCAGGCATTTACACGTATGATCAAATTATTATATTTTAATATTACTTATTATTAAACATTAATATAAAGCATTTATTTTACGACAGGAACAAGTGCAAGAGGCAATTCAGCAATGTTAACAGAATTCAGATAATATTGATGAGAATCAAATTTATTATGAGATGGTTGGTGGTAGAGACCAGCGAGGATGGGTCTTTGGCTTAGGTTCTTTCGCTAAAACCTGTTACTCGCATTCTTCCAGCTCAAATTTAGCGGCATCTAGTAGACGTTCTGCCTCTCATGAAGTAAATGAACTTCGAAATACTGTACGTGAACTGCAATCAGAATTGCAAGAATCACAAGTTCGGTGGCAACAATCAGAAGCTCGGTAGGAAGAATCACTCGTCTTCATATCTCAACTACGCAACGAGATGGCTAATTTGAAGGGTATGGTCGAGTCATCATCGCAGCAGCCTGATCATTCACGTCAGCCACCGCCTCCTCCGCCACCATCAGCTTAGTTAGGACTTTGTAATATTATGACATCGTTAGATAATCATTAACTTCATGATAAATACAATTATTAGATTATATAATTTTCGGTTATTAAAATTTAGATATTATTTTAATTTTTTCATTTTTTATTACTTGGATATACAGTTTAAATTTACAGGTTTTATAAATTAATTAAAAAAATATTAATTTCAAAAATATTTATTTTGCCCTCGGCATGGTGTGCATGAATAGGCTTGCTCTTTCAGATGTTCTCTTTGGCGTGGATCCGCATGATTCCTTTTCCGTAGGGACTTTATCTTGATCTGATTGTTCTGCGTGAATGAGCGCCGATGTTGAGTTGAAGTTGTCCTTTGGCCCGCTTTTGCGTGTGAGGTTTATTTAGATATTTCCTGCAAAGTTATGTGCACAAGAACATATACAAGAGATTATGCGTGCATGTGTGAAATATATACGCAAGGCTATATACAAGAAACATACGCAAAGAATTATGTGCTAACAGCTCTTTGTGCAAATTATATTCATGTGATGTATGCTTAACTCTATGCATGCGAAACAAGTGCAAAAACCTATATGCATCTTATGTGTGTAGAAATTATGTACAAGAAATCTGTGCCTTATGTGCATAACAAATATGCATGGAACATGAACACATGATGAGTGTAAAAATTGCGTATGCGAGATATATGTAAGGGATCATGCGTGTGAATGCATGTGGGGCACCATGTATGCATGGAACGATGTATGCAAAGAAATACGCAAAAGATTGTACTTGTGGAATGCAAGTGAGATGCAAAGAGTTATGCAAATATGCAAAAGATCGTACATGCTACGCACGTGAGATATTATATGCAAATGTTTGCAAAGGACGTATGCGTGTAAAAATGGATAGGCAATATCTTAGGTAGTTAAGGAATTCATTGAGAGTACGACTCGGCTGCCCATACTTCTGATGCCCCCAAGGATCTAAAAGTGTCATCTTGGCTTAGGAATTATGACCCATAATCTTTTCAGAGAGATGCACTTTTTGCAATGAGTTGTACAACATTTTGCCCCGAGGATTTTGACTCGTGTCCTGCATTATGCACTATTTGCCTGAAAGGAGGTTATTCGGACTGCCTTATCGCTTCGAATATTGGAAGTCATTTATTGAAGGTAGTGCATCCCTTGTGGATTTTCACATTAGCTTTTCTTTGCGAGAAATGCGTCCCTTTGGAGGATTTCACATAACCCTGTGCAACTTTTGCCTGGAATGGACCTAACCCACTCCAGTGGCTTTTATTCATTTCATTTTATTTTGTAGGATAGACTGCCTATTTTCAAGTTTTCATCCTGCCCTTTGGCCTAACTTTTGCTTAGAGAGCCAATTACGGTTTTCATCTCTAACAGCCTTTTTTTTTTCTTTTTTTGAAGGGTTGGATTTGTCACATGAAGTGTTATCATTACTATTTTGAGACTTGCTCTAGCACATGTCACTATTCATGCCACAGGTTTCTCTTGATCATTCAATCGCATGTTTATGCCTAGCTTATGCATGTGTTCCTATTTATGTGCACCATATAGCAACAACAATAATCATGACTAGACATGTAATGCAAAAACATAGGTTTTATTCACTCTCAAGGAGTAATGCCTTAGGCGCATTCGACTCCTGTTATTAATCAGCTCTCTCGGGTTTTCGTGATTGAATATTTTCTCTCAGCCCCTAATTTTTGCCTAAGGCACCTTTTTCAGGTTTTCGCCCTGGCATTTGCCCAATTTTAGCAAGGTTGCCTATTTTTGATTTTCGACTCGCGAGGCTCTCTCTCTCTCTCTTTTTCCATGGAATCTTCTTTAGTCTGTCGGCATTGTGTGATTTCTTGAATCCTTCATCATTGTTTTAGTCGGGATGGTTGCCTCATTTGACAGTGGCTTTTCAGTATAAAAGGCTTAATCTTGACCTTTGTGCAAACTAGCTGAGTCAATGAGCTCTCCTTTTGGAATTTGACTGTGAAAGCTCGCATTTTACTTTTTTCAATTTTGGCCACTCAATTTATGAGGTGGCTCTCAATGGTTGAGATTGGGTTGCAGGTTGGCCTCAGATGTTTTAGGCCCAAACTGTGAGTTTTCTTTTCCTTTTTTTTTCTCTCTTTTCTTTTCTTTTCTTTTCTCTTTTTTTTCTTTTAATTTTTTTCTTTTTTTGTGAAGGCCCAAAGCTTCATTCATCTTGAATTTGATAGTCCAATTTCTGAGGCAACCCCTTATTGATTGGAGCTTAGCTTCTTTTGGCTGCATTGTATGCGTCCTAAATGTTAAGAAGGCAAAGGAATGGCTTTTGAAACTTTGATTGCTGTTGGGTTGACAAATTAAAGCAGGTTGTCCTAGCAATGCCCTTGTAAATTTTTAGTATGTCATTTTAGGTCCAGGCAAAGGCCTTTTCTTTTTCTTTTCAAATTTTATCTCACCTCGGGAGTTAGGTTGGATGCAGCCAAGATGTTTTTTCCTTGAGATTGAATTAAAAAAAATGTTTATTGAACTAATGCCTTGATCGTGATTATTACCATGCATAACGCGATAAGATATAACAATGCATATATAAGAAAAACCCATACTATTAAAATAACTAGAGAAACAAGTGCATAACATAGTTCAGAAACACACTTTATATCATAAAAAGAATGGCATTGTAACAACTCTAATTCTTTCTTTCTTCCTTTGGGCCCGGCACCATTTCTTGAATGCAGTCTCTTAGAAGATGACAGTAGTCTATTGTATGTGCCGTGTATTGGTGATATGCATAATACCAATCTATTTTGTGTCTAGGTTGCCCTTGACTTGGGGCAGGCCCCACTGGCAATGGCTGTAACTTCCCTTCTTTGATGAGATGGGTGAAGTGCCAAGATAATGGCTTTCCTGAGAGTTGATCCTGTAGCTGAGACTTCTACTGTCCTAGCATTGCCCCCATTACCACTGCTACTTCCTTCGTTCTTGCTAAAGGCCAGGTTTACAGATTTAGCCATTTTTTCCAAATGCTTGGCCTCAGCTTCGATGGCTATATCTTTAAGCAACTCCCAATCTTTGAGTCCCTTTATCTTTAGCTCTTCTCTCAAAAACGGGTTAGCATTCCTAATAAATAACCTGATCTAATCTGGAGTATCAGGTTTTCTCTTTATTTCCATGACCCGATTCCTCCATCTGGTAAGGTACTCATGGAAAGATTCTCCCGACTTTTATTGAAGCAGTTCTAGGTCTTTCAGGGTGACCTCCATCCTCATAGTGCAATCATATTGCTTAAGGAATTCCTCCGTCAGCAGCTCCCTATCCTCTTTAGACCTCCTATCCAGTCCATGGTACCAATCGACTGCAGGTCCTATTAAGCTCAGGCAAAAATATTCTATCTTCTGCTTTCTAGTTAGAGTCATACCCTTCATCACTAACGAATACTATTTTACATGTGCTGTCGGGTCTGAGGTACCATCAAACTTAGAAATGTCAGGCATCTTGAAGTTCTGGGGGATTAGATCTTTGCCCTCCAGCTCTTTGTCCGCAGGACTCATGCCTCTTCCCACTGCTAGCAAGCGGGTCATAGGTTTAAACCTCTCCTTCATTTTCCTCGAAATGATCTCCTCTATCTTAGGGGCCTTGCCTCTTATCATGACTGGCTCCTCTTACTCTTCCTCCCATAAGTCATCTTCGAGTGTGTGAGCTCCTCTTCATTCTACTAGCACTGCCACTCTGGGCTTAATTATTGGTGGGTTTGCTACTGGGGGACCCTCTCTAATTGGTTCTTGTTCATCTTGCTCCCCAATAGAAGCAGCAAGTGGTTGTCCAGCCAGTGGTGCTAGAGTAGCAGTAAAGTTCATCATCATTTCCATCATTCGAGCCTCAAACTCTTCCATCCTTTTATCCATTTTTTCAGCAATCAGTGCATGAGTTGCATCCGATTCTCTTGGTAAATTGGCCATTTCTGAAAATTGTTTTGAATACCAAGACAGTTTCGAAGCAAAGTCTCAAAGTCCCTAGTGGAGTCGCCACTGTGACGGGCGCCGAAACCGATCAGCCTCGAAAGCCCGCTTTTAGGGCCTGAGAGGATTCGCATCTTTAGATCTTGGGTAAGATGAGATATTTTGGAATCCCTACCCAATAGAACATTAGAAAAGTTCATCTAATCCAATTAAACCTTTAGGCACCTTTGAGGTATTTTAGAGTCGCCACCCAATTTAAAATTGGGAAAGTTCGTCTAACCTTTGGGATCTAAACCAAAGAAAGATTCAAAACTTTACTCTTATTAATGCCTTGGTTAAATATAAATGAGTTTTTAATATTAAATTTCCATCTCCCTCTCACACGTCATACATTAAAATTTAAACGCATGTCAAGCATCGAAGGAAACCAGTGAAATAATAAAATAAACTACAAAAATAAATTAAAAGTTAAAATGGGGACAAAATACAATCCCCCAAGATGTAAAATTAAAATTAGGGACAAAAAATACAATCCCCCAAGATGTAAAATTAAAATCAAGGACAAAAAATACAATCCCCCAAAATAGAAAATTAAATAAACAAAATCAATTAACTAAATAACATTAATAAATCGGGACATTTATTTAGAATAGGAACATTGATTCCTTCATGTTCACTTAAAAAATCATGTTCACTTAAAAAATTGAAAAATTATTTTTGGGTGTTATTGAGAAAATCGGGATGAGTGATCCCATTTTGAGAAAATTAACTTTTCTTTTAAAATTAAATTTTTATTGGCTAAAATTAAAACATTGGTCACATTTTATTAGAAAAAATCTCAATTTATTAATAAAAATATTTTTGCTATTTTCTTTTTAATATGCATAAAATAAACAAAATTATTACAAATTACATGACAAAGAAAATAAGTGGCAAAATAAAATAAAAATAATAAAAATATTAAATCGATCAAACTAAATCTCCTGAATCCCCTCCTTCACGTGTAAATGTGCTCAAACATGACAAAAACAAGTAGTGAAACAAAAATAAAACAAAGACAAATAAAATTAATGTTAGTAATTAAATAAAAAAATCAATTAAACACATAAAATAATAAAAATGAATTAAAATAAATAAAAAATGAAATAAAATGCATTATGAATGACAAATAAATTAAATGACATAATGCAACAAATAAATTAACATATTAATAAATTAACACAATATTAATAAATTAACACACATAAAAACATAAATAACAACAACAACAACAACAACAACAACAACAACAACAACAATAATAATAATAATAATAATAATAATAATAATAATAACAATAACAACAACAACAAAAACAACAACAATAACAATAATAACAACAACAATAATAATAATAACAAAAAAGATGAACAATCAAGTAAATAGAAAAACAAAATAAAAAATGTTAAATATATGACTAAAAAACATATTATTTCATAAGCATATCCAGCGGCTCATACCAAACTCTGATATAAATCCCTAATATGAATCCTTATAGCTGCCATATTATAAAAACACTAGTTTTCGCTTAAAATAAATAAATTTCATAAAATTTTATAAAATTTATTTGTATATATAAAAAATATAGATGGAATTTATTATTTTTTCATTAAATTTTATCAAAATAGGTGGAATTTACAAATAAATTTCATATTTTTAAGGGTTAAATTTTAAAAAAAAAATTATAATATCCTCTTAATTATTTGTTAAAAATAAATTATTTTTATACAGTTAACGTAGTCTGTTCTTTTTCCTCCATAACGACTGTTTTTTTCCTTTTCTTACCACTATTCTGCACTGAATGTTAATATATATATGATTTTTTTTAAATTATGTTATCATTGATTTAATATTTGTCAAAAATTTTAAAATGATGATTAATAATTGTTAATTTTTTTTAATTTTAAATAATTGGAAGAAAGCATTAAAATTGGCATTGAAAATATTTTAGCAAATAAAATATAAATAAATTTCTTTATTCGTTTATTCCAAGCATAAAAATAAGAAATTCATTTTTAATTTTATATTTTAGTAATTTTATTCCAAATATAAGAATTTATTTATAAATGAATTTCATATGCAATTTATTTGTAAATGAATTTTACAATTTCAATTCATTTATTCTAATCGGAGTTTAAAAGAGAAATTTCTCATTTCAACAAGGGTCTCTTTTAAGTCTTTCATACTATTAAAAATAATTAAATGAATATTGATTAATTTTATATTTATATAATATAAAATAATAATAATTAATATTAATTAAATGAATCATAATTAAAAAAATTATAAAATATGAAAATTATTTAACTTAATGATAAAAAAAAATTATTTAAATGAATGGATAATAATAAAAATTACATTACATTAAAAGAAAAAAAATATATGACTAATGATAGTTTAGTGAGTATGATGAAATTGCTCGATATATTCAACCAAATCCGTCTGTATTTGTTGATATTTTTCTCTATCTCGAAACCGGATATTATTTTGGATATGTTATTCGTAAAGGGTGAAAATTTTCTCCCTAAATTCTAGTTGCAGTAAGCCATTGGAAAAATCATTATAAGAGTTGATCGGATGATAGTTAACAATACATATGTCCCTTTCATCATCAATAATCATATTACACAATATGATGCAAGCTCTCATAATCGTTCCAAGGTTACCTTTGGACCATGATAAAGCAAGACCACAGATAATTGTAAAGCGAGATTGCAACACTCTGAATGCACGCTCCACTTTCATTTTGTGCCGATTCTTGATATTTTGCAAACAACTATTTCTTCTCTCCCTGCGATTCGATTGTTTTGATGAATGTTGCAGGTATATACCATCTGTTAAATAATATCCCATGGTATATCTGCTGCCATTGACAATGTAATTTATCTTAGGAGCGCGACCCTCTAGCACATCACCAAACACCGGTTGTAACACCCCTATATCATCTGGAAGGATATGGGAGTGTAACGCTCTTAAAACACGGTTGCCTACTAGAGGTTTATGTTAAAATCAAGTTAATTAATATAATGTAACATTCATAAGCTCCTTTATATTATGGTTAAATACGTGTTTTTACCCCATTTGAAATTATTTTCGCCAAACTATAAATACAATTGCTCATATGGTATAATTATGCATATAATTTAAAAGTCCTTTACAAACGTACCATTACATTATTTAAGGCACTTTACAATACTACATAGGACTACAATAACTATAGATTCAAAATATTATACCAAAAGTGGGCTTGAGCTTCCCTTAGTGGCCTGCAAATGTTGGCACCAAATACCTCGTACTTCTATATCGACGTACCTACACGGGAACAAACACCCGTGCTGAGCAACGGCTCAGTGGGAAACATATAAAGAAAGCTGACTTCTAAACGAAGTCCCAAAAGCAAAATATAAAAATAAAATAAAAATACATCTCATGGCAATCAAGTAATCAATCATATTCACTTCATTTCGTTAATAAACATGTGTCGCTAAACATAGGTGTTATCGTTAACATTGACGTGCATTCACATATTAACAATCTATTAATTCACAATCACCTCATTAGCATACACTTATAGTTTCCATAACACTTAAAACTCTTCTGTAGCCTGAATCCTCATTAATGGTGGATAACAAGAACACGGATACCAAATATGGTATCAAACACTAGATACTGAATAAGTAGTACAAACCACTAAGACACTTATATTGGATACGAAAAAGTTATCAAAACACTAAACACCAATGCGGTGTCATCACTGTCAGCTACAAACACTATCCCTTATAAGCATGCCTATCTATCCACTACTATGTGAAATTCAGGCTCTCATTTAAACTTTTGTCACTTAATAATTGCAGCTCAATCACATTTATGAACACTTAAGTGTTATCTACTTGAAAACATGTACAACACTAATATGCCTTTATTAATACAAAACTTACTTGCAACTAAACTTAAACACTCAAGATACACTTTATAATGATGAGCTTATACACATAATTGTATAGCCATTATGCGCATATTTTCGTGTATATTTTATCTACATACAACAAATAACGTTATGCAACTATTATTAAGTATTTCCTTGAAGCTAATTACATTCACTATTTATGCTCTTAACCCTATTCACCTCTATTTCCAAGTGCAAATCATTCATATATTCATTTCATCCTAAATATGTGTCAGATAAGTTCCAAAAAGATCCGGTGAAGTTCGGGTTCGGTTCAGGAAGAAAAATGTACATTACAGGCTGAAAATAAGGTCACACGGTGGGCTGACAATCTTGCCTGCCATGTGGGGCTACAAAAATGGGTTTTTAAGTGGTAGAATGCTTTTACACGGAGGGCAGGAATCCCTGCAAGTTGTGTAAACCCATTCTGCCCCACATTGCACAGGGCAGATTTCAACTTTCAAATTATTCTGCATTTTTAAGCTAGTAAACATCATTTTCAGCAAAAATGGTCTTCTACCATTTTATTCCCCTATGTCTTATCTTTCTGATGGTTTCCATTTCATGTCATTTGGAGCTATATTATAAGAGTTATGGCTTTAGAAGCACACAGTACTCCCTTGACCCGGCTAGAGTAGGAACACTTCTATTTTGGCCAATTTTGAGTCATTTAAAGCCAAAATTAGCTCATGGTAATTTCTATGACATTTGTAGGTATGGAAGTCATAGTTCAAAGTCAACTAGAATCACATCATTTGGAGGTCTATAACATAAATTATGGCATAAAAATCTAGAAGGTGTCAAGTGTACCCTAATACAGTTTTTCACCTATGAAGTATTTATGCCTAAATACTCAATTTCCATGAAAAATCTCATCGTTTCCACAATACATCAACTCAAACACATTCAATTTAACTCTTGTCATGCATAAAATCTCAAATACACATATGCATAAATTTAAATGTTTCCAAACCTTTTTATGTACTCCAACTTGCTTCTTTATGCTCCACTTGTTTGCACCTTCTCCTTCCCTTTAGCTTTCTTGCTAGAATCCCCTACTAACCCACCACAAAAGTCATGTTACCATCTCCCTCAAATTTAGATTTCCAATCTCTTACAAGTAGAGTAGAAGATGAGAAGAATATTAATAAAACTTACCATTTTTAATACTTGAGTTGCATCTCAAACTTCTCCTTAACCTTAGCAATTATAAAAAATCATTTTGTGAGTGGATTTTCATATGAAAGATAGAAGAAATTTCTATAAATTTCCCTCTTTAAATGGCTGGCCAAAGCATTTTATATGGCCTTCCAAAATATATTTTTCTAGCACTTCAAGTTGTCACAATCTCATTGGCTAAGCTTTGATATTTCCTATTTTTTTTAATTTGACCCCCCACCTCTTCTTTAAAATCCCTTATTTAGATTTTAATTAAACTTTATTTAGGCCTTGACCCCTAATCTTACTTTCATTTATGCTCTTAAGTCATTATTTAATAAATTATCAAATTGTCGCGCTTGCTAAATCTTTTAAATCAATGACGGTTACATCCTATCGTCACACCCGTCACTGATTCATACATAATCGGCTAACATTGCATCTTAATATGCACTAATGCTACTAGGGTATGTTTGACTTATACCCTAGTCGTTTTGAACACCATTGGGGTACGAGTGTGGCCTAAGTTATGTATTTGGTTAAGTGTATGGGTTTAGGATATAATCGATATTAATTAAAAAGTCAGGGTTAAATTTCTCATTTAACCCCTATGGACTAAATTGCATTAGATAAGTTGTTTAGTATGTCAATGCATGAATTAAGTTAAGTTAAGTGGCTAATGTATGATTTAAGAAAAGTCAAGGGATCAAAAGAAGAATTTGAAAAGAAAACTAATTAAAATGTGACAAATGGATGGACATAATTAAAAGAAGAAAAAAGAGGAAACTTCATGGCTTTATAAACCATGAAGTCGGTGGAAGAGGGCCAAAAGAATCTGGCCTCCACTCCCTCTCTTTCTTCATTTTCAGCTACCATTTCTTCCTCCTTTTTGGTCACTTAAGATTCTACTTAAATTTTATCAAGAGTTCTAAGTTAAGGCAAACAAGGTTTAGTGTTTAGTGAACTAAGTTAAGGTAAGAGTATTGAGTTGTGTTCTCCTCTTTTCTACCATGGGTTTAGGGATTGGAATTGTGAGTATTGTGTAATTGATAATCCATGGTGTATTTTTTAGTGGAAAAGGCAAGTGGAGCTAAAGGAAAAGAGAAGGTTGGTGAAGGAGGAGCCAATTGAAGCTAAAGAAGAGGCCAAAGAGAAAGGTTTGGAAAACTGATATGTTTATACGTGTATACTGATAAATTGTTGTAATTGTAGTGTGTCTGATTGTTGTAGATTGATTTGAGTTGAGGTTGTTGTGTTTGTGGTGTTAAATTGGCTAATTCGGGCATGTTGAGTTTAAGGGTAAACTCTGCCCAAAATTCAGCCTGACCTTTGTTGCTTGTGTTGGGTATAATTGGAGTTGTAGAGCTCCAAATCATGTGATTCCAGTTGGGTTGGAAAGCTAACTCACATACCTAAATATGTCTAGAGAGAACTGGCACTAATTATATATTTAAGTATTTTAAAAGTGATAAAAATAGAAGAGTTTTTACTTTGGCCGGTCATAGGAGCAGTTTGGGTTGTTTGAGTCATATCTGGAGTTTTAAATGTCCAAATGACCTAAAATATATGCCATTAAAAAGGTAACATCTTGAGGAATAGTTGTTATAAGATTAATTTAGCTAGAAATGATGTTTGGATATTGATTTTAATAGGCCAAAGCAGGAATGGGAATTTGTCCAGTGTAGCCCTATTTTATTAACCAATTTAACGGGGCCACACGGTGGTCAGGATCCCCTAACCATCATGTGGAATGCTACGGAGCATCAGGTCTAACTTGAAATTTAAATCATATGACGGTCAAGGAGGCCTGAGCACCGTGTGACCATGTTTGACCACCGTGTGGGATCCTTGATTCGAATCCTAATCGATTATGTAAAGCATCTTTTTGGAATTTTTCAAGATTCCCGGTCACATGATGGTCAAGGTGTTTTGACCATCGTGTAAAGGTTCACATGGTCATCAAGGAATCCTGACCGCCATGTGACAAGTTAAATTATTTTATATACACTTTGATTTGCATCAACTTAAATTGGACTACGACATGAGTATGTATTAACATGAGAAATATTAAAGGATGGCATATAATTGATGTGTTTATATATAATGTGCTATGAGAATTAATGTGAAGTGGTGAAATGAACTAAAGTGTATGAGTTTATACGATAAATTGACATATTTTATAAATGAATAATTAGCCTGCAAACAACGAGTCGTGGATAGATAGGCATGCCTATAGTGTCCTCTATTGCTGCAGACTATGTGTTTTGGATTCTGTTTGTGTCCCTATGCATTTTGGGTCCTGTTGGATCCCTATGTGTTTATAGATCTTGCTTAGATCCCTATGCGTATGACTTATGTATATGAATGTACCTTCGGGTACCTATACGTTCCAACCCGTTATCCACTACTTTGTAATGCAGGCACTTTTTGGATTAAAGAACATAACAATGGTCAATACGGAAAATGTGGACATGTGAGCAATATTGAATGTGTAAAAATTCTATTGTGCATCAAATGATGATTTATTATGTTAATTGCTATCTATTTATTATTTAATTGTTCATAAATATGTAGCATATGCTTGTGTATGTATTGATGACCACTATGAGTGGTTGTCCATTTCATGTTTTTCCCCACTAAACATTTGTGCTTAACATAGGTGTTCCATCCGTGCAGGTTTTAGAGACCCCGTTGATTTTGGAGGACAATCTGCATCTCCAAGAGCCAACACATTAGAGCCAAGCGTTTTATGTGGGTTTATATTTTTGGATGTAATATTATAATGGTTAATATAACACTGTAAATGTAATCTTTTGGTTGTAATGTTAGAAATTGGGGTATGTAATATGTGAAGCTGTTAAATGTATTTGTATAAAAGGATATGAAGTATTGTAAACTATGTATGATGTATGTGACCTTATTGTAGTGTTTGTAAAGTATACATGTGATCAATGTATGGGAATGTGTACCTTTAACTTAATGAAAAGAAATTTTATATTTCCAGTCCTAATTTATTGAACGCAAATGGGTTAATACATAAGATATAAGGATTGCATGTTAGTTGTGTGACAATCCTTACCTGTCATGGTAACTCATCTCTCGAAGGTGTAGTCCCCTACGTACGGGTAAGGGGTGTTACACATTTCCCTCCGCCTTAAAAGAATTTCATCCTCGAAATTCCTTTTATTACCTGTTATTTCATTATTCATTACACTTCTGTTCTCCCAAATTCTTTTCATTCCTTTCAAAACATTATACATATAATATATGTAAAACAAGCCAAATTTAATCTATACTATAAGAAACATGCCAGGCAAAATTTCTGGATTATCCTTCTCCTCTCTTACATTCATAGCATATGCTCGAGTTGGAGCAGTAGATATTACAGGTCCTTCCACTGTTTCAGAAACGATGCTGGGATGCTGTCCAGCTTGACCCGTTGTAGAGACTGGATCCCGAGACAGCTCAGATCAGGGTTACCCAGTGATAAAATTAGCGCCCATTCACAGGCAACATGGTTGGAAGTGATTGTTTCCTTATCAAATTTGCTTTTTAAAAATAAATAAAAAAAATATGTATTAAAAATAAAAATAAAAATAAAAAAGAAGATTGGAAATGATAGTATTTTTGACAAAATTATTTAAAAAAAAAAAATTCGGAGCCTTACGGCAGCTGGTGAGCAAGGGCATGTGCCCCTCGCGTGCTAGCACTAGGGCGAGCGCCCCTAGCGCTGCGCGCAGCACACGTGCAGCACACGCGCTGAGGCTGCCCCTCACCTTCCTAGCCCGCGCCTCGCTAAAGGCAGGTGCCCCTTGCCGATTTTGGCCCCTAAAGCATTTTTTTGCGTGATTTTTGGCCCAAGATTAATTTTTTATCCCATTTTTCGGGATTTTAAGGTTTTTTCCATTTTTAAAATTTAAATAAGGAATATTTTGATTTAATTAAGGCAGATTTTCCTAAATTAGCTAGGTTTTTATTTTTTAATGATATAAATAGGAAAACTTAAGGGAAAAATTGGGAGATATTTTTTAAGCAAAATTTTCTTCTTTTCTTCTTCTTCAAGGGAATTTTTCTAAGGTCCAAGTTGATTTATCTTAATAAAAAATAATTCTTGAGACAAAAAAATAATTTTTTGTTCTTGAAAATTTTTTTCTATTTTTTTAAGCAAATTTTCTTGAGTCAAATAAAATAATTTTTTGTTTTTGAGATCCGAAATTTCTTATATATTTTTTATTTGAACAATCTTTTTTTTTTTACAATTTTCTTTCTAAGTAAAAAGTTTAAATTTTTATTTTTCTAATCTTCTTTTTGTGAATTAAGATGAGAAAATCAACAATTTTTCTTCATTCATCAAGTCCAATTCTGAGCGTAAATATTCTGGCCTCGAATTGATTTTATATTTTTTTTATTATTTTTTTATTTATAGTCAATTCATCATCATATAGATTTGTAGATCTATAATGTCTTTATTTGTTTTATATGATTTTAGTTAGGCCTGTAAAAATGGACCCAAACCCATTAACCCGCCCAACAAAAATTAACCCAAACCCAACCCAACTAAAGAATGACCCATCTAAACCCGCCCAATACTTACCCACCAAAAATTCAACCCGTTTGGGTCTGTCTCTTATGCCCAACGGGTTGCCCAGCCTCATTTCCTCATTTCTATTTCTTTGTTCCCCCTTCTCTCTCTCTCAATCTCAAAATCGGCAAGCGTTCCTCACTTCCTCCTCCATCACCACCGGCGGCTCAAGTTCTAGTGCTCTCAGACGGAGGCGACTAGACTAAGGTACTGTTTCTCACTCTCACTTCAAATCAGTTGGTCATAAGAATGTGTGGGAATCTGCAAGAACTACCAATAGAAGTTCTAAATATTAAGTCTTTGAGGCACCTGCTGATGTCTAAATCCATCGACGATGGTGAAGTTAAAGTCCCGAAGGAACCCTTGTTGTTGACCCATACTTTGTGATCTGATACTTTGTGATCTCACCTTATCGAGCTTGTCTGGTATATGATATAATCAACGAATTTGATCGCTGATTTATGCAATGCCTGGTTTTAATTGGAAATTAGGGATTGGAGGCTGAGCAACATTGTTGTATTCTCTTTAAGTTGAAAATCTATAGATTTGATTGAATTTTGTGCCGTGATTAGATCTACATTTTTTTTAGCTTCTTCCAATTTGCTTTATATACTTATGGTCACACAGATTCAATATATGGTTGGAGTAATCTCTATACCGTTATATAGAATGTTTTAAGACATTATTCCGGAGGATCCACTGCTACTGTCTTTCTATATGTTGGTTTTTAAGTTACTAGAAGTTGACTGTTTTTGTTGATTTTGAAGATTTGCTTATATGGTACATATAGATGTGCCATCTGCATAAATTTTTACTTTGATTGTAATTTACAACTCAGACAAATTATTCCCATCATTGTTTAGATTATCAGATTAAAGTTTTGGAATATGGTACATTACATCATGCTCATGCTTGTATATTAGGATAGATGCTTCTGTAGAATTTAATATGTTAATGCATACCTAATTTTTGATACCTCATTTCTGATATCTTTTCTTGCTTCTGTGTTACGAATGAAAATTTCCCTTCAGACCATTGGTAAGATTAGCTGACTTACAGAAACTGTTGTCTGTCGATGTGATATGCTATTCACTTTATGGTAATTAAAATTTTTATCAAGAGGATTAAACAAGTTTGTCATAGAACTTTTTGAGAAACCATCTAGTATTCAGAGTTCTTAATTAGGGATTATTTAGAGAGAGAAAGAGATGTGTGTTCATGATAGTTTTCACATTCAAACCCTTGAGATGGAAATTGTTTCTGCGTCATATCCTCTACTGTATTTGAATTTTTTTTTAATCCGGGTTCTTTTCAAGTTCGTCTTTTTTCATTCTCTGGTCATGTTGAATTCTGGATTTCTCATCTGGGTTTCTTAAATACTGTGTTTAATATGCATTTCATCTGGATATGATCCTAAAGACAACTATTGTTAACAAAGAGAATGATTCTTCACCAACAGTGCATATTTACATATTAAATGTGATAATTTCTACACATATATGTGAGTACATTTTCTACAATGATTAGCTGAACTTCAAAGTTCCTTCTTTTGCATCTGTATGTCTTCATTAGGGAGTTGTGCATTTGCAAAGTTTGTTATGTGTTATTCTCAGCCTCTTAGGACAATCACTTCCACGGGCTAGAATTTTCTGTAAACCAAACTTGTGAAGAATTTTTTTTATTTCAATTTTAATTTTTAAATCAGCAATATCATCTATTGATTTCTAACAATTGCAACATATCAGAACCATTTTTCTTTGGCTGTTCTTGTCCTTAGTAATTGTGTAGCTCCTATGATTTTAAAAATCTTGTTACTAGTGTGGTTAAAATCTTTAAATAGATTAAAAGGGTCAAACCACATATCGGCCCGTTTGGGCCTAAAGCGGCCCATTTGGACCACCCAATCTATTTGGCCCAAATTATTTCACATTAGTCACTTTAGTATCTTTTTATTATATCAAAAATTATTTTTTATTAAAAATGTATTAAAAGAGTCAAATTACATCTCGGCCCATTTGGGCCACTCAATCCGTTTGGACCAAAATCGGCCGTTTGGACCACCCGACTCATTTGCATATTATTATAAATTTTTTTTACATTCAAAAAATTTTTAGCCCATGGATTGACCCAACCCGGCCAACCCATTTGGACATTTGGCCCATTTATGACCCATATTTTTTGGCCCATTTGTGACCCGCCCATTAATGACCCAACCCAAACCCGCCCAATTTGCCACCTCTATTTATCACTACAAAATAAGAAACTCATTTAAATATTTAAGTTGGATCAATTTAAAAATTAAACTTATAAAGTAATTTTTAATTTTCTTATAATTAAATGAGATCATTTTTAAAAAATTAAAATTATATTGATTATTTTATAATTTTTTATAGTTGAGTGGGATTAATTATATGAATTATTTTGTAGTTTTTTATAATCGAGTAGGATTAATTGACCCCACTTAACAAAGGTTGACTACACCCTGAATCCAACTATGTATGTGATTTAATGGAAGAAAAAAATACCGTCAATTAAATTTATTAAAAGCTAGGAATAGTTATTATATAGTGGACAAAATAAATTATTTCGACGGGGGAAAATTAAAATACATATACACAGAGAATTTATTGAAGGGTTAAAAAGGAAAGAATAATAGTAGAAAGAAACTTTTATAATACTGCAATTTACACCTGAAAATGGATTTAATTGTGAGAACTTTATCGTATAAGGACCAAAGTGGAAAATATAGGGACCAAACTGAATTTGTTTTCAAAACAATTTTTCTATCCTACTACCGGAACGACTCCGTTTTAGGTGGCCCTTCTCTTCTACTCCTTTGCTGCATTTTTCAGTTGGTTCACGAAGGGTCTTCAAGCTTCCATTTTCTCCTTCTTCGACATCACCTTGCACCACCGCTTCAACGTCCGTCGCTGCTGTGAACCAGTGACCGCTGGCATCTTTCTCACCCTCTCCTCTTTCCTTTTCGTCGATTTTAGCAGCTCCACCCTTCGTGATTCATCTGTGTTTTCTTTCTCCTCCATTGAACTCATCTGCCGACCACCACGAACAATGCCGCCTTCATTACACTAGCATGAACAGCATCTCGAGGAAAGGATTTAACCGGTAGAAACATGAAGGCAAGAAGAAAGAGATGAAACCTAAAATTTTTGGGGATCTCGAAATCTAAAAATTAAAACTTTGGGGTTAAAAGCTTTGGGTAAGTTGAATTCCTTGGATAAAATCTCTTTGATTTAAGTTATATTTCAGTTTGTTGTGTTGATGATGATTATTGTGGTTTCAATGTAGAAAAAGAAGAAGAGGTGAGAATAAGAGAGAAGGGTAAAGAGGTAGAAGCTTGAATTTGTAGGCTTTTTGTGATTTTGAAGCTTTTGGAGGATTATTTTGGCATCAACAAGGTTAGTAGACCTCCAAATACATTTTTCCTATTTTTTTGGGTTATGTTTGAACTAGAAATTATCATTGCTATGTGATTTTGATAAATTAGTTTAGGGCTTTGTTAATTGGCATGTACGTGGTAATTTTAATGCAAATTAAATGAAGAAATTGGATATGTGAGGTTGCACTATGGTTGTCGAATCCTATAAAGTACGAGTTAACGAATCTTGCTTGTCCAGTTTGTCAATTGTCATTCAATATGATATATATGATAATTTATGAATATTATCGAAGTAAGAAATTGGGCTTTTACTTGTTTAATTGATGAATATTACTCAAAATTGTTTATTAATGACTTATGCATGTAAATGAGATAAAAAGGGGATCTTGCTCGTCTAAATATGAGTATTACTTGAAAGTAGAATGTATAATGATTTATAAGTATAATTGAAGCAAGTACATGCATATGAAGTTCAACTTGGGTTGTGGATATGCTTACGTAAGTTAATGGTAGTTAGGCACTTAGTGTCTAAATGAATTTCGAAGGTGTAATTGTGTAGTCTTGGGTTATTGATCATGATAATTGGAAAGAAAAATGAAAAATTTGAATGAGAAAAAGTATGATTAAATGGGAAATGAGCTGGTTTAAATAACCTAATGCTAATAGGTTTGAGATGGCTTATGAACATATGATATGTATGTTTTGACTTTATTACTATGGCACAAATAGTGCATTGTATGAGATATGGAAAAAGGACAACTGTGAAAAAGGATGCACATATGATATGAATGTGTATTTTTTTAATATTTTATTTTAATTGAAGAAAGCATAAGAAAGCATTTCATTGTACATTCGAATGATATTCATCATCTAGTAGAACGGTTGAAATCCATGAAAGATAAAATGTTCTTTAATTAAAATAAAATATTAAAAAATATTTCATACAGATATCATCTAAATGAGACAACAATTTCAGCAAAGTCATAATTGCTATAATCATCACGAATCACCCATTACATCTGATTGTTTATAAGGCTGAGTTATGTCAATATCACCATTAATCATTCTCTAAATTAAGAAATTTCACATAGAAGAACCTTACAGCGATGATGTCACGGTTGCACCACGGTATCTGATTGGCACCGGTGAAGTAGTTTGCAACAGACTCGAAGAATTTGCCTAATTTTGCTTCCATGGTTTTGTTTTTCCAATTGCCGTTAAAATGATTCGTATAAAACTATAAATCAAAACTAAAATAACTTTTGAGGTTTTATCTCTCTTCTTCTTTTAGAAGAAAAGAAAAAACGGTGTCGTTTTTGGTATATAATTCAAGAATAAATCAGAGCAAGCATTTCTGCAGAGTGGCCGTGGCTTAGTCTCCTCTAGCGTCTCACCTTTTTCTGTGTTGGAGAGTAAGAATCTTCAGTTTCTTTTCTGATGAGTTTAAGTAAATGCAAATGGAAGTTCTAATCTTCTTCTTCTCAAATTCTCACTCTTTTAGAAACCTCAAACTCCATGTTTGTAATCTTTTATGTATATAACTTGTGTTTTTGCAGATTAATTCAGTGCCAAAACACTCCATCCAGACTAGTGAACTTTGAAAGAAGGGATCTTCAATGCTATGCAGTTTCTTCTTTCATTGTGTTGTTTATAGTTGGTTCTATTCTGAATCCATTTGACTGTTTGGTTGTGCACAAATTAGAAGCAAATTAAATTAGAATTCTGCAATTCAGTTTTAGGTAAATGGATTAATTTATTATGTTGCATGGGTAAGTCCAAAAATGTATTCTTTTACTAAACTTATTGAATATGTCTATTTGAATTAGCCTAAATTTCAAATTGGATCAGAAGTTGTAATTCGTTCCTTTAGAGTATATTTGCTTATATGAGAGTTCCATATTGAATGCTTGTGCTTTATGGCTGTTCTAATATCGGAGCAAAGTCAAGAAATGTATTCTTTTACTAAACTTATTGAATATGTCTGTTTGAATTAGCCTAAATTTTACATTGGATCAGAAGTTCTAATTCAATCTGGTTCCTTTAGAGTATAATTTGCTTATCTGAGAGTTCCATATTGAATGATTGTGCTTTATGGCTGTTCTAATATTGGAGCAAAGCCCATCACCAACACACTTAAACTTACTAGTGCCAAACTGTTTGATGATATGTAATTTTGCTAAACTTGTTAAAGTGACCTTACCAGTTGACTAGCTAGGTGAACTGATTATGCTCTCTCTTTCATGTGCTTAAAATTTCTTATGCTGCCACACATACTGATATTGCCATTTTCCCTTACTGTCATCTTCTGTAAGGTTGAATCTTTAGTGAATTTTAGTCCTTTCTAGATCATTTGTTTCTCATCAACTGGCTGCTTCAAACGAAGGCCTCTTATCATTAAAATGCCATCATTTGACTGCGATGGTAATTTTGCAATCATGTGTTATCTATATGGGTCGGTCTGTTTGCCATCATGTGGCTGCCTCAAACCAAAGCCTTTATTTTTTGTTGCCATCATTTGATGGACACCACTGCTTACATGTTTTTCCAATGGTATTTTTGCTATTATATGTTGTCTATATAGTTGGTTTGGTTTTGATTCTTGTTTTTCTTAATCTTTAACAGAAAAGCAGCAAAAGAAATGGCCACTCAGCATGAAAGCAAGAAGGATGAGCAAACCACAAATCAGCTTGGATTTAGGGAAATGGCAGAGAAAAAGTACTGGGATATCAAAGAGCATGCAGAAACTTATCCATATGTGTGGGCATCTTATATTGTGGTATATGGTGGTTTTGGCTTGTGGTTTGCCTACAGGTGGAGAAAACTCCGGAAGACTGAGGACAGAGTACGAGGTCTTCAAGACAGACTCCGCAAACTCGTTGAGTCTCAAGAGTCGCCAACTTCAACAACTCAAAAGGTTCCTCCGCCTGTTGATAAAACCCCCTCTTCCAAATAGCTGATCAGCGTAAGCCATTTCCTTGAATAAACAGGCAATTTTTCAAGTTCGCAAAATCGATTCCCAACACTTTCAAGTTCTTGATTGAATTTTTATAGGATCTGGCTGATCATTTTATGTATAAGAATTTAATAGCTTTCAGATTGATAGAGCATTAATGCAAAAGTTTTGGTTAATGTAGGACATCTTTTAGCTTCTTACTCTTGGACCACTTTTTATAGCATTGTGATTTTTATGTTACAGATAGCAATTGTAACTTTACGTATGTCAGCATTTCTGGTAGACTCACTGTATAAGATGTCATTAACATGTCCAGATGGATGACAATGTAGCTTTTGGAAGTTATGATTGAGAATTGGATCCTAGAATCAAAAACAAAAATGTGATTAAGTTTTATTCAGGTTTGTGATTCTCAAGTGATTGGCATAAGAGTAATGGTTTTGTTTTATATGTGATGTAAAGAAAAATTTCATTTGGCGAGTCTTCCTGAATTTATTTCTGACCAATATTTTGAATTCAATCAATTTATACACTTGCGTGATTTCTAATTAAAACATTTAAAACATTTTCATAAATCCGAGGAATACATTATAGCAAACTTCCCACAGGTAAACATGCTGTGCCTGAGGACCAAAAAGAAAGAAATTTCCCCAGATTTCACCTGCGGATATGCTCATACCAAAAATGATGAGAACCTGCCACGAATGGATATCATCTTGACTGTGATAAAAACAAATCCATAAATTACAAAGTACTATTTGATTCTACATCGGAAGGCATTTCAAACGTGCAAAGCTAAGATCAAAATCAGTTAAATGATGGATTATACCAGAAGCTACATAATCTTCTTTCTTTGCTCTTCTTTCTATCTAATCATCGATCAACTTGTGTAGTTCAAAGCCTTGCTTGGGTAGTCAATTCCATAACCACGGCAGGAAGCATGCACATTTCCAGAAGTCTTCTAATTGTAGGCTCAAGAACTTTGGCATTGATCAATGTGGTGGCATAATGGGAAAGATACATCATACAAGAGATTTTCCCAGCCACTTGAGGCAGATGCGCCATAATTTTTAACCAGTAAAATCTCACATAGCTTCCTAGGCACTTGCTCTAATTCATTCTCTCTTGCCACGCTTGCCCCACCAAAACTCCAGGTCCAATGTGACGAGCGTATATAACCACCTGGTCATTGAAAGGGTGTGGATGCTTTGCTGCAAAATTTACCAAACTTTCCAAGTTAGGTTAGATTGCTTACAAAAGTACGAAGCCAAAGTGCAAAAACTACGCTGAAGGATGCAATTCTAGATTCAAAGACAGTGCAGAGATTCCACAAAAAACATTTCATTCATATATCTATATTGTGTAAAACAAATGGTGTTAGTGAAAAGAATCTTAACTGTAAATTAAAGCAAGATAGGTGCGAAGGCCTATATCTTCATTCGTAAGATCCTCCAAAGGCTGAATAAGTTGAAAAAGTGCAATATCACTCCAATTCTGTGACACGTCAATGTAACAGTGCACAATTAAAAATCTGTTCAACATTGAGATTATGAAACTAGATTCAGATGTATTAATACCTTGAATCGGATCAACCCTTAATTTGAGGAAACGAAGGAAAACGATCGATGTAGCCAGTAAAAATGCCCAGTTGAACCAAGATATATTACAAGCATCATGTTTGAGTTCACAGAAATTGACAGCAAATACAAGATTGCATTATCTAGTCAATTACAAAGCCGTGACGAGCTCAAAAAAAGAAAAAAAAAAAAAATTCAGTTGACTTATCAATTAGGATATTATACACTACAAATCTCACCTGGCTTTGGAAAACCTTGAGCATAACCATCAAGATTCAAGTGCCCATCCCCCATTTCATATGCCAGATCACAAGGCTGCTGTTGACATTACTTCCCCACTTTGTGTTACCATAAAATACAAAGGAGTACAAGTACTAGTAAATTTTGCCAGAACCGGTCCACCTGTTTCAGCATTAGTTTATATCAGTTGGGCAACATTTGCTTGAGCTAATCTACCTTTTAACTTACAAAAGAATACATAAAAGTTTATAAAGGATAAAAATTAGAATATGAACCCATAAACTGAAAATGGATGTGACACATCTTTAACAATAACTATGAACCAGACAACAGAAAATAGAAAATTTAACCAAACAGAAGCAAGATAGTTGAAAGCTATAGCCCAAATGTTACATATGGAAATGCTTGAACTTGACTACATAATTCATTTGAATACTTAAACTTTAATAATGACCTATTGAATACCTATACTTATCAAGTTTGTAAATAATAAATATAAATTAATACTATTTTTGAAAAATTGAGGCATGGAATACTCAATTGCATTGATATAACATTTAAACCATTATAATGAAGATATATGTCTTACATGCACAGTGAAATTGATAAAAATTGAAAGCAGAATGAATTAATTTTCTTATACATTTTGATAAATTTTTTTATTAATTTTTATGTTTTGTTGTACCAATTAGCGTAGTTGAACGTCACATGCTTTAATTTTTCAAATTCAGTATGAATTTATATTTGTTATTTGTAAAATTAACAAGTAAAGATATTCAATAGATCACAGTTAAAACTTAAGTGGGCAAATGAATTATTAAGTCAAGTTTAGATGCCCGTATATATATTAAGCCAAAGTAAATTTATGCAACAATTTATGAGGACTTCTAAGAAAATTTAGCAAGGTAAAAGTAGACCCCAATTGGCAAGTTTCATATTTCTTTTTACATTAATCCAAGGATATGAAGCCCATGTTCTGGAAGGTGTCTTCATTCGCGTAATAACAGGAAGCACTAAACAAAATGCTAGGTAAAGCCAGAAATCTAATATGCTAAAAACATGACGCTTCTACAGGCAGTGTGTATTGTGTCTCTAATGCAGAGAAATATAGGATTCAAACAGACCTTTTATTTATATATTAATGGAAAGATATGAGGATGATTGCCAGAAGACAAAACCAACATAATCTCAAAGTCCTTTAGAATCTGAAAATATCAAGTACGTGAGAGAAACTGAAAGGTCAAACTTGAACAAGTCTAAAACTCCAACTCCTCTGTATGCATGGGCAGCTAGGCATGCTATTCATGCCTCTTCATGTATAATTTTTCCTGTACTTGTAAAATAATTACAGTGCTTTCAATCATACAGTTAAAATATACATTTGAAGTTCATCAAACTTGCTTGTAATATTTCAGACCATGCTGCATGTCAAATGTAGAGAAAAGGACCAAAACTCATTAAAATCCTAAAGTCAAGCTTGCAAATGTTCCCCATAACTATTTTACAATGAGTGAAATGCATTAGTCTTGAACGCAGTGAACATACCTAACAATCTCCCAAAAGTTTTCCCATCATTGCAACGGAGTATAGCCTGCCAAAAAAGTTGCATCAAGAAGCAAGATGATATTATTGCATAAAATGGGATGGAGAGAAAGAGACCGACATAGAAAAGAGAGAAATAAAAAAAGTAGTTTAGAACTCACCTTCGCGAAGGATGTCATCCGACCAATAGGCCAAGGTCCAAGTAATTCATGTTCCATATCAGTATAACAATGTCATTTGAGCATGGAACTCATTGAAATTCAATAAGGGAAAAGTATGAATATGAAGCATTTATTGGCATTCACATGATGTGGAAAACCATTATCACTTGATATATATTTTGACAATAATTAGCATTCAGCATAATGGATTGAAGTTTCAAATAAGAGTATGGCAACTATAGAAAGGAGATTATTGGCTTGCCTACATATAGAATTTATTCTGGCATCACTAAATTCTGAATCAGTATGATCTAGGACTTTCAGCATAGCTGACAAATAAGATGGCTAATAAAGAAGGGCCCATCTCTCTTTGACAATTCTCAATGGCTTCAAAAGCAATATGTCATTTAGAGCATCTGGTATCCACCTATTTCTTTTTAATCGCATTTCCTCCAGGTAATTATTTTGAATAACCACACATCACTTGCTACAATCGCCTCCAGTTTGTGATCTTTAGCATATTTCCAATTGGATAATTTCCTACTCTCACTTCCCTCTTTAAAATTTATTCTTATTTGGAAATACAAGAATATATTACTCCTGTCAACCTGTAACAGTATTCACTTACTTTCAAGAAGTTTTATCTAAGGGACCATTCATAAAGACAGGAAGAAAACAAGATAACCATTGCTTTTCATGCAGTGTTCTCATCATTCTCATCTGCCACAATAAACTCAGCTCTCCAATGTGTTGACTTCTCTTGCGACCTCTAGATGCTTACTCATAGCTTATTATAGGAAAAGCCTCTCTCTCTCATGTAATTGTGACGCGCGCCGGATCCCCGCGGCCGCCCATGGGACCGCCCGCTTGAGGGCGATCGGGACATTTGTGGGTCCATTGATAGCTTGCAATAAATCGCAAGTGCGTCTATGTTGGGCAACAGGGAGGTTTCATGGAGTCGCCACCCAATAGAACATTGGGAAAGTTACTCTCGCCTCGGAGAGCCTAAGATTGCGCGTTGTATCCATTTTGGGCCAATCAGAGGGGTCTTGGAAGGTAAACCTCTCGCCCTAAGAAGCCTAGGATTAGCGCTAAAGTCTCGTGGCACAAAAAGGTGTCTTGGAGGGTAGACCTCTAGCCTCTTTGAGCCCAAAGACCAGAGCTGGGTCCGGGATTTCTCATCTATTTCTACCTCGATTAATTTATGATCAAATTTTAATTATCATTAATTCGCTCTCTCTCCACACGATGCAATTTTAAAAAAGCGCAAATATTCACATTGAACGCGATAGGATAAACATATCAAAAATAACATCAAAGGTAATTTACAATAATACCAGGAGCGGAATACAACTCTCATTTAAAAGTGCAAACATACATAAAACCGTGGAATTTATTAATTATGAGGACTTTGGTCCCCGCATGCACAATTAAAGAAAATATTTTGGATGTGATAATTTTATTTGGTATGAAACCTAGCACATTGGTTCCATTTTATTATGAAAAATCTAAATTAATTTAGTAAAACTATTTTTGTGATTTTTATTTAGGTGCGAATAAGAAAACATTTTATTCAATGAATATATACAAGGAAATTAAAATAAAATGAAAAAAAATGTATAAAGAAAATACCAAACCCCGCAACTCCTCCTTCACGTGCATGGGTGCTCAAATGAGAATAAAACAATGATTTGCAACCAAAAATAAAAATAAAAGAAATTAATGTTAGTGATTAAGCCAACGAAATAATATGACATAAAAGATAATATGTACAATGACCATATAACATGCATAAGATACTATAACATGCATAAAAATAATTATGATGCAATTTAACATGCATAAAATGAGATAACATCATGGCAAATGCAATTTATTAATAATAAAGGTTAACATGCATGAAAAAAATTAATGACAATCAATTTTATTACTCATAAAATGTGCATGAATGTGTAACATAAGAACAATAAAACTTAACATACATAATAAAGTTTAAAGTAATATCTATCATAAAGGCATAAGAAAATAAATTTGAAATTTAACATACATGCAAAATATGAACAATAACATTAATGATAATAATGATACTAGCACCTAATGATAACAATAAACCAGTCTAATAAAAAACTTTAATGATATTTAACACATGCAAACATAATAATAAACATGATATAACATAAAGAAATCAAAGATATTGACAAACTAGATTAAACATGCATAATAACATGGACAAAAAATAATTTGACATGAAAATAATATAATAAAATTTAAAAGAATTTACTTGTTAAAGATAAAAATAAGAAGAAGAATATGGAGACTAAGAGAATTTACATGTTTAATGTGTTAATTGGAAGCAAAAATAAATGAAATTAACAAGAGAATTAATGAGTAAAACCAAGAATAATTACCCTCAAATTCAGTTTTGAAGAATTGAAGGTAGAAGTCTTGAATTCCTTGTCTCTTCCTTGTGAAAATGCTTGGAGACTTGAAGAAAAACTCTAAAAAACAAGTATGTAAAGATTTATTTTTTTTCTCTAAGTAAAAACCCAAAAAAATTCAGTTTTTTGCTCTAAAATGTTCTTAATCCGTTCCCCCCTGTTTTTGAATTTTTTCTAGTGTTTTAACCCTCAAAAACTACCCAAAAACCGTCCAAAAACCGTTAAAAATCGAGTGGGGGTCGAAAATGGGCGAAATGGGCGAAGTGGGGGCGAAATCGGCGCCTTAACGCCGAAAATCGGCGTCAAATGTGCGCCTCGCGCACGTTTTCGCGCTGATGCGCGGAGTCTCCGCGCACGATGTGCGCGGAGCGAGCGACGCCCATGGCGTCGCTCGCGCAGAGCGACCGACGCCCAGGGCGTCGGCCGCGCGGAGCGCACGATCCGCGCACGGAAATTCGCGACGGCCCTTGGCCGTCGCCTTTCCGTCGCGATTATTTTCCCCTATTTTCCACTTTTTCTATTTTTTTCATTTTTTAATCATTTTTTCACTTTTTTTTTTATTTTTTTATATAAAATACCCTCAACCTAAAACACACTTTTTCTTCTTCAAAATAATTTTAAAAAATATTTTTAAAATATTTTTAAAATACACTTTTTACTCACCGAAAAGACAAGGAAAAACACTTCTGAGCTCCAATCTTTTTGCCTATAAGCCGGCATAGCTAAATTTCATCATCGGGCAATCCTGATCAAGGCTACTCGGGACCCGGTGTCTACAGTTGCCCCCAATTTTGGGGAGGCTAGTGCATGGGTGCCTAGGTGAGCCAAAATTCAGGAAAAGGAAAGAAACGCGTACCTGAAGCGGCGATCTTCCTGCTTGATGATGGTAGCTGTTGCTGTCTTTTGGTTGTAACTGGTAATGCCGTGGTCGTGCTAACCTCTTGTGGGTAGTACCGCCATCGTTCTAACCTCTGTGAATTGTATTGCCGTGGTCGTGCTAACCTCTTGTGGGTAGTGCCGCCATCGTGCTAACCTCTGTGAATTGTATTGCCGTGGTCGTGCTAACCTCTTGTGGGTAGTGCCGCTATCGTGCTAACTGTTGTGAATTGGTAGTGCCGTGGTCGTGCTAACCTCTTGTGAGTAGTGCCGCCATCGTGCTAACCTTTGTGAATATTTGAGCTGTGCTCCTTTAGATGCTTGGACTGGTGTCGTCACTCGGCTTTTGTTGGTGTTCCCCGCCGATTTCTCCTGCAAGATTGTATGCATAGGAATATACAAGAAATCACGTGTGCATGATATGGAATGCAAATGCTTGCAAAAATGTATAGATTGTGCCCTAGGTGGTCCAAGGTTTGCTGAGGTTGTAGCTTGTTTGCTCTACAATGCCCCCTGAATCCTGAGGATCGTCGACAAGTTTTCTGAAAGAGACGTCCGGTGTACATCCTTTGCCCCCTGGTCAATGATCACTTACCCGGGATTCTGTTTCATGTTCTGTGTTGTATGTTATATGATTGAAAGAAGATCATCCGAAATAACGTCGCCCTATTGCTCCAGGCATTGAACGTCATTGTTTTAAAGGTAGTGCGTCCCTTGTGAATTTTCACACTAGCTTTTCTTTGCAGGAAATGCGTCCCTTAGGGGATTTTCACACAACCCTTTGCCTAATTTTTGCCTGGAATGGACCCAACCCAATCCAACGGCTTTTGTTTATTTTATTTTATTTTTTTTTTGTAGGGCAGACTGCCTGTTTTCAGGTTTTCACCCTGCCCTTTGGCCTAACTTTTGTTTAGAGAGCCAGTTACGGTTTTCATCTCTAACGGCCTTATTTTTTTTTTTTTTTTAGAGAAAGTTATCACCAAAGCTTCTGTTAAGAGCAAAAAAACACATATCCAATGAAGGGATTGAGTAATAATCATTAGATGAACAATTGGTATATTTCTTTTTTTTAAGACAGAACTGAAAGAACAATGAAAATATATTCTTTTATTCATTGCGAAATTGTGTACATTTCTATATGATTTCATCATACATGATTTTCATTTGACAAGAATTCAAAAGCATATGACTACACCTAATCTCGGAGTGGATTTTGTCAGCCTCAAACTCCTGTTATCAATCGGCCCTCTCGGGTTTTCTCGATTGAACATTTTCTGTTGGCCCTTAATTTTTGCCCAGGATGCCTTTTTCCGGTTTTCACCCTGGCAGGGCGCCCAATTTTAGCAAGGCCGCCTCTTTTCGGTTTTCGACCCGCGAGGCATTTATTCTCTTTTTTTTATTTTTTGTCTTTAGCCATGGAACCTTTTAAGTCTATCGACATTGACCGGGTCCTTGAACTCATTCCCATCGCTGTTTGCTAAAATTGCTGCTCCTTTTGTTAGCAACTTTTTCAAAATGAATGGACCTTCCCAGGTTGGTCTGAATTTGCCTCGTATGTTTGGAACTCCCGGCCTCATCATCTTAAAGACCAAGTCCCCCTCCTTCAACGGGTGCTTTCGTACTTTCTTGCCAAACGACCGAGCCAGCCTCTTTTGATAAACTTGGTTGTGGTAATAGGCTCGTAACCTGTTTTCATCCAACAGATTTAGCTGTGACAAACGTTGTTGTGCCCATTATGCTTCAGGAATCTCAGCTTCCATGACTACCCTCAATGATTTCATCTCAATTTCAACCGGCAGGACTGCTTCAGTTCCATATACCAGAGAGAAAGGAGTTGCCCCTGTAGAGGTTCTGACTGTTGTTCTATATCCCCAAAGTGCGAAGGGTAACTTTTCTGCCCAATCCTTGTAGTTCTGAACCATCTTGGCTAAAATTCTCTTCACATTCTTATTCGCCGCTTCAACTGCACCGTTTGCTTGAGGACGGTAAGGAGAAGACTTATGTTGTTTGATCCCATATTTCTCGAGCATCTGTTTAGTCTCTGCCAGGAATTGCACCCCATTATCAGACACAATGTGATGTGGGAGACCATATCTGCATATCAGATTCCGTTCGATGAATTTAGCCATATCCCTTGCATCAACCTTCTTGAAAGATTCAGCCTCAACCCACTTAATGAAGTAATCAATGGCAACTATGATGAATCTATGCCCATTAGAAGCCGTAGGATGGATTTCGCCTATGATGTCTATTCCCCACGCTGCAAATGGCCATGGAGATGTTAAGTTATGTAACTCTGAAACTGGCACATGCCTCAAATTCGCGTACTGTTGACATAACTGGCATTGCTTCACAAATTTTGAACAATCTGTATCCATTATGAGCCAATAAAACCCTTGGTGCATGATCTTCTTTGCTAAGGCTAAGCCATTCATGTGAGCTCCACAAACCCCGGCATGAACCTCTTCCATAACTCTTTTAGCTTCTTTCTCTGCCAGACACCTTAACTGGATACCATCAGCTTGCCTTTTGTACAAAGTGCCATTAACACTGATGAATTGAGTGGATAACTTCCTGATCATTCTTTGGTCCTTCTCATTGGCTTCCTCTGGAAAGACCGATCTCTCTAAATAATTCTGAATGTCATAATACCATGGATTTCCATCATTGGCCTCAATGTCCATCACCTGTTCAGCTTCAAAGCAAGGTCTTTCCGAACTATAAATCAACACGGGTTTCATTGCAACTCCTGTTGGGTTATCCCACATAGACACTAATGTTGCTAGAGCATCAGCTAACTGATTTTCGTCTTTGGGGATGAAGTGAAAAGTGCAAATCTCAAACTGGCTGCTCAACGTTCTCAAGTGCTTTACATAAGGCAGCAGCCTTTCTTCCTTGACTGACCACTCCCTTCTGATCTGATGAATTACCAAGGAAGAATCTCCGAATACTTCTGCGGTCTTTGCCCCCAGAGCAAGTAATGTTTCCAATCCAAAGATGCAAGCTTCATATTCTGCTTCATTATTGGTAGCCTTATACCTCAACTTCTTAGCCAATGGTAGCCTTTCACCATCCGGGGTCGTAAGAATAACTCCTACGCCTGCTCCCTTATTATTGACTGCTCCATCAAAGAATAATTGCCACCCTTGTACTGCTATGGCCGTGACATCTTCATCTGGGAAGTTGTATTCAAATTAATCTCCCTCAATAGGATGCTCGGCTAAGAACTCCGCTACGGCTCTTCCCTTAATGGTTTTCCTGGTTATGTACTCAATGTCAAATTCCTGCAATAGCAGTAACCATCTTCCCATCTTCCCTAGTAGAGAGGGTGCTTCTTGGAGGTATCTGAGCGGATTATGTTTGGCAACCGTTTGTACCTTGAAGGAATGAAAGTAGTGTCACAACTTCTTAGAAGCCCAGATAACTGCTAAACAAATCTTTTCCACCTCTACATATTTGGCTTCGTAAGGCAGGAATTTCTTGCTAAGATAGTAAACGGCAAACTCTACACCAAAATCATCTTCCTGAGACATCATAGCACCCACTGAGTTATCTTCCACAGCTAGGTACAGGATTAGTGGTTTGGCATGGCGTGGTGGTCTTAACACCGGAGGATTTAACAAATACTCCTTAATGGTGTCAAAGGCCAATTGACAGTCATTGTTCCATATCACCGGCTGATTCTTCCTAAGAAGCTTGAAAATAGGCTCACATACTGAAGCTAGCTTGGCAATAAATCGGCTGATGTACTGAAGCTTTCCTAGGAAACTTCTGACGTCCTTCTCCTTCTGGGGCACTGGCATTTCTCTTATGGCTTTGACTTTATCGGGATCTACCTCGATTCCCCTCTGGCTTACTAAATGTTTCAACAACTTTCCTAATGTAACTCCAAAAATGCACTTCTTGGGATTGAGGCGCAAATCATACTTGCTAATTCTTTGAAAGAACTTTTCTAAAGCCTCAAAATGACCTTCTCTGGTAGCCGACTTAATCATCATGTCATCGACGTACACCTCCACTTCTTTGTGGATTAAGTCATTGAGAACCTTGGTCGCCATCCTCTGATAGGTTGCTCCTGCATTCTTCAACCCAAAAGGCATAACCCGGTAGGCATATGTCCCCCACTCGGTGATAAAGGCTGTCTTGATTCGGTCCACTATCTTGTTAAGGATTTGATTGTACCTTGCGTACCCATCCACAAAGCTATACATCATACAAGCAGCAGCACTATCTACTAGCACATCAATATGAGGCAGTGGGAAATCATCTTTAGGGCAAGCTTTGTTCAGGTCTCGATAGTCGACGCATACTCGAACCTTACCGTCTTTCTTAGCTACAGGAACCACATTAGCTAACCATGTTGGGTATTGAACCTCTATCAGGAACTTAGCCTCAATCTGCTTATGGATCTCCTCTTTCACTTTCTGTGCCCATTCTAGCCTAAGCCTCCGAAGCTTTTGCTTGACTGGTTTAAACTCTGGGTAAGTTGGGATGGCATGTTCGGCAACATCTCGATCTATTCCCGGCATATCCTCATAGGTCCAGGCAAAGACTTCTTCATATTTTTTTAATATTCTCTCAAATTTTATTCTCTCTTCAGGAGTTATGTCTGATGCTAGCAAAATTTCCTTTGGATTTTCCAAAGTTCCGAGATTAAATGCAGTTGTTCCAGTTGAATTAATATAAAAAATGAATGCATCATGCTTATGATCATGCGAGATGAAATCATCAGAAATATCACACAAGTAAGCAAAGTTGTTCATCTCATTAACATAATCAGAAACATTAACATTGTCCTCAAAGAGTTCTGGTATAAAAATAGAATCTAAATGACTATCAACTTCAGTCGACGCCGATGCTGCAGCTGACTGTGCTTTGGCTTCTTGATTTGGTGAAATCTTGAGATCTTCAATCTTCGGCTCTGGCTCCACTATCTTCTCCTTCCCCTTAAGTCTGGTGGCTAACAGCTTATCAGTTACAATCTCTTCGGGCTCATCTCTGTCCCAGATGCTGTATTGGGTCATAATCTCCTCATCCCAAAAGTTCTCTACAGCTTTAACAACTCCGATCTCCCAATCAAAGACATCGTTAAAAATTTCAAATCCCGGGGTAATCTTCCCATCTACCCACTGCGGCTCTTCTTCTCCGGTGTAAGCACATACCGAGGATGATGGCACAAAGCTCTCCGAGATATGGGGGATCTTCTCTGATACTTTCTTCTTACCATACTCTCCTTTGTAGCCTAACCATTTTCGATCCTTCTGACCACGTGTAGTGATAGCATTCTGCAGTCCCTGTGACTCTTTTCCCAAACCAGCCCCTGGGAGGAAGTGCATCTTTTTCAGCATATTCACCACTTGAGGGCTACCTTCTAAGCTTTGCTCTTCTCCGATCATCGATACATGAAAGCCACTGAATGGCTGATTAGAGATCTCCAAGGCAGACACTTGGTTCTCTCTTGCCGCTTTAATGGTCACTACCTCTCCTTCATGGGGTATCTTAATTATCTGGTGTAATGTGGATGACACTCCCCCTAACTTGTGAAACCACGGTCTACCAAGTAGAGCGGAAAAGTTTGTTGGGATCGGCAGAACCACAAAATCCGTTTCTGTCTCAATAGGCCCCGTCTTTACCAAAGCTTTGAAAGTTCCCAATGCTTGCCTCCTAGAGTTTATCATAGGCTGTGATAGTCAGGTCGGACTTGCTTAACATACTCTCATTCAACCCGAAGGCCTGGAGCGCCACTAAAGGACAGACATTTATTGACGACCCGTCATCAACCATGACGCAAGCAGTGTGTTTACCATTGATCTGTGCCTTGATGTACAAAGGTCGGTTGTGGCTGCGACCCTCAACTGGTAAATCTGCATCAGAAAAAACCAACTTCTCCCCAGATCCCCCCTTTACAAGGTCTAACAGCTCAGAAGGGGAGATTGTAGTTGCTACAGTTGATACACTTAATGCTTCAACTAACTTCTGTCTGTGAGAGGGAGACTGTCTCAAGAGATCCCAAATAGATATCTGAGCCGTGGTCTTTTTCAGTTGCTTCACTATTGAATTTTCTTCCGGCTCTTTCTCTGCGATTGCTTGTGCTGGGTCTTGCTGCTTCTCAACTTCTGCAATGACCCTCCCACTTCTTGTTACTGCTTCTACTCTTTCTTCTTCCTCTGAATCCCACGGATCCGTAAACTCTCCACTTTTCTCATCTTCATCATCTCCACTCTCACTAGTGGACCAACAGTCTATCGCTGCCACGAAAATCCCTTCTTCATTCACTGTAGGGCGAGTAATAGCGACATACTCATTTCCATATAGATCTTGCATCACATACCACTCTGATAGGCTCGATCCAATCATAAAGACTAGAGGTGGCACCGTATTATAACCGGACTTCTTCTTGCTTTCTCTCTTCTCAGGATCGGTGATCTGCTTGTTGTCAATTAGATCTTGGACCCTATGCCTTAGCGTTATACAATCATCCGTCAAATGGCCGGTATGTTGGTGGAATGCGCAGTATTCATTCTCTTTGTGCCCTGGCTGTCCTTGGGTCTTGGCCGGCCTAGGTGATAGGGGCCGCAGTTTTCCTTCTTTTATTAGCCTCTTCAGCACCCATGATAAAGGCTTACCCAAGTTGGAGAAATACCTCTGACTTACGCCGGTTGCAGACACCTCGGCAGTCTTCCCAACTCTGTTACCAGTGCTTGAACTTGCTGGTTTGGCTGTCCCCTGATTGTTGTATCCCCTCCTGGCATAGGACTCACTATTTGCCCTCTTGGCTAGATATTCTCCTTCTGCTTCTATGGCAATGTCCTTCAAGGACTCCCAATCCTTGAGTCCCTTCATTTTCAGTCCATCTCTCAAGTAAGGGCTGGCATTTCGAATGAATAGCCTGATCTGATCAGAAGTGTCCGGTTTGCGTTTCATCTCCATAACCCGGTTTCTCCACCGAGTAAGGTACTCGTGGAAGGACTCCCCAGCCTTCTGTTGTAGCAACTCGAGATCTTTCAAAGTGACCTCCATCCGGGTACTGCAATCGTACTGCTTAAGGAACTCTTCAGTTAGCAAGTCCCAATCCTCCTTGGACCTCCTCTCAAGCCCATGGTACCAATCAATAGCAGCTCCTGTGAGACTCAAGCAGAAATACTCTATCTTTTGCTTTCTTGTTAAGGTCGTTCCCTTCATGACCAGCGAGTATTGCTTGATGTGTACGGCAGGGTCAGAGGTGCCATCAAATTTGGGAATGTCCGGCATCTTAAAATTCTGGGGAATCAAGTCATCCCCATCCAGCTCTCGGTCTTCCGGGTTCATTCCTTTTCCCATGGTCATCATCCTTGCCATGGCCTCAAATCTTTCTTTCATTTTCCTCCACATTGCCTCATCCAGTTTTGGCGACTTCTCTTTAGCTACTTTATGCTCCTCTAGCTCATCTTCCCCAAATTCAGCTTCAGACCTGGGGCCCTCTCTCCGCTCAATAGGTGCAGGCACTCTTTGCTCAACAACAGGTGGGTCAACCACTGGTTGGTTAATTGCAACAGGACGTTCTTCTCTTACAACCTCTTGTTCAACTGGTACTCGGATAGGGGCAGCAGCAGCTTGTTGCCCAGCTATGGTGGTGGCAAGATTGCCCATCATTGTAATCATTCGGGCTTCAAATTCCTCCATTCTCTTTCCTACCTCCTCGGTGATTATTGCCCGGGTTGCATCAGACTCATTTGATGGATTAGCCATGCTTACTTCTGTTGATGATTCGGAAGAAAACCCCACACTTCCTTCTAAGACTGACTCTGAACTCTGATCCGACACTAACTCTGTTAACCCAAAAAGCGGCGTCCTTCTTAACCGTCCGTCGGGACCTCTAGACCACCCAGGATAATCTATGATGGCTGAAGTGCAAAAATTGTTAAGATGATGCATGATTAAAATGCAATGCATGCTCGTGCTGATGCAACATAGACAAACACATGCAAGCAGATAGATCCTTCCAACCTTATATCTCCCACACACGTGGTAGTGCGGTCTCTTTCCTAGGTGGGCTTGATCCATGGATTAACGTGGAACCCAATGGACACGTATGGTGTGCGGTGAAAAACCGGCAGCATAACAGCTCATATCTAATGTACATACATATGGGTGTTTGGCAATTATGTATTTAAACAATTCAACTTAACTAAGATGGGCCCACCGGGGCATGAAAGCCTTTGATGAAGACCATTTAATTAAATTGATTTCGTTTAATATATGATGGCCCATATAGCAAGCATAGTATTATGGTACATTTCACCTAGTGGAAGTATCTATTGCCATTACATGAGCTTTGGACAAGGGAGATGTTACTTTAAGGCTACCCAAGCATGATCCCTGCCGACGGGTCTAGCTCATCACAAGCATAGCGACCGATCGGGTCATCATTTTGATATACCATTGAGGTACGTGGCTTGGGCTGGTGATTATCCTTAACACTTCCCCAAATTGAGTGAAAATGAGGTCGTGCTTCGGGAACGCACCGGGGCTTGAAAAGGGACCAAACTAACTTAATCTAAAGCTCTAATGAGATGATATGCAATTTTGAGATAAAGCGAATTTATGAATTAAATTTTAACCATAAATGTTAAACGAGGTATTTTCAAATTAAAATCTCGAACCATATCGTCCCCAGTGGAGTCGCCACTGTGACGCGCGCCGGATCCCCGCGGCCGCCCATGGGACCGCCCGCTTGAGGGCGATCGGGGCATTTGTGGGTCCGTTGATAGCTTGCAATAAATCGCAAGTGCGTCTATGTTGGGCAACAGGGAGGTTTCATGGAGTCGCCACCCAATAGAACATTGGGAAAGTTACTCTCGCCTCGGAGAGCCTAAGACTGCGCGTTGTATCCATTTTGGGCCAACCAGAGGGGTCTTGGAAGGTAAACCTCTCACCTTAAGGAGCCTAGGATTAGCGTTAAAGTCTCGTGGCACAAAAAGGTGTCTTGGAGGATAGACCTCTAGCCTCTTTGAGCCCAAAGACCAGAGCTGGGTCCGGGATTTCTCATCTATTTCTACCTCGATTAATTTATGATCAAATTTTAATTATCATTAATTCGTTCTCTCTCCACACGATGCAATTTTAAAAAAGCGCAAATATTCACATTGAACGCGATAGGATAAACATATCAAAAATAACATCAAAGGTAAATTACAATAATACCAGGAGCGGAATACAACTCCCATTTAAAAGTGCAAACATATATAAAACCGGGGAATTTATTAATTATGAGGACTTTGGTCCCCGCATGCACAATTAAAGAAAATATTTTGGATGTGAAAATTTTATTTGGGATGAAAACTAGGACATTGGTCCCATTTTATTATGAAAAATCTAAATTAATTTAGTAAAACTATTTTTGTGATTTTTATTTAGGTGCGAATAAGAAAACATTTTATTCAATGAATATATACAAGGAAATTAAAATAAAATGAAAAAAAATGTATAAAGAAAATACCAAACCCCGCAACTCCTCCTTCACGTGCATGGGTGCTCAAATGAGAATAAAACAATGATTTGCAACCAAAAATAAAAATAAAAGAAATTAATGTTAGTGATTAAGCCAACGAAATAATATGACATAAAAGATAATATGTACAATGACCATATAACATGCATAAGATACTATAACATGCATAAAAATAATTATGATGCAATTTAACATGCATAAAATGAGATAACATCATGGCAAATGCAATTTATTAATAATAAAGGTTAACATGCATGAAAAAAATTAATGACAATCAATTTTACTACTCATAAAATGTTCATGAATGTGTAACATAAGAACAATAAAACTTAACATACATAATAAAGTTTAAAGTAATATCTATCATAAAGGCATAAGAAAATAAATTTGAAATTTAACATACATGCAAAATATGAACAATAACATTAATGATAATAATGATACTAGCACCTAATGATAACAATAAACCAGTCTAATAAAAAACTTTAATGATATTTAACACATGCAAACATAATAATAATCATGATATAACATAAAGAAATCAAAGATATTGACAAACTAGATTAAACATGCATAATAACATGGACAAAAAATAATTTGACATGAAAATAATATAATAAAATTTAAAAGAATTTACTTGTTAAAGATAAAAATAAGAAGAAGAATATGGAGACTAAGAGAATTTACATGTTTAATGTGTTAATTGGAAGCAAAAATAAATGAAATTAACAAGAGAATTAATGAGTAAAACCAAGAATAATTACCCTCAAATTCAGTTTTGAAGAATTGAAGGTAGAAGTCTTGAATTCCTTGTCTCTTCCTTGTGAAAATGCTTGGAGACTTGAAGAAAAACTCTAAAAAACAAGTATGTAAAGATTTATTTTTTTTCTCTAAGTAAAAACCCAAAAAAATTCAGTTTTTTGCTCTAAAATGTTCTTAATCCGTTCCCCCCTGTTTCTGAATTTTTTCTAGTGTTTTAACCCTCAAAAACTACCCAAAAACCACCCAAAATCGTCCAAAAACCGTTAAAAATCGAGTGGGGGTCGAAAATGGGCGAAATGGGCGAAGTGGGGGCGAAATTGGCGCCTTAACGCCGAAAATCGGCGTCAAACGTGCGCCTCGCTCACGTTTCCGCGCTGATGCGCGGAGTCTCCGCGCACGACGTGCGCGGAGCGAGCGACACCCAAGGCGTAGCTCGCGCAGAGCGACCGACTCCCAGGGCGTCGGCCGCGCGGAGCGCACGCTCCGCAGCTGTGACGCGCGCCGGACCCAGCAAGGCCCTCGTTGAGCCCGCCTTTCGGGGCTCGAGGGATTGGTTCGTGTCTTTTTTTTTCATGGGCGCCATGAGGCATCATATGTGTATTCCTCCCAATAGAACATTGGGGAGAACCACCTAGCCTAACGACGCCTAAAGGCACCTTGAGGTGTTTGGAGTCGCCACCCAAAAACTTGGGAGAGGTCTCTAACCTCGATAGTCTCAAACCAAATACGGTGTTCGGAACTTTACTCTTATTAATGATTTAAGTTAAGTTTTATGAATGAGTTTTTAATGAAGCGCAATTCCACTTCTCTCCACACACGATCATGCATTGAAATTAAAAGCGCATTTTATTCATGTTGGAAAGTAATAAATAAAGCGATAAATAAAAAGATAAATTACAAGAATAAAATTTACCCCAAAATCTTAAATTACAAGGGCCCAACATGAATACATATGAATAAACACCTTCAAAAGAAAATAAAATCTAGCATACATAAATCGGGACATTTATTGAATTTTGGGAACATTGGTTCATTTTTATTGAAAGATTAGAGAACTATTTTTTTTTTATATTTATTGTGAAGAATCGGGATGAGTGATCCCTATTTTAAGAAAATTGCTTCTCCATTTTGATGGTGAAATTTTATTGGATAAAATTTAGGACATTGGTCCATTTTATTAACAAAAAGTCCCAATTTTAATTATTGTAAAAAATATAATTTTCTATGCAATGGACGAATTTAAAATACATTTTTACATACAACATATGAAAACAATACAACAAAATAAATGCGGTAATTAAAAATGCAAACCCAAGTTTTTGAAGGTCTTAATTTCCTCGGTCCCTTCGATCCTCATGCCCGCTCAGAAATATCACTCAAAGTGAAACAAACAAGTTTTGGATGCGAATAAAAAAAAAAAAAAATAAAATGTTAATACATTAAATTAAATCAATAATAAAATATAAACAAATAAATGATTGAATAAATTGAACAACTCAAATAATCAATTACAGAATCAACTAGATAATATGACAATCAATTAAGCTAGTTAAATATAGTTCACCAATTAAATTAATTAAATATAAATAATCAATCAAATTAATTATTAAGCTAAATGTTAATAACAAATCTTAGCACACAAGCAACTCATAAATAGTGATAATATCCAAGAATAAATTAGAATGAAGTGCATTGGTGCACGTGTGACCCAAAGGTACAAGTAAAAGAAATGCAAGCAAAAACAATAGATGAAGCAAAAGAATAAAGCATTAGCATGGCCCACTAAAATAGTATACATGCAAAGTAATAAAAAAGGCACTGTAGCAATGGCTCAAGCCATGAAAATATACATGTAAAATGAAAATTAATAAATAATAATAATAATAATATCTAAATAAATAAATAAATGGATGACATAAATTAACAATCAAGTAAATAATCAAATAAATTAAATGTTAAATGCATATTAAATATTAAATATTAAATGCATGCATGTGATAGCAAATGGACAAAATATAATCTCAATTAAAATAGTAAGGAAAACATGTAAAGATAAGTCATAGTAAGATTACAGATGCCAAAATCATGCAAAACCCATAAATTAAGTAATTAATCGAATGGAAGAAATAAATATGCAAATGTGTGTGTGCTAATGGCCATGAGACAAAAAACAGGTGGGCCCTACGTGAAAGGAAGAAATCAAATAAATGCAATGAGAAAAATACATGCATGCAAAAATGACAGTGACCAACTCATGAGAAGAAGTCATACAAAACACCTTGCAAAAATATGATTTAATAATAATAATAGGAAACAAATTAACTTTAAATAGTGATAATAGTTAAACTAAATAAAAACAATAAATTAATAAAATAAAATAAAAGAATAAAACAAAAGAGAATAAAATATCTATAAATGAAGAAAACTAAAATAAAAGTAAAATAAATGAAGTGAAGAAACAGTGCCCAACCAATTGAAATGAAACCATGCAAAAGAAACAATATGTAAATCCGTGGAAGGCAAAGCAAGAAGACAAAAAAAGTACTGTAGATTGGCCCAAAACATATAAAATGCAATGCAAAAATGAAAGAATATAGTGACAGTGGAACATGCATTTGCATAAAATAGGACTTAACAAATAATGATAATGATGAAATAATAATAAATTTAACAAATTAATATGACATATAAAATATGTTTACTAAATAGAATAAAAAATGATAATAGAATAGAAATTATATAAAATAAAGAAAAATGTAAACAAATGAAAAAAAATAAAATAAAACATGGAAAGTTGACAGTGGCCAAGCAAATGAAAATAACTCATGCAAAACAGAGCAGGGGACGTGAGCCGAAATTAGCAGGGATATGGGGAAGGCTCAATTTATGCAGAAAACCATTCAAAATTAATCACTAAACAAGAAAGAACAAAGGTTAAAGCATAAAATAAGAAATCAAAATCAAGGAATGTAAAAAGGAGAAATAGAGGCATAAAGAAGATGATGAACAGTAAAATCATTTGTGTGGTTTTTAATCTTTTAAACTATGAAAACTATCACAAACCTTGAATAAATCAAAGATAAAATGGTATAAATGATTAACACGTAATATCATCAATTGAGAAATCAAAAACAAATGAAATCAAATTTAACAAACAGCTAAATGAAAAACGGAGGTTTAAATATCCAAACACATGGCTTTTATAGAGAAGATGACAGTGGTTGAAGATGGTGAGTAGTGTTTTTCGGTTTAAACCATTTATTCTATTATTTTTTCATGGTTTCAATGGGTTTTCGTGGATTAAAAATCAATAGAAATGCAAACAACAAAAAAACAGATTCAAGAAATTAAATATCAAACTGATGCAAATATATACAAGTAAACGTGAGCCCCTTTTTTACACTGTCCTAGTTACAATCTTTTGATGTTACCTTCAGATTTATGGCCTCTAGATCATGAGGATTCAAACACTTTCAGCTCTCCTTGAACTGGTTTTTTTTTTTTAGCTCTCGATTTCTTCTTCTATTTTCCTCTTGCTCTTGCTCTTGCTTTCAGGTTTTTTTTTTCTTGGGTCTCCTCTCTCTGTTTCTCTCTTTTTTTCTTCTTTTTCTTGGTCTTTTCTCTCTTGGCGGCCCTCTCTTATTGTTTTTCCTTTTCCTTTTTTTGTTTCTGCCGCCCCCCTCTTTAGGTCTAGGTTAGTTTGGTTTTATATCCTAATTCTAGGTAAGTTACCTATATACCCTCTTATTTGTGCTTCTTCTAATCCTCCTTTTATTTGTTTTAAATTATTTATCATATATTCTAATTAATTAATCTCTCTATTTATCTTCTAATTTATTTTCTCTTTAATTTAACTATCCTATGATACTAATTAACTAAATTAACCTGATTTTAATTTTAATTTTAATTTTAATTTTTATATTTTATATTTTTATATTTAATTTTTTTTTTATATTTTATTTATAAAAATCATTAAGATTTGCCTAAAATACCCTGCTGAAATCCCAGTCCATAGAGAGCCAAAGTGCTTTCATTCTCTGTCTATTTTTGAATAAATATTATCATCATTAGGTAACCTTGGTCTGAGCTGTATCAGGACCCGGTGTTTACAGTTGCCCCCAGTTTTGGGGAACGTAGTGCCTGAGTGCCTAAGTTAGCCAAAACTCAAAGAAAGAAAAGAGAGACGCGTACCTGAGACAGTTGTCCTCCTTGTTTGAATGGAGTTGTTTGGGGTAGTTACCGTCTATTTGTCAACGTGTTAACCCTTGTTGCTGCGGCATCTGACATGTGCGGTGTCTAGCCTATTGTTCGGTGTCTGCGTTGAATCTCTCTTAAGATTTTACCTCCTCAGAGGACCTTAGGATTTTTCTCCTCAGAGGATTTTGAGGTTTTGCCTCCTCAGAGGACTTTGAGAATTTGCCTCCTCAGAGGACTTTGAGGTTTGCCTCCTCAGAGGACTTCGAGACTCTGCCTCCTCAGAGGACTTCGAGGTTTTGCCTCCTCCGAGGACTTCGAGGTTTGCCTCCTCAGAGGACTTCGAGGTTTGCCTCCTCAGAGGACTTCGAGATTTTGCCTCCTCAGAGGACTTCATGATTCTGCCTCCTCAGAGGACTTGGAGAATTTTGCCTCCTCAGAGGATTTTGAGAATTTGCCTCCTCAGAGGACTTTGAGGTTTGCCTCCTCAAAGGACTTCGAGAATCTGCCTCCTTAGAGGACTTGGAGAATTTGCCTCCTCAGAGGACTTTAAGGTTTTGCCTCCTCAGAGGACTTTGAGATTCTGCCTCCTCAGAGGACTTTAGGATTTTGCCTCCTCAGAGGACTTTGAGGTTTTGCCTCCTCAGAGGACTTAGGATTTTGCCTCCTCAGAGGACTTTGAGAATTTGCCTCCTCAGAGGACTTCAAGGTTTTGCCTCCTCAGAGGACTTTGAGATTCTGCCTCTTTAGAGGACTTTGAGATTCTGCCTCCTCAGAGGACTTTGAAGATTTTGCCTCCTCAGAGGACTTGAAGAATTTTGCCTCCTCAGAGGGCTTGAGATTTTGCCTCCTCAGAGGACTTTGAAGATTTTGCCTCCTCAGAGGACTTGAAGAATTTGCCTCCTCAGAGGGCTTGGAGAATTTGCCTCCTCAGAGGACTTTGAGATTTTGCCTCCTCAGAGGACTTTGAGATTTTTCCTCCTCAGAGGACTTTGAGATTTGCCTCCTCAGAGGACTTTGGGATTTTGCCTCCTCAGAGGACTTCAAGAATTTGCCTCCTCAGAGGACTTTGAGATTTTGCCTCCTCAGAGGACTTTGAGATTTTTGCCTCCTCAGAGGACTTTGAGGTTCTGCCTCCTTAGAGGACTTCGAGATTCTGCCTCCTTAGAGGACTTCGAGGTTTTGCCTCCTCAGAGGACTTTGAGGTTTGCCTCCTCAGAGGACTTTGAGGTTTTGCCTCCTCAGAGGACTTTGAGGTTTGCCTCCTCATAGGACTTTGAGATCTTGCCTCCTCAGAGGACTTCAAGATTATCTTGATTGATGGATGGAATGATGTCGTTACTCGGTTTCTGCCGGTGTCTGCATCGAGGCTCTTTTTCTGTAAGACTTAGAAAGGAAAAAATGCAGAAAAAATTGTGAGCATGCACGTGAGATGCGTATGTATGCAGCAATGCAGTATGAAAATTCATCTAAGTGGATTTAGAGGCGACAGCCGATTTGATTGCAATTTGCAGTAAGATCAGTGCCTTATGGAATTGCCTTTGAATTTCATGCTCTTTGGGGATCATGAGGTTATCGTCCTAAACCTGTAGTCATTATTTTAAGGTAGTGCGTCCCTTGTGGATTTTCACACTAGCTTTTCTTGACGGGAAATGCGTCCTTTCGGAATTTTCACATGACCCTGTACCTTATTTTTGCCTGGAAGGAATCCAACCCAATCCAGCGGCTTTTTTTTTTCTTTTCTTTTTTTTTTAGGACAGACTGCCTGTTTTCAGGTTTTCACCCTGTCCTTTGGCCTAACTTTTGCTTAGAGTGCCAATTACGGTTTTCATCTCTAACGGCCTTTTTTCTCTTTTTTTTTTCTTATTTGTTTTTCTTTTTTTTTTCTTTTGTACATCAGATGAACTATTCTGGTTACATCAATACCATTGCATAAATGCACATATTTCAATTTGATTTCATAATATATGATCATTATTTGGCATTAATCTCAAGATACAAAACCTCATCCAATCTCGGAATGGATCTTGAAAGCATCAAACTCCTGTTATCAATCTGCTCTTTTTTTGATTCTCATGATCGAATATTTTCTCTCTGCTCTCATTTAATCTTTTGAATGCAAATTCTAGAAGCAATATTGGAGACGAGACTTAACTCGAATGCATGAATGCACTCATGGCTTCTCGCTTGAAGCTCAAGAAACACCATAGGCCTCTTCTTACGTACCAAACCTTATTAAAAGGTCATCTCCGCTAATTGGATAAGACTGAACCCAGAATCAAAAGGTCTTACTTTGGCTGTAATGTTAGGCTTGGGTAGATGGCTGTCAAAGAAAGATCAGGTCGCTAGAGAAGAATGGCTGCGATATTTTCTCAACTGATGGATGAACCGTTCTCGGCTCAAAAGTATTCTTAAATTTGGGCTCGATAACATTCTAGCTCCTTGAGATCAAAATAACAATAAAAATGGGTAATCATTGAAACTAGTCAATTGGTCACCATTTTGAGCTCTCTTTTTGATTCTTCTTTTTTTCTTTTCTTTGCTTCTTTTTCTTTCATTTTTCATTCATTTTTTTCTTTTTGGATTTTTCGCTTTCTTTTTTCTTTTTCTTCTTTTTGCTTTCTGTAGACACCGGGTCTCGAGGCGGTCCAAGATCAGGATTACCCGATGATGAAATAGAAGACCGATTTTCGGCAAGAAAAGTGTGAATCGATCGTTCCCTTGTTAAAGGTGTGTTTTTTCGAAGAATAATTTAAAAATATATATTTTAGAGATTAAAAATTAAAATGGAGTGAAGTAAAATAAAAATATTAATTTTGTATCAAAATTAAAATAAAAAAAAAATATTTTTTTTTGGTCGCGAGTGCCGCTGCGGCAGCGTGGGGCCGCCTGCGCGGCAGGCCGCCCCAGCGCGCAAGGGCGCCTGCGAGGCAGGCCGCCCCAGCGCGCAGGGGCGCCTGCGAGGCAGGCCGCCCCAGCGCGCAGGGGCGCCTGCGAGGCAGGCCGCCCGCCTCGCGCAGGGGCGCCTGCGCGTGAGGCAGGCGCCTCGCGCGATGTCCCTGCGCGCGAGGCGGGCGCTTCGCGCGACCCCCCTGCGCGCGAGGCCCCTGCGCGCGAGGCCTGCTGCCTCGCGCGCCCCCCCTGCGCGCGAGGCAGCTGCCTCGCGCGACCCGCCTGCGCGAGGCAGGCTGCGCGCAGCAGGCTGCCGCGCGCGGTGCCAGGGCACCACGCGCAGGCTGCCGCGCGCGGTGCCAGGGCACCACGCGCAGGCTGCCGCGCGCGGTGCCAGGGCACCACGCGCAGGCTGCCGCGCGCCCTTGGCTCCTCCGCGCGACCTGTTTCGCCTGTCCGTTTTTTTCGCTATTTTCAGTCTGATTTTCTGATTTTTTCAGTTTTCATTGTTTCACCATTTTATGTTATTTTAGATTAACTAAAAATGAAAGTTTTTTTTGTCCCTTGCCATTTTTGGCCAAGACAGGATTAAATGGGGATTTTCCCCTCTTTTTTGAGGGACGGCAGATTAATTCAAGAGTTTTCTTAGCTTTTCCTCTCTATCTTTTTCCACTCTCCAGGAAGCTTTTCTTGCTTCTTAAAAAAAAAAAAACTCTTCAAAAAATCTTCAAGTTTTCTTCAAAAATCTTAGTTTTGCCATTACAAAATATTTCATATTGGGTTGATTTGAGCAAGAAAAATTAATTTTCTTTGTTCCTTCATCCCACAAAAAATATTTTTCTCAAGATAATTTGTTTAGAACACAGATTTTGCATTTACTTCAAATATTATTATCACAAAAAATCCGACAAGGAAATCGATCGAGACATCCTATTTCCAATCTCAAAAATTCTGAGGGTAAACATTTTTGGACTTATCCTCATTTATTTTTTCTGCACATTATTTATTGTTGTTAGTTCTATTTTTGCTATTATTATCATCTCTTATTCATTTTCAGCATTTTAGTATGTTAATATCCCTATTAATATATTATTTGCTTGTTTCAATTTAATATTTTGCTGTTATTGTTATTTCTATTGTGTTTATGTTCATTATTAAGTATTTTGCCATGCTTAATGCACTTAATGTCTTTATTATTATTATTGTTATTAATATTAGGGTTATTTGAGTCATTGCCATATTCGTTATTTTTATTATTATTATTTCTAATTGATTATCCCGTTTTCATACTATTTGTCATTCATTACTATTATTATTTGCATTATTACCATCCTATTAATCATTATTATTGTTATTATTATTATTATTATTACTTTTATTATTATTATTTTGCTATCATGCCATGATTATTTGTTGTAATTTTATTGTTGTCATTATTATTATCATTATTATATATTCATTGTATATTTATTGATTTTATGTTATTATAATTGTTAGTATTATCATCACCTACTTATTGTCATGCTAATGTTTATGTGCCACATAATATTATTATTTGTTATCATAATATTATTGTCGTTATCATTATTTATCATTTATTATTATTGTTATATTTTGCACTTGCTTGATTAATTTGCCTAAAATATTTACTAATATTATTTTCGATATTATCTTTGTATGAGTTTAATTTGGGTCGGGTAGTGTAAGCGTTCTCACGGCTCCCCGGATGGGTCGCGACACGTGGAATATCGCCTTGCTCGGTGAGATCTTTCTTAATTCCTTCTCTTTATGTGTCACATGTTTACTTGTAAGTACTTGTTTTATTTTTGTACGCGTGTGATAAAAAGTCACAAAAATATTTTTACAATTAAATTGGATTCTTCACTAATAAAATTGGGACCAATGTCCCTTGTTTTAGCCCGACAATAAAAATGTCACAATTAAAACGAAGAGTCAACTTTTCTACAAAAATGGGATCACTCATCCCGGTTTTTTTCAATTCAAGCAATCAAAAATGACTCTTCGAACCCTCTTCAAATTAATACGAAGGAACCAATGTTCCTAAATTTCGAACAAACGCGAAGGAACCAACGTTCCTCAAATAATGTCCCGATTTATGTATGCTCTTTTATTTTAATCTTAAGTGAGTGTTTTAAATTCAAGTTCATTTCTTTTTTGGGCCCTTGTAATTAATTTTGGGGCAATTTTATTTATCTTTTGGGGATTGTATTCCGTCCCACTTACATCTTTGATCTCCTTTCATTGGGGTTGTATTCTGCCCCTATTTTTATTGTAATTGCGTGCTTGCGTGTTTACCGCTTTCATTTATTGCTTTCTCTATTTACTTATCGCTTTCGTTTACTTCCTTTACGTGCTTGAAATGCGCTTTTATTTTAATGCATCGCTCGTATGAGATGAGAGATATAATTTTAAGAATTTTAAAACCCATTTATAATTAACCAAAGCATAAATAAGAGGGAAGTTCCGGACACCATATCTCTGGTTTAGACCAATAGAGGTGAGAAACCTTTTCCCAATTTCTTGCAAATTGGGTGGCGACTCCAAATACCTCAAAGGTGCCTTTAGGCGTCAATAGGCTAGGTTATTCTCCCCAATGTTCTATTGGGAGGGATACACCGATGATGTCTCATGGCGCCCATGATCAAAAGACGCGAACCTTCATACATCGAATCCTAAAGCGGATTCACTTTGAGGGCCCTTGCTGGGTTTGTCGGGTTCGGCGCGCGTCACAGTGGCGACTCCACTGGGGACTTTATGTTTGAGACTTTGCTCCGAAAGTGCTTTGGTTAAAATATATAATTGGGTTTTTAAAACTTAAAATTCTATCTCTTATCAAATTTGCATCTCATTTTAGAGCCTTAGAATTACGCTAGTTGGTCCCTTCTTACCTCGGTGCGTTCCCGAAGCACGACCCTACTTTCACTCATTGTAGGGAAGTGTTAGGGATAATCACCAGCCCAAGCCTTGTACCTTTTGGTATATCAAATGGTAACCCGATCGGTCGTTATGCTCGTGATGAGCTAGACCCGTCGGCAGGGATCATGCTTGGGTAACCCTAAAGTATCATCACCTTGACCAAAGCTCATGTAATGGCAAATAGAAACTTTCCCTAGGGGGCATGCTCCTTAATACGATGCTTGTGATATGGGCCTTCACGTATTAAGCAAAATCAACCAAATCAAATGGTCTTCATCAAAGGCTTTCATGCCCCGTTGGGCCCACTTTGGTTTAATTGAATTGCCCAAATACGTAATAGCCAAAACCCATGCGCATGTTCATTAGATTAGGAGTGTCATGCTGTCGGTTTTTCACCGTGCACATCGCGCGTTCATTGGGTCCCCCGTTGACCCATGGACTAAGCCCACCTAGAAAAGGACTATTTGACCTCGTGTGTGGGAGAAATAAGGTCGAAAGGATCTACTTGCTTGTATGTGGTTGCGAAATGTTGCATAACTCACGATCATGCATTGTAACTGTCATCCATGCATCATTCTAACAATCTTGATCTTTCAGCCACCATAGATTCATCCAAGTGGACTAGGAGTTCTGACGGCCGGCTAGTGAGAACAGACTCGCCCTTTGAATTGCTAGAACTAGTGCCTTTTTGGGATTCTGAGTCATTCTCAACAAGTAGCGAATCATCCTCAATGGCAGAAGAGACTGGAAACCTAACCGCTCAAGACCTCACTAGGAGACTCGAGGAATTCGAGCGAAGGATGTTGGACATGATGGGAGCAATGGCCGAAAGAATTGCTCAGCCCCCTGCTCCACAAGCACCAGTAGCTCCACCGGTAGCCCCTCCTCGAGGGCAAGCCGAACCACCTGCTGGTGGAGAGGCTCCCCTTATTGGAGGTGCTGCCCACCAGCCAGTAGAGGAACCTAAAGTTACTGCTGTGCCCGTTGAGCCAAGAAGGGCAAGGATCCCTGACCCTAATGAGGATTTTCTGATCGAAGAGGAGGTGGAAGAGATAGCAGCCCATCAAGCTGTGAGGGGTAGAGCACCCAGGGCCGAAGATGAGGCCATGAGGGGGATGAAACAGCAAATTGAGGCACTCACTCGCCTGCTAACAGCTGGTAAGGGAATCAACCCCGAGGACAGGGATTTGGGGGATGAGGAGCTGCTGCCCCAAAGGTTTAGGATGCCCGAGCTACCCAAGTTCGATGGGACGTCAGACCCGTCTGCACACATAAAGCAGTATACCCCGGTGATGAAAGGCACGGGGCTGACTAAGAGGCAAAAGGTGGACTACTTCTGCCTCAGCCTAGCAGGTCCAGCGGTTGACTGGTATCATGGCCTCGATAGGAGATCGAAAGAGGACTGGGACCTCCTGACTGATGAATTCATGAGACAATATGACTGCAACACTAGAATGGAGGTCACCCTAAAGGACCTCGAGCTTCTTCAGCAGAAACATGACGAATCATTCCACGAGTACCTCACCAGGTGGAGGAATCGGGTTATGGAAATGAAGCGTAAGCCCGATACTGCTGATCAAATCAGACTGTTCATCAGGAACTCCTGCCCCTACTTGAGGGATTTGCTTAGTTTCAAAGGGCTCATGGATTAGGAGTCCCTCAAGGACATTGCTGTAGAAGCCGAGGCGGCCTACCTAGCAAGGAAAGCCAGCCAAAACAACTTCACTGGGAGGAATTTTGGAAACCAGTCAGGCTACAAGTCAGGAGGAGCCGGGGGTAGCAGTAGCAGAAATGGTAAGACAGCCGAGGTCTCAGCCACTGGAGCAGAACAGGGCCAGCGGTACTTCTCTAACTTGGGTCGACCTCTGTCCTGGGTGTTGGAAAGGCTAATGAAAGAGGGCAAGTTACAGCCGTTGCCGCCTAGACCAGCTTTGAGCCAAGGACAGCCGGGGCATAAAAGTGATCAATACTGCGCCTACCACCAACACACTGGGCATCTGACTGACAATTGCCAAATCTTGAGGGGTAAGATCCAGGACCTCATCGACTCCAAGCAGATCACGGACCCTGAGAAGAGGGAGAAGAAGAAGAAGATGGGCTACAATGCCGTTCCTCCACCAGAGATGTGATCGGGTCAATCTGCTTGAGCGGCGTGTTCCTCCAAAGCCAACAGAAGGAGATTATATTTTTCTAGATGTTTTATTGCTTTTCAATTTCAGAACTCTTTTACGACATTTCGGTTATTGTAATACGTTGAACAATTTCTGCTTGTTTATGTGATATTTCTTTGATTTCATCTTCTCATGATCACAATGCATCCATTCATTTTGACATTAACCCAATTAATACGACTCCATCTAGTCTCGAAACTTTGGGGAATCCAAATAAAATCTTAATAGCATCTGTTATGACTCCTGAAGTGAGATAAAAACTTGAGAGATAATAAAAAAAAAAAAAAAAGCCTTTGCCCGGATCTGGTATGACATGCTGAAAATTGATAAGGACATTCTTGAGATTAATACTACTTTCACGAGCCAACATGATGACGAACCAAATTTTGAAAGCCATTTCTTTGCACCCGCAACACCTGAGTCGCATGTGGTGCGGCCAAATAAAATAAAGCTCCAAGATTTACATCAAAAGTCGGACAAATAAAACTCAAAACCACCACGAGAAATATACAACCCATCAGAGCCAAGCCATATGACCTTTTTCCTCTCGACCCCTTCGAAATGTGCACCCTCAAAACCAATTATAACTGACCCTTAACCATCCAGAACCCTTGTAGCCAAATTCCTTATTAAAACTTACATGCTCGACCAGATTGAACAACAATGGTCCCAATGGTTAAGATGAAAAGTGCACGTATATGTAAACGTTAGGGTTTGAGCAAAGCTTGTTAAAAGAAAGAAAATTGGGGCGAAAAAAAAAATTTGGGTTGTAAAAAAAAAAAAAAAAAAAAAAAAAAAATTGGGTTGTAAAAAAAAAAAAAAAAAAATTTGTTGTAAAAAAAAAAATTGAAAAGTTGGGGTGTAAAGAAAAGAGAGAATTGATCAGGGGGCAAGGGAATGCTATTTAGGGGCAAGTTTTGTTCAAATCCCATTGATTTACACATGTCTGCACATCGTCATTCTTCTTAGCTACTGAAAAAGACCTAAAAGGCTAATGCGCAAACCATCCATCAAATCCCAGCCATTGAAAGCCATTTTGGAGCTTAAATCACCAAAATCGATAAAAGTACCCCAGATCATCCAAGCCCAACTTGTCACCCTATCTCAGCCATTGAAAGGCCATCCCAAGGTTTGAACCGCCAAAGCCAATAAAAGCCAAGCATGAAACTTCACATTCAAACCCCAAATAGGGAACCCATCAACTCAACCAGTCTGCACAAGCGCTAAGACCAATACTTTGATATCAAGAGGAACCACTCCCGGAAGCAGTGGTCTCTCTGGCCAATAGAGATGAAAGAAATTCAACTGACGTTAATGGACTGAAAGAGGGTCCATGGCAAAGGCTAAAAAAAAAAAAAAAAAGAGAAAATATTCAATCAAGAAAACCCGCGAGGGCTGATTGATAACAGGAGTTTGATGCTCTCAAGATCTATCCCGAGATTAGATGATGTCCCATATTTTTCGAGTTAATGCCAAATAGTGATCATGTGTTATGAAATCAGATTGAAATATATGCATTTATGCAAAGATGTATGAGTGTAACCAGGGCAGCGCATCTTGCACACTCAAAGTTGTCTGAGTCCGGCACAAAACCAGCACATTGTTACTATCTACCCTCTGCCACTCAGGCACTTCAGCCAACTCATCTTGCTACCTACTGTGAAGCCAACCCTACAGCACCTTCCTAATAAAGAACCAAGCTCATACAACCAAAATCTGAGACATAAGCACATGCCAATCATACCTGAAAGACCTTTCGCAACAACTCCAACTTCTCTCTCAAAAAAAAAAAAAAGGCCATTAGAGATGAAAACCATGACTGGCGCTCTAAGCAAAAGTTAGGCCAAAGGGCAGGGTGAAAACCTGGCGACAGGCAGTCTGTCCTAAAAAAAAAATAAAATAAATAGATTGGGTTGGGTCCATTCCAGGCAAAAAATAAGGCACAGGGTTATGTGAAAATCCGACAAGGACGCATCTCCCGCTAAGAAAAGCTAGTGTAAAAATCCACGAGGGACGCACTACCTTAAAAAAAAAAATGACTACAGGTATCAGAAGAGAACCTCATAATCCCCCAGAGGCATGAAACTCAAAAGCAATTCCAGAGGGCGCCGATCCTACTACAAATCGCGACCAAATCAGCTGTCGCCTCCAAAATCCACTTAGACGAATTCTTGTCCTGCATTCCTGCATACATATGCATCTCACGTGCATGCTCACCACTTTTCCTGCATGTTTTGCTTTCTAAGTCTTGCAGAAAGAAAGAATCAAATGGCAACGCCAACGAAAGGGCAAGCGACAACATCGATCAAAACATCAATCCAAGTCAGCCAAAGACTTCTCAGGGAGCAGCAACCAAAGACTTCTCAGGGAGCATCAGCTAGCCAAAGACTTCTCAGGGAGCAGTAGCCAAAGACTTCTCAGGGAGCATCAGCCAGCCAAAGACTTCTCAGGGAGCAGTAGCCAAAGACTTCTCAGGGAGCGTCAGCCAAAGACTTCTCAGGGAGCAGCAACCAAAGACTTCTCGGGGAGCATCAGCCAGCCAAAGACTTCTCAGGGAGCAGTAGCCAAAGACTTCTCAGGGAGCATCAGCCAGAGACTTCTCAGGGAGCAGTAGCCAAAGACTTCTCAGGGAGCACTAGCCAAAGACTCCTCAGGGAGCAGTAGCCAAAGACTTCTCAGGGAGCAGTAGCCAAAGACTTCTCAGGGAGCACCAGTCAAAGACTTCTCAGGGAGCAGTAGCCAAAGACTTCTCAGGGAGCGTCAGCCAAAGACTTCTCAGGGAGCAGCAACCAAAGACTTCTCAGGGAGCATCAGCTAGCCAAAGACTTCTCAGGGAGCACTAGCCAGAGACTTCTCAGGGAGCAGTAGCCAAAGACTTCTCAGGGAGCAGTAGCCAAAGACTTCTCAGGGAGCACCAGTCAAAGACTTCTCAGGGAGCAGTAGCCAAAGACTTCTCAGGGAGCGTCAGCCAAAGACTTCTCAGGGAGCAGCAACCAAAGACTTCTCAGGGAGCATCAGCCAGCCAAAGATTTCTCAGGGAGCAGTAGCCAAAGACTTCTCAGGGAGCATCAGCCAACCGAAGACCTCTCAGGGGGCGATCAACCGAAGACTTCTCAGGAAGCAGTGAACCGAAGACCTCTCAGGAGGCGATCAACCGGAGACTTCTCAGGTAGCAGTTAATCGAAGACCCCTCAGGGGCGATCAACCGAAAACTTCTCAGGGAGCAGCCAGCTAATCGAAGAGCTCTCAGGGGACAATCAAATGAAGACCTCCCAAGGGGCACCAGCCAGTCAAAGACCTCTCAGGGGGCGCCGATCAGCGAAAGACCTCCCAGGGGGCACCACCTCAGAAAGCATGACACACCAACGATCTCTCCTTGTTTGGGAGAGCGACCGCCTCAGGTACGTGTCTCTTCCCTTCTTTTCTGAATTTTGGCTCACTTAGGCACCTGTGTTCTAAGTTCCCCAAAATTGGGGGCAACTGTAGACACCGGGTCCCGAGGCGGTCCAAGATCAGGATTACCCGATGATGAAATAGAAGACCGATTTTCGGCAAGAAAAGTGTGAATCGATCGTTCCCTTGTTAAAGGTGTGTTTTTTCGAAGAATAATTTAAAAATATATATTTTAGAGATTAAAAATTAAAATGGAGTGAAGTAAAATAAAAATATTAATTTTGTATCAAAATTTAAATAAAAAAAATATATATTTTTTTTTTTGTCGCGAGTGCCGCTGCGGCAGCGCGGGGACGCCTGCGCGGCAGGCTGCCCCAGCGCGCAGGGGCGCCTGCGAGGCAGGCCGCCCCAGCGCGCAGGGGCGCCTGCGAGGCAGGCCGCCCGCCTCGCGCAGGGGCGCCTGCGAGGCAGGCCGCCCGCCTCGCGCAGGGGCGCCTGCGCGCGAGGCAGGCGCCTCGCGCGATGTCCCTGCGCGCGAGGCGGGCGCTGCGCGCGACCCCCCTGCGCGCAGGGGCGGGCGCCTCGCGCGACCCCCCTGCGCGCGAGGCCCCTGCGCGCGAGGCCTGCTGCCTCGCGCGCCCCCCCTGCGCGCGAGGCAGCTGCCTCGCGCGACCCGCCTGCGCGAGGCAGGCTGCGCGCAGCAGCCTGCCGCGCGCGGTGCCAGGGCACCACGCGCAGGCTGCCGCGCGCCCTTGGCTCCTCCGCGCGACCTGTTTCGCCTGTCCGTTTTTTTCGCTATTTTCAGTCTGATTTTCTGATTTTTTTCAGTTTTCATTGTTTCACCATTTTATGTTATTTTAGATTAACTAAAAATGAAAGTTTTTTTTGTCCCTTGCCATTTTTGGCCAAGACAGGATTAAATGGGGATTTTCCCCTCATTTTTGAGGGACGGCAGATTAATTCAAGAGTTTTCTTAGCTTTTCCTCTCTATCTTTTTCCACTCTCCAGGAAGCTTTTCTTGCTTCTTAAAAAAAAAACTCTTCAAAAAATCTTCAAGTTTTCTTCAAAAATCTTAGTTTTGCCATTACAAAATATTTAATATTGGGTTGATTTGAGCAAGAAAAATTAATTTTCTTTGTTCCTTTATCCCACAAAAAATATTTTTCTCAAGATAATTTGTTTAGAACAAAGATTTTGCATTTACTTCAAATATTATTATCACAAAAAATCCGACAAGGAAATCGATCGAGACATCCTATTTCCAATCTCAAAAATTCTGAGGGTAAACATTCTTGGACTTATCCTCATTTATTTTTTCTGCACATTATTTATTGTTGTTAGTTCTATTTTTGCTATTATTATCATCTCTTATTCATTTTCAGCATTTTAGTATGTTAATATCCCTATTAATATATTATTTGCTTGTTTCAATTTAATATTTTGCTGTTATTGTTATTTCTATTGTGTTTATGTTCATTATTAAGTATTTTGCCATGCTTAATGCACTTAATGTCTTTATTATTATTATTGTTATTAATATTAGGGTTATTTGAGTCATTGCCATATTCGTTATTTTTATTATTATTATTTCTAATTGATTATCCCGTTTTCATACTATTTGTCATTCATTACTATTATTATTTGCATTATTACCATCCTATTAATCATTATTATTGTTATTATTATTATTATTATTACTATTATTATTATTATTTTGCTATCATGCCATGATTATTTGTTGTAATTTTATTGTTGTCATTATTATTATCATTATTATATATTCATTGTATATTTATTGATTTTATGTTATTATAATTGTTAGTATTATCATCACCTACTTATTGTCATGCTAATGTTTATGTGCCACATAATATTATTATTTGTTATCATAATATTATTGTCGTTATCATTATTTATCATTTATTATTATTGTTATATTTTGCACTTGCTTGATTAATTTGCCTAAAATATTTACTAATATTATTTTCGATATTATCTTTGTATGAGTTTAATTTGGGTCGGGTAGTGTAAGCGTTCTCACGGCTCCCCGGATGGGTCGCGACACGTGGAATATCGCCTTGCTCGGTGAGATCTTTCTTAATTCCTTCTCTTTATGTGTCACATGTTTACTTGTAAGTACTTGTTTTATTTTTGTACGCGTGTGATAAAAAGTCACAAAAATATTTTTACAATTAAATTGGATTCTTCACTAATAAAATTGGGACCAATGTCCCTTGTTTTAGCCCGACAATAAAAATGTCACAATTAAAACGAAGAGTCAACTTTTCTACAAAAATGGGATCACTCATCCCGGTTTTTTTCAATTCAAGCAATCAAAAATGACTCTTCGAACCCTCTTCAAATTAATACGAAGGAACCAATGTTCCTAAATTTCGAACAAACGCGAAGGAACCAACGTTCCTCAAATAATGTCCCGATTTATGTATGCTCTTTTATTTTAATCTTAAGTGAGTGTTTTAAATTCAAGTTCATTTCTTTTTTGGGCCCTTGTAATTAATTTTGGGGCAATTTTATTTATCTTTTGGGGATTGTATTCCGTCCCACTTACATCTTTGATCTCCTTTCATTGGGGTTGTATTCTGCCCCTATTTTTATTGTAATTGCGTGCTTGCGTGTTTACCGCTTTCATTTATTGCTTTCTCTATTTACTTATCGCTTTCGTTTACTTCCTTTACGTGCTTGAAATGCGCTTTTATTTTAATGCATCGCTCGTATGAGATGAGAGATATAATTTTAAGAATTTTAAAACCCATTTATAATTAACCAAAGCATAAATAAGAGGGAAGTTCCGGACACCATATCTCTGGTTTAGACCAATAGAGGTGAGAAACCTTTTTCCAATTTCTTGCAAATTGGGTGGCGACTCCAAATACCTCAAAGGTGCCTTTAGGCGTCAATAGGCTAGGTTATTCTCCCCAATGTTCTATTGGGAGGGATACACCGATGATGTCTCATGGCGCCCATGATCAAAAGACGCGAACCTTCATACCTCGAATCCTAAAGCGGATTCACTTTGAGGGCCCTTGCTGGGTTTGTCGGGTTACTGCGCGCGTCACACTTTCGCTTCTTTTTTTTGAGCTCATGCCTTTCATGCATGACTAAACCCTCTTTCCAAACTCTAAACTTGCTCTTATCAAGGCAATTTTTTAATAGTCCACAGAATTGTTCAAATGTACATCCATCAATTTTAGAGCGGCCACTCTTTTAAGGGGAAGCCAAAATTATTTTAGGCGAGGGGGTAGTTTTAATGTGTGTAACAACAAAATTGGTACGCATTCAGCATACCTGCATAAAGGCTCAATGGGCTAGCAAGCGATTGCAGAATAAGGGTAGGAAATAGTCATTTAGAGAGCTATACAAAGAAAAGATTGGCTAAATCATTTTCCAGGTTCTGTCTTATCCAGAGATCGCTTCGACGGGTAATCAGAAAGGTTCTAGTGCTCTTAGTGAGTTTTCATCCAATCTCCTAATTGCAACTAGTTTTTCTTTCTCATTTTTCTTTTCTCTCTGAATTTCCCTCTTTACAGGAATTATATCAGATGCCATCAAGATTTTCTTTGGATTTTCCAAAGTTCCAAGATTAAATGTAGTAGTATTAATTTAATTAATGTCAAAATGAATGAATGCATCATGATCATAAGAAATGAAATCATTAGAAATAATATACAAGTACGCAAAATATTGTTCATCATATTACATAACCAAAGTATTATAAGGAGTTCTCAAAATACAAAGACAAAATACATGATATTTCCTTGTGGTTTTTGTAAAAAAGGCAGTTCCGGTAGACTGGACTCGATCACATGGTCGGTGGAGGGACTGCGTTGTAGCCCGACTTCTTCTCTTTCTCCCTCTTCTCAGGGTCGGTGATCTCCTTGGAATCAATGAGGTCTTGGATCTTATTCCTCAAGGTCCGGCAATAATCTGTCAAGTGTCCAGTGTGTTGATGGAAGGCGCAATATTGATCCGCCCTGTGATTGGGTTGTCCATGGTTTCTGGCAGGCTTGGGAGGCATTGGCTGTAACATCCCCATTTTCACCAGCTTTTTAAAAACCCATGACAAGGGTCTATCCAGATTAGAATAGCGCCTTTGATTTGTTTTCAGGGTTGATACTCCCGTCCTCCTATCATTGCCCGTACTACTGTTGCAGATACTCGGGCTCTCACTTCTTAGAGCGCGTATCCTCACTGGATCCCTACCCTCTTTAGGCACGATATTACATTCTGAAGTAGGCCTCTTGCTGCATCCCTGCCCAATTGGTGAATCAAGCGGTTCCTTGCCTTTGAGCTTGGAAGCAAAAGGAAACGTTGCGGTCGTCTCTGTACAGGCCTCCTCGGCTGCGGCCGGCCCAACTTGGTTATGGGTATTCGCCATAATTTGGGCTTGAAGAACTAGCGCCATGGCATCCATCCTTTCTTTAATCGTGGCTAACAACCTTCTTTCGAGCTCCTCAAACCTTCTATCCATTTCTTGGGCAATTAAAGCGCGGGTCTCTTCAATCTGTTGCGGAGGATCAGCCCTTTCTAATACCTGGTTAGGTCTCTCCTTTTTTTTCTTCCTCATCTTCTTCCCCACTCTCGCTAGTTGTCCAGCAATCTACCACTGTTACAGAATTCACTTCTTCATCTGCTCCAAGGCGAGTGATGGTGATGTATTCATTATCATACAAATCTTGCAGTACATACCATTCAGGCAGGCTTGAACCAATCATGAAGACCGGCGGTGGCACAGTATCACAAGCGGACATCTTCTTATTTTCCCTCTGTTCAGGATCAGTGATCTGCCCACTGTCGATCAAGTCCTGAATTTCATGTCTTAGCCTCGCACAACGGTCTGTCATATGCCCCGTATGCTGGTGGAAAGCGCAATACTCATCGCTTTTGTGCCCTGGCTGTCCTTGAGTTTTGGCTGGCTTGGGCGACAGGGGCTGCAACTTCTCCTCCTTGATCAGTCTCTTTAACACCCATGAGAGAGGTCGACCCAAATTCGAAAAGCGCCTTCGATTTACCCCTGCAGTTGACACCTCAGCGATCTCTTCAGGCCTGTTGCCACTACCAGAGTCTGCCCACTCATTTGCCCCCTGACCATTATATCTCCTTTCAGCAAACCTTTCACCATTCGCCTTCTTAGCCAGGTGTTCACTCTCTGCCTCTATGGCGATGTCCTTTAAAGACCCCCAGTCTCTTAACCCTTTCATCTTTAGTCCATCTCTCAGATACAGACTCGCATTTCAGATAAATAACCGAATTTGATCAGGGGTATTCAGCTTTCGCCTCATTTCCATCACTCTACTCCTCCAGCGAGTAAGGTATTCGTGGAAGGATTCATTAGGCTTCTGTTGAAGGAGCTCCAGATCTTTCAAAGTCACCTCCATCCGGGTGCTGCAGTCATACTGCCTTAGAAATTCTTCAGTTAGCAAATCCCAGTCTTCTCTCACCCTTCGATCCAAACCATAATACCAATCAACGGCGGGCCCAACCAAACTGAGGCAGAAATACTCGACTTTTTGTCTTTTACTAAGCATCGTCCCTTTCATCACAAGCATGTATTGCTTGATATGTGCGGACGGATCTGAGGTACCATCGAATTTTGGCAAGTCGGGCATTTTGAACCTCTGAGGGAGCATTTCTTCATCATCCAAATCTCGGTCTTTCGGGCTTATCCCCTTGCCTGTAGATAACAAACGGGCCATTGCTTCAACCCTCTCCTCTATTTTCTTCAGGGTAACATCCTCCTTAGGAGATCTGGCTTTTACTGACATAGACTCCTCGGGTTCATCCTCCACATAATACTCTTCCGGCCTGTGCTCCTCAACCCTCCTATGCTCAACGTTAGGAAAATTCCTGGGCTCAACAACAGAAGGGGGTTCCACCACTGCTGCAGGAGGAGCCTCCCTGATCGGAATCTGTTCGGCTTGACCTCCAGCAGCGGTGGCAGCTTGTTGGCCTGCTGGGGGTATCAGGGCGGCAGTCAAGTTCCCCATCATCGTCATCATTATCCTCTCAAACTCCTCAAATCTGCGCTCTATTTCTTGGACTCTCCTATCCATATCTTGGGCAGCATTTGCATCTGGATTAGCCATGTCGGATGATAGTTCTAAAACCAGGGAATCTGTGCTATCCGATAGAGATTCTGAACTCCAATACGAAGCTTGCTCCACTGACTCAAAGAAAGACCTTCTCCTTACCAATCGGCCGTCTAAACCCCTAGACCACGGATTCGTGTCTATGATGGCTGAAAAATCAAAATTGTTAGCATGATGCATGAATGACAGTAATAATGCATGATCGTGTTAATGCAACAGAGACAACCACATGCAAGCACATAGCACCTTCCAACCTTGTTACTCCCACACACGCGGTAGTGCAGTCTCTTTCCTAGGTGGGCTTGACCTATGGGTTAACGGGGAACCCAATGGGCGCGTATGGTGCATGGTGAAAAACCAACAGCATAACACTCTTAATTTAAAAGCACATGCGTATGGATTTTGGCCATTAAATATTCGGACCTTTCAAACACATTAGCCGTGGGCCCACCGGGGCATGAAAGCCTTTGATGAGCGCCCAATTAATATGCTCGAATTGGTTTAATATATAAAGGCCCACGTAACAAGCACATTTGTCAAGGTACATGTAACCTAGTGGAAGTTTCTATAGTCATTACATGAGCTTTAGTCAGAGGGTGGTGTTACTCCAGGACTACCCAAGCATGGTCCCTGCCGACGGGCCTAGCTCATCACGAGCGTAACGGCTGATCGGGTCTCCATTTTATATACCACGATGGTACGAGACTTGGGCTGGTGATTATCCCGAACACTTCCCTACAATGAGTGAAAGTAGGGTCGTGTTTAAGGAACGGACCGGGGTAAATAGGGGACCAACTAACATATTCTAAGGCTCTAATGAATGTAATGCAATTTCGAAAAGAAATGGAATTTTGGTTTCATTAATAACTCATTTATAATTTTAACTTAACTCACTTTCGAAGCAAAGTTTCGATCATCCCCAGTGGAGTCGCCACTGTGACGCGCGCCGGACCCAGCAAGGCCCTCGTTGAGCCCGCCTTTCGGGGCTCGAGGGATTGGTTCGCGTCTTTTTTTTTTCATGGGCGCCATGAGGCATCATAGGTGTATTCCTCCCAATAGAACATTGGGGAGAACCACCTAGCCTAACGACGCCTAAAGGCACCTTGAGGTGTTTGGAGTCGCCACCCAAAAACTTGGGAGAGGTCTCTAACCTCGATGGTCTTAAACCAAAGACGGTGTTCGGAACTTTACTCTTATTAATGATTTAAGTTAAGTTTTATGAATGAGTTTTTAAAGAAGCGCAATTCCACTTCTCTCCACACACGATCATGCATTGAAATTAAAAGCGCATTTTATTCATGTTGGAAAGTAATAAATAAAGCGATAAATAAATAGATAAATTACAAGAATAAAATTTACCCCAAAATCTTAAATTACAAGGGCAAAACATGAATACATATGAATAAACACCTTCAAAAGAAAATAAAATCTAGCATACATAAATCGGGACATTTATTGAATTTTGGGAACATTGGTTCATTTTTATTGAAAGATTAGAGAACTATTTTTTTTGATATTTATTGTGAAGAATCGGGATGAGTGATCCCTATTTTAAGAAAATTGCTTCTCCATTTTGATGGTGAAATTTTATTGGATAAAATTTAGGACATTGGTCCATTTTATTAACAAAAAGTCCCAATTTTAATTATTGTAAAAAATATAATTTTCTATGCAATGGACGAATTTAAAATACATTTTTACATACAACATATGAAAACAATACAACAAAATAAATGCGGTAATTAAAAATGCAAACCCAAGTTTTTGAAGGTCTTAATTTCCTCGGTCCCTTCGATCCTCATGCCCGCTCAGAAATATCACTCAAAGTGAAACAAACAAGTTTTGGATGTGAATAAAAAAAAGAATAAAATAAAATGTTAGTAAATTAAATTAAATCAATAATAAAATATAAACAAATAAATGATTGAATAAATTGAACAACTCAAATAATCAATTACACAATCAACTAGATAATATGACAATCAATTAAGCTAGTTAAATATAGTTCACCAATTAAATTAATTAAATATAAATAATCAATCAAATTAATTATTAAGCTAAATGTTAATAACAAATCTTAGCACACAAGAAACTCATGAATAGTGATAATATCCAAGAATAAATTAGAATGAAGTGCATTGGTGCACGTGTGACCCAAAGGGACAAGTAAAAGAAATGCAAGCAAAAACAATAGATGAAGCAAAAGAATAAAGCATTAGCATAGCCCACTAAAATAGTATACATGCAAAGTAATAAAAAAGGCACTGTAGCAATGGCTCAAGCCATGAAAATATACATGTAAAATGAAAATTAATAAATAATAATAATAATAATATCTAAATAAATAAATAAATGGATGACATAAATTAACAATCAAGTAAATAATCAAATAAATTAAATGTTAAATGCATATTAAATATTAAATATTAAATGGATGCATGTGATAGCAAATGGACAAAATATAATCTCAATTAAAATAGTAAGGAAAATATGTAAAGATAAGTCATAGTAAGATTACAGATGCCAAAACCATGCAAAACCCATAAATTAAGTAATTAATCGAATGGAAGAAATAAATATGCAAATGTGTGTGTGCTAATGGCCATGAGACAAAAAACAGGTGGGCCCTACGTGAAAGGAAGAAATCAAATAAATGCAATGAGAAAAATACATGCATGCAAAAATGACAGTGGCCAACTTATGAGAAGAAGTCATACAAAACACCTTGCAAAAATATGATTTAATAATAATAATAGGAAACAAATTAACTTTAAATAGTGATAATAGTTAAACTAAATAAAAACAATAAATTAATAAAATAAAATAAAAGAATAAAACAAAAGAGAATAAAATATCTATAAATGAAGAAAACTAAAATAAAAGTAAAATAAATGAAGTGAAGAAACAGTGCCCAACCAATTGAAATGAAACCATGCAAAAGAAACAATATGTAAATCCGTGGAAGGCAAAGCAAGAAGACAAAAAAAGTACTGTAGATTGGCCCAAAATATATAAAATGCAATGCAAAAATGAAAGAATATAGTGACAGTGGAACATGTATTTGCATAAAATAGGACTTAACAAATAATGATAATGATGAAATAATAATAAATTTAACAAATTAATATGACATATAAAATATGTTTACTAAATAGAATAAAAAATGATAATAGAATAGAAATTATATAAAATAAAGAAAAATGTAAACAAATGAAAAAAAATAAAATAAAACATGGAAAGTTGACAGTGGCCAAGCAAATGAAAATAACTCATGCAAAACAGAGCAGGGGACGTGAGCCGAAATTAGCAGAGATATGGGGAAGGCTCAATTTATGCAGAAAACCATTCAAAATTAATCACTAAACAAGAAAGAACAAAGGTTAAAGCATAAAATAAGAAATCAAAAATCAAGGAATGTAAAAAGGAGAAACAGAGGCATAAAGAAGATGATGAACAGTAAAATCATTTGTGTGGTTTTTAATCTTTTAAACTATGAAAACTATCACAAACCTTGAATAAATCAAAGATAAAATGGTATAAATGATTAACACGTAATATCATCAATTGAGAAATCAAAAACAAATGAAATCAAATTTAACAAACAGCTAAATGAAAAACGGAGGTTTAAATATCCAAACACATGGCTTTTATAGAGAAGATGACAGTGGTTGAAGATGGTGAGTAGTGTTTTTCGGTTTAAACCATTTATTCTATTATTTTTTCATGGTTTCAATGGGTTTTCGTGGATTAAAAATCAATAGAAATGCAAACAACAAAAAAACAGATTCAAGAAATTAAATATCAAACTGATGCAAATATATACAAGTAAACGTGAGCCCCTTTTTTACACTGTCCTAGTTACAATCTTTTGATGTTACCTTCAGATTTATGGCCTCTAGATCATGAGGATTCAAACACTTTCAGCTCTCCTTGAACTGGTTTTTTTTGTTAGCTCTCGATTTCTTCTTCTATTTTCCTCTTGCTCTTGCTCTTGCTTTCAGGTTTTTTTTTTCTTGGGTCTCCTCTCTCTGTTTCTCTCTTTTTTTCTTCTTTTTCTTGGTCTTTTCTCTCTTGGCGGCCCTCTCTTATTGTTTTTCCTTTTCCTTTTTTTGTTTCTGCCGCCCCCCTCTTTAGGTCTAGGTTAGTTTGGTTTTATATCCTAATTCTAGGTAAGTTACCTATATACCCTCTTATTTGTGCTTCTTCTAATCCTCCTTTTATTTGTTTTAAATTATTTATCATATATTCTAATTAATTAATCTCTCTATTTATCTTCTAATTTATTTTCTCTTTAATTTAACTATCCTATGATACTAATTAACTAAATTAACCAGATTTTAATTTTAATTTTAATTTTAATTTTTATATTTTATATTTTTATATTTTATTTTTTTTTTATATTTTATTTATAAAAATCATTAAGATTTGCCTAAAATACCCTGCTGAAATCCCAGTACATAGAGAGCCAAAGTGCTTTCATTCTCTGTCTATTTTTGAATAAATATTATCATCATTAGGTAACCTTGGTCTGAGCTGTATCAGGACCCGGTGTCTACAGCAGCGCTCTGCGCATGGAAATTCGCGACGGCCCTAGGCCGTCGCCTTTCCGTCGCGATTATTTTCCCCTATTTTCCACTTTTTCTATTTTTTTCATTTTTTAATCATTTTTTCACCTTTTTTTTATTTTTTTTTTATATAAAATACCCTCAACCTAAAACACATTTTTTCTTCTTCAAAATAATTTTAAAAAATATTTTTAAAATATTTTTAAAATACACTTTTTACTCACCGAAAAGACAAGGAAAAACACTTCTGAGCTCCAATCTTTTTGCCTATAAGCCGGCATAGCTAAATTTCATCGTCGGGTAATCCTGATCAAGGCTACTCGGGACCCGGTGTCTACAGTAATCATGCTCATCTATTAACACCGCCAGCAAAATACGCAACATCTATATATGTTTCAGAAATAATTTTTTAATTTCAATTTCCATTGCAATTATGGAAGTTTATTATCAGCATTTCTAATAATAGGTTTTAAGATTGTCTTTGATTTTTAGTTTTCTTTAATTTTTTCCCCACAAAGTAGCAGTTTTTATATCAAAATTCATTACAAGTATGGAAGCCCATGGCCAGCATTCCACACTCAGGTCTTATGGATCTTATTTTCAGTTTTTGATTTGTAAATTTCTTTAAGTTTTCCTTCAAAGTAGCAATTTTTTATGTTCTTCTCTTAGGTAAGGCAGGAAGCTTCACCTAAAGATAAGGGTGCTCTTTGTTAACTGGAGGTTACAAGTTCAAGTTGTGAAAACAACCTATTTGCAAAATGCGTGGAGAAGGCTGTGTAAAGTATATAGACCTGACTTAAGCCTCACATAGCACGGAGTCTTAAGCGGTAGAGATTTTCTTTTTTCATTCAGGATATCTTGGTCGAAAGAAAAAAGCTTTTCCTATACATTTCCCATTAGGTTTAGGCAGCTGACAACATAGCGTTACTCTTAATAAAACAATAATTTATGTCTTTAGACACCGGGTTCTGAGTTAAGAGTAACATATAAAAATGGTAATTTTGGCTCTCCATACTCCTTGACAATTTTCCCGAAAAATATATATATAAAATTTAAAAATAAAAAAAATATATATGTATAATTAAAAATTAATTAGTTAATGTATTAGTTAGTATTGTAGGATAATTAAAATTGAAAAAAAGGAAAATATGGAGTATTTAATTAATGGAGTGTTTAATTAATTAAATGTGAGTGATAATTTAAGTAGATTAAAATAGAATTAAAAAGTAAAAATAATAAATAAAATATGGAGGAATTAATGAGAGGGTCAAACCCTAATTTTGGGTATAAAAAAGAAGAGATGGAGCAAGGAAAGGGGAGGCCGGCAGATGAGAAACCAGGAAGAAAAAAGAGAAAGAAAAAGAAAGAGCAAGAACAGAGAGAGAGCCGGCCAAAGAAAGAAGAAAGAAAGAATAAAAAAAAAAGAAAGAAAAAGAAAATAGAAAGAAGGAGCAAGAACTGAGAGCAGACCAAAGAGAGAGCAAGGAAACCAAAGAAAAAAAAAAGGAAATAGAGGGCCAAAAAAAGAATCAAAAGCAAATAGAAAAGGAAGAAAGAAATAGAAAGAGGGGAACAGAGGGAGACCAAGAGGAGCATGACGCCGGAAAGGAGAAAAAAGAAAAGAGGGGAAGAAGGCGGGGGCGCCGCCGGCCAGCCACGACGCCCGACCGGCGCACGCGCCCCACCGGTGGAACGAGCGGGCCCAGACGAAACCGGCGGTGGCCACCGATCAGCGGCACTCGCCGGCGCGATGGAGATCGGCTAGGGAAGGGATGACGCTGCCGACGTCAATCCCGGCCAAACCACGGCTGCTTCGGGCACGTGACCAGCGGCGGCAGGCTCCTGGCGTGGCGATCTCCCCTCCGGTGACGGCTGTGTGGATCACCGGCGGCTCCGACGAGGGAAATCCGCTGAGTCCTATTTTATATTTATTTATTTTAATATATTATTATTATTATTATTATTATTATTATTATTGTGAAATTGTTATTTTTATTATTATTATTAATGATTTTTTATTTTTATTGTTATGATTGATATTATCTTGGTTATTATTATTATATTGTATTATTATTGTCATTAATGTTGCTATTTGTTCCATTAGTATTATTATTATTATTATTGTTATTTTATTTATTTATTAGTAGCATTATTGTGTTATAGTAATATTATTGTTATTAATATTATTTAATTTATGTTTATTTTACATTATTTATTATTATGAGTATTTGATATTAATATTAATATTATTATTATCATTATTATTATTAATGTTATTATTTTATTGTTATAATTAATATTATCATGGCTATTATTATTATTATATTTTTATATTAGTATTATTATTAATATTATTATTATCATTTTATGTTATTATTATTGTTAATATTATTTACTTTATGTTTATTTTTTTTTATTATTATTATTATTATTATTATTATTATTATTATCATTATTATCATTGTGGTTTATATTATTATTATTATTATTATTATTATTATTATTATTATTATTATTATTATTATTATTATTATTATTATTATTATTATTATTATTATTATTATTATTATTATTATATTGCATTATTGCTATTATTATGATTAATATTAATATTTGCTTTATTATTATTGTTGCTATTATAGTATTATTGTTGAATGTTAATATTATATTATTATCATTATTATTATTATTTATGGTTATTATTAGTATTTGTTTTAATGTTGTTATTATTATTATTATTATTATTATTATTATGGTGTGAATGAATATTGTTTTCACTATTATTATTTGGTATTACTATTACTGCTCTAATTTTTATTTTTATTATCCGCATTATAAAAAATCACGCTTTTACAATAATTAATAACTTGAGATTTTTTCTTAATAAATTGGACCAATGTCCTATTTTAACCAATAAAACCTCACCTTCAAAAGGAGAACTAAATTTTCATAAAATGGGATCACTCATCCCTATTTTTTCCAATCAATATCCTAAAAATAGTTCTTTAATTTTCTAATCAATAAAAAGGAACCAATGTTTCTAAAATTCAATAAACAACTCAATTTATGTATGTTGCATTATTAATTCCCTTTATGTGGTTATTTATTTGTTTATTTTATTTATTTACTTATTTATTTGGGGATTGTTCTGTCCCATTTTCCTTTATTTATTTTTATTATTTATTGGGGGATTGTTCTGTCCCAATTTTCTATTTTGTAATTTATTTACTGCTTTATTTATCGTTTTTTAACGTGAATGAATGCGCTTTAATTTATTGCATTACCGCGTGAGATGAGAGATGGAATTTGGGTTTCTTAACAACTCATTTATAAAATTTAAGTCATTAATAAGAGTGAAGTTCCGAACACTTTCTCTGGTTTAGACCAATAGAGGTTAGAGACATTTTTCAGTTTCTTGTAAACTGGATGGCGACTCCAAAATATTTCAAAGGTGCCTAAAGGCGTTGTGGGTCTAGATCCTTCTTTCCATTGTTCTATTGAAAAGGAGGCATCCAAGATGACTCATGATGCCCAAGATCAAAAAGACGCGAACCAATCCCTCGAGCGCTAAAAACGGGTTCAAAGAGGGTCTTACTAGTTTCGACACGCGTCACAGTGGCGACTCTACTGGGGATGATCGAAACTTCGCTTCGAAAGTGACTTAAGTTAAAAAATTATAATTGAGTTATTAAGAATCAAAAATTCTATTTCTAATCAAAATTGCATCACATACATTAGAGCTTTAGAATATGTTAGTTGGTCCCCTATCTACCCCGGTGCGTTCTTAAAACACAACTCTACTTTCACTCATTGTAGGGAAGTGTTTGGGATAATCACCAGTCCAAGTCTCGTACCATCAAATGGTATATCAAATGGAGACGCGATTGGTCGCTATGTTCGTGATGAGCTAGACCCGTTGGCAGGAACCATGCTTGAGTAGACCTAAAGTAACACCACCTGTTGACCAAAACACATGTAACGGCAATAGATACTCTCCCTAGGTAAAATGTACCATAATACCGTGCTTGCTACTTGGGCCGTCATATATTAAATAAAATCAATCAAATTAAAAGGGTTTTCATCAAAGGTTTTCATGCCCCGGTAGGCTCATTTTAATTTAGTTGAATTGTTTAAATACATAATGGCCAAACACCCATACGTATGTACATTAGGCAAGAGTTGTTGTGTTGTCGGTTTTTCACCGTACACTATACGTGTTCAATGGGTTTCCTGTTAACCATTGGATAAAATCCACCTAGGAAAGAGACCGCACGACCTCCTGTGTGAGAGAAATACGGCTGAGAGGAGTTTTTTTTCTCTCTTGTATGTGTGTATTTGTGCTCGCGCATTTTTCATGAACAATAGTAAATAAAGCATATGCATTTTATTTCATGTACAATTATAGAACCTGTACGCTTTGTGTGTAAAATTATTTGTATCATAATTTGTGAATGTAAATATAACATGTATTTGTCATGCATGTATATAGCAATGCTTTCTGCAACACATATATACTAACGTACATTATGGCATCCATAACATCTATCGTGCACTATAATCAGTACATGCAGTATACATCACCGAACGTACTTATTGACATGCATCATAGCACGCGCGGACATACTACCACCATGACATGTACAAAAAATAAAAAATAAAAAATAAAAATACATTCATCATATGTCATAGCATGTACATATCAGTATGCTCATATTGCATATGTACATAAACATTGTGTGCGAGAGCATACACATACCGCTGCATTAGCATACATCATTAGGTCAGTTATTATACACATCATGCATGGCAAATCCCTTGCATCTTTCACATTGTGTGCCATATCATGAAGATGCATTATCAGATATGAGTTATGCCATGCACATATGAACCCTGCCTCATGTATGTTAATCATTATATATACCATGCCACGTTCTGTATATGTATACCATGTAAATACACATACTTTGTAAACGTCATTCGTTTCTTACAATCACTTTCATCACATGTCTTGTATCGCATATATATGCCTCTCACTGTACACAATCATTCTTATACTGTGTCTCATGTCATGTGCATTATTTGTATATATTTTGCACTCTTATCTATGCGAGTTTTGCCATTCCTCACGATTCATGTATACATCATTGTGCCAAATTTTTTTCATTTTACATCATATATGTATTCCTATCATGTCTAAATCATACCATGTGCACATGTACCATATATCTTGAACATTCATTCCTATATTGTGTCATATTTTGTACTTATGCCATCTTTGTAGGTTGCTTGCATGTACCCTGCAAATTTGTGTATGCATATCATTTATCATGCAATGTTTACACACTCACACTCACTTATAATTTTTTGTAGGTGTTTTATGCACACACGTTTTTGCACATATTTCATATACGCATTTCTATATAATATGTTTTTACACATATTTTGCACATGTAGTTCATTACACGCATTACTAATATGCACGACATTATTACATGTATCTTTCCATGTACATGGTTTTTAACACATAATTTGCACATATTTAAAAAAAAAAAATCTTTATATGCCTACATGATTTTAGTGTACATATATTTTGATAGAGTAAAAATTTTTGTGTTAAGATGTACCCTAAAACGCTGATATGTTTGCACCTTATTAAGGTACATTTGATTCAAAGTTTGACTCTACCTAAGTAGTTCTCAACTATGAATGGCTTTGATCTTAACTTTAAAAATCTGCGTTTCATTCCATTTTGAATTAAGTAAGGGGTAGATACGTGTGGTCTTTGATTGTTAGATCACATGGAAACACTTGATTATACCATGTTATTTTTATGTTCAGAGCACTTTTGGCCCATTTTGGAAATAAACTGGAAAAACTAGTTGCAATTAGAAGATTAGATGAAAACTCACTAAAAATACTAGAACCTTTCTAATTACCCGTCAAAGCGATATCTGGATAAGGCTGAATCTAGAAAATGATTTAGGCAACCATTTCTTTGTATAGCTCTCTAAATGACTATTTCCTACCCTTATTTTGCAATTGCTTGCTAGCCCATTGAGCCTTTATTTCAGTATGCTAAATGCATACCGATTTTATTGTTACACACGTTAAAACTCCCCCCTTCGCCTAAAATGATTTTGGCTTCCCCTTAGAAGAATGGCCGCTCTAATAGGGATGAATGTACATTACGACATTCCCTCAGGCTATCAAAATCGCCCTGATAAGGATGGGCTTGCACTTAGGGAAAAGAGTGTCGATCATTGATAATTTTTTTGGGATATTAAAAAATTGCTCTGATAAAGATGAGTTACACTCCAGAAAGGGAATTTAATCATTGTCTTTGTGTAATTAAAGACGTAAGCTTGAAAAAAAAAGAAGAAGCGAAAAAAAAATAGAAGAAAAAGCGAAAAAAAAAGTAGAGCTCATGGTAGTACCCCTTGATGAGTTTCAGTAGCTATCTTTTTTACTTAATTTTTATGTTGAGCTTGATGAGCTCAAGTATTACCAAATTTAAATCCAAGAATATCTAGACAGTATGCAATTAGGTTGAAAATGGTTCTTTCATCCGTCGAATGAACGTTGCGGCCATTTTTCTCTAGCGACCTGATCCTCCTTTGATAGCTAATTACCTAAGCCTAACGTTACAACCGAAGTAAGACCTCTTGATTCTGGGTTCGGCCTTATCTAATTAGCAGAGATGACCTTCTAATAAGGTTTGGTACGTAGGAAGAGGCATATGGTGTTTCTTGAGCTTCAAGCAGGAAGCCACGAGTGCATTTGCATTCGAGTTGAGTCTCGTCTTCAAAGTTGCATCTAGAATTTGCTTTCAAATGATGAAAAATTATGTTTTGGCCTTTTGTACATACACACAGAGATTGCATGGTATGCCTTGTATTTACATGTTGGTTTAGTAAACCTTGATGTCTACATATTTATCTTTTTGCCCTTCATTGGGAATGACTCCCGAATTCTTTGGCTGAGATTGAATCAGTTGAGAATGTGGTTCATTCAGTGTGTTCAAGGACAAATAGAAACTCGAGTTTGGGGTACCTAATAGGTTGCAATCATTTCATAATCTTGGGATACTTCTTATCGCTACTCATGAAAGCAATACTTTGCACATTCACCCAATGATATTCTTTGTACGTATGATTCCTGCAAGTAGCAAACATTCTTATAAATGGTTTTACATACGCATTTTGTGGGCGTGTCCTTTGCATGCATTTCACATGCACATCTTTAGCGTGAATTCTATACAAACACATGATTTTTTCTGCACGTGTTTTATACGTATAGTTATCCATGAACACATCACACACTCAATTTTTCACATAGAATCTTTACCCTTATCACATGCATGAGCATTTGCATATATAAATCTCTTTGCATATATTTCTCATGCCTGATCCTTTGCATATATTTCTCATTCATGATTATTTGCAAATATTTTATGGAATTTGATTTTTCGCACACATTCCATAATCTTTTACATGTATGTAAGCCATGTACATGACTGTATGCATTTCATGTTCGTAGTCAATGCATAGTATGCACAGTACATATTTCACATACACAAACTTTGCAATGCTTTTCACATGCATTTTATGCATATGTAATGCCCCTAGATAGTGTCTATCAGTCACGTCGGCAAGCTCACGTTTCTCAAGACCTCTCTGGGGCAAATCAACCTAAGCCCTCTCAGGGGGCAATCATCCTTAAAACCAAGATGACACTCTTCTGGATCCTGGGGGGCATGGTGGAGCAGCCAAGATGTATAACGGACCCTTGACCACCTAAGACATAGCCATCCATTTTTATAAACATCTACATCTCATATCATGCATACGATTTCTTGTATATACTTCTATGCACATAGCTTTGCAGGAAATATCCAAGAAGAACAGTCCAGAAGGACATCCCGCACTTTGTAAGCTTCGGCTCGGTGCAGTTCTAGAAGAACAACTCCACTCAGAAGAGCAGTCCAGAAGGACACCCCACACTTTGTAAGCTTCGGCTTGGTGCAGTTCTAGAAGAACAACTTCGCTCAGAAGAGCAGCTCAAAAGAGCAGTCCAGAAGGACATCTCGCACTTTGTAAGCTTCAGCTCAGTGCAGTTCTAGAAGAACAACTCCACTCAGAAGAGCAGCTCAGAAGAGCAGTCCAGAAGGACACCCCACACTTTGTAAGCTTCGGCTTGGTACAGTTCTAGAAGAACAACTTCGCTCAGAAGAGCAACTCAAAAGAGCAGTCCAGAAGGACATCTCGCACTTTGTAAGCTTCAGCTCGGTGCAGTTCTAGAAGAACAACTCCGCTCAGAAGAGCAGTCCAGAATGACATCCTGCACTTTGTAAGCTTCGGCTCGGTGCAGTTCTAGAAGAATATTTTCTCTCAGAAGAGCAGTTTAGAAGAACAACTTCTCTCAGAAGAGCAGTCCAGAAGGACATCCCGCACTTTGCAAGCTTCGGCTCGGTGCAGTTCTAGAAGAACAACCTCGCTCAGAAGAGCAGTTCAGAAGAACAACCTCGCTCAGAAGAGCAAATCTTGCGTTTCGTAAGTCTGGAGCAAACTCGGCGCATCACAGTGAGACCTTTTCCTTGGCAAAAGGTAAGGTCAGGTATCCTCAGGTATGCAATTCTCTCCCTCTTCTCTAAATTTTGGCTCACTTAGGTGTCTAAGTACTAGATTCTCCAAAATTGGGGGGCAACTGTAGACACCGGGTCCTGAGTCAAGGGTAACATCTAAAAATGGCAATTTTGGCTCTCCATGCTCCTTGATAATTTCTCCGAAATATATATATATAAAAACTTAAAAATAAAAAATATATATATGTATAATTAAAAATTAATTAGTTAATGTATTAGTTAGTATTGTAGGATAATTAAAATTGAAAAAAGGAAAAATATGGAGTATTTAATTAATTAAATGTGTGTGATAATTTAAGTAGAATAAAATAGAATTAAAAAGTAAAAATAATAAATAAAATATGGAGGAATTAATGAGAGGGTCAAACACTAATTTTGGGGTATAAAAAAGAAGAGATGGAGCAAGGAAAGGGGAGGCCGGCAGATGAGAAACTAGGAAGAAAAAAGAGAAAGAAAAAGAAAGAAAAAGAAAGAGCAAGAACAGAGAGAGAGCCGGCCAAAGAAAGAAGAAAGAAATAATAAAAAAAAAGAAAGAAAAAGAAAATAGAAAGAAGGAGCAAGAATTGAGAGCAGACCAAAGAGAGAGCAAGGAAACCAAAGAAAAAATAAAAAGGAAATAGAAGAAAGAATCAAAAGCAAATAGAAAAGGAAGAAAGAAATAAAAAGAGGAGAACACGACGCCGGAAGGGAGAAAGAAGAAAAGAGGGGAAGAAGGCGAGGGCACCGCCGGCCAACCACGGCGCCGGACCGGCGCACGCGCCCCACCGGTGGAACGATTAGTGGCGGCCACCGATCAGCGGCACTCGCTGGCGTGAAGGAGATCGGCGAGGGAAGGGATGACGCTGTCGACGCCGATCCAGGCCAAATAACGTCAGCTTCGGGCGCGTGACCAGCGGCGGCAGGCTCCTGGCGTGGCGATCTCCCCTCCGGTGACGGCTGTGTCGATCACCGGTGGCCTCCGGTAGCTCCGGCGAGAGAAATCCGGTGAGTCCTATTTTATATTTATTTATTTTAATATATTATTATTATTATTATTATTATTATTATTGTGAAATTGTTATTTTTATTATTAATGATTTTTTATTTTTATTGTTATGATTGATATTATCTTGGTTATTATTATTATATTGTATTATTATTGTCATTAATGTTGCTATTTGTTCCATTAGTATTATTATTATTATTATTGTTATTTTATTTATTTATTAGTAGTATTATTGTTATTAATATTATTTAATTTATGTTTATTTTATATTATTTATTATTATGAGTATTTGATATTAATATTAATATTATTATCATTATTATTATTAATGTTATTATTTTATTGTTATAATTAATATTATCATGGTTATTATTATTATTATATTGTTATATTAGTATTATTATTAATATTATTATTACCATTTTATGTTATTATTATTGTTATTATTATTGTTGTTGTTGTTGTTGTTGTTGTTGTTGTGTTATATTATTATTATTATTATTATTATTTTATTATTATTATTATTATTATTATTATTATTATTATTATTATTATTATCATTGTGGTTTATATTATTATTATTATTATTATTATTATTATTATTATTATTATTATATTGTATTATTGCTATTATTATGATTAATATTAATATTTGCTTTATTATTATTATTGCTATTATAGTATTATTGTTGAATGTTAATATCATATTATTATCATTATTATTATTATTATTATTATTATTTATGGTTATTATTAGTGTTTGTTTTAATGTTATTATTATTATTATTATTATTATTATTATTATTATTATTATTATTATTATTATTATTATTCCATTTGCATTTTTTGTTTTTGTTGATGGAAATTATCTCGATTGGTAAACTTTTTTCATAAAGGATCGTTGTTCATTTCATTTCTGCTTTTAATTAAGAGTGGTGTTAATATTATTGCCTTCATATAGTTGTTTTATATGAGTATTGTGTCTCTGAATGGGAAATGCCACTGAGATTTAATTCATTTCTTTTTTCTAGTCGTAACACGAAATGGTTGAGTGAGTTGTGTTCGACAGTGTAGGATAATAGGAAGGGAAGTTGTATTTCTAGAGTTTTTGTTCTTTTGCTAATCTTGTGGAGTTAATTAGTTTTTTTCTTCCTTCCCTCGTCTTATTGTAAATTTGCTATTTGGAATATATACGGGAAGAGTTAATGAATTTATTTTCACAGTTATGTGCCCATGAATGCTATTAATGAAGTAGAGAAAGAATGTGTACTATTTTCTGTTAACTGTTAACTCGTATGTAGATAAAAAATTCAGTCATTATAAATGTTTTTCTCATGTTTTACTGGCTTTTTCTTTTCTAAAAAAAACAAATTAACAGATATTAACACATGCTTTGAGGTCTTTTGTTTGATTCATATTTGAAGAAATTGCTGAGCTCTTAGTTAGATAATACACAAATAAAATGAATTCAAAATTACCTTTAAGAAATAGTTTAGACATAACAATTTTTTTTTATGAATTAAGTTACTGTTAAATTTTGCATGTTTAAATGTGTTTTTATTAAATTTGAAGTGTTCTTCATTTACTGATCATATCTCAGCTAAAATGGTTCAAACTCGAACAAGTTCTTCTTCCGCACCAGGAGCACATCACAAATTATTAACAAAATGAAGAAAATAGATGCTGACACAGATTTAATGATCATAAAAGAGACAAAAAGGAGAAGAAATACAATTTAAACTCCAGATTATGATTCTCATAATCTAAAAAAAAACAAAGGTATAATATTATATAATGTAAATATAAATGAATAATGGTATGATTTGAGAATGCATTGATGTTTATTTTTTTATGTGTATTTATTATGTATGTGAATATGCTGTATATAGTGTAAACTAGCTGTGCGTGAACTAGATGTGTACTCGTTGTGTACATAGAAACATTACTTTATTAAGATTTTGAATGGGTTGATTTGCCTAGTGTATAATTCTGCTCCACCACATTAGCATGTTAGTATACTTTAAATTGTATAATTTCTTTGTAGTTTCATTTTATACTTTTTTGGTTTTATATTTTTCTATAGGAACAATTAGTGTCACGAGTCGTCACCTCCGTGCCGACTCGTGACAGAGGCTTAGCATTACTAGTCGTCACCATGGTGTCGACTCATAACGAGGATATAATTAGTGTCACGAGTCGTCACGTATTTGATGACTCGTCACAGAACCTTAGCGTTACGAGTTGTCACCATGATGACGACTCGTAACGGGGATATAATTAGTGTCACGTGTAACATCCCTTATCTGTACGTAGGGGAGCTCACCCGTATGGAGGAGTGAGTACCCGCATAGTTAAGGGTTGTCACACACACAGAAAAACCACACATAACTAACGCATAAAAACTTAAACACAATATCAGAAATGGAATAAACTAAAATTTTCTATTATACGAAACGTTCAAAAGATTTCCAATGGAAATATTGAAATCTCTTTCATTGATATAGCAAAATATTCATTACAAAGTTGAAGTACAAAATCATTCCTTAAGAAATTACAATACATAAAACTGAAAGCATTACAAATCTTATATCAGAATACAAAATAAATAATACAAAATCCTATACTACAAAACTCTCTCTCTATTGTGTTGGCCCTGATGGTTACGGATCGTGTAACACCCCACTACCCCTTGGGAGGATATCGGAGCACCACACGAACACACACACATATACATGGACTATAGGAGAGGGAATATCGAGGCGCCACACACAAGCCAAACACACAAATACGCGTACACAAGCATACACAACAGCGAAAGCAATAATAGTAAAATAATTAGAATATCTTGGGCCAAACATATACTATTAATAAAAATAAACATATTACAAAATAACCTTCTATACAAAAACATTACCGATAACATTTACATATAAACACTATACTTTCTATTTACATAATGATGTTACTCAAAACATCAGAAACTCTATCTAGTACAAAAAGATCTTCATCAAGTTCCTAGTGGCCATGACTTGCAGATGCAAACTCTGTAAACCTACACGGGAAAAACACCCGTGCTAAGCGATAACGCTTAGTGGGGATAAACAAAAGCAAAAGACTTCGAACGAAGTCACAAATATATCACATGCATATCAATAGTCATGTCATTTACAAATAATCATATGTATATACATGCCTTATAAAAAAATAAAGTCACACTCTAACCTGTTCGGGTGCATTTCGGGAAGAAAAACAATCAAAATATGCAAAGCAGGGGATGGTCACGGTGGCAACCACTTGGTTGTGACCGTGAGGTCCAAAAATATTCAATTCTGCCTTGTCTCGGCATTGGTCACAGTGGCAACCACTTGGTTGTGACCGTGACATATCAAAATTAGCAAAACAGAAGCAAAAACTCAAGACTGCTTCACTACTCTATTTTGTACAGCCTATACCAATGTCTAAACCTCACTTTTAGGCAAAACTCTCTTATTAACAATTGTTACCTAAGATGTTAAGATCCAAATGGAACAAATTTTAGGTCAAATGGACATCCATGAATCGGCCAAAGTAGAGACACCTCAGTTTTGGCCAATTTCCAGGGTCTTATAGGAAGAATTTGCTCAAGGTTATTTCTAATAATTTTATAGGTATTGAAGTTATGGTTCTAACAGTTCAACAATCACGCAATTTGGAGTTGTTAAACTCCACTTATGAACAAAACATCACACGGAGGTCAGGTGAAAACATGAGCAGAGTTTTCCAAAAGTTTAGGATTTCTAATTTATAGTCATAAACTATATGGCAATTCACCTAGCATCATCAACACACATATAAACACATGTTAAATTTTGAAATCTATCAATTTGCACTTAATCACATATAAAATCTCAATTATACAATCATGTATCAATCAAATAATCAAGTATAATAACAGCTCAAACATGCATTTAACCAAACCACACACGATCCCAACCTTTAAATAGCTTGACCACGTCTCTCTAATCGGTTCCAATCTTCTCCTTTCCCTTGTTCCTCTTCTTGCCCACAACTTTCATGCACAACAAGAGAACACTTAAACCAAGCTCTTAACTTTAAACCAAAAACAGAAATATGGAAAGAAAAAGGAGGTCAGATCGAAGAACTAATCAAGCTTACCTTCTCAAGAATCAACTAAAACCCTCACCTCACTCCCTTCAAACTAATCCAAGTAATCCACTTAAGGAACAAATGAAAAAGAGATAAAAGGAGAAGGGACACGGCAGAACCAAGAGCAAAGAATAAAGAAAGAAAAGAAAACAATTGGAAGAGCAAAAGGGAGCAAGGCAAAACCCAAAAGAATAAGAAAAAAAAGAATAAAAGCTACAAGTAAAACAAAATGAAAAGGAACAAAGGGCAGCCGGTCAACCCTCATCCAAAGCCAACCAACCAAAATAAATGCCAACCATTCTCACTTAATGCCACTTACCTCAATTAATACATCTCAATCCATTTCATTCTCTCTACTAACTCATGCAAAAGCCAGGTGTCACTGTTCTAAGCCGCCACATGTCAATAACCCATCAAATAAACCAAATAATAACCAACTCAAATAGGCTTCCCATGAAGCGCTCTGTCGCGCTCACGACAGAACCCACACTAAGCCACCCACTTCATCTTCTCAAAACAATCTTCTTCTAACAAAGCTTTAGCCTTAATTCAATATGGGAACTCATTCAAATACATTCTCTCATACACATAAACTCCTAAATTACCAAACAAAAACTCTGCAATTCTAGTAGGGTCCAAATCAGGTTGTTACAGATCGGACTCTCCACAGTTAAGGGTTGTTACACACACAGAACAAAGCATACATAACTAACGCATAAAAACTTAAACACAATATCAGAGATGGAATAAACTAAAATTTTCCATAATACGAAACGTTCAAAATATTGCCAACGGAAATATTGAAATCTCTTTCATTGATATAGCAAAATATTCATTACAAAGTTGAAGTAAAAAATCATTCCTTAAGAAATTACAATATACAAAACTGAAAGCATTACAAATTTAGATACATAAGAGAAGGCCTTACATTAGAATACAAAATACAAAATACAAAATACAAAATCCTATACTACAAAACTCACTCTCTATTGTGTTGGCCCTGATGGTTGCGGATCGGACTCTCCAAAAACTTTGACTGCTTCCACACCTGTACAGATGAGACACCTGTGCTAAGCGATAATGCTTAGTGGGGAAAACAAGCAATGAACAGCCACTCACAGTGGACATTGAAATGCAGTTCGCATACATATGGCACATACATGTCAGTGAAGCATTATCAGAATATCCAAAGATATATACATCATATCCAATAATTTCAATAGAACATATTGCATAACATCAATATATGCATATATATTGATTTACAATAATTTGCATCACATTAAGCAACCACATAGGTAAGATAAGCCTGCACATTCAGAGTGGTGGATAACGAGTGAACGCATGGTACTCGTAGGTACAAAAACAATTTCCTTTCTTTTCACTTCCAAAACATTTTTGCATGGGATCTTAAATAAGATCCAAACTCATAAGGATCGCGAGAACCTAAACGGGGACCTGATCAGGATCCAGAACGCATAAGCTGCAGCAAATATAACTCTATAGGCATGTCTTTCTATCCACTTACTTGACTATTGCAGGCTTGGATAATTATTCAAATATTATTCACATGATAAGGCATATAGTAGTTAATGCCTAAAAATATGCTTAAAACATAAGTGAGAAACCATGCAAAGAGAATGAATAATAATAAACATTTAAAATAGGGGAACGTTGCGCCCGCGACGACCAGTGGTGCCCGCGATAGAGGCTAATCGCACTCATGTATGCGCTCGCGACAGCCAGCCACACTCGCGAGGGAAAGGCAGAAATGGCCTCTATCGCGCTCGCGATAGAGGGCGGGTAGGCTACCGTCGTGATCGCAAACATGCTCGCGATGGGAGCTGCCCGATAGGAGCTCGACTTACTGAACTCTCTGTCACACTCGTGATCGAGGTCGCGCTTCCGATAGAAAGTGCCTCAGCTGGAGCTCGGTACAACACGCTCTGTCGTGCTCACGGCAGAGTCGTATTTTTGGGCCTGATTCCGAGCTCCATAGCTCTCCTCACGCTAAACACCTCAAAAATCACCCAATCAACCAAAATGGCTCAACCCAAGCGACACAAATCACTCAAACATGCTTCTAAACATTCAATCAAATCTTTACACCAATTAAAAATAACTAATTAAACAAAATAAACAAAAATCACAATTAAATCCCAAACTTCCAAAATCAATGGAAATCTCCATCCATTTTTTCATATACAAATCCATTTTCAAATTCCTTTCAATTACAACAAAACCCAACACAAATATACATGTATACATGATCAAAACCTCAAATAATTCCAGAAATTCATATCCATTGTTCACAAGCAAAATCACATAAAAACACACAATTCCCAAACCTTGGGCTCCTTAGCTCCTCAATAATCACTTGGCTGAACTTCTTCTTACCTTCTCCTTTCCTTTTGGATCTTTAGCAGGAATATCTGATCAACCAAGCCCAAAGCACACAAATAGCTCAAAACCCACGCAAACCATCAAAGTAAAATGAGAAGAGAAGAAGAAGAAGATCACTTACCAAAAGTCTGAAATTTGCCAAACTGGCACTCAAAACATAGCAATTGTAAAAACAAGCTAGGGCAAGGAAGAAGAAGAAGAAGAAGAAGCAGTGAGGGAAAATGGGAGAGAGGCAAAATCCGTTCCCTCACATTTTCTCTCTCCTTCCTCAAATAGTGAATCCCTATTTTCTTTTTCTCTCTCCTGCCACTTGTCATTCAATTGTGGTAATTTGGCAAATTCTACTTCTAATCCCTTTCCTCTTCTTAAACCTCACTCAAACCACATAATTTAAAAACTATCATGCAATTGACTCCCTAAAATAATAATACTAATACCACCCAATAATAAAACCGAACAAATGCAATCTAAAATATACATAAAAGCCAGACTCAACATCAAAACACTTAAAACCACTAGGGCACCAGTCGGGGTGTTACATCATGAGTCGTCACCTCTGTGCCGACTCATGACAGAGAATAAAGAGTACAAGTCGTCATCTCCGTGCTGACTCGTGACAGAGACTAAAGAGTACGAGTCGTCACCTTCGTACCGACTCGTGATATAAAGAATTGGTGCGTATACTAGATGTGTACTAGATGTATATTGTGTGTATACTAGATGTATATTGGTGTGTATACTAGATGTGCACTAGATATATATTATACGTATACTAGATGTGTACTAGATATATATTGTGCGTATACTAGATGTATATTGTGCGTATATTAGATGTGTATTAGATGTATATTGTGCGTGTACTAGATGTATATTGTGGGTATACTAGATGTGTACTAGATGTATATTGTGCGTATACTAGATGTGTATTGTGTGTATATTAGATGTGTATTAGATGTATATTGTGCATATACTAGATGTGTACTGGATGTATATTGTGCATATACTAGATGTGTACTAGATGTATATTGTATGTATACTAGATGTACATTGTGAGTAAACTATATGTATATTGTGCATATACTAGATGTGTACTTGATATATATTATTAGTAACCTATTTGTATGTTGTGCGTATACTAGAATGTGTACTTGATGTATATTGTTAGTAAACTAGCTGTATACTGTGTCTATACTAGATGGAACTTGCTGTATACTCTGAGTAAATTAGATGTATATTGTGTGTATATTAGATGTGTACTTAATGTATACTGTGTGTGACTTCAATTTGAAAAAGTTTGGATGATATTTATGTGCTTCAATTTGTCTATATATGTGTCTATACTTGATGTGTACTTGTTAAATACTATATGTATACTTGTTGTATATTGTGTTTATACTTGACTACTAGTTGAAGTATATTGTGTGTATTCGATGTATATTGTGTTTAACTTCAGGTTGGAGACTTTGATTTGAAAAAGGAAAATTTTCCTAGTGTTCGGGTCCATTTTTACATGAACACTTCTGCTGTATCTATTATAGAAAAGAAGCTGACTACAGAACAACTTGGAATGTTTAGAAACACCTATTTTGGATACTTCTTAGAAATGCCTGAAATAGTTCATAATCAACTATTTCATTAATTGTTTCCAAAAGAAGTGCATACTGAAAATGACAAGGAGGTTAGATTAAGATATGATGGTGTTGATTTAACATTTGGTATGGAAGAATTTGCACTAGTAACAGGTTTGAAGTGGAAAGGAAAAAATAAGAAGATCAACACATCATATGAAAAACCTAGACTGGTTGAGAAGTATTTTGGCGAAAGTGATAGGATAACGAAGCAGTCTATTTTTAATTCTTTTATGAAAGGAAGTTTTGAAAATGATGAGGACGCTGTTAAGTTAGCAGTGTTATTTTTATCCATTGCTTTTTTCTTGCCCATAACAACCATAAAATTGTTAATGAAGATGAAATTGCATTCATTAATAATGGTTACTTTGATGATTATACATGGGGTAGAGATGTTTTTGAGCTGAATATTAGTAGCTTGAAAGGGAAACTGCTTCGGAAAAGAGCAAGAACTGATAAGAAAGAATAAAATCTGTCCATGTGTAGGGTTTTTGGTCTTGCATACGCATTCCAAATTTGGATCTATGAATGTTGCCAACATATCTTAGAATATTTAGAAGTTGAGGCAGCTGAAAAAATTCCTAGGATCCTACGTTGGACAGAAAAAATAGTTCATTTCAACCAAAAAGATTTCTTAAGCATTCTGTTTAGTGTTCTTGCCAAAACTATAAGTAATCTTATCAAATAGTAATTATTATTTTTTTAAAAAATAAATAATAGAAATTTAGTATAAAATTAAATAATATATGCACGTATTACTTATTAATATTTGTTAACAGAATTAATAGAATCAATAGAATGCTGTTAACAAAATTTATTAACTTACTTATGTATATTTGTGTTACTAGATTTGTATATTTGTGTTACTAGATTTTATCTGAAATCTTCTTCTTTTTATTTTTTTTCCTATTTACCGTATTTGAAAATGAAAAACATATTGCCTAATGAAAATGAGATTAAGGAGCTGTTCTTGAATAGAATATTTGAGAGAAGAGAAGAAAAGAACAATGCTGATGCACAACAAAATTCTGATGATGCACCACCTTCTTTGTCTCCATGTCCACCTACCTCTGCCAAAGAAGAAGGAAGCAAAAAAAAAATAAAACATGGAAAATCTGATGGACGAAAATATGGGAGAGAGATAAAATTGATGAGATAAGACGTTAAAAGCTTGCGTAATTTTGTCGAGTCCAGTATTCAAAATGTGAAAGATTATTTTGATCATAATTTTTAAAAAATTACTAAAATGATTGCTGGACTCTCACAAAAAATTGATGCAGCCAATAGCTCTCAAGTAAATTTCAGTTGCTTTTTATTAATTTCATTAAGGTGAACAATTAATGTCTTATTATTTATTACAAATGTCATTATATTTTTGACAATTCAGTAGTCTCGCAATAATGTGGATAAAGAAGATGATGATATTGAACAAGATCAAGTTGATGATGAAGGATTGGTTGCAGATGAGTGTGGATATCTGGTCTGTTTTATTATCTTTATTTGGATTTCTATGTTTTTATTGTCATAAATAATGCATGAAATATATTTACTATGAATATAATTCAATATTTTAAGATTTATTTTATTATGATCAGTTTTTTGATAATGATTTATTTTATTATGATCAATTTTTTTGATAATGATGAAGAAAATGCTGAGACATGTGTCAATGTTGATGCAAATAAAAGAGATGAAAATGATGGTGATAAAGTGGTATGTTTATTTTGTTATCACCAAATTTTATTTATATTTCTTCAAGCTTTTCAATTCTTATTTGTGATTTGTTTTTATAATGCATGATACTAAATTTTTAGGCTATTGATAATAGCAAAATGGAGATGAAAACAGACTATCATATTTTTTATTCCACTTTGTTAAAGTCTGATGAAATGGATAACACCTTATTTGATCAATTATATGAAGCTACTATCAATAGTGAACAGAAAAAAACTAAACATGTACGTGTTAACGTGTACCAAAATTACTTTTCATATGCTATTTGTAGTGTGAATATATTAATTTTCATTTATATTTTAAATGACTTTATAATTTTTTTGTGTTTATTTTTTTAAATAGGATTGTGAAAAATTTGTTGTGACTAGAACTGAAATTGTTTTATATCAAGAACCATGTGATTACATGACACCATCTGTTGAGAAAAGGGATATTAAGCCGTCTTTTATGATGAAATCCCCATATCTCAACATGTTTGGTTCAAGTGAAATGCAAGAAAAAATTAGTTGCAACAAGTCTTTCGTCAAAGGTTTAGTGCCACTTGACTCCAAAATTGGCAAGACACCTGATTATGCTTTGATCACAACTTTCAGTGATTTTATCCACATTGGGATGTTAACCAACAATTGGTAATAAAATTTTAAACTTTTCATTCTTTTTTAATGTTAATGTTTATAAGATACCTTAACCTCATGCTCATTTATTTTCCTCAGGAGAAAGGTTTATTCGTTAAAAGATGATGTTCTGAATCAACCTTTTGATTTTGAAATCGAACAAATCAAAGAAAAGACGTGGTTTCATTATCTGTTATATGGTGGTCAGCCTTTATCTTCCAGTGTATGTAAATTATGGATATTTCTTAATGTATTGAGTATGTATATTATAAATATTTAGGAAAATATTTATTTTCAGCTTTAGAAGTGCCTCTTATTTGTTAGACATGTGAGTTTTTGGTGGTGCTTTCCTATTGCATATTCATCTTAAGTAACAGATTGCCATACTCTTGCAACCTGTTATGTACATATGCATATTAGGGAGCAACCACATGGAAAAAAATTGACATGTGCAACTGTTTTCTGCCTTTTATAATGATTTTATACCTGTGAAACTTGTGGTGCCTGATGGCTGCTATACCGTATATATATTTACATATACTTGATGTGTACTCCTAATATACTATTTGTATATTATCTATATAACATATTTATACTTCCTATATACTGTACGTATACTTGACATCTACTTGGTATATATTGTGTGTACATTTGCTGTATATTGTGTTTATATTTTGAAATTTTCTTGATGTATATTGTGTGTATACTAGCTGTATGCTTGATGTGTAGTTCCAGTATACTGTGTGTAAACTTGTTGTATACTATATGTGTACTTGTTGTATACCATATTTATACAGGCTGTATATTGTACGTATACTTCATGTGTACTTGTTGTATACTGTGAGTATATTTGTTATATACTGTGAGTATATTTGTTGTATATTGTGCGTATACTTGACATATATTATGTGTACTGACTGTATATTAATTTAATTTTTTTTAATGTTCATCTAATTAATTGCTTTCTATAATTATTGTCTGCAGCTTATGAATATCATCTTTTATTACTTGAGGAAGAAAGGTAAATATTAAAATGGTATTTGTAGGAACTTTACCACAACTGACAACACATTTGACCAACTTATTTAGAAATTTTTAAAAAAATTCCTGAAAAAGGGAATGGATATGAGCTTAATCGAGAAGGGTGACTCGATTGTTAGTTATATCTTAGGTTATTGCTTGTACTGTAGTAGACCATGGGCAGAAGTTGAACATATCATGTTTCCAATAAATGTTACAGGGAAGTACCATTGGGTACTAGGTCATTTGTCCATTTTAGAAAAAATAATTTATGTTTATGACTCACTTAGATCTGCTACATGTAAAGCATCTACACTTGAAACCACTAAAGCTTATAGTGTCATCTTACCTTTGTTCTTGGATTTGTCAATAAAAAAAAAGGACCCTTTCAACATTGAATACATTGAAGAGTTGCCAAGACAAAGCAAGTTGTAAGTTTTACATATGGCTTTTTAAAAATATACTTTACACTTGATATTTGGTGCCTCCATTTTTTGGTCTTGAATGTGCTTCTGGTTATATTTTGTACGGATTATAGTCTGTTTGTTGCATCATTTGCTGAATATCTCATTTTGGGTAAACAAATTCCAATCGAAACTTTTGATGTGGATTTACAATTACTTAGGCTTTCAGTATTATTGTATCACAGTGAACTGAAAAAGCAGTAACAAAATATTGCAAGTGATGATGAAGCACCACCTAAAAGGAGACACCAAAAAACTGTTGGGAAAAGGAAAGCTCAAGTTGTTGTAAACTGAATGTATTCTTTCTTATAATATTGAGACAACATTATTTTTGTAGAGCATAAAAATATGTAAATTTCGAATATGTCTATAATTATAGCAACCAATTTCAAGATGGAATGTGATTTTTAATTCCATTTTTGAATTAACCTATTTGAACTTTTATTTCCTTAATTTTTCTATGTGAAAAAAACCCTTGTACAGATCATTAAATTGCTCTAGTATATTTGAATAGCATTAAACATAAAATTGATCTTACATAGAAATGATCTTGGATAACAAAAACATTTAGGATCATGAATTATCTGTTTGTGATATCAATTCTTGATAGGAATGTTAGGCATATTTCCATCTAATTAATTAACTGACAAGACTAATGAGCAATAATATTCAAGCTGAATCTAGCTGCATTGCCTTGTAAACTTATTTTTGTTTTTTACAATATAGTTAGTGCTTTAGAGCCCTCCTAACAAGAAAATAAAAAAAATATTTTCTATATTTTTAAGATTTTCTTCGACCACATTAGCATGTTAGTATACTTTATTGTGCGTATATTAGATGTATACTAGATGTCTACTTGTTGTATACTGTTAGTAAACTAGATGTATATTGTGCGTATACTAGATGTATACTATGAGTAAACTATATGTATATTGTGTGTATACTAGATCTGTACTTGTTGTATATTATTAGTAAACTTGATGTATATTGTGCATATACATCTAGTATACTAGATGTGCACTTGACGTATAATGTTAGTAAGCTTGATGTATATTGTGCGTATACTAAATGTATACTAGATGTATATTGTACGTCACCTACGGGGAAAGATATGGGGAAAGGAACAATTACTGTCACGAGTCTTCAGCTACGTGCCGACTTGTGATAGAAGCTTAGTGTTATGGGATGGCTATATATACAAGGTTTAAGTGTGGAGGAATTTATTAAAAAGTGTCACTTCTTCTTAGTTTTATATTTGCATTTGATTGATTTATATGTGGTTTTTAGGTGTTTTAATTTAGTTTGTGTATTTTGTAGGGATTATTTAACTTGGAGTACAATTGGCTAAAATTGGGCTTAAGGGTGAAGAGTAAGAAAGCAAAAGAAAAAAAGGAGGATGTCACGAGTCGTGACAGAGGGCAAGCATCACGAGTCGGCATGAACGTGATGACTTGTGACCGAAAGAAAAGTCGAGCGTCACGACTCGGCACAAAGATCATGAGTCGTGATAGAAGAGATTGATCTCATAACCTGCCACATATATCAAAAGAAGTGAGCAACTATACCCATCACAACAAGACCTTTTAGCATCAATTGCAATCAGAAACTGAAATATCATTTTCATTTAGGTGAACAATTTTAAATAAGTATCAACACTTTTTAAGAAATATCTCTACATGTCTGTTGATTGTGCTTGTATTTTTCACATTTACTATAAACAATATATTTTATATAAAGAATGAAACAATAGCAATTTTTTTAAAAAAAAAAAATTGTATCATCACTATTTAGGAATATCTCTACATGTCTTTTGATTGTGCCCATATTTCTGACATTTGCTGCACCTTATTTTGATCTTTGACTCCCAGCCTGCTTTGATTCTCCTCTTCTTAGGTCTTCCTGATTTGAGTTTTCCTATTGGTGGCAGTACAATTTCCTCTCCAAGATAACTTGGAATGTTCCAATACATTTGATTATCAATAGGATGCACAATTGCTTCATAAGTTGCTAACATTGTCTCTTTGGTGTAATAGCTTGAGCAGTACTCATAACAATCCATATGCTTATCATTTATTACTGCTAAAGCATGTGCACTTGGTAATCCATCCAATTGAAACTTGTTGCAAGTGCATGCTCTTTCTTTAAAGTTTACACTGTATATTTTTTCTTGAACTAAGACACTAAAAATATCACTATTAGATGGTATCACTTGCAACAATCGAAAAAACAAAAATCCATTATTTCCATCAACAACAAGAGCAAAGAAGAAGCAAAACTATCCAGCAGCATCAACAGAAACATCAAGCATAAATATCCAGCTACACCTACTGCAAATCATAAAAATCCAGCAACAGCAACATCAAGCATAAAAATCCAACAACATCAGCAAGCATAAATCAGTGGTTGTATACTGTGCGTGTATTACAAGTATACTATACGTGTACTAGTTGTATACTATACGTGTACTAGTTCTATATTATGCGTGTATTAGTTGTATACTATTCTTGTACTAAAAGTATATAATCTCATGCTTTTTATACCAAAAATATTTTAATTATTCAATAGCCAAATAAACTTCACATATTATCAAGAACTTATAAACGTGCTTCTCATATATGAAAAAATATAAATAAATGACAACCAATGCCTTCTTCACTAACAAAAATAAATAGATAAAAAAGTAATAAGGATCTTTGACCTCCAAGCTTTCATATAATTGATATTCAATCCATGTTCATTTCTCATATCTCGCATTATGTCAGCTGGTGTGTACACAGTCTTTACATCCACATATTTTGATTTGATCAAACCAGCAATAATAGCTGATGTTGCTTGCCTTTTACTGCTTAACGTTGGCTTCAAACTGCAGGAGTGAGTAGCTTTGAACACTTTAATTTTGAACATCCTAGTATTCCCTTGTTTTGAAGCTTTTAATTTCCATGGACATGCCTCATCCAAGCAACAAATCTCATATCTTCTCTCACATGATCTATACACCTTGAATTGGAAATCATTATTTATTGCAAAAAGGCTTAATGTTGTTTTCAGCGTATCCTTATCTTTAAAAATCTATCCAACTTCAATTCCTAAAACCCTTGGATTTGTCATAAATTCTTCTTCATCTCCTTCTAATTCTTTGCCTCTGTTATTCAAAATGTCAACAGTTTGTTTGCTCACCAAACTAACATAGTTCATCATATCTACAATTGGTTCATCCTGGTTGACAGGTTGTATATCTTCATTCAATATTAAACTTGTTGCTTCAGGTTCAACTTCTATCATTCCAAGATCACTTGAGATTGTTTTGGAGCTTTCTCCTATAATAAAATCATTTAAATAATTAATTAAAATAAGAAAATTTATTGAATATTAAAAGTGACTAAAAAAATAAAAAAATAGAGAGAGAGCATAGAGGAGTAGCAAATGCAGAGCCAAATAACTGGCCTAATCAGCACTTTGAATCCTTGTCACAGTGCTTTACTAAAATATGAAACTCATGTCCTAAGCCAATGAAACTATAAGCTACAAATATCCAAAGCAATGATTAACAACCATCGACGAGCATATTAAACACAGATATATAAGTCCATAAATGTCACCAAAACAATCAAAACAATGCCATCATTCTCATCACGTGTACCAAGTATTTTTTTACTAGCTCCACAAATTCATATAATAGCAGCATCACAATAATATTTAAAATTGTCAAAGGCAATTTTAGTAAATTAACTATTTCACAGTTCTCCATTTTTGTAATGCATAATGGATATGATTTGAAACATGGTTCTTTCATTTTTAACCCCAAATAAAAGAGCAATGTCATATCATCTTTTATTTTAAGTGGTGGATATCCATCTCCAATAACATATTTGATGTCCAATATGCTATTTTCAATGCCTCTATTTAGCTGTCTACTTATTAAATTCACAAAATTATCAAAGCTGCAACCTGATGGAATTAGTATTCTATCAACTTGAAAATCTCGGTACTCATTTTGTTCACTCCATTTACCATCATATTGCATCAAAACTAGAATTCCTCCATTTTCCATCATTGTAATATCCTATAAAAATACACATATAAATCATAGTTAATTTCTAAAAATATTAAACCATAATCTCGTAGGAGAAGGAAATAAATTAAACCAAAAATTTTGAAAGTTAAGAGAAGTTGCAAATGCATTCAAACAACATAAAAATTAGTGTCACAAGTCATCACCTTGGTGCCGACTCGTGAAAGAAGCTAAGCGTTATGAGTCATCACCATGGGATATAATTAGTGTCACCTTCGTGCAGAGTGCTAAGCAAAATATTCAGCGTCACGAGTCGTCACCTTCGTGCCGACTCGTGATATAGAGGATAGGAACCAGATGAAAATAAAACAAAATTACATTAAAATACCTAAGAGTACGAGTCATCACCTCCATCAAAAACTTCAGTAAATACCAAATGAAAATAAAACAAAAATTCTACATGTACAATGCAATTAAGAAGCACAAAAACAGAATTACATTACTAAATAACTTACTGGTTATCATATATCACTAATATTCATATAGTGAATGTCGATTTCGGACAGTGAAGGATCAATTTGACAAAAAAAAAACACAATCGATGAAATACAGAAACTAAATAGAAACAGAGAGTGTGAATCTAAAATGATGGATTAAACAAGAACTGAGGATTGATTAAACAGAGAGAATTTTCAAGACCTAGAATCCAAGATGATATAGTGAATCGATCGAACTAGAGATCATTTGTAAAAAAATAAAAATCTAAATTGAATATGAGAGAGAAAAAGGAAAATAGATAACAGAAAATAGAGGAGCGAAAACGAGAGGGAAAGACTGAAAGAGAAAGCATAAAACGCAAAAAAGAAATAAAATGGGTATTTATGTAATATATTTAACAAGAAAAGTATAAATATGAAAGGCAATTAAAAACAGTTATATTTATGAAAGAAAAACTAAAAAAGCGGTATTCAGTGTAATTTCCTCCATAAATTAGGACTATATCAATAGCTAAAGGGTAATTGATAGGGGTGTGTAAAACCTGATCCGACCCAATAAACCCGACCCGAAATATCAATTCGGGTAGAGTTGTTCGGGGAGATTTGGGACGGGTTTGCAAATTTGAGATATTTTGGATTAGGGTTGTGTGGGTTAAAACCCTTCTAGATCCAACCCAACCGAAATACTATATAAATTTTTTTTCCAGTTACCCACCTCCTCTCTCTCTCTCTGCTTTATCCTTCTCCTCCTCCTATCACCGACGATCACTTGCCAGTGAAAAAGGCCAGGAAAGAATGTCAGTTCTTTCACTACCTTAGTCCCCTATCCTTAGTTTAGTAAGCGGGTATTCAAACCAACTCAAGTAATCGAAGACAGCTTCTTGCACTAGCAGCAAAGAGGGCAATATGTCAGTTCATTTCCTCTTCCAACGAGAAGCAGATAGGGAGAGTTCTTCCAGTAAGAAGTAGACAGGGAGAGAAGTAGACAGGAAATACCACAAAAAAAACAAAGAATAAAAAAGAAAAAAACACAGATCTAGCGAGGAGAAAGTAGATATCTATTTTTTTTGGGCCTGAGATCTGGGTATTTTTTAGGTTGAATCGAAGCTTTTTTTTTTTGTTTTTAATTTTCTTGGTTTTGATCTATAATTTTGAATGAAATTATGTGTTTGAAGTATGCAATATTGGATTTTGAGTTAGAGATCATTGAATTTTCTAGTTTGTCGAGTCGGGATTCGAAAATTTTCGGGTTCCACGGGTCAAACCCTACTAAAGGCCCTACTACTACTTAGGGTCGGTTTGGGTGAAAATTTTAGCCATATTTCTGATGTCGGGTTAATCAGGTTCTATTCGGGTTAATCGAATCCGACCGATACACATTCCTAATAATTAATCTCCGATATGTAGGAGTTAAGTTGATAAAATTAAAAATTATAATAAAATCAAATCACATTTTAATGCACTATTTAATAAATAAATAAAGAACCTCTTGATTTTGATAATGAAGCAAAGAAAACACTAATTAAATATGTCTTTGGTATGTTTGGCAATAAAAATTCTTAGTAACTTTTGGCAAAAAATAAACTGAACTTATTTTTTTTAGTGCAACGTTAAGTGCTCTCACTTTGGCTTGGATCTAACCAGTAGCTTTATTACTCTTTTCTAAATGATAGAATTGAAAAGATCAAATATCTTAAAAACTCAAAAATATTAGTAAATCAAATTTTAAAGCATGTATTGAAAATTTAATAAGTCACCTAAATTTACTAATTCCAACATCAAGAGTATAAAGTCTCAAAAAACTAAACATACTTTAAAGAAAAGAATATTGATCATAATGTTGGGTTTCAACGGAATTAAATCACATTAAACGCAGCGGAAAAATTCGAAACCCGAAACAGGATCCAAGTAGATTCGATTGATTCAAAAAAGGAAGAGATTGAATTACTAACCTTTAGAACGAAATAACTCTTTAATCCGGACTGAAGACGCTGCCTTTACGCGAACGTCCTCTATCGGTATCCACACGCACGAACAAATGAGCAGGAGTCGCAGGGGTGCTAGCTCCCTTGAACGCGAATGGATTTCTTTTCTTTCTTTCTCAAAGAATAATGGTGGCTCTGTTCTGTTTTCTTTTCTTTCTTTCTCAAAGAAGAACGATAGCACTGTTTTTTCTTTTCTTTCTTTCTCAAAGATCATGATTACAGCCACTCTAATCCTAGTTATTTAGAATAACGTGATTAGTGTTTCTATTAGGGTTAAACTCTTTTATTAACATATATCCCATATATAACTGTATATATATATTTCAAATCTTTTTCCTCTTAGGAAAAGATAAATGATGATATTATCTCTTAATTCAAAATTAAGATATAATATATATATATATACATATATTTATATATATATATATATTTATTTATTTATTATTCTAAATAATAAGAAATAATATATTAATACATATTATTATCTCATATTCAAAACAAGAGATATTTATATGCATAAATATATATATATAAATATGTAATTTCGAAATTAAATATAAATACCTATATTTATATTTTATTCCGAAATAACCCAATAAAATCCATTCTGTTCATTTTGCTCTTGGTGTGTGACCCAATAGGTTTATATTATGTTGGCAGTGGGCCTAATCCCATAAAAGCCCACAAGTCATAATTGGTCTCTAGCAAGATATTATGACTACCCAAATAATATAAATATCGTTAGTCCGATTTTAACCTTGCAATAGAACATGTTATTATCCTTCTGTCACACGATATCTTGTTTGAACATAAGTCATGGTCCATGTCAAACTTAAATTGTTCAAACATATAATTTCTCGATCACCAAGTAGACTGATAAATTCAAATGACATTGATCACACTATCAATTCATTTGAGCACGGCCATGCATTTTACAGTCCTACTTATCGAGGGGCCCAATAGATATCTCTCTCATAAGAGAGGGACAAATTCCATCTTGATTATTCACTTTCCTCCGCATAATTCTCATTATGTCCGATCATAAACTTTATAATTATCCGATTAAAGATAACGTTTGATTATGTCAAAACATAATGATCCTTATGTAGGAAACTATGATAACCTCAGGTCAAAGGATTCAATAATATATCTATTATAAGAACACTTATGACATTAACCCATGAAGTGATCTTATAGTGGGTCTATCCAGTACTTTGTTCTCTAGCAAGTACATATAGATTTGATTTATATCAACATATATAATCATCCCATGATTATCAATGCAAATCTATACTAGTCTTAATTTATCTTTATGCCCTTTATTGATAAATGACTAGGGACAACATGAATAACGTTGTTATTCATAAACATTACAATAATGTAACATGCCAATAATATCAATACGAAGAAAACCATTATATAAATGAAAAAGTAATGATTACATCAAGGTCCAAATGCTTGGCCTAGGGCATAACCACTAACACATAAACCTTAAAATCCTAAGGTTGCTAGCTGCCTTTTAGGACAATTCATAAGCTCACATACCCCTAATCCAATCTCATGGCATTTTTAGACTTGCTTTTCTTTTCTTTTCTTACATGAGTGTATTTTTTAGACTTTATCCCATGAATAGCAAGAGAATATAGTATTGGGTGCGTTTTACGTTCCATCCCATACTTTTTTTTTCATTTTGGACATACATCTTGCTTTTTTTTTCTTTATTTTTTTTTTGTGTTTGTGAATATCGTGGGTGCATTTTATGCTCCATCCCACTTATTTTTTTCTTTGTGAGTCCTCATCCATTATTGAAAGAAACTAAGGGTAAGTATTATGGCTATAGTTTACATAGGCAACTAGAACCCTAAAATTTTAAACTAAATGAGCAAATTCTAACTTTAAAACATAGTTAGTAAAAAGACTAAATAATCTAAAATGTTGCAAGAAGTAAAAGAAAATAACTTGAAAAACTTAAAACACATACTAAAAAATTTGAAAGACTAATAAAATGATTAGGGCTATATTACATACAAATTGAACAATACCTTATAATAAAACTTACTAAAAAGCCTAATTGAAAAATAAAAACACACAAACACATGCAACTAACATGTAAAACACACATACAAAAACTCATAAAACATAAACAAACACACAAACATACAAACATACTAGGTCCCCCACACTTAGAACACACATTGTCCTCAATGTGAAGAAAGGAAATGAAATGAAAAAGTAAAAGAAAGAAATAAAACAAAGGTAAAAAAAACTCCCTGCTCATGGTGAAGGTGGAGGAGAATGAACCACATAACCAGCTTGTGCAATAAATGTGTCCACCTTATGCTCAAGCCTCCTTTGACGTCTAGATAAAGAAGTAAGCTGATCTTGCATAGAGGACTGGTTCTCTAGAATCTATTCAAACATAGTTGGTACATTAGAGGAAGAAGACCAAACATCAGGAGCTTCAGCCACATCTTGCATAACTGCATCCCCACTGGGCTCATCATCACTAGCTTCCTCTTGTTGAGTAGAGGACCCTGCAAGATCCCTCCAACAAGACCTTGAGTGGTGTGGTATTTCCTGAAATGCATTGTTGATAACCTCTCCACGCACAAACAAATGCTTAGTGAAATAAATGAAAGGATGGACTCTAGTATAGGTACGAGGATTTATATCCATATGCTGTGCAATTATAGAAATTATGTGACCATGTGTGAGAGGTGAATCATGCCTACTTGCACACTGCAATAACTGATTAAATATCCAATAGGACCAGCACATAGATTTCCTTTTATGTACACACCACATTAAAAATAATTCATGAGAAGAAACTCGATTATACTCAGACCTATTAAAAACTAAGGAAGCTAAAATCTTATGCAAAATCCAATATCTTAAGTCTTTAATAAACATGGATTTAGCGTCCCTTGTTCTAAAAGGTATTGGTAAATCAGTAAAAAATTTCCAAAATTCATTTGGATGGAAGGATGTGGGAGGCTCACATAACCCAGATTGTTAAAATCCAAAGATCCAGTGTATCATAAAATAGGTGAGTGTGTGTTGCTTACTATCCAATCTAAAATCCAATAGCCTATTATTGTCCTCATTAGGTTTCAATGTAGTGTAAAACTCTAATACAATTTTAGGATAAAAATGCTCATGGAGATTCACTAACCTAAGCAACCCACATTGAGACAACATTTCATTTACAGTATCTAGCATGCCTACCTGTTCAAGAAGAGATATGGAGAAAAACTTACACTGAAGGATTGCTCTGTCCTTAAGAGCTAGAAATCTGTTACCTTCATCAACAGAGTAGATTGGGAAACTGGCACCAAGGGTAGACGATAGGTCTCCCTGTTCTTCCTCAAGTTGCTCTTGGTTAACTCTTGAAGAGGAGGGATTCTTTGTTCTTACCATTTTGCTTAAAAGATAGATATTGAAGAGAAACATAATGCTACTACGAAGAGAAATAAGCAAAAGGCTAATCGCGCGAAAGAAAAATATTGAAGAGAAAGAGTAAGGCAAAACCGAAGAGAAAGAGATAGTGACTAAATGCGTGAAAGACACTCGTGAAAGAAGAAGAATGAGAGAAGATGAAGAGACTAAGGAAGTGTGCGACTCGTGAAATTTAACACGATAAAAGAATGTATAAAAAGAAGAATGCTGGGAAGCCAAGGGTCGCATTTTTTAAAGAATTAGGGTTTTGACGATAAGACAAAATTGTATTTCCCTCTGCTTTTATTTTTCCTTTTGGGGTTAATTAAGTTAGATTGATACACACACTAAACTTATTAAGAAGAAAAATTAACAAAGTAAGAGAAAAAGAAAAAGAAAATAAGCAAATTAGAAAAATACTTACAAATGATGCGACTCGGAGACAACATATGACTCGAACGCCCCTTCCACAGGTTGCACGAGTCGGACACTCCTGCACGACTCATGCAGATGCCACTTACCTGAGCAGACTCGTGCACGCCAGCACGAGTGGGATGACCTGTGAAGCAGCGCTTTCTGTCGCGATCGCGATGCGTGTCGCGCTCGCAACAAAAGCATCCTCTTTAGCAAGGAACACGAGTCAGACAACTTGCACGACTCGTGTCCTATGTGTCCCACTCTTGAAGACCAGCACGATTCGGATGACTTCACGTTTACTCCTTCAGTCGCCTTCTGTCGCGCTCGCGATAGAAGCATCTTCTCTTGCAAAAAGTTGCTCCTTCTCCTATTAATTTCTCCAATTTTAACAAAATACATAAAACAACACCTAATTTAACTATTGTTACCTATAGAACAAAAACAAATTGTGTTAGTAATATTAAACTCCACAAAATAAAAATTAAGAAACAAGATGACATAAAAGAAATATAAAACAAAATAACATACATATAAAACGAAGACAAGTATTGTAATCCAAAATCATAAATCAAGATTCATAATGGCAATAAATTCAATCAAACACTCCCCGACAACGGCGCCAAAAACTTGTTAGCGTATTTCTACATGCTAATTTCGCAAGTATACGGTGTACCGATTATAGTACAAAAGATGTCGATCCCACGAGGGATGTAATAAATATTACACACTATTATTACTCAATTTTAATTTTGTTTACAATGATCATTAAATTGTAAGTTAAATCTAAACTACTCTATCATATAAACTAATTAAACCTAGTTAATGATGATCAAAGAAGACAATATATGTAATGAAGAACTAATGGTTATGAACTTGATTCCATCATTTTAATTAACATTTATAATCTTATCAGCAAGGCAAGTTGGAATATAGTTCTAATCCACTCTTTCGACATGAATTAGAATGGTCAAAACATGTAATTAAAATGCTAATCCTTAACTCTCATTAATGAACTAGTTGATTCTAATTACATACTTTAAGATTATTCACCAACCTATAGCAATTATCTCAACATGCGATCTCTCAAACTATGCCTTGATAATGAATTTCTATTAGATGTCAGATAAAGCGAACCTCTCAGTTCTCCTTTAACTTATAACAATCATGCAAATATACTAATAGAGAATTTTGCATTCAAAGACCAATAATATAGATAGAAATAGAAGTAAAGTTAATATCATTCAAGTTCCTAAATAACATTCATTTAATAATTACAAACAAGAAGTAAAGATTAGAAATAGAAAAAAGGGGATCTCTCAACCCTTTTCCCTTCTCCAGTTGTAGTCTTCTTCCTTGTAATTGCCTTCTCTTCAAAACATAAATCTAACTTTGAATTCTAACTACAGAACTTACAGAAAAATTCAGTTAAAACTCAATATATTAATCATAAAAAAATCCTCTAATAATCATCCTCTAAAATTACAGTTGAGTTACATATTTATAGAGTTCCAAAAGTTGTGTCTCTTTCCTCAACTAATTGTAAAGGTTGGTGAAAAGATATGCCCTTTCTAGTGACTTTTCAAGGAAAACTGTCCCAACGGATGCTTCTGTCGCGCTCGCGACAGAACACGGAATGCCCTGCTCTTCTTCTTCTTTTCTTCTTTTCTCCCTTCTTCTCTCTAGCTCTTCACGACTCGTGACCCCTTTCACGAGTCGTGCTCCATGCGTGTGAGTCGTGCTCTGGCTCACATCTCGGTCATCTCTTCCTTTTCTCCTGCACAACTTCACGTCTCGTGTTGGTCTTCACGAGTTATGCATCTCCTTCTGCCCTTCACGAGTGGTGTCCATCTTCCCCAGTCGTGCTCTCTTATCTCCTCCCGTTCACGAGTCGTGCTATACATCACAAATCGTGCTCCTTTTCTCTCTTTTACACCCAAATCAGCCTACAAGCACAAAAACACGTAAACTAACATAACTAACATGAAAGATATAAATATTTACATACTTAACTTCTTAAACACACACAAAATATGCACTAAATAATACATCAATTAGGTACCTATCAATAGGAAAAGATAAAAAAAAAATAAAACCCTTTCGTTTAGTAAAATGCTTATATCATTTATTTTGAAGTATAAGTACTTGCGACGTCAATAAAATTTTATAAAAATACTCATATAAATAGTTTTCATCAACTTTTAATTAACACTATTGACATGGTATGGACATAATACCAACGCATTACAATATATGTCACTTTTTAAATATATTTTCAATTTTAATTATTAAAATTTATTTATTGAATTGGTAAGATATAGCATTAAAGTAAAATATTTGTCATCTATCAGCATCAATGCATCACCTTAACATCATTAATTCAAAATTCACAAAAGTTAGTTATAAAGATATTTATCTACCAATTTTCATTATATTACAAACATTTTTACTCCAAAATAAATCATAAAAGCATCTTAGTATCGCTGAAAAAGGTGAAGGGTATTTTTTTTTATCTTTTCCCTTCTGAATATTGTTTATGATAGTGCTATTGGACAATTAAAAGCAATAACATAATAAATGGCCTAAAATCTCAATAGCTTATGCATCTCTCATTTCTACAAACATTTATTCCTAAGACAAAACTGATCAAGGAATACATATTTGTCCACTCTTCTTACCTTATGAACAATCTATCAACATGCCTACAAACAATTGACAACAACATTTACACCTACAACCACGCTCTCACTTTCAATATCAGTGCATCGATTTCATAGCTTAAAAAACTTCTCAAAAGACTTGAACTTTCTTCAATTTCATCTTTGTGTCTGGATCCCCTGGGAGCAATGCAGCTTTTCACAATGGAGAAAATTGCTTCCTCACACCAACACTCTTGAAAGCACCATGCACATACCCAACTATTAAAAAGAACCCGTAAGCAGTCCACGCCTTTGCAAAATACATCATCAGAGCCGCTAAACAACCATATCACAGAAAATCTTCTATTGGATGGAACTGGAAAACATGCTCTGACAGCATCAACTGATTGGCATATCATTGGATAAACATTGATCTTCCCATGAATAACTAGATGAAGCAGGAATTCATATACTCATTTACTGTCTTCGTAAAGAAATTTCTTCAGGAGGCGGCAACTCTCCCTCTTCCTGCTTCAGATATTCACCATTGCCACGGCAGAGTCCAGTAGATAGTGTAGGAGATAATGGTGCATACCCACCTGAGTTGCATAGCCATATTTAGCCATTCAAAATACTGAAGAATATTACCCAATATTCATATTTATTGCACTTATTTAACAAAAAACAAATACAAAGTGCAAGAACAAAGAAGGTCACATACCTCTAAAAGAAGAACTTCTTTCAAACTCTCTGGTTGTCTGTAACAGGACTGTACCAGAAAGCACAACAACAAAGCCACATATTTCAGATACAATGCTCCCCATGCTTTGGTCATCCCAATCCTGAAAGGTATATTTCACCATTCATATCAAATCAAAACCCACAAGTTTTTGGAAAACAGAAATATGGATCCCAAATCCCCAGATCTGAATGTTGAGTTGTAAAGTATAATGAGACTCACTCTGATATGTGTCTACTCTACCTTTCTATCAATCCTTGAGCACTAAGTCTGGCGTCAATCTATAGATAACTTTGTTAGACTAAAATAGAGAGATTTCATTAATGGGACAAAATATTGACTTGCTCCTTATGTTCTCTTTTTGCGAAAGTTTACTGAGTATATAGGAGGATTCCTTATCCTCCATGAGCTTTCCTTTCTCTGACTCAATGAAACTTCTTCTCATAAGAAAGGAAAAGAAGGAACAAGTTTTTCTCCACACAAACCGCCCTCCCCCCCCACAAAAATAAAATAAAATAAAAACAAAAATAAATAAATAAAGTGCTCCTACCCTGAGAACTTTGACCTCAATTTGGATTTAAACTTTATGCAGTTCAAATTTTAGGCCTGAACTTGAAACAGATTTATCTTGCCTAATCACTGCCGCCTTGCAGTGAGGGATAAAAGTCTTGAAGGAAACCATTGCTTTGATTGAAATCCCCAACTAAGTATACATTGTTTGCATTTCTATTTATTAAGTTAAACATGTCTTTTAGTCAATATATATATATATATATATATATATATATATATATATATATATATATATATAATCATACTTTAATAAGATGAACCTGCATTCGTGTTTCTCCCACTTAACACAGTGATTTAAGCTAAAAAAAAAGATTATCAAAGGAAAAAGAGGTATCAAATCATAACAATGTTAACTTGCCACAAGTGATGTAACCGTACCTTGAACATAATGACACTGGCAAGAATTGTGAGTGATGTGAACATGACATAATAAATAGGCGAAACAACTGCAGTGTTGAACGTATCAAGTGCCTAATGCATTAGAATTTTTGATCTTAGAAATACAATAACAATAATAATTGCATCAACTTTTTATTGATAAGTACATGTTATAACTCGTCAAACAAGAGATACATAACATGGATGTAGAAAAGAAATTTAGCACATAGCTTTATTGAACACCTATAAGATAGTGCTCCATCAGACGTATGTATATAAAGATTTAGAACATGGCAGGAAAATTTCTTCTACAAAGTGCACTCACTTCACTTGTTCCAAAAGGAGATTGATCTCTGAATAAACAATACATCTCATTATGATGGGCAAGGAAATAGATAGGTCATAGCTAATTCACAACAATTCATCATAATAAATAACTAATAAATGAATTAGCAAATTACACATAGAATAGAATAGATGCATATCAGAAAGGCATAAAGTATCCAAACTTCATCCACTATTTTGAACTTTAAGTCCTTATAGGCTTAGCTTGAGCAATAAGCCTTAAGCCAAAGGGCCCTTGAAGAATTTTGAGTCCAAATCAAATAATCAATCATACCAAGGCAAGCAACAGCAGTTTGTGGAGCAAATCAAGCTACAATTCTTCCACATAGGCCACTAAGTCATCTTGTTTGAAGCTAGAACTTAAAGGATTTTTATGCTATTGGTTTTCCCTTAAATTTTGAAATATAAACAACATAAATAGATTTTTTTTTCTTGCTGTTTCTTTACTTATGGTAGATCTAAGTAATAATTCCCAAAATTTCATGTATACAACAGAGAGAATTCCTTTTGCTATGTTTTGTATATACTCTAATCAATAAATTAGCAGTCATTGCAGAAAACTTAGAAACGATTTGGATTTCTCCATGCAGGAGCATACCAATACAATGGATGAATAGGAGCATTTCAACCACAATAGTATCTGCAACTTTGATATCTAATGAATAGACAGAAAAAGGACTTGAAAAAGTAAATTAGAAGTATCTGAAGTCAAGGATCCCATCTATTGACGCTATTTTGCTAGTCATGCTTCCCTCCTTAGCACAAAGTACGAGTAGATTCAAAACATGACCAAAACGGAGATACCGCCCTAGAAGAGCCAGTTAGTCCCATACTAACTTGTCAAAAAAGTAAAGAAAAGCTTAAGTCAAGGCAACAATTTGGAATTGCACGTTTGATATATTTGAAATTTGTTTTGAGCATATCTACCTTTTTCACCTGAAAGTGATGGTGACTAGAACTTCAAATATGAAATTCCACATTAGTGTACAAGGTTAAGATGGATCTTAAGGCAAGGAAGGAAGCCTCCCCTCCCCCCTCCCCTCTCAAAAAAAAAAAAGAAAAAAAAGAAAAAAAAACCACAAAACACTAATGAAAAAAAAATCCTACAGGAGATAATTGAACAGACCAAGGGAGAATGGTAGCTAGCTATACAAGCTTACAATGAGTGACATGGAGATGCATGAAAAGAAAAGGAGAAAAAGCTTGTAAGCATTTGAGGTGATGGATCGGCGCAAAGGTTTCATCTTTTAACCACGAAGTTGCTAAATATGGTAATCATTTTTCTTTTCTTTTCCTTTTTTCTTTTTGTTATTGTTGTGGGAGGTGGAGGGTTCCTACTTAAATGTTACTTTGATTTCATCCACCACAAGCTCAGATGGCCAGATAATAGTTATGTTCTCAGGCCACGTTTAGCACCCCTGATATTCGATTGTTGACCAAGTCATGCTGAAATCAACACCTTCTCAAGATACATGAATACTTTGTCAACTCTTGCGGAAAGCACTTGATTAATAGGAGCAGTAGAGCAATGACTTTCTTTTGATTATAAGATGATCGCTCTCCTTAATCCTTGTATAGAAATGGCACATTGTTAGGGTTCAGATTAAATATTTTTATTACAGTAAGATTTATTTTTAGTATTTTAGTTATAACAGGATTTGGTTTCAATTAGTGTTTATTTTTCATAGTTTCCTAGTTAGAAAAGGATTACTATTTAGATATGTAATCTTTATTTGTAGAGACAAATTTAGTCAATAGAACAAGTTAAAATTCCAGCAAATTAAAGGTAGGCAACTCCCTAAGAGTTCCAAGGTGTGTGGCTCCCTTTAATGAGTTGCAACGTTCATACAACCATAGGCAAGGGTAGGAACCAAAGTAAGGGAAAAGACCCTTATTCTGGTTCTGATTTCTGTGTCAACCGTCAGGTGACTCGATCACAAACTCGGGGCCATAACACACATCATCATATTATATCTGTGTAGGGGGTGGGAGATATTTAATGGGTTAGGTACTTCCAAGCATGCCAAATTTACAGCCATTTCTGTCTGAACTTTAGAAGAGTTTTACAATTGGGGGAAGGGGGGAAGGGTGGTGGGGCGGGGTGCAGGGAAGCAAACTGGAAGTGAAAATTTTCAGATTAAAGAAAATAGAACAGAAAGACTGAAAAAGTACCAAGCAGGTAATTTGCATTGCACTTTTGTCCCTATGCAATGGCAACTGGCAAGATTTTGCAGATATAATAAAGTAAGCAGATAACTGGAGTGGAAATAACAAGCTTTAGAGTGGCACCACTAACCTTGTTGAGATAATTCATTTGAGTGACGACACATGTAATAACAACTGCAATAAAAAACCATGACTCTGCATAGATTAATTGATTGTTCCCTTCAAATGTCAATTTTAATGCAGTTCCAACAGCTTTGACACTCATCACCTACACATTGAATACTATTTGTGAATACACCACAAAACAGGAAAAAAGAAACAAAAGTGACATATAAGAAATATGATTTCAATCAGTTCATCAATCCACTGTTTGAGAAAGGAAATAAGCAAAACTAACCACTAGATAGAGCCATATCAGTGAATGTTCCACAATACACATGAATCAGTGCACTTGTGGAAATTCTTCCCAGCATATCCTAACCAAGAAAACTGCTAAATCCATTTATAACATCTATTTATCTCTAACATTTGTTTAATTTCAAACAACCAAGGGTCTTCAACTTTAACAAGTTTAAAGCAAAGAACATATGTGAAATGTCAAGCATGCTAATAAATAATTCTGGTCACTACAGATTTATTCGAGTAAAATTTTCACATGGTCAATGATATATTTGGTTCTACAGTCAAAATTATAATTCAAAGGAAAGTTAAAAAAATGAAAAGTACCATCAATAATTCAAATGATTTACCGAAAGAGAGCCCATCAACGAGCAGATCCCAGTGAAAACTAAGACATTTGAGTGCCCACATCGCGGCACAAAATGGAACATAAGAATGAAAACAAGCAAAATGACTGAGGCCACGTAAAGCAAAAAGGCTGCAATGGAGAGCAGTATGGTTAGCCAAAAAATGTGTGATGGTATAAAATAAATGAAAAGATACAAATGTGAAGATTTACCTGGTTGAGTTGCCATAGTCCATATCTCTTGAACAGAAGTGATAGGGTGCTCTTGTGGTGCATGGATCACAATTATAATAGAACCAGCAATGCACATTACACAACCCAACATCCCTATCTTGTGCAACTTCTCATGCAAGATAAAGTGTGCCAACACAGCACTACGAAACCATCCAAGAGAAATGGACAGGATTTTAGAAGATGTTAATAAATAAACTTTGGACAAAAGAGATATGCAATATTCAGAGATTACCTGACAATGATACTTAGTGCACCAAGTGGGGTAACAAGAACTGCCGGAGCGAATGCATATGCAATAAAGTTTGCAGCCTCTCCAACAATCACTGTATATGAGAAAACAGAAAAGATATTTTCACAGACAATCAGTAAATAATCGAATGAAATAAGAAATCACAATTCCTTCAAACTGATGTACTAGCTTTCTGCCAATTTGACTATTAGAAAAAATTCAATAAATTTCTTATGCTGCCAAAAGGAAAAAAAAATAATAATCACAATAAAGCAACCAAAATTAAAATTACAATCTTCGAATTATTTGAATTCACACTTTGAAAAGTCAAGTATCCATTGATGAATAGTTCCTTATACCAATGGTCTCAAAAGAAGTTCAATCTCTAAAATTGAGAAACACCAACAGACAGAATTTTCGGAACAAATAAAGGAGATAAAGAGACATAACCAAACTTACTCGTCAACATGCCCAACCACCATAGGGGCTCTAATAGATAGGAGAATCCACCAACACCTACAAAAATCCAAAACCATTTATCAAAAGCACAAACCCAATTGAGATCATTAAAAAAAGATAAAAAAAAAAAAAATTACCAGCTCTAACACCAGAAGCTGCGGCAGCTCTTCTCAGGCCTTTTTTCTTGATAATGAAGCTTGCACCTATGAAAGCACTAGATGATAAAGCCAAAATAAAGCCTTTTAGATTGTCTTTAGAGAAACCCATATCAAATATCTCTTTCTTCTTCTTTATACGCTGTGTTGTTCCTTGTTTTTCTTCATCAGAATCGGCCACTCATCAGCTCTTTCTGTGTGAATATGCTGTCTACTGTTTCAGTCTGTAATCATACAAAAGGGTAATGTTAGCGTGTAATACGGTACAGATAAATTTTGCGCGCACAAAAATGCTGCTTGGCGCAGGGCTCCACCTATAAATTATTCTCAATTAGATGTGATGACGTCCTCCGATATGGGACAATTATTAGAAATAATGTGTTTTAAAAAATTATTCATAAAAGAGATGTGAATTGATTTATTTGTGGGATTGAAGTGATCTAAAAATTGCAATACGTAGTTGTAGTTTCAGAGTGCAGTGCTCTGCTAAAAAAGTGGATGAAAATTATACTGAAATTTCGATCACGTGTTGTGGTTTTAACTGATAGAAACTGTAATCACGTATTGCGGTTTCAGTATGTCAGAAACCGCAACACATGTTTGCGGTTTTTGACGCACTGACACTTCAACCCCGTGTTGCGGTATCAGTGCATGTTAAGCCCTTTTTCAAGATTTCCGTAATGAACCTCTTGAATAATGAAAATTTTCACTACTATATAAACTCAATTGAATTGCTTTTGGTATTACTTCTAGGGCTGAGCATGGATCGATTAATCGGTTCATGAGCCAAAAAAAAATCAATCTATTAATATCGATTTTTTGAAATTTCAGTCCATTACTATTGGTTAACCGGATTTCGAATTTTCGGACCGGTTAACCTATATTTTTCGGTTAACCACTATAATTATAAAATGCATTCATAAAACAAATTAAATTATCGAAAATACTTAAAATTTAAAATTAGAAAACAAATATAATCCAACATAATAATTAAATATGATGTTTAAATAACAAATATAAAATAAAAATATTCAAAAATATTATTTTCACATATATTAAAAAATTTTTTTTTTTAAAATTTTAGTTAATTTATTAATTTTATATAACTTTCCGAATATATTTGAATTTTAATTAATAAAAAATGGATATATTAGAAAATAATAAGAAATACTAAATATGTACATATTGAACAATTAATAAATTAACTAAAATGACTTTAAAAAAATTAAAATGAAATTGAAATATTTTAAAGTAAATGAAAATTAAAAGGATATAAATAATTAAATATGAAAATAATGAAATAAAAAGTTATAATAAAAATAAAAAAGAATGAAATAAAATTAATAAAATATAGGGGTGCTCATTTATCGGTTTCGGTTCGGTTAATCAATTTATAAGCTAAAAAATAAAAATCATTCCATTAATATCGGTTTTTGTAAAACACTAACAGTTAACCATAAAAATCGGTTCGGTTAACCTATTTTTTGGATTTGTTTCAGTTCAATTTCTCGGTTAACCATATCCAACGGTTTTTTGCTCACTCCTAATTACTTTGCCCATAGCAAAAAGAAAAAATTTGAAATTTTTTATTTTGATTTTCAATTCAAGTGTAAAAGGTCTGCAAAAATACCAATTGTTGAAATAAGGTATTTTATAAATTTTGTTATATTTATTTATTGGCATATATAGTTAGATAATTAATAAGAAATATGAAAAAATATGTTATATTATTGCATAATTTATAAATATTGTCAATGTTTACATTTTTTATTTTTTACTACTTGTATTTTATATAATATTAAAATTTTAATTATTATCAATGTTATTAGTATATGAGCAGTTTAAAAATGTTGAATGATGTGAAAATATTATTTTTGATATAACATTTATTTTTATTAATTTCATATGATAGATGGTGGGTACATACTTAACTCCAAAAGTTATGCTGAGTGATATTACAAGAGAAATCGTCATTAAAAAATGGGATGATTTATATAGATGCCGAATTGAAAAAAGGCAAAATAATATTTGATCATATTATTACAGTTAATAAAAAATTGAAAGAAATTATAATCAGACGATATCCAATGACGGGATTGAAGACGGTGGAAGCTCCTTGCATGATACTACCAATATTTTATTTGAAGTTTGTAATGAAAATTTGGAATAGTGAGCATGTCTCGAAATATGACCAATTAGTTTTGATATTTGAGAAAGATGTAATAAAAGTTAGGGAAGAATTTTTTTTAAAAATTAAAGATACAATGCTAGTTGAATAAAAAATTTATTGTAAGTAGTACAATTATAATAAATGGCTGAACATTACATTCATTAGAACAAAAAAAAAATTATGCGCCTATATCAATGAACATGTAAATATATTATGTATGAATATTGTGTAATAATATTATATAATTAATCATTTGTAAAAATATTGTATAATAATATTAGTGTATACAATATACTATTTCATATAATTAGCATAATCAATGATTACGTCAATATCGACTATTTGTGTAATAAGTGACAAATTTGTGGGCCAAATGGGGTATTAATAATATTTAAATGTATTGAAAAATTGATATTTACTTATTAATAATTGATTAAATGTTTATAAATTAGGAAATTTTATCATTATCATTATTATTATTATTATTATTATTATTATTATTATTATTGTTGTTGTTGTTGTTGTTATTGCTGCTGCTGTGTTGTAATACGTAATCAGCTAAATTATTATTTTCATATCAATATTTTGGTTGTTTTATTTTATGTAAAAATTATCTATTTCATGAAAAAATAATAAATAAAAAATTTTAATCACATATATTGACTTACAGGCAATTGAAAGATGTCAGCTTATTGCATATGGGAAGGCAAAATAAGTTATGGAGTGATAGGTTTTCAATATGACATATCTGATTTAAATGTCATAACAAGGAGATTGAGAATTAAAAATAAGCCAACTCTTCTTAAATTGGTTTATAAAATCCACGTTAAATTAGGTTTAGGTATCAACAAAATTATATACAAGAGTCTAATGTATAACCGAGAATCATTATGTTTGACGTCGGTGGATTTGGTAGATAACGATGACATTGAGATGATATATGAAAATTTAAGGAGATATGATAATTATACCTTGGTCGAATTAATTATTATAGTGTCTGAGATAGATGCAGGAGCTACTCAACCAACGTATGCAGTCGGTAATTAAGATACAAATGATGAATTTCACATGAAAAATATAAAAAGAAGTCAACAATTCTATGTAAATGATGTTGGTCCTAGTTGTAACACCCCTTACCCGTACTTAGGCGATTCCATCCGATAAGGAGTGAGATGCCGTATGAGTAGAGGTGCCACCACACAGATACAAAATATACATACATTCATACATAAACATACATACCGAAATACAGGGTAATTTAAAACTTTACAACACCATTCAAGAAATAAGCTGATCATGCATTAATATAATGGAAATCATTACATTACTGTTTTGATCAACTAAGAGATACAATAGTTAATTATAATCCCAAAACTACATATACAGAAGCGGAAGCTATTACGAAATCAATATAAGAGAGTTCTTTACAAAAAGAATCTCAAAATACAAAACTCAGTCCTATTCTAACCCTGCTGCGTTGGCTTAGACTGCGGTGACTCTCCCAAGGCAACTCCTTCCGCACCTGCACGAGTAAATACACCGTGCTAAGCGATAAACGCTTAGTGGGGAACACACATATATCAAAGGACGACAATTCACAACAGTCGTCAAGGCAAAACACAAGCATATAACATAATATACCATACATATAGCATATCAGTTGCATAAGCATGCATATACTGAGCCATACATTCAGAAGTTCATAACAATATTCATATTCCCATAACAGATTACACTTTTCACCATTGAATCCATACATAAATCACATACGTTTTCTCATATTACAAATCATACAAGGCACCTGCTGACTCGAGGGAGTGGATAATGAGTATACGGACAGTACTTTACGGGTACGAGCCGATACGGACAGTACTTTATGGGTACGAGCCGATAAAATCAAAATACTTTTAACTTTTGCAAAACATTTTCAAAGGGGACCTTAAACAAGATCCTTTCACATAAGGGTTCGCGAGGAACCAAACGGGGACCTGATCGAGGTCCAAACGAAACAAAGGGCTGTAGCTATAAGACTCTATTAGGCATGCCTAACTATCCACTTTCTAGACTCTAGCAGGTCATGTATAAGCCAATTAATACATTTCATAATATTACAAAATTATCATCATCATACATGTACATAATCATATCATGGATCCGCATTCATATCGTTCTTAAGATATCAAGCATAAATCTCATGAACGCTAAAAGAAACTGGAGTTCAAAAACCACACGCAATGAAGGAACAATTCATTCAGCATATAGGAACTGTCGCGCTCGCGACAGAGACAAAAGTCTCTTCGCTGCGCGCGCGCGACGGATTTCGCAGCCGCGAGGAGGACGAAAGGGCCAGGCTCTGTCGCGCTCGCGATGGATGTCGCGATCGCGACAGAGAACAAATGTTGCTGTCGCGGGCTCGCGACGAATCGCGTGCTCGCGATAGCACTTAACCAGCATCGCGCTCTGTCGCGATCGCGACAGTTGTCGCGCTCGCGACAGAGGATGCTCAACACCTCGGCTGTCGCGGGCTCGCGACAGCGAAGCTCCAATCACCGTTCTCTGTCGCGCTCGCGACAGCATCGGGATTTCAAAAATCTGCAGATTTTCCTCCTCCAAAATCACCCATCCACACACAAAATTCAACCATGAGCCTCTTACCTCAAACCCAGCCATCCAATAGCATCAACAACCATAATATAACATTTAATAACAAGAAATTTCATACAATTCATTAAATTAAACCTCCAATTTCAAGAATCATCCAAAATCCCAATTTATGCACAAAACCACATCAAGTCTAACATTACCAAGATTAACTCATGCTCTTGCAAGATCCACATTCCAGAACAAAAACCCATATCATACATGCCATAGCAAAAGCATATCACAATCAAATTTCCAGAAATCATCAAGAACACATACATGAACATATTTACATGCAAAAGCAAGAAATTCCCAAACCTTCAAATCCTTAGCTCCTATTGCTTGGATCCACTAGGTCCAGCCTTCTCCTTGCCCTTTGGCTCACGAGGAGGCTCAACTAAGCACAAACAATCACCCAAACACCAAGAACACAAACCCTAGCTTAGATCAAACCCAAGAAGAAGAAGAAGAAAATGCATGAATAACTAAAAGGAAAAAGCATAAACTTACCAAGGAAGATGAAAGGGAGTAATTAATTCCACCACTTGAGCTTGAATCTAAGTAGAACACTTAGGAGAGTGCAAAGGAGGAAGAAGAAGAAGAAGAAGAAGAAGAGAAAACGGGAATGGGTTTCAAAAAATCAGATTTCCCTTTTTCATTTCCTCTTTCCCCATCTTTCTTTCCCTTTTACACATGTCAACCATCTAGTGGAGGAGATCATTTACTCACACCCTAACTAAATGTATCACATGCACATAATGAACACCCTAATAATGCACCCTACAATTGTATGAGCAACACACACCACAATAACCCACTAGTGCATATCCTACTATGGTGCACTCATGTACACACAAATCTGACCCAACTAATTTGCACCATAGTGCAACACATGCGCACACACGCACCAGAAAAACCCCAAATCACACAATATTACCAAAATGCCCTTATGATCATGCCAAAACACATACAAATACATACACACACACATGGCTCATTCTACTAGGGGGCAAACGGGGTGTGACACTAGTCAGCCCAGGCAATCTGCAAATCCACATGAAGTACAAAATACATAACGACGATCTGTTAGCAATCGAGGAGTTGCTAGTCCTAATCAGCTTATGTAACACCCTAAATCGGGCCTAGTCGGAATCGAAAAGCTAAGTCGGTTAAGTGAAGGGTATTTCGGTAATTTATGCATGAGTAATATGGATAATAAGGCATTAGTTGCTAAGAAATTAATTAAATAAAATAATTAAAGGAATTATTATGGTGTGTTAGTAGTGTATGGTAGTAGGATGTTAATGGGCTAAGGGATTTCATTGAGTGATTTATGAGCATGGTGCCTTGGAGATATTTGCATAAAAGAAATATTTATCAAGTGGATTATGGGTATGGAACTAAGGATGTAGGATATTTTATGAGAAGTGATTTAGTGTGTGTATATGTATGGTGACTTGAATTGAGAAGTCAAAGTGAATCATGTGGACCTATAGGAAGTGGACAAGTGGCATTGGGTAGGTGTGCATTTAATGTGAAAGAAAGACTAAGTGTTAGGGAAAAAGAGTTCTCGTTTTTGCTCTCTCATTCTCCCTATTCTCCATTTCTTTTCCTTTTCTTCCCTTTCTTTGCTCAATCTCTTGGTTTTGAATAAATTGGAAGTGATTTAGTGGAGCTTGGGAAGTAAGATTGTTAAGGTAAGTTGGGGTTTTAGGGTTCCTACGGTTGGGTTCTCCTTTCTCTCTTTTTATTTCTTTTGATTTTGTGTGAGTTAGGGTTTTGGATTAAAAGTAATTTCTGGGTTTTTGGTTTGTGCAAGTTGGTGATAACAAGAGGAGGCTCAAGGGCAAGGAAAAGATTGTAGATAGAAGCTAGAAAGTGACTTTGGATCTTTTATTTCCAGGTTTGGGAAATTTTATTTTATATATATGAATTTTTGTTTATATATTCATGTATGATATAAGTTTCTTGATTATGTGGTTGATGATAGATGATGATGGTAGTGAGTGTTGGTTTAAATTGCTCAATTGTGCATGTGAGTAGGTTTTTGGGTGAAACTGGGTTGGAATGCACTTGACCTCTCTTCAGTAATTAGGCTGTATTGTGAGTTTTAGAACTCCAAATCATGCGATTCTTGAACCATTGGAACCATGAATTCCGTTACTTTAAACGTCTCAGAAATATCCTTGGACTAAATCTTGCTCTAAGACCCTGAATTTTGGATAACACCGTAGTGTTTCTTTTTGTGTCGGGTTGTTTGACCAGTATAGGTTGTGGAGTTCATATCTCAAGTTATAGATGTCCAATTGACCTGAAACTTCTTCCATTTGAAAGTTAAGACGTAGGAGAACATTTTTTAAGAAGAACACTTTTCCTAAACATGAGGTTTAGAGGTCGGTTTTCACGATACTAGTTTGTAGTAAAAAGCAGTCTGTTATGGTAGCTGAGGAGAGCTTCTGTCGCGAGCGCGACAAGGGTCGCGACCTCGCCACAGAAAAGCATGTTTTGAGCCTTTTCTTTTCTATTTTTGAGTCTAGGGTTGACCCGAATCAATCCCGTACCTTTCCCATCAGTTCTTATGCATGTTTAGGGTATTTAAGTGGGTATATAAGTAGTTGTCTTTGGGAAAAACTTATGAGTATGATTAAGATTGGTGATTTAACTAGTAATTAATAATAGATATAACCCCATGAAGGTTTGTTTATTGATGAGTGCTATTATGTGATGGTCACATGAATAACCTTAGCATGATGTACCATATGTATGAATGCATTTAATGTGGGTGCGATTGAGATGATTGACGAATAATGTTGTTATTATAGATTGTGTATATGGATATTGTTAATGGCATGTTTTATTGAAATACTTGATACGAATGTTGGATTTATGTTGTCAATGATGTGTGACTGGCTGGAGATGAGGTAAGAGACCTTTGGATGTGTTTCGTGTGTTTGTGGGTGAGTTTGAGGAAGGAAAGATCTTGCAAAATTCTGCAGATTTTTGGAATCATGACTCTGTCGCGATCGCGACACTGTCGCGATCGTGACACTGTCTTGAGCGCGACAGAGACCGGTGATTTTGATGCTGTGCCGTCGCGAGCACGCGACGCTGTCGCGATCCCGCGACAGCAATAGCTTGTCTGCTCTCTGTCGCGAGCACGACAACCGTCGCGATCGCGACAGAGCATATTGTTGGCCTGTGCTATCGCGAGCACGCGACTTGTCGCGGCCCCGCGATAGCAATGCTTGCCCTCTGTCGCGATCGCGATAACATCGCGAGCGCGACAGAGCCGGGCCCTTCTCTCCTTCCCGCGATCGCGAAGTCCATCGTGCGCGCGCAGCGAAGAGACTATGGTCTCTGTCACGAGCGCGACAGGGATCGCGAGCGCGACAGATGTGTTGTGTTGAATGAGTTTTCTTTGGTGATTCCAATGTTTAAATTCCGAACTTGTGATGCCTTTAGGTTTATTCTTTGACTATTTTATGAAGTATGTTAATATAATTGAATGTATTATGCATATCTATACTTATGATCTCTTTCTAGGATTATTATGTTATGCCGAAGTGTAAATTGTATGATGCATGACTGACTTTATGAACTTATTCATATGTCTCACTTATTGCTGATTATGTACAATGATATAAATTATGTGATTTGAAATATGATTGGTATGATGCATGACCTGCGAGAGTCAGTCTAGTGGATAGTTAGGCATGCCTAATAGAGTCTATGTATGTGTAGCTGCAGCGCCCCTTTGAACGATTTGGACCCTGATCAGGTCCCCGAATGGTTCCTCACGAACCCCTATTATGTGTATGTGTATGGATCTTATTTAAGATCCTGTTCAATAAAATGTTGCCTTCCGACTTGTACCTGTATGGTACATTATATTATGTGTTCGATTCGTACCCGTAAGGTACCATTCAGTACTCGTTATCCACTATTGTGAGTCAGCAGGTGTATGATTTGTTATATCGTGTTTATAAGTATGCGGTTCTGATCAGTTATGATTATAGTTATGTGAACTAATAAGTGCAGATTTATTGGCTCTCTGGAACACCGTGATTGGAATGCAATATCGTATTGTTGCTTATGTTAAAGATTAATGTTGCGCAACAGAAGTGTGATGGTATTGTGATTATGTATCTATGCATGATGTACTTTCAAAAGCTTGATTTCCTAACGTGTTCGGTAAATGTATGCATATGAGGACATGTACTGGCATAGTGATACAAGTATTGGCATATATGTGTATTGATACTGACATGTAATGTATAGGTAGGTGCACACATGTGAAGTTATATGTAGTTATGCACGAATATACTTACATCTTGTATGGTGATGTTGTTTTGGTTTGTGTTGCACATATAAGTATATGAATATGATAAGAAACATTTGAAGGCACAGCTATTATATGTAAGCATATATGTTTCTCGGTAAGAACTATGTGTGTATGAGATTTGTGTGTGTTATGCCTCGACGACCATTGTGAATGGCCGTCCATATTATTATGTTTATTTTCCCCACTAAGCGTTATCGCTTAGCACGGGTTCTTTTTCCCGTGCAGGTGGCAGGTTTGCTTTTGTTCGAGTTGCGCGTCTGCAGAGTCGGCCACATATAGGAGCTAGAAGTTTTGTATCTTGTTCAGCTTTTGTAATTTGGAATTTTTGTATATCTGTGTAATATGTATATGTAATAATAGATAAAGATTCTGATGTAATATTTCTACTCTATGTAAATATTTACACACTTATGTATCACTCTTCTTTCTTTCAAAGCTTTTAATTATTCTGGATATGTCACTCTATTTATGTGATGTTTACTTGTTTACTCTAGTGGGATGTGACACTCCTATCTATCTTGGATTCTTCTTCCTCTAATCCGAATAGAAGTCTCCATAGTATAGGTTGGGGTGTGACATTAAGTGGTATCAGAGCGCAGTTTGACGATTCTGGTTATCTTATTTGTTTGAGTATCGAGTCTTTGTATGTTACTTATTATGTGTTGAGTCTTTGTTTGAGAGTCAGTTTTGTGTCGTGGCCTAATCCAGACGTGTCTTGTCCTGTGTGTGTTGCGTTAGATGGAGTCCGACCCTAGTGAGAAGGTGGGCGAGACGACAGATAGTGTGAATCCAGTTAGTGTAGATCAGAGTGTTTCAGAGCATTCTCTGGCTAGGGATTCTGGTTCTGTTTTCGATGATAGGGCACTAGTGCGAGGATTGGTTCGGATTTTGGATAGGTTGACTACCCCTCATGTTCTTCAAGATTTTGCTCGGAATGGACTTCAGAAGAGAAAAATGTCGAGTAAAGAGGTATCAGCGGGTAAAAAGATTCGAGAAGTCCCGGTATGTCAATTCTGTCAGAAGCAACATTGGGGTCCTTGTCGGAAGCTCACTGGAGCTTGCTTCCGATGTGGCAGCAAAGCCCATCAGCTTGCCAATTGTCTGAAGTCAAGGGAGAATCTAGCTAGGCAAGCTAGGAAGGATATGGAGGAATTGCTTAGAACCACTCGTGGGCCAACAAGGCTTGTTGAGCACCGTAGTGTAGTGACAGAGCCTGTAGAACCTTCTGGTAAGTTTTGTTTTGAGGTGTTCGAGTAAAGTTGTTTTAGTAATCTGAGGTAGAAGGGTATTTAGATTCCATAAGGTTTTGGTAGTACTCTATATACCTGTCAGCTATCTCCAAAAAAGTATTTGAATAAAAGCATATTAAATCATGGGGATGGGACTAAATGCATCATTACAGCATTACTTGCATCTCCTCAGCATCACTCTGCATACATGAGTCATTACATTTTCATTGCATCATCATCCCTTTGACCATACATGAAAAACGTTTGTATATGTGTTTTGATTGAAAGAAAGCTGACAGGGTGTACGTGTACTATTTGCTATTAGGAACAAGAGTAGTAGTGATAAGTATAAGCAAGTAAGTGGATAGAATTGTCAACTTCTGTATAAGATGATTAAATAATAGGTACTGTAAGATTGATGTGATGGTTTTAAAGTGAAAACCAAATTGTGACTAGTGATACTAGTAATCTAGGAGGGAATGTTATAGCCATTTTGATCAAGGAAAGAGTATAGTGAATGTGTGAACGATTCTGTATTTAAAAGACGAGAAGTGTTATGAGGAAGGAGTTAAGTGAAAAGATTGACATAATAGTGATAGAATGCAAATGATCTGTAACTCAAAATTATGGAGATGTTTATTTTAGTGAGAAGGATTTCTACTATATGTCTTGATACTAGTAAAAGTGACTTGGATAGTACAATGCTAGTGTGTGAATGTTAGTAATAAAGATTTTTTTTGGAATTTAGAAAATCAGATATAAGTGAATTTCGAGGACGAAATTCTTTTAAGGAGGGTAGATTTGTAACACCCCAAATCGGGCCTAGTCGGAATCGAAAAGCTAAGTCGGTTAAGTGAAGGGTATTTCGGTAATTTATGCATGAGTAATATGGATAATAAGGCTTTAGTTGCTAAGAAATTAATTAAATAAAATAATTAAAGGAATTATTATGGTGTGTTAGTAGTGTATGGTAGTAGGATGTTAATGGGCTAAGGGATTTCATTGAGTGATTTATGAGCATGGTGCCTTGGAGATATTTGCATAAAAGAAATATTTATCAAGTGGATTATGGGTATGGAACTAAGGATGTAGGATATTTTATGAGAAGTGATTTAGTGTGTATATATGTATGGTGACTTGAATTGAGAAGTCAAAGTGAATCATGTGGACCTATAGGAAGTGGACAAGTGGCATTGGGTAGGTGTGCATTTAATGTGAAAGAAAGACTAAGTGTTAGGGAAAAAGAGTTCCCGTTTTTGCTCTCTCATTCTCCCTATTCTCCATTTCTTTTCCTTTTCTTCCCTTTCTTTGCTCAATCTCTTGGTTTTGAATAAATTGGAAGTGATTTAGTGTAGCTTGGGAAGTAAGATTGTTAAGGTAAGTTGGGGTTTTAGGGTTCCTACGGTTGGGTTCTCCTTTTTCTCTTTTTATTTCTTTTGATTTTGTGTGAGTTAGGGTTTTGGATTAAAAGTAATTTCTGGGTTTTTGGTTTGTGCAAGTTGGTGGTAACAAGAGGAGGCTCAAGGGCAAGGAAAAGATTGTAGATAGAAGCTAGAAAGTGACTTTGGATCTTTTATTTCCAGGTTTGGGAAATTTTATTTTATATATATGAATTTTTGTTTATATATTCATGTATGATATAAGTTTCTTGATTATGTGGTTGATGATAGATGATGATGGTAGTGAGTGTTGGTTTAAATTGCTCAATTGTGCATGTGAGTAGGTTTTTGGGTGAAACTGGGTTGGAATGCACTTGACCTCTCTTCAGTAATTAGGCTGTATTGTGAGTTTTAGAACTCCAAATCATGCGATTCTTGACCCATTGGAACCATGAATTCCGTTACTTTAAAAGTCTCAGAAATATCCTTGGACTAAATCTTGCTCTAAGACCCTGAATTTTGGATAACACCGTAGTGTTTCTTTTTGTGTCGGGTTGTTTGACCAGTATAGGTTGTGGAGTTCATATCTCAAGTTATAGATGTCCAATTGACCTGAAACTTGTTCCATTTGAAATTTAAGACGTAGGAGAACATTTTTTAAGAAGAATACTTTTCCTAAAAATGAGGTTTAGAGGTCGGTTTTCACGATGCTAGTTTGTAGTAAAAAGCCATTTGTTATGGTAGCTGAGGCGAGCTTCTGTCGCGAGCGCGACAAGGGTCGCGACCTTGCCACAGAAAAGCATGTTTTGAGCCTTTTCTTTTCTATTTTTGAGTCTAGGGTTGACCCGGATCAATCCCGTATCTTTCCCATCAGTTCTTATGCATGTTTAGGGTATTTAAGTGGGTATATAAGTAGTTGTCTTTGGGAAAAACTTATGAGTATGATTAAGATTGGTGATTTAACTAGTAATTAATAATAGATATAACCCCATGAAGGTTTGTTTATTGATGAGTGCTATTATGTGATGGTCACATGAATAACCTTAGCATGATGTACCATATGTATGAATGCATTTAATGTGGGTGCGATTGAGATGATTGACGAATAATGTTGTTATTATAGATTGTGTATATGGATATTGTTAATGGCATGTTTTATTTAAATACTTGATACGAATGTTGGATTTATGTTGTCAATGATGTGTGACTGGCTGGAGATGAGGTAAGAGACCTTTGGATGTGTTTCGTGTGTTTGTGGGTGAGTTTGAGGAAGGAAAGATCTTGCAAAATTCTGCAGATTTTCGGAATCATGACTCTGTCGCGATCGCGACACTGTCGCGAGCGCGACAGAGGCCGGTGATTTTGATGCTGTGCCGTCGCGAGCACGCGACGCTGTCGCGACAGCAATAGCTTGTCTGCTCTCTGTCGCGAGCGCGATAACCGTCGAGATCGCGATAGAGCATATTGTTGGCCTGTGCTATCGCGAGCACGCGACTTGTCGCGACCCCGCGATAGCAATGCTTGCCCTCTGTCGCGAGCGCGACAGAGCCGGGCCCTTCTCTCCTTCCCGCGATCGCGAAGTCCGTCGCGCGCGCGCAGCTAAGAGACTATGGTCTCTGTCGCGAGCGCGACAGGGATCGCGATTGCGACAGATGTGTTGTGTTGAATGAGTTTTCTTTGGTGATTCCAATGTTTAAATTCCGAACTTGTGATGCCTTTAGGTTTATTCTTTGACTATTTTATGAAGTATGTTAATATAATTGAATGTATTATGCATATCTATACTTATGATCTCTTTCTAGGATTATTATGTTATGCCTAAGTGTAAATTGTATGATGCATGACTGACTTTATGAACTTATTCATATGTCTCACTTATTGCTGATTATGTACAATGATATAAATTATGTGATTTGAAATATGATTGGTATGATGCATGACCTGCGAGAGTCAGTCTAGTGGATAGTTAGGCATGCCTAATAGAGTCTATGTATGTGTAGCTGCAGCGCCCCTTTGAACGATTTGGACCCTGATGAGGTCCCCGAATGGTTCCTCGCGAACCCCTATTATGTGTATGTGTATGGATCTTGTTTAAGATCCTGTTCAATGAAATGTTGCCTTCCGACTTGTACCTGTATGGTACATTATATTATGTGTTCGATTCGTACCCGTAATGTACCATTCAGTACTCGTTATCCACTATTGTGAGTCAGCAGGTGTATGATTTGTTATATCGTGTTTATAAGTATGCGGTTCTGATCAGTTATGATTATAGTTATGTGAACTAATAAGTGCAGATTTATTGGCTCTCGAGAACACCGTGATTGGAATGCAATATCGTATTGTTGCTTATGTTAAAGATTAATGTTGCGCAACGGAAGTGTGATGGTATTGTGATTATGTATCTATGCATGATGTACTTTCAAAAGCTTGATTTCCTAACGTGTTCGGTAAATGTATGCATATGAGGACATGTACTGGCATAGTGATACAAGTATTGGCATATAAGTGTATTGATACTGACATGTAATGTATAGGTAGGTGCACACATGTGAAGTTATATGTAGTTATGCACGAATATACTTACATCTTGTATGGTGATGTTGTTTTGGTTTGTGTTGCACATATAAGTATATGAATATGATAAGAAACATTTGAAGGCACAACTATTATATGTAAGCATATATGTTTCTTGGTAAGAACTATGTGTGTATGAGATTTGTGTGTGTTATGCCTCGACGACCATTGTGAATGGCCATCCATATTATTATGTTTGTTTTCCCCACTAAGCGTTATCGCTTAGCACGGGTTCTTTTTCCCATGCAGGTGGCAGGTTTGCTTTTGTTCGAGTTGTGCGTCTGCAGAGTCGGCCACATATAGGAGCTAGAAGTTTTGTATCTTGTTCAGCTTTTGTAATTTGGAATTTTTGTATATCTGTGTAATATGTATATGTAATAATAGATAAAGATTCTGATGTAATATTTCTACTCTATGTAAATATTTACACACTTATGTATCACTCTTCTTTCTTTCAAAGTTTTTAATTATCCTGGATATGTCACTCTATTTATGTGATGTTTACTTGTTTACTCTAGTGGGATGTGACACTCCTATCTATCTTGGATTCTTCTTCCTCTAATCCGAATAGAAGTCTCCATAGTATAGGTTGGGGTGTGACAGCTTAGCCACTTTGTCAGTCGACAGGATGGTGACTTTCTTGGAACAAAGGCAAGTGGCAGCTCTGGACATGGTCATCTACGTCGATCAGTTAGCCAGAGGCCTACTGCTTGTGTGAGTCAACCTAGGTGGTGTAGACACCGAGTCCTGAGACAGTCCAGACCAAGGTTACCCAGTGATGAAAATGGTACTTTGTAACACCCCCATCGCCGCCCCCGTTGGAAGGACGCCGACGGGCGCGCCACCTGACGCTCACTCACACAGATATGCACATGCACAACGCGGAAGCATACATTCATACATAACATACACACAAAAATACGGGTTAATTAAAAACTTGACTTAACATGCGTCCAGATTGATCATGCAATAACTCACACACACGCATGCACTAAGCGGAAGCATAAAGCGAATGATAAAACAAAGGAAACTTAACATATAAACATACTAACGATTACATTACCAAAAATAAACTCAAGATTCTTACTTATAATTACATAAATACAATAATACAGAAATACAAAACTGAAGTACAGATGCTAAACAAAAATACAAAACTACTAACTTCAACGTGGCCGACCTTGCAGATGCGCGACTCGAACAGAACCAAACCTGCCACCTGCACGAAAAGGAAATCCATGCTAAGCGATAAACGCTTAGTGGGGAGAACACACAAGAGTATGGACGGCCATTCACAATGGTCACCAAGGTATAACACATTCACAATGGCAAATGCAACATTCAAAATACATATATAACCAGGCTTGCATAGCAAGGCATTAATTCGAAAACTCATAACCATAACCAAATACTTATGTCAAGAATAGGCCAAAACAAACTTAATACAATACACGATACAAGTATCATTATGCAGAACTACATACACTATCACATGCATAAACCTACAATGGTATCAAATATCAGTACCTTACCGTGCGAAGTCACATGAGATTTACACCTGCAATTGTCATAACCAAGTACCCATGCATGAACTGACAACCCAATCAAATGCGACACGATTACCATATGATAACGCACCCAACTATCATGTTAAGAATACTAGCTATCTAACATACTTTGACATGCCATACACACTAGCCAAAATCCAAGGGATGACATCCAAAGCACCACATAACCGCTGCGCAACTCTATTATATAAATATCATGCTGAAAACACTCTAATAGCGGCGACCGAAGACATAATCACATAACATCACATTCATATAATCACCATGCAGAAAATACAGTTAAATCTTACATACTTACAGCCACAACTGCTACGGTTCACATGCTTATATATAACAAAACCATACTTGAGTCACATACATAGATACATTAGTTGATTCACATTCAAAGCATTCTGAAACTTATAACACATCACATGACAAGTGCGGATAATGGTGTTAGATATCTAATCATGCTTACCATAAAAAGACATACATTCCGAAGCTCAAATCCACGTTCATATACATATAAACTGTTTCCTCAATTCATCATCATGCTCATTCAGATGTCACATTCTTTCAGATATTTCAAAGTAAAACAAACCAACAAAGCACCTGCTGACTCACAATAGTGGATAACGAGTGTACGCATGGCGGTACCTTACGGGTACGAATCGACGCATGGTGGTACCTTACGGGTACGAATCGAAAACCATTTTATTTTGTCACAATAAAAATATTTCACTGAAGGGGGATCTTAAACAATATCCAAACACATTAAAAAGGTTCGCGATGGTCCGCACATATAAAGGGTTCGCGAGGAACCAAACGGGAGACCTGATCAAGGGCTGTAGCTAACGGGACTCTATTAGGCATGCCTAACTATCCACTAGACTGACTCTCGCAGGTCATGCATAAAACAATTCACGTTTTGAATCGCACAACGCATAAATATATATATATCATGCATAAACCAGAGTACGATAGACATATAAATATGCTCATAAAGTCGGTCATATATCATACAATTCCTATTGCAAAACATAGTACACTCAATACACTTTAACATTAGACAATATTCTAAAGCATGTCAAAATCAGGTATGGAAGCACTACCATGCCAATGATTATCAATACAAAATCCTAATCATGCGGTAGATGAGGATAACTAAGAATAAATCATGCATAATCCAAAATTACATTTAAGCATAACACATTGAGTTCAAAGGCTAAAGCATAATAATGCATTCAGACATCAACCGTGTTATTCAAATAAATTTGGCATAGCATACTATCAATCATACCTCATACAATTCATATTCTGAAGCATGCAATAATTCAATCAATTACATTTTAGCACTACTCAATATACTAAAGCATGTCAGGAACACATGTGGAATCATATAATGCCAATGATTAAAAACGCATAATCTTAATCGTGAAATGATACAATAAACTCTTAAGCATGGCAGATTATTCTTAGAGGAGGATCTAATCAAGGATATGCATAACATATTGCTAATCACAAGTAAATTAGGATAACCATTCCTATAAACAAGGTAATATAGCACACAATAGGGGAAAAGCCACAAAAGCATTTGAAAGTCATTTTATAAGAAAACTAGTCACTTGGGGAACACGGCAAAAAAGAAAGGCCAAATAAGAGCATATAAAAGTATGACATGAATCATACAGCAGTATAAATCCATACAGAAAAGATAGGAAATTCATTTTGGTTGAAACTAGGCTAATTCGAAAAAATGGGGTTGAAGGGAGGTCGGTCACGAGCCATGTCACGACTCGTGACTGGCCTCATAGGAGGGTCACGAGTTGTGACTCTATGTCACGTCTCGTGACATGCCTCAATAGGGAGTCACGAGTCGTGACTCTAAGTCACGACTCGTGACTTGCCTCTCACAAGGCAGTCACGCGTCGTGACTGGTGAATCACGCCCCGCGATAGCTTCCAGCCCGTCGAAGAGTCACGCGTCGTGACTGGGAGTCACGACCCGTGACTTGCCTCATAAGGGAGTCACGAGTCGTGACTCTAAGTCACGACTCGTGACTTGCCTCTCACAAGGCAGTCACGACACACACGAACACTGAAAACGAAAATTCTATCAGAATCGTGATTTTTCGTTCCCAGCATGCCCATAATTCAAAGAACTCAACAAAAACCATTCAATTTGATTCAAAACAATACCAATCTCATCTTACCTTCCAATCGATCTTCCATACAGTAAAAATAACATAAAACCAACTTAATTCAATAATCAAAACAATCAAAGTCATGCATAAACACATTCTTTTCCTTCAAGAACAGAAACCCTAAAAGTTACGCTAAGTTCAAAACCCAAACTCAGTAACTTCAATTCAATCCTTATCATGTATTACTAATACATCTACTCACATAAATCATGCATGTACACATTCCAAAACACACCTTAATTCCAGAAATTAAACAATGCAAACACATTTACAACCTAAGTGAGAATTAGGGCAGAGACATTCAAAAGTTCACAAACTGAAATTGAAGAACACAGAGCTCCCAAACCTGGAAAATGCAACTTCAATCTTCTCTTTAGAAGCCCACCTTATCTTTCCCTTTGTCCTTCTTTCTCACTTCAACCACTTGCAAACAAACCCAACCAAGAACACAAAATTAAACCATGAGAACTCCATTCAAATCCCATAAAACGCAGGAGAAGAAGAAGAAGAATAAGAAGCCATACAAATCCATGATCTTACCTCTTCAATCAAAACACACTCCAAGCCAAACACAACTCCAAGCCAAAGAGAACGAAAGGAAAAGCAGAGAAAGGAGAAGAGAAGAGGAAGAGGAAGCGTGAGAGGAGAGAACGGGAATGCTAAAATCTGTGTTCCCTCTCTCTTCCTCTTACTTCTTCATTTTCTTCTTTTAATGCCCACCTAACAATGCCACATAGCAGCTCCTAATTGGACCACAAAATCCACTTAGACTTTTCAAACCAAAGCACCATACACTCACATGCACCCAATCTTTTCCTTAAATAAATATCTCTTGCCAAGGCACCAAACTCACACTTCACTAGATCAATGCCATAACCAAAACACCCTACAACCGAATACCACAAACACACACTAACATTTCTCATTCACAAATTACCGAAATACCCTTGCATTCCTGACTTAGCATACACATTCCGACTAGGGCTATTTTTGGGTGTGACAACTCTTCCCTCCTAAAAGAATTTCGTCCACGAAATTCACCACTAAGCACTTACATCCAAACAATCCAAACAAACAAAACTTATTTAGACAAAAGCTCGCAATGCAACTTACCAGAAGAACCTGCGGTCTCCTTCGTATCTTTGCTAGATGCTATAAACTCTGTGGGCGCTCGAGAAGCTCTAAGCAAATCCTCCGCATCCTTTCTAGCTTGCCGAGCTAAACCCTCACTCATCTTCTTAGGACAATCGGCAATCCGGTGTTCCATACTACCTCACCTGAAACAAGCACCTAAGAGCTTCCGACATGGGACCCGATGTCGCTTCTGGCAGTGTTGACATATTGACGGTACCCACTTCTTCTTACACTTGTTTCCATGTTGCTTCTGACATTGTTGACATATCGATGCCTCTCGAACCCTTTTCCCTGCTGGCACTTCACTAACCGATCCTTTTCTCTTCTGAGGTACATGCCGATCAAATTCTTGAGAAGCAAGAGGAGCAGTCAGCCTATCCAAAATCCGAATCAATCCTTGTACTAATGCCCTACTATCAGAAACAGGACCGGGATCTTCAACTGGAGGACGCTCACTCATGCAAAGACTCAACACATCACAAACAACACACCCAGAATCATCAAACCTGGGCTTTGATACCACTAACTGTAACACCCCCATCGCCGCCCCCGTTGGAAGGACGCCGACGGGCACGCTACCCGATGCTCACTCACACAGATATGCACATGCACAACGTGGAAGCATACATTCATACATAACATACACATAAAAATATGGGTTAATTAAAAAATTGACTTAACATGCATCCAGACTGATCATGCAACAACTCACACACACGCATGCACTAAGCGGAAGCATAAAGCGAGTGATAAAACAAAGGAAACTTAACATATAAACATACTAACGATTACATTACCCAAAATAAACTCAAGATTCTTACTTATAATTACATAAATACAATAATACAGAAATACAAAACTGAAGTACAGAAGCTAAACAAAAATACAAAACTACTAACTTTAACGTGGCCGACCTTACAGATGCGCGACTCGAACATAACTAAACCTGCCACCTGCACGGAAAGGAAATCCGTGCTAAGCGATAAACGCTTAGTGGGGAGAACACACAAGAGTATGGACGGCCATTCACAATGGTCGCCAAGGCATAACACATTCACAATGGCAAATGCAACATTCAAAATACATATATAACCAGGCTTGCATAGTAAGGCATTAATTCAAAAACTCATAACCATAACCAAATACTTATGTCAAGAATAGGCCAAAACAAACTTAATACAATACACGATACAAGTATCATTATGCAGAACTACATACAATATCACATGCATAAACCTACAATGGTATCAAATATCAGTACCTTACCGTGCGAAGTCACATGAGATTTACACCTGCAATTGTCATAACCAAGTACCCATGCATGAACTGACAACCCAATCAAATGCGACACGATTACCATATGATAACGCACCCAACTATCATGTTAAGAATACTAGCTATCTAACATACTTTGACATGCCATACACACTAGCCAAAGTCCAAGGGATGACATCCAAAGCACCACATAACTGCTGCGCAACTCTATTATATAACTATCATGCTGAAAACACTCTAATAGCGGAGACCGAAGACATAATCACATAACATCACATTCATATCATCATCATGCAGAAAATACAGTTAAATCTTACATACTTACAGCCACAACTGCTACGGTTCACATGCTTATATATAATAAAACCATGCTTGAGTCACATACATAGATACATTAGTTGATTCACATTCAAAGCATTCTGAAACTTATAACACATCACATGACAAGTACGGATAATGGTGTTAGATATCTAATCATGCTTACCATAAAAAGACATACATTCCGAAGCTCAAATCCACGTTCATATACATATAAACTGTTTCCTCAATTCATCATCATGCTCATTCAGATGTCACATTCTTTCAGATATTTCAAAGTAAAACAAACCAACAAAGCACCTGCTGACTCACAATAGTGGATAACGAGTGTACGCATGGCGGTACCTTACGGGTACGAATCGACGCATGGCGGTACCTTACGGGTATGAATCGAAAACCATTTTATTTTGTCACAATAAAAATATTTCACTGAAGGGGGATCTTAAACAAGATCCAAACACATTAAAAAGGTTCGCGATGATCCGCACATATAAAGGGTTCGCGAGGAACCAAACGGGGGACCTGATCAGGGTCCAAACGTCCAAAGGGCTGCAGCTAACGGGACTCTATTAGGCATGCCTAACTATCCACTAGACTGACTCTCGCAGGTCATGCATAAAACAATTCACGTTTCGAATCGCACAACGCATAAATATATATATATATCATGCATAAACCAGAGTACGATAGACATATAAATATGCTCATAAAGTCGGTCATATATCATACAATTCCTATTGCAAAACATACTACTCTCAATACACTTTAACATTAGACAATATTCTAAAGCATGTCAAAATCAGGTATGGAAGCACTACCATGCCAATGATTATCAATACAAAATCCTAATCATGCGGTAGATGAGGATAACTAAGAATAAATCATGCATAATCCAAAATTACATTTAAGCATAACACATTGAGTTCAAAGGCTAAAGCATAATAATGCATTCAGACATCAACCGTGTTATTTAAATAAATTTGGCATAGCATACTATCAATCATTCCTCATACAATTCATATTCTGAAGCATGCAATAATTCAATCAATTACATTTTAGCACTACTCAATATACTAAAGCATGTCAGGAACACATGTGGAATCATATAATGCCAATGATTAAAAATGCATAATCTTAATCGTGGAATGATACAATAAACTTTTAAGCATGGCAGATTATTCTTAGAGGAGGATCTAATCAAGGATATGCATAACATATTGCTAATCACAAGTAAATTAGGATAACCATTCATATAAACAAAGTAATATAGCACACAATAGGGGAAAAGCCATAAAAGCATTTGAAAGTCATTTTATAAGAAAACTAGTCACTTGGGGAACACGGCAAAACAGAAAGGCCAAATAAGAGCATATAAAAGTATGACATGAATCATACAGCAGTATAAATCCATACAGAAAAGATAGGAAATTCATTTTGGTTGAAACTGGGCTAATTCAAAAAAATGGGGCTGAAGGGAGGTCGGTCACGAGCCATGTCACGACTCGTGACTGGCCTTACAGGAGGGTCACTAGTCGTGACTCTATGTCACGTCTCGTGACATGCCTCAACAGGGAGTCACGAGTCGTGACTCTAAGTCACGACTCGTGACTTGCCTCTCACAAGGCAGTCACGCGTCGTGACTGGTGAATCACGCCCCGCGATAGCTTCCAGCCCGCCGAAGAGTCACGCGTCGTGACTGGGAGTCACGACCCGTGACTTGCCTCACAAGGGAGTCACGAGTCGTGACTCTAAGTCACGACTCGTGACTTGCCTCTCACAAGGCAGTCACGACACACACGAACACTGGAAACGGAAATTCTATCAGAATCGCGATTTTCCGTTCCCAGCATGCCCATAATTCAAAGAACTCAACAAAAACCATTCAATTTGATTCAAAACAATACCAATCTCATTTTACCTTCCAATCGATCTTCCATACAGTAAAAATAACATAAAACCAACTTAATTCAATAATCAAAACAATCAAAGTCATGCATAAACACATTCTTTTCCTTCAAGAACAGAAACCCTAAAAGTTACGCTAAGTTCAAAACCGAAACTCAGTAACTTCAATTCAATCCTTATCATGCATTACTAATACATCTATTCACATAAATCATGCATGTACACATTCCAAAACACACCTTAATTCCAGAAATTAAACAATGCAAACACATTTACAACCTAAGTGAGAATTAGGGCAGAGACATTCAAAAGTTCGCAAACTGAAATTGAAGAACACAGAGCTCCCAAACCTGGAAAATGCAACTTCAATCTTCTCTTTAGAAGCCCACCTTATCTTTCCCTTTGTCCTTCTTTCTCACTTCAACCACTTGCAAACAAACCCAACCAAGAACACAAAATTAAACCATGAGAACTCCATTCAAATCCCATAAAATGCAGGAGAAGAAGAAGAAGAATAAGAAGCCATACAAATCCATGATCTTACCTCTTTAATCAAAACACACTCCAAGCCAAACACAACTCCAAGCCAAAGAGAACGAAAGGAAAAGCAGAGAAAGGAGAAGAGAAGAGGAAGAGGAAGCGTGAGAGGAGAGAACGGGAATGCTAAAATCTGTGTTCCCTCTCTCTTCCTCTTACTTCTTCTTTTTCTTCTTTCAATGCCCACCTAACAATGCCATATGGCAGTTCCTAATTGGACCACAAAATCCACTTAGACTTTTCAAACCAAGGCACCATACACTCACATGCACCCAATCTTTTCCTTAAATAAATATCTCTTGCCAAGGCACCAAACTCACACTTCACTAAATCAATGCCACAACCAAAACACCCTACAACTGAATACCACAAACACACACTAACATTTCTCATGCACAAATTACCAAAATACCCTTGCATTCCCGACTTAGCATACACATTCCGACCAGGGCTATTTTGGGGTGTGACATACTTATTTTAGGCAAAAAATTTAGAAGTGATGATTTTCTTGTTGAAACTATTCTTTTTAAATAAATTTTTTTTGGTGTTTTCAGTGGCCTACGACCGCGCCGCGCGGCACCTGCTTGCAATACGCGCGAGGCACAGTCCCGTGCACACAGTCTCGCAGAGGCGCGTTCTGACGCTCGCCAGTAAGGGCTCTCTTGAACCCGCTTTTAGGATTCGAGGGACTGGTTCGCGTCTTTTTGATCATGGGAGCCATGAGACATTTTGGACGCTTCCTTCCCAAAAGAACATTGGAAAGGAACATCTAGCCCCATGGCACCTTTGAGGTATCATGGAGTCGCCACCCAATTCACGAGGAATTGGAAAAGGTCTCTAACCTCTTATTGGTCAAGACCAGAGATTGGTGTTCGGAACTCCCCTCTTATTCGTGCTTTGGTTAATTATAAATGAGTTTTTAACTCCCTAAAATTTCGCCTTTCATCTCACACGATCGATGCATTTAATTAGAAGCATATTGCAAGCACCCAAAAGCAATAAAAGAAAGCGATAAATAAAGCAATAAAGGAAAGCAGTAACACGCCGAGCACACAATTACATGGAAGATAGGGGCGAAATACAACACCAAGAAGATTAAAAACGTAAATTGGGACGAAATACAATCCCAAATGGAAATTAAACAATGTTGCCCCAAAATTAATTGCAAGGGCCCAAAAGAAAATGAACATAAATTTAAACAATCAAACCAAATCAAACATAAGAAAAACATACATAAATCGGGGCATTTGTTTGGTTTAGGAACATTGGTTCTTTCGCGTTTGTGTAAAGGTTTGGGAATATTGGTTCCTTCGTACTTATTTAAAAAGGGGTCGAAGAGTTTGTTGATTGCCAGTTTGAAAAACCGGGATAAGTGATCCCATTTTTTGAAGAAAATTTAACTCTTCATTTTATTGTGACATTTTACATTCCTTGGCTAAAATAATGGACATTGGTCCTAATTTTATTAGTAAAAATTTCAATTTAATTATAAAAATATTTTTTTGATTTTTTATCTCACGCTTGCATAAACAAAATATTCATTTGCAAATAAACACAACATGAGAAGGAGTATAGGAGGATCTCACCCAACCGACGTGGTCTCCTACGCGTGATGGCCCATCCGGGAGGTCACGAGAATGCCCACATAATGCAACTCAAAATAAATTTCAGACAGAAAATAATATTCAAAATATTAGTAATAGTTATAAAAAATAATCAAGTAAATAAATATTGGGCAAATTAATTTAATGAACAAACAACCTACATGCAAGTTGGGATTAAAATAAATTGTGCCAAAAACAAGGATAATAACACGAAGGATGGCAAAATGAAATGATAATAATAATAATAATAATAACAATAATGATGACGACAACGTGAAATGATGATAATAATAATAATAATAATAATAATAATAATAATAATAATACAAAACAAGTATACATAAAATAATAACAAATAAATAATATAGTGATAATAATAATAATGAAATTAATAGATAAAAAGGTAACAAAAATAACATTAGTAAAACTAAACAATCATGAAGGCAATGGGAAGCAAACAAATAATTAATAATATTAATATTAATAATAATAATGGCAGTGATGAATAATAATAATAATAATAATAATAATAATAATAATAATAATAATAATAATAAACATCAATTAAATAACCATCAAATGATGATAAACAAAATAATAATGGTGATAATAGTAAGAGAGATGGAAGCTGATGGCAACAGTGGATAATGAAAATAAAACCACAAATGTTAAGTTAAGCAACCACCGGGAGAGCAAATAAAAGGAGGACTAAATATAAGAAAAAAGCAAAAACAGTGGCAAGCCATCAAAGATACTAGTGAATAAACATGGCAGTGGTAGCAAAAAATGGCAATGTTAAGAACAACAAATAATAAGGAAAATAGTACGAAACTGAGTCCAAAATGTTTACCCTCAGAATTTATAGATCGGAAAATAGGATGCCTTAATCCGTCTTTCTTGTCGATTTTCGTGGTGATAAAACACAAAGAAAATGTAGAAAATTGTATTTTTGAATAAGTTAGCTCAAGAAAATATTTTTGGTGGGATGATTGAGCAAAGAAAATTAATTTTTCTTGCTCAAATCAAACCAAAGATGAAATATTTATTGGAGTAGAAAGAGTGAAAAGTGTTTAAAGATTTTTTTTTTGTTTTTCAAAAATGGCTCTCGGCTGCTCTTGGTTGAGAGATAGTTCTTTCTCCTCTTTTTCTTTTTTTTTGAATGAAAATTTCAGCTCTCCAGAAAAAGAAGATCAATCTTCATTTCGTTGCCTGGTTTTGTCCCAAAATGGAAAAAGACAAATGCACTTTTATTTTTGGTTGCCCGAAAATTATACAAAATGGTGAAAGAAATGGGCAAAAAATCAGACTGGGAAAAAAGTTAGAAAACGTAGAGAGGAAAGCGACCGCGGCCACAAATGGCCGCGTGTGGGGGGCAGGCGAGGCGCGCCCCAGGGGGCGCACTCGCCCTCGGCAACGCGCACTACAAGAAAATTGATTTTTAACGACCAAAATTTAGCGAAGGAATGAAAATCCGGTCGTTAAAATATATAAATAGCGAAGAAAAATTAACCCGGTCGTTAGTTCTTAAATTTTATTGCTATATAACGACGGGTTTAAATCCGGCCGTTGAAAAACTAAAATTCCGGTGGTTATTACCCTGAAAAAATTGGCGGGACCTTAGGATGCTTTACCTCCAAAATAATTTTCCATTATTTGATCAAAATAAAACACAAAATTGCGATACAAATACAAAAAACAGCAAAAAAATCCCTAACCCAGCAGATGAAGAAATAACAAAAACATGCGAACCCTTTTTCTGTCTGCAAAAAACGCAATCCCTTTTCTATCTTCCAAACCTAAACTAAACTAAACCTAATAGAAATGGTAGTAGTAGAAACCTGGATTGCTCTCGATCTCGCTTGGTTTATGTCATAGCTGCTACAATTTTCTTGGTTTTACAAGATCTATATTTAGTTTTTGCTGGGTCAATCGGTAGGGCGCTGTGCAATTGGTGATTACAGGTGACAAATTGAAAAAACCTTATTTCTCTTTTTTTACCAGTTGAATATCTCTTTATTTCTAATCTTTTTCCAGTCGAATCGTTGATTCAATTCCACTAGAGTCAATAATCACTTCTCCAACCATTTCCAACCTCGTCATTTTTTCTCCATCGCATCGCATTCTCAGGTAATCATCTAAATTGATTATGTTTTCTTCTTTGTGATTAAAGAACCATTTGCATTTCTATTGGGCTAATCAATCAAGTAAAATGGGTAAGCAATTTGGTTTTATTTGGTTCTCATTTCTTCGAAAGTTAACCCCTACTAAATTTTTTGGGTCTTTTTGATATTTTGATTTTTTTTCATTTCAAAATAGTATCTGCTACTTGCTGGTTTTGCATAAATTCTTAGGTTTCATCTATAAGTAGCGAAGAAGAGATTTTTAGCTTTGCTTTTTGGACGTTCCACTGGTAATCTTCTTGCTGCTGGCTCTAAATCTCAGGTTTTAATATTCTGAATTTGTTATCTTCTCAATCAAGATTGTTTCTTTGTTTTTTATTGTTTTCGTGATCGTATTTAGAAGGAGAACAAGTTTGGGATAGAAGCTGTGTATACTGTTTTTTTTCTTTGGATTTGACTATGAAAATATATTGATGAATCAAGCTCAACAAAACATGCTTGCTAAGTGATCACATTTACGCTCAGATATGTTGAAAATAAAACATACTATAGTTTATGCTCTGTGTAAACGCTATGGATAATCTGAGATTTTCTGGCTGTTGTAATGTAATTCTCTTGTTTAGAGAATTTGACATTAGGCTCCTATTGCTTGACTCCATGTTATTGGCATTACTGGATTAATATATGATGCTCTTATCTTTTAGTTTATTTGATCGATGTGATTGATCAAAATCTAATTGTAGTTTTAAATTGTTTGTTTTCGTTTTTGTTTTATGGCATATGTGGTTCTGGTTATTGCCCATTCAAAATCACACAAGTTAGATATTGTGTATGTGGGTGTTTGAGATATGTGGTTCTATTACTGAAATTCTTGTTCATGTAAAATTTGAAAACTTAAGGATCTTCATATTTAAAAAATGATTCAATTTTTGGACATTTGTATGTACCAACTGTAATGGGATACAGTAAGTATGAATGCATTTAAATATATCTTCCAATTCGCATGCATATATATGTGCTTGTGGTTATGAGATTTCATTAACATGTTAAAAACTGAATATTGATGCTAAATTGAGAAATGGTTTTCACCCACATATTTGTATCAACATTTCATTCATATACTTAATGTCTTTTGGGCCCCAATATGTGATATTATGATTCTTCCCCTGTTCAACGCTTGATTGGATCTTCTGACCATATATGTTGCTGTAACAAGTTGGCATTTGCAGCATTTAAGCTTGTTGTCTGCATCAATTTTATGTTTCAGTGCTCTCCTTTTTTTTTAGATAGTGCTGTTCATCATATTATTCAATGTATACTTTAGTGGCAGTTGTATGCTAATATGGCAGTGCAAATGGTTTTATCTTCTAGTGGCATATAATGCTTACCTATTGCTATTGTATCATGAATTGAAATTAATGTCACCATGTCTTTTTGGGGCTGTTGTCCCGTGGCTAAGGTGTGTCCTCTATGTTAAGTTTGATGACTTGATTTTATCAAAGGAGCAAGGACTTAGTTTTCACAAGTCTTTAAATCTTCTGTAGAATAAATATGGAATCTGGATACAAACATTATCATGAATCTTCAGTTTTTCTAGTAAATAAAATTTTGAGCTTGCACATATATATTGAAATGTGTGAAGAGTTTAGAGTAACTGAAAGGCAGTGCACAGTCTATTTTGTGATTATATCTGAATACCTATATCAAGAGATGTCCTAGTTTTTAGTGTGGGTTTGATGTGCTGTAAATTTTTATTGACTGGATTGAGTATTGGTGAAAATTATGCTTGGTTTGATGAGCTGTATTTTCTCTTCAGGCACTCCCTGTTTTCTAGTGCCCTGCAACTTTGCTGTTTCTTTCATTTTATTTTACTTGATATGTATCATAACTTATGTTTTTACCTTTTGAAATATAAATAATTATAAATTATAAATGCAAAGTGCTCTTATATATCTTGGGAACCCCTTGCGTCCTTGAGCAAGTTTTGGATCCAGTGTAATTTCTAGGAGTAATTGTTTTTTTTCTTTTTACCCATTTATGAACTAAATTAAGTAGTTAAATCTTGCAGAATAAATCAAGAATTAGAAACAAAAAGTTTTCTTCTCTTTTCCCTCTATAAAATGAAGTTTTGAACATTAATATAACTGGTTTCAAGACCCATCTTCAAGTATCTGCCTATGAAGCATTTTTATTATTTTTCTTTAATGTCACAGGGAGAATTATGGTTGTGAGGTTGTTGCTTCACTGCTGCTGTTGGTCAGGTATGTCATCCATGCATCAATTGGTTTAAATTTTAAGAAAGTTCTTATTTTTCCCCCTTTGAACCTAATATTTATGAATTGTTTTTAGTTTTACTGTACCCCCTTTACATGTAACGTGTTAAGAAGTTCAAAACTTGCAGGGATTAAAGGAGTTAGAAGGCTTGGAGGAAAAGGCCAAGGCAAGTGGGGCTTGCCAATTAGTGGACTTAAAGGAAGAAAGGAAATACTTGCTAGGGACCTCAATGGCACATCCAATTATTGCAAAGGTCGGGGACTTAAAAGCTTCTATTTGTGATTCCTTATTGTGTCAGGATTTCCATAAATATGAAGCAGTATAGTAATAGTGTTCTTTTGTAGCTCATATAGAAATGTTATTGCCTTTTTTTTGCCTTCTCTGTCTCTGATTTTTTCTGTCGCTCCTAGAAGGGATTATGGCTCCTATTTGTCCTAAGTTTTTGTTGTCCTGATCTGATTGTGCTTTACTGTAGATTTAAGCATTAGTTAATTTGAACTTAGATTGACATCAACTTTTCAAATGATAATGGAGGTGCTGCCTTTGAAATGGAATGGATATAACTTCATTGTAGCTATTCCATATTTATGGATTTCAAACAGATATTTACACATTCAATGTTTTGCTTTTTAGTTGTAAAAGAGCATTCAACATATTCTAGCAATTGTTATCTGAGCATCTCATTGAGCTTTGCATGACCAGATGTTGAAATCCACCAAAATATTTGCGAACAATTCTGGGATGCTCAACGTCGGCCTAAACATGTTCATTGTGGTCTCAGTTTTTAATGTCATGATTTTAGTGCTTCTGTCAGTAAGTTTTTGTTCCTGAAGCAAAAGCATTAAAATTTAAAATATCTATTGCTCTCCCTGCCTCTTAGAGTATTAGCATGTAGGTGTATTATATGTATTATTTGCAGTGCAAAAACTGGATTAGGTTTGCATATTATCTTCTACCATAGTGCAAATTCCTACTAGGGGAAACTAAAGTTGATTAGCTGGTTAGCTTCCTGGTTTTCAGCTGAAAGATTGTTTAAATTTTTCATATATCAGATTCAACTATTGAAGATCTATATAGAAATTGGTATATGGCATAAATTGACAATGTGCCAATTGTTGGAGAACTTAATAGAGCTCAAGATCAGTTATGTGTCTATGGGCTCAAGATTAGTTGTTCAATTTTGGTTGCAATGATTATTTTAGTACTTCTCTTTGCACGTTCAATAATTGCCTTGAAAAAAATATACTATGCATAAATTACCAGCTATAGCTTCAAGATAAGTTGTTCAATTTTTCTGATTTCCTGCTTCCTAAAATGTCTATATAGTAATATATAATATAATATATTCCTTATCATTAAGAAAGATGACGAGATAAAGAGTCAAAATTCATAGCTATATTAATTAATATTTATTATTATATGTGTTAGTATCTAAATGACATCAGCTTTTTACATAGAAATTCATTATTGACTTGTGAAGCACTTGCATTTGACATCAATTATTTTCTTAATATTGATTAGTATTTATTGATTTCTGATCACACATTATTTTCTTAAGATTTAATAGTATTTATGTGATATTTCGAATTCGATTTTTATAAAAAAAATAAAATAATGTTAGAATAGCATTTTTGAATTAAATCAGTTGAAATTTATTAACTTCTAAGTATCAATAGAGAGATAAGTTGATGTGTTATTAGAAGTTTGTCAAGGATTAAAAGTTTGTTTTTAATGACAATGACCCTGGTTTTTTTTCTCGGACTGAAAATTTTTTAATTTGTGCTATTGTCTCATTAGCTGTTTGGTGGCTATGATTGGACATATATTTGCTGTTGTAAATTTATGAATTATGTGTTTCTAAAAAGAAAAATGAATTTTACAAGTCCCCAAATTTGTTTTCCTAGAACCAGTTGCCTCAATTCTAGCATTGTAACTATAAAAATCAGCCTAGTTATAGATCAGTATAGCTGTTAGGTAAATCAATACTCATTATTAATATAAACACCGGCAACTCTGCCCTATTCTTCACGTTCCTGTTCTTTTCTTTCAACATTTTTCATTTTGGTTTTCAATCTTCATCGACGGTCACCTGTCACCAATATTGAACCGACGTATCTGAGCCAACTCCGGTCACCAGCAACCACTTTTAAGGTTAGTTATATTCCCTAATTGCTTCGAAATTATATGATTTATTGTGAATTTCAATCTTTGTATATGGTTAATTGATTGTGATTTCAATCATCTGATTTTGAAGGTTTTGTTGTGTATACTGTGCTAATTATTGGAAGAGTGGTTTATTTTCTCCATTCATAATGCAAACTCGATGCTAGGTAGCGATATATAGAATATTATCTGTGCTTGAATTAATATTTGAGGTTGTCTTGTCAGGGTGTGGATTATCTAAAGTATGACAACTGTTTCAATCTGGGCATTAAACTAAAAGAGAGATTTCCTGTTATTTTATTTTCATTTAAGCTGTTAAAATCACTAAGCACCTTAAACCTGAATCTTTATTTATTTATTTATTTTTTCAATCAATTCCAGATACCCATTGATGCATGATGCTCTAAATGCAATTGGAAGAACAATTTTTTATTCACTTTGTGAATGGTATGACACTCCATCTATTGGTACAAGTGCCCTATTCATACTCTCTAATCACAAGTACAAATTGGGTCCCTTTATTCTGGTTTTGACAGGGGTGTCGATGACCCTGCCTTATGGGTAGGAAAAGTTGGAAATAGTTGGCGTACAACAGAGACATCAATGACACATGGGCAAGGTTAATAATCTGGAATCTAATATATCCTTATTGTGAAATGTACCTCTTATGCTAAATTGGTTCAATATCTGGCTTAAAGGATCATTTGCATCTTTAGTTATATCTGAATGGTTCGAGAAATTACCCTTTATACACTACGGTCTTTGATTATAAGCTTCTTTTCATATCTAGCAATGTCTCATTACCTTCAAATTTTGTTCAACTATTCTTTCTTGAAGGCAGAGTTGGAATCGAATGGTAGGTTGATGTATTGTCACAGTTACAATTTGTTTAAGATCATGTAAATGAATTATCAGTAACTCAACTATGTGCATTAGAGAAGGAAATGTATATGATTTTTTCCTGAGTTGTTTCCACACTGAATGAGTATTGTTTCTTTATTGTTAAGCATGATGACTATAGCTGATATGAATGATAAATGGGCAAGCTATGCAGGACCTAGTGGATGGAATGGTAAGAGCTTGACCTTTCCATGCTTGTTGATATGAAAGTTCAGCTGTAGACTTAGAACTTCTTTTTTAATTTTCATATTAATTACCTGGCAGATCTGGATATGTTAGAAGTTGGCAATGGAGGCATGACTTACCAAGAGTATCGTGCTCATTTTAGCATCTGGGCCTTGATGAAGGTCTCTCCTGTCAAGTCTGCATCTTTTATTCATTCAGCTTTGGGCTATATGTTAAAAATGTGTAATTTTATCTTTTTCCATGCTAGGAACCATTGCATGGCATGAATTTTTTAATCAGTTATATGTAAATTTCTAAGAAAGCACTTATTTTTATTTCTTTCTTTTGGTACCTTAAACAAGAAAATGGCACTTATTTAGTAATCCATGTCTAATACAGGAACTTCACATTTTCTTCAAGTTTGTGCAAGCATAACATCACAAATTTATATTCTGTTTGATATTTTATGCCCTTTGTAAAATTAATGAACTTCTCTTACGTAGTCATTAGTTCAGAGGATACAGCTGCCAACCATGATATGTTGCAAATTATTGAGGTTTGGCTTTGCAATGCCTAGCTTGAGACTTTTGTGATATTTTTGATATTTACATATATATATTTTCTAATGGCACTTTCCTTCCTGTTAATGTAGGTCATAGAGGAACATTATCGTGATCATCGACTGCTTGCTTTGCTGGAAAAATATCATGAATCCCAAAGGTATCTCTTGCTTTTATTTGTATGCATTTGTGTGTCTGTATTCTTATTATTGATTTGGTTTGCATGAGCTGTCCTATCAAATAGGATAGGATTACATAATAAGCTAAACCTTATCTTTTTCTTAACTTAGCTTGTTTCTAAAAATCTTACATTACTTTGCCTCTATTCTTCCTGATATAATGTTGGGTTCTTTAATCTGTTTATTTATATATGACTTTATTGCTTAATTTAGTTATATCTTCGTGAGTGTCTATTGATGTGAGCACTGTAATTAACTGCCAATATAATGTGTTGTTTAAAGAATGCCTATATCCTTGTCAATTCCATTTTTCAGTCTTTCATATAAACATATGGAAAGATGAGATCCAAGATATTTAAAATTGAGAATAACCTAATCATATATCTTTCACGATCCACAAAATAAGACTATAACAAAATTTTTGTTGTGTTTCTCATCTACCGGCTACCAGATATTTATTTTAGCTTGAAACAAATTTATGTGATGCAAGGCTGGCTGTTTTGATGTATGCTATTGTATTTTTGAAGTAGCTAACTCGCTCTTGATCTCTCTCTCTTTCTATTATTGATATTTTGTTTGTGCTCGTGAATATTAATTTTAGCTTTTGTTATACATTTTGCAGGTCTTTAAAATTTTGGATAGCGAAGTTAGAAGGTTTATTTTTCACATTTTTCTCAAAAATCGTTTGAATATAAATTAGTACAGAGAGGAGTTATTTTCTTGAACTTGTCATTGATAGTTTTTATACTTTGTAAATATGACTATACTTTGTAACTTTTCTTTTTCAATATATGAAAAGAGTTTATTATATTTTTATATAAAATATATGTGAATGATATGTACAGTACATGTAATATTATAAAATGGTAAAAAGTATTTTCAAAAACAAAAAATTCCTTCGTTGAAAACGAATAAAATTAGCAAATGGAAAATCCGATCGGTAAAATAGTATTTTTAACTACAGGAAAAGTTGAAAAGTGAATATAATTAACGAAATAAAAATTCGGTCGCTACAAAGTATTTTTAACGACCGAAAATCCTTTTGTTGAAAATGAATATAATTAACGAAGGGAAAATTTGGTCGCTAAAACGTATGTTTAACGACCAAAAATTATTTCGTTGAAAGTGAATATAATTAAAGAAGGGAAAATTTGGTCATTAAAAGGTATCTTTAACGACCGAAAATCCTTTCGTTGAAAGTGAATATTATTAACGAATGAAAAATCCGGTTGTTAAAATATATTTTTAACGACCGAAAATTCTTTCTTTAAAAGTGAATATAATTAGCAAAGGGAAAATCCGGTCGCTAAAAATCAGTATTCAACGACCGAAAATATTCCGGTCGTTAAAGACATTAACGACCGGATTCAATATCCGGTCGTCTATACCTTTAACGAAGGGGCTTTTACCGACCGGATTTTTTGGTCGTTAAAAGTTTTTAACGACAGGATTTTAACTTTTAACGACCGGATTTCCCTTCGTTAAAGAGCATTTTTCTTGTAGTGGCGCGCCCGCCCGCGCGGCATGCTAAAAAAATAAAATAAAAAATAAAAAATAGAAATAAAGTAAAAATAGAAATAAAAAAAAAAAATAAAGGGAATAAAATAAAATAAATAGATAAATAAAGAAGAGTAAAAAATGTAAATTTTTGAATTAAAATCTTTAGAGTAACGAAGGAGATTTTCGACAAGGAAAATATCATTCTCAACACCTTACTGGCAATTATCCTTTTTATCACCGGGTGATCCTGATCTTGGACCGTCTCGGGACCCGGTGTCTACAGTTGCCCCCAATTTGGGGGAACTTAGAACTTAGGTGCCTTAGTGAGCCAAAATTCAGAAAAGAAGGAAAGAGACACGTACCTGAGGCGGTCCCTTTTCCGGTCTGGAAGAGATTATTGCGGGTAGTTACCATCTGCTCGTCGACGTGTTAACCCCTGTTGCTTTGGCATCTAACCTGTGCGGTGTCTAACCTTGTTAATGTGGTCTGTAATTGAGCTTAATGTGGTGTCTAACCTCTTCCGTTGTGGCATCTAACCTGTGCGGTGTATAGCCCCAGCCGTGTCGGTATCTAACCTATTAATGCAGATATCCTCATGGATTGAAAGAATTTGGAATATTTTGGAAAAAGCTCAATGCTATGAAGGATAATGCTCCGAAAAGATTGAGAATGTGTTTGGCAAAAGGACTTTAAAAATGATAATGCTCTGAAGAGACTGAGAATGCCTTGAAGAAGGACTTAAAGATAGTGCTTCGAAAAGACTGAGAATGCCTTGAAAAAGGACTTAAGGATAATGCTCCGAAGAGACTGAGAATGCCTTAAAAAAAGGACTTAAAGATAATGCTCCGAAGAGACTGGGAATGCCTTGAAAAAGGACTTAAAGATAATGTTCCGAAGAGACTGGGAATGCCTTGAAAAAGCACTTAAAGACAATGCTCCGAAGAGACTGAGAATGCCTTGAGAAAGGACTTAAAGACAATGCTCCGAAGAGACTGAGAATGCCTTGAGAAAGGACTTAAAGACAATGCTCCGAAAAGACTGGGAATGCCTTGGAAAAGGACTTAAAGACAATGCTCCGAAGAGACTGGGAATGCCTTGAAAAAGGACTTAAAGACAATGCTCCGAAGAGACTGAGAATGCCTTGAGAAAGGACTTAAAGACAATGCTCCGAAGAGACTGATAATGCCTTGAAAAAGGACTTAAAGACAATGCTCCGAGGAGACTGGGAATGCCTTGAAAAAGGACTTAAAGACAATGCTCCGAAGAGACTGAGAATGCCTTGGAAAAGGACTTAAAGACAATGCTTCGAAAAGACTGGAAATGCCTTGGAAAAGGACTTAAAGAGAATGCTCCGAAGAGACTGGGAATGCCTTGAAAAAGGACTTAAAGACAATGCTCTGAAGAGACTGAGAATGCTTTGAAAAAGGACTTAAAGACAATGCTCCGAAGAGACTGGGAATGCCTTGAAAAAGGAATTAAAGACAATGCTCCGAAGAGACTGGGAATGCCTTGAAAAAGGACTTAAAGACAATGCTCCTAAGAGACTGGGAATGCCTTGGAAAAGGACTTAAAGACAATGCTCCAAAGACACTGGGAATGCCTTGAGAAAGGACTTAAAGATAATGCTCCGAAGAGACTGGAAATGCCTTGAGAAAGGACTTAAAGACAATGCTCCGAACAGACTGAGAATGCCTTGAGAAAGGACTTAAAGACAATGCTCCGAACAGATTGAGAATGCCTTGAAAAAGGACTTAAAGATAATGTTCCGAAGAGACTGGGAATGCCTTGAAAAAGGACTTAAAGATAATGCTCCGAAGAGACTGGGAATGCCTTGAAAAAGGACTTAAAGATAATGCTTCAAAGAGACTGAGAATGCCTTGAAAAAGGACTTAAAGACAATGCTCCGAAGTGACAGAGACTCAAAATGCCTTGAAAAAGGACTTAAAGATAATGCTCCGAAGAGACTGAGAATTCCTTGAAAAAGGACTTAAAGATAATGCTCTGAAGAAACTGGGAATGCCTTGAAAAAGGACTTAAAGATAATGTGTGTTAGATGTATGTGCAAAGCTATGCACACAAGTCATGCTAGGGATTAATGTGTGAGAATTATGTGTACACAACTATACATGTAAAAGATTAAATGCACGTGATAAGTGCTTGTGCTATGCACGCTAGACATGCGCAAAGAATTATGTGCAGTAAGTGCGCAGGGATTATGTGCACGAAATGTACGCGAAGAATTGCTTATACAAGATATATATAAAGTTCATGCATGTGTGAATGCGTGTTGGGCGTTGTCAAATGCCATGCACGTGAAATGTATGTGTCATGCAAGAATGCAGGACAAGAATTCATCTGAATGGATTTGGAGACGACAGCCGGCCTTGTCGTAATTTGCAGCAGGATCGGTGTCCCCTGGAATTGCTTTTGAATTTCATGCCTTCAGGGATTATGAGGTTCTCCTCTGATACCTGTTGTCATTTTTTTGAAGGTAGTGCGTCCCTCGTGGATTTTCACACTAGCTTTTCTTAGCAGGAAATGCGTCATTTTCGAATTTTCACATAACCCTGTGCCTTATTTTTTTGCCTTGAATGCACCCAACCTAATCCAGCGGCTTTTATTTATTTTATTTTTTTGCAGGACAGACTGCCTGTTCCCAGGTTTTCACCCTGCCCTTTGGCTTAACTTTTGCTTAGAGCATCAGTCACGGTTTTCATCTCTAACGACTTTTTTTTTTGAGAGAGAGAAGTTGAAGTTGTCGCAAAAGATCTTCCAGGTATGATCGGCATGTGCTTATGTCTCGGATTATGGTTGTATGAGCTTGGTTCTTATCATGAAGATGCTGTAGAATTGGCTTTATCATGAAGATGCTGTAGAATTGGCTTCATAGTTGATAGAGAGGTGAGTCGGCCGAAGTGCTCGAGTGGACAGAGCGTTGGAGGGTAGATAGTACCAATGCGCTGATTCTATGCCGGAACCAGATAACTTTGAGTATGTGAGATTAACTGCTCTGGTCACACCAATACATCTTTGCATAAATGCATATATTTCAATCTGATTTCATAACACATAATCATTATTTGGTGTTAACTCGAAAAATTGAGACCTCATCTAATCTCGGGATAGATCTTGAATTCATCAAATGTAACACCCCAACACCCTCTTGGGAGGATATCGGGGCGCCACGCAAACTCTATCGCGTACATATACATATATTAGCGGAAGCGATAGCAAAATACACATTAATACAAGATAAAAAAAATTCAAATAACACTTGGGCCCAACATATACTATTAATAATATACAAACTGTACATTATAACCGCTTATACTTGTTACATATTCATGTTCGATACACTTACAAAACAGTTATCATTTACACTATGATGTTACACTTTCTTATATACATAATGATGTTACTCAAAATGTAAAAACTCTATCTAGAACAAAAGCTCTTAAGCTAGTTCCTAGTGGCCATGACCTGCAGATGCGCGCTCACTGATCCGAACCTGTAAACCTACACGGAAATAAACATCCGTGCTAAGTAATAACGCTTAGTGGGGATGAAAAATAAAGCAAAGGACTTCTACCGAAGTCGCACACATATCACATGCATCATTTATAAACAACACAAAATCAGTATTCACATAGTCTATACAATCTTGTGTTCACATGCATATAAGCTTATTCATTTACAGATTATTTTCACATGCATATAAATTCGTATTCACATACAAGTCATATATACATAATCTCATATATCGTAACAAAAGGGCAGATATATAGAACGAAACTTATACATCAACTCTTATACACTTCAACACATAAAAATAAGAATAGCCTGAAATCCTTTAGTTGTGGATACGGGCGCTATATAAATAGAAAACCGAAGTCTCAGAACATGTACAATATCTTTATCTGTATGACCATGTCAAAGGTCGACCACTTAACCCAAATGGGGCCGTCTGTAGCAGCTACCCGGTAACCCTTTATAAGCATGCTTATCTATTCACTACTTTGACCATTCAGGCTTAACTCACACTTTGGGAACATATCACTATCCATAATCACTTATTCAAGTATACATGTTATTAATTCATTACATAAACATATAAATCATGCCAGGCAAGATAGAAGAAAACATTTTTCAAAAATAATTGAACAGGACGAGAAGGGGTTCACTATCGCGATCGCGACATCAGAAGCCAGATTCACTGTCGCGATTGCGACAAGAGGTCGCGCTCGCGACAGAAGCCAGATAGCAAAAGAGACTCTATATACTATACCCAAATGCATTACACTAACTCAAGCATTATAAAACAATTAAGATCATATGGCATGTCGTGTTCAATACTAACTCTTTTGCCGTAGCATTTAAACATGCATGGTAAAGACCACGGAAACATTCCGGGGTAATACGGGTTCAATTCGGGAGGAAAAACATATAAAAATATACAAATTAGCTGAGGGTAAAGGTGGGGAATTGATTCGTGTCAACCATGGGCTCTAAATCAAGAGGAAAATCACTCTTATGACCTGCTCTGTCGCGCTCGCGACAGAAGGCTCCGTCAGGAACCTTCACGAGACCGCTTCTCACCTCAAACTTGTATTGTCTAAACCGACCTCTAAACGTCATTTTTAGGCAAAACATCCTTCTTAACAATTGTTCCCTAGGATGTTAAATTTCAAATGGGACAAATATCAGGTCATTTGGACATCTATAACTTCAGTTATGGGCTAAAAAACCTTTACTATTCTAGTAACCCGACCCAAACAGAGACACTTAGGTTTTTAACATTTTCAAGGATTGTAGAGCCAGAATTAGCTCTAGAACCCTCTTAGATATTTTTAGCTACGGATCTTAGCTTTCAGATAAAATTTGAATCAACCAAATGGAAGCCATATAACTCTACTTATGACAAAAATAATACACAGAGGTCTAATGAAAACTGAACAAAATTCCCCCAAAATCACACTTTACACACAAAAGCTATATGCAAACCATCTAACACATCCAAAACTCATGCAAAATGATCCAATACATGATCAAAAACATATCTAAATACATATAACATAGAAACACTACAAGCAATCAAAATGAACAAAAATCAAATCGCACGCGATCCCAACCTCTAGGAGCTTGATCACAGCTCTCTACTCGTTCCGATCTTCTCTTTGCCTTTGTCCAACTTCTTGTCCACAGTTTTCATGCATAAATCAACCAATATAACACTTAATCCATAGGCTTCACTTTAAATCAAAAACAGAAATTAAACCAAAGAAGAAGACCAATGCTAAAATCATGCTACTTACCTTCTTCTTAAGAACCAAACTCAACCCTTGACTTATACTCTTTAAACCAATCCAAGGGATTCTCTCAAAATAGACCAAAGGAAGAAGAAAGGAACAAAAGCAAGAGCAAGAGAAGAGAACGGCAGAAAATCAAAGCAAAAAGAAAGAAATAACAAAACCCAAAAGCAAACCAAGGTGAGAAGAAAATGAGCAGCTGGTCCATCTTTATCCAAAACTCATTACTCCTAGTCAAAGTCCGCCAAAGCACATAAATGCTACTTACAAAATTAATTACATGCATATCTCTTTAACAAATGCATGCATTTAGATAAAATAAAATATTCTCCATCCACATGTCACACTCCTAAGCCGCCACGTGTCACTCTCCTACGATGCCATGTGTCAAACATAATCCCAACTCAAAGTCTCTTAAAATCCAATTATGCAAGCATTCCACTGGAGGGTTCTATCACGCTTGTGACAGAACTCTCAAACTCAGCACCTACTCCTTTTCCTCAACCCTCACTTGCACCATCAAACTTTATAACATTAAACCTTTACAAATCCCGATAATCATATCCAACTTCACTAATAAATTCATCTCAATATGACAAACATTGTCAAAACTACTAGGGTACTTTCGGGTTGTTACATCAAACTCCTGTCATCAATCAGCCCTCGCGGGTTTTCTTGATTGAATATTTTCTCTCTTTTTTTTAATTTTTTATTTAGCCTCTGCCATGGACCCTCCTTCAGTTCGTCAGTGTTGAATGAATTTGCTTCCATCTTCGTTAGCTAGGAAAGCTGCTCCTTCGGAGAGTGGTTCTTTTTTGTATCAAAGTCTTGTTCTTGTCCCTTGTGCAGACTGGTTGAGGTGATGGGTCCTTATTTGGGGCTTGGATGTGAAATCTCACACTTTGCTTTTATTAGCTTTGGTGGTGCAGTTTCTGAAGTGGCTTTCAATGGTTGGGATTGGCTGAGGGTCATAAGTTAGGCCTTAGTGGTTGGGGACATGTTAGGCTTGGATGATCTGGGGCAAAAAAGTTGTGGTTTTTTTTTATTTTTTTTTTATTTTTGTTCTCTTTTTTTTGTTTTTGTTTTTTTTTTCTCTTTTTTTTTTTGTTTTTGTTTTTGTTTTTTTGCTCTTTTTGTTTTCTCTTTTTGTTTTCTCTTTTTTTTTGTTTTTTTTTTCATTATTATTTTTTCTTGTCTCTTTTTTTCTATCTTTTTTTTTGTTTGAAAGGTAAAGAGCTGTCCTGCTAAATTTGGCTGTAATGGTCCCGGATGGTTAAAGGTCAATCTTGATTGATTTTAGGGTACACATTTCAAATGGTCAGGAGGAAATGGGTCACATGGTTTGGTTCTAATGAATTATATGTTTCTCGTGAAGATCTTGAGTTTTATTCGTCTAACTCCTGATGTAGCTGTTAAAGTTTGATTTTATTTGGCAGCACCATATGCAACCCAGATGTTGGGGGTGCAAAGGAATGGCTTTCAAAATTCGGTTCGTCATCATGTTGGCACGTGGAAGTAGCATTGGCCTCAAGAATATCCTTGTCAATCTTCAGCATGTCATACCAGGTCTACACAAAGGCTCTTTTTCCTATTATCTCTCAAAATTATTATCTCTTCAAGAGTTATATTAGATGCTATCAAGATTTTCTTTGGGTTTCCTAAAGTTTCGAGATTAGACGAAGTCGTATTAATTGGGTTAATGTCAAAAATGAATGGATGCATTGTGATCATAAGAAATGAAATCAATTGAAACACCATACGAATAAGCAAAAATTGTCCATTATATTAAAATAACTAAACTGTCATAAAAAGTTCTTGAAGTAAAAAGAAATAAAGCATCTAAAAATGTAGTCTTCCTCTCCACTCTCCTGACGAGTGGCAGCAGCGTACTCATCTTGCCAGAACCGATCAAACTCATGGCAGGGGAACTGCATTGTAGCTCATCTTCTTCTTCTTCTCTCTCTTCTCAGGGTCAAAGATCTGCTTGCTATCAATGAGGTCTTGAACACGACACCCCAAGGTCTTGCAATCATCTGTGGTATGCCCGGTGTGCTAGTGGAAGGCACAATACTGATCCGCCTTGTGATTGGGATGTCCTTGGGTTCCGACAGGCCTAGCTGGCAATGGCTACAATATTCCCCCCTTCATTAGCTTCTCAAAAACCCATGACAAAGGTTTGCCCAGATCAGAATAGTACCTTTGAGCTATTTCAGCCATTAGTACTTTCCCTGTCCTTCTAGTACCGCTGCTACCAACTCGTAGACTTGTGGGGCTAGTAATAGTCTTATTGAGGGGTGCCCGGGTAGTTTCTATGAGTTGAGCTTGAAGAACTAGCGCCATGGCATCCACCCTTTCCTTAATTGTGGCTAACAAGCTCTTTTCAAGCTCCTCGAACTTTCTATCCATCTCTTAGGTCATTAAGGCACGAGCCTCTTTCATAATAGGCAATTCAACTTGTTTAACAGTTGGGGCCACAGGCGGTTGCCTGGCATTTGGTGTCGTTTGAGTAGCGATATTTTCCATCATGGCCAATATCCTCCTTTCAAAATCCTCTAGTTTCCTGGCAAGGTCTTGGGTTGTTAAAGCTCCGGTCTCCATCGACAATGATGCACTAGTCATTGAGAGTGACTCAGAATCCCAAACAGGCACTAGTCCCAAAGGGCGAGTCTGTCCTCACTAGTCAATCGTCAGAACCTCTAGTCCACTTGGATGAATCTATGATGGCTGAAAGATCAAGATTATTAGAATGATGCAGGGATGACATATACAATGCATGATCATGCCATGCAAATGGTCTCTGATGAGTGCGAGATCAATGGATTACCACAATACGATGGGATGCATGGAAGAAATTACATGCAGGATGATATGTACACGTGAAAAAAAATAATATACAGATGAAAAGATATATACATGCATAGCATGAGAGAAAATATATTATTATTTATATACACACATATTTATTTTATTGACATGCATGAATGACATGCGATGCACGAGTATGTTGTGCAGTATTCACAACCACATGCAAGCAGATAGATCCTTCCAACCTTATCACTCCCACACACAAGGTCAAATAGTCTCTTCCTAGGTGGGCTTAACCCATGGGTTAACGGGGAACCCAATGGGCACATATGGTGCACGGCGTAAAATCGACAGCATAATACTCTTAAATTAAAGCACATGCGTATGGGTTTTGGACATTACGTATTTGGACATTTCAATTAAATTAAGGTGAACCTATTGGGGCATGAAAGCCTTTGATAAAAGACCACTTAATTTGCTTGACTTTGTTTAATAAGTAATAGCCCACATCACAAGCACTGTATTAGGGAGTATTTTGCCTAATGGAAGTTTCTATTGCCATTACATGAGCTTTGGTCAAGGTGGTGATACTTTAGGTCTACCCAAGCATGGTCCCTGCCAATGGGTCTAGCTCATCATGAGTATGACGACCGATCGAGTCTCCATTTGATATACCAAAAGGTACTAGGCTTGGGCTGGTGATTATCCTTAACACTTCCCTACAATGGGTGAAAGCAGGGTCGTATTTTAGGAATGCACCGGGTCAAGATAGGGGACCAACTAACATAGTTCTAAGGCCCTAAAATGATGCAATGCAATTTTCGAAAAGAGATAGAATTTTAAGTTTTAAAAACTCAATTATACATTTTAACCAAAACACTTTTAGAGTGAAGTCACAAACATTCCCCAGTGGAGTCGCCACTATTAGCGCGCCGAACCCAGCAAGGGTCCTCTTGAACCCGCTTTTAGGATTCAAGAGACTGGTTCGCATCTTTTTGATCATGGGCACCATGAGACATTTTGGACGCTTCCTTCCCAAAAGAACATTGGAAAGGAACATCTAGCCCCATGGCACCTTTGAGGTATCATGGATGTCGCCACCCAATTCACGAGGAATTGGGAAAGGTCTCTAACCTCTTATTGGTCAAGACCAGAGATTGGTGTTCGGAACTCCCCTCTTATTCGTGATTTGGTTAATTATAAATGAGTTTTTAACTCCCTAAAATTCTACCTCTCATCTCACACGATCGATGCATTTAATTAGAAGCGTATTGCAAGCACCCAAAAGCAATAAAAGAAAGCGATAAAGAAAGCGATACACACAATTACATGGAAGATAGGGGCGAAATACAACACCAAGAAGATTTAAAATGTAAATTGGGACGTAATACAATCCCAAATGGAAATTAAACATTGCTGCCCCAAAATTAATTACAAGGGCCCAAAAGAGAATGAACATAAATTTAAACAATCAAACCAAATCAAACATAAGAAAAACATACATAAATCGGGGCATTCGTTTGGTTTAGGAACATTAGTTCCTTCGCGTTTGTTTGAAGATTTGGGAACATTGGTTCCTTCATACTTATTTGAAAAGGGGTCGAAGGGTTGGTTGATTGCTAGTTTGAAAAATCGGGATCCCATTTTTTGGAGAAAATTTAACTCTTCGTTTTATTGTGACATTTTACATTCCTTGGCTAAAATGAAGGATATTGGTCCCAATTTTATTAGTAAAAATTCTAATTTAATTATAGAAATATTTTTGTGATTTTTTTATCTCACGCGTGCATAAACAAAATATTCATTTGCAAATAAACATAACATGAGAAGGAGTATAGGAAGATCTCACCCAACCGACGTGGTCTCCTACGAGTGGTGACCCATCCGGGAGGTCACGGGAATGCCCACATAATGCAACTCAAAATAAATCTCAGACAGAAAATAATATCAAAAATATTAGTAATAGTTCTAAAAATTAATCAAGTAAATAAATATTGGGCCAATTAATTTAATGAACAAACAACCTACATGCGAGTTGGGATTAAAATAAATCGTGCCAAAAACAAGGATAATAACACGAAGGATGGCAAAATGAAATGATAATAATAATAATAATAATAATAATAATAATAACAATAATAACAATAATGACGACGACAACGTGAAATGATAATAATAATAATAATAATAATAATAATAATAATAATAATAATAATAATAGTAATAATACAAAACAAGTATACATAAAATAATAACAAATAAATAATACAGTGATAATAATAATAATGAAATTAATAGACAAAAAGGTAACAAAAATAACATTAGTAAAACTAAACAATCATGAAGGCAACGAGAAGCAAACAAATAATTAATAATATTAATACTAATAATAATAATGGCAGTGATGAATAATAATAATAATAATAATAATAATAATAATAATAATAATAATAATAATAAAACATCAATTAAATAACCATCAAATGATGATAAACAAAATAATAATGGTGATAATAGCAAGAGAGATGGAAGCTGATGGCAACAGTGGACAAAGAAAATAAAACCACAAATGTTAAGTTAAGCAACCACCGGGAGAGCAAATAAAAGGAGGACTAAATATAAGAAAAATGCAAAAACAGTGGCAAGCCATCAAAGATACTAGTGAATAAACATAGCAGTGATAGCAAAAAATGGCAATGTTAAGAATAACAAATAATAAGGAAAATAGTACGAAACTGAGTCCAAAGTGTTTACCCTCAGCATTTATAGATCGAAAAATAGGATGCCTTAATATGTCTTTCTTGTCGATTTTTGTGGTGATAAAACAAAAAGAAAATGTAGAAAATTGTGTTTTTGAATAAGTTAGCTCAATTGTCGATTTTTGTGGTGATAAAACACAAAAAAAATGTAGAAAATTGTGTTTTTGAATAAGTTAGCTCAAGAAAATATTTTTGGCGGGATGATTGAGCAAAGAAAATTAATTTTGCTTGCTCAAATCAAACCAAAGATGAAATATTTGTTGGAGAAAAAAAGATTGAAAAGTGAAAAGTGTTTAAAGATTTTTTTGTTTTTCAAAAATGGCTCTCGGCTGCTCTTGGTTGAGAGAAAGTTCTTTCTCCTCTTTTTCTTTTTTTTTTGAATGAAAATTGCAGCTCTCCAGAAAATGAAGATCAATCTTCATTTTGCTGCCTGGTTTTGTCCCAACATGGGAAAAGACAGATGCACTTTTATTTTTGGTTGCCCGAAAATTACACAAAATGGTGAAAGAAACGGGCAAAAAATAAGACTGAGAAAAAATCAGAAAACGCAGAGAGGAAAGCGATCGCGGCTGGCATGCAAAAAAAATAAAATAAAAAATAAAATAGAAAAAAAAGTAAAAATAGAAATAAATATAAAAATAAAAAATAAAGGGAATAAAATAAAATAAATAGATAAATAAAGAAGAGTAAAAAATGCAAATTTTTGAATTAAAATCTTTAGAGTAACGAAAGAGATTTTCGATGAGAAAAACATCATTTTCAACACCTTCCTGCGTGAGGCCGCAACTCGCGGGGAGGCACGAGACGTGCGGCCTCCTGCGTGAACTCCGCGCGCGAGGTGCGGCCTCCCGCCCAAAGGCCGCACCTCGTGAGGTGCAGCCTGGAGGCCGCACGTGAGGTGCGGCCTTCGGCGCGAAGGCCGCACGCGAGGCATGGCCTCTAGCGCGAGGGTTGCACCTCATGCGTCTCCTACCTCTCGCGGACTCTGTTTTTCTGGGTTTCTCTAGATTTCAGTTAAAATTAAACTCAAATTCTATTTTTCCGATTTTCAAAGGGATAAAAATTTGATTTTAAAGGATAAACAAGAATTTGAATGGGATTAAAATACTTTTAAAGCATAATTTTTGAAGGATCATATAAACGAAAAATATTAGAACACAGAGAAGGGGAACAGAACGGCAAAATACAGAAAGAATTCTAAAGGAGAAAATCTTGAGAGCTTGTGACGCGCGCCGAACCCCTGGGCACCCCGAACACCCACTTTTAGGGCTTTCGGGAGAGGTTCATAAAACTTGTAAGAAATTACAAGTGCATCTATTTTGGGCAACAAGGAGGTTTCTTGGAGTCGCCACCTAATAGAACATTGGGAAAGGTCGTCTAGCTTCAGTGAGCCTAAGACAGCGCTGTTATGTCCATTTTGGGCAAGCCAGAGGTGTCTTGGAGACCCCACCCTAATAGAACATTAGGATGATCCTCTCGCCTCGTGAAGCCTATGACTATGCAAGTTGGGCCTTTTTCGTTACACAAGAGGTGTTTTGGGTGCCCCACCTCAATAAAACATTGAGGTGGCCCTCTCGCCTCGTTGAGCCCAAGACTAAAGATGGTTCAGAACTTCCTATTTATTCATACCTTGGTTAAAGTTATAATTGAATTTTGAATTTAGCGTTTCATCCCATTTCTCATTCAATTTTAATGCAATTTAATTTAACGCACATGTCAATCACATAATAAAAGCGGTAAATAAAGTAATGAAAATAAAATAAATTACAACAAAACTAGGGGCAGAATACAACCCCATTGTAAATAAATAAAAAAACAAATCATACATAAAACGGGCTATTTATTAAAGACGAGAACATTGGTCCTCTCATGCATAATTAAAGAAAACAATTTTAAAGTGACAATTTATTTTGGATGAAAAAGCTAGGACATTGGTCCCCTTTTTATTTAGAAAAAAATCAAATTAATTAATATAAATATTTTTGTGATTTTTTAATTAACGTGCATAAAAAAAATAATTTATTACAAATTACATATTAGAAATAAAATAAACCCAACATAATAAAAAAATACAAATAACAAATTAAATCCCAAAGGGTATCTCTGAATTTCCATGGGCTTCCACTTACCATTGGACAAACTTACACTTAAAAAATAAGTATTGGAATAAAAAAAAGACAAATAAAAGTGATGTTAGTAATAAAAAAATGAATTTAATCATACAACATAAAAAAAAAACAAAATGAAGCCAATAAGGATGCATCAGTGTGACAAATTAATTAAATGACTTAATAAAAATATGCAAATTAGACAATTAACAATTCAACATGCATAAAAAAGTATAAAATAATAACAAAATTTAACATATATAAGAATATAAATATAAATATAAATAAATATAAAATTCAGCATGCATGAAACATAAATCATAATAATAAAATTCAACATGTGTTAAGATATGAATAATAATAAATAAAAATAATAAACAAGAGTAATAAAAATAATACTAATACTAATGATGGAAGTAATTACAATAATAATAATAATAAAGCACAATAACAACCAAGGAATATGAACAATCAAATAAACATGTAAAAATAAGAAGAAATAAAATAAATATAACATGTTAAAACATGATAAATGATAATACCAATAAAAAACCATAATAATATATGAACAACAATGAGGATAATGATAATCATAAAAATAAAAACAAAAGATGAATAATCAAATAAAGAGCAAAAGTATAAAAATAATAATAATAATGAAGGGTTTGGAATTTTAAAGGGTTTAGCATTGAATTATATTAGAAAAAGCAATTTTGTGGCCAAAAAGCGTAAAAAACGGCCAAACGGGCGAGGGAAGGGTGGGCTGGGCGAGCGACAGGCGTCGCTGCGCCCAGCGTGCACGTAGCATGCGCGCGCGACGCCCTGGGCACCGCTCGCGCGCCCCCAAAATAATTTTTTAAAATATTTTAAAAATATTTTTTAAAATACATTTTTATTTATTTCTAATAAATCAATCCGACAAGGTAATCGTCACTTCCAACTTTCATTTTTGCCTATAAACAGACACACTTAATTTCATCATTGGGTAATCCTGATCTAGGCTGCTCCGGCACCCGGTGTCTACAGTTGCCCCCAATTTTGGGGAGGCTAGTGTGTGGGTGCCTAGGTGAGCAAAAATTCAAGAAAGGGAAAGAAGCGCGTACCTGAGGCTGCCTCCTTCCAGCTGCTCCCTCGGGAACAGTGTTGTGATTTGAACTGTAAGTATCCTTTTGGATTGCACTGAGTCGCTGACAAGACTACAAAGTGCTAGGGACCATCCTCAGAAGGTGATGCGCCGGGTCTGCTATAGACTTACAACACACGAGAAATGTCCTCCTCAGAGGACTGCATCGAGTCTGCTACAGACTACTAAAAGTGCAGGTGCCATCCGCAGATGGCGATGCGTCGAGTCGCTGACAAGACTACATAATGCAGGAAATGTCCTCCTCAGAAGACTGCACCAAGTCTGCTCCAGACTACTAAAAGTGCAGGTGCCATCCACAGATAGCGATGCATCGAGTTGCTGACAAGACTACAAAACGCAGGAAATGTCCTCCTCAGAGGACTGCACCGAGTCTGCTCCAGACTACTAAAAGTGCAGGTGCCATCCGCGGATAGCGATGCGCCGAGTCGCTGACAAGACTACAAAACGTAGGAAACGTCCTCCTCAGCAGACTGCACTGAGTCTGCTACAGACTACTAAAAGTGCAGAGGTTGCTCTCTTGAGCTGCACCGAGTCTGCTACAGACTACTAAAAGTGCAGGGGTTGCCATCTTCCAATGGCGACGGTTTTCACTTAGATATTTCCTGCAAAACTATGTGCACAGAAGTATATACAAGAAATTGTGTGTATGATATGAGATGTAGATGTTTGCAAAAATGAATAGACCATGTCCTAGATGGTCAAGGGTCTGTTGAGGATATAGCTTGGCTGCTGCACCATGCCTCCAAGGATCTGAAAGAATGACATCTTGGCTTTAGGGACTCTGACCCCAAAACGTTTCTGAGAGAGACATCAAGTGTGTATCTTTGTCCCCCGGCCAATGATTATATGCCCAGGATTCTGACTCATGCATTATCTGACTGAAGGATGATCATCTGAAGTAATGCCGCCTTATCACTCCAGGCATCGAACGTCATTGCTTTAAAGGTAGTGCGTCCCTTATGGATTTTCACACTAGCTTTTCTTCGTGGGAAATACATCCCTTTAGGGATTTTCACATAACCCTTTGCCTAATTTTTGCCTGGAATTGACCCAACCCAATCCAACGGCTTTTATTTATCTTATTTTTTGTAGGGCAGACTGCCTGTCTCCAGGTTTTCACCCTGCCATTTGGCCTAACTTTTGCTTAGAGTGCCAGTTACAGTTTTCATCTCTAACGGCTTTTTTTTTAAGGAACTATAAGAGAAGGCTATTATCATAATCTCCCTTAAGAGCGATTAGCACACATCTGCCTAGACATCTTTCGACAAAATAATTAGACAATATTCATTAGATAAATAAGTGATAAATTTCTTTTTAAGACAGAATTAAAAGAACAATGAAAATGTAAACTGCATTCTTTTATTCATCGCAAAATTATATACATTTCTGTATGATTTTATCATACATGATCTTCATTTGACAAGAATTAAAAACACAAGACTACACCTAATCTCGGAATAAATCTTATAAACATTAAACTCCTGTTATCAATCGGCCCTCTCAGGTTTTCTCGATTGAACATTTTCTCTTGGCCCTTAATTTTTACCCAGGATGCCTTTTTTCGGTTTTAACTGTCACACCCCAAAATGGCCCTAGAAGAATTACAGAGTTTTGTTCGAAAAAGGTAAGTTCATGTGCGAGATTTCTGTCGCGAGCGCGACAAGTGTTGCGGGCGCGACAGAGCCCTCCAGCGGTTTTCGAACTTCAGCTGGTTGGTGCGGGCGTGAGCGTTCTGTCGCGAGCGCGACAGAACCCCCTCGCGAGATGTGTGCATAGGAGGGACTAAGAGACTTGGAGTTGTAGGGAGTTGACACATGGCATCGTAGAGGAGTGACAAGTGGCGGCATATGAGAGTGACAAGTGGCATTGTAGAAGTGTGCCAAGTGTCATTGTAGGGAAGAGGCATTTGGTTTGGCTTGGCTTGGTTTGGCTTGGCTTGGCTTAGGATAGGGATGAATTAAAGTAAGTGGTTGGCTTTTAATATGGTTAGTGGGAAATTAATTTGTTAATTTTCTTTAGTTGACCGGCCACTTACCTATTCCCATCTTATTTTCTTAGCTTTTGGCCCTTTTACTTTTGGCTTTCCTCTTTTCTTCCTTTTCCTTGGCTTTGCCGTGCTCCACCTTGCTCTCTTTTCTTTTCTTTTTCATTTGTTCCTAAAGAGAATCATTTGGGTTGGGATGAAGAGAGTGGATTTTTGAGAAGAGATAAGTAGTACTATTATGATAGCATTAGTCTTCTTCTACTACTTGGTTTCTGGTTTTGATTTAAAGTAAAAAGAAGAGTAATCCAAGTGTTTTTGTGTGGTTTTGGTACAAGCTGGAAGCAAGAGAGTCGAAAGGTCGGAATCGAGTAGAAAGTACGAGATCGAGCTTTCTAGAGGTTGGGATCGTGTGCAAATATCATTTTGATTGCTTGTGGTACTTGTGATATGTGTATATATGCTTAGAAGTATGTGAATTGATCGATTGAGTGTATTTGTTGATGATAAAATTTGAGATGGTAAATTCTGTTTAATTGTCATATGACCTCTGTGTGAAGTTTTTATCATAAGTATAGTTATAGACCTCTGAATTGAGTGATTATTGATCCAATAGAACCATGACTTCTATATCTATAATTGTTACAGAAATAAGCTGGAGAAAATTTGTGCTCTAAGAACTTCAAAAATGGCCAAAACAGAGGTGTCTCTACTTTGGCCGGTTCATTTGACCAGTTCAGATTGCTTAGAGTATATCTGATGTTGTAGATGTCCAATTGACTTTAAAATTGTCCCAATTGAAAGTTAACATCTTAGGAAACAAATTTTAAGAAGGAATGTTTTCCTAAAAATGTCGTTTAGATGTTCGTTTAGCCTGAACAAAAATGAGTTGTGAAGCAGTCCTGTATCCAAGCTTCTGTTTTGCAAATTTTGGTAGGTCACGGTGGTAACCAAATTCATTACCACCGTGACATATGAAAATGCTGGGCAGAATGCTCGTTTTTGGACCTCACGGTGGCAACCAATCCATTACCTCCGTGACCAACCCCTAATATGCATATTTTGAGTGTTTTTCTTCCCGAAATGCACCCGAACTTCATGGTAAGTTCCTCTAGCATGTCCAACTCATTTCTAACCTTATGAAATGAGTATGTGAGTCATTGTCAATTGAAATTATAGATGATTAAAATGGCATAAGAGATTAATAATGAAATTAAATGTATATATGCTTTATAATTATTGAACATGATATGTATGTGATATTGATCATGTATGATTGAATCATAATCTGTGAAGGCTATGAACATGTAAAACGCACTGTGTATTTGATTAGTTAATAAAGTAGAGTACAAAGATGCATTGAGATTATATGGCTACATGCGAGTATATGCATAGGGTATATGTATGCACATGGTTTGCTCCATTAATATGTAAATAGTGTATAATGTTCTTGAATGAACAGTTGAGTACATGCAATATATCTGATATAGAGTATAGAGTCTTTATGTTTAGCCTGACTGGCCATAGCCGTGGATAGATAAGCATGCTTATAAAGGGATTACCGCGCAGCTGCCACCGACCGCCCCGTTTGGGCGAAGCGGGTCGACCTCCGAGAATGGTCATTAATAGAGATAGATGAAAATGTTTTGTGACTTCGGTCCACCGAAAATATTTTTATTATAGAGCGTCCCGTATCCGCAACTAAAGGAAGTCAGGCCTATTTTGTTAAATGTTGTGCAGTGAACTTGAGATGATTAAAGAGTTGCTTCGAATAAAGCTATAGCACATGAAAGTAATGTTTAAGTACATTACAATTCTGTATACAAGTACATGATTTCATGAATGTGAACACATGATAGCGTATATTTGAATAAATGATATGTACAAGTTGTAGTGTATATGAATAAGTAGAAGAGTAGATGTTATATACTTGTGAGTTTATTGCTTTGATAATTGAACATGCAACCTATATATGTATAAGAGCTATATGCATGAGCTAGTTGATTTGTTATATGAAATTTGTGCTTTACTTGTGACTTCGTAAAGAAGTCCTTTGTATTATTTCATCCCCACTAAGCGTTATCGCTTAGCACGGATGTTTATTTCCGTGTAGGTTTACAGGTTCGGAACAGTGAGCGAGCATCTGCAGTTCAAGGCCACTAGGGAGTATTATTCAGGTCTTTTGTATAGATTAGATACAGAGCTAGTGATGTTTTGAGTAACATCATTATGTAATAAAAGTTAAAGAATCACATGTAAATGTATATGTAAAGTTAAATAAAAACAGAGTGTAATATGAACAAGTATAAAGAGAAAGAAGTACATATGTATAGTGGATATGAAATGCATGTTGGGCCCTAGTGTAGTATTTAATTACTTTTAAATGGTTGTGTTTATGCTATCGCTTCTGCTAGTATACGTATATGTATACGTAAGTGCCCGCGTGATGCCTCGATATCCCTTACCGGGGGTATGGGGGTGTTACATTTAGTGGTATCAGAGCTCTAGGTTAATTGGTTCGGGACTATAAGGTGATAGAGTATAGTTACGTATATGTGTTTGAGTTTGTCTAGAGTTGTGGCCTAATGCAGATGTCGTTTGTGTAAAGTATAGATGGAGTCCGACTCGCGTGAGAGCGTAGAAAAGACAGCTGCAGATGTGAATTGGTAAAAGTTTGAGATGACACTCTGTATTCCTGTCAGATATCTCTTTGAAATCATTTGACATGAGCACAGTGAAACATGGGGATGGGAAAAATACATTACTGCAGCTTGCATCGCATTCTTGCATCATCCTGCATACATGAATCATTACATAGTCATTCCATCCGCATCCCTCATTTGTATGTGAAAAAGTATCATTGCATGCGTTTCATTGAGAAAAGCCGACAGGATATACATCAAGTGACTGATGCTTAAAAGAAGTGTATAGATTAGAGTGCGGTGCGTTAAGGAAAGTGTGAAATGTATACGATTTGATAGCGGTATGATATAAGTGATAGCGATTCAGAGATCTGTTTAAGGATGCACCAGTGTAAGTGATTTGCGGGGAAATTTCGGGGACGAAATTTCTTAAGGGAGAGAGATTTGTCACACCCCAAAATGGCCCTAGAAGAATTACAGAGTTTTGTTCGAAAAAGGTAAGTTCATGTGCGAGATTTCTGTCGCGAGCGCGACAAGTGTCGCGGGCGCGACAGAGCCCTCCAGCGGTTTTCGAACTTCAGCTGGTTGGTGCGGGCGTGAGCGTTCTGTCGCGAGCGCGACAGAACCCCCTCGCGAGATGTGTGCATAGGAGGGACTAAGAGACTTGGAGTTGTAGGGAGTTGACACATGGCATCGTAGAGGAGTGACAAGTGGCGGCATATGAGAGTGACAAGTGGCATTGTAGAAGTGTGCCAAGTGTCATTGTAGGGAAGAGGCATTTGGTTTGGCTTGGCTTGGTTTGGCTTGGCTTGGCTTGGCTTGGCTTAGGATAGGGATGAATTAAAGTAAGTGGTTGGCTTTTAATATGGTTAGTGGGAAATTAATTTGTTAATTTTCTTTAGTTGACCGGCCACTTACCTATTCCCATCTTATTTTCTTAGCTTTTGGCCCTTTTGCTTTTGGCTTTCCTCTTTTCTTCCTTTTCCTTGGCTTTGCCGTGCTCCACCTTGCTCTCTTTTCTTTTCTTTTTCATTTGTTCCTAAAGAGAATCATTTGGGTTGGGATGAAGAGAGTGGATTTTTGAGAAGAGGTAAGTAGTACTATTATGATAGCATTAGTCTTCTTCTACTACTTGGTTTCTGGTTTTGATTTAAAGTAAAAAGAAGAGTAATCCAAGTGTTTTTGTGTGGTTTTGGTACAAGCTGGAAGCAAGAGAGTCGAAAGGTCGGAATCGAGTAGAAAGTACGAGATCGAGCTTTCTAGAGGTTGGGATCGTGTGCAAATATCATTTTGTTTGCTTGTGGTACTTGTGATATGTGTATATATGCTTAGAAGTATGTGAATTGATCGATTGAGTGTATTTGTTGATGATAAAATTTGAGATGGTAAATTCTGTTTAATTGTCATATGACCTCTGTGTGAAGTTTTTTTCATAAGTATAGTTATAGACCTCTGAATTGAGTGATTATTGATCCTATAGAACCATGACTTCCATATCTATAATTGTTACAGAAATAAGCTTGAGCAAATTTGTGCTCTAAGAACTTCAAAAATGGCCAAAACAGAGGTGTCTCTACTTTGGCCGGTTCATTTGACCAGTTCAGATTGCTTAGAGTATATCTGATGTTTTAGATGTCCAATTGACTTGAAAATTGTCCCAATTGAAATTTAATATCTTAGGAAACAAATTTTAAGAAGGAATGTTTTCCTAAAAATGTCGTTTAGATGTTCGTTTAGCCTGAACAAAAATGAGTTGTGAAGCAGTTCTGTATCCAAGCTTCTGTTTTGCAAATTTTGGTAGGTCACGGTGGTAACCAAATTCATTACCACTGTGACATATGAAAATGCTGGGAAGAATGCTCGTTTTTGGACCTCACGGTGGCAACCAATCCATTACCACCGTGACCAACCCCTAATATGCATATTTTGAGTGTTTTTCTTCCCGAAATGCACCCGAACTTCATGGTAAGTTCCTCTAGCATGTCCAACTCATTTCTAACCTTATGAAATGAGTATGTGAGTCATTGTCAATTGAAATTATAGATGATTAAAATGGCATAAGAGATTAATAATGAAATTAAATGTATATATGCTTTATAATTATTGAACATGATATGTATGTGATATTGATCATGTATGATTGAATCATAATCTGTGAAGGCTATGAACATGTAAAACGCACTGTGTATTTGATTAGTTAATAAAGTAGAGTACAAAGATTCATTGAGATTATATGGCTACATGCGAGTATATGCATAGGGTATATGTATGCACATGGTTTGCTCCATTAATATGTAAATAGTGTATAATGTTCTTGAATGAACAGTAGAGTACATGCAATGTATCTGATATAGAGTATAGAGTCTTTATGTTTAGCCTGACTGGCCATAGCCGTGGATAGATAAGCATGCTTATAAAGGGATTACCGCGCAGCTGCCACCGACCGCCCCGTTTGGGCGAAGCGGGTCGACCTCCGAGAATGGTCATTAATAGAGATAGATGAAAATGTTTTGTGACTTCGGTCCACCGAAAATGTTTTTATTATAGAGCGTCCCGTATCCGCAACTAAAGGAAGTCAGGCCTGTTTTGTTAAATGTTGTGCAGTGAACTTGAGATGATTAAAGAGTTGCTTCGAATAAAGCTATAGCACATGAAAGTAATGTTTAAGTACATTACAATTCTGTATACAAGTACATGATTTCATGAATGTGAACACATGATAGCGTATATTTGAATAAATGATATGTACAAGTTGTAGTGTATATGAATAAGTAGAAGAGTAGATGTTATATACTTGTGAGTTTATTGCTTTGATAATTGAACATGCAACCTATATATGTATAAGAGCTATATGCATGAGCTAGTTGATTTGTTATATGAAATTTGTGCTTTACTTGTGACTTCGTAAAGAAGTCCTTTGTATTATTTCATCCCCACTAAGCGTTATCGCTTAGCACGGATGTTTATTTCCGTGTAGGTTTACAGGTTCGGAACAGTGAGCGAGCATCTGCAGTTCAAGGCCACTAGGGAGTATTATTCAGGTCTTTTGTATAGATTAGATACAGAGCTAGTGATGTTTTGAGTAACATCATTATGTAATAAAAGTTAAAGAATCACATGTAAATGTATATGTAAAGTTAAATGAAAACAGAGTGTAATATGAACAAGTATAAAGAGAAAGAAGTACATATGTATAGTGGATATGAAATGCATGTTGGGCCCTAGTGTAGTATTTAATTACTTTTAAATGGTTGTGTTTATGCTATCGCTTCTGCTAGTATACGTATATGTATACGTAAGTGCCCGCGTGATGCCCCGATATCCCTTACCGGGGGTATGGGGGTGTTACATTCACCCTGACAGGGCGCCCAATTTTAGCAAGGCCGCCTTTTTTCGATTTTCGACCCGCGGGGCATTCATTCTCTTCTTTTGATTTTTTTTTTGGTCTTTAGCCATGGAACCTTTTTAGTCTGTCGATATTGACCGGGTCTTTAAACTCATTCCCATCGCTGTCTGCTAAGATCGCTGCCCCTTTCGTTAGTAACTTTTTTAAGACGAACTGACCTTCCCAGGTTGGCCTGAATTTTCCCCATATGTCTGGCACTCCCAGCCTCATCATCTTAAAGACCAAATCCCCTTCTTTCAATGAGTGCTTTCGTACCTTCTTGCCAAAAGACCGAGCTAGTCTCTTCTGATAAACCTGATTATGATAATAGGCTCGCAACCTATCTTCATCCAACAGATTCAACTACAATAATCGCTGTTGTGCCCATTCCCTTCTGGAATATTAGCTTCCATAACTACCCTTAAGGATTTCAGCTCAATTTCAACTGGCAGAACTGCTTCGGTTCCATATACCAGAGAGAATGGCATCGCTCTCGTAAAAGTTCTGACCGTGGTTCTATAACCCCATAGTGCAAAAGGTAGCTTTTTTGCCCAATCTTTATAGCTCTGAACCATCTCGGCCAATATTCTTTTAACATTCTTGTTCGCTACTTCAACTGCGCCATTAGCCTGAGATCGGTAAGGAGAAGACTTATAATGCTGAATTCCATATTTCTGAAGCATCTGCTTGATTTCTGCTAAGAATTGTACCCCATTATCAGACACAATGTGGTGCGGGAGGCCATATCTGCATATCAAATTCCGCTCGATGAACTTAGCCATGTCTCTAGCATCAACCTTCTTGAAAGATTCAGCTTCGACCCACTTAGTGAAGTAATCAATGGTGACTATAATGAACCTGTGCCCATTAGAAGCTGTAGGACGTATCTCGCCTATGACATCTATTCCCCAAGCTGCAAATGGCCATGGAGATGTCAAACTATGTAGTTCTGAAACTGGAACATGCCTCAAATTCGCGTATTGCTGGCATAACTGGCATTACTTCACATATTTTGAACAATCCGTATCCATTGTGAGCCAATAGAATCCTTGGCTCACGATCTTCTTTGCTAAGGCTAAGCCATTCATGTGAGCTCCACAGACTCCGGCATGAACCTCTTCCATAACTCTTTCCGCTACTTGTCTCTTATACAAAGTGTCATTTACACTGATGAACTGAGTGGATAACTTTTTAATCATTCTTTGGTCTTTCTCAGTGGCTTTTTATGGAAAAACTGACAGTTCCAAATAATTCTGAATGTCATAGTACCAAGGGTTTCCATTGGTGACCTCAACATCCATCACCTACTCATCTTCAAAACAAGGCTTTTCCGAGCTAGAGATTAGCACGGGTCTCATAGCTACCCCCGTTGGATTATCCCACATGGATACTAACGTTGCGAGAGCATCAGCCAATTGATTTTCATGCTTGGGGACGAAGTGAAAAGTGCAAGTCTCAAACTGGCTATTCAATATTCTCAAGTACTTCACATAAGGCAACAACCTCTCTTCCTTAACTGACCATTCCCCTCTGATCTAATGGATTACTAAGGATGAATCTCCGAAGACTTTTGCGGTATTTGCCCCCAGAGAAAGCAATGCTTGTAACCCGAAGATGCAAGCTTCATATTCCGCTTCATTATTGGTTGCCTTGTACCTCAACTTTTTGGCTAATGGCAGCTTCTCACCATTCGGGGTTATAAGAATAATCCCGGCTCCTGCGCCTTTACTGTTAACTGCCCCATCGAAAAACATCTACCACCCTTGTACTGCTATGGCCATGACATCTTCATCTGGGAAATTGTACTCGAACTGGTCTCCCTCAATAGGATGTTTAGCCAAGAACTCAGCTGCAGCACTTCCCTTAATGGTTTTCCTGGTGATGTATTCGATATCAAACTCCTACAACAGTAATAACCATCTTCCCATTTTTCCTAGTAGAGAGGGTACTTCTTGAAGGTACCTGAGCGAGTTATGCTTGGCAACCGCTTGTACACTGAAGGAGTGAAAGTAGTGTCGTAACTTTTTAGAAGCACAAATTACTGCCAAGCAAATCTTTTCCACTTCCACATATTTGGCTTCATATGTTAGGAATTTCTTGCTAAGGTAATAAACAACAAACTCCACTCCAAATTCATCCTCCTGAGCCATCAGAGTACCCACTGAACTGTCTTCTATCGCCAAATACAGGATTAGTGGCTTGGCACGTCGCGGTGGTCTTAAAACTGGCGGATTCAGGAGATAATCCTTAATAGTATCAAAAGTCAATTGACAATCATTATTCCACACCACCAGCTGATTCTTCCTGAGAAGCTTAAAGATGGGCTCACATACTGAAGCTAGCTTGGCAATAAACCGGCTAATGTGCTGAAGTTTTCCTAGGAAACTTCTAACTTCCTTCTCTTTCTGGGGCACTGACATCTCTCTAATGGCTCTAACCTTATCAGGATCCACTTCAATTCTTCTCTGGCTTACCACATGGCCCAATAGTTTACCCGAGGTAACTCCAAAGATGCACTTCTTGGGATTAAGGGGCAGATTATACTTATTGATCCTTTGAAAGAACTTTTCTAAAGCCTCAAAGTGGCCCTTTCTGGTAGCTGACTTAATCATCATGTCGTCAACATACAACTCCACTTCTTTGTGGATCAAATCATTGAGAACTCTGGTGGCCATTCTCTGATAGGTTGCTCCTGCATTCTTTAATCCGAAAGGCACAACCCGATAAGCAAATGTATCCCATTCAGTGATGAAAGCTGTCTTGATTCGATCCACGATCCTGTTGAGGATTTGATTGTACCCTGCGTACCCATCTACGAAGCTGTACATCATACAAGCAGCGGCACTATCTACCAGCACATCAATATGAGGTGGAGGGAAATCGTCCTTCGGACAGGCTTTGTTCAGGTCCCGATAGTCCACAAATACTCGAACCTTTCCATCCTTTTTAGCCACAAGAACTACATTAGCTAACCAGGTCGGGTATTGAACCTCTATTAGGAACTTAGCCTCAATTTGCTTATGGATCTCTTCTTTCACCTTTTTCGCCCATTTTGGTCTAAGTCTTATGAGCTTTTGCTTGACTTGTTTACTCCCTGGGTAGGTTGGGATGGCATGTTCGGCGACTTCTCGATCAATTCCCGGCATGTCCTCGTAGGTCCAGGCAAAGACTTTTTCATATTTTTTCAATATTCTCTCAAATTTTAGCCTCTCCTCAGGAGTTATATTTGATGCTATCAAAATTTTCTTTGGATTTTCTAAAGTTTCGAGATTAAATGCAGTTGTGCTAATTGAGTTAATGTCAAAAATGAATGCATCATGTTTATGATCATGAGGAATGAAATCATCAGAAACATCACACAAGTAAGCGAAGTTATTCATCTCATTAATATAATCAGGAACATTAACATTGTCATTAAAAAGTTCTGGCATAAAAATAGTATTTAAATAACTATTGTCTTTATCTCCTGTCAACGCCGATGTTGTAGCCGACTGGGCTTTGACTTCTTGGCTTGGTGGAGGTTTTTCAACTACCTCCGATAAAACCTTAAAATCTTCAAACTTCAGATCTGGCTCTACCATCTTTTCCTTTCCCTTCAACCTGGTAGCTAACAGCTTATCAGTGACAATCTCCTCGGGCCCATCCCTATCCCAAACACTGCACTGAGTTATGATCTCCTCATCCCAGAAGTTCTCTGCGGACTTGATAACTCCAACATTCCAGTCGAAGACATCATTGAAGATTTCAAACCCCAAAACGATCTTTCCATTTATCCACTGAGGCTCTTTATCACCAGTGTAAGCACAGACCGAAGATGAGGGAACAAAACTCTCTGAAATGTGGGGGATCTTCTTTGGTACTTTATTCTTGCCATGCTCTCCTTTGTAGCCCAGACCCTTCCGATCTTTCTAGCCTTGTGTTGTGATAGCAGACTGTAGCCCCTGTGAGTTTTTTCCCAAACCAGCACCTGGAAGGAAGTGCATCTTCTTCATCATATTTACCACTTAAGGGCTATCTGCTAAACCCTGCTCCTCTCCAATCTTTGATATATGAAAGCCACTAAATGGCTGGTTAGAAATCCCCAAGGCAGACACTTGGTTTTCTCTTGCTGCTTTAATAGTCATCACCTCTCCTTCATGAGGTATCTTGATCATCTGGTGCAGGGTAGACGGCACTCCACCCAATTTATGGAACCATGGCCTTCTAAGTAGGGCTGAGAAATTCGTTGGGATTAGCAAGACCACAAATTATGTTTCTGTCTCGATAGGCCCAGTCCTGACCAGAGCTCTAAATGTTCCTGATGCTTGTCTTCGAGAATTATCATAGGCTGTGATGGTTAAATCAGACTTGCTCAGCATGTTTTCATTTAGCCAAAAGCCTGGAGCGCTACCGAAGGGCAGACATTTATGGATGAGCCATCGTCAACCATAACACAAGTGGTGTGCTTGTTATTAATTTGAGCCTTGATGTAAAGTGGCTTATTGTGATTATGGCCCTCAACTGGTAAATTTGCATCAGAAAACACTAATCTCTCCCATGATCCCCCTTTAACAAGATTTAGCAACTCGGATGGAGAAATTGTGGTGGCTATGGTGGACTCACTTAAAGCCTCAACCAACTTCTGCCTGTAGGAGGGGGACTGTCTTAAAAGGTCCCAAATTAATATCTGAGCCGTGGTCTTTTTCAGCTGCTTTATTATGGTATTTTCTTCTGGTTCCTTTTCTGCAGGTGCTTGTACTGAGTCCTGCGGCTTCTCAACTTTTGGGACCATTCTCCCACTTCTTGTTACAGACCTAACTCTCTCCTCCTCCTCTGAATCCCATGGATCTGTGAACTACCCATCTTTCTCCTCTTCATCTTCCTCTCCACTCTCACTAGTGGACCAACAGTCTATTGCCACCACGGGAATCCCTTCTTCACTTGCCTCAGGGCGAGTGATAGTGATGTAGTCATTGCCATACAAATCCTATAATACATACCATTTGGGTAGGCTCGACCCAATCATAAAGACAGGCGGTGGCACAACATTGAAATTGGACTTCTTCTTGCTCTCCCTCTTTTCAGGATCGGTGATCTGCTTACTATCGATCAGATCCTGAATCTGGTGCCTCAGCCTGAAGCAATTGTCTGTCAGATGCCTAGTATATTGGTGAAAGGCACAGTATTCATTCTCTTTATGCCTCGGCTGCCCTTGGGTCCTAGCTGGCCTAGGTCGCAGGGGCTGTAGCTTCCCCTCCTTTATCAACCTCTTCAATACCCATGACAAAGGCCTACCCAAATTCGAGAAATACCTCTGATTTATGCCTGTCACCGACACCTTAGCTGTCTTCCCACTTCTATTACCACTGCTGGAACTAGCTGACTTGGTTGCCCCTTGATTAGTATAGCCCTTCTTGGCATAAGCCTCACTGCTTTCCCTCCTAGCCATATATTCTCCCTCTGCCTCTATAGTAATGTCCTTTAAGGACTCCCAATCCTTCAGCCCTTTCATTTTCAATCCATCTCTCAAGTATGGCCTAGCATTCCGAATGAATAATCGGATCTGATCAGGAGTGTCAGGCTTGCGCTTCATCTCCATAACTCAGTTCCTCCACCGAGTGAGGTACACATGGAAGGACTCCCCAGCCTTCTGCTGTAGCAACTCTAGATCTTTCAACATGACTTCCATCCGGGTACTGCAATCATATTGCTTTAAGAACTCTTCAGTCAACAAGTCCCAATCTTCCTTGGACCTTCTGTCTAGCCCATGGTACCAGTCAACGGCAGCCCCCGTAAGACTCAGGCAAAAGTATTCTATCTTCTACTTCCTTGTCAGAGTCATTCCCTTCATGACCAGTGAATACTGCTTGATGTGCGCAGCAGGGTCAGAAGTGCCGTTAAACTTGGGAATATCAGGCATTTTAAAGTTCTAGGAGATCAGATCATCCCCATCCAGCTCCCGATCCTCGGGGTTCATTCCCCTTCTTACCGTCATCATCCTTGTCATAGCTTCAAATTTCTCCTCCATCTTTTTCCACATCGCCTCCTCCAGCTTGGGCGACTTTCCCTTTGCTACCATCTATTCCTCTTGCTCATCTATCCATAAGTCAACCTCAGATTTAGGGCCTTCCCTGCGCTCAACAGGCGCTGGCACTCTTGGCTCAACCGCAGGTGCACAGCAGGGGGATCCTCACTCACAGCCCCTTGTTCATCTTGCCCCCTAAATGGAGCAGCAGCCTGTTGCCCCGCAAATAGAGCTAGGGTAGAGGCAAGGTTATCATTGCAATCATTTTGGCCTCAAACTCTTCCATTCTTCTCCCCACCTCTTCAGCGATCATTGCCCGGGTTGCATCAGACCCACTTGATTGGTTAGTCATACTTGTATCAACTGATAATTCAGAAAATAATATCTCACTACCTTCTAAAAGAGAATATGAACTCTGATCTGACACTAGCTCTGGTAATCCAAAGAGTGGAATCCTTCTTAGCCGACCGTTAGGACCTCTAAACCACCTAGACGAATCTATGATGGCTGTAGAATACACCTTGTTAGGATGATGCTTGATTAAAATGCAATGCATGGTCGTGCTGATGCAGCATAGACAAACACATGTAAGCAGATAGATCCTTCCAACCTTATCTCTCCCACACACGAAGTAAGGTAGTCTCTTTCTTAGGTGGGCTTTATCCAAGAGTTAACAGGGAACCCATTGGACGCGTATGGTGCACGGTGGAAAACCGGCAGCATAACATCTCTTATCTAATGTACACACGTATGGGTGTTTGGCCATTATGTATTTAAACAATTCAACTAAATTAAGATGGGCCCACTTTGATGAAAGACCATTTAATTTAACTGATTTTGTTCAATATATGGTACATTTCACCTAGTGGAAGTATCTATTGCCAATATATGAGCTTTGGTCAAAGGTGATAAATCTTTAAGGCCAAGCATGGTCCCTGCCAACGGGTCTAACTCATCACGAGCATAACGACCGATTGGGTCTCCATTTGATATACCATAAGGTACGAGGCTTGGGCTGGTGATTATCCTTAACACTTCCCCATATTGAGTGAACGTAGGGTCGTGTTTCGGGAATGCACCGGGGTTAAAAGAGAGACCAAACTAGCATAATCTAAGGCTCTAATGATATGCTATACAATTTTGAAAAGAGAAGAATTTTTTAAATTAAAACTCAATTGTAAATTTTAACCAAGGTATTTTCGAAGGGAAGTCTCTTATTGTCCCTAGTGGAGTCGCCACTGTGACGCGCGCTGAACCCTAGGGCACCCTTAACACCCGCTTTTAGGGCTTTTGGGAGAGGTTCATAAAACTTGTAAGAAATTACAAGTGCGTCTATTTTGGGCAAAAAGGAGGTTTCTTGGAGTCACCACCCAATAAAATATTGAAAAAGGTCGTCTAATCTCAGTGAGCCTAAGACAGCGCTGCTATGTTCATTCACCCTTATAGAACATTAGGATGGTCCTCTCACCTTGTGGAGCCTAGGACTATGCAAGTTGGGCCATTTTCGGGAGATAAGAGGTGTCTCGGAGGCCCCACCTCAATAGAACATTGAGGTGGCCCTCTCGCTTCGTTGAGCCCAAGACTAGAGATGGTTCGGGACTTCCCATTTATTCATACCTTGGTTAAAGTTATAATTGAATTTTGAATTTAGCGTTTCATCCAATTTCTCATTCAATTTTAATGCAATTTAATTTAACGCGCATGTCAATCACATAATGAAAGCGGTAAATAAAGTAAATAAAAGCAAAATAAATTACAATAAAACTAGAGGCAGAATACAACCCCCATTGTAAATAAATAAAAAATAAATCATACATAAAACGGGCTATTTATTAAAGACGAGAACATTGGTCCTCTCATGCATAATTAAAGAAAATAATTTTAAAGTGACAATTTATTTTGGATGAAAAAGCTAGGACATTGGTCCCCTTTTTATTTAGAAAAAAATCAAATTAATTAATATAAATATTTTTGTGATTTTTTAATTAACGTGCATAAAAAAAATAATTTATTACAAATTACATGTTAGGAATAAAATGAACCCAACATAATAAAAAATACAAATAATCCCAAAGGGTATCTCTGAATCTCTATGGGCTTCCACTTACCATTGGAAAAACTCACACATAAAAAATAAGTATTGGAATAAAAAAAAAGACAAATAAAAGTGATGTTAGTAATAAAAAAACGAATTTAATCATACAACATAAAAAAAAAATAAAATGAAGCCAATAAGGATGCATCATGTGTGACAAATTAATTAAATGACATAATAAAAATATGCAAATTAACCAATTAACAATTCAACATGCATAAAAAAGTATAAAATAATAACAAAATTTAACATACATAAGAATATAAATATAAATAAATATAAAATTCAGCATGCATGAAACATAAATCATAATAATAAAATTTAACATGTGTGAAGATATGAATAATAAAAAATAAAAATAATAAACAAGAGTAATAAAAATAATACTAATACTAAAGATGGTAGTAATTGCAATAATAATAATAATAAAACACAATAACAACCAAGGAATATGAACAATCAAATAAACATGTAAAAATAATAAGAAATAAAATAAATATAACATGTTAAAACATGATAAATAATAATACCAATAAAAAACAATAATAATATATGAACAACAATGAGGATAATGATAATCACAAAAATAGAAACAAAAGATGAATAATCAAATAAAGAGCAAAAGTATAATAATAATAATAATAATAATAATAATAATAATAATAATAATAATAATAATAATAATAATAATAATAATAATAATAATAATAATAATAGATCTATAATATGAACAACTAAATAAGAACACAAGAAATGAGAAGTAAAAAAAAAAATAATAGATCTAAAAGAACTTATATGATAATTAATTAATTGGAAACAAAAAAAATTAAATCAAAAATTAAATTAAGAATTGAGCCAAGATTGCTTACCCTCAAAATTTAGCTTGATGAAATGAAGGTAAGATCCAATTCCTTATCTTTATTATAAGAATATATTGGGAAAATAAAATATTGAAAATGAATTTTTACTCAAGAACAAAGAATTGATTTATTTGTCTCAAAGTAAAGAATTATTAAATGAAAAGAACAAAATTCCCAAGAACAAAAATTATTCTTTTTGCCTTAAGAATTATTTTGGAAAAATCCTTTAAAAACTTGAGAGAATTTGTTTTTTGAGAGAAGAAAGACGAAGAAAATAATTTTCTAAAGAAAATCCCCCCTTAATCCTCTCTCCAAAATTCCTTTTATTCCTCTCCCAAAATTCAGAATTTTTTAATTAATAAATTAAATTGATTTAATTCCAATAAACACAAAAAACAGCTGGATTTGAAGGGTTTGGAATTTTAAAGGGTTTAGCATTGAATTCTATTAGAAAAAGCAATTTTGGGGCCAAAAAACGTCAAAAACGGCCAAACGGGTGAGGGAAGGGCGCGCTGGGCGAGCGACGGGCGTCGCGCGCTTGAGCGCGCCCCGCGCGTGTTCCGCCTGCACGCTTGTGCTGTCGCAGCCCGACATTCGCTCGATTTTTTTTTTCAAATTTTCTATAAAAAACAAAAAATTAAAAACTCACTTTTTTTACCCCAAAATAATTTTTTAAAACATTTTTAAAATATATTTTTATTTATTTCTAATAAATCAATCTGACAAGGAAATTGTCACTTCCAACTTTTATTTTTGCCTATAAATAGACACACTTAATTTCATCATTGGGTAATCCTGATTTAGGCTGCTCCGGCACTCGGTGTCTACAGAGCAAAAAATTTTTCTTTTCAGAACATTCTGAAATTATTCTTGATCCAAAGAAATCAATTCTTTGTGTTTAAGATTCAATTCTTATGATCGGATTTTCTAAAAATAAGTGTTTTGAAACAGTCATTAGGGAAAAAAAAGCTTTGATTTCTTTTCTTCTTTTTTCAAGCAATCTACGAAGAAATCATCACGTTCTTCTTTTACAGCCAAGATCAAACCTTTGAGGGTAAATTTTCGGGTTAGAGCCAACCCTCTCTCTTTCCTTATTTTGTGTTGATTATTTGTTTTCTCCATTGTAAATACTGTAAGTTGCTATTAATTTGTTTGTTGTTGTTTGTTATAATTAACCTGAACTTAGAATAATTTAATCAATTTATTTACATGATGTATGCAATGTAATTTAAATCTATAGGATATTCGGCATTAATGTTACTTTCCATTCGACTTCTGCTTTTGGTCATTAATCCATCCTATTAACTTCCTGCATTATTTTTATCAAACGTTATTTCTTCTAACAATCATAAATATGTCTCAATTAGAATTATTTATTTATTTATTTGCTTCGTTGAATTGCTTATTTTTATTATACATTTGATTTAATTTGCTGACACTGTTTTTATTCTTGTTTTTGTTATTTGTCAAACCTATTTATCTCACTTTGAGTAATGTTCTTGGGCACGTTGGAGAATCAAGAGACAGGAGCCTTCAAAGTTTGGTTTGCATTTTAATTTTTGTGTTTCTCTTATTTTATTGTTTTGTATATTTTATGCAAAATGGTATTTAGATGCGTTATTTAAGAGAAACTCATGTTTTTTTTACAATAAAAAAAATTGAGATTTTTATTAATAAAATAGGACCAATGTCCTGATTTTAGCCAATAAACTTTCATTTTCAAAAGGAGAATTAATTTTCATAAAATAGGATCACTCATCCCGATTTTCTCAATAAATGCCCAAAGATAATTCTCCAATTTTTATTGTGTATGAAGGAACCAATGTTCCTAAAACTCTAATAAATGTTTCGATTTATGTATTATGTATTTTACTTCATTCTTATTTGTGTTTTTGTAATTAATTTTTAGGATAATTTTATTCCTTTCTTTATTTATGTTCTTTATTTTGGGGGATTGTTCTTTCCCATTTTCACTTATAGTTTATTTATTTCTTTTCTTTACTGCTTTCCAAAGATGAAATGCGCTTTAATTTTATTGCATGATCGTGTGAGAAGGGAGATAAAATAATTAACTCTAAAACTCAGTCATATAACATTAACCAAAGGTATAAATAAGAGTGAGGTCCCCGAACTCTCTCTAGTTTTGGCCTCATAAGGTTAGAATTCATTTTCCAATGTTTTATTGGGTGGCGACTCCATGATGCCTACCTTATGATACCCAATAGACGCCCTCGTAGGTTGATTGCCAACAATGGAATGGGGGTGAATCCCTATCCATTACGAATCGACCAGCTTTCACGAGTTTTAATGAACCTCCATCTGGTCTTGAGTCCTAAAAGCGGACTTTAGAGAGCAACTCGGATACCGAGCGGGGTTCATGCACGTCACAGGCAGTCATTCAGTCGAAGGGTTGGTAATTTTCTCAGTAAATCCATTTTTGGCATCAGATCAGGGACTCGTTCAAATGACATGAATTTTGTTGAGGAAGGTCACAGTGTAGAATGCAACCGTCAATGCCATTCTGTTTCACATATTCCAAGTGTCAATCAACAACAATCTGTTGCTGTGATACCAGATGTGAGTCGACGTCGATCTGTTTCTCAGATGCCAGATGTAGGTCTTACCCAGCCAATTGAGTCTATTTGTCAAAGAGATGGTGATTTACTACTTGACCATACTCGACGTGTAACACCCCTTACACGTACGTAGTAAACCATATCATAAGATAACCGATTTACAACGACAAGTGAAGGATGCATCAAATTAGGCACACTCGATAAAGATAATAAATAATAGAAGATAGAATCATAAAATTTATTTCATTACAAAACCATTTATGCATAACACATTTAACAAAATTCACAATTTCATTATACATAATACATTTCTCATAAGTGACTTTACAGATTCACAATTGATTTCTTTATGTAGTACTCATTTAACTTACATAAGTGATTCATTTACATCACAATACATAATACAAAGACCCTACAATAAACTCCTACAGACTTGTTGGATGTGGGATGTTCTTGGCAAAACAACTATCTTCGATAGTTGTACGAATGAAACGCCCATGATAAGCTTATAGCTTAGTGGAGAACAAATATGATATGGATGACCACTCATAGCAGTCGTCAACAAAACATACAAATGTTTGCATTAATCGAAGTCATATATACATTACTTAATCATTGCATACATAAATATTAAACATATACACATATTTCCATACTATGATTACATTTGAAGAAATCACAACAAAACATTTTATCATGCTAATTATGCATATTACATATACTTAAACTTTTATACATCTCAAAATTTCTCTCTCTCTCCCTCTCTCTCTCTCTCTTATTTAACATATTGAAATTAAAGTTAGTTTCCTATGATTATCTCGATTCACCTTTCATATTCATATAATCAAGCATTTATATATATCTATACATATATTCAATGTACATGAGTTTACCCTTAAGACATATTCATATTACCAATTGTATGTTTATACCTATCACATTATGAGGCAGATAGCTATAAATACAATCTATAACTTCATTCTTTCTAAATTGTGCACATTAAAGTCGATACACACATTATTTGTCTTATTATCAAATTAGAATACTTAATTTAATTCTTAAACTAATTTTAACATATTAGGGATACATTAATACTTGTATAATTATTCATGAATCAACTTTTAACATATTACACATAAGCTATATTTTGTTATTTGTTATCATAAATAGTACCTTAGGTTCATGTAACACATTTATAGAATAATGCAGTTATAACAATTGTTCGTTACTAGGTCTTACATATGGAGTGCATATTTTCATATTAATTTTCAACACATAAATTATACCATCGCCAATTAGTCATTCATGTATAGCGAATCACCCAAATATTTATCATAACATGCAATTAAAGTCCTTATGCATAATTATATTCATTACTCATTTATACTTCATGATACTCATAAGTTACATAAACATGTATTATAATATGTATTCAAAGTTTACATATATAGGTATATCCATTCATTAATATATATCATATTACCCATTTATTTTTCCTTTGTCCAAATGTCACCTGCGTATCCAAGATGGTGGATAACAAGAAATGAAACTCATAGGTACTCGTGGGTATATGTGTCATATTAATGACAAATACACATAGGGATCCAAAAGGGATACAGAACACATAGGGACCCAAATGGGGTCTAAGAATTCATAGGGATCCAAAATACATAGGCTGCAGCAACAGAGGTCCCTATAGGCATGTCTATCTATTAATGACTCCGTTAACGTATGCTATAAACATACTTAAATTTCGTTCTTGCGATTTTCGTATCAATATTACACTCATTAGGTTCACATCCGTTCATTATGATCATACATCGATCATGACACTTTCAACTCATTGTACATGATTAACGTATAGTATTTCTAATACTGTAACACCTCTTACCCATATGTACCAAATCGTATGATAACATAGCCGGTATGTGAAGTCGAGTGAAGGATGCCACAACAAGAAACACAATAGGAACAATAACAAATAATGAAAAAATGAATTATAAAATTTCTTTCAATACAAAACACTTTCACAGTACTCATAAATCAGAATTTACAATTTCATATTACATACTACATTCCTCATGAGAGACTTTATAAATTAAAAAGTTAGGATCTTTGCACAAAATCACAATACATATACAAATTACTATTTACAAAAGAAAATACATTTACTTTACAAAACATAATACAAAATCTACTCAATAACCTCTTACAGATTCGTTGGCCTCGACTGATGCGGGATGTCCTTAGCAAAGCAACTATCTTCGATACCTGTAAGGATGAAAAACCCGTGCTAAGCACAATGGCTTAGTGGGGAACAAACATAATGGACGACTACTCACAGCACTCGTTAGCAAATACATGCGAATGAACACATTTAAATGAGTCACATACAAATTACTTGATTATAGTTATTATACATATTAAATTCATACAAATAATTAAATATCATTAATCATATTCCTAATAATTAAGCATATTGGAAACATACATTAAGCCCGCACATACTTATATAGTTTTGCAACCTTACATGCTTATAAATTAGAATAGGCCTTATAATAATACACATAAGTGATACATATACACAATTATATCCGTAATGTCAAGTGCTATGTTATTCCCTTATTATATGTCTTCTTAAACTAGTACTTACTTTACATGTATGATCATACATAGCATGTACAAAATCGTATCGACATTCCTTAAACATTTACAAATCTTAGTATCTCTTTCATCTAACATACCTCGCTTCAAATTAGTTCTTACATTTACTTAACATACTCTTCATATTCATACATTCATGTCTTTAACATTTTATCATATTCATTTTTAACAACCATGTATAACAAAAGAGTTATTAGGATATATTCATGTGACACTACAAGAAAACTGATTTTTAACGACCAAAATTTAGCGAAGGGATAAAAATCCGGTCGTAAAAAGATACCAACAACGAACGAATTTAATCCGGTCGTTAGAACTCAAATTTTATTATTATTTAACTAAAGGTTTAATTCCGGTCATTAAAAAACTCAAAATCCGGTTGTTATTTACTTGGAACGAAATGGAGGAACAGGAACTTCCAAACCATTTACCTCCAAAAATAACCTAAAATCACAAAAATGCATTTTCCCATCTACTGAACTTCTTCAACTCTCTACTCCTCTCCCTCGCGTAGCCCCCTCCATCGCGCGTCCTCTCCCTCGCGAGCCACCAGACGCTAGATCCGGCGTCGCCCCCCACCCCGCTGCTGCTCATCCCCACCCCGCCGTTGTAGATCCGATCTTGCCGTTGTTGCTTCCTTGCGCATCGTCTGCCTCTCACGCTGTCAGTTCACCGCCGTGGCCCATCGCCATCGCCGCTCATTCCTCATTCTTACTCGCCAGCAACTCCGCCCTCTCTCGCACCGGTTAGTGTTCGCCATTTTCTGTCTTAAATTTGTATTTATTTGTTTATTTATTTTTGTTTTATTTTATTATCATTTAAAACATGGCCTTCTTCCTCCTCTTCTTTCTCAACAACCTTTCGGCGAATCAATAATTTGGTGAGTTAATCAATTTTTTGGTTGTGTTCCCTCTAGAAAAAGATCGAAGAAGAAAAAATTGGGCAGCTTCAACTTCAGAAATTATTAGTAACTTGATAGTGAATTGTATCAGTTTTTAAGGAGCTGATTGCTAAAGACTCAAACTTTTGAAATTTCTCTTCGTTTATTTTCAATTTTGAAATTCTGGATTTTTGGGTTTTGATTGTATCTGTTTTGAGGTTTGTGGGTCGGGTTTGATTTGGATTTCATATAGGTGGGTGTTTTCCTTATTTTGGATCATCAAACAAGGAGGGCAGTGGTGGAGGTGGTGGTGCCATCTAAGAAGTGGCCAAAAAGGATTCGATCAAAGAAGGTTCTGTTGCTCAGTCTTACCATGTTAATAGAGTTAGCTCAGGTAAAAAAGTTTGTTCTTTAAGAAGTTTTTGGTGAATATGCTATGATGTTCCTTTCAAAGATTAATTTAGTTGTAATTGGAGTTGAATTATGAGTTTCTCGGTTTCAATAGAGTAGTGTTTCTGATAAAGTTCATTGCTGCTTTGATCTGTTTCGTTTATTGGTAGTTTACTTAATTGGAGGTTTCTTAAAGCTCTGTTGCTAGTTCTTTAATGGTTTGTATGTTTAAAATTGCCTACTACTTGTGCTGTTTGAGGTTTATGCTAATGGAGTGCTGCTAGTCTTGTTTTAGAGATCTGCCCTTGGTTATGGAAATTGATGTTTTGAATTATTAGGTCTTCTTTTCTATCATAATTGTCTAGTTAGAACCGGATGGTAGTACTTGGAAACTCTTTAATGCCCCTTTAAGTGGATGGTACAAATTGTTGATACTTTTTGTTCTTGTTTAAAAAATGTAGAGTATGAAAAACTTATGCTTTAATTAGCATTTTATTTAAGGTTATATTGTTACAACTAATTTAATTTGGAGAAAAAGGCCATTTGCTTATTTGCTTGATTGCAGACATGCGTTTTAATATCCATTATGTAACACCCTTAAACTGTACATAATAACTTAATTGTCTTAAACTATTCTTAAAATCAATACGAAAATCCGGGTAATTTTTTTTTTCATCTATTACAGCTTATTATTCACACAATCATTCTCAAATAGGCTACTTAAATTCTACCGAAATTTCGGCAGAATCTCCTCTACAATATTGCCTATCCCCCTGTAACAGAAAGTTTTTACACTTTTATAATCAAATGCATTTCCATCCATCCTACTCCAATTCAAACTCCACACAATTTTGCCCATCCTCCAATTTAGGTCCAATCACATACTCATATAATAATTCACAATATCATCCACTCACTATTTACATCAATTATACAAAGTACAAAGATAGTATGATAATACATCATCTATCACTATAAATAATTATCTAATACAAATTCTTTGATACAATAGTATCCTAATTATCTAGGTAGTGTACAACAAAACCCAATTATCGATTCTTAGAAATTTCATTCTCATCACCCACTTGTCATGCTTACCATTCAACATTCCTCCTTTGGAACAGTGCCGATATTCACTTGATTCCTGTCTTATTCCTGCGCGAGGATAAACCACGCGCTAAGCTTTACGCTTAGTGGTGACTACCAATTTTACTTATCCAAGGCATAAACATAATATATACACATATAATTGATCATTCATACATTAATATCACAAATTACTTTTCCTTTCATAATCAATATAATATTTTATAATTAATATACCAATAGCTATTTAACTCCAAATTAACTATGAATGATTTGCAAGGTAAAGTCATTTTTATGCAATACATTCACTATTCTTTTAAAATGCAAGATTTTCTTAAACGTGTATATTCAAGTTCCAAAAACTATAACTGAATTTTCCTAGCATTTTGATAAAGGGCATAACATGTAAATCATGCATTACTAATATAATTTCATATATTATTAAACAGTCAATATGCTTCTGACATAGCAGTTAATATTTTATTTCCACATGACAATTATTATGGTTTTCATCTAGTCATTAATACCAGCTAATATGTCTATACATGTACGTAACACACAATATACATGTATGTAACACACACTGGTGATTATGAAGCTTATATACATACATAAGGCTACTTCATTATATTATTAATTTCATAGGATCATTTATTGATATCATTTACTCAATTAGAATTTTTATCACAGAACCATCAGCTTTATTATAATTCAAAATCATAATATACATTAGTTAACTTTCAGCCAAATCAGTATATACATATACACATATATATATATAACTTTAAATTTCACTCTTATCTACTAATTAACATCCCTTTATTAGTTGTACTATTTTATCCTTCAACTTTACTTCTGTCATTAAGTTACATTATGGCTTCTTAATCCACATTTACTTTCACACTTGCCATCTAACTTCTTAGGTTATACATTTAATATGGATTACAAAATTTATTATTTAAATTCACCATTTACCAGGCTTTATTTATTAACCATTCAATTTCTTGATTCACACAATTATTTCACATTCACCAATTCACTTTGCAATTTGCTGTATTGCCCATAGTACAATGCTGGCAGACTCTAAGCACAGGATAAACGGGATGTGAACCCCTAAGAGTTCACAATAACCTGGAGAGACCTCTGAGAGATCACTCCAGTCTTTCAAACCTGAAGGAACCCCGAAGGATTACCCCCAGTCTTTCAGATACCAGTGGAGTCCTGTGTGACCACCACTGTCTTTAAATACAGTACAATACACTTCGGATATTCAAATACAGAAGTAGGACCATCATTGGCCTATTAAAAAGTGATATTCAGATATTCAGATACAGAAGTAGGACCATCATTGGCCTACTAAAAAGTGAGTCGCCATGCTCACACCCGCGGTCTTATGTCCCTATGGCTAGCCACTATATCCTGAACTAGACTTGACTACCAGCTCATCGAATAGGGCCACATTATTGAATGTTATTTAAATAAATCAAAACTTTAATCTTTACATAAAATAAGATCAACATACACTTCAATTCAATTTTTCAGAAATAATCCCGGTATCATCCATCATCAATTTCTCATAACATTCCATTTACTTACCAAATTTCACTAATCTTAGCTTCACAACAAGCCATTAATCATATTTATATATTTAAAATGTGTTAACAATAATAATATACCTCATTTATATCAGTATACATTCTGCCACTACTCTTTCTTTCCATTTCAATTCATTTTCATTTTATTTCGTCAAATTAAGTTTATTTCATACCATACCATTAATACATTATTGTTTAAATAGGGATTCACTATTTTTCATTTATCCAATTCTTCTTACAAATTACCCCATTTAAACACGTATAACCCATTTTTACTTTTATTTATAGCCTGATATTCTGACTTCCTTAACAAACTAATTTACTTTATTGTTATAATTGTCTTTAGGCATACTTAACTATACTCTTTATTTGTTAAGTACACTCACTTTCTCTAATTCATTCACTTACCATGATTACGCTTAAAATACTTTGTCCTTTACTTATAACTTTTTATACTAAATTACACTTTTAATCATCAAATTATTTATTTCCTTCTGTTATTCTCTTTTTACTTGTTATTCCACATACTTTTACAAGTACCATAGACTCCTAGGATTTGAGCCCCTTTTTCACTTTATATTTTCTTATCCACTCTTACTTATTTTGATTCGTTTTCTTCATGTTGGATTCCATCCTATCTTTATAGATTTACACTAAATTTCATTTTATTAAAATAATATCTATTATAAGTCCTCAACTCTACCATATTACTCGTAACATTTAACAAAAAATATTACTTAACAACTTGCACAACTCAAGACACACATATAGATTAAAATCAGTTACAATAACAATTTATCGCAATATGCATAAAATCCATTTTTAACGCATAAATTCAAAAGCACAATTTAAGAAAAATTCTATGTTATCCCCAAAAAAATAGAGTTCCACAATTTACCGTTCCCTACTTGCTTGTATTTCAATAATTTAGCTCAATTCCCCAGTTCAATTTAATTTACTCAATTTATTAAAGCCTTAATTGACCACTCAAAATAAATAAGTAAACTAAATCAAATTCACTAAGCAGTCTAAAGCTTATTACAACACTTACTATTGTGTTTATATTATTTCACACTTATATATGTGTAAGAACACATGTGCTTCTAATTTAATCCTAACAGTAATTTAATTTCATGAATAATAGCTTCAATTATTCACCTACTATTTAAATCATACACAACCAGATTTTAATATACTCACTTCACATACCTTTAATCCAGTTCATTGAGTTATCTTTAATTCAAACTTCCAATAAGTATATTCGGATTTCCCACTTAACATTTCAATTTTCCATCAATTCTTCAGGCATTACCAATTACACTACCATCACCTAGATATGCACATTATAATACCCATTTATATATATCAATATTTAATTACTAATCTGATTTACGTGTCATAATTTATCCATTACCAGCATTATATATAATTTAAGTCCTATCTTACAATTTAACCTATAATTCTTCAATTATAATTACTGGTCTACTTCCCAATTACTGACAGTTTCTAATTCTTTTCATTCAATTAAAAATCGACAAATCTTAATTTAAGTTCTATTCAACTAAGCCAATACTCATGACAACACTGCCAACGAATCAATGAACCAACAAACATATTATTCACATACTGTATTTAATTTAAAATCACTCTTAATAAATTTTAACTTATGGAAAAATCACATAGAAAAGTAAATTTGGTGGCCACATACCAATTTTTTGCTATTTTTGGTCCCTTCACCGTCGCCGGAGCTCCACCGAAGGCACTGAAACCACCGGAAGGAAGCTCGACGCGTCGGGGTCGATTTTTCGGTGGTCACACGCCGAAACTGTCCTCCGTTTCACCGGAATGGGCGTCGGTAGCTTCTGTTCAATCCCTCTCCGATCTCTCCATCGCCGGTGAGTGCTGAAGATCCATGGCCATCGGGATGATCGCCTGCCCACCGTGAGCCCCATCGTGGTATTCGTGTCACCTCTCATCATCGGAGCTCGCCGAAAAATGCAGAGGAAGCTTCGGTTTCCTCCTGCTCTCCTAGAACGGCGACGTCGCGATGGAGGGGGGGAAAGGACGCCGAGATCGGCGTTGCGAGGAGCCGCTGCTCGCCGTCGACCACCGCCATCTGCTCCGCCCCCCTTCCGCCGTGCTCTGCCCCCTCTCCCTCTCTCTCTCTCTTCGGTTTCTTTCCCCTGTGCTGCTCACCATTTTTGCCTCTCCCCTCTCTGTTGTCTTTCTCTTCTCTTCTTTTATTTTCTATATCATAAAATTCCCACTTATTCTAGTCCATAATTCCCTCTAATATTTGGACACTCTTAGACCAATAAAAATTGTCACATGGAAAAATTATTTATCTTGTCTATTTACTCCTTATTTCTTAGTTTATTATTTTCTTATTTATTTGCATGTAAACATACACTCATATATATATATATAGACTCAAAATTATTTGAATAATTAAATTGAGCAACTTTAAGGAAAATTCCACTCTTATGCGTCAAAATTAATTTTCGATAAATTGTTTTGCGCGTCAATTTATTAAATAAAACCATTGAAATTTTTGGGGCATTACACATTAGGTTATTTAAATATGTTTACAATAAGTTGCATATCTATTTCGAACTGATGCATTTAGTCATACAGACAAATCAAAATCTCGAAATGGTTCTGATGATAAGAAGGAGCCATCAATTCCTAAAGATGGACCGACTGCTCATATTGCAGCACAAACATTTACATTCTGAGAACTTGCTGCAGCAACGAAGAATTTCATATCAAAGTGTCTGTTGATGAAGGGGGTTTTGGGCATTTTTATAAAGGCCGCTTAGAAAGCAGTGGATAGGTAATTTGAGAATTGAAATGAATGTTCATAGTATTATTATATGACATACATTATGACACTACTTTGTATGAACTTTCTGCATTTATTTATATTTTTACCTTTTTAAGCATCTATTACCAACAACAATCATCAAGAAAAGCTGCTACTGGTGCTAAGTTCATTCTTATGGCGTAAATTTGGGCTAATTAGGGATTTGGTTTTGCAGGTGGTTGTTATAAAGCAACTTGATCAGAATTGCCTTCAAGGAAATAGGGAATTTCCAGTGGAGGTTCTTATGCTCAGTCTCCTTCACCATCCAAACCTTGTTAATTTGATTGTTTATTGTGATGACGTGGATCAACTCCTCCTTGTATATGAGTTTATGCCACTTGGATCATTGGAAGATCACCCACACGGTTAGATTTTCTACTTTCTTTTTGTAAATATGCAGTATTTGTAGAACCTTTCTGCTCCTTGTTTGATTATGCTCTCACAATTCATTACACATATATGGAATTTCATGGGATCAACTTCTTGTTTTTGACTTTTATTGGATAGCATCATTTTTTCTTTGTAGAGATCTTATAGTTTTGCTAATATGTAGAATTATCATTTTGTAATAAACATCATTTGAGAACATAGATTAGTTATTTGTCCATTTAAGGCTTTTATATACTTTTTAGGAAGTTATATTTGTTTGGTTATTTCTGATATCCCAACAGATTTGTTCATATAAATATTATGCGCTACTCATGGTTGCTTGTAGTTCTATATGTCTAGAATCACTTGGATATGTTAAGGATGTTAAGCTCTAGAACTGAGTGACTTCCCAAAACCTCTTGCACCTTTTTTTGATGAGGTGTGTCATAGTATGGTACAATATGGTATATAGTATAGTATTTATTCTTAGCATGTCGTGGAGGATAGTATAATCTCTTGATAGTATGGTACAATATGGCTCAAAATCTCTTGATAAGAGGAAGAAGTCACAAAAAATGAAAAATAAACAATTTTTTGTAAGCTAGAAAAATAAGATTAGGCCTATATATTATGATATAAATGAGTTTCAAACATTAAATAAGAATAGTAAGAATAAAATATATTGAACCATGATGAATTGCCAATTACTTTTGTTGTATGCATTATTCTTTTATTTGATTGTAAATAACTGAATATTGCATTGTCCCTCCTTCAAGAAATTGTTTTCTATAATTTTTTTTTTTCACATAAACTCTCTTTCTCCCTTGGTTGGGTTTTAAAAGTAATATACAAGAATAGACTATGCTATTTTGACGTTCTCATATGCTTGTCTTATTTATTTATTTATTTATTTTAATTTATAAAATTATATCTCAAATTTATTTATTTATTTTAATTTATACAATTATATCTTTGTTTCTTTTCTATATAACACTCAAACAAGTCTCTCCTTATCACACTCCCCTTTCATTAATCTTAGATTTATTTTGATAAATAATGTAGGGATGGTGTTGCTGCAAGAGGAAATAAAAAAGATAACAATTACTGGACTTGATTTTGTTGTGAAAGAGGAAGGCTAGATACTTGGCAAGGCCTTTTCATTTTTTAAATTTTTTGAAGAGTATATACAATTATACTTGTTGGATTTTGGATATTTTGAAATATATATATAATTGCACTTGTTGTGAGATTTTGGATATTTTGAAATATATATATAATTGCACTTGTTGTGAGATTTTGGATATTTTGTAACTAGTATTTTCCAATCTATGAAAAGACTAATTATAATTTTGGATTTATGTGTGTGTGTGAATGATATGTACAGGTAATATTTAAATAAAATATTTTATTTATTTTAAAAATTTAATATTAATGATAAAATTTTCTTTCAACAAAAGAAAATCCGGTCGCTAAAAGGGATCTTTAACAATCGAAATTCTCTTCTTTAAAAATGAATAACAATTAGCGAAGGGAAAATCTGATCGCTAAAAATGAAATACAATTAGTGAAGGGAAAATCTGGTCGCTAAAAGGTATCTTTAACGACAAAAAATCCCCTCGTTAAAAGTGAATACAATTAGCGAAGGAAAAATTCGGTCGCTAAAAATCAATATTCAACGACTGAAAATGTTCCGGTCGTTGAAAACATTAACGACCGTATTCAATATCCGGTCGTCTATACCTTTAACGAAGGGGCTTTTATCGATCGGATTTTTCGGTCGTTTTAGGTCTTTAACGATCGGATTTTGACTTTTAACGACCGAATTTCCCTTTGTTAATAAGCAATTTTCTTGTAGTGTGAGGTAAACCAAATTAACTTATTAAGACTTTATAAAACAATAATACATTTTTACTTATCACACTGATGAATACGTATCTATAAACACAACTACAAGGTCACTTCTGTAACAACCCAAAAAGGGGCCTAGTAGGAATTACATGGTTAATTGAGTGATTAGGGGTATAATTATAAGTGGACAAGTATAAGATTAAATTAATTAAGGACTTAATTGAAAGAGTAATTAAAGTTATTAAGTGAAAGAAAGATTTTATTTAAGTGATTAGAAGGTATTTGAGCAAGGACAAAAGGGAACTAAGCCAAGGACTTTATAAGTTGAGCCTATAGGATTTTAACACCTAAGCAAGGTAGTTGGGAGAATTTAAGGAAGAAAAGGAAGAAAGGAAGGGAGAGGGAAAAGCCAAAAATTAGATTTTTGGCTCTTCGTCGCTCTTTTTCTTCCTGCGTTTCCCGTTCCTCTTTCTTATCCTTCCTTTCTTGCTTTTTGCTCCCTCTCCATGGTAATCTTCAAGGATTTTGGGTTGGATTAAAAAGATAAGAGTGGGTTTGAAGAGGTAAGTGGCTGAGTTAGTTTTTTTCTCCTCTTCTTATGCATTTTGGTTGACTTTTAGATATATGGGTTTTTGATTTGTATGTTTTGGTTGGTTTGATTGCAAGAATCTAGTGATAAGAGGAAGAGCAAAGGTAAAGAGTAGGTTTGAGCTTGAAGAAGGAGTGGATTTTGAAGCTTCTTAAAGGTTTAGGAGTTTTGCCTTATGGTTGCGTCTTGGGTTTTGAGTGTTAATTTCTAAAAATTTGTTATGTGAAGCATGATTATGCATGAGTTTGGTTGGATTTTTGGCTAAGTGGTGTGTATTGAAGGAAGTGGTATTAGTGTTTGCTTGTGGGTTTAGTTCTATGTGTTTAGAGTTAATTTGAGTGTGTTTTAAGTTAATTGATCATCTTGTTCAATAGTTATAAATGGCATGTAGTGATTGTATAATGTTATTGGCATGAGTATTAGCATGTTTTGAATGCAATTATGGATTGAATTGAGGTTGTTTATATGATTGTGTGGTTTGGTGTAGTTGGGTGTGAGAGGGGCTGGTAAGTTCGGAGCAAAGGTTGAGAATCACGACTCTATTGCGAGCGCGATAGAGTGCATGATTGCCGATCTTCTCTCGAGGTGCTCTCTATCATGAGCGCGATCTAAATCGAGAGCGCGACAGAGAGCTCGGTAAGTGAGCGTTAGCCGAGTTGTTCTCTGTAGGCGCGCGCGTGCGCAACGGGGACCTACCCGCCTTCTGTCGCGAGCATGACAGAGGGCCACCAGCTCCCTCTCGCGAGCGTAGGGCTTGTCGTGAGCACAACTTTAGGCAAGATTTGCCTCTGTCGCGGGGGCGACAGGTCGTCGCGAGCGCGACCCTCCCCTGTTCGTCAATTGTGTTTTATTTATTGTACTTTGCATGGTTTCTCACTCATGTTTGGTTCATGATTTTAATTATATGAGCCAATGTTTTGTACCTTAAATATGCTTATATTATATTATATATATATATATATATATATATATATATATATATATATATATATATGTATATATGTATATGTATGTATGTATGTATTTATGATTACGTTAAGAGGTGCGACCATTATTCATTATTGTAAAGTTTGAGTGTAATAATTGAGTGTTTATGTGTAAGCCTGAATGGTCATAGTAGTGGATAGATAAGCATGCTTATAAAGGGCTAGTGATTGCAGCTACTAGTGTTTGACTCTGTTTGGGTCTAGTGTTTGATACCTTTGGGTATCTAAAAGTTTTATAATGTTTTGAGGCTTCGGTCTCTAATGTTTGATACTGCTCGCAGTATCCAGTGTACCCGTATCCACTAACCATGTAAATTTAGACTAGTGTATTGAGATTGTTACTGTGATAGATTGTAACACCTCGTTCCCACCCTAGTAGTTTGAGCCTTGGTGTGTGATTTTGTAGCTATAATTTTGCATGTGTTACTTTGAATATGTGTTATGGTAAGATATTATTATGTGTGTGTTTTATGAGGTTGTGCTTGGGTGTGAGTGTGTGGATGGGGGCTAGGATGTGTTTTAATAAGGATGGTTTAGGGTGTATGAGAGAAGAGGTTAGCTGGGTGTGTTATAGGGTAGTTCTCCTATGGGGTCTTGACATGTGGCATGGGTAGGTGAGATTTATGGTGGTAAGAGAGAGTGAGGGACAGCTATTTTTTCTTGTTTCCCTTCCCGTTTCTTTTTCCTCAGCCCATTCTTCATCTTCTTCTTTCTTCTTCTTTGCTTTCTTATGATCCTTCCCCTTGTGCTGGAATTAAGCTAATTTGGTAAGTTGTCGCTAATTCTTCTTCATCTTCTTCTTTCTTTTTGTATTTGGGTATTATATGCTTTGGGTTAGGGTTTTGAATTTTGTATCTGTGTTGGGTGTTTTTGATCAAAAATTCCTCCTAGAGAGCCTAAAGGGAAGGACTTAGCCAGTGGAAGTAGAGCCCCTTAATTTGGAGCATAGGCATTCGAGGTTTGGGAATTTATGTGTTTTGATGCATATTTTTATGTTGTGCTTTGAGTGTGTGTGTTTTGGAAATTTGATGAGTTTGTTGCCATTTCCTGGGTTGTTATTGTTAGAATCTTGACTATGCAAATTCATGATTTGATATGAGTTGTTGGATGACTAAATTGTATGTTGATTTCTGGTAATTGAGATTTGCAGAGGTGTAATTTTTGCAACCGCTGTATAGGTCACGATGACAACCAAGAGATTGTCATCGTGAGATATGCAAAGATGCATTCTATCGAGGCTCCTTGGTATGTCACGGTGACAACCATTTTGGTTGTGACCATGAGGTATCAAGGTTTGCATTCTGTTTTGGGCATGTTTGGTATGTCACGGTGACAACCATTTTGGTTGTGACCGTGAGATACCCTTGAGTTGCATTCTGTTTTGCCATTTTTGGTATGTCATGGTGACAACCATTCTGGTTGTGACCGTGAGGTACCCTAGGTATGTCTTCTCACGACTTGCGAGGGTTAGCAGAACTTGGCGTGGGTGTGTGAGGCATTCACGAATCGTGAAATTTTCACGAGTCGTGAATGGCGAGCATGACTCGTGCTCTGTAGGAGGGCCCCATCACCAGTCGTGAATGGCAAGCATGACTCGTGCTCTGTGGGAGAGCCCCATCATGAGTCGTGCGATGGGTCACGACTCGTGACAGGGTGTTTGACACGAGTCGTAACAGTATGCATGACTCGTGTCCTCCTCTTTCTCCCCCTTTTGTGCGTTGTGATTGTGACCCTTCCATTGTTTGCCTATTTTCTGAAAATGAATTTCATGTCTTCTTTTTATAGGTTTCAATAATATATGATGACTAACTCTATTTATGCTTGTATAATATTATGATTTCTTTATCATAAGATATATGTTATACTCTGATTATATGTGCATTATGCATGACATGCTAGAGTCGATTTAGTGGATAGTTTGGCATGCCTAATAGAGTTTTAGTAGCTGCAGCACCATTATGATTTGGACCCTGATCAGGTCCCCGATCGGATCCTCGCGATCCTTCAATCTTGGATCTTGTTTAAGATCCCATGCAAAAATATTTTTGGAACAAACAGTAAAGAATGATTTTGATACCTTTGGGTATCCATGCATTATGAATAAATTGTTGATGCCCTCGGGTATCAATGCGTTTGCTCATTATCCACCATCTTGTATGAGCAGGTTTATCATTGTTAATGTGTAATTTGTGAATAACGCGTATAGTTATGGTTTGATTTAAAAGATATGAATATATGAGTTTAGTGTTGCAATTTATCTACATGTTTGAGTTGATTATTAAGAACTTATTATTCTGCTTGTGCCATGAACTTGTGTTTTTCTGTTGACGCCACTGTGAGTGGTCGTCGTGCATTTCTGTTTTCCCCACTAAGCGTTATCGCTTAGCACGGGTGTTTTATCCGTGCAGGTGTCGAAGATGTCAGAGTTTGTGAGCGAGTCAATCTGCAGTCACTAGGGCCAACACACTGGAGTTAGAGATTTTCTTTTTGTATTTAGATATTCTGATGTAATCTTTTGATCATGTATATGACTTGAAAATTTAGTATTTCAGATATTCATATTATCTCTTGTGCCGAGGCACTCTTGTACTTTTAGGCATGTAAAACAGTTATAATATGATAATGAGATTCAGTATTTTTCTTCAGCAGTCTGTTCTTTATTAAATTTAAGAATTTTTTTTATATCTCTCTGTTTGATGCGAATGTTTGAGATTTTATTTGTTTTGTTCGAGCGTTTTTATGACAACCCTCATTTATCGGGGTCCTTTCTCCTCTGAGAGGGATGAAGTTCCCTACGTATAGGTAAGGGGTGTTACATTCTGTGGTATCAGAGCATAGGTTTAGGTGTTTATAGGCAAGTGTAAGATAGAGTATATGTTTAGTGTTGTGTTGGCCCGATGCAGATTTTGGTATATGTTTTGTAGTTAAATAGAGTCTACTCGTGGATCACTTGAGGGGTGAGCCGAGAGTGCGAATCCCCGAGAGCAAGATCCGTCTATTTCTGGTCCGGCTCAGCCACTTAGGGTGCAACCGGAGGTCCCTGCAGTTCCATTTGAGGCTATGCTCAAGATATCTCAAGATATGGCCAGGGAAAGAGTTCTGCCCTTAGAGCTCCGATAAAAAATATGAGGAAGTTTGGAGCGGAGGATTTCTATGGAACCAGTTTAGATGAATCTGATAAAGCTGAGAGATGGATTGAGAAGGTGAGTCGGGTGATTAAAGAGATTCGGTGTCCGCCGGAGAGAGAGGTAGAATGTGTGGTGTCCCTGTTGCAGGGCTCAGCATATGATTGGTGGAGGTTAGTGCTTAGTCATCCTTAGCTTCCCGAGCCCGTGACATGGGAGTTTTTTGAAAGAGAATTTCAAAGTAAGTATGTAACTAAGGCATTCAAGGAGGCTAGATCGGCGCAGTTTTTGAGTCTTCGTCAGTGAGTACTGTCGGTGGCGGAGTATGAGAAGGAGTTTAATCGACTCAGTAAGTATGCACCGCCAGGAGTTCTCATTGAGGAGTTCAGATGTCAACATTTTGAGGCGGGTTTGAATGAGTCTTTGAAGGTGATGTTGGTTTTTTTGATGTCTTCACCGGATATCAGTTATTTTTGAATAGTGCAAGCAGCTTTGAGAGCGGATTGCTTTGAGAATATTTTGAGAGAGAAGGCTCAGAGGAGGAAGTCCTCTCGTGGAGGTTCTTCCTTAGGAAAGAGGTCGCATGAGTCTCAAGGAAATCCATCTGGTGAGTCGCATGTTAGTTCGGCTACTAGAGGGAGGAGACAGGAATCCATTTGAGGTTCTGGCTCAGGTCGAGGAGCTTCAGGTGGTAGAGGTGATGGAGTGCCTCAGTGCTCCCATTGCAGTAAGCGCTATTGGGGCAAATGTCGGTGGTTGATGGGAGGATGTTTCAGGTGTGGTAGTACAGACCACTTTTTAGCCAACTATCCGAATTTGTATGAGAATACTCAGGGTCAACAAGAGGCTAGTCGAGCAGGGTAGAATGCTCCTCAGGGCTGCCGTGGTAGAGGTAGAGGACGGGGTCGTGGTGGACGGCCTCGGGAAAGAGAATCCTCTGAGACTGTTGATCGCCCAGTTCCCGGAGCTACACGAGCTTATGCTGTGAGAGCTCGTGATGAGCAGGATGCTCTAGAAGTGATAGCTGGTAAGTTTTTACTTTTAAGCACTGAAATGTATGCTTTGATACACCCAGGTTATACTCATTCTTACCTATGTTCTGATAAGCTATGCGCTAAATTGTCTAATGAGACTAAATTGGATTATGAGATATGTGTGACTAGTTCGTTAGGGCAGTGTGTTAATGTGAATCAGATGTATCGAAATTGTCCATTGGTAGTGCAAGATAATGAATTTCCGGTTAATTTGATAAGTTTGCCATTCCATGAATTTGATCTAATTCTGGGTATGGATTGGTTATCTAAGCACCGAGCTATAATTGATTTTCATAGAAAAACAGTTGTGCTCAGAGATAGTGACCAGTTGCCAGTGATTGTGAAAGGGCTGGGAAGTAGCTCACTACATAATGTAATTTCGGCTATGAAGGTGAGGTGGTTTATGAGGAAAGGATGTGAAGCGTATTTGGCGTTGGTTTTGGATTCTCGGCGAGGGCAAGTAAAAATCCAAGATATTCCCGTAGTAAGAGAATTTGCAGATGTGTTTCCAGAGGAATTACCGGGTTTGCCCCCTGAAAGAGAAGTAGAATTGTCGGTAGACATTGTGCCTAGTGCAGCTCTGATTTCTGAGGCTTCGTATCGAATGGCTCCAGCGGAATTGAAAGAGTTGAAAAGTCAATTGCAAGAGCTTTTGGATAAAGGTTTTATCCGACCGAGTGTGTCACCTTGGGGTGCTTCGGTCTGTTTGTCAAGAAGAAAGACGGTACTTTGAGAATGTGACTACCGACAGATTAATAAGGTCACGGTAAAGAACAAGTATCCATTGCCACGGATTGAGGATCTCTTTGACCAGTTGAGAGGGGCAGGAGTGTTTTCTAAGATAGATTTGAGATCAGGTTATTATCAGCTGAGGGTTAAGGATGCGGATGTTGCGAAGAAAGCTTTTCGGACGCATTACTGTCACTATGAATTTCTAGTGATGCCATTTGGTTTGACTAACGTGCCCGCAGCTTTCATGGATTTAATGAACAGGGTATTCAGACCGTATTTGGATCGTTTCCATGTAATGAACGGGCGTCGGTCGGCCCAAATCCGCCGTAAACTTTTCCGTTTTTCTTCATTTTTCTTGATTTTTTTCATCATTTTTTCGGGATTTTAATGTTTTTCTTCCTTTTTTACACCCTAATTATGGGAATTTCATTAAAAATCCTATTTTCTTCCCTATTTAATTATTTTTTCCATTTTTGTTCATTTAAATAGAAAATTTGGGAAAGAAAGAAGGGACAGTTCATTTTACATCAAAAATTTCATTTTATTCTTCTTTTCTTCTCTAAGAATTCTCTCTACAATATTTTTAACTTTTTTTTCTCTCTAAATAAAATTATTAGGTTAAAAATCATTGTTTATTCTTGAGATTTGAATTTTTTTATCAATAATAATTTTTGAGACAAAGAAATCAATTTTTTTGTTCTTGAAAATTAAATTTCTTTTCTTCTTTTTAACAATTTCTTTTCTTCTATTTTTTTAATCAATTTTCTCTTGAAATAAAATTTCAATTTTTGTTATTATTATTTCTATTTTGTGAATCAAATCAAGGAAATCAATTATATTTTTCATCAATCAAATCCAAAATCTGAGGGTAAACATTCTAGGCTTAATCTTTTTATTTTTTCTTTTATTTGTTTTTTTGTTCATATTTAATTATTAACAATGTAGATTTTTATATTTATTGTGTTTTTATTTATTTTATGTGATTTTGTATATAGTTTTAACATTTTTAATATTTTTTCTACTTTATTTTATTTAATTGTTTGTTCTTCATTTCTATTATTATTTTATTAAATTGTTTATTCTTCATTTCTATCGTTATCATCATCATCATCATCATCATCATCATCATCATCATTATTATTATTATTATTATTATTATTATTATTATTATTATTATTATTATTATTATTATTATTGTTATTATTATTATTTGTTTTGTTAATATGTTAGTCTATTTATTTTAATATGTCATTTAATTTATTTGTCATATATAATACACATTTTATTTATTCTAATATATTATTTATTGTTTTATGTGTTTAATTGATTTTCTTGATTTAATTACTAACAACAATTTTATTTGTGCTTGATTTTGGTTTCAAATCCTTATTTTCCTTGTTTGAGCATCCATGCGAACGAAGGAGGAGATTCAGAGATTGATTATTTTTATTGTTTTTAGCATTTTTCATTTATTTGTATTTTAATTTATTTGTCATATAATTATTAATGAAATTCTTTATTTTATGCACGCTTAATTAAAAATCATACAAAAATATTTTTATAAATTAATTGGCTTTTTCTAATAAAGTGGGACCAATGTCCTAATTTTTATCCAAATAAATTATCACTTTAAAATTATTTTCTTTAACTCTGCATGATAGGACAAATGTCCTCATCTTTAATAAATAACCCGTTTTATGTATGATTTATGTTTTATTTACGACGGGGGTTGTATTCGGCCCTTAATTTTGTTGTAATTGATTTTTATGCGCTTTATTTTAATTATGCTTTCATTTATTATTTTCCTTGAATGACCAAACTTGCGCTCTAATTATTGCATCAAAACGTATGAGAAAAGGGATGAAAACTTAAATTCAAAACTCGATTTTAACTTAACCAAGGTATGAATAAATGAGAAGTCCCGAACCATCTCTAGTCTTTGGGCTCAATGAGGTGAGAGGGCCATCTCAATATTCTATTGGGATGGGGCCTCCAAGACACCTCTTGTGTCCCGTAAAAAGGCTCAAAACTTGCACAGTCCTAGGCGCCACAAGGAGAGAGGGCCATCCTAATGTTCTATTAGGGTGGAGCCTACAAGACACCTTTAGTTTGCCCAAGTACGAGGCGGAGAGGGCCATCCTAATATTAGGGTGGAGCCTCCAAGACACCTCTGGCTTGCCTATGATGGACATAGCTGTACTGTCTTAGGCTCACTGAGGCTAGACAAACTTTCCCAATATTTTATTGGGTGGCGACTCCATGAAACCTCCTTGTTGCCCAAAATAGCCGCCCTTGCAATTTCACTTGCAAGTTTCCATGACCTCATCCCGAAAGCCCTAAAAGCGAGTCTTCAGGGCCATCCCGGGGTTTGGCACGCATCACAGATAGCTTCGCCTTTGACTCGGCTTCTCCGAAAAGAGGTTAAGTTCAATTGGTCTGATAAGTGCCAAGCAAGTTTTGAGCAGTTGAAAGATATATTGATTAAGGCTCCTGTACTTACTCAACCCATTTCGGGTCAAGAATATGTAATGTATAGTGATGCCTCAGGTATAGGATTGGGCTGTGTTCTGATGCAAGACGGTAAGGTGATAGCATATGCTTCCAAGCAATTAAAACCTCATGAATAACACTATCCGACACATGATTTAGAGTTAGCAGCGGTAGTGTTTGTTCTTAAGGTATGGGGAAACTTGCAGGATCTTCACAGATCACAAGAGTCTGAAATATCTGCTTACCTAGAAAGAATTGAACTTAAGGCAGTGAAGATGGTTGGAATTATTTAAGGATTATGACTGTATCATTTACCATCTAGGTAAAGCAAATGTAGTGGCAGATGCCCTCAGCCGAAAATCAGTTTCAGCTTTGTTGTTGAGTAAAGGAAAGTGGAATTTTGATAACGAAGGAGCATTGATTGCTCGGTTGAAGGATAAATCGAGTTTGGGATAAGTGATAGTAGACGCTCAGTCGAGTGACCCTGTGTTGCAGCGTGCTATGTGTAACACCCCGTTTGCCCCCTAGAAGTTGGAGCCATTTGTGCATGTGTGCATTGGGTGTGTGATGGCATGTGATAAGGGCATTTTAGGTAAAATGCATATTTTATGGGTATTTTTATAGTGTGAGTGCATGTAGAATTGTAGGGTGTGAGTGTGAGGGTCGCATTAGTGTGTACATACTCACATGTTGGTAGGGTGTGCATTAGTGAGAATAGCATTCTATGTGTGTAGTGCATGCTTGTTAGGTATGAGTGGTTAATCTCCACCAATAAGGAAATGACATGTGGCTAGGGTTAGGAAAAGAAATAGAAGAAGAAAGAGAAAAGGGGAAAAGTAGAATTTATTTCTACAATTCCCGTTCGTCTCTTTTTTTCTACTCCTCTTCTTCCTTTTCTCATCTCTAGAGTGCCCCAGCTTGGATCCAAGTAAGTGTGGTAGAAATTGATCATCTCTTAGCCTTCAATTGGTAAGTTTACTGCATTTCATCATCTTCTTCATCTTTTTTTCTTCTTTTGTTCTTATTTTGTTTAGATTGAGTTTTAATTTAGGTTTTGTATTTGTGGATTTGTTGGGTGTTTTTGATTTGTTGAGCCTCCTCGTAATCCCAAAGGAAAGGAGAAGGCTAGTGGTAGTGGTACTAAGTGATTAGAGCAAAGGAATATCAGGTTTGGGATTTGTTTGGTTTTGTTTGGGAATTTGTTAATTTTGTGCATTTTGTGTTTACATGAGGATTTTTGGAAAATTGATGTGTGTTGAGGCATGTTATGGTGTTAATGTTATGGGTAATTATTTGATTTGAGTTATGATGCATGAATGTTGATGTATTGAGCAAGTATGAAGTTGGATGAATGTTGCTGTAAATTTCTGGGTTTGTGTTCTTGAGGAGTTTGATTTTATTAATGCATGATTTAGATTGTGTAGAATGTTAAATTAAGTTGTGTTTTATGTTATATGTGATGGTGGAAGACTTATTTGAAGGTAAGATTAGGGTTTGGTTTGATTTTGGGTCAAAGTGATTTTGTGGTTGGAAATCTGCACTTTCTGCATTTTGCTGGAAAACTGAGAATCGAGAATGCAAAATTCTCGCGAGCGCGACAGAAAGGCGAATTCCAGTTCTTCACGAATTGCTAGTTGATTTGCTCCTCGTCCGACTCATGATTGAGAATCACAACTCGTGAAGCCTTAGCACGCGAGAGGTGAGACAATTACGCGTCGGGCATAGGAGAGGAGAGATTCACGACACGCGAATCTTGTTCACGAGTCGTGAACTATTGTTCAAGCGACGTGAACATCGTTCACGAGTCGTGAAGATTGTTCAAGACTCGTGAAGGTGCCGCATGAGTTGCGCGCCTTCGGCCCCCTTTCGCGCAGGCCAATCGGCCACTGTCGCGAGCGCGACAGTGACCCTTTTTGCCTATTTTTTCGATTTTGCCCCTTTCCATCCAAAATGAATTTGTATCACTTCTTTTTGGGTTTTCACCACTAAATGAGAATAATTATGCTTATATATGTGTACTATTATGATTTCTGCATGATAAATTATATGTTACGCTTGAGCATGACTTATATTATGCATGACCTGCGAGAGTCAGTCTAGTGGATAGTTAGGCATGCCTAAAAGAGTCCTTTTACTGTAGCTTTTGTACTGTTCTGGACCCTGATCAGGTCCCCGTTTAGTTCCTCGCGAACTTCTACGTGTTCGGATCTTGTTTAAGATCCCTTTGTAAAGTGTTTTGAAAAGAGAAAATATGATATTGTTTTCCTGATTCGTACCCGTAAGGTACTGCTATGTGTCAATTCATACCCGTAAGGTATTGCTACGTGTCGATTCATACCCGTAAGGTACTGCTATGTGTCGATTCGTACCCATAAGGTACTGCTACACGTTTACTCGTTATCCACTACTGTGAGTCAGTAGGTGTTATGATTTGTTCTGACATAATTATAAGTGTGTGATCTGTATGAGAATAATTACAAGTATTTGAATCTGAATGACTCTGATATGAGTATATGAATCTGTCGGCATATGAATATGTTATTGAACCTTTGAATGGTAATGAATATAATTATGTTGTGTTTATATCTTATGATATTCAGCATATGCCATTATGAATGTGTATTGCCTTGACGACCATTGTGAATGGCCGTCCATATATTATTGTTACGTTTCCCCACTAAGTGTTATCGCTTAGCACAGTGTTTTCACCCGTGCAGGTGCGGAAGGTGTATAGCTTTTGGGAGAGTCGCCGCCAGTCAAGCCAACATAGACGGATTAGTGTTAGGGCTTTATTTTTGTAGCATGATTCTTTTGTAATAGAACTCTCTATGTATTATTTTTGTTCAGCTTTCGCTAAGTATCTCTGACAGTTGTAATAATTTTGTATTATTAGTTTTTGATCAGAACATTATTATAATGAATGTTGTTATATTAATGCATGATCATTCTGATGTTTCCTAAGTTTTTAATTTTTCGCTAGTTGTATGTATGTTTATATTATGTGAATGGATGTTTGTGTACCGTTCTGTATGGTGGCACCCTTACTCATACGAGTTCTCACTCCCTTGCGGATGGGTTCTCCTACGTATGGGAAGGTGGTGTTACAGTTCTTGGTATCAAAGCACCGGTTTAGGCATTTCTGGGTGTTGTGGTGTACAGATATATGTTCAGGACTGTGTTGGCTGATGCGGTTGTCTTTATCTTTCTTTTAGATGGATTCTGATTCTATTCGATGGTCGCTTGAGGGATCCGCTGAAAGTGTAAATCCCTAAGCAGCTGATCCTTTAGTGTCTGTGTCGGCTCAACCTGCTAGGGCGTAACTTGAGGCTGCATCCATGCCCTTTGAGGTCATGTTAAAGATTTCGCAGGACGTGGCTAGGGTTATTGAGAGTGTGACCGCTCCTAGAGTACCTACTGAGAATTTGAGGAAGGCGGGTGCAGAGGACTTTTATGGGACTGGTTTGGATAAATCAGAATATACTGAGAAGTGGTTAGAGAAGGTAGAGCGAGCCTTGGATGAGATTCGGTGTCCTCAGGAGAGACGAGTAGAGTGTGTTGTAGCCCTGTTGCAAGGATCCGCCTATGACTGGTGGAAGTTGGTCCGTAGGCATCCTCAGTTTCCTGACCCAGTTACTTGGGAGTTCTTCGATAGGGAATTTACAAGTATGTGACTCGGGAGTACAAGGATGCCAAGTGGGCACAGTTCTTGAGTTTGAAGTAGAGGGCAATGACGGTTTCAAAATTTGAGAAGGAGTTTAACAGATTGGCTAAGTATGCTCCTGAATGTGTTCTGACTGAGGAGTTTCGATGTAGGCATTTTGAGACTTGGTTGAATGAGTCTTTGGGGGTTATGTTAATCTCGTTGATGAGTACTCCGGGTGTTGGGTATTATCAGATTGTGCAAGCTGTAGTGCAGGCTGAGAGGTCAGAATCGGTACTAAGAGAGAAAGCTCAGAGGATGAATCCCCCTTGTGGTGGATCTGGATCGTCATCATCCTCGGGTAAGAGGTCTAGGAACCCGCAGGATGAGTCTTCTTCAGGCCCTGCTTCGAGAGGCAGGAGGCAAGGTTCTGCTAGGGGTTCTAGTTCTGGTAGAGGTGGTTTTGGTTCGAGGACTGATGTGTTACCTGAGTGTTCTCATTGTAGTAAGCGCTATTAGGGTGAGTGTAGGTGGCTCACGGATGGTTGTTTCAGGTGTGGTAGCACTGATCATTTCTTGGCTAACTGTCCGCAGTTGAGTGAGCTTTCTGGTGATCGGAGAGAGACCAATAGAGTGGGATCGAATGCCCCGCAGGTAAGTCGTGGTAGAGGCTGAGGTAGAGGTTGAGGTGGTCGACCTAGAGATGGAACTGCATCTGAGTCAGTTGAGCATCCCGTGGCAGTGCCAGCTAGAGCCTATGCTATGAGAGCTCGGGAGGAGCAGGATGCTCTAGATGTGATAGCCGGTAAGTTTCTACTCCTTAACACTGAATTATATGCTCTAATTGACCCTGGTTCCACACACTCATATTTGTGCATGGATAAGTTAAGTGATAAGTTGCATGATGTAGATCTATTAGACTATGAGATATGTGTGACCAGTCCCTTAAGGCATAGTGTCAGTGTGAGTAGGGTGCATAGGAATTGTCCTCTTTTGGTTGAAGGAGCTGAGTTTTTCGCAGATTTGATTGAGTTGCATTTTAAAGAGTTTGATTTGATCTTGGGTATGGATTGGCTTGGTAAGCATCGAGCTGTAGTGGATTATCATAGGAAGGTAGTTGTGCTTCGGGATAAAGATCTGTCTTCTGTGATTGTTAAGGGCTTAGGTCCTAGTTCTTTGAGTAATGTGATTTTTTCTATGCAAGCGAAGAGGTTCATGAGAAAAGGTTATGAGGTATTCTTAGCAGTTATTTTGGATTCAAAGCGTGATTAGGTTGACATTGAGGATATCCCCGTTGTTAAGGAGTTTAGTGATGTGTTTTCGAGTGAATTGCCCGGTTTGCCTCCAGAGAGAGAGGTGGAGTTGTCCATAGAGATTATGCCGGGTACTTTGCCCAATTCGAAAGTACCTTATCGGATGGCTCCTGTAGAGTTGAGAGAGCTCAAAACTCAACTACAAGAGTTATTGGATAAGGGGTTTATTAGACCCAACATATCTCCATGGGGAGCACTGGTTTTGCTTGTTAAGAAGAAAGATGGTTTTTTGAGGATGTGTATCGACTATAGGCAAATTAATAAGGTCACAGTGAAGAACAAGTATCCTTTGCCTAGAGTCGAGGATTTGTTTGATCAGCTCAGGGGTGCAGGTGTTTTCTCCAAGATTGACCTTCGGTCGGGTTACTATTAGTTGTGAGTTTAGGATGCGGATGTGGTTAAGACTGCATTTCGGACTCGGTATGGCCATTATGAGTTTTTAGTGATGCCATTTGGTTTGACCAATGCACTTGCGGCTTTTATGGATTTGATAAACCGAGTGTTTAGGCCATATCTTGACCGATTTGTAGTGGTGTTCATAGATGATATCTTGGTCTATTCGAAGGATCAGAGTGAGCATGAGGACCATCTCCGGTTGGTTTTGCAAGTGTTGAGGGAGCATCGATTGTTTGCAAAGCTGAGCAAGTGTGACTTCTGGCTTCGGGAAGTGTCTTTCTTAGGCCATATTATTTTAGCTCAGGGTATCCAAGTTAATCCATCTAAGATTGAGGCAATTGTTAATTGGAAAGCGCCTAAGAATGTTCCGGAAGTGAGAAGCTTTTTTGGTTTGGCAGGCTACTATCATCGGTTGGTTAAGGGTTTTTCGATCATTGCTGCTCCGATGACTAGATTGTTGAGAAAAGGAGTCAGATTTGAGTGGTCGGATGAGTGTCAAGCCTATTTTGATAAGTTGAAGAGGTTGTTAGTCGAAGCTCCTGTACTTACTCAACCCATCTTGGGTAAAGAGTTTGTGATGTACAGCGATGCTTTCGGCGTTGGGTTTGGTTGTGTGTTGATGCAAGAGGGTAAAGTGGTGGCTTATGCTTCCCGACAGTTAAAGCCACATGAGAGGAATTATCCAACACACGATTTGGAATTGGCAGCTGTGATCTTTGCTTTGAAAATTTGGCGTCATTATCTGTATGGGGAGAAGTGTAGGATCTTTACTGATCATAAGAGTTTGAAGTATCTCCTCATGCAGAAGGAGTTGAATATGAGGCAGTGTCGATGGTTAGAGTTGTTCAAGGACTACGACTGCATTGTGGATTACCATCCGAGTAAGGCCAATGTGGTTGCAGATGCTCTGAGTAAAAAGTTAGTTTCGGCTTTGTTCTTGTGACGGTTTAGATGGAGATTTGACTAGGATGGGGCTTTGGTTGCCCAATTGAGAGTGAAGCCTACTTTGAGATAGTTGATAGTGGATGCTCAGAAGGATGATGTTAAATTACAGCGGGTTTTGCAAGAGGTTCAATAGGGTAAGCAGTCAGAGTTCTCGGTTTTGGATGGGGTGCTTATGTATAGGAATCGTTTGTGTGTGCCCGAGAATGTTGAGATAAGGAAACAGCTTTTGAGTGAAGCACACACTACGGTGTTCACCATGCATCCTGGTAGTGAGAAGATGTATCGGGACATGAAGCAATTTTATTAGTGGTCCGGTATGAAGAGAGATATTGTTGATTTTGTGGCCAAGTGTTTGACCTGTCAGCAGGTAAAGGCTGAGCATCAAGTCCCTTCGGGATTGCTCACTCCTTTGCCCGTCCCTGAGTAGAAATGGGATGACATCGCTATGGATTTCATGTCGGGTTTGCCGTTGACCAAGAGGAAGCATGACTCGATTTGGGTAATTGTGGATCGGCTTACAAAGTCAGCTCATTTTCTGCCAGTTAAAGTGGATTACTCGATGGATAAGTTAGCCAGTGTGTATGTGGATGAGGTAGTCAGATTGCATGGAGTGCCATTGTCTATAGTGTCAGATCGAGATCCAAGGTTCACATCAAAGTTTTGAAAGGAGTTGCAGAGAGCTTTGGGTACCAGGTTGAATTTTAGTACGGCATTTTATCCTCAGACAGATGGGCAGTCAGAAAGGGTCATTCAGATTTTAGAAGATATGTTGCGAGCTTGTGCCTTGGAATTTTTGGGTAGTTGGGATTGATATGTGCAGCTGATGGAGTTTGCCTACAACAACAGTTATCAGTCAAGCATCGGTATGTCACCGTATGAAATTTTGTATGGTCGGCCATGTAGGACTTCAGTTTGTTAGATAGAGTTGACCAAGCGGTCCGTTGTTGGGCTAGAATTGGTTAGAGATACTAAGGAGAAGATTAGAGTTGTGCAGCGGAATCTGAAAGTGGCTAAGGATAGACAAAAGTCCTATGCTAACCTGAAGAGGAAAGATATTCGATTTGAGATCGGGGATAAAATTTTCCTTAAGGTTTCACCTTGGAGGAAAGTGTTGAGATTCAGTAAGAAAGGTAAGCTTAGTCCTCGATTTATTGGACCTTATGAGGTGTTAGCTAAGGTTGGTCCGGTAGCCTATAGGTTGGCTTTACCGATGGAGTTGGCGAAGTTGCACGATGTATTCCATGTTTCCATGCTTCGTCGGTATAAATCTGATCCTTCGCATGTGTTGTCGGTTCAAGATGTGCAAGTGCAGCCAGCCTATTCATATGATGAGGAACCAAAGGCCATTTTAGCCTGGGAAATGAGGTAGTTAAGGAATAAGCAAGTCCTTTTGGTCAAGGTGTTATGGCGTCACCATGGAGTTGAGGAAGCAACTTGGAAACCAGAGGCAATGATGAGAGCTCAGTATCCACAGCCATTTAGTTCAGATGAGAATTTCGCGGATGAAATTCTTGTTAGTAGGAGAGAGTTGTAACACCCCGCTTGCCCCCCTAGAAGTTGGAGCCATTTGTGCATGTGTGCATTGGGTGTGTAATGGCATGTGATAAGGGCATTTTAGGTAAAATGCATGTTTTATGGGTATTTTTATAGTTTTAGTGCATGTAGAATTGTAGGGTGTGAGTGTGAGGGTTGCATTAGTGTGTACATACTCACATGTTGGTCGGGTGTGCATTAGTGAGAATAGTACTGTGTGTGTGTAGTGCATGCTTGTTAGGTATGAGTGGTTAATGAGGAAATGACATGTGGCTAGGGTTAGGAAAAGAAATAGAAGAAGAAAGAGAAAAAGGGAAAAGCTGAATTTGTTTCTTCAATTCCCGTTCCTCTCTTTTTCTCTACTCCTCTTCTTCCTTTTCTCTTCTCTAGAGTGCCTTAACTTCGATCCAAGTAAGTGTGGTGGAAATTGATCATCTCTTAGCCTTCAATTGGTAAGTTTATTGCATTTCTTCATCTTCTTCATCTTTTCTTCTTCTTTTGTTCTTGTTTTGTTTAGATTGAGTTTTAATTTAGGTTTTGTATTTGTGGCTTTGTTGGGTGTTTTTGGTTAGTTGAGTCTCCTCGCAATCCCAACGGAAAGGAGAAGTCTAGTGGTAGTGGTACTAAGTGATTGGAGCAAAGGAATATCAGGTTTGGGATTTCTTTGGTTTTGTTTGGGAATTTATTGATTTTGTGTATTTTGTGATTTTTGTGTTTATATGAGGATTTTTGGAAAATTGATGTGTGTTGAGCCATGTTATAGTGTTAATGTTATGGGTAATTATTTGATTTGAGTTATGATGCATGAATGTTGATGTATTGAGCAAGTATTGAAGTTTGATGAATGTTGTTGTAAATTTCTGGGTTTTTGTTCTTGAGGAGTTTGATTTTATTAATGCATGATTTAGATTGTGTAAAATATTAAATTAAGTTGTGTTTTATGTTATATGTGATGGTGGAAGACTTATTTGAAGGAAAGATGAGGTTTGGTTTGATTTTGGGTCAAAGTGATTTTGTGGTTGGAAATCTGGGCTTTCTGAGTTTTGCTGGAAATCACGAGCACGACAGAAAGGCGTATTCCAGTTCTTCATGAGTTACTAGTTGATTTGCTCCTCATCCAACTCGTGATTGAGAATCACGACTCGTGAAGCCTTGGCACGTGAGAGGTGAGGCAATTACGCATCGGACATGGGAGAGGAGAGATTCACGACACTTGAATCGTGTTCACGAGACGTGAACATCGTTCACGAGTCGTGAATAATCTTCACGAGTCGTGAACATTGTTCAAGACTTATGAAGGTGCTGCACGAGTCACGCGCCTTTGCCCTCCCTTTGCGTAGGCCAATCGGCCACATTCGCGAGCGCGACACTAGTCTCGATCGCGATAGTGACCCTTTTTGCCTGTTTTTTCGATTTTGCCCCTTTCCTTCCAAAATGAATTTGTATCACTTCTTTTTGGGTTTTCACCACTAAATGAGAATAATTATGCTTATATATGTGTACTATTATGATTTCTCTATGATAAATTATATGTTACGCTTGAGCATGACTTGTATTATGCATGAACTGCGAGAGTCAGTCTAGTGGATAGTTAGGCATGCCCAAAAGAGTCCTTTTGTTGCAGCCTCTAAACTGTTCTGGACCCTGATCAGGTCCCCGTTTAGTTCCTCGCGAACTTCTACGTGTTCGGATCTTGTTTAAGATCCCTTTGTAAAGTGTTTTGAAAAGAGAAAATATGATATTGTTTTCCTGATTCGTACCCGTAAGGTACTGCTATGTGTCAATTCATACCCGTAAGGTATTGCTACGTGTCGATTCATACCCGTAAGGTACTGCTATGTGTCGATTCGTACCCATAAGGTACTGCTACACGTTTACTCGTTATCCACTACTGTGAGTCAGTAGGTGTTATGATTTGTTCTGACATAATTATAAGTGTGTGATCTGTATGAGAATAATTACAAGTATTTGAATCTGAATGACTCTGATATGAGTATATGAATCTGTCGGCATATGAATATGTTATTGAACCTTTGAATGGTAATGAATATAATTATGTTGTGTTTATATCTTATGATATTCAGCATATGCCATTATGAATGTGTATTGCCTTGACGACCATTGTGAATGGCCGTCCATATATTATTGTTACGTTTCCCCACTAAGTGTTATCGCTTAGCACAGTGTTTTCACCCGTGCAGGTGCGGAAGGTGTATAGCTTTTGGGAGAGTCGCCGCCAGTCAAGCCAACATAGACGGATTAGTGTTAGGGCTTTATTTTTGTAGCATGATTCTTTTGTAATAGAACTCTCTATGTATTATTTTTGTTCAGCTTTCGCTAAGTATCTCTGACAGTTGTAATAATTTTGTATTATTAGTTTTTGATCAGAACATTATTATAATGAATGTTGTTATATTAATGCATGATCATTCTGATGTTTCCTAAGTTTTTAATTTTTCGCTAGTTGTATGTATGTTTATATTATGTGAATGGATGTTTGTGTACCGTTCTGTATGGTGGCACCCTTACTCATACGAGTTCTCACTCCCTTGCGGATGGGTTCTCCTACGTATGGGAAGGTGGTGTTACAGTTCTTGGTATCAAAGCACCGGTTTAGGCATTTCTGGGTGTTGTGGTGTACAGATATATGTTCAGGACTGTGTTGGCTGATGCGGTTGTCTTTATCTTTCTTTTAGATGGATTCTGATTCTATTCGATGGTCGCTTGAGGGATCCGCTGAAAGTGTAAATCCCTAAGCAGCTGATCCTTTAGTGTCTGTGTCGGCTCAACCTGCTAGGGCGTAACTTGAGGCTGCATCCATGCCCTTTGAGGTCATGTTAAAGATTTCGCAGGACGTGGCTAGGGTTATTGAGAGTGTGACCGCTCCTAGAGTACCTACTGAGAATTTGAGGAAGGCGGGTGCAGAGGACTTTTATGGGACTGGTTTGGATAAATCAGAATATACTGAGAAGTGGTTAGAGAAGGTAGAGCGAGCCTTGGATGAGATTCGGTGTCCTCAGGAGAGACGAGTAGAGTGTGTTGTAGCCCTGTTGCAAGGATCCGCCTATGACTGGTGGAAGTTGGTCCGTAGGCATCCTCAGTTTCCTGACCCAGTTACTTGGGAGTTCTTCGATAGGGAATTTACAAGTATGTGACTCGGGAGTACAAGGATGCCAAGTGGGCACAGTTCTTGAGTTTGAAGTAGAGGGCAATGACGGTTTCAAAATTTGAGAAGGAGTTTAACAGATTGGCTAAGTATGCTCCTGAATGTGTTCTGACTGAGGAGTTTCGATGTAGGCATTTTGAGACTTGGTTGAATGAGTCTTTGGGGGTTATGTTAATCTCGTTGATGAGTACTCCGGGTGTTGGGTATTATCAGATTGTGCAAGCTGTAGTGCAGGCTGAGAGGTCAGAATCGGTACTAAGAGAGAAAGCTCAGAGGATGAATCCCCCTTGTGGTGGATCTGGATCGTCATCATCCTCGGGTAAGAGGTCTAGGAACCCGCAGGATGAGTCTTCTTCAGGCCCTGCTTCGAGAGGCAGGAGGCAAGGTTCTGCTAGGGGTTCTAGTTCTGGTAGAGGTGGTTTTGGTTCGAGGACTGATGTGTTACCTGAGTGTTCTCATTGTAGTAAGCGCTATTAGGGTGAGTGTAGGTGGCTCACGGATGGTTGTTTCAGGTGTGGTAGCACTGATCATTTCTTGGCTAACTGTCCGCAGTTGAGTGAGCTTTCTGGTGATCGGAGAGAGACCAATAGAGTGGGATCGAATGCCCCGCAGGTAAGTCGTGGTAGAGGCTGAGGTAGAGGTTGAGGTGGTCGACCTAGAGATGGAACTGCATCTGAGTCAGTTGAGCATCCCGTGGCAGTGCCAGCTAGAGCCTATGCTATGAGAGCTCGGGAGGAGCAGGATGCTCTAGATGTGATAGCCGGTAAGTTTCTACTCCTTAACACTGAATTATATGCTCTAATTGACCCTGGTTCCACACACTCATATTTGTGCATGGATAAGTTAAGTGATAAGTTGCATGATGTAGATCTATTAGACTATGAGATATGTGTGACCAGTCCCTTAAGGCATAGTGTCAGTGTGAGTAGGGTGCATAGGAATTGTCCTCTTTTGGTTGAAGGAGCTGAGTTTTTCGCAGATTTGATTGAGTTGCATTTTAAAGAGTTTGATTTGATCTTGGGTATGGATTGGCTTGGTAAGCATCGAGCTGTAGTGGATTATCATAGGAAGGTAGTTGTGCTTCGGGATAAAGATCTGTCTTCTGTGATTGTTAAGGGCTTAGGTCCTAGTTCTTTGAGTAATGTGATTTTTTCTATGCAAGCGAAGAGGTTCATGAGAAAAGGTTATGAGGTATTCTTAGCAGTTATTTTGGATTCAAAGCGTGATTAGGTTGACATTGAGGATATCCCCGTTGTTAAGGAGTTTAGTGATGTGTTTTCGAGTGAATTGCCCGGTTTGCCTCCAGAGAGAGAGGTGGAGTTGTCCATAGAGATTATGCCGGGTACTTTGCCCAATTCGAAAGTACCTTATCGGATGGCTCCTGTAGAGTTGAGAGAGCTCAAAACTCAACTACAAGAGTTATTGGATAAGGGGTTTATTAGACCCAACATATCTCCATGGGGAGCACTGGTTTTGCTTGTTAAGAAGAAAGATGGTTTTTTGAGGATGTGTATCGACTATAGGCAAATTAATAAGGTCACAGTGAAGAACAAGTATCCTTTGCCTAGAGTCGAGGATTTGTTTGATCAGCTCAGGGGTGCAGGTGTTTTCTCCAAGATTGACCTTCGGTCGGGTTACTATTAGTTGTGAGTTTAGGATGCGGATGTGGTTAAGACTGCATTTCGGACTCGGTATGGCCATTATGAGTTTTTAGTGATGCCATTTGGTTTGACCAATGCACTTGCGGCTTTTATGGATTTGATAAACCGAGTGTTTAGGCCATATCTTGACCGATTTGTAGTGGTGTTCATAGATGATATCTTGGTCTATTCGAAGGATCAGAGTGAGCATGAGGACCATCTCCGGTTGGTTTTGCAAGTGTTGAGGGAGCATCGATTGTTTGCAAAGCTGAGCAAGTGTGACTTCTGGCTTCGGGAAGTGTCTTTCTTAGGCCATATTATTTTAGCTCAGGGTATCCAAGTTAATCCATCTAAGATTGAGGCAATTGTTAATTGGAAAGCGCCTAAGAATGTTCCGGAAGTGAGAAGCTTTTTTGGTTTGGCAGGCTACTATCATCGGTTGGTTAAGGGTTTTTCGATCATTGCTGCTCCGATGACTAGATTGTTGAGAAAAGGAGTCAGATTTGAGTGGTCGGATGAGTGTCAAGCCTATTTTGATAAGTTGAAGAGGTTGTTAGTCGAAGCTCCTGTACTTACTCAACCCATCTTGGGTAAAGAGTTTGTGATGTACAGCGATGCTTTCGGCGTTGGGTTTGGTTGTGTGTTGATGCAAGAGGGTAAAGTGGTGGCTTATGCTTCCCGACAGTTAAAGCCACATGAGAGGAATTATCCAACACACGATTTGGAATTGGCAGCTGTGATCTTTGCTTTGAAAATTTGGCGTCATTATCTGTATGGGGAGAAGTGTAGGATCTTTACTGATCATAAGAGTTTGAAGTATCTCCTCATGCAGAAGGAGTTGAATATGAGGCAGTGTCGATGGTTAGAGTTGTTCAAGGACTACGACTGCATTGTGGATTACCATCCGAGTAAGGCCAATGTGGTTGCAGATGCTCTGAGTAAAAAGTTAGTTTCGGCTTTGTTCTTGTGACGGTTTAGATGGAGATTTGACTAGGATGGGGCTTTGGTTGCCCAATTGAGAGTGAAGCCTACTTTGAGATAGTTGATAGTGGATGCTCAGAAGGATGATGTTAAATTACAGCGGGTTTTGCAAGAGGTTCAATAGGGTAAGCAGTCAGAGTTCTCGGTTTTGGATGGGGTGCTTATGTATAGGAATCGTTTGTGTGTGCCCGAGAATGTTGAGATAAGGAAACAGCTTTTGAGTGAAGCACACACTACGGTGTTCACCATGCATCCTGGTAGTGAGAAGATGTATCGGGACATGAAGCAATTTTATTAGTGGTCCGGTATGAAGAGAGATATTGTTGATTTTGTGGCCAAGTGTTTGACCTGTCAGCAGGTAAAGGCTGAGCATCAAGTCCCTTCGGGATTGCTCACTCCTTTGCCCGTCCCTGAGTAGAAATGGGATGACATCGCTATGGATTTCATGTCGGGTTTGCCGTTGACCAAGAGGAAGCATGACTCGATTTGGGTAATTGTGGATCGGCTTACAAAGTCAGCTCATTTTCTGCCAGTTAAAGTGGATTACTCGATGGATAAGTTAGCCAGTGTGTATGTGGATGAGGTAGTCAGATTGCATGGAGTGCCATTGTCTATAGTGTCAGATCGAGATCCAAGGTTCACATCAAAGTTTTGAAAGGAGTTGCAGAGAGCTTTGGGTACCAGGTTGAATTTTAGTACGGCATTTTATCCTCAGACAGATGGGCAGTCAGAAAGGGTCATTCAGATTTTAGAAGATATGTTGCGAGCTTGTGCCTTGGAATTTTTGGGTAGTTGGGATTGATATGTGCAGCTGATGGAGTTTGCCTACAACAACAGTTATCAGTCAAGCATCGGTATGTCACCGTATGAAATTTTGTATGGTCGGCCATGTAGGACTTCAGTTTGTTAGATAGAGTTGACCAAGCGGTCCGTTGTTGGGCTAGAATTGGTTAGAGATACTAAGGAGAAGATTAGAGTTGTGCAGCGGAATCTGAAAGTGGCTAAGGATAGACAAAAGTCCTATGCTAACCTGAAGAGGAAAGATATTCGATTTGAGATCGGGGATAAAATTTTCCTTAAGGTTTCACCTTGGAGGAAAGTGTTGAGATTCAGTAAGAAAGGTAAGCTTAGTCCTCGATTTATTGGACCTTATGAGGTGTTAGCTAAGGTTGGTCCGGTAGCCTATAGGTTGGCTTTACCGATGGAGTTGGCGAAGTTGCACGATGTATTCCATGTTTCCATGCTTCGTCGGTATAAATCTGATCCTTCGCATGTGTTGTCGGTTCAAGATGTGCAAGTGCAGCCAGCCTATTCATATGATGAGGAACCAAAGGCCATTTTAGCCTGGGAAATGAGGTAGTTAAGGAATAAGCAAGTCCTTTTGGTCAAGGTGTTATGGCGTCACCATGGAGTTGAGGAAGCAACTTGGAAACCAGAGGCAATGATGAGAGCTCAGTATCCACAGCCATTTAGTTCAGATGAGAATTTCGCGGATGAAATTCTTGTTAGTAGGAGAGAGTTGTAACACCCCGCTTGCCCCCCTAGAAGTTGGAGCCATTTGTGCATGTGTGCATTGGGTGTGTAATGGCATGTGATAAGGGCATTTTAGGTAAAATGCATGTTTTATGGGTATTTTTATAGTTTTAGTGCATGTAGAATTGTAGGGTGTGAGTGTGAGGGTTGCATTAGTGTGTACATACTCACATGTTGGTCGGGTGTGCATTAGTGAGAATAGTACTGTGTGTGTGTAGTGCATGCTTGTTAGGTATGAGTGGTTAATGAGGAAATGACATGTGGCTAGGGTTAGGAAAAGAAATAGAAGAAGAAAGAGAAAAAGGGAAAAGCTGAATTTGTTTCTTCAATTCCCGTTCCTCTCTTTTTCTCTACTCCTCTTCTTCCTTTTCTCTTCTCTAGAGTGCCTTAACTTCGATCCAAGTAAGTGTGGTGGAAATTGATCATCTCTTAGCCTTCAATTGGTAAGTTTATTGCATTTCTTCATCTTCTTCATCTTTTCTTCTTCTTTTGTTCTTGTTTTGTTTAGATTGAGTTTTAATTTAGGTTTTGTATTTGTGGCTTTGTTGGGTGTTTTTGGTTAGTTGAGTCTCCTCGCAATCCCAACGGAAAGGAGAAGTCTAGTGGTAGTGGTACTAAGTGATTGGAGCAAAGGAATATCAGGTTTGGGATTTCTTTGGTTTTGTTTGGGAATTTATTGATTTTGTGTATTTTGTGATTTTTGTGTTTATATGAGGATTTTTGGAAAATTGATGTGTGTTGAGCCATGTTATAGTGTTAATGTTATGGGTAATTATTTGATTTGAGTTATGATGCATGAATGTTGATGTATTGAGCAAGTATTGAAGTTTGATGAATGTTGTTGTAAATTTCTGGGTTTTTGTTCTTGAGGAGTTTGATTTTATTAATGCATGATTTAGATTGTGTAAAATATTAAATTAAGTTGTGTTTTATGTTATATGTGATGGTGGAAGACTTATTTGAAGGAAAGATGAGGTTTGGTTTGATTTTGGGTCAAAGTGATTTTGTGGTTGGAAATCTGGGCTTTCTGAGTTTTGCTGGAAATCACGAGCACGACAGAAAGGCGTATTCCAGTTCTTCATGAGTTACTAGTTGATTTGCTCCTCATCCAACTCGTGATTGAGAATCACGACTCGTGAAGCCTTGGCACGTGAGAGGTGAGGCAATTACGCATCGGACATGGGAGAGGAGAGATTCACGACACTTGAATCGTGTTCACGAGACGTGAACATCGTTCACGAGTCGTGAATAATCTTCACGAGTCGTGAACATTGTTCAAGACTTATGAAGGTGCTGCACGAGTCACGCGCCTTTGCCCTCCCTTTGCGTAGGCCAATCGGCCACATTCGCGAGCGCGACACTAGTCTCGATCGCGATAGTGACCCTTTTTGCCTGTTTTTTCGATTTTGCCCCTTTCCTTCCAAAATGAATTTGTATCACTTCTTTTTGGGTTTTCACCACTAAATGAGAATAATTATGCTTATATATGTGTACTATTATGATTTCTCTATGATAAATTATATGTTACGCTTGAGCATGACTTGTATTATGCATGAACTGCGAGAGTCAGTCTAGTGGATAGTTAGGCATGCCCAAAAGAGTCCTTTTGTTGCAGCCTCTAAACTGTTCTGGACCCTGATCAGGTCCCCGTTTAGTTCCTCGCGAACTTCTATGTGTTCGGATCTTGTTTAAGATCCCTTTGTAAAGTGTTTTGAAAAGAGAAAATATGATATTGTTTTCCCTATTCGTACCCATAAGGTACTGCTACGTGTCGATTCGTACCCATAAGATACTGCTACGTGTCGATTCCTACCCGTAAGGTACTGCTATGCGTTTACTCGTTATCCACTACTGTGAGTCAGCAGGTGTTATGATTTGTTCTGACATAATTATAAGTGTGTGATCCTTATGAGAATAATTACAAGTATTTGAATCTGAATGACTCTGATATGAGTATATGAATCTGTCAGCATATGAATATGTTATTGAACCTTTGAATTGTTATGAATGTGATTCTATTGTGTTTATATCTTATGATATTCAGCATATGCCATTATGAATGTGTATTGCCTTGACGACCATTGTGAATGGCCGTCCATATATTATTGTTGTGTTTCCCCACTAAGTGTTATCGCTTAGCACGGTGTTTTCACCTGTGCAGGTGCGAAAGGTGTATAGCTTTTGGGAGAGTCGCCGCCAGTCAAGCCAACACAGAGGGATTAGTGTTAGGGCTTTATTTTTGTAGCATGATTCTTTTGTAATAGAACTCTCTATGTATTATTTTTGTTCAGCTTCCACTAAGTATCTCTGACAGTTGTAATAATTTTGTATTATCAGTTTTTGATCAGAACATTATTGTAATGAATGTTATTATATTAATGCATGATCATTCTGATGTTTCCTAAGTTTTAAATTTTTTGCTAGTTGTATGTATGTTTATATTATGTGAATAGATGTTTGTGTACCATTCTGTGTGGTGGCACCCTTACTCATACGAGTTCTCACTCCCTTGCGAATGGGTTCTCCTACATATAGGAAGGGGGTGTTACACTATACGTATGGTAAAAGATGGTAAACAGACTGAATTTTCGATGAACTGTGAGGGAATGCTCAGATTTAAGAACCGTTTATGTGTGCCTGATATAAGTGATGTGAAGAAGAAGCTTCTGCAAGAAGCTCATTCATCAATTTTCACTATGCATCCAGGAGGAGATAAGATGTACAGAGATCTTAAGCAGTTCTATTGGTGGCCAGGTATGAAGAAAGATATAGTAGAGTTTGTATCGAAATGTCTGGTATATCAGCAAGTGAATGCTGAACATCAAGTTCCAATGGGATTGTTACATCCCTTACCCATTCCTCAATGGAAGGGGGATGATGTTACGATGGACTTTGTGGTTGGTTTGCCTTTGACACAACGTAAGCGTGATTCAGTGTGGGTGCTAGTTGATCGGTTGTCTAAGTTAGCACATTTTTTGCCAGTTCGGTTAGACTATTCCATGGACAGGTTGGCAGAGATCTATGTGAGTGAGATAGTAAGGCTTCATGGAGTTCTGCTATCCATTGTGTCGGATCGGGACCCAAGATTTACGTCAAAGTTTTGGAAGGAGTTACAGTCAGCTTTGGGTACTCGGTTAAACTTCAGCACTACATTTTATCCTCAGACCGATGGTCAGTCAGAAAGGATTATTCAGATTCTTGAAGATTTGCTTCGGGGATGTGCTTTGGAGTTCTCCGGTAGTTGGGATAAATATGTACCTTTAATGGAATTTGCGTACAATAATAGTCATCAGGTAAGTATTGGTATAGCTCCCTATGAAGTTCTTTATGGCCGGAAATGTAGAACTCCAGTGTGTTGGACAGAGTTGTCAGAAAGATCCGTTGTGGGTCCGGAGTTGATCAGAGACACGGAAGAGAAAGTTAGAGTTGTGTAATAGAATTTGAGAGCAGCCAAAGACAGACAGAGGTCGTATGCCAATTTGAAGCAACGAGAAATTCAGTATGAGGTTGGCGACAAAGTCTTTTTGAAAGTATCGCCCTGGCGAAAAGTTCTACAATTTGGTAAGAAAGGAAAATTGAATCCTCAGTTTATTGGACCTTATGAGACCTTGGAAAAGGTTGGCCCAGTAGCTTATCGGATTGCTTTGCCTCTAGAGTTAGCTAAATTGCATGATGTGTTTCACGTGTCCATGTTTCGCCATTACCGCTCAGATCCGTCTCATGTGTTACAAGTGCAGGATATTCGAATTCAGACAGATTTGTCATTTGATAAAGAACCGAAGGAAATTTTGGCTAGGGAGATTAAATAGATCCGTAACAAGCAAATCCCTTTAGTTAAGGTACTATGGCGACATCATGGAATTGAAGAAGCAACTTGGGAATCGGAAGAGGTTATGAGAGCTCAGCATCCTCAATTATTCAGATCAGGTGAGAATTTCGAGGACGAAATTCTGTTAAGGAGGGGAGTATTGTAACACCCTGTTCCCACCTTAGTAGTTTGAGCCTTGGTGTGTGATTTTGTAGGTATAATTTTGCATGTGTTACTTTGAATATGTGTTATGGTAAGATATTATTATGTGTGTGTTTTATGAGGTTGTGCTTGGGTGTGAGTGTGTGCATGGGGGCTAGGATGTGTTTTAATAAGGATGGTTTAGGGTGTATGAGAGAAAAGGTTAGTTGGGTGTGTTATAGGGTAGTTCTCCTATGGGGTCTTGACATGTGGCTTGGGTAGGTGAGATTTATGGTGGTAAGAGAGAGTGAGGGACTGCTGTTTTTCCTTGTTTTCGTTCCCGTTTCTTTTTCCTCAGCCCGTTCTTCATCTTCTTCTTTCTTCTTCTTTGCTTTCTTGTGATCCTTCCCCTTGTGCTGGAATTTTTGGTGAGTTTTGGGTAGACCTAAGCTAATTTGGTAAGTTGTAGCTAATTCTTCTTCATCTTCTTCTTTCTTTTTGTATTTGGGTATTATATGCTTTGGGTTAGGGTTTTGAATTTTGTATCTGTGTTGGGTGTTTTTGCTCAAAAATTCCTCCTAGAGAGCCTAAAGGCAAGGACATAGCCAGTGGAAGTGGAGCCCCTTAATTTGGAGCATAGGAATTTGAGGTTTGGGAATTTATGTGTTTTGATGCATCGGGAAATACTATTACTGGCTAGCCCGGTATTGGGGCCATTACAATAACATTAATTGCTAGTAATTGTTCTAAATTAATGATTATATGATCATTAAAATATTGGTTATGCTTCAATATGAATAGCTTGTCTTAATATGAAGATTAGCCCGTTTTAACTGGGATGTGAAACTATAAAGTGATTCATATAAATGTAACAAATTATTCATGAGTTGTATGGGATATGGAATACAAATTAGGGTTATGTGTAAAGGGTTGTGAATGAATTGTACTTGAGTTTTACTATTGTACGTTTAACATTATATAATGTACATACATATGTATATGATACATATACAAATGAATTGTATATGATTATGTGTTAACCCATAAAATAGGGATATGAATTTTTACGCGTGTGATAAGGCTATGTATGATTATAGTAAATTACTGAATAGATGTTAAATATGCCTTTGACGTTAGCATGGTTAAAATAAGCATGCATATAAATGAAGTGGTTGTAGTATTTATTTAGCGTTATCAAATAATGTTCAATGAATTTATGTAAATCTATTCTGTAAAATCGTATAGAGTAATATGAAGAACCCAATGAAAATATGAAAGGATCCTTTATTTAAGTATTGTATATTAAAGAATGATACATACTAATTATATAGTATGAGTTTTTAAATGTTTATGATCATTATATGATCATAATAAATGATAGTGAATATGAAGTGTATCTTATTGATACAAATACTATGGGTTTGAAATAAAATATGATTGAGCGCCTGCATTAACTGAGTCGTGAATAAATAGGCATACCTATAGGGACCTCTGTTGTTACAGCCTATCCGTTCTTGGACCCCATTTGGGTCCCTATGCATTTTTGGATCCCTATGTGTCCTGGATCCCGTTTGGATCCCTATGCGTTAATGTACCCACTGGTTCTTATGTGTTTCCTCTCCCGTTATCCACTACCTTGGATATGTAGGCAACTATTGAACAAAAGCATGTTAAACGAATAACATAGAATGTGTTAGCAAATGAATGTACTCATACACATGAACTTTGAATGCATACTATGTGTGACGCGTGCCGAACCTAGCAAAAGCCCTCTCGACGAGACCCGCTTTTAGAGCTCGAGGGAAGTGAATAGTACCTACCGGAGTCGAAAAATATTTTATTTGATAGTCGAAAAATAAAAGTTATAATGAGTTTGAGGTTAAAAATTTGGAGTGAAATCGAGGTCAAATAGAACCTCAAAAATCAAAAATAAGAAAAAGTAGCAGGTTCGATGTGAGTAGTAATTAGGTTGACTGAGCATTTGTCTGGACAGTAAAGGATGCTACGAATATCAAAAAAATGATTAGAAAATATGGACGTACTCGTGTTGATGAGTAGAATCAAATGGTAAAAAAAAAAAATTAAATTTTGGTGACACTAAAAAATTAGGTTACCGGACTGGTAAATAATTATCGGATCGAGAAATGATTTTTGATTGATCCCAAAATATTATTGGAGTCTAATGAACATATGTTAAGACTTATAGAGTCATTTTTATGAGGATTTAAGCTTAGAAAATAAGAAAAAGATATGATTTCAGTTTGAATAGTACTCGATTGACTGGAGGTTTGACCGAAACTTTAAAAATAGCAAATGATCTCTAAAATTGATGAAAATTTCCAGATAGACTCTAAATGATACATATAATTTTTGGTAGTAAAATGGGAAGTTTTTGAAAACAATGATAATTATTGAATCAGACTGATTTGATTAAATTGGACCTGAAACGAACTCTGATTGGGTTAAAATTTTGTGTACAACCTACTTTTTATATGATATGAATTATAGAATCAAATTTGGAGTGATTTGGAGTTAGAATGTGAGAAAACCATTGAAAAATTGCATAATGGGCTTAATAGTGTAATTGGGCTTTATTGGTTGGAGCATTGGTTGAACCAATTTAGGCCACTATAAAAGCACTTAAATGATAGATTTTTAGTTGGGTTATCCTTATCCCTCTAGCCTTTCTCCTTCCCTTAGTTGGCCAAAGTGCTCCCTCCTCCATTATTTTTCAATTTCCTTTAATTCTTGCTTGATTTTTTGCTAAGTTCAAGCACTCTAAATATAATTCAGCCCCTCTACAAGATCATGGTAACCTCTAGTATCCATTCAATGGATTAAAAGTAAGGAAAATCAAAGATCAAAGGTTATGCCCTCAAAATGGAGGTAAGGGAATTTAGTGTTTTAAACTGATTTAATGATTTTTATGGGTACTCTAGGGTGTCTAGAGTATATTTATGAGACTAGATTTGATAAAAGAAGAAAATTAATTGATGTTTGTTTGTGTTGAAATTACAGCCATGATGAGAAATTTCAAGGGAAATGGCTTTTCATAGGGTAAAGGTAAGATTGAGGAGCTTGTGAAGGGTATAGCACTGATATAAGGTTTGTGATTACTAAATCCATGCATTTCCTTTGAAAAAATTAAGGTTTCCTATTATGTTATATAGTGACTATGTGTGATTTGCATGTGTAATTGAAACTGGAGTGATAATTAAGCTTAGGGAGGATAACTAAGCTAATTAGAGTAATTAGTTTGAAAGAAAACCAATGGCAAGTGTTGGCCACAGTAAAACATAATGGTATACTTAGGTATATTTGAGGAATACTTAGTGTTTAAATAAAATTAAATGGTATATACATATGAATTGGAGCTTAATTTAGTGTAATACGTAATATGTACATGGTAACTAAAATGTTAGTGACAAACCCTAAGTAGGGCCGAATGGTTCAATGAGAAGAACATGATAGGTTATATGATATATATGTCATCTAAGATGTGAATTAGATAAAGGAGTGAATTAGAAGTGTAAAGGAAAGTTAAATGAAAAGATAAACATGAAAAGTGAATAATTGACTTAAATGAATTTATGTTAAATGTAAGCTTGGTTGAGTACAAGCTTAGAAAAATGATTAAGAACCCTTAAAATGACATTTGAAATGTTAAAATGAAATTAAAAGAATTTGCAAGGTGAAATGGTCACCTTGGCCGAATGGTACCCTAGTGTACACTAGGGTATCTCTTGAGTATAATTGAAAGATAATGATCTAAAATGAATTTAGACATAAAAATGAGCGTCCATAAATTTATTTAGAATTTATATGAATATTTTTTAGTATGATATTCCATCATGCTCAAAGTGAAAATAATGATAAACATTGAATAATTGAATTTGAAATGAATGAAATCAGTTTTGAAATGAATTTATAGCCATTGCATGGCTTAAGTGTACTTATTATGAGAAATAAGTATGTAGTGAAAATTGTGCCTAATTGATCGGAATAGTGATCGATTAGGGTATTAAAATGATAATGAAGTGAAAGAAATTAAAATGAAGTGACTGGAATCAAAATGAAAATGTTAAAGTATGAAAGTGCATTAACAAGTTATATGTTATATGATATATGTTATATGTAAACGAAAGTGGATTTAGAAGTCTATTTGAAAAGGTGAATTTTGATAAATGTGAAAGTTTTGCCCTTCGTGGTCCGGCGGTTTAATCTAGCGCATGATATGTTTGGCTAGCCATAGGGACACCTATACTGCGGTGCAAGTCATGACGACTTGCTTTGCTATGACAGATTCGTGATGGTCTCTCACAGCCCTCTGTTATATGTCACACGTCATATGTCACACGTCATATGTTACATGATGGAGTGATCCTTCAGGGTCATTTCCTAGTGCAGTTCATGGGACTTTGGGGCCCATGTCCCGTATATTTAGTTTGTAGATTTTCTGCTGGGATTGTACTAGGGGCATAAAAGCGATATGATTGCAAAATGATTTGAAAGTGCAAAAAGTAAAATGATCAAATGTAATATGCCATAGTGTAATACATAAAAGCGTAATATGCCAAAGTGTAACATGTAACTAGCCATGATGTAACATGACCTAATACGTAAAAAGTATAATGAATAAAAGCATAATGAATAAAAAGCCTAAGTGTAGCGAGCAGAATCGAAAAATGATATGATTATGATCAAAGTAAAATGACATAAGTAAAATAACTTGAAAATATAAAAAGTAACATGTAAGTGAAAAGTTATATAACAAAGGACCTAAATAAAAAGAAATAAAAAAATTGGAGTCAAATGGTAAATTACCCCAAATTATAAGCCAAACGGGTCATAATGATGAAAATGGCCTGGAAATATAATAAGTATAGTGAACATGAAAATTTAAATGAAAAAGGATTCATATAAAAGAAAATAAAAGTTTAATGACCAACACGTAATATACCACAAATATAATTAGTTGTGAGACTAATAGACAAGTTATAAGTTAAAAAGTGAATAAATGTGAAAATATAGTGAATAAACGACAAAAGTATAAGTACACGTTAAAGGAAGGACCAAATTGTAATTTGCTAAAAGTAGGGACAAAACCATAAGTAAGTGTAAAAGTACACTAAAAAGTGACATGTAAATGAAAAGTGAAATTAAAATGACAGTCCCGTAAAGAATCTAAAGTTTAGGGACTAAAATGTAATTTATCATGAAGATGTTAATTCAAAGACTAAATTGTAATTTGTAAGTCAAATGATGAGTTGAAATGAAAAGAAAAATGAACTAGTGGTAATTTCGTAAATAATGCCAAAAGAAGGTAAAATTATAATTTGTCCTAAAAGTGATAAAATGAGGACTAAATGGTAATTTTGTACATGAAATGATAAGTGAAATGAATAAAATGATAAAATGAATTATTAATGAAATTAAATGCAATGTAAAGACTTAATATGAACCAATATATCAATTGGATACAAAAGTGACATATGAGGGACTAAACTGTAAATTTACATGTATAAAATGTAGAGAAGTGTTAAAAGAATAGCAGAATAGAGTAATATGAAATTAAGTGATTAAATGTAATAAGTGATAGTCAAATGAGTACTAGAATGAGAGTTGAGGACTAAAATGAAAGTCTAAGGACTAATTGGCAATTTAGATGCCATTAAGTGAATGAGACTAATATTTGTGAATTATATGCAAATGGAATGATAAAATAGTGATTAGTTAAATGGAAAGGTAAGCTAATAAGTATTGAATAAGTTGAGGGGCTAAATTGTAAATTGCCCGTACTAAGGTTAAATGAAGGATTGTAATGTAATATGACAGTAAGTGAGTGAATTACATGAACTTAAGGAAATAATTAAGTATAGCATGTTTGTGCATGTGTGTGCCTTAGTTAGCATTGGAAATTTTTAGATTCGTAATCACCACTGAGCATATTTAATGCTCAACACATAGTTTGTTTGACTGCGTGTAGGTACCAAGTGGAGTGTCTGCGGAACAGGCAGATTGTCAGCCTTGAGGTCAGACAGAACCTTGAATCGGAGCTAGAAGTATTATGTGTATTGTTATTAGAACGTTATTGTTATTGATAGGTATATGTAATGTAACACCCCATTTCCCAACCTAATAGTTGGAGCCGTATTGTATGTTAGTGTGTGCGTGTGTGTGTTTTTGGCATGTGTTAATTAATTTGAGTTTCATGCATGTTTATTGGGTTTGTTAGAGTGTGAGTGTATGTAGGGAGTTAGTGTGTGTATTAGTGTGGTTAGACTTGTGTGTTGTGTAGAGTATGGTTGTAGGGTGTGAGTGGTCAAATTCCACCAACGGTAAGATGACAAGTGGCAAGGGATTTAGAAGGGGTATAAATAGCGAAGAGAGAGAAAGAGAGAGCAGCATTTTGCTGCTTTGCTCTCCCGTTCTCTTCCCCATGCCATCTCTTCCACTCTTCTTCTTCTTCCTCTTCATCTTGATTCATCTTCTTTTGGCTGAGATTTTGGTGGAAATTGATAAACTCAAGTGTTAATTGGTGAGTTTTAGTTGGGTTTTTCTTCTTCCTCCTCTTTTCCTTTGATTTTTGTTAGTGTGTGTTTTGAGTTAGGGTTTTTGTCTATTGTGTGGTTTTGGGTGTTCTTGATCAGAGGTGCCTCCCAATGGTAAGGAGAAGGCTAGTGGAAGTGGTGCCCTTGACTAGGATCAAAGAATTTCAAGGTTTGGGATTTTTGTGGATTAGATGCATTTTATGCTTTTGTGTTTTGATTTGATTTTTCTAGAAATTATGGAGTTAAAGTTGTTTGGGTATATTTAAATGTCACACCCCGTTTGCCCCCTAGTTGAATGAGTGATATATGTATGTGTGTGCATTTGCATGAGTCTAGTATAATAAGGGTATTTTGGTAATATTGTATGAATTGGGGGTTCTAGTGCGTGTGTGCATGTGTTGCACCATGGTGCGAATTAGTTGGGACAGATTTGTGTGTGTGTGTATGAGTGCACCATAGTAGGATATGCACTAGTGGGTTATTGTGGTGTGTATGCATTCATACATTTGTAGGGTGTGTCCTTGAGGGAGCATTGTGTGTGTTGCTCATACATGTGTAGGGTGCATTATTAGGGTGTTTCATTGTGTGCATGTGATACATTTAGTTAGGGTGTGAGTAAGTAATCTCCTCCACTAGATGGTTGACATGTGTAAAGGGGAAAGAAAGATGGGAAAGAGAAAATGAAAAAGGGAAAAAGTAGATTTTGAAACCCATTTCTCGTTTTCTCTCTTCCTTCTTCTTCTTTCTTCCTCGTTTGCACTCCCCTAAGTGTTTTACTTAGATTCAAGCTCAAGTGGTGGAATTAATTACTCCCTTACATCTTCCTTGGTAAGTTCTTGCTTTTTCCTTGTGTTATTCATGCATTTTCTTCTTCTTCTTGGGTTGGATCTAAGTTAGGGTTTGTGTTTTTGGTGTTTGGGTGCTTGTTTGTGCTTAGTTGAGCCTCCTTGCGAGCCAAAGGGCAAAGAGAAGGCTGAAACTAGTGGATCCAAGCAATAAGAGCTAAGGATTTTGATGTTTGGGAATTTCTTGGTTTTCATGTATATATATATATGTTTATGTATGAGATTTGATGGTTTCTTAGAATTCGGTTGTTATATGTTCTTTATTTTGATGTATATGCTATGGGTTTTTGTTTTGAAATGTGGATCTTTCATGAGCATGAGTTAATTGTGTTAATGTTGGAGTTAATGTGGTTTTGTGCATAAATTGGGATTTTGGGTGATTCTTGGAATTGGAGGTTTAAATTAATGAATTGAGTGAAATTTCTTGTTGATTAATGTTATATTATGGATGTTGACGCTAATGGATGGATGGGTTTGAGGTAAGAGGTTCTTGGGTGAGTTTTGCATGTGTTTGTGGTTGATTGTGGGAGGAAGAAAATCTGCAGAATTCTGCAGATCTTGGAAAACCCGACGCTGTCGCGAGCGCGACAGGGATCGGTGTTTTGGAGCTTCGCTGTCGCGAGTCCGCGATAGCCGAAGTGTTGAGCACCCTCTGTCGCGAGCGCAACATTAGTCGCGATCGCGAAAAAGTGCGATGCTGGCTAAGTGCTATTGCGAGCACGACAGCTCCCTGTATGCTGAATGAGTTTTCTTTTGTTGTGTGTGGTTTTTGAACTTCAGTTTCCTTTAATGTCTATGAGATTTACGCTTGATGTCTTATGAATTGTATGCATGCGGATACATGATATGACTATGTACATATATGATGATGGTTTTGGAATGTTATGAAATGGATTGAATGGTTTATGCATGACCTGCTAGAGTCTAGAAAGTGGATAGTTAGGCATGCCTAATAGAGTCTTATAGCTGCAGCCCTCATTTTCGTTTGGACCCCGATCAGGTCTCCGCTTGGTTCCTTACGACCTCTAAACCTCATTTTTAGGAAAAGTTGTCTTCTTCAAAAATGTTCCCCTACGTCTTAACGTTCAAAAGGAACAAGTTTCAGGGAAATTAGACATCTATAACTCCAGATATGAACTCCACAACCTATACTGATCAAACAACCCGACACAAAAAGAGACACTATGGTGTTATCAAAAATTCAAGGTCTTGGAGCAAGTATTGGCCCAAGGCTATTTCTAAGACTTTTAAAGAGATGGAAGTAATGGTTCTAATGGCGTAACAACAATAACATGTTTTGGAATTCTAAAACCCTACTCGTGACAAAAACATTGCACAGGGGTCAGATGAGAACTAAACAGAGTTTATCCAACCATGGACTTCACCTTCAATTCTCTCACACCTTCAACTTAAGCAACATCATGCATTACTAATACATTTACCCAAACAAATACATGCATAAGACTCATATCAAAACACTCAATTTACTGGAAATCATATACAAATATATATTCATAACTCAAGAAGAATTTATGGTAAAGATAAATTAAAACTTAATTAAATTGTTGCACAATTAGCTGCTCTCTTCAATCTTTAATCTTCTCTTTTCCTTTACTTTGCTTCTTCTTATCACCAATCACTTGCACAAACAAAAACTAGAAAATTATTCTTAATCCATATCCTAGATCCCACATCAAAAGTAAACCTAGAAGGAGAATAAGCATAAATAACTAAACCCTAACCACTTACCTCTTCAATCATGCTTCCCAAGCCCCACCAAATCAATTCTAACTCACTCAAAACCAAGTGATTGGGCAAGGAAAGGGAAGAAAAGGAAATAAAAATGGAGATTAGGGAAGATGAGAGGGCTAAAACGTGGACTCACTCTCCCTTACAGTTAGTCTTCTTTTCACACTAAATGCACACCTACCAATTCCACTTGTCCATTTCCTATAGGTTCACATGTCATAATCTTACAAGCCCACTTTGACTTACTCTTACATGCACCATACACCAAACACACACAAGTACCTCTTACAATAATATCTCCATGGTACCAAACCTAAGTCACACCCTAACATTTCCTTATAACCCACTTTTCATCCAAGGCACCATGCTCATAAATCACTCAATAAAACCACTTAGCCCATTAACATCCTACTACTATACACTACTAGCACACCATAATAATTCCTTTACTTACTTTATTTAATTAATTTCTTAGCAAATAAATCCTTATTACTCATGTACTAATTACCGAATTACCCTCACTCACTCCGACCGAGCAAGCACATTCCGACTAGGCCCGGTTTGGGGTGTGACAGGATAGGATCGCCTGAATATGGGTAAGGGGTGTCACATTAAATGTTATGGGTTTTGAATAATTTGAGTTGAAATGCATTGGATGTGGAGTATCGAACCCAAATATGCTTTGATTGAAGTTTTGAAGTGAAATTTTTGGTTTATTGAATTAGAGATTTTGATCGTATTAATTGCTTGTTTTAATTGTGATAATTGGTGTAAAAGTTAGATTTCTTATTATGTATGATGATTAAAATTCTTGATTTGAGTTGTGATGAAGTTTTGAGTCAATTAGAGGTTTGGGTGGATTTGTGGAAGTGCTGGATTTCTGCAGAATTACTAGAGAACTAGAAAATGCAACTCTGTCACGAGAGCGACAGAGCTCGGGGATTCCAGCTCTCGTGGTAGGCCGAGCTCTGTTATGCCGAGCTACAGTATCAGGAGTGTTATCGCGAGCGCGACAGAGTGCATTATGTCGAACTGTAGTGGGCAGCGTTGTAGCGAGTGCGCCCGATCGCGACAGCGATATAGGGCGTGTTCTGTCGCGAGCGCGACAGTAGCCGATCTGTTCCTTTGCATGCGAGCGCGGTGCTCAAGGAGCTTTGCCCCTATCACGAGCGCGACACCTCCTGTTTTCAAAAATGAGTTTTCTTTTGTTCTTTCTATATTTATTTTCTGAACTTGTGATGCTATTAGATTTGTAGTGGTTGGACCCTCCAACATGAAGGGCCAACCCATATGCAAATAAAATAAATAAAAAAAAAAAAGGAAAAGATAAAAGAAATTAGTGGTTGAAACCACAAGTAGACGTGGCCTTTAATTTGCCACATGAGAGAGCTTTCTCATGCCTATAAATAGGCATTGAGTTTAGCTTTCTAAACACACCAAAGGGATGAGAGCAAAGGCAAAGAGTTAGCCTCTTAATTAAGTGAGTTGAGAGAGAAATTAATTTAGAAAAATATTGGGATATTTTTCTAAAAGGGGAGTGACAAAATAGTGAGTTTGGGAAATACTTGTGTGCCACTATTTTGGGTTTATCTCAAATTATTGTAAAGCCTCTCTCTTTTGTACCCATTAATTTTATTAGTGGAAGAAATATTATTCGGAGTTTGTCCCGTGGACGTAACCCAAATTAAAGGGTGAACCACGTAAATTGCTGGTGTCATTATTTTTACTCTGCTAATTTTATTTTAATTATCCGCTGTGCCCAACAACTGGTATCAGAGCCGGTCCCAATAAAATTCTTAGTATGCTCTGTGGTTGCAGCATTGACTGATCTTCCACATCAGAAAAGGATTTTATTTTCCAGTGAAATTCTGAGTATGCTCTGTGGTTGCGGTATTAACTGATCTTCCACATCAGAAAAGGTTTTATTGGATATATTGTCAGTTGAAAGGGACCTGCAATGGAGGCAAAAAATAGCAGAATGATCTACTTAAATGGCTCAAACTACCACATCTGAAGCCATAGATGATGAATCTAAGCAGAAATGGATTGAGGCCATGCAAGATGAGATGAAGTCCTTGCATGAGAATAAAACTTTTGAACTGGTGAAGTTACCCAAAGGCAGAAGGGCCTTGAAAAACAGATGGGTGTTCAGGATTAAGCATGAAGAACGCAGTTCCAGTCCACGTTACAAAGCCAGACTGGTTGTCAAGGGATGCAGTCAAAGAAAAGGGGTTGACTTTGATGAGATTTTCTCACCAGTTGTGAAAATGACATCCATTCGAACTGTGCTGGGGTTAGCAGCAAGTCTTGACCTGGAGGTTGAACAAATGGATGTCAAAACTGCCTTCCTGCATGGTGATTTGGAAGAGGAGATATACATGGAGCAGCCAGAGGGGTTCAAAGAAAGAGGAAAAGAGAATTATGTTTGCAAGTTGAAGAAAAGCCTCTACGGCTTAAAACAGGCACCGAGACAATGGTACAAGAAGTTTGAGTCTGTTATGGGGGAGCAAGGCTACAAAAAGACTACTTCAGATCATTGTGTTTTTGTGCAAAAATTCTCTAATGATGATTTCATTATCCTTTTGCTCTATGTGGATGATATGCTGATTGCTGGCCAGAATGTTTCCAGAATTGACAATTTGAAGAAGCAGTTGAGTAAGTCTTTTGCTATGAAAGACTTGGGGCCAGCCAAGCAGATTCTTGGCATGAATATTATCAGAGATAGAGGCGCCAAGAAATTGTGGTTGTCACAAGAAAGGTACATTGAGAAAGTACTTCAGAGATTTAATATGGACAAGGCTAAAGCAGTTAGTTGTCCTCTTGCTACTCACTTTAAGCTGAGTTCTGAACAAAGCCCTTCTACAGACAAAGAGAAGGAAGAGATGGATAAAATTCCATATGCTTCAGCAGTTGGAAGTTTGATGTATGCTATGGTATGTACACGGCTAGATATCGCTCATGCAGTTGGAGTTGTGAGTAGATTCCTTTCAAATCCTGGAAAGGAACACTGGGCTGCAGTAAAATGGATTTTTAGGTATCTTCGAGGAACTTCCAAAATATGTCTATGTTTTGGAAATGACAAACCTGTGTTAGCTGGATACACAGATGCAGATATGGCTGGTGATGTGGATTCCAGAAAATCCACTTCTGGTTACCTGATTACCTTTGCAGGGGGAGCTGTGTCATGGCAGTCAAAGTTACAGAAATGTGTTGCACTTTCTACGACTGAAGCGGAGTTTATAGCAGCAACGGAAGCTTGTAAAGAGTTGCTATGGATGAAAAAGTTCTTGAAAGAACTTGGTTTGCAGCAAGATAAATATCAGCTATTCTGTGATAGTCAGAGTGCTATTCATCTTGGTAAGAATGCCTCTTTCCACTCAAGATCAAAACATATAGATGTGAGATATCATTGGATAAGAGATGTGATAGAGAAGAAGCTACTACAGCTTGAGAAGATCTATACGGAAGAAAATGGGTCAGACATGTTGACGAAGATTATACCAAGACAGAATTTTGAATATTGTCGGCTTGCTGCAGGATTAGTGAAGCCCTTCATGTAGTCGGGTGGGGGAGATTTATAGTGGTTGGACCCTCCAACATGAAGGGCCAACCCATATGCAAATAAAAAAAAAAAAAAAAAAAAGGAAAAGATAAAAGAAATTAGTGGTTGAAACCACAAGTAGACGTGGCCTTTAATTTGCCACATGAGAGAGCATACTTATGCATGGATAATTTTATGAACAATATGAATATGATTGGATGATTTATGCATGGCCTGCAAGAGTCAAATTAGCGGATAGTTAGGCATGTCTAATAGAATTCAGTAGTTGTAGCCCCAATGTGTTACGGTCCCTGATCAGGTCCCCGCTTGGATCCTTGCGATCCTTAATGTGTTCGGATCTTGTTTAAGATCCTCCAATGTGAAAATGTTTTGAATGAGAAAATAAAGATGTTGCTTTTCGATTGTACCCTCGGGTACCCTAATGTGTTCACTTGTTATCCGCTATTGTTTGTCAGCAGGCGTTCGTTTTGTTGTGATTATAAGCATGTGAAACCAGTTTGATATATGTATTGATTATGAGCTTTTGAATACAATTAAATGTGATTAAGCTATGATTTAGTTATATGTGGTTATAAGGATGTGCCATTTTGTATGTGTCCTGCCTTAATGACCATTGTGAATGGCCATTCATATTATTGTATGTTTTTTTCCCACTAAGCATTGTTGCTTAGCACAGGTGTTTAATCCGTGCGGGTGCGGAAGGTTTTGAGCTTTTGGGAGAGTCTCCGCAGGTCCAGCCAACACAGAAGGATTGAAGTGTTAGGACTTAGTTTTGTAATCCAGTTTCCTTTTGTAATCTTTTGGGCTCTTATTGTCTTTATTCTTTTGTATTGTTTCCTCTATGTATTTTGGAAGATGAATTTTTATAATATCAGTTTATGTACATAATATTTTGTAATGACCCCTTTTGGTATGAATGAATGATCATTTTGTCCTTAAGTTTTTATTTCTGCTATTTTCTGTATATTGTGGATGTGTATTTTGTATTGCTTTATTAGGTGGCACCCTTGCTCGTACGGGTTCTCACTCCCTACAGGATGAGTTCTCCTACGTATGGGTAAGGGGTGTTACAGTTTTTGGTATCAGAGCCTAGGTTTAGGCATTTTCTGGGTGTTCGTAGAGTATAGATATATGTTTAGGACTGTGTTGGCTAATGCGGATGTCTTTATGTTTGCTATAGATGGATTCTGTGTGCGGATCACTCGAGGTGTCAGCTGAGAGTGCTTATCCCCAAGAGCAAGATCCCACAATGTCTGTTCCAGCTCAGTCAGCTAGGGTGCAGCCTGAGGCCGCAGCCATGCCTTTTGAGGCTATGTTGAAGATCTCTCAGGACATGGCTCGGGTCTTAGAAAGGGTGATAGCTCCGAGAGCCCCGATTCAGAGCATGAGGAAACCAGGGGCGAAAGATTTTTACGGGACAAGTCTTGATGAGTCTGAATTAGTCGAGAAGTGGATTGAGAAAGTGGAGAGAGTTCTTGAGGAGATTCATTGCCCTCTAGAGAGGCAAGTTGAGTGTGTAGTTTCTTTGTTTCAGGGATCAGCCTATGACTGGTGGAAGTTTGTCTGTAGGCATCCCAAGTTGCCAAAATCGGTCACATGGGAGTTCTTTGAGCAGGAATTTACGAGTAAGTATGTGACCAAGGCCTATAAGGAAGTTACGTGGGAGAATTTCTAAGTCTGAAGCAGAGGGCAATGTCTATTGCGGAGTATAGGTGGCTCACTTGTGGTTGTTTCCGTTGTGGAAGCACTGAGTATTTTTTGGCCGATTGCCCGAAGTTAAGTGAGAATACTAGAGATCAGCATGAGGCTAGCCGATCGGGGTCTAATGTTCCTCGGGCTAGTCGAGGTCAAGGCAGAGGTAGAGGTCGAGGTGGTCGGACTAGAGAGGGAGCTCCATCGGAATCAGCGAGGACTTATGTTATGAGAGCTCGGGATGAGCAAGATGCGCCAGATGTGATTGCAGGTAAGTTTTTACTCTGTGACACTGAGATGTATGCTCTAATAGACCCTAGTTCCACACAATCATATTTGTGCTCTGATAAGTTATATGATAAGTTGCATGACGTTGATCAGCTAGATTATGAGATTTGTGTGACTAGTTTTTTAGGGCATAGTGTTAATGTAAGTAGAGTGTTTAGGAATTGTCCCTTGTTGGTCCAAGGTGTTGAGTTTCCAGCGGATTTGATAGACTTGCCTTTTCGGGAGTTTGATTTGATTTTGGGAATGGATTGGTCAAGTAAGCATCGGGTAGTGGTAGATTGTCATAGGAAGACTATTGTGTTGCGGGATAGGGATCAGTCTCCGGTTGTGGTTAAAGGTTTAGGCTCGGGTTCTTTTGGGAATGTGATTTCTGCCATGCAAGCTAAGAGGTTTATGAGGAAGGGCTGTGAGGCATTTTTAGCAGTCGTGTTGGATTTTAAGCGTAGTCAAGTTAAGATTAAGGATATCCCAATAGTTTGAGAGTTTGAGGATGTGTTCCCTAGTGAGTTGCCTGGGTTACCTCCAGAGAGAGAAGTGGAGTTGTCCATAGAGATAGTGCCGGGTACTGCCCCCATTTCTAAAGCACCTTATCGAATGGCTCTTGTAGAATTGAGAGAACTTAAAACTCAATTACAAGAACTATTGGATAAAGGCTTTATTAGACCCAACATATCTTCTTGGGGAGCTCCAGTTTTGTTTGTAAAGAAGAAAGATGGGATGTTGAGGATGTGCATCGATTACCGTTAGATTAATAAGGTTACTATGAAGAATAAGTATCCCTTGCCTAGGATGGAGGATTTGTTTGACCAGCTTAGAGGTGCAGGAGTCTTTTCTAGGATTGATCTTCGGTCCGGGTATTATCAGCTTCGGGTTAAGGATGCCGATGTGGTTAAGACTGCATTTCGGATGCGATATGGCCATTATGAGTTTCTTGTGATGCCATTTGGTTTGACCAATGCACTTGCGGCTTTTATGGATTTGATGAACAGAGTGTTTAGGCCATATCTCGACCGATTTGTTGTGGTATTCATTAATGACATTTTGGTGTACTCGAAGAATGAGAGTAAGCATGAAGAGCATCTTTAGATAGTGCTTCAGGTTTTGAGAGATCACCATCTATTTGTGAAGCTTAGTAAGTGTGATTTTTGGCTTAAGAAAGTGTCCTTTTTGGGCCATATTATTTCGGCTAAAGGTATTCAAGTTGATCCAGCCAAGATTGAGGCAATTGTGAATTAGAAGGCACCTAGGAATGTTTCAGAAATGAGAAGTTTCCTAGGTATAGCGGGTGTGACGCGCGCCGGATCCCGAGCGCCGCCCTTTCGGACCGCCCGCACGTGGGCGATCGGGGCATTTGCGGGTCCGTTGGCATCTTGCAATAAATCGCAAGTGCGTCTATGTTGGGCAACAAGGAGGTATCATGGAGTCGCCACCCAATAGAACATTGGGAAAGTTACTCTCGCCTCGGAGAGCCTAAGACTTGCGCATTTTACCCATGTTGGGCCATGAGGCCTAGGATTAGCGCTAAAGTCTCGTGACCCAAGAAGTATGTTGGAGGATAACCTCTAACCTCTCGAGCCCAAAGACCAGAGCTGGGTCCGGGATTTCTCATCTATTTCTACCTCGATTAATTTATGATTGAATTTTAATTGTCATTAATTCGCTCTCTCTCCACACAATGCAATTAATTTAAGGCACATTTACTCATTTTAGGAAAACCATAAATTAGCGAGTAAAGCAATGAATTACAATAATACAAGGAGCGGAATACAACTCCCATTTAAAAGTGCAAACATACATAAAACCGGGGAATTGTATTAATTATGAGGACTTTGGTCCCCGCATGCACAATTAAAGAAAATATTCTGGATGTGATGATTTTATTTGGGATGAAAATTAGGACATTGGTCCCATTTTATTATGAAAAATCTAAATTAATTTAGTAAGAAATATTTTTATGATCTTTATTTAGGTGCGCATAGGAAAACATTTTATTCAATGAATATATACAAGGAAATTAAAAATATAAACGAAATGAGAATTAAAAATGTATAAAGGAAATACCAAACCCCGCAACTCCTCCTTCATGTGCATGGATGCTCAAATGAGAATAAAACAATGATTTGCAACCAAAAATCAAAAAGAAATTCATGTTAGTGATTAGGCCAATGAAATAATACAACATAAAAGGTAATATGTACAATGACCATATAACATGCATAAGATACTATAACATGCATAAAAAATAATTATGATGCAATTTAACATGCATAAAGTGATTAAGATGCAATTTAACATGCATAAGGTGATGAAGTATCATGGCATATGCAACTTATTAATAATAGTTATTAACATACATGGAAGATTAGTGACAATCAATTTTATTATAGTTAAGACATGAATAAATGTGTAACATGAGAATAATTCCACTTAACATGCATAACTAGCATAAAATAATGACTATAACACTCATACATGCCAAAGAAAGCATAATAATAAACATGATATAGCATTAAGAAATTAAAGGTATTTACAACCTAAAACATGCATAATTACATGAACAAAGAATAATTTGACATGAAAAAAAAGATTAATAGAATTTAAAAAGCTTATTTGTTATATGAATAATTGAAGATAAAATAAAAAAATAAGAAGAAGAATATGGAGACTAAGAGAATTTACATGTTTGATATGTTAATTGGAAGCCAAAATAAATGAAATTAACAAGAGAATTAAGGAGCAAAGCCAAGAATAATTACCCTCAAATTCAGTTTTGAAGAATTGAAGATAGAAGTGTTGAATTCCTTGTCTTCTCTTGTGAAAATCCTTAGAAAATAGCTTGAAAACTTGAAGAAAAGCTCTTGGAAACAAGTGTGTAAGATGGATTTTTTTTTCTCTCAACTCAAAGCTCCAAAATTCAGTTTTTTTCCTCCAAAATGTTCCTGATTCGTCCTCCTCCTTTTTCTGAATTTTTTCTGGTGTTTTAATCATCAAAAACTACCCAAAAACCACCCAAAACCGTCCAAAAATCGTTAAAAAATAAGTGGGGGTCGAAAATGGGCGAAATGGGGTGAAAATGGGGCTGATGCGCGCGAGAAACGCGCACAGTGCGTGCTGCGCGCAAAGCACAGCCGTGCTTTCAAAAAAGCACAGCTGTGCTTTCGCGCGCGCACTGCGCGCAGTGCAGCGCAAAGCACAGCCGTGCTTCCGAAAAGCACAGCCGTGCTTTTCGGGTAAATTTTTTTTTTTTTTTTTTTTTTTTTAAAAATTTTTATATAAAATACCCTCAACCTAAAACACACTTTTTCTTCTCCAAAATAATTTTAAAAATATTTTTAAAATATTTTTAAAATACACTTTTTGCTCATCGAAAAGACAAGGAAAAATCACTTCTGAACTCGAATCTTTTTGCCTATAAGCCGGCATAGCTAAATTTCATCATCGGGTAATCCTGATCAAGGCTACTCGGGACCCGGTGTCTACAGCGGGGTATTATCGGCAATTTTTTAAGGGATTTTTAGTTATTTTTGCTCCTATGACTAGACTGTTGAGGAAAGGGGTCAGATTTGAGTGGTCGGACAAGTGTCAGGCATGTTTTGAGCAATTGAAGAGGTTGTTGATCGAAACTCCTGTACTTACTCAACCCATTTCGGGTAAGGAATTTGTAATTTACAGTGATGCTTCAGGAGTTGGATTTGGTTGTGTTTTGATGCAAGAAGGTAAGGTTGTGGCTTAGGAGTCTCGTCAGTTGAAGCCTCATGAGAAGAATTACCCGACGCATGATCTAGAGTTAGTGGCTGTGGTCTTTGCTTTGAAGAATCTGTACGGGGAGACATATAGGATTTTCATGGATCACAAGAGTTTGAAGTATCTCCTCACGCAGAAAGAGTTGAATATGAGGCAGCACCGTTGGTTAGAATTGTTCAAAGATTGTGACTGTATTTTGGAATACCATCCGGGCAAGGCTAATGTTGTTGCGGATGCTTTGGGTAGGAAGTCAGTTTTGGCTTTGTTTTTGTAGTGTTTTAAGTGGAGATTGGATTCGGAAGGGGCTTTCGTTGCCCAACTGAAAGCTAAGCCATTTTTGAGGCAGTTGATTGTCGATGCCCAAAAAGATGATGTGAACTTGCAGTGAATATTACAAGAGGTTCATCATGGTAAGCAATCTAAGTTTTCAGTTTTGGATGGGATGCTTATGTATAGGAATCGTTTGTGCGTGATTGAGAATAATGAGTTAAAGAAGAAGCTTTTAAGTGAGGGACACACTACGGTCTTTACTATGCATCCCGGTAGTGAGAAGATGTATCGAGATCTAAAGCAGTTTTATTGGTGGCCTGGGATGAAAGGAGATGTTGTGGAGCTTGTGGCCAAGTGTTTGACTTATCAGTAGGTAAAGGCCGAGCATCAAGTCCCTTCAGGATTGCTCAACCCTTTACCCATTCCTCAGTGAAAATGGGACGACATCGCCATGGATTTTGTGTCAGGTTTGCCATTGAATCAGAGCAAACATGATTCAGTTTGGGTGATCGTGGACTGACTTACTAAGTCAACGCATTTTCTGCCAGTCCGAGTTGACTATTCGATGGATAAGTTGGCAAGTATTTATGTGGATGAGGTGGTTAGATTGCATGGTATTCCGTTGTCGATAGTGTCAGACCGGGATCCAAGGTTCACATCGAAGGTTTGGAAAGAGTTGCAAGCAGTTTTGTGTACTTGGTTGAATTTTAGTATGGCTTTTCATCCTCAGTCAGACGGTCAGTTAGATCGGGTTATTCAGATTCTAGAGGATATGCTTTGGAATTTTTAGGAAGTTGGGATAAGTATGTATCGCTCATGGAGTTTGCCTACAACAATAGTTATCAGTCAAGCATCAGTATGGCACCATTTGAAGCTCTTTATGGACGATAGTGTAGGACTCCGATTTATTGGACAGAATTGATAGAGCGTTCCTTTGTTGGGCCAGAGATGATTAGGGATACAGAAGAGAAGATCCGAGTGGTTCAACAGAATTTGAAAGTAGCTAAGGATAGACAGAGGTCCTATGCTAATTTGAAGAGAAAGGACATTCAGTTTGAGGTTGGAGACAAGGTGTTCCTTAAGGTATCGCCATGGAGAAAAGTGTTGCACTTTGGTAAGAAGGGTAAGCTTAGTCCCAGATTTATCGAACCCTATGAAGTGCTAGCTAAGGTTGGTCCTGTAGCTTACAAGTTGGCTTTACTGATGGAATTAGCTAAGATGCACGACGTTTATCACGTATCTATGCTTCGCCAGTTCAGATCAGATCCATTGCATGTGTTATCGGTTCAGGACATAAGGATTCCGCCAGATTATTCTTTTGATGAGGAGCCGAAAGCCATTTTAGCTAGAGAAGTGAGACAGTTGAGAAGTAAGCAAGTTCCTCTAGTTAAAGTGTTATGGCAGCATCATGGAGTTGAGGAAGCAACTTGGGAACCAAAGGCAGTGATGAGGTCTCAGTACCCACAGTTGTTCAGTTCAGGTGAGAATTTCGAGGACGAAATTCTTGTTAGTAGGGGAGAGTTGTAACAACCCATTTCCCGCCCTAGTAGTTAGAGCCATATTGTATGCTAGTGTGTGTGTGTGTGTGTGTGTGTGTTTTTGGCATGTGTTAATTAATTTGAGTTTCATGCATGTTTATTGGGTTTGTTAGAGTGTGAGTGTATGTAGGGAGTTAGTGTGTGTATTAGTGTGGTAAGACTTGGGTGTTGGGCAGAGTATGGTTGTAGGGTATGAGTGGTCAAATTCCACCAATTGTAAGATGACAAGTGGCAAGGGATTTAGAAGGGGTATAAATAGCAAAGTGAGAGAAAGAGATAGCAATATTTAGCTGTTTGGGTATGTTTAAATGTTATGGGTTTTGAATAATTTGAGTTGAAATGCATTGGATGTGGAGTATTGGACCCAAATATGCTTTGATTGAAGTTTTGAAGTGAAATTTCGGGTTTATTGAATTAGAGATTTTGATCATGTTAATTGCTTGTTTTAATTGTGATAATTGGTGTAAAAGTTAGATTTCGTATTGTGTGTGATGATTAAAATGCTTAAGTTGAGTTGTGATGAAGTTTTGAGTCAATTGGAGGTTTGGGTGGATTTGTGGAAGCATTGGATTTCTGCAGAATTACTGGAGAACTGGAAAACTAGACTCTGTTATGAGCGCGATGCCTGTCGTGAGCTCAACAGACCTCTGGGATTCTAGCTCTCGCGGTAGGCCGAGCTCTGTTCTGCCGAGCTACAGCATCGCTCGTGCTATTGTGAGCACGGCAGAGAGCATTATGCCGAGCTGTAGAGGGTAGCGTTGTCGCGATCGAATTCGAGAGTGCGCGATAGCGACAACGATATCAGGCATGTTCTGTCACGAGTGCGATAGAAGCTGATCTATTCCTTTGCACGCAAGTGCGAGGCTTATCGCGAGCGCGGCGCTAAGGGAGCTTTGCCCCTGTCGCAAGCGCGTCACCTCTTGTTTTCAAAAATGAGTTTTCTTTTGTGCTTTCTATATTTATTTTCCGAACTTGTGATCCTATTAGACTTATGCATGGATAATTTTATGAACAATGTGAATATGATTGGATGATTTATGCATGGCCTAAAAGAGTCAAATTAGTGGATAGTTAGGCATGCCAAATAGAGTTCAGTAGCTACAACTCCAATGTGTTCTGGACCCTGATCAGGTCCCCGTTTGGATCCTCGCAATCCTCAATGTGTTCGGATCTTGTTTAAGATCCTCTAATGTGAAAATATTTTGAATGAGAAAACAAAGATGTTGCTTTTCGATTGTACCCTCGGGTACCCCAATGTGTTCACTCGTTATCCGCTATTGTGAGTCAGCAGGCGTTCGTTTTGTTGTGATTATAAGCATGTGAAACCAGTTTGATATATGAATTGATTATGAGCTTTTGAATACAATTAAATGTGATTAAGCTATGATTTAGTTATATGTGGTTATGAGCATGTGCCATTTTGTATGTGTCTTGCCTTAACGACCATTGTGAATGGCCGTTCATATTATTGTGTATTTTTTCCCACTAAGTGTTGTCGTTAGCACGGGTGTTTCATCCGTGCAGGTGTGGAAGGTTTTGCGCTTTTGGGAGAGTCTCCGCAGGTCCAGCCAACACAGAAGGATTGAGGTGTTAGGACTTAGTTTTGTAATTAAGTTTCTTTTTGTAATTTTTTGGGCTCTCATTGTATTTATTCTTTTGTATTGCTTCTGCTATGTATTCTGGAAGATGAATTTTTGTAATTTCAATTTATGTACATAATATTTTGTAATGACCCCTTTTGGTATCAATGAATGATCTTTCAGTCCTTAAGTTTTTATTTCTGCTGTTTTCTATATATTGTGGATGTGTATTTTGTATTGCTTTGTTTGGTGGCACCCTTGCTCGTACGGGTTCTCACTCCCTACAGGATGAGTTCTCCAACGTATGGGTAAGGGGTGTTACATGTAAATGCCATATGTTAGTAAAATAGTTATATGTGAAGATATTATTATATGGATTAGTTTATATGTATTGGATTGATATGTATTAAGAAAGTGAATGTATATTAAGATATACTTGTTGTGCCCCTGAGTTGGGCTATGTGTTTGCTTGACTTCCAGGTTTGAGTAGTTAATGTTATAGATGTTATGCTGCCCAATTTTGATCAAATTAATAGTGTTAGTAGCGTGTATATGTAAAAATTTAACATTGATTACATCTTGTGTGATATGGACATGTTAAATGTTAAAGATATTTATTAAATGATGTGATAAGTTAAATAAAAGGTTTGAACTGGATTAAATAAGAATATTAGTGACATGAGACTTTGGAAAAGAATAAATGATTTTATAAGTTAAGAATTTTTTTTTTGCCGAAATTGTCACAAGCATCAGTCAGTAGTGTAGTGACACCCGATATCCTTACCAATTGCGGGTATGGGGAATTACAGTTATACTAATAAGTATTTCATTATTACATTGTCAATTTATAACATAAATTTATGTATCAATAATTCTTTCAATTATATCCTCATCATGTTTTAACATTCCACACCATATGCAAACATACACATTTCTAACATATCAATAAATAATCCCAAACAAAGTTATATTACCCATACATATTTAATATGACATGCATAGTTATTTCTAGATATATTCGGTAATTTCTAATCAAATTTACCTTTAAATAATTCATTAGTTGTTCATAGTCATAACCTCAAGAATATATATATTAGGTTGGTAACCATGCATATATTCATTACATAACCTTAGACATGTCTCGGACAAGTTCTGAAACCTTCCGGTAAAGTTCGAGTTCAATTCGTGAAGAAAAAGTACAATTTAGGCCAAAAATTGAGATCATATGGCGGTTAGACATTCGTGCCCACCATGTGGGGTGATGAAAATGGATTTTTACGTGGCAGAATGCTTTTACATGGCGGTCAAGAATCCCTTACCTCCGTGTAAACCCATTATGCTCCATTCTGCATAGGACAGATTCTCAACCTCACTTTGGGCAGCCAATTCGAACTGCCAAACAACAGATTTATCAAAAGTGATCTTCTAGACTTTTATTACCCTATGTCTTAACTTGTGAGGCCCCAACTCGATCCCTAGTAGTTTTAAGCATTTTTGAGGTTTAAGAGTGGGCCTAATTGCATATTTTAAGAAGTTTAGTGGGGTAATTGCATGACAACTTTTAATTATTGTGGTTTGAATAAGTTTTGAGAAGAAAAGAAGGACTAGAAGAGAGTTTTGTCAAATCCACCATAAATGATTGACGAGTGGCTGGTGGGGATAAAGTGAGAGAAGAGAGGATGAGGATGACTTTAAAAAAGGAGAGAGAATATGAGGGAGAGCAGAAAACTAACATCTTGCTCTCTCCCATTCCTGCATCCTTCTCCTCCCCCTCTTGCCCAAATTCATCATCCAAGCTACTTGAATTTTTGGTTGGTTTGGCAATTCAAAAGTTGATCAGGTAAGTGTAGTCTCCTTCTTCTTCTTTTCTTCTCCCTCGTTATTTGATGTTTGGTGGTTGTGTGTTTGGATTTTGAGCAATTGGTGTTGCTGGTTTGTTTGCCCAGAAATTCTAGCTAAGGAGGAAAAAGGGAAAAAAAAAGTTGGCTGTAGTGCTGCAATTTGAGCTTAAGGAGCATAGGAGCTAAGGTTTGGGAAGTTTGTGCTTTGTTTAAATTTGTGATTTTGAATGAAATGGGTAGTTAAAGAATTGATGTGTTTGAGATGTTTATATTGTGAGGTTGAACTTAATTGATTTGATTTTAGAATGCTTGAATTGTTTTTGTTATTTGTGGTTTGAGTTGGGGTAGAAAAGGGGAAAGAAAATAATGGAGTTTCAGTAAAAATTCTGGGTTTTCTTTGATTCACACGGCGGTCAAGAGTTTCATACCGCCGTGTGATCGCTTTCTAATTGTGCATTTTTCCTTGTCTGTTGGGTCTTATGGCGGTAAGGATTATCCTAACCACCGTGTTACATTTACACTGTAATACCCCAAATAGTACCCTAGCCGGATTAGTGGTGTCAATTGCATATTAGGGTGCAAATGAGATTGGAATTAGTGAGTAATTAAGTGCGTAGGGGTGTAATTGAAAGAAAGAAAGTTACAAATAGAAAACAAAATATATAAGAGGGACTAAGAAGGGATTTATGATGGATTGAGGTGCAACTTTATTATGGCTAGGAAGTGGAATCCACGTGTGGATTTCACCTCTTGTCAGCCAATTTTCTGCATGCAAAGTATAGTTAGTGAATAAATGGAATTGGGATTGGTGATTCATTTTGAGTCTGGGCATCTCTCAATATCTTTAAACTCTCTTTCTTCTTCATTTCATTAAGATAAGTTGGTTCCCTTATATTGAATTTGGAAATTTGCATTGCATTGGTTTGAAGTGTTTGATCAAGAAGGCAAGTAAGTGTTGATGATTATTCGCTCATCTCTACTTCTACTCCATTCTTTGAGTTTGATTTGGATTTGGATTTTGAGTAATGGACTAAGAGAGCATGCGTTTGATTGTTATGTAAGATTTGGACAAGAGAAGAGCTAAAGGCAAGGAGAAGCTGTAGATACTGAGAGAGTGTCCAGCAACCTGCTTTTGAGGTTTGGGATATATATGTGTGTTATGTGTGTTAATTTTGCGCAAGTGTATATGATGGCTACTTTAGCTTAAATGTGTTATTGATATTGAATATGTGATTTCTAGAATTGAGCATGATTATGTACTTTTGATGGAAGTGTATTTGAATGTGTATTGACATGTGATGAGTAATGAACCATGGAATTAGCATAATAAGTGAACCAGCTCTAACTATTGATTGTGTTAACCTGTCTTTGAAGCCTATATTGACCCCCGTGACTTGTTTGTAGTATAAAATGAGTTTTACAACTCCAAAAGGTGTGAAACCAATTGGATTAGAACCATAAGATCTGTAGATTTAAATTTTATATAAATAGCTTTGTTGATTGGAGGACTCTATGGTCTTAAAAATTAACCATAACCGTAGTTTAAATTCTATAGGAGGGCTTAGGAACCAATTGTGTTCCTTTAGGTATAACTCCTTCATTTTATATCCAATTAACCTAAAACTTGTCGCATTTGAAAGCTAACATCCTAAGGAACAAATGTTAAGAGTAACCTTGGACTAAAAATGAGGTTTCAACATCAGTATAGGCTGTACGAAATTATGGTGTGAAGTAGTCCCGAGATTCTGCTTCTATTTTGCTTTCTTTAGTATGTCACGGTCACAACCAAAATGGTTGCCACCATGATCAATGTCTGAAGAAGGCAGAATTGCATGTAATTGTACCTCACGGTCACAACCAAATGGTTGCCACCGTGACCCTTCCCTGTTTTGTATATTTAGGGTGTTTTTCTTCCCGAAATGCACCCGAACTTCACTACGAGTTTCTATAGCTTGTCCAATTCATGTTTAACATTAAGAAATGAGTGTCCTAAGCATGAAGAGTTATGTATGTGAATGCATATAAATGAGTATGATAAATCATGAATGTGAATGCGTATAACCATGAATGTGCTAATGCGTATAATAATGATTGTTCTTAAGCGTATAACATATACAAGGCATCATACGATAATATGCATATAGAGTTGTATGTGAATGAGTTTATGATGACATGTATGTATGTATAGTAAGATATGAAGTAATTTACATGAATAGCATGGGTTTAAGTAAATGTATATGAATGACCAATACATGCTTTGATATGGAGTGATAGTTATAAGCCTAAGTTGTCATAGAAGTGGATAGATGGGCATGCCTATAAAGGGTTAGATGATTTGCAGCTGCTAGATGTTTGGCATCGATGGATGTCTGGATGTTTGGCATCGACGGATGTCTATATGTTTGGCATCGACGAATGTCTATATGTTTGGTACCGTTTGGTGTCTAGATGATTCGAGACTCTGGACTCTATATGTTTGGTACTATTTAACAGTATCTATATGTACCCGTATCCACTTATGTCATAACATTGGGCTAATTATTATATGTAAATGTACAAGAGATGATGTTAAATGTACAAGAGATGATACTCTTATATGTATAAGAAATGATGTCTATATGTATATGAGATGTTAATACATGTTAAAGAGCTATAGAGAATGCTAATAGAAGTACATGATTATTGTATTAGAGATGCTTATATGAGCTTACAAGTGCACATGAGAAGCTATAATTGTACAGGAATATGCGAAAAGTATATGAGATGCTTGTACATGAATATGCTATGAGTATGCTTTTATGCTTATATGTATATAAATGGGCATGATGCGCAATGACATGATATTATATGTTATATGAGCTGATAGTTAGAGTTAGAAGAATATGAACATGATATAGGTTACATGAGATTAGTAGATATGTTATAAAGCATGTTGATAAAATGTTTGGTATTTTACAAGTATAGTAAATGCTTATTACTTTATATGCTCCTAATTGAATGGCATATTGACTATTGATATGCTTTGATGATTATGTTTGTGACTTCGTTAGAAGTCTTTTATATGTGATATCCCCACTAAGCGTTATCGCTTAGCACGGGTGTTTGTCCCGTGTAGGTTTACAGGTTCGGAGGGTTGTACATCTGCAAGGTCATGGCCACTAGGAGTATAAGTTAAAGTCTTTTTGTATATGGCAAAGCTTTTTGTATACATGATATAGAAGTTTTGTATAGCTTGGCATATGTAAATGTAAAGTAATTTTGTATAAGATATGTCAACGAAATCTAAGTGGAAAAAGAATGTTTTGTAATGTATAAAGAATAGTATATGTTGAGATGTACATGATTATAAAGTTTTATTTAAGAAATGTCTATAGCTTTTATTTAAAAGGTATTCCGATGCGTGTGTTTCTATGTTTTCTATTTCGCTTTCGCATGACTGTTTGTATGTGTATGAGTGCGTAGCAACTCCGATATCCTCCCAAGGGGTATTAGGGGGCTACAAGTTGTGGTATCAGAGCATAGGTTTGTTGTTACTAGATAATAGTATGTTAGAGTATTGATTAGATGTATGTGATTCTGTCTAGAGTTGTCGCCTGATGCAGATGTTACACTGTGTAGGGAGTAGATGGAGTCGGATCCGAGTGAGGATATAGGGGAGATGATAGGTAGTGTTAATCCTGCGAGGGTTGATCCACCGGTACAAGAGAGACCTCGAGCTGAGGGTGTAGGTCCGAATTATGGTGACCCAATGTTGTGGCAAGGAATGATGCAAGTGATTAAAAGGTTAAGTGCTCCTAAGGCTCCCACAGGTTTGATTAGAAAGAGAGGAGCAGAGGAGTTCAGTGGGACTACCTTTGATCAGTCAGAGGTGGCTGAGTTTTGGTTACAGAGGACAAAAAAGATAGTGCAGGAAATCAATTGTCCACAAGATCAACAAGTGACATGTGCAGTATCATTACTGCAAGGTCCAGCTTCTGACTGGTGGAAACTGGTGCTTCGGAATCCTCAGCGACCAGATGAGTTGACTTGGAATTTATTTGCTCAAGAATTTGAAAAGAAGTACATCACTAAAGCATATAGAGAAACTAAATGGAGGGAGTTTGTCAGTTTGAAACAAAGAGGTGTGACCGTAGGAGAGTATTAAAAGGAATTTAGTCGACTGAGTAAGTATGTGCCAAATGGATTGCTAACAAAAGACTTCAGGTGTCAACAGTTTGAGGATGGATTAAGAGAATCTATTAGAGGACCCTTATCTGTAATGGCAGTTATGCAATCGGCAAACTATTATCAGTTAGTATTGGCAGCTATGAAATTGGAAGAAGCAAAAGTGGTAAAACAGAAGAAAGAGCATAAGAGGAAAGTATCTGGAAATGATAGGGTTAGTAGCAAGAAGGCTAGAGGAGTTGCAAGTGGATAGGTTATGCAAGATTCATTTCGAGAGCCTGCATTAATGGGTTGTGTTGTGCCGCCTTCGAGTAGAGGTAGCACAATACCTAAGTGTGAGTATTGTTAAAGGAATCATTGGGGAACATGCAGGAAACTTACAGGAGCATGTTTCAAATGCGGAGGTATGGACCACATGTTTGCTAACTGCCCTAAGATTAGAGAGAATTCTGGTTTTCAAGTGAATAGAGGAAATGTGAATGTGTCTGGGTCAGCTAGAAGTGGCAGAGGAAGAGGAAGAGTAGCACAGGTAAGATCAGAGACAGTAGAGTGGGCCATTGCTCCTAGCGGACCGAATCAAGTCTTCGCCATGATCGGAGAGGGGGTTGAAGATCCTGTCAGTCCATCCGGTAAGATTTACATTTGTGCATTGACTGGCATGATTTTCTGTTCATTACCGTGGAAATTTCGAGGACAAAATTTCTTAAGGAGGGGAGAATTGTAATACCACCCTAGCCGGATTAGTAGTGTCAATTACATATTAGGGTGCAAATGAGATTGGAATTAGTGAGTAATTAAGTGCGCAGGGGTGTAATTGAAAGAAAGAAAGTTACAAATAGAAAACAGAATATATAAGAGGGACTAAGAAGCGATTTATCATGGATTGAGGTGCAACTTTGGTGTGGCTCGAAAGTGGAATCCATGTGTGGTTTTCACCTCTTGCCAGCCAATTTTCTGCATGCAAAGTATAGTTAGTGAAGAAATGGAATTGGGATTGGTGATTCATTTGTGTCCGGCCATCTCTCTCTATCTTTAAACTCTCTTTCTTCTTCATTTCATTAAGATAAGTTGGTTCCCTTGTATTGAATCTGGAAATTTGCATTGGATTGGTTTGAAGAGTTTTATCAAGAAGGTAAGTAAGTGTTGATGATTATGCGTTCATCTCTACTTCTACTCCTTTCTTTGAGTTTGATTTGGATTTGGATTTTAAGTAATGGACTAAGAGAGCATGCATTTGATTGTTGTGTAAGATTTTGACAAGAGAAGAGCTAAAGGCAAGGAGAAGCTCTAGATAGTGAGAGAGTGTCCAGCAACCTGCTTTTGAGGTTTGGGATATATGTGTGTTATGTGTGTTAACTTTGCGCAAGTGTATGTGATGGCTACTTTAGCTTAAATGTGTTATTGATATTGAATATGTGATTTCTAGAATTGAGCATGATTATGTACTTTTGATGGAAGTGTATTTGAATGTGTATTGACATGTGATGAGTAATGAACCATGGAATTAGCATAATAAGTGAACCAGCTCTAACTATTGATTGTGTTAACCTGTCTTTGAAGCCTATACTGACCCCCGTGATTTGTTTTATAGTATAAAATGAGTTTTACAACTCCAAAAGGTGTGAGACCAATTGGATTATATCCATAAGATCTGTGGCTTTAAATGTGTAGAAATAGCTTTGTTGATTTGAGGACTCTATGGTCTTCAAAATTGACCATAACCGTAGTTAAAATTTTGTAGGAGGGCTTTTGGAACCAGTTTTGTTCCTTTGGCCATAACTCCTATATTTTAAATCCAATTGACCTGAAACTTTTCCCATTTGAAATTTAACATCCCGTTGAACAAATGTTAAGAGAAATCTTGGCCTAAAAAGGAGGTCTAGACATCGGTATAGGCTGTACAAAATTGTGGTGTGAAGCAGTCTCGAGATTCTGCTTCTGTTTTGCTTTCTTTAGTATGTCACGGTCACAACCAAAATGGTTGCCACCGTGATCAATGTCTGAGGAAGGCAGAATTTCATGTAATTGGACCTCACGGTCACAACCAAATGGTTGCCACCGTGACCCTTCCCTGTTTTGTGTATTTAGGGTGTTTTTCTTCTCGAAATGCACCCAAACTTCACTACGAGTTTCTATAGCTTGTCCAATTCATGTTTAACATTAAGAAATGAGTGTCCTAAGCGTGAAGAATTATGTATGTGAATGCGTATAAATGAGTATGATAAATCATGAATGTGAATGCGTATAATCATGAATGCGAATGCATATAACCATGAATGTGCTAATGCGTATAATAATGATTGTCCTTATGCGTATAACATATACAAGGCAGCATGCAATAATATGCATATAGAGTTATATGTGAATGAGTTTATGATGACATGTATGTATGTATAGTAAGATATGAAGTAAGTTACATGAATAGCATGGGGTTAAGTAAATGTATATGAATGACCAATACATGCTTTGATATGGAGTGATAGTTATAAGCCTGAGTTGTCATAGGAGTGGATAGATGGGCATGCCTATTAAGGGTTAGATGATTTGCAGCTGCTAGATGTTTGGCATCGATGGATGTCTAGCTGTTTGGCATCGACGGATGTCTAGATTTTTGGCATCGACAGATGTCTATATGTTTAGCATCGATGGATGTCTATATGTTTGGTATCGTTTGGTATCTAGATGATTCGAGACTCCGGACTCTATATGTTTGTTACTGTTTAATAGTATCTATATGTACCCGTATCCACTTATGTCATGACATTGGGCTAATTATTATATGTAAATGTACAAGAGATGATGTTATATGTACAAGAGATGATACTATTATATGTATAAGAAATGATGTCTATATGTATATGAGATGTTAATACATGTTAAAGAGCTATAGAGAATGCTAGTAGAAGTACATGATTATTGTATTAGAGATGCTTATATGAGCTTACAAGTGCACATGAGAAGCTATAATTGTACAGGAATATGCTAAAAGTATATGAGATGCTTATACATGAATATGCTATGAGTATGCTTTTACGCTTATATGTATATAAATGGACATGATGCGCAATGACATGATATTGTATGTTATATGAGCTGATAGTTAGAGTTAGAAGAATATGAACATGATATAGGTTACATGAGATTAGTAGATATGTTATAAAGCATGTTGATAAAATGTTTGGTATGTTACAAGTATTGTAATGGCCTGCATAATAGTCTAGAAGTATTCAGTATTTTCTATAATGCCTGTTGTTAGTTTCGCAGTATGAGATTGTGTTTCTGGAGTTTTATATTCAGAAAAGTTTAAAAGTTAAACGTGCCTGAGGTATAGTAGTTTTGGGATGGGTGACCTTCTGGGAAGGTCCCAGCTATAGTAAGTCAAAAAATATTATTGCATAGAAATGATCAGTAGAGTGAACAGAGTCGGGTGGTACAATTTTGTCGAAAAATGAGGTCAAATAGGCCACGGAATGTCCGTCTGAAGTTCGGTTCGGTTGAATCGGAGTTTGACCAAAGTTTGATCAAATTTTTTAGAACTGCTAGAGTGGATAAAAAGGCTTAGTGTGATAAGTGTACAAGCTCAGAATAATTTTTAGAATTTTTTGACAGCTTTAGATTTGAGTTTTACGGCAGAAACCGACAGAATCGAATCGGACCGATTTAGGTGAACCGAGCCCCAAATGGACTCCGATTGAGCTCAAATTTTGTGTGGAGGCTATTTTTGATATTTAAAACATGATGGAATTTTTTGTAAGTGAAAAAGAGGTCAAGAACATTCAGAATACCAAAAACAGTGCAAAATGGCCATAAAACCTTAAATCGGACCAAATCGGTTCGACCACTTTGGTTGGACCCGGTTCGGTTCAATTTTACTACTATAAATAGATGTAGAAGGCTGTAGAAATCCATATTTCTCCATCCAAACCGACCTCCTCTCTTCTCCTTCTTGTCCTAACCTTAACTCTCCTATTTTCCTCCATTTTTCTTCCAAATTTCCTCCATCTCACCCCATATTTCAGCTTCTCCATCAAATTTTAGCTCCTCTAGTTTCTATTGGTACCTTTGGAAGTCCATTTGGTGAATGAAAAGTTGGTGAAACCTAGACTTGAAGGTTTAGGTGTGAAATTGAGTTTAAGGAAAGCGGTGGTATTTTAAGGAGCTATGGTTATGAAAGGAAGATCTAAGTGTGAAAAGCTTGTAAATGAGGTTAGTGGATATAATATCCTTCTTTTTCCATGTTAAAAGGATGATTTTTAGTTATGTTTTAACATAAAGTATGTGAAATATGCATGTTTAATTGAATCAAACCATATTGCAATGTTTAGGAAGGTTAAAAATGAGATTTTGAATGATTAAAATGAAAAGATAAAACTTTGATGATGTAGTATTAGTTAGACCGAATTGAACAAATGAATAAAAATGTGATTTTAATGTGTTTTTATGCAAACTAATGACATAAATAAGTTAAATGATATGAAATCTACCTAAATGAATGATAAAAAAATGATGAAAAGAATTTATGATGAATGATGAATATGTTAACCGAATTGATCATGTATGTAAAAATATGATTTTGATTTCTTTTAATGTGAAATAATGGCATGGCTTTGATATTTGACATGCAAATAGCCTAAATAAATGTTAAAGTTGGTAAAAAGAATTAATTGTGAAAAGTTAGTTGATGGCCGAATGGTTAACACATGAAAAGGCATAATTTTTTATATTTTGATGTGATTTCATGACATAATCATGTTGTTTGACATGTGATCTATCTAATAGTATGTATTAGAGCATGTGAAAAGGTCATGATGTATGTGATGTATGTGATGTCCAAATGGTATTTATGCATAAAGGTATGATTTTGATAAGTTTTAACGCAAATAAATGGTATAGTGATGTTATTCAACGTATAGTTGGCCTAAAGGAATGATAAAGTTGATTAAAAGAATTAATGGTGAGAAATTCACATGATGGCCTAATGGTATGTATGGTATATACATGCGTATCATGATGATTTTATGTGTTAACATGACATGTGATGATGTATGCATGATAATCACATGTAAAATGATGGAATGACATGAAAAAGAATGAGATAAAATGATGTTATGGCATGAAAAATATGTATGACATGATAATAATGTGGAAAATAATATTATAATGCCCTATGTGATGTGCTGGTAGTCAAGTCTAGTTCGGGATATAATGGCTAGCCATAGGGACATAAGACCGCGGGAGTGAGCATGGCGTCTCACTATTTTTATAGGCCAATGATGGACCTATTCTGCAAATTTTCTGTCTTAATACAGTATTGATCTGTATTTCTGTTGTCTGTATTATAGGGGTGGTCCCACGGGGTCCCTCTATTCTATATTGAACCTACTAGGGTTCACGTCTCGTTTATCCTATGCTTAGAGTCTGCCAGTATTATATAGGGGCAAACGATAAAGAAAAATAATAAAGTAAGTTTAAAATGATATGAATATGAAGTGTGAATGATCAAATAATATATGCATGTGATTATATGGTAAAGATAAGATTTACATATGATTATGTGATAGGGATGAGATATGTATGTGATTATGTGTTAAAGATGAGATGTACATGTGATTATATGATAAAGATGAGATATGGTAATGATTATGTGATAAAGATAAGATATGTATGTGATTATGTTATAAAGACAAGATATGCATGTCATTTTATGATAAAGATAATATATGGTAATGATTAAAGTGATAAGGAAAAAGTTAAGTTAAGATAAGATTGAAAATGACATAATTGTAAATAAAAGAAAAAGGAAGGGCAAAATCGTAATATGTAAAATATTTAGGGGCAATATGGTAATATGTGCTTTAATTTGGGTGAATTGTGATTTAAAAACATTACTTGTGTGAAAAAGGGATATAATTGTAATTAATAAAAAGTTTTGAAGTTATAATAGTAATTTTACACCTAATAGATAAGTAAGTATGAAGAAAAAAGAAAGTTAGGTAAAAAGTGTGACTTAAGGGTTAAGTATGTAAATAAATGAAAATAAATGAAGTTAAAAAGGTAATTTGGCATTAAAGTGATAAAGTAGGGACCAAAATGTAATTTAGTGAAAAGCTAAGGGATAAAAGTAGTAACAAAGTGTAAATGAGAGCTCTCTGGTAATTTAGAATAAATAGAGGGCATTTTGGTAATTATGTGATCATAAAAGGAAATAAAAGGTATTAATGTAAAAGAATGGATATAGATGTGATTATTGTAAAGTTAAAGGAGCCTATTGTAAATGGACTAAAATCTTATTGGATTTAGAAGACAACTTGAATTAGAAGTCAATTTGGATTTGAATTCTAAATGGGTTAGAATTCAATATGAATTTGAACATTAAATAAATAAGAAGTCAACTTGTATTTGAATTCTAAATGAGTTAGAATTCAATTTAGATTTGAATTCTAAATGAGTTAGAATTCAATTTAGATTTGAATTCTAAAAGAATTAGAAGTTAATTTAGAATAAAATTTTAATTGGATTAGAAGTCTATTTAGATTAAAACTCTAATTGGATTAGAATTCAAAGTGAAATAGAATTTTAATGTGATATTTAATTAAATTATTTATGGGATAATGATTAAAGAAAGTAATGATAGCATATTTGAATATTTTAGATAATAAAATAATGTTTAAAAAGGTAAATAAGACGAATTAATGGCATTTTTGTAATTTTGGTAAAAGTTTGAGGACCTAATTGTAATTTTTCCATGTTTAGGGGCTAAATTGTAATTTCGTTAAATTGCTAAATTAATTTGGTGGCATAAGTGTAAATATGAGAAAGTTAGGGGTAAAATCATAATTTAATAATAGTTGAAGGACCAAAGTGTAAATATGCTATAGTTTGAGGACCAAAATGCAATTATACCATAGTTAAAGGACCTATTTGCAAATATAGAATTTTATGCGTGCTACAAATGTATATGTCCTTAAATAATTGATTTAATTGACATTAATAATATTATGTTACGTATATAAGGAAATAAGGATAATAATAATAAGTTAACTAATGGCATTATTGTAAATAATTGAAAAGTAAAAGGGTAAAACTGTAATGTAAATTTGTCAATAATAAGGTAACTGGAGGATATTAATGATAAATGATATGCAATCTAATTGTTAATTGTATAACTAAGTGACAGTAGAAAAAAAATAATGATATTTATGTTGATATTAATGGAAATGTTATAATCAAGACACAATTAACTAAAAGTGTGTAATGCAAATATATATAAATATTGTTATAGAGCTGGTATAAGTATCATAGATGGGATTAATGTTCTTATTGACTATATAATTAATGTTCTTATAATGTTGTATATGTAGGATTTAATAATGGGATTGCCTAAGAATGTTAGTAACGAAACTAAAGACACGAAAGAAAGTAGAACTGTTATTAAATGTTGAAAGTTAATAGTGAACGATAATTATTGGAATAATGGTTGTTTCACAGATATGTCAGTAACTAATCTACACTCAGTTTAGACTGTAACTGATGTAATTAAGTTATAACAACTAAAGAAAAACAAATGGAAACAATAATCATGAATATTGTTATATGGCTGGTCATTGAATTAGTAAAATGAACATAATAGTATTAAAGTTAAAGTTAACAGTTTAAATAATAGTGGCTCTGATGACAGTAACAGTAACATGAAAGCATAGTTATTAAAGAAAGATAAAGATATATGATAAATCATTACAGAAAAAGTAAGTTATGGCTATTCAAAAGATTCCGAAAGAAATGTTCACATAATGGGATTAAAAGTAAATGTTTGTGTGTGCATGCATGTTGTTTTAGTGTGGAAAATTTAGGATATGTATCCATCACTGGGCATTGCAATGCTCAGTGCGTAGTGTGATTACTGCGTGTAGGTTATAGAAAGAAAAGATGTGATAGTAGCCAATATTACTGATGATCGAAAGAATTTACGGCACAGCAAGGATATTGAGATAGGCATGGCATGTATACGACTGCAATGGATGAACTCAAGTTTATACAGGTTAAGTAAATTAGTAGTGTGTTAGTGTAATTGTTTGTTATTGTTATGTATGATTGTTATTGTGGGAAAAAAAAATTCACTGAATCGGAGGAGTGTAATACAGTACAAAGTGGTGACATTCGATATCCGTATCATTTGCGAGTATAGGGTGTTACAAGTATAGTAAATGCTTATTACTTTATATGCTCCTAATTGATCGGCATATCGACTATTGATATGCTTTGATGATTATGTTTGTGACTTCGTTAGAAGTCTTTTATATGTGATATACCCACTAAGCGTTATCGCTTAGCACGGGTGTTTGTCCCGTGTAGGTTTACAGGTTCGGAGGGTTGCACATCTGCAAGGACATGGCCACTAGGAGTATAAGTTAAAGTCTTTTTGTATATGGCATAGCTTTTTGTATACATGATATAGAAGTTTTGTATAGCTTGGCATATGTAAATGTAAATCAATTTTGTATAAGTTATGTAAACGAAATCTAAGCGTAAAAAGAATGTTTTGTAATGTATAAAGAATAGTATATGTTGAGATGTACATGATTATAAAGTTTTATTTAAGAAATGTCTATAGCTTGTATTTAAAAGGTATTCCGATGCGTGTGTTTTTATGTTTTCTATTTCGCTTCCGCATGACTGTTTGTATGTGTATGAGTGCGTAGCGACTCCGATATCCTCCCAAGGGGTATTGGGGCGCTACATACACGGCAGTTAGGAGTTTCTTTACTGTCGTGTAAATGCATTTTGTTGGCATTTTTGGCTTTTATGCATTTTACATGGTGGTCAGGTTTTCCTAACCACCATGTGGAATGTTTTACACGGTGGTAAGGTTTTTCATATTGCCGTGTAAAAGCATTTTATTTTCTGAAATTCTTATCTTGGCATGCTACACGGCGGTTAGATTTTCCTGCCCACTGTGTGGGATGTTTTACATGGCGGTCAGGATTTTCCATAGCACAGTGATTTGTCTTATGTTTTGAAAAATTTAGTTTTACAGTTTTACACGACGGGTAGGGTTTTGTGACCGTCGTGTGAACCCTATTTTTCAGATTTTGAATTTTATTTTATTGGCCTCTTTTGAATTATGCATTGCCATTTTAAGCAACAATCTGATCTATGTATATCAAATAATGTTAAATTGTGATGTTATGAAAATGAGATTATTATTATGTTTTTAGCTTGCAATAGTCACGTTATGGATAGATAGGGATGCCTATAGGGTTCTGTTTGCTGCAGCCTATGCATTTTTTTTGGATTATGATAAGGTCCTTATGCATTTGGATCCTCGCGATCCCTATGTGATTGGATCTTATTTAAGATCCCTATGTGTTTTAAAAGAAAAAGAAATTAGTTGTTTGTACCTACGGGTACCTATGTGTTCACCCGTTATCCACTTCATTGAGTTTGCAAGCGTAATTATATGTATGTTTCTATCATGGAAAGTATACGAATTATTGAAATGGTATTATATGAAATATATGAGTGATGCTATTACTGATGAATGAAATTTATGGCTAAGCTTATGATGCGTTATTTGTAAGTATGTGCCATGCGTATGTGAATTGCATTAACGTCCACTGTGAGTGGTCGCTCATCTCTTTTTCCCCACTAAACCATTGGGCTTAGCATGGGTGTTTCATCCGTGCAGGTGTGGAAGCGGTAGGAGATTTTGGGAGGACGAATTCACAGTAGCCAAGGCCAATATAATAGGACGGGCTTTTATTTTAGTGTTAGGTTTTGGATTGTATTCAGAATTGTATAATGTAACATGTACAGTTATGTAATTTTATAAGACTTCAATTGTATATAAGTAAAGATGATTTTGTAACGCAACTCAGCAATATAAATGTTTTGTTTATGAACGAATGAGATGTTTGGAAGAGAAATTTTTTGTTAACCTCGATTCTGTTATCTGTATATATGCATGTGTTTATTAAATGTTTTCTGCATGCTTTATTTCTGCTTGGTAGCAACCCTTGCCTATCGGGTCACTCACTTCTCTTTAGAGGGTGAGCGTCCCTATGTATAGGTAAGGGGTGTTACAATTTTATTGATATCACAGCATAGGTTTAGGCATTTCTGGGCGACCGTAGACTAGAAATGCGTTTAGAATTGTGTTGGCCTAATGCAGATGTCCTTGTGTTTTGTAGTTAGAATGGAGTATGCGAGAGGATCTCTTGAGGGTTTAGCTGAGAGTGCTAATCCCCGAGTGCAACATCTGTCAGTTTCTGGTTCAGCTCAGCTAGCGAGAGTGCAACCTGAGGCTCCAACCATGCCTTTTGAGGCCATGCTTAAGATATCGCAAGACATGGCTAGGGTTTTAGAAAGGGTAACTGCATTGAGGGCTCCGATTGAGATGATGAGGAAGTTTAGAGCCGAAGATTTTTATAGAACTAGTTTGGATTAGTCTGACAAAGAAGAAATGTGGATTGAGAAAGTGAAAAGAGTTTTGGAGGAGATTCATTGTCCCCCTGATAGGGAAGTTGAGTGTGTTGTGTTGTTCTGCCTATGATTGGTGGAAACTGGTTTTGAGGCACCCACAGATACCTGACTCGGTTACATGGGAGTTTTTTGTGTGAGAGTTTCATAACAAGTTTTTAACCAAGGCATATAAAGAAGCTAGATGGACATAGTTTTTGAATCTCAAGCAGAGGGCTTCGTCTATAGCGGATTATGAGAAGGAATTTAGCAAGCTTAGCAAGTATGCACCGCCGTGTGTCTTTACAGAAGATTTTCATTTTCAGCATTTTGATGCAGGCCTAAATGAGTCCCTCAAGGCTATGTTGATTTTGTTGATGTCCTCTTCAATGGTCAGTTATTATCAGATTGTGCAAGCGGCGATGCGAGTGGAACATTCGGAAACTATTTTGAGAGAAAGGGCCCAAAGGAGGAATCCCTCTCGTGGAGGCTCATCTTTCAGGAAGAGACCAAGGAATCCTCAAGTGAATTCTCCGGATGAGTCTACTAATAGCCCTGCTGAGAGAGGAAGTAGGCAGGGATCTGCTTAAGTATCTGGTGCTGGTAGAGTACTTCAGGTGGCAGAGGTGATGTTATGCTAGAGTGTTCGCATTGCAATAAGCGCCATTAGGGCAAGTGCCATTGGTTGATAGGAGGTTGCTTCAGATGTGGTAGCACGGAGAATTTTCTGGCTAATTGCCCTAGGTTAATTGAGAATGCCCATGAGCAGCAAGAAGCCAGTCAAGCGAGATCTAATGCCCCTCATGCTAGCCGTGGTAAAGGAAGAGGAAGAGGTCGTGGTGGATGGCCTAGGGATGGAACTTCTTTTGAGACAGTGGATTGTCCTCCAATGGCACCAGCTAGAGCGTATGCGATGAAAGATCAGGATGAGCAAGATTCTTCGAAAGTGATTGTTAGTATGTTTTTAATCTGACACTGAATTGCATGCTCTAATAGACCCTGGTTCCACACACTCCAATGGTCAGTTATTATCAGATTGTGCAAGCGGCGATGCGAGTGGAACGTTCGGAAACTATTTTGAGAGAAAGGGCTCAAAGGAGGAATCCCTCTCGTGGAGGCTCATCTTTCAGGAAGAGACCAAGGAATCCTCAAGTGAATTCTTCGGATGAGTCTACTAATAGCCCTGCTGCGAGAGGAAGTAGGCAGGGATCTGCTTAAGTATCTGGTGCTGGTAGAGTACTTCAGGTGGCAGAGGTGATGTTGTGCTAGAGTGTTCGCATTGTAATAAGCGCCATTAGGGCGAGTGCCATTGGTTGATAGGAGGTTGCTTCAGATGTGGTAGCACGGAGCATTTTCTGGCTAATTGCCCTAGGTTAATTGAGAATGCCCATGAGCAGCAAGAAGCCAGTCAAGCGAGATCTAATGCCCCTCATGCTAGTCGTGGTAAAGGAAGAGGAAGAGGTCGTGGTGGATGGCCTAGGGATTGAACTTCTTCTGAGACAGTGGATCGTCATCCAATGGCACCAGCTAGAGCGTATGCGATGAAAGATCGGGATGAGCAAGATTCTCCGAAAGTGATTGTTGGTATGTTTTTACTCTGACACTGAATTGCATGCTCTAATAGACCCTGGTTCCACACACTCATATTTATGTTCTGAAAAGATATATGCCAATTTGCCTAATGTTGATCAGTTAGATTATGATATTTGTGAGACCAATCCTTTAAGCCATAGTGTCAATGTGAGTAGGGTGTATAAGAATTGTCCTTTAGTAGTGCATGGAAAAGAGTTTCTAGTTGATTTAACTGGTCTACCTTTTCATGAATTTGATCTGATTCTGGGTATGGACTGGTTGTGTAAGCACCGGGCTGTGGTTGATTGTTATAGGAAGACGGTTGTGCTTAAAGATTGTGACCAGTCTTCTGTAGTTGTGCGAGGTTAGGGTTCTGGTCCTTTGAATAATGTGATTTCGGTTATGCAAGTTCGACAATTTTTGAGAAAGGGATGTGAGGCTTTTCTGGCTTTGGTATTGGATTCTAGGTATGACCAAGTAAAGATTCAATATATACCTATGATAAGTGAGTTTGTGGATGTATTTTCGGAAGTGTTGCCTGGATTGCCACCAGAGAGAGAAGTGGAGCTATTTATAGAATTCTAAAACTCCTTATCGAATGGCTTTTATAGAATTGAAAGAATTAAATATGCAATTACAGGAGCTATAGGACAAGGGCTTTATTAGACCCAGCGTTTCTCCATGAGGTGCTCTAGTATTGTTTATCAAGAAGAAAGATGGTACTTTAAGGATGTGCATTGATTATCAGCAAATTAACAAGGTTACGATAAAGAATAAGTATCTGTTGCCAAGAATAGAAGATTTGTTCGATCAATTGAGAGGAGATGGAGTCTTTTTTAAGATTGACTTATGGTCTGGTTATTATCAGTTTCAAGTGAAGGACGTATATGTTTCTAACACTACCTTTCGGATGAGGTATGGCCACTATGAGTTTTAGTGATGCCGTTAGGGTTGACTAATGCGCCAACTGCTTTTATGGATTTGATGAATAGGGTGTTCCGGCCTTATCTTAACCAATTTTGTAGTTGTGTTATCGATGGCATATTGGTATACTCTCAGAATGAGCGTGAGCATGAAGAGCATTTGAGTGTTGTACTTCAGGTTTTGAGAGATCATTGGTTATTTGCAAAGCTCAGTAAGCGTGATTTTTGGTTAAAAGAGGTGTCCTGTGATTTTTGGTTAAAAGAGGTGTCCTTTTTAGGTCATATCTTTTCTTTGGAAGGTATTCAAGCTGATCCTTCTAAAGTTGAGGCAATAGTGAATTGGAAACCGCCTCGAAATGTGCCAGAAGTGAGAAGCTTTCTAGGGTTAGCAGGTTACTACAGGTAGTTCGTTAAAGGATTTTCGGTTATTGCTTCGCCTTTGACCAAGTTGCTTCGGAAAGGAGTTAAGTTTGAAAGGACTGATAGGTGTCGAACTAGTTTCAACCAGTTGAAGAGAATGTTAGTTGAAACTCCTGTACTTACTCAATCCATTTTGGGTAAAGAGTATACTATTGTAGACACCGGGTCCCGAGTAGCCTTGATCAGGATTACCCAATGATGAAATTAAGTGTGCCGATTTATAGGCAAGAAGAATGAAAGTTGGAAGTGATGATTTCCTTGTCGTTTTGATTTGTTAGGAATGAATAAAAATGTATTTTAAAAATATTTTAAAAATTATTTTGGGGTAAAAAAAAAGTGATTTTTTAATTTTTGTGTTTTATAGAAAATTTGAAAAAAAAAATATTTCACGTGAATGTCGGGCTGCGGCAGCGATGTGCGTGCGCCGCAGCTCCCCGGCGGGGCGCGCTAGCCCGCGCTCGTCCAGGGCGTCGCGTGATTAGCGCAGCGCGCTGCTGCGCACGGGGGATGCTCGTTGGGTGCACCGACGGGCGTCGCTGGCCCCCTGGCGCCTCCTGTTCGCCCATTTTCGCCGTTTTTCCTTTTTTTGGTCATTTTAGCCCCAAAAATTCATTTTTCTACAATTTTTTTTAGTAGAATTCAATGGTAAAACTTTTAAAATTCCAAACTCTTCAAATTCAGTTGTTTTTTTTGTGTTTGATGGAATTAAATTAATTTAATTCTTCAATTAAAAATTTGTATTTTGGGGAAAAATAAAAGGGAAATTTTAGTGAGAATTTGAGGGGGATTTTCTTTAGAAAATTATTTTTCTTCTTCTTTTTTCTCTCAAACAAATTCGCTCAATTTTTCTAAAGGATCTTCCAAGATAATTCTTAAGGCAAAAAGAATAAGTTTTGTTCTTAGGAATTTTCTTCTTTTGATTTGTTAATTTTTTATTTTGAGACAAATAAAGCAATTATTTGTTCTTAAATAAAAATTCATTTTCATTACTTTATTTTTCTAATTTTATTCTTGCAATCAAGAAAAAGAATTGGATCATCTACCTTCATTTCTTCAATATAAAATTTGAGTGTAAACATTCTTGGCTCAATTTCTTAATTTAATTTTAATTCCATTTTTTTTTGTTTCCAATTAATTAGTTAACATGTAAATTCTTTTAATTCTATCATTTTCTTCTTATTTTCTTATTCTATTGATTTTATTTAATTAATTATCATTTAAATTATTTTAGATCTATTATTTAATTGTTCATGTTTTTACTTCTTTTTTTTATTTTTTATTTAATTGTTCATATTATTATTTGTTACTCTTATTTCTTATTTAATTGTTCATGTTCAAATCATTGTCATCATTTTTGTTCACATATATTATTAGTATTATCATTTAACATGTTTTAGCATAATTGGCTTATTTTTATTTTCATTTTATTCTTCCATATTTAATTGAATTGTTCATATATTATTATTATTATTATTATTATTATTATTATTATTATTATTATTATTATTATTATTATTATTATTATTATTATTATTATTATTATTATTATTACCATGTGCTTATGTGATTCTCCATATTATTATTGGTATTATTATTATCATGCCTTAAACATGCCATGTTGATTTTATTTCTTATTGTTCTTGTATGTTTATATGATTGTTCATATTCCTTGATGTTATTGTGTCTTATAATAATAATAATAATAATAATAATAATAATAATAATAATAATAATAATTATTATTATTATTATTATTATTATTATTATTATTATTATTATTATTATTATTATATTTGATTGTTCATATTCTTTGTTATTATTGTGTTATTATTATTATTGTAGTTACTACCATCATTAGTATTAGTATTATTATCCTTATTCTTGTTCCATTTTATTATTACTATTATTATTTATATTTTCATGCATGATTGGATGTTATTTTATGCATGTTGAATTTTATTATTATTATGTTATTTTTTATGCATGCTAAGTTTTTAATTAATTAGATTGCATATTTTTATTATGTCATTTTAATTGGTTTGTCATACATGATGCAATTTTGATTGCCTTAATTTAATTGTTTTCATGTTATATGTTTAATTATTTTTTTACTAACTTTACTTTTATTTGTTTTTTTTCTTTTATTTTCAATGCTTATTTTTTTATGTGTGAGTATTTTTCATACCAAGTGGGAGCCCATGAAGGTTTGAAGATCCATTTGGGAGTTGACTTGTTATTTTTATTATTTTCATTACTTTGCTTTCATTATTTTATTTCTAATATGTAATTTATAATATGTTTATTTAATTTTATTTTTATGAACGTTATTTAAAAAATCACAAAAATATTTCTATTAACTAAACTTTGATTTTTTAATAAAAATGGGACCAATGTCCTAGTTTCTTCCATCCAAAATAAATTGTCATTTTAAAATGATTTTCTTTAATTATGCATGAGAGGACCAATGTCCTCATTTTTGATAAATAGCCCGATTTATGTATGAATTGTATTTTATTTACAAATGGGGGTTGTATTCCGCCCCTAGTTTTATTGTAATTTATTTTGCTTTCATTTACCTTATTTACCGCTTTCATTATGTGTTTGACATGCGCTTTAACTAAAATTGAATGAGAAAAGAGATGAAATAATACATTCAAAACTCAATCATAACTTAATCAATGTATGAATAAATGGGAAGTCCCGAACTTTCTCTGGTCTTTAGGCTCAACGAGGCGAGAGGACAATTTCAATGTTCCATTGGAATGAGACTTCCAAGACACCTCTTGTGTCCCGTAAAAAGGCTTTATCTTGCATAGTCCTAGGCTCCACGAGGCGAGAGGGTCATCCTAATGTTCTATTAGGATGGGACCTCCAAGACCCCTCTGACTTGCCCAAAATGGACATAGCAGCACTGTCTTCGGCTCACTGAGGCTAGACGAACTTTCTCAATGTTCTATTGGGTGGCGACTCCATAAAACCTCCTTGTTGCCCAAAATAGACGCCCTTATAATTTCTTACAAGTTTTAATGAACCTCTCCCGATCGCCCTAAAGGCGGGCTTTCGGGCCACCACGGGGTTCGGCGCGTATCACAGTGGTGACTCCACTGGGGAAGAAGAGACTGCCCTTCGAAAGTACCTTGGTTAAAATTTACAATTGAGTTTTAATTTAGAAATTTCATCTCTTTTCGAAATTGCATTGCATCCATGCTAGAGCCTTAGATTATGCTAGTTTGGTCCCTATTTTAACCCCAATGCATTCTCGAAGCACGACCCTATGTTCACTCAATGTGGGGAAGTGTTAAGGATAATCACCAATCCAAGCCTCGTACCTTATGGTATATCAAATGGAGACCCAATCGATCGTTATGCTTGTGATGAGCTAGACCTATTGGCAGGGACCATGCTTGGGTAGCCCTAAAGTATCAATGTAAGCCATCATATATTGAACAAAATCAGTTAAATTAAATGGTCTTTCATCAAAGGCTTTCAAGCCCCAGTAGGCCCATCTTAATTTAGTTGAGGTGTTCAAATACATAATGGCCAAACACTCATATGTATGTACATTAAATAAGAGCTATTATGCTGCCGGTTTTCCACCGTGCACCATACGTGTCCGATGGGTTCCCTGTTAACCCTTGGATAAAACCCACCTAGGAAAGAGACTATGCTACCTCGTGTGTGGGGGCAATAAGGTTGGAAGGATCTATCTGCTTGCATGTGTTTGTCTATACTGCATCAGCACGACTATGCATTGCATTTCAATTATGCATCATCCTAACGAGATGTATTTTTTTCAGCCATCATAGATTCGCCCGGGTGGTTTAGGGGTCCTGACGGTCGGCTTAGAAGGATTCCACTCTTGGGGTTACCAGAGCTAGTGTCATATTAGAGCTTAGATTCTCTTTCAGAGGGTAGTGAGACTTTCTCTTCAGAATCATCAGCTGATACAAGTATGACTAACCAATCAAGTGGGTCTGATGCAACTCGGGCAATGATCGCCGAGGATGTAGGAAGAAGAATGGAGGAGTTTGAGGCCAGAATGATGGCAATGATGGGCAACCTTGCCACTACCATAGCTGGGCAACAAGTTGCTGCTGCTCCTATTAGGGGGCCAGATGAACAAGGGGCTATTAGGGAGGATCCCCCCGCTGTGGTTGACCCACCTGCGATTGAGCAAAGAGCACCAGCGCCTGTTGAGCGCAGGGAAGGCCTTAGGTCTGAGGTTGACCTCTAGGAAGATGGGCAAGAGGAACAGATGGTGGCAAAGGGGAAGTCGCCTAAGCTGGAAGAGGCAATATGGATAAAGATGGAGGAGTTTAAGGCTATGACAAGGATAATGACGATAGGAAGGGGAATGAACCCGGAGGATCGTGAGCTGGATGGGGATGATCTGATCCCCCAGAACTTTAAGATGCCTGATATTCCAAAATTTGACGGTACCTCTGACCCCGCTGCACACATCAAGCAGTACTCACTAGTCATGAAGGGGACAACTTTAACAAGAAAGCAGAAGATAGAGTACTTTTGCTTGAGTCTTACAGGGGCTGCCATTGACTGGTACCATGGGCTAGACATGAGGTCCAAAGAAGACTGGAACTTGTTGACTGAGGAGTTCCTAAAGCAATACGATTGCAGTGCCTGGATGGAGGTCACACTGAAGGATCTAGAGCTGCTGCAGCAGAAGGCTGGGGAGTCTTTCCATGAATACCTCACTCGGTGGAGGAACCGGGTTATGGAGATGAAGCGCAAACCCGATACACCTGATCAGATCCGATTATTCATTCGGAATGCTAGCCCGTATCTGAGAGATGTACTAAAAATGAAGGGGCTGAAAGATTAGAAGTCCTTGAAGGACATTGCTATAGAGGCAGAGGGAGAATATATGGCCAGAAGGGCAAGCAGTGAGGCTTATGCCAAGAAGGGTTACAACAATCAAGGTACAACCAAGTCAGCTAGTTCCAGCAGTGGTAACAGAAGTGGGAAGACAGCTGAGGTGTCAGCGACAGGCATGAATTAGAGGTATTTCTCAAATTTGGGTAGGCCATTATCATGGGTACTGAAGAGGTTGATGAAGGAGGGGAAGCTACAACCCCTGCCACCTAGGCCAGCTAGGACCCAAGGGGAACCGAGGCATAAAGAGAACGAATATTGTGCCTTTCACAAACATACTGGGCATCTGACAGACAATTGCTTCAGGCTGAGGCACCAGATTCAGGATCTGATCGATAGTAAGCAGATCATCGATCCTGAAAAGAGGGAGAGCAAGAAGAAGTCCAATTTCAATGCCGTGCCATCGCCTATCTTTATGACTGGGTCGAGCCTACCCGAATGGTATGTCCTTCAAGATTTGTATGGAAATGATTACGTCGCTATCACTCGCCCTGAGGCAAGTGAAAAAGGGATTGTCGTGGCTGCGATAGACTGTTGGTCCATTAGTGAGAGTGGAGACGAAGATGAAGAGGATAAAGATGGAGAGTTCATGGATCCATGGGATTCGGAGGAGGAGGAAAGAGTTGGGGCTGTAACAAGAAGTGGGAGAGTGGTCCCCAAAGTTGAGAAGCAGCAGGACTCAGTGCAAGCACCTGTGGAGAAGGAGCCGGAAGAAAATCCCATAGTAAAGCAGCTGAAAAAGACCACGGCTCAGATATCTATTTGGGACCTTCTAAGGCAGTCCCCCTCTCATAAATAGAAGTTAGTTAAGGCATTGAGTGAGTCCACCGTAGCCATCACAATTTCTCCATCTGAGCTGCTAGATCTCGTCAAGGGGGGATCAGGGGAGAGACTGATATTTTCTGATGCTGATTTGCCAGCTGAAGGCCGTAATCATAATCGGCCGTTGTACATCAAAGCACAAATTAATGACAAGCACACCGCTTGTGTTATGGTTGATGATGGCTCATCCATAAATGTTTGCCCTCTAGTGGCACTTCAGGCTTTTGGGCTAAATCAAAGCATGCTGAGCAAGTCTGATTTAACCATCACAGCCTACGATAATTCTCGGAGACAAGTATCGGGAACTTTTAGAGCTCTAGTCAAGACTGGTCCCATTGAGACAGAAGCAGAATTTGTGGTCTTGCCTATCCCAGCAAATTTCTCAGCTCTACTAGGGAGGCCATGGTTCCATAAATTGGGAGGAGTGCCGTATACCCTACACCAGATAATAAAGATACCTCATGAAGGAGAGGTGGTGACTGTCAAAGCAGCGAGAGAAAACCAAGTGTCTGCCTTGGGGATCTTTAATCAGCCATTCAGTGGTTTTCATATATCGATGATAGGAGAGGAGCAGAGCTTGGCAGGTAGCCCTCAGGTGATGAACATGATGAAGAGGATGCACTTCCTTCCAGGTGCTGGTTTAGGAAAAAACTCACAAGGGCTGCAGTCTGCTATCACAACACAAGGCCAGAAAGATCGGAAGGGTCTGGGCTACAAAGGAGAGCACGGTAAGAAGAAAGTGCCAAAGAAGATCCCCCACATTTCAGAGAGTTTTGTTCCCTCATCTTCGGTCTGTGCTTACACTAGTGATGAAGAGCCTCAGTGGATAAATTGAAAGATCATTCCGGGGTTTGAAATCTTCAATGATGTCTTCGACTGGGATGTTGGAGTTATCAAGTCAGCAGAGAACTTCTGGGATGAGGAGATTATGACTTAGTGTAGTGTCTGGGACAAGGATGGGCCTGAGGAGATTGTCATTGATAAGCTGTTAGCTACCAGGTTGAAGGGAAAGGAAAAGATGGTAGAGCCAAAGTTGAAGTTTGAAGATTTGAAGATTTCACTGGAGGTAGTTGAAAAGCCTCCACCAAGCCAAGAAGTCAAAGCCCAGTCGGCTGCAACATCGTCATCGACAGAAGATGAAAATAATAGTTACTTAGATACTATTTTTATGCCAGAACTTTTTAATGACAATGTTAATGTTGCTGATTACATTAATGAGATGAATAACTTTGCTTACTTGTGTGATGTTTCTGATGATTTCATTTCTCATGATCATAAACATGATGCATTCATCTTTGACATTAACTCAACTAGCACGACTGCATTTAATCTCGGAAGTTTAGAGAATCCAAAGGAAATTTTGATAGCATCAGATATAACTCCTGAGGAGATGATAAAATTTGAGAGAATATTAAAAAAATATGAAAAAGTCTTTGCCTGGACCTACGAGGACATGCCGGGAATTGATCAAGATGTAGCCGAACATGCCATTCCAACTTACCCAGAGAGTAAACCGGTCAAGCAAAAGCTCAAAAAACTTAGGCCAGAATGGGCTCAGAAAGTGAAAGAGGAGATCCATAAGCAGATTAAGGCTAAGTTTCTACTGGAGGTTAAATACCCGATGTGGCTGGCTAATGTAGTTCCTGTAGCTCAAAAGGATGGAAAGGTTCGAGTATGTGTGGACTATCGGGACCTAAACAAAGCCTATCCGAAAGATGATTTTTCTCTGCCTCATATTGATGTGCTGGTAGATAGTGCCACTGCTTGCATGATGTACAGCTTCGTGGACGGGTACGCAGGGTACAATCAAATCCTTAACAAGATAGTGGATCGAATAAAGACAACTTTCATAACTGAATGGGGTACATTTGCTTATCGGGTCATGCTTTTTGGAGTAAAGAATGCAGGAGCGACCTATCAGAGGATGGCCACCAGAGTTCTCAATGATTTGATCCACAAGGAGGTGGAGGTGTATGTTGACGACATGATGATCAAGTTAACTACCAGAGAAGGTCACTACGAGGCTTTGGAAAAGTTCTTTCAAAGGATCAATAAGTATGATCTGCACCTCAATCCCAAGAAGTGCATTTTTGGAGTTACCTCGGGTATGCTGTTATGCCATGTGGTAAGTCAGAGAGGAATTGAAGTGGATCCTGATAAGGTCAGGGCCATCAGAGAGATGCCAGTGCCTTAAAAAGAGAAAGAGGTTAGAAGTTTCCTGGGAAAGCTTCAGTACATCAGCCGGTTTATCGCCAAGCTGGCTTCAGTATGTGAGCCCATCTTCAAACTTCTTAGGAAGAATCAGCCTGTGGTGTGGAATAATGATTGTCAATTGCCCTTTGATACCATTAAGGATGATCTCTTGAATCCACCAGTTTTAAGACAACCACATTGTGCCAAACCATTAATCTTATATCTGGCAGTAGAAGACAATTCGGTGGGTGCCATGATGGCCCAGGAGGATGACTTTGGAGTGGAGTTTGTTGTTTACTATCTTAGCAAGAAATTCCTGACATATGAAGCCAAATATGTTGAAGTAGAAAAGATTTGCTTGGCAGTGATTTGGGCCACCAAAAAGTTGCTACACTAATTTCATTCCTTCAGTGTATAAGCAGTTGCCAAGCATAATCCGCTTAGGTACCTTCAGGAAGAGCCCTCTCCGCTAGGAAAGATGGGAAGGTGGTTACTACTATTGCAGGAGTTTGATATCGAATATATAACCAGGAAAACCATTAAAAGAAGAGTCATAGCTGAGTTCCTGGCTGAACACCCTATTGAGGGAGACCGATTCGAATACAATTTCACATACGAAGATGTCATGGCCATAGCAGTACAGGGGTGGCAATTTTTCTTTGATGGGGCAGTCAACAGTAAAGGCACAAGAGCGAGGATCATTCTTATGACCCCGGATGGTGAAAAGCTGCCATTAGCCAAGAAGTTGAGGTACAAGGCTACCAATAATGAAGCGGAATATGAAGCTTGCATTGGAAGCATTGCTGGCTCTGGGGGCAAAGACCGCAGAAGTCTTCGGAGACTCTTCCTTAGTAATTCATTAGATCAGAGGGGAATGGTCAGTTAAGGAAGAAAGGCTGTTACCTTATGTGAAGCATTTGAGAATGTTGAGTAGCCAGTTCGAGACTTGCACCTTTCACTTCATCCCCAGGGATGAAAATCAATTGGCTGATGCTCTAGCGACATTGGTGTCCATGTGGGATAATCCAACAGGGGTTACTATGAAACCCGTGCTAATCTCTAGCTCGGAAAAGCCTTGTTTTGAAGCTGAGCAGGTGATGGATGTTGGGGCCACCGATGGAAACCCTTGGTACTCCGACATTCAGAATTATTTAGAATGGTCAGTTTTTCCAGAGGAAGCCATCGAGAAAGACCATAGGATGATTCAAAAGTTGTCCACTCAATTCATCAGTGTAGAGGGCACTTTGTATAAAAGGCAAGCCGATAGTATCCAGTTAAGATGTTTGGCAAAGAAAGAAGCAGAAAGAATTATGGAAGAGGTTTATGCCGAAGTCTGTGGAGTTCACATGAATGGCTTAGCCTTAGCAAAGAAGATCATGCGCCAAGGATTCTATTGGCTCACAATGGATACGAATTGTTCAAAATATGTGAAGCAATGCCAGTTATGCCAGCAATACGCGAATTTGAGGCATGTACTAGTTTCAGAACTACATAATTTGACATCTCCATGGCCATTTGCAGCTTGGGGGATAGATATCATAGGCGAGATACGTCCTACAGCTTCTAATGGGCATAGGTTCATTATAGTCGCCATTGATTATTTCACTAAGTGGGTCGAAGCTGAATCTTTCAAGAAGATTGGTACTAGGGATATGGCTAAGTTCATCGAACGGAATTTGATATGCAGATATGGCCTCCCACACCATATTGTATCTGATAATGGGGTACAATTCTTAGCAGAAACTAAACAGATGCTTCAGAAGTATGGAATCCAGCATCACAAGTCTGCTCCTTACCGTCCTCAAGCTAATGGTGCAGTTGAAGCAGCGACCAAGAATGTGAAAAGAATACTGGCAAAGATGGTTCAGAGCTATAAAGATTGGGCAGAAAAGCTACCTTTTGCACTCTGGGGTTATAGAACCACAGTTAGAACCTCTACGGGAGCAACACCATTCTCTCTGGTATACGAAACCGAAGCAGTTTTGCCAGTTGAAATTGAGCTAAAATCTTTAAGGGTAGTCATGGAATCCGAGATTCCAGAGACTGAATGGGCACAACAGTGATTGTTGCAGTTGAATCTGTTGGATGAAGATAGGTTGAGAGCCTATTACCACAATCAGGTTTATCAGAAGAGACTAGCTCGGTCCTTTGGCAAGAAGGTACGAAAGCATCCATTGAAAGAAGGGGATTTGGTCTTTAAGATGATGAGGCCGGGAGCACCAGACATACGGGGAAAATTCAGGCCAACCTGGGAAGGTCCGTTCGTCTTGAAAAAGTTACTAACAAAAGGAGTAGTAAGCTTGGCAGACAGCGATGGGAATGAGTTTAAAGACCCGGTTAATGTCGATATTTTAAAAAGGTTCCATGGCTAAAGAAAAAAAATCAAAAGAAGAGAATGAATGCCCCGCAGGTCGAAAACCTAAAAAAGGTGGCCTTGCTAAAATTGGGCGCCCTGTCAGGGTGAAAACCGAAAAAAGGCATCCTGGGCAAAAATTAAGGGCTGAGAGAACATGTTCAATCGAGAAAACCCCGAGAGGGCCGATTGATAACAGAAGTTTGATGCTTACAAGATCTATTCCGAGATTAGGTGTAGTCTTGTGCTTTTGAATTCTTGTTAAATAAGGATCATGTATGATGAAATCATATAGAAATTTACTCAATTTTGCAATGAATAAAAGAATATAGTTTACATTTTCATTGTTCTTTAGTTCTGCCTTAAAAAGAAATATATCACTTATTCATCTAATGACTATTGTCTGATTGATTTGTCGGAAGGTGCCTAAGCAGATATGTGCTATTCACTCTTAGCGGTGGTTCTGATAATAGCCTTCTCTTGTAGTTCCTTAAAAAAAAAAGGCCGTTAGAGATGAAAACCGTAACTGGCTCTTTAAGCAAAAGTTAGGCCAAAGGGCAGGGTGAAAACCTGAAAACAGGCAATCTGCCTTACAAAAAATGAAATAAATAAAAGCCACTGGATTGGGTTGGGTCCATTCCAGGCAAAAGTTAGGCACAGGGTTATGTGAAAATCCCTAAAAGGACGCATTTCCCACAAAGAAAAGCTAGTGTGAAAATCCATAAGGGACGCACTACCTTTAAATCAATGACTTCCGATGCCCAGAGCAATAAGGTGGCATTACTGCGGATGATCTTCCTTTCAGCCAGATAAGGCATAATTCAGGATATGGGTCAGAATCCCAGGCATTTGTTCATTGACCGGGGGGCAAAGATGTACACCTAATGGTTCTCTTTGAAGAGTTTACGGGTCAGAGTCCCTAAGTCAAGACGCCATTTCTAGTTCCTCAAAGGGCATGGTGGAGCGGCCAAGCCATATCCTCAACAGTTCCTTAAACACTCAGGACATGGTCTATCTATTTTTACATGCATTTCATACCATTCTTTAGCAAATATCTGCATATGGCCATTTACACTTGCATGCATAATCTATTGTATATATTCCTGTGCACACAGCTTTGCAGGAAAAGTCCAAATGAAGGCCACACACATAAAAGCTAGTCAAGGACAGCTTCAGTTCAACATTAACATGCATTCGAGCAAGACGATCAGGTCCAGATAGAATCTACGTCGGCAAATCTCCAAAACCTCTTAGGAGGCAAATCTCCAAGGTCTCTTAAGAGACAAATCTCTTTTTCTTGCACTTTTAGTAGTCTATAGCAGACTCGGTGCAGTCCTCCTTTGCACTTTTTGTAGTCTGTAGCAGACTCGGTGCAAACCTCCTTTTGCATTTTTTGTAGTCTGTAGCAGGCTCGGCGCATCGCCATTTGTGGATGGCAGCTGCACTTTTTGTAGTCGGTAGCAGACTCGATGCAGTCCTCCTTTGCACTTTTTGTAGTCTATAGTAGACTCGGTGCAATCCTCCTTTTATGTTTTTTGTAGTCTGTAGCAGGCTTGGTGCATCGCCATTTGCGGATGGCAGCTGCACTTTTTGTAGTCTGTAGGAGACTCGGTGCAGTCCTCCTTTGCACTTTTTGTAGTCTGTAGCAGACTCGGTGCAATCCTTCTTTTGCGTTTTTTGTAGCCTGTAGCAGGCTCGGCGCATCGCTATCTGCGGATAGCACCTGCACTTTTAGTAGTCTGGTGCAGACTCGGTGCAATCCTCTGAGGAGGATATCTCCTGCGTTTTGTAGTCTTGTCAGCGACTCGACGCATCGCCATTTGCGGATGGCATGCTGCACTTTTAGTAGTTTGTAGCAGACTCGGTGCAGCCCTCTGAAGAGGACATTTCTCGCATTTTGTAAGTTTGTAGTAGACCCAGTGCATCACCGTCTTAGGATGGTCCCTAGCACTTTGTAGTCTTGTCAGCGACTCAGTGCAATACAAGAGGATGAATCACAACACTGTTCCCGAGGGAGCAGCCAGAAGGAGGCAGACTGAAGTACGCGCTTCTTTCCCTTTCCTGAATTTTGGCTCACCTATGCACCCACGCACTAGCCTCCCTAAAGTTGGGGGCAACTGTAGACATCGGGTCCTGAGTAGCATTGATGAGGATTACCCAATGATGAAATTAAGTGTGCCGATTTATAGGCAAGAAGAATGAAAGTTGGAAGTGATGATTTCCTTGTCGTTTTGATTTGTTAGGAATGAATAAAAATGTATTTTAAAAATATTTTAAAAATGTTTTAAAAATTATTTTGGGGTAAAAAAAAAGTGAGTTTTTAAATTTTGTGTTTTATAGAAAATTTGAAAAAAAAAAAAAATTTTGCACAAATGTCAGGCTGCGGCAGTGCTGGGTGTGCGACGCAGCGCCCCGGCGCTCAGGTGGAGCGCGCTCGCCCGCGCACTATGCGTGAGCGATCCCCAGGGCATCGCGCGCGCTGCTGCGCGTGGGGGACGCCCTTCAGGCACGCCGACGGGCGTCGGTCGCCCCCTGGCGCCTCCTCTTCGCCCATTTTCGCCGTTTTTCCGTTTTTTGGACATTTTGGCCCCAAAAATTCATTTTTCTTCAATTTTTTTTAGTAGAATTCAATGGTAAAACTTTGAAATTTTCAAACTCTTCAAATTCAGTTGTTTTTTTGTGTTTAATGGAATTAAATTAATTTAATTCTTCAATTAAAAATCTGTATTTTGGGGAAAAATAAAAGGGGAATTTTAGTGAGAATTTGAGGGGGACTTTTTTTAGAAAATTATTTTTCTTCTTCTTTTTTCTCTCAAACAAATTCTCTCAATTTTTCTAAAGGATCTTCCAAGATAATTCTTAAGGCAAAAAGAATAAGTTTTGTTCTTAGGAATTTTCTTCTTTTCATTTGTTAATTTTTTACTTTGAGACAAATAAAGCAATTATTTGTTCTTAAGTAAAAATTCATTTTCAATACTTTATTTTTCTAATTTTATTCTTACAATCAAGATAAAGAATTGGATCATGTACCTTCATTTCTTTAAGATAAATTTTTAGGGTAAACATTATTAGCTCAATTTCTTAATTTAATTTTAATTCCATTTTTTTGTTTCCAATTATTTAATTAGCATGTAAATTCCTTTAATTCTATCATTTTCTTCTTATTTTCTTATTCTATTGATTTTATTTAATTAATTATCATGTAAATTATTTTAGATCTATTATTTAATTGTTCATATTTTTACTTCTTTTTTTATTTTTTATTTAATTGTTCATATTATTATTTCTTACTCTTATTTCTTATTTAATTATTCATGTTCATATCATTGTCATCATTTTTGTTCACATATATTATTAGTATTATCATTTAACATGTTTTAGCATAATTGGCTTATTTTTATTTTCATTTTATTCTTCCATATTTAATTGAATTGTTCATATATTATTATTATTATTATTATTATTATTATTATTATTATTATTATTATTATTATTATTATTATCATCATTATTACCATGTGCTTATGTGATTGTCCATATTATTATTGGTATTATTATTATCATGCCTTAAACATGCTATGTTGATTTTATTTCCTATTGTTCTTGCATGTTTATATGATTGTTCATATTCCTTGATGTTATTGTGTCTTATAATTATTATTATTATTATTATTATTATTATTATTATTATTATTATTATTATTATTATTATTATTATTATTATTATTATTATATTTGATTGTTCATATTCTTTGTTATTATTGTGTTATTATTATTATTGTAGTTACTACCATCATTATTATTAGTATTATTATCCTTATTCTTGTTCCATTTTATTATTACTATTATTATTTATATTTTCATGCATGATTGGATGTTATTTTATGCATGTTGAATTTTATTATTATCATGTTATTTTTTATGCATGCTAAGTTGTTAATTAATTAGATTGCATATTTTTATTATGTCATTTTAATTGGCTTGTCATACATGATGCAATTTTGATTGCCTTAATTTAATTGTTTTCATGTTATATGTTTAATTAATTTTTTACTAACTTCACTTTTATTTGTTTTTTTTTCTTTTATTTTCAATACTTATTTTTTTTATGTGTGAGTATTTTTCATACTAAGTGGGAGCCCATGAAGATTTGAAGATCCATTTGGGAGTTGACTTGTTATTTTTATTATTTTCATTACTTTGCTTTCATTATTTTATTTCTAATATGTAATTTGTAATAAGTTTATTTAATTTTATTTTTATGCACGTTAATTAAAAAATCACAAAAATATTTCTATTAACTAAACTTGGATTTTTTAATAAAAATGGGACCAATGTCCTAGTTTCTTCCATCCAAAATAAATTGTCATTTTAAAATGATTTTTTTTAACTATGCATGAGAGGACCAATGCCTTCATTTTTAATAAATAGCTAGATTTATGTATAAATTGTATTTTATTTACAAATGGGGGTTGTATTCTGCCCCTAATTTTGTTGTAATTTATTTTGCTTTCATTTACCTTATTTACCGCTTTCATTTTGTGTTTGAAATGCACTTTAACTAAAATTGAATGAGAAAAGTGATGAAACAAGAAATTCAAAACTCAATCATAACTTAATCAAGGTATGAATAAATGGAAAGTCCTGAACTTTCTCTGGTCTTTGGGCTCAACGAGGCGAGAGGACCATTTCAATGTTCCATTGGAATGGGACTTCCAAGGCACCTCTTGTGTCCCGTAAAAAGGCTTTATCTTGCATAGTCCTAGGCTCCACGAGGGGAGAGGGTCATCCTAATGTTCTATTAGGATGGGACCTCCAAGACCCCTTTGGCTTGCCCAAAATAGACATAGCAGCGCTGTCTTAGGCTCACTGAGGCTAGACGAACTTTCCCAATGTTCTATTGGGTGGCGACTCCATGAAACCTCCTTGTTGCCCAAAATAGATGCCCTTGTAATTTTTTACAAGTTTTAATGAACCTCTCTCGATCGTCCTAAAGGCGGGCTTTCTGGGTGCCACGGGGTTCGGCGCGCGTTACAACTATATACAGTGATGCTTTGGGTATTGGTCTGGGATGTGTTCTGATGCAGGATGGGAAGGTAATAGCATATGCATCTAGGCAGTTGAAGCCCCATGAGCAGAACTATCCTACGTATGATTTGGAATTGGCAGCTGTTGTGTTTTCTCTTAAGATCTGGCGACATTATTTGTATGGGGAGACATGTAGAATTTTCACCGATCATAAGAGTTTGAAGTATCTACTCACTCAAAAAGAGCTGAATCTCAAATAGCGACAATGGTTGGAATTGTTCAAGGATTATGACTGTAGAGTGGACTACCATTCGGGCAAGGCGAATGTGATTGCTGATACTTTGAGCAGGAAGTCAGTTTCGGCTCTAGCTTTACAGCGTGGTAGATGGAGAATAGCTTTTGATGGAGCTTTGATTGCTCAGCTGAAAGCTAGGCCTAGTCTGAAGCAGTTGATTGTTGATGCTCAGAAGGATGACCCTAAGTTGCCGCAAGCACTGCAAGTAGTTGAGAGAGGAGATCAGATTGATTATTCAATGAGAGATGGGGTTGTGACGCGCGCCGGATCCCGAACGCCGCCCTTTCGGACCGCCCGCACGTGGGCGACCGGGGCATTTGCGGGTCCGTTGGCATCTTGCAAATGAATCGCAAGTGCGTCTATGTTGGGCAACAAGGAGGTATCATGGAGTCGCCACCCAATAGAACATTGGGAAAGTTTCTCTCTCCTCGGAGAGCCTAAGACTTGCGCATTTTATCCATATTGGGCCATGAGGCCTAGGATTAGCGCTAAAGCCTCGTGACCCAAGAAGTATTTTGGAGGATAACCTCTAACCTCTCGAGCCCAAAGACCAGAGCTGGGTCCGGGATTTCTCATCTATTTCTACCTCGATTATTTTATGATCACATTTTAATACCATTGATTCGCTCTCTCTCCACACGATGCAATTAATTGAAGGCGCATTCATTCATTTCAGAAGCGGTAAATGTAAGCAAAATCCAAAATAAAGCATTTAAAAAAAATAAATTACAATAACACTAGGAGCGGAATACAACTCCCATTTATAAAAGTGAAATACATGCATAAAACGGGTTATTCTTTAATAGTGAGAACATTGGTCCTCGCATGCATATTTATTATGAAACAGTTTTGATGTAATGATTTATTTGGGTATGAAAAACTAGGACATTGGTCCCCTTTTATTTAAAAAAAAATGTCAAGTTAATTAATAAAAATGTTTTTGTGATTTTCTTTCTAGCGAGCCTAAATAAAGGATTTTACAAGAAAATTATATGGCAAAATTAAATAAAATATTACAAACCAAATGAGCCTTTTTGGACCCAAAAACGCCCAAGCGAAAAAAATGAGTTTAGACATAAAAACAAAATACAATTAAAACAATGTTAGTGATTCAATCAATTAAATCAATTAAACATACAAAATAATGAATAACAAATTAAAATAAAGTAAGATGATATGAAAAGAATAATAATGGAATAAAAAATATTAACAAACCAAAATAAAATGAGAAACATGGATTATATATGATAAATGATTAAATGATGTGATGAAAATAAAATAAAACATGTTAATTAATTAGTACATGAAAATATACACATGATGAAAATAAATGATGATAAGTGAAAAATAATGAATGAATAAATAAACAAATGATAATAAAATCATGTAACAATGATAAAAATTAGTAAACAAAGGAATGATGAAAATAATAATGATATGTAACAAGGTTAATTGATGTGTTCATAATTAATACAAACTATTTACATGGCAAAAAAATTAATTTAAATTAATTAATTATTTGCATGTTAAAAATAATGAGGAATCAAAATAAATTATTTACATGTTAGGAATTAAAAAAACAATATTCACATGAATAAAAATCAAATCATATATAAACAATTAAATGGAACAAATATAAAATCAATACAACAAATGAATAGATGAAAACAATAAATAAATCAATAAAAATAATAAAATGGATATGAATAAATAAAATAAAATAGAAATGAAATAGAAATGGAGCCAAGAATATTTACCCTCAGAATATTGGATTTGATGAAGGAAAAGTGATGATTTTCCGGAAGATTGCTTGAAAGAATAAAATTAGCAATAAAATTAATTCTCTTTGTTTATGGAGAAAAACAAAGGAATTGATTTGTATGCTTGAGATTAAAAAGAAATTGATGTCAAAATGATGATTAATTTCTTGTGTTTATGAAGAGAAAACCAAGAAATTAATTGGAATAATTAACAATTGAAAATTGATCTTTCAATTTCAATTAAACCTTATTAATTAAAAAAAGAAAAATGAAATTTTTAAGAGAAAATAGAAGATGATGAATTCTGGAAATTCTCAAAAATGTGGAGGCTCCCCTTTTAATTTCTCATCCTAAACTATTTAAAAGAATAAGAAATGTTGCCCTAATTTAATTAAGGAAAACAAACCTAATTTTATTCAAATTCCTTTATTTTTGGGGATAAAATCAAGTTTTATTAATTAATAATCTATAAAAAATATTTTGGAATTTTATTTGAAGTCAAAAACCCTTAATTTTGGGATAAAAACGGATTTTTGGGTGAAAAAATCGGAAAAAAGGCTGAAAAAATGGAAAATAGGGTAACAGACCCTATACCGACGGCCAGGAGACCGTCGCCACAAGGGGCACCGCCCGTCGCTATAGAGCGACGGGCACTCACGCGGCGAGGCGGGCTTCCGCGCGAAACTCGCGCGCTGGCGCTCGCGCACGAGCGCTTCGTGCGGCGCTCAGCGTGCGCGATGCTGCGCGCGCCTTTAGCGACGCGCAGCATCGGCGACGCTGAGCGTCGCCTTTGCGCGCGCTGCGCGCTGGGCGCCCAGGCGCCTGCGAGCTGGGCGCCAGCGCGCTGCCGCGCCCGACACTCGCGGTCCGAAAATTTTTTTTATTTTTTTTTTATTTTTTCCTATTTTTTTTCAATTTTAAATTGACTAAAAAAAACCATAATTTTAAGCCCCCATTTTTCAGAATTAATTAATTTTTTTAAATATATATTTTTTTTATTATTTTCTAATTTTTCACTCTAAAATGCAAATTTGATGAGAAAACCATCACTTTTAACCTTTTAAGCCTGTGAAGGCAATTATCATCATTGGGTAACTTCGATCTAGGCTTACTCAGGACCCGGGGGTGCTTTATTATAAAAATCATTTGTGTGTGCCTAATGAGAGTGTAGTGAAGAGAAAGCTTTTGCAAGAGGCACACACTCTGATTTTTACTATGCATCCGGGAAGTAACAAGATGTATCAAGATCTAAAACCGTTTTACTGGTGGCCCGATATGAAGAGAGACATTGTGGACTTTGTTTCCAAGTGCTTAACCTGTCAGCAGGTGAAGGGTGAGCACCAAGTTCTGTCAGGGTTGCTCAATCCTTTGCCTATTCCTCAGTGGAAGTGGGACAATGTTACAATGGATTTTGTAACTAGTTTGCCTTTGATACAAAGGAAGCATGATTCTTTATGGGTGATAGTCGATCGGCTTACTAAGTCGGCTCATTTCTTACCGGTTTGACTTGATTACCCTATGGATTAGTTAGCTGAGATGTATGTGAATGAAGTGGTTCGGCTTCATGGAGTTCCTTTATCGATTATATCAGATCGGGATCCCAAATTTACATCAATGTTTTGGAAAGAATTGCAATCTACTTTGGTTACTCGATTGAACTTTAGTACCGCTTTTCATCCTCAGACCTACGGTCAATCAGAAAGGGTTATTCAGGTTTTGGAGGATATGCTTCGAGGTTGTATACTGGATTTTTCTGGAAGTTGGGACAAGTATGTTTGCTCGATGGAATTTACGTATAATAATAGTCATCAGATAAGTATTAGTATGGCACCATATGAGGCTCTCTATAGCAGAGAGTGTAGGACCCCAGTTTGTTGGACAAAATTAAGTGAACGCTCCTTAGTGTGTCCGAATTTGGTAAGAGATACGGAGGAGAAGATCAAGTTAGTTCAGTAGAATATGAAAGCAGCAAGAGATCGGCAGAGATCTTATGCGAATTTCAAACAAAAAGATATCAAGTATGAGGTTGGTGATAAAGTTTTCCTGAAGGTGTCGCCTTGGAGAAAAATTCTTCATTTAGTAAAAAGGGAAAGCTGATTCCAAGATTTATTGGGCCATATGAGATTTTGCAACGATTGGATGTCACACCCTATATGTCACACCCCGTTTTCCCCCTAGTAGTTTGAGCCATGATTGCATGTGTGTCTGTGAGTGTTTTGGCATGTGTTATTTTTATTTTGGGGTTATATGCATGAAGGTGGGCTTCGTTAGAGTGTGCATACTCATAGGGTAGTAGTGTCTTGCATGGGTGTAGGGTGTGAGTGATCAAGATCCACTAAGGATAGGGTGACATGTGGCTAGGGTTTCAGGAAGTGGGTGTAAAGTGAAGGAGAGAGAAGAGAGCAATCATTTTGCTGCCCTTTCCCGTTCTTCTTCCTCCTCTCTTTACCTCCTCTTCCTCTTTTGCCCTAGCTTTGATTCAAGTGGTTTTTGGTAGAAATTGATCATCTCTCAAGTTTATTTGGTAATTTTTGGTTGGGTTTTCTCTTCTTCTTCCTCCCCTTCTCTTATTCTGTTAGAACGTATTTTAACTTAGGATATTTGTGTGTTTGTGTTATTTCATGGGTTTCTAGTTTAGAAGCACCTACTCGTGATCCCAAGGGGAAAGAGAAGGCTTCTGGGAGTGGAGCTTACAACTAGGTGCTTAGGATTTATAGGTTTTGGAATTTATTTGTTCTTGATGCATTTTCTTGTGATTTGGTGTGGTTGAATGAATTTTCTTGAAATCTGATGATTATGAGATGCATGTTAGTATGAATGTTATGAGTTTTGGGTTGATTTAAGTTATGATGCATGAATGATGATTATGAGAACAAGTTTGAGTTGGATGGATTTTACTGTGATTTTCTGGGTTTGCTTTTGTCGGGATTCAATTTTGTAAATGCATGATTGATTGTATTAAGTGTTGTAAAAGATGTGTTATGCTGTTGTTTGTGATGCTGGGAATGCTCGTTCCAAGGTAAGTTGAGGTTTGATTGGATTTTTGATGTTTTGGGTGAGTTTTGGAGCTACGGGTGTTCTGCAGATTTGGAGCATGACAAGGATTGGTGTATCCAGTCCCGATCGAACTACCATCTTCCGATCGAAAATGCCTTGAGTGCACAATGCTCGGCTGTCGATCGAAAGACGGGAAGTTCTCGATCGGGAAAGTAGAACGCACGATTCGTGCTTTACTGAGAAGCCAAGACACAAGTCGTGCAGATGAGCACGTCTCATGACTGGGCTCTGGGCATCGACACGAGTCATGTCATATGGCACAACTCGTGTCCCTTGCCCTTCTCCCCTCCCGATCATCCGTTCAGCCTTGTGAAGGATCGACAAGAGTCATGTCGACCTACACGACTCGTGTCCTTCTCTTTATTCTCCAGCAATCGGCCTTTCGGCCAGGAGAAACATTGACACGAGTCGTGTCGACTTGCACGACTCGTGACCTTCATTTCTTCCACCTGCGATCGGTCTTTCAGCGAAGTGAGGCATCGACACTAGTCGTGTCGAGCTGCATGACTCGTGTCCTTCTTGTTTCTCCCAACTTGTCCTGTTTTGCTAAAATGTATTTCATATCTTTTCTACATGGGTTTTTACTACTGTATGGGAATAAATATGCTTATATATGTGCAATATTATGATTTCTTCATGATAAATTATATGTTATTTCTTGGAACATGAATTATATTATGCATGACATGCGAGAGTCAATCTAGTGGATAGTTAGGCATGCCTAATAGAGTTCAGTAGCTGCAGCCCTTAGTTCTGTTTGGACCCTGATCAGGTCCCCGTTCGGATCCTCACGATCCCTAATGTGTATGGATCTTGTTTAGGATCCCCTCTATAAAATGTTTTTGAATGAGAAAATGTGATGTTGCTTTTCGATTCGTACCCGTAAGGTGCCGCCATGCGTTCTGTTCGATTTGTACCCGTAAGGTACCGCCATGCGTTCACTTGTTATCCACTATTGTGAGTCACCAAGTGTATTGTTTGTTTGTGTTATGCTTATGAGAATGAGAAATCCGATCGGCTATGATTATAAGTATGTGAATTTATATGTATACGAATGTGAGCATGGACTTTCGAATGTTATGTATGTGATTCAACAATGATTATATGTAATATGATTATCAGCATATATTATTGTGTATGCATTTTGCTTTGACGACCATTGTGAATGGCCGTCCACTTTATTGTTTGTTTTCCCCACTAAGTGTTATCGCTTAGCACGGGTGTTTCATCCGTGCAGGTGTGGATGGTGGTTAGCTTTTGGGAGAGTCACCGCAAGTCAAGCCAACACAGAGGGAATTAATGTTAGGACTTAGCCTTTTGTTATATGGTTCTTTTTGTAATAGTGAACTCTTACTGTATTTATTCTTTTGTTCAGCTTTTGCCTTATAATTTTGAAAGATGTAATTATTTTGTAATATCAGAACAGTTATGTAATGAATGTTATTATTGCATCTATTAATGAATGGTCATTTTGTTTAAAAGTTTTAATTCGGTTGTATTTCTGTACGTATATTATATGTGGATGTATGTTTATTGTATCGTTTTACTTGGTGACACCCTTGCTCGTACGGGTTCTCACTCCACTGCGGATGGGTTCTCCTACGTATGGGTAGCGGGTGTTACATTATACCCATAAGTAGTACGGATATCAGATGTCACAACACTGCATTGAAATACACTATAATGCACTTAATAGATTCAGTAGAAATTTGATTTTTCCAGCAATAACAATCACAAACATGCATATACAAACTTAGCAATACACTAACATACCATTTAAATACTTATCCTGTACAATCTCGAGCTCACCCATTGCGGTCGTATACATGCCATGCCTATGTCTTAATCCTTGCTGTCCCGTAAATTTTTCGATCTTCAGTAACATCGGCCACTACCACTTCTTTCTTTCTATAACCTGTAGGCAGTAATGACACTACGTGCTGAGCATTAAAAATGCCCAGTGGTGAATACATATCCTAAATTTTCCATTACTATAACAACATGCATGTACATATAAATGTATTTCCTTAATCCCACTATTTGAATATCAATTCTTTACTTTGGTCATTTATCTTTATTATATCTTTTGTTTCCTTTTCTGTAACTATCCTTTAATATTTTCAATTTTATTATCAGCATTATTATGTGTACTATTAATCCTGACAATTATAACACTACGTTCGCTCTATTAATTAAAAATTAATTACATTAACAATCCTTATTATCACTTTGTTTATTTTTAAAATCTATACTTGGGCACATCATTAGTCATCTAATCACTTATTAGAATAATCGTTAATGTTACTCTTCGCAGTACCAATTTTACATTTTTACTTTCTTTATGTCCTTAATGATTCCTTTACTTTTCCTTTAATTACATTAACTCTCTTGCATTTATAGTTGCACTAATATTTTCCACTTGTTCAAATCTTATATAGTTTACTTAATTTCAATTAACTGTACTTTGAACTATACCCATGAATTATTAATGCTAGAGTACCATTCATTGAAATATTTGGACATTTATTATTTCTATCATTATTCTTTTATTTTTATTTCTCTCAATCAATGTTATTACCATTATTAACGATATTATCATTAATCTTAACATTTACACTAACAATTCCATTCACATTTACAATAATATAAATTTTAACTATGGCACTGATCATTAATATAAATTTTACATTTATGTTATTCTTGTTTTTATTATTAATGCAGAAACCGTTTTTTTCAACTACATTAAATTGTACGATTAACTTTACAATGTCGATTATTCTTTTTCATTTTATCACTACTTACAAATTACATTACTATTTATTACTATTATCTTTACATTGATTATTTCTCACTAATATTTAATTAAATGTTTTTGCTATATTTTATTTGACAAACTATACAATTAATTCCATGAGTTTCTTTTAATTCCATTTAATAGTCATGCACTATAATTTAAATTCACTAAAGTCTTTCAAAAAATTTTACTATAAATAATTTACAGTTTAGTCCTCCGTATTTGCCATAATTACGAATTTACCCTTATATTTCACTTTATTAACATTATCATTATTATTATTCTCATTATTAGTTTTATTAATTTATATTGTCATTTCTTAATTACAAACATATAACGAATTCAATGTTCTCATAATTTCACTCAATAGTCCATTTCCTTATCAATGTACATTTAAGTCCTAACATTAGCCTTATTATGGTCAATTTCATTTAAATCCTTTCTCTCTCTTACTTATTTACAATAATGCCACTAATTTACTTTTTTACGCTTTATTGTCACTTATTTACAATTACATCATTATTTTAAACTTAATTAAGTTACATACACATCCATAATCATCATCATATATATGTATAAATCAATTAAAACCATTATATCTCTAATAATTATTTATACAACAATATTCTATAATCCTTAATTATTTATTTACTAATTATCAATTACGTGCTTAATACTTTTATCATTAATTAATCACACTTTAATCCTTTAATTAGCCTCACTATTGCAAAATTTACAATTAGGTCCCTAACTTTTTATCAAATTATGATTTTACCCTTAATTGTCTCATATTTACAAAAGTGCCACTGAATAATATTATTCTTACATTTATTCATCATTTGGCCTACAATTACCATTTAGTCCTTACCATATTATTTTAAAACCAAATTACAATTTAATCTTTATTTTTCCCTTAAATTCTGACTTTGCCCTTTATTTTCACTATAATCACAATTATGCCACTAATTATTCTTAGTTTCACTTTTAATTTGTTGTTAATATACAAATTTACTTTTTAGTCCTTCCGATAATATTTTTATATCAATTCTCATTTTAGTCCCTACCATGAAATCAAATTACATTATTAATCATTTAATTACACTTTTCTATTTAATAAATCTTATTATCTCAATTATATACTAAAATTACTATCTTACCCTTACACTTTTCATTCCTTTTTAACTTAGTCCCCAAACCACTCATTTAAATCATTTATCCACTTACATACTTACATTAGTCAATAATTACAGTTAAATCCTTTAATAGCTATTCATTGGTAAAATTACATTTAAGTTCTCAACCTCTATAAAAATTACGGTTATGTCCCCAAATTTTACCTTATTTACTAAAATATCCCCATTTACACTTATCTTTCATCTAAGTCATTATTTAACTTACAAAATTACATTTTCGTCCCTGAATTTTCACTTTTATGCTAAATTATATTTTAATCCCTAAACTTTGAATTCATTACACTATTATCATTTTATTTAAACTTTTCAGTTAATTATCACTTATTTTTACTCTTGAATGTAAAATTACAGTTTTGCCTCTAAACTTTTTATTTCTTTCAATTTAGTCCCATAATGTCTCAATCTTATGCATAATTACCACATTGCCCCAAGTATACACCCAGTAGAAATCTACGAACCGGATATACGGGATGTGGATCCCGCAGATCCACTGCACTATAGAATGATCCCAAAGGAACCATTCAACACTGGCATTGCACTTTACTTATCACTGTAAACACTTAACACTGCAGTGAGATAGATCGTTATTGGCCTATCAATAGCGAGTCGCCATGAATCGGACCGTGGTGTGGAATCCCTATGGCTAGCCAATTATATCCTGGACTAAATTTTACTATCAGACTATTACTAGGGGTAAATAATATCAAAATTTCACTTATATCACTTAATATATCCACATTGCCTATTCGGCCATCAAATACACTTCACCTTAAAATTTACACATCACTTATAAATCATTTCCATCTCACTTATTTAACCATTTTTACACTTTTTATAACAAAATCCACAATTGTTATTACATGTATCAACATTTTTACTTTTCACATAATAGGTTAACATGCCAATTTTTCTTCAATTTATAACCATTAATTTCCAATAAAGCTAATGTACACTCAATTATCATCATAAAGTCATTTCATGCTATTACACTTATCAATTTATCAAAATACACTTAGATATTCTATTAATACCCAGTCGGCCTAAGCATCAATTTTTCACTATGTTCATTTTTCATTCCTTTAATCACTCAATCATTCAAATTACATGTTATAAACATCATTTACATGCCTTAATTACCATTATACATTAAGAATTCCACCATTATTCAATTTGTCCAACCTAACACTTATTCATTATGTCCACTTTTCTTCCATTTACTCACTTAATTAGTTTAATCTCATGTTACACACATTACATACATCATTTACATGTATTAAACACCAAAGAATATTAAAAATTTCACTAAACTTCCATTCGGCCTAGGTTAGGGTTTTAATTCCATATTTCTTTTACTCACTTTAAACATATACATAAGCTTATTTAGCCTCACTAATCATGATTATCAAGTTAGATTTAATTAAACATGCATTAATCACCATTTCATACAAAAATATAACCTAAAACTCAAACTAAATCAATGGAAAAAGAAGGATATTGTATCTACTAACCTTATTTTCTTGTTCTCCACATCTTAAGCATGCTTTTTATGCCTTAGCTCCTTGAAACACAGTCATCTCCTTTATCTTCCTTAAGTGGCTGAATACAATCATCAAAGAAATCACCATAAATTTTCTTCCTTTATGTAATATAATTACATAAACATACTCTACACATCCTAAAGTACCTATTTGAACCTTTAAACCAATTTAAAAACATCAACTTTACATACCTTAATTTGACACATAAATTTTTTCACTTATTTTCTCCTACTTATTCCACTTTAAATGAGCTCTAATCACAACCATCAGATTCTAGAGAGGCTAAAATTTTCTTAGGGGGTTTGGATTTGGGGAGAGATAGAGAGAAAATGGAAGAAAACTTGAGAAGAAAGGAAAAAAATTCACTTAGGCCAAAGGAGGAGAGGAGAAGGTCGGTTTCTCTAGTGATTTCTCTAGAGAAATCTGGTCTTGGGGGGTATTTATAGGTGTAATTTAAACCTAACTAGGTTCAACCAAAGTGGTCGAACCGGTTTGAACCAATTTTTGGTTTTTAGGCCGAATTCCACTATTTAAGGGTATCTATAAGTTCCTCAACTTATTTTCACTCCAAACTAAGTCCATCATTCTTATAATATAAAAAATAGTCTCCCTGCAAAATTTTAGCTCAATCGGAGTCTTTTTGGGGCCCGGTTACTTAAATCGGTTCGATTCAACACTGTTCGGTTCTGCCGTAATTTGCTAATCTAATACTGTCAAAAATTCCTAAAAATTATTTTAAGCGTTCACACAACCCAAAATACACCACTTATAGCTCATTTACTATTTTTTTAAAATTCGATTAAAGTTCAGTCAACCCTGGTTACTATTGAATCGAACTAGAGGCTTTCTTTTAGTCTAACTTTTGGGAACCTATTTGACCTCATTTTCACTCCAAATTATACCACCAGACTCCTCATAACTTGTACTTTCCAATAGTCTAATAAAATATTTTCCACTACTGGCTTCCCGATAGGTCACCCATCAAGGGCTTCCCTAGCCTGAGCACTTTTAACCTTATAACTCCACTGAATTTCAAAGTATAATTACAGGTATTTTCATACCCAAACCATACTATACACTTTGCAAAATTCACTGATGAATACTATACAGTATTCAAGCCATCCCTCTATACTAAAATCACATTTCAGACTCTATAAAACTCACTGAGTACTACTAAGCTAGTATTTGGGCAATTACATTGGACCAGTTACTTATCGGTTGGCTTTGCCTTTAGAATTAGCAAGGCTGCATGATGTGTTTCACATGTCAATACTTCGGCGATATCGGTCAGATGAATCTCATGTGTTATCCATTTGGGAAGTGCAAGTTCAGCCGAATTTTTTATATGATGAGGAGCCCAAGGCTATTTTGGTTCAGAAAATTAGACAGTTTCGAAATAAGCAGATTCCCTTAATTAAAGTATTATGGCGGTATCACAATAAGGAAGAAGCGACTTGGGAACCTTAACCAGTTATGAGAGCTCAGTATCCTTAGTTGTTCAGTTTAGGTAAGAATTTCGAGGACGAAATTCCTTTAAGGAGGGGAGAGTTGTGAGGCCCCAACTTGTGACCTAGTAGCTTTAAGCATTTTTGAGGTTTAAGAGTGGGCCTAATTGCATATTTTAAGAAGTTTAGGAGGGTAATTGCATGACAGCTTTTAATTATTATGGTTTGAATAAGTTTTGAGAAGAAAAGAAGGACTAGAAGAGATTTTTGTCAAATCCACCATAAATGATTGACAAGTGACTGGTGGGGATGAAGTGAGAGAAGAGAGGATGAGGATGACTTTAAAATAAGAGAGAGAATGTGAGGGAGAGCAAAAAACTGCCCTCTTCCTCTCTCTCGTTCCTGCGTCCTTCTCCTCCCCTTCTTGCCCAAATTCATCCTCCAAGCTACTTGAATTTTTGGTTGGTTTGGCAATTTAAGAGTTGATAGGTAAGTGTAGTCTTCTTCTTCTTCTTCTTCTTCTTCTTCTTTTCTTCTTCCTTGTTGTTTGGTGGTTTTGTGTTTGGAATTTGAGCAATTAGTGTCGCCAATTGAGATATTTTTGAGTCGCCACCTAATTTACAAGAAATTAGGAAAGTTCGTCTAATCTCAGAGGTCTAAACCAGAGAGTGGTTCGAAACTTCACTCTTATTAATGCCTTTGTTAAATTATAAGTGAGCTTTTAACAATTATTTTTTCATCCATTTTCTCACACGTCATACAATCAATTTAAACGCACATCAAGCATCGGGGAAAACGGTAAAAAAAATAAAGAAATAAATAAAAATAAACTATAAAACAAATTACAAGATGAAATGGGACAAAAATACAATCCCCAAAATAGAAAATAAAATCAATTAAATAGATAACATACATAAATCGAGATATTTATTTGGAGGGAACATATTTACAAAATCGAAGAGTTTCACGAATGATTTTAGAAAATAGGGATGAATGATCCCATTTTGATAAATAGGGAAACTCTTCAACTAAGTGGTATTTTGAGAAGAAAATTAGGACATTGGTCCTATTTTATTAAGAGAAATCCAATTTTACTTGTAGAAATCTTTTTGTGAATTTTTATGTTAACGAGTGAAAATTCTTTTATTATTACAATCAAAAACCAAAATAAAGTAAAGGAACGAAAAAGATAAATAAAGTACAAATGAAAAAAAAAAAGAATTATTGTGACCCGTGCATTTTAGGCGTCCAAATCTCCATTCATGGGGGCAATGCGTGTTTGTGAGGTGATTGGGCCAGAAAAGATAAGAAAATAAATTATTAGAAACACAATAAACAAAAGTAAATAAATAAGTAAATCCTAAAAAAGGGGTAAAATAAAATGTATATAAATAACAAAAGGAATAAAATTACATACTATAAATTAAAATAAATAATATAACATGACAAATAAATTAATGATATAATGAAAAACATAAATTAACAAATCCATAATAGAACAATAAAACAATATTAGCAACAAGAATGAATAATAACAATATCACAAATAAATAAATAAATAAAATTACGGGACACTTATGCAAATGGAAGATAAAATATAATAAATCCTGGCATACAAGAGACATATTCACAAAGTAAGAAATGAAAGAGTGAAAATTAAAACATGAGGTACAGTGTGTCTGAAAATGAAGGAAACAAAATAAGAAAAGTAAAATGCATCTTCATGCGTTACATGTAAAAATGAAGGAAAAAAAGGCTAATGTATAAAACATGCAAAAAGGAAGGAAAAGAATGAAGAAAAACAAAGGCATGCATAAATGAAGGAAAGTAAGTCATCAGTGGCACACGTATGGAAAGCCAAAAAAAGATTTAACAAATAATAACAATAACAATAATAATAATAATAATAATAATAATAATAATAATAATAATAATAATAATAATAATAATAAATTAAATAAATTTAAATAAGTTATTTAAAAACTGTGACACATGAAAAATACTCACAGAATAAAAATGATAATAAAATGATGAAGTAAAATTTATATAAAATAAAGAAAATTAAATAAATAAAAAATGAAAAGAATTCAAAATGCAAGAAATTAGTAGTGTTAATAATAATAATAATAATAATAATAATGATAATAATAATAATAATAATAATAATAATAATAATAATAATAATAATAATAATAATAATAATACTAATACTAAGAAATATGTTAACATAACATAATAATAATAAATAGATAAATAAATAAAAATCAAACAAATAGATAAAGAAATAAAATGAGTGAATAAATCAAAGAAGCATGCAACTGACCAAAGCATGCAAAGCCATGCAAAAATGAAATGAAAAAGAAGAAAAGGAAAGGAAACAGGGGATGCAACGTGCAGTGGGGCGGAAATGTAGGGAAAAAGGATGGGCAGCACGCAGAGGATCGATGGGTGGCCGAGGAGGAGAGGCGACGAGTAGTGACTAACGGCCGTCGATCACCGTATGCTCGTCGGTGATGTCTAGAAGCGACTTCGAAACAAGGAACAAAGGAAAAAATGCAGTTCAAGCAAAATCAAGCTAATATCAAATTTAAAGCTAAGAAATTGGAAACTAATGCATGGTTAATGCATTGAAACACCTACAAAACATCTCTAAACAAAAAAACCATGGTTTAATGTATGAAGAACAAGAATCATGAAATGAGCAGTAAGATTCATGTTAGAAAAGATGATGAATAGTAGAAAAACTAACCATCCAATAATATGATTTCTACATATTTTAAATGGAATTTTTGTGTTTTAATGAATAAAATATCACAAAGATGAGAAGACAAATCAATTTACATGCTAAAAAAAACAAAGATCTAAGAAATAAAAAATCAGAAAAATAGGAAACTCAAACGAAATTTACTGTAACATAAAGTCAATATTAATTTTAAAGGGTTTTAGGAGGCTAATAAATGTTACCCTCAATTTTGATTGCCCCGAAATCAAGAAGACCAAGCACCGTAGTCTCTCCTTCCCCTTGCCCTCCTTCGGGTTTTTGTAAGAAAAAAAAACACTGTGAATTGCTTTTGATTTGTATGTGTGTGTTTCTATTTTTTACTTGTGTTCTCTCTTTTTCTTCACTCTCCTTTTTCTTCCAGTAGGTGCCGCCCTCCTCTCTTGCTTTTTGCCTTTCTCTCTTTTGCTCTCTCTTTTTTTTTTCATTTCTCTTCTTTTGCTTTCTTTTCTTTGATCTGCCGCCCCCATCTTTTATAGGTTTTCTTCTTTTTTTATTCCAATTTTAGGTGGGCTTTGCTCTTGATTTTCTCCCTGATTTCCTACTTATTTTTCTACCTCCATTCATCTCTAAATATCCTCTTATTTTGAATTACATTTGGTTCATTTTAATTTTCCTCCATAATTATATATTTTTATTAATTAATCCCTCTTTTTTTCCCTTTTTTTATTTTTATTTTTTATTTTATATATTTATTTTTTAATAATTGTAATTTTTATATATTTTTAATTTTTTAGAGAATGGATGTCCCGAAAAGAGACCTTTTTTTAAGCATTGAAAATTCTACAAGAGAGCAGTCAAGAAAATTATTTTTTCTTCAAAATAAAATTTCCCCCTTTTTTAAAAAAGACAAAATTCAAAGAGAAAGCCTTGTGCTTCAGTTCTCTAGCTATTTTGGAGCAATATAATCCTCATCGGATAACTCTGATAAAAGCTGACTTAGGACACGGTGTTTACATTACCCCAACTCAAATTACAACTATTAATCACAATTCATATATGCTCAAACCAACTCTATCCAGTTCAACATCAAAACATTAACCTCCTAAACACATAAATTCATCAATTTACATCAATTCATGAAATTTCATAAATTTAATCAACAACATGAATTTTTCCCAAACCTGAATTTCCTTTGCTCCTACTAATTTAATTGGTTGCACTTTTTTTCTCCCATACTCCTCCTTTCTTTATATTCACCATAATATCCATCAAAGCCCCTCATCCAAAACACACTTATAATACAAACTTAAAATTCATAAACCGCAAAGAAGAAGATAACAAGAAAAAGGTTAAATCCTTACCTTAACTTATGAAATCTCCCTTTTATCTAGCTTAAGTTATGAAAATCTCCCAATCACAATCTATATTTTTGAATCTTAAGGAGAGGAAGTGAGAAAGAGGAAATGGCATTAGAAGAAAAGGAAGAAGAAGACTTTAGATTTCTGCTCCTCTTCAAACCGTGTCCCTCTCCCCTTTTATACATCCTTTCAATTCAATCCTATCTCTAATGCCAAGTGTCACTTTACTATTGGTCCATAGGAGATTTTTGTGTCAAACTCCCCAATTGATCCTTTAACTCTTAATTCTTATTACATTTAACAAACAACATTTATATTTAAAATCTTGGCCCACAAATCCAATTAATTCCATCAATTAAATCCATAATTGTGAAATGCCCAACTTGCCCTCAACTTTTCAATTAATACCAAACATATCCTCTCTACATTTAACCATTTTAATAGATCAAATACGCATTTCAAGCACTTAAACATTCCAAATACATATAAATCCGACTAGGGTACATGTCGGGTCCTTACAATTGGGCGATGAGAGTATCATTGGACACTATCCGAGGATGGCAAATATCGATATGGCCATGCCTCAACAAACATTATAGAGAGCATCAGTAATACTCTAAAAGGTGTTCGTATGATGCCTATTATTGCGATCGTTTAACATGTTTTTGCTCGGTTGGTAAAATTTTATGATGAAAGAAGGGGCGTGTACATGACTAAAATAGCCGAAGGATTAAAGTTCATGCCAAAATGCATTCAAGTTATGTCCGAGTACGCTAATAATGCTCAAAAACACATGGTCAATGATTATGATAGTCGGTACCGATTATTCAGGGTAATAACATGCAGTGTACCTGAAGACAACACTGAAGTGGACACTTATTTTTTAAGTTTGGATAAGCGTGAATGTGAGTGTGGCACGTTTCAAGGTATAAAACTGCATTGTTCACACGCTATAGTTACATGCTTGCAAAAATATATTGACATGTTCACATATGTTGATAAGTGTTATAGCATTACAGAGGCACTGAAATGCTATGAAAGGGAATTTCAACTAATAGCATATAAAGTATATTGACCCGAGTATTATGGTCCAAAAATAATACCAGATATAGAACTACGGTGGAAGAAAGGTTGACCTAAAATAACTCGCATTTGCAATGAGATGGATAGGCATCAAAGGGGTAATATAACGCATTGCAGCAAGTGTGGAAATGTTGGCCACAACAAGAAAGCATGTACAAGTGCTGCTAGACCTTCTAATCAAACCTTCAGAGGTTGAGGTAGTTCAACTGTAACACCTCGGTCGAAATATTATGGGAACATCCCGATCGGAGCGCCACAACCCAACGGGCACAAAACGTATACTCTAAAAAAAACCAAAAACATACGCGAAAACAACAAAGAAATCTTAAAAAATACAAATATCAATACATAAGCTCCAAAACTTTCATTACACAATCCGAACAACAATACAAAATCTCTTTAGAACATAAACAAAAGATACAGGAGCAGATTACGAAATAAATTCTAATTCCTATGTGGTCGACCCTGCAGATGCACGACTCCGACCGGAACAAAATCTGCCACCTACACGGGAAAACAAAAAGAAAATCTAACGCTTAGTAGGGAGAAAACAAAACAAAGAAACACTATACGGAAATATCACATGCATACTCTAGAGGGTCAGAAATATACAAAATACATTCACTAAATCAGGATATAAATCTGAACAGAAAGCTATTGCCAGAAATATATAATCGAACATTTATTACACACAAGATCCGAACAAAACACTACCAAGCACTATATAAACCGAGCAAAAACACAAAAGCCTGACTTCACTAGTGGTGGATACGAGAAAACGCTACATTGGAGGTCGAGAACTCAAAACCCTTTTTTACTAGCCCGGGGCAACACGGGAGACCGAAGTCTCAAAACATTTTAACTAGACCCTTAACGGAGGTCAACTGTATCACTAGACCCGAGCGGGCCGACATGGGCAGCTGCACTCACTATCCCTTTATAAGCATGCTTATCTATCCACAACTATGACACTTCAGGCTCAATACTCACTTGAAATTTAATACATTCACTAACCGAAATCAATAGTCCAAGCACTATCACAACAAGACAATCATGGTAAGCTGAGTCATGCATTGATTTGAGATTAAAGCCGAGTAAGTTTCAGAAGGAACATTTACCATTTGACAGAACTCTTCATGTCGAACGGGGCTCTACACGAAGAGCAACATTGCATGCCGAACAGAACTCTGCATACTGAACGGCTCTTCCTGCTGAGCCAAGCTTTGCATTCCGAGCAGCTAACAATTTTGACTCGGAGCAAAGTGCAAGGCGTCCGAGAGGAACTGAAGAAATCCAGCTCGATCACGATCGGGACGAACATCTCCCTCGTGACAGAGTCGTCTTTCTCCCAGAAATTGCACTCCTCTGCTCTGATTTTAAGCCAACACACATCCACAACCCGATCATGCAATACTCTACTATCAACACTCATATACATTCTAGACAGGCTTAAAATCATACTTGCCTCAAGATTTCAGAAAAACATATGCGTCGAGTGGGCTAATCCTCACGACTCATGAAGGACTTTAGGTGTCGTGAAGAGTCTCCCATCAAGCACCACGAACATGAAAGAAATAGAGCTCACACCAAAAAAAATGAAACAGAGCAGAACTTGAAGATCATATAAAGATCATGCGAAACTGTAATGGCCAGGAATGTACCCTAGTGGTATTGACTTAGTTTGGGGTGTGTGAGATTTAATGTGAAGTCTGGACTTAATTGAAATGAAGGAAGGACTTGATTAAAAAGATAAAAAGTAGTTAATTGGCCAAATTGAGATTTCACATGATTAAGCTAATTATGAGTTAGTGACTTTTGATGGCGGATTAATTAGTGTGTAAATGGAGATTAAGAAAAGCAATTAAGGGGACAGGTTGTGAGTGGATTTCTGTGTGGCATTTTCTTGAGTTGCCACCACATCCTCTCCATGCATGTGTCTCCTTAAGTTAAAGGAAAAGGCCAATTTGTAAGCATTCAGCCATTTCCTGTGTTTTCTTCTTCCTTTTGCCGTGGAGAGTAACCTTAAGAAACTCTAAATCAATGGTATGTTAATTGCTTAAGAAGATTAAGAATTTATTATTAAAATTCTAAAGGTAAGTGACTAGTATTGGATACTCTCATCTGCTACTCATTCTTCTTGGTTTTTAATTGGGTTGGATGGGGTATTATTGGATTGAGCTTAAACTTGTAAATTGGATTGTTTTGGTAGCCGAAGAATTAAAGAGGGATAAAGGAAATGCTGTAATCGGAGAGCCGAGTATTCAGCGAAACTAGGAGCTAAGACGACGAGGTTTGGGAACAAACCCTAGTAGTGTAAATTGTGTGATTTGTGTTTGTCAAACAGAAATTAATACGAACTATGTGTGTATTTGGAATTGTGGTCATTGAGCATGAATTATGTAAACATTAGATTAAGAGATGAGCAGTGTGATATGCCATGTGTTAAAAATTGCTAGAGGAAGTGTAAAATTGTGTATGTATGAGAACGACTGTGATTTGTGCTATAAATGAATGTAAATGGCAAGAAGGGAATCAGGTATGTGCTACATTTTGTGTGTTGTTGAATTGGTTAATTGCTAAAAGGGAAAGAGGGGTTTGAAGTCCTTGAGGTGAAATGAGAATTGAATAATGTATTAGAGGGGCTTTGCATAGGTCACGGTGGCAACCAAAATGGTTGTGACCGTGAGGTATGCTTGTGTTCAATTCTGCCTAAGTGAATTAGGTATGTCACGGTGATAACCAAAATGGTTGTGACCGTGAGGTACCCAATTGAGCATTCTATTCTGCAAGTTCAGGATATGTCACGGTGACAACCAAAATGGTTATGACCGTGACATACCCCAAAGTTGCATTCTGTCGAGAGTTGGAATATGTCACGGTGGCAACCAAAATGGTTGTGACTGTGACCTATCCTCAATTTACATTTTGTTTTGGACTTTAATATGTCACGGTGGCAACCAAATTGGTTGTGACTGTGACCTACCCTGTTTTGGCAATATAACCCTAATGTGCTTAGACTTTTAAATAGTAAAGCTTTAAACTCAAATGAATGTCATTATGTGTAAGTATTATGTGTGTATTAAATGATCTATAATCGCACATGAACATGATAATTCTTGAATTTAAACAAGTAGGTACTCGTTGACCATGAGTAAGTGAACTTGAGAAGCATAATGTGTATGCAAGTGATGTGGAAAATTTGATGTGCTAAAGTACTTGTGTAAAAGAGAATGTGATCGTGAATGATATATGTGTTATGAAGATTGATCAATGTGAAAAGGATAACATGACTAAATAACTTAAGCCTGCGAGTTAAGTAGTGGATAGGTAGGCATGCCTATAGGGTCAAAGTGCTGCAGCCCAATGCGTTCAATGTGTCTGATTCCTTGGGAATCACAATGCGAAAACAATGCGTATAATCCTGGCTGGATTCTATTACATGTGGAATGATATTATGTACCTGAGGCTACCAATGCATATATGAGATTTCAGTGTGATTTTAGTACCTCGGTGGTACCAATGCGAAACCCGTTATCCGCATCTTTGAATTGCAGGCAATATAATAAATTGAACGGTAATTAAGCAATCATTATGTAAGCTATAATCTGGAGTTATGTGAATGTGCTCTATGTGTAAGCATTTTAGATGAGTATGCTATGTTTATTATGATACCTGAAGTTCAATAATAAGCTAAGCATGATCTTGTGCATGTAGTAGGCGATGTTATTATTTGTATGATATGTTACTTATTATATAAGTGTTCCCCATTAAGCGTTATCTCTTAGCACGGGTTACTCTAATCCGTGTAGGTACGGACGTGAGGTGATCGAAGGACGTGCCTGTATAGCAACGATCAACAATAGGAGTGCTACTGGTGTAGGTTTTGGGAGTTGATGTTATGGGAGTTTTGTATAGCGGTGTATAAGTTTGTATGGTTAATATGTATATATGTATGTAAAGGCATGTAATAATATGACGGGTTAGTAAATATACTTATAGACTTTATATGCATACATGTGAAGTGTGATCTGAATGAATGATCTATAGATAATTGGCATGAAATGCATGTTGATATGAATGTGAAGTGTCAAAATTTTATTGCACAGGTTTCAATAGCAGTTTAATAGTAAGTATACGTTTGTGTTCCATGTGTTTGTACGACCATTCCTGACTAGATTAGCTGAGCTAGTCTGTCAGTTGGGAATGGGCATCACAAGTTGTAGTATCAGAGCCTAGGTTCAGTCTTTTCTGGGAAATTGGGTAGATAGGATGTGTATAGTAATGTTGACCTAATGCGGACGTCCTTGTTTAATCTGTGTAGTTAACAATGGATCCTGAACGCAATACCAGAGAAGAAACTGCTGAAAGCATAAATCCCCGATAAGTAGAAGTGACGGGGTCTTGTCAGTCTCGACCAGTCAGTTTTGAGAATGAAATTCCAGTGGGTCCTATGGAAGCCCTGTTGAAAATTCCACAAGATATGACTAGGGCGATGGAACGTATAACTGCACCACAGGCACCTTTAGAATCCTTGAGGAAGCATGGGGCTGAAGAGTTCCATGGTACCAGTCTAGACGAATCTGAAAAAGCCGAGTATTGGTTAGAAAAGGTACAGAGGGTTCTGGGAGAGATCAAGTGTCCACTGGACCAACAAGTGGAATATGTGGTATCGCTGCTTTAAGGTGCAACATATGACTGGTGGAAGCTAGTTCTGCAGAATCCGATGCTTCCAAATCCAATCACCTGGGAGTTCTTCGGAAAGGAGTTCAGAAACAAGTTTATGACCAAAGCTTATAGAGAGGCCGACTAGAAGCAATTTCTGAATTTAAGACAGAGAACTATGATAGTGGCAGAGTATGAGAAAGAATTCTGTCGTTTGAGCAAGTATGCCCCAAAGGATGTTCTGACTATAGAGTTTCGGTGTCAACAGTTTGAAGAGGGGTTAAATGAGGAAATCAAGGCATTGTTGATCTCGCTGACTACAGAATAGAATGTGAGTTACTACCAGATAGTTCAGGCGACAATGAGAGCCGAGAGACCTTTGGGAGCTCAATGAGACAGATTGCAGAGGAGAAATGTAAATAGAGGTGGTTCTTATGTGGGAAAAAGGTCAAGAGATACTTCTATGTCACCACCTATAGAATCAGTGTTTAGTTCTGCAGTAAGGGGTAAGAAGCATCTGGTTCCGGAAGAGAAGCATCTGGTAATAGGAGTGAGGTGCATGAGTGTCCTCACTGTGGTAAGAGACACAGAGGAGAATGCTGGAAAGTGACAGGTGCTTGTTTTAGATTTTGAAGCACTGAACATTTTCTTGCTAATTGTCCAAAGGCGTATGATGCAACTGGAAATCAGCAGGAACAGAGCAGAGGTGGTTCTAATTTACCTCCAGTTAATAGAGGAAGAGGTAGAGGACGAGGCAAAGGTGGCCAGTCCAGAGGTGTAGTTGATTCAGAGACGGTGGATAGGCCTGGTGCAGCACCGATTCGAGCATATGCAATGAAGGCACGGGAGGATCAAGATGTGCCTAAGGTGATAACAGGTATTTTTCTACTTTATGACGTAGAAATGTTTGCACTTATTGATCCGGGTTCAACTCATTCATATGTGTGCGCTAAAAAGATATGTGAAAAGATGCCTAAAGTGAAATGTGTAAATTATGATATATGTGTATCCAGTCCTTTAGGGTATAATGTGAATGTGAATAAAGTGTATAGGGATTGTGCATTAGAGGCTCAGGGTAGTATATTTTCCGTGGATTTAATTGAGTTACCGTTTGATGAATTTGATTTGATATTGGGAATGGATTGGCTGACTAAGCACGATGCAGTAGTTCAGTGTAAAAGGAAGATCGTGGTTCTTAATGATGATAAGAGTAATAAAGTAACGTTAAGAGGAGTTTGTATGAATCCTCTTGTAAATGTGGTGTCAGCGATGCAAGCGTATCGATGTTTGAGGAAGGGATGTGAAGCATACTGGGCTTTGGTGTTGGACAGTAAGAGAGAGCAGGTGAAGATACAGGATATACCCGTGGTAAGAGAGTTTCTTGATGTGTTTCCTGAGGAACTGAGTGGTGTGCCACCAATGAGAGAAGTTGAATTGTCTATTGATGTAATACCCGGAACTATGCGAGTGTCTAAAGTGCCTTATAGGATGGCTCCTACTGAGTTGCAGGAGTTAAAGACACAGTTGCAAGAATTATTAAACCGAGGGTTCATTAGGCCTAGTGTTTCTCCTTGGGGAGCACCGATTTTATTCATTGAGAAGAAAGATGGTACTATGAGGTTGTGTATAGATTACAGGGAACTGAACAAAGTGACAGTAAAGAACCGGTATCCTTTACCACTGATTGAGGACTTGTTTGATCAATTAAGAGGAGCAGGTGTGTTCACGAAAATTAATTTGCTATTATCAGTTGCAAGTAAAGAAAGATGATATACCCAAAACTGCATTCAGGACTCAATATGGACATTATGAATTTTTGGTAATGCCATTCGAGTTAACTAATGCGCCTGCTGCATTTGTGGATTTAATGAATCGGGTGTTCAGACCTTATCTGGATCAATTTGTGGTAGTGTTTATAGATGACATTCTGGTTTATTCAAAGAATGATAAGGAACATGAACAACACTTAAGAATTGTGCTTCAGACATTGCGGGAACATCAGCTGTATGCCAAATTGAGTAAATGCAAGTTCTGGTTGCAAGAGGTATCTTTTCTAGGTCACGTGATATCTTCTGAATGTATTAAAGTGGATCCGGCTAAAATAGAAGCGATTGTGAATTGGAAGCCACCTAAGAATGTGTTGGAGATTCGCAGTTTCTTAGGGTTGGTTGGATATTATAGGAGGTTTGTGAAAGGGTTTTCAGTGATAGCTTCACCATTGATAAGATTACTGTAAAAGGGAGTTAAGTATGAGTGGTCAGAGAAGTGTCAGCGAAGATTTGATCAGTTAAAGAGGATGTTAGTTGAAGCACCGATTCTTACACAGCCTATGTCTGGTAAAGAGTATATTTTGTACACTGATGCTTCCGGAATAGGATTGGGTTGTGTATTGATGCAAGATGGAAAAGTGGTAGCTTATGTGTCAAGGCAGCTGAAGCAGCATGAACAGAATTACCCAACCCATGATTTGGAACTGGCAGCAGTAGTGTTCGCTTTAAAGATTTGGCGACATTACTTGTATGGTGAGAAGTGTAGAATTTACACTGATCACAAGAGTCTAAAATATCTGCTTACTCAGAAATAATTGAATTTGAGACAGCGAAGATGGTTGGAGCTATTTAAAGATCATGATTGTATTGTGGATTATCACCCGAGAAAAGCTAATGTAGTGGCGGATGCATTGAGCCAAAAATCAGTCTCAGCACTACAGTTAAAGCAGATTAAGTGGAGATTTTCTGCGGATGAAGCATTACTAGCACAGTTGAAAGCGAGACCGGTTTTGAGAGATGAATTGTTAGCTGCATAGAGGAATGATGTGCGGTTACAACAGATTCTGCAGTCAGCCGGTAAGGGTGATAAGACTGACTATTCAGCGAATGGGAATGGAGTGTTGTTATATAAGAATAGAATATGTGTAGCAAATGATAAAGAATTTAAGAAGAGATTGATGCATGAGGCTCATAATACGATCTTCACTATGCATCCAGGTGGAAACAAGATGTACCAGGATTTGAAACAGCTATATTGGTGGCCAGGTATGAAGAAAGACATAGTGGAATACGTGTCCAGGTGTTTGGTATGTCAGCAAGTTAAGGCGGAACACCAAGTTCCACAAGGAATGTTGAATCCACTTCCCATTCCACAATGGAAATGGGACAACATCATAATGGATTTTGTTTCTGGATTGCCTTTGACCTTGAGGCAGCAAGATGCAGTGTGAGTTATAGTGGACAGATTCTCCAAGTTAGCTCATTTTATACCGGTCCGAATGGATTACTTCATGGATCGGTTGGCAGAATTGTATGTGAGGGAGATTGTTCGACTACATGGGGTACCCTTATCTATTGTCTCTGATAGGGATCCTAGGTTTACTTCTAAGTTTTGGAAAAGTCTGCAAGCTGCATTGGGTATGAAGTTGAACTTCAGTACTGCTTTTCATCCGCAAAGCGATGGACAGTTAGAAAGAATTATTTAGGTTTTGGAGGATTTGATGCGGGCATGTGCTTTGGACTTCTCGAAGAGTTGGGATAAGTATCTTCCACTTATGGAATTTTCTTATAACAACAGTTATCAGACTAGTATTGGCATGGCACCGTATGAAGTTTTGTATGGAAGGAAATGTCGTACACCGGTTAGTTGGACGGAATTGAGTGAGCATAGAATCATTGGGCCAGATTTGGTTCGCGATACAGAAGAGAAGGCAAAACTTATTCAACAAAGATTAAAGGTAGCTAGTGATAGGCATAAGTCATATGCGGATTTAAAGCGAAGGAATATTGAATTTGTAGTAGGTGACAAAGTGTTTCTGAAGGTATCTCCTTGGAGAAAGGTACTGAGATTTGGCAAGAAATGGAAGTTGAGCCCTAGGTTCATTGGGCCATATGAGGTTCTAGATAGAGTAGGTCCTATAGCTTATTGGTTGGCATTGCCTCCGGCATTAGCCAAGCTTCATGACGTGTTCCATGTATCGATGTTAAGAAGGTATAGATGGAATGAATCTCATGTGTTACATGTGCAAGAAGTGGAGGTTCAACCAGACTTTTCATATGATGAGAAACCGAAAGCAATACTAGCAAAGGAAATGAGGCAACTTCGGAGCAAGCAAATACCGCTTGCGAAAGTACTCTGGCAGCATCATGGCATAGACGAGGCAACATGGGAGCCAGAAGCTGCTATGCGAGAATAGCATCTTCTTTTGTTTGATACAGGTATGAATTTCGAGGACAAAATTCTTTAAGGAGGGGAGAGTTGTAATGGCTGGGAATGTACCCTAGTGGTATAGACTTAGTTTGGGGTGTGCGAGATTTAATGTGAAGTCTGGACTTAATTGAAATGAAGGAAGGACTTGATTAAAAAGATAAAAAGTAGTTAAGTGGCCAAATTGAGATTTCACATGATTAAACTAATTATGAGTTAGTGACTTTTGATGGAGGATTAATTAGTGTGTAAATGGAGATTAAGAAAAGTAATTAAGGGGACAGGTTGTGAGTGGATTTCCGTGTGGCATTCTCTTGAGTTGCCACCACATCCTCTCCATGCATGTGTCTCCTCAAGGTAAAGGAAAAGGCCAATTTGTAAGCATTCAGCCATTTCCTGTGTTTTCTTCTTCCTTTTTCCGTGGAGAGTAACCTTAAGAAACTCTAAATCAATGGTATGTTAATTGCTTAAGAAGATTAAGAATTTAGTATTAAAATTCTAAAGGTAAGTGACTAGTATTGGATACTCTCATTTGCTACTCATTCTTTTTGGTTTTAAATTGGGTTGGATGGGGTATTGTTGGATTGAGCTTAAACCTGTAAATTGGATTGTTTTGGTAGCCGAAGAATTGAAGAGGGATAAAGGAAATGCTGTAATCGAAGAGCCGAGTATTCAGCGAAACTAGGAGCTAAGACGACGAGGTTTGGAAACAAACCCTAGTAGTGTAAATTGTGTGATTTGTGTTTGTCGAATAGAAATTAATACAAACCATGTGAGTATTTGGAATTATGGTCATTGAGGATGAATTATGTAAACGTTAGATTAAGAGATGAGCAGTGTGATATGCCACGTGTTAAAATTGCTAGAGGAAGTGTAAAATTGTGTATGTATGAGAACGACTGTGATTTGTTCTATAAATGAATGTAAATGGCAAGAAGGGAATCATGTATGTGCTACATTTTGTGTGTTGTTGAATTGGTTAATTGCTAAAAGGGAAAGAGGGGTTTGAAGTCCTTGAGGTGAAATGAGAATTGAATGATGTATTAGAGGGGCTTTGCATAGGTCACGGTGGCAACCAAAATGGTTGTGATCATGAGCTATGGTTGTGTTCAATTCTGCCTAAGTGAATTGGGTATGTCACGGTGACAACCAAAATGGTTGTGACCGTGAGGTACCCAATTGAGAATTCTGTTCTGCAAGTTCAGGATATGTCACGGTGATAACCAAAATGGTTGTGACCGTGACATACCCCAAAGTTGCATTCTGTCGAGAGTTAGAATATGTCACGGTGGTAACCAAAATAGTTGTGACCGTGACCTATCCTCAATTTACATTCTGTTTTGGACTTTAATATGTCACGGTGGCAACAAAATTGTTTGTGACCGTGACCTACCCTATTTTGGCAATATAACCCTAATGTGTTTGGACTTTCAAACGGTAAAGCTTTAAGCTCAAATGAATGACATTATGTGTAAGTATTATATGTGTATTAAATGATGCATAATCGCACATGAACATGATGATTCTTGAATTTAAACGAGTAGGTACTCGTTGACCATGAGTAAGTGAACTTGAGAAGCATAATGTGTATGCAAGTGATGTAGAAAATTTGATGTGCTAAAGTACTTGTGTAAAAGAGAATGTGATCGTGAATGATATATGTGTTATGAAGATTGATCAATATGAAAAGGATAACATGACTAAATAACTTAAGCGTGCGAGTCAAGTAGTGGATAGGTAGGCATGCCTATAGGGCCAAAGTGCTGCAGCCCAATGCGTTCAATGTGTCTGATTCCTTGGGAATCACAATGCGAAAACAATGCCTATAATCCTTGTTGGATTTATTACATGTGGAATGATATTATGTACTTGAGGGTACCAATGCGTATATGAGATTTCAGTGTGATTTTAGTACCTCGGTGGTACCAATGCGAAACCCGTTATCCGCATCTTTGAATTGCCGGCAATATAATATATGGAACGGTAACTAAGCAATCATTGTGTAAGCTATAATCTGGAGTTATGTGAATGTGTTGAATAACATTTATGTGTAAGCATGTTGGAGGACTATGCTATGTTTATTATGATACCTGAAGTTCAATGATAAGCTAAGCATGATCTTGTGCATGTATTAGGTGATGTTATTATTTGTATGATATGTTACTTGTTATATAAGTGTTCCCCACTAAGCGTTATCGCTTAGCATGGGTTACTCTAATCCGTGTAGGTACGGACGTGAGGTGATCGAAGGACATACCCGTATAGCAACGGTCAACAATAGGAGTGCTACTGGTGTAGGTTTTGGGAGTTGATGTTATGGGAGTTTTGTATAGCGGTGTATAAGTTTGTATAGTTAATATGTATATATGTATGTAAAGGCATGTAATAATATGGCGGCTAAGTAAGTATGCTTATAGACTTTATATGCATGCATGTGAAGTGTGTGATAGGAGCTTAATTAATGTATAATTAAGTATATGTTTAGTATGAGTTTAATTAATTAATTATATAATTAAGTGAATATTTGATGTTATATGTGTTAGTTTATGTATATTAGTATTAGTCTGTTAGTTTTTATGTTTACTGGTATGTTTAGGTGAAAAAATGAAGAAAAGAGATAAAGAAGGAGAGAGATCACAAAGAGGAGCAGATCACGCCGTGACCAGAGGTCACGGGACGTGACTTGATAAGAAGAAGAAGAGGAAGGAGCAGAGAAGAGAGGAGCTGCGAGAGAAGAAGACACGCCGTGACCAAGGATCACGTGACGTGATGAGAAGCCAGAGAAGAAAGGAAAGAAAGGAAAGGGAAGAGAAAGAGAAGGGGAGAAGATACGCCGTGAGCGCCAGTCATGCCACACGCGAAGAAGAATCACGCCGTGATGGGGAGTCACGCGACGTGACTGGCCAGAGAGGGAAAAGAAAACCGAAGAGAGGAAAGAAGGAAGAAATGGGCAAGCGCGTTCTGTCGCGATCGCGACACTGTTGCGAGCGCGACAGAGGCGACCGTTGGACGGTTTTCAGCCAAAAGTCACTTGGAAAATTACCTTCTTTCACCCAAAGTTTGCAACCATTCTCAAGGGTCATTTCAAGAGACACAAGCTTTCAATTATTTTCTATAAATATGTAGTTTAACTGTAGTTTTAATATACAATAAATGATAAGGATGAATTTTTTAGTTAAGGAATTTTCTGTATTTTGTAAACAGTTCTTCTTTAGTTAAATTTCATTATTTAGTTCTATGATTTGAAGAAGAAGATCAAGGAGAAGGAAAATCTATTTCAAGTGATTGGGAAAAAGGGTTGAAAGGCTTCTATCTTATTCTCTTATTTTTAATTCTTCTCCACTATTTTTATGAATATTATTTTAATGAACTTGCATATTATAATTCTTTCTATTTCTATCTACTTTCATAATCTTTCATTGTAGATTCTCTATTAATATCTTTTGCATGATCTTTACAAGTTAAAGTAATTCGAGAGTTTGCTTTATCCGACATTTAATAGAGATTCATTATCAAGGTATATTTGAGAGATTGGTATATTGAGATAATTGCTATAGGTTAGTGTTTATTCTTAAAATATGTAATTAGAAACCTCTAATTCATTAATGAAAATTGTGAGTTAGAATTTTAATTATATGTTTTAGGCATTTTAATTCATGTCGAGAGAGTGAGTTAAAAGTTTATTCTAACTTGGCTTGCAAGAAAAGATGAAAGATGTTAATCTAAATGATGGAATCAAGTTCATTGTTTTTAATTCTTCATGATTTATTTTATCTTCTTTTGACTATCATTAACTAGGTTTAATAAGTTTACATATTAGATTAAATTAGAACCACTTCTCTATCATTTTATAATTGTAAACAAGATTAAAATCAATTAGTAATAGTGTGTAACACGTTCCCTGTGGGATCGATATCTAAAGTACTATTGCGGTACACCGTATACTTGCGGTATGTTGCATCATTAGAAAAATGCACAACAAGTTTTTGGCGCCGTTGCCGGGGATCGGTTGTTTGCCATTATAAAAATTGATTTATGATTTTGGATTACAATATTTTGTTTTGTTTTAATTTGTTTGTATGTTAAATTAATTTTGTGTTTTGTTTTTACAGGATTTTAGAAGTTCATGCCTAGTACAAGGAGTTCTTTAGAAGAGCTTGTGCCTTTAAATCCTGAAATTGAGAGGTTTTTATTGAGTAACCGGAAGTCAAATAAAAAGAAGAACAAAAATAGGAGATCAATTATCATGGCTGAAGAACAAAATCCACCAAGATTGATGGACTTTGCCACACCTGCATTGAGTGGTGCTCAACAAGGAGTGGTAAGACCAACGGTAAATGCCAATCAATTTGAAATTAAGCCTTCATTGTTACAAATGATTCAAAATAGTATTCAATTTTATGGTTTGGCAAATGAGGATCCAAATGCTCATTTGGCAAACTTTCTTGAGATTTGTGATACCTTTAAGATAAATGGGGTTTCAAATGATGCAATCAAGCTTAGGCTTTTTCCATTCACATTGAAGGATAAAGCAAAGGCTTGGTTGAATTCCCTAACAAGAGGATCTATAACTACTTGGGACCAATTGGCCCAAGCATTTTTATCAAAATATTTTCCATTGGCCAAAACTGCAAAAATCATAAAGGATATTACTACATTTGTTCAAAATGAAAATGAATCATTATATGAGGCTTGGGAAAGATTTAAGGAATTGCAAAGGATGTGTCCACATCATAATTTGCCAAGAGAGTTGTTGATGCAAACATTCTATAATGGAGTTAATCCTACCACAAGAGGGACTATTGATGCTGCTGCCGGAGGGTCTTTAATGAGAAAAACAATTGATGCAGCATATGAGCTATTGGAAGAGATGGCCATGAATAACTGTATGTGGCCTCCTGAAAGAGTAAGAGAGTATAATAATTCTAATACTAGAGGGATACATTCAGTAGATTCTATGGTTGCATTACAAGCTCAAGTTGAGGCTTTAACTCATAGAGTTAATAGTTTAGGCATGGGAGGTAATGTATCAAATACATGTAATGTGTGTGGTCAAAATGGGCATGATAGTGGAAACTGTACTTTAGGCATAGCTAATAAAGAGCAAGTTAATTTTCTTCAAGGTCAAGGACGTGGAAATCCTTATTCTAATACCTATAACCCTGGTTGGAGAAATCATCCTAACCTTTCATGGGGGAATAATAATGTTAATAACCAAAATAGGGGAGTAGGATATCAACAACCACAAGATAGGTTTGGTGCTTTTGAAGGAAAAATTGATAAGTTTATTAAAGAAATTAATTATAAGATGCATTCTCAAGATGAAAGTCAAAAGAAACTTGAGGCAAAAATTGATCAAATCACTAAAAATCATGCAGCTTCTATTCATAATCTTGAGGTTCAAATAGGCCAACTTTCTAATTCTTTACCTTCTAGAAATTTAGGATGTCTTCCAAGTAATACTGAGGAGAATCCTAGGGAGCACATTAAGCCATGATTTGTCTATTTATTTTCTTTAGGTTACTTAGTTATATTGTTTTTATTTATGTTTTGTACTTTGTTTTAAATTCGTTTATATAGTTTTATTTATTATATTCTAGTTTTTCATATTACTAAAACATTTGTTTTTCAATGCTAACTAGTTTAGGAAGATTAGATTTGTTTAATAAAAAATTAAAAAATATAAAAAAAATTAAGAAAATAAAAATTTTATGAAGACGTTGGCTTCTGTCGCGATCGCGGCAAGAATCGCGATCGCGACATAAGGCGATGAAGCAAAAAGCAAGCCATTTCTGCAGGGCGCACGGCGTGATGCATCTTCACGTGACGTGAGAGGGGCTGAGGCGAGGGACTTCTTCCATGTAAGTTCGAAGCGTCACGAGGCGTGACGTTGCCTCACGCCGTGACGCTCTGAAGATTTCGTCTGAGGATTTCGTTTGAAGCTCTTCTCCCAGGTAAGTGAAGCATCACGAGTCGTGACGTTGCCTCACGCCGTGACGCCGTGATCTCCATCAGGTATGTTTTAAATTTTTTTTTTCTTTTCTTTTCTTTTATTTTCTTATTTCACTTATTGTTTTTATATTATTTGGTTTTGTTTTGCTTTATTTTCTGCTTTAGATGATTTAATTTCAATTACATTAACTTAATTTAACCATTTAGGAATTAAAACACATTAAAAGCGGGAACTTAAAATTTTAAAACCCTAAAAGTCGTGACCCTTCATTTTATTCCCTTTCTATTTCATTTCACCTGTTAGTTTTCTTTCTTTCCCACAGGTCACGACTTCCAGACCTTCATTAGCCATATTTCTTCATTTCTTCTTCTTTTTCTTCCACAGAGATTTTCGAACTACCCTAATCTGTTTTCCTTTCGTTTTTATTGTTCTACATTTTAGCTTTCTATTTCTTTTCTTCCAAAGACTGACTTAGGGCTCACGTGATTTTCATTCTCCATTCTGGTTTGTCATTTTATTTTTCTTTTCATTTCTTCTTTCTCTCATTCCATTTAATTTCGGCATGTTTATGAAAAACTAGATCACATTTGTTTATAGTTATTCTCAATTTACATTCCTGTTTCGTTTATCTATTCTGTTTTTCTTTAGTGTATTTGGTTTTGTTAATTTTTTCATTTGTCTTCAGAGTTACTTCTCTTTAGTTGTCATTATCTGTTTAACAAACTCAAGTAAATATGGTGAGAACAAAGAATCCCACTGTTCCCCGAACTGACCAAGAAGAGCAGGAAACTGAGGAGATGAATATTGCTTCTCATTATGGAGCTTTGTTTCCTATCTTTTCGGTAGATGAAGGCAGTAGGTATTTACTACTTCGTAATAGGCATTTGATGCACTGTAAGTTTTTTCCTGACTCTTTACTTAATCAAATTGGTATGTTAGAAGTAGTTAATGATATGTTAAGGGTATGTGGGTTGTTTAAATTTGCTTCTATGCATGAAAATGTGCGTCCTGATTTAGTTTTAGAATTCTATACCACATTAAAAAAGAATGATGATAACGAGAATTGGTTAGACTTTAGGATGGCTGGTACACATTATACTTTAACCTATTTTATGATGAATAGGATATTTAGATTTTCTCAAGCTGGTTTGACCGAGCCACCTAAATCTTTTAAGCCACATGAATTTTGGATATTTTTGACTGATTTACAAACTCGTTATAGAGCTAGGGATGCTAAATCCATGTTTATTAAAGATTTAAGGTATTGGATTTTGCATAGGATTTTAGCTTCTTTGGTTTTTAATAGGTCCGAATTCAATAGAGTTTCATATAATGAATTGTTTTTGATGTGGTGTGTACATAAACGCAAGGACGTATGTTGGCCTTTTTGGATAATAAGTCAATTGTTGCAATGTGTACATAAGCATGATTCGCCTTTAACACATGGGCATGTTATTTCTAGTATTGCAACCAATCTAAATGTGGATCTTGATGCTTATTATAGAGTTTTTCCTTGCCATTATTTTAATAAAACTATGTTAGTTCGTGGAGAGGTTGTTGGAAATAATTTTCAGGAAATTCCGGCACGTGCTCGATCATGTTGGAGGGATATTGCTGGAAATGCTGCGCCACAAGTTGAGGAACAAGATGAAGAAGGTGAGGAGGAGGCAAGTGGAGATGAGGAGATGGCAGATATTCCACCTGCTGCGGCTGCTGCTCCTAACATTGGCTCATCTAGCCAAAATATTCCCATGCTGTTCTCTAATATGCAAGAGCAACTATCTGCTATTGAGAGACGTTAAAGAAGGTTGGAGTATAAATTTGATAGTTTTCTGACACAAGCTGGATTTGTGGTTCCATCGCCTCCACCATCACCATGATAGGGGAGTTTTCTTTATCTTCATTTCATTTATTTCTTTTTACTTGTTTTTGTGTGTCATTCCTACACATTGAGGACAATGTTGGTTCTAAGTGTGGGGGAGTGATTATGTTATGTGTTGTGATATTTGTTACTGTATTTGTGTGTTTGTGTATGTATTATGTTATGTATTATGTTTTTATATTTTAATTAGGCTTTTTAAGTAAACTTTATTATAAAGCATTGTTTATTTGGTATATTGTATAGGTTGTTAAGTCATTTATCTTTGATACTCATTTTTATCAGTTTTTCAAAAATTTTTAGCATATGTTTTAAGTTTTTCAAATTATTTTGTTTTACTTATTTCAACATTATAGATTATTTAGTCTTTCTAACTAACCATGTTTTTAAAGTTAGAATTTACTCATTTAGTTTATAATTTTCAATTTCTAGTTGTTTAAGGAAACTATAGCCATAATACTTACCTTTTATCTTTTCAATAATGGATGAGGACTAAATTTAAAAAGGAAAGTTAAAAGTGGGATGGAGCATAAAATGCACCCACTAAAGTCATAAAAAAAAAAAAGAAAAGCAAGATATATATCAAAAATTGTCAAAATATGGGATGGAGCGTAAAACGCACCCATATAACTTTCTCTTGCTAGAACTTAAAAAGAAAAATCAAAAGAAAAGAAAAAGCAAAGTCTAAAAATGCCATGAGATTGGATTAAGGGTAAGTGAGCTTAAAATGTCCTAAGTACAACTAGTAGCTTGAGAATTTAAACTTTATGATTAATTTTCTTTCTTTATTTCATGTTTAGTTTTAATAGACTTCATACTCTTTATGTTGGTATTAGTAAAGTTTAGTAATTTGTTGAATTTGTGATGCATGCTCTTAAATTTTGACTTACTGATTTTATTTTATTATGAGTGTATGAGATATTTTGGTTCTTTTCAATTCTATTACATGTGCTAAATAACATTGTTTTGTAGTAATTTTTACTGGTTATTAAATTTTCTTATTTCTTTGATCTTGCTTGAGGACAAGCAAGGGTTTAGTGTGGGGGAATTTGATAGGAGCTTAATTAATGTATAATTAAGTATATGTTTAGTATGAGTTTAATTAATTAATTATATAATTAAGTGAATATTTGATGTTATATGTGTTAGTTTATGTATATTAGTATTAGTCTGTTAGTTTTTATGTTTACTGGTATGTTTAGGTGAAAAAATGAAGAAAAGAGATAAAGAAGGAGAGAGATCACGAAGAGGAGCAGATCACGCCGTGACCAGAGGTCACGGGACGTGACTTGATAAGAAGAAGAAGAGGAAGGAGCAGAGAAGAGAGGAGCTGCGAGAGAAGAAGACACGCCGTGACCAAGGATCACGTGACGTGATGAGAAGCCAGAGAAGAAAGGAAAGAAAGGAAAGGGAAGAGAAAGAGAAGGGGAGAAGATACGCCGTGAGCGCCAGTCACGCCACACGCGAAGAAGAATCACGCCATGATGGGGAGTCACGCGACGTGACTGGCCAGAGAGGGAAAAGAAAACCGAAGAGAGGAAAGAAGGAAGAAATGGGCAAGCGCGTTCTGTCGCGATCGCGACACTGTTGCGAGCGCGACAGAGGCGACCGTTGGACGGTTTTCAGCCAAAAGTCACTTGGAAAATTACCTTCTTTCACCCAAAGTTTGCAACCATTCTCAAGGGTCATTTCAAGAGACACAAGCTTTCAATTATTTTCTATAAATATGTAGTTTAACTGTAGTTTTAATATACAATAAATGATAAGGATGAATTTTTTATTTAAGGAATTTTCTGTATTTTGTAAACAGTTCTTCTTTAGTTAAATTTCATTATTTAGTTCTATGATTTGAAGAAGAAGATCAAGGAGAAGGAAAATCTATTTCAAGAGATTGGGAAAAAGGGTTGAAAGGCTTCTATCTTATTCTCTTATTTTTAATTCTTCTCCACTATTTTTATGAATATTATTTTAATGAACTTGCATATTATAATTCTTTCTATTTCTATCTACTTTCATAATCTTTCATTGTAGATTCTCTATTAATATCTTTTGCATGATCTTTACAAGTTAAAGTAATTCGAGAGTTTGCTTTATCCGACATTTAATAGAGATTCATTATCAAGGTATATTTGAGAGATTGGTATATTGAGATAATTGCTATAGGTTAGTGTTTATTCTTAAAATATGTAATTAGAAACCTCTAATTCATTAATGAAAATTGTGAGTTAGAATTTTAATTATATGTTTTAGGCATTTTAATTCATGTCGAGAGAGTGAGTTAAAAGTTTATTCTAACTTGGCTTGCAAGAAAAGATGAAAGATGTTAATCTAAATGATGGAATCAAGTTCATTGTTTTTAATTCTTCATGATTTATTTTATCTTCTTTTGACTATCATTAACTAGGTTTAATAAGTTTACATATTAGATTAAATTAGAACCACTTCTCTATCATTTTATAATTGTAAACAAGATTAAAATCAATTAGTAATAGTGTGTAACACGTTCCCTGTGGGATCGATATCTAAAGTACTATTGCGGTACACCGTATACTTGCGGTATGTTGCATCATTAGAAAAATGCACAACAGTGTGATCTCAATGAATGATCTATAGACAATTGGCATGAAATGCATGTTGATATGAATGTGAAGTGTCAAAATTTTATTGTACAGGTTTCAATAGCAGTTTGATAGTAAGTATGCGTTTGTGTTCCATGTGTTTGTACGGCCATTCCTGACTAGATTAGCTGAGCTAGTCTGTTATTTGGGAATGGGCGTCACAGAAACTCATCTCCAAGACATACTAAAACAGATTTATAATAATCAAAACTCCACAACACTGACAAATCAAATAATCATAAACATATAACATAGTGATCTGAACAAGGCAGATGAACAGACAACTCAACCATCACACGCTCCCAAACCTAGAAATAGAAGCTTCAATCTGATCTCTTCAATATCCAACCTTCTCTTTACCTTTACTTTTCCATCTATCTTCCAGTTCTTGCAAAAATTTAACCAAAACAAAAGCTCAGATAAACCAACAAGTAAAACCATAAACACAACCTTCGAGCAACTAAAAACGGAGAAGAAAAAGATGATGCCAAACCGACCACTTACCTCAGAACTAGGTCAAAAACTCAGCAAATCCAACTCAAAAGTTGAAGAGTTCCACAAGGGAAGGTTGAGAGCAGAAATTTCGAAAAAGGAGAAAAGAAACAGGAAAGAGCAAGAATGAAGGATGCCTCTACAGGAAGCAAGTTCTTTTCTGCCCTCCCTCCCGTCTCTCTCTTTTAAATCCTCATTAATGCTCCCAACTACCAAAGCCACTTGTCACTCTCCAATTGGACCCATAAAACAAATATCTTAACTTATTTCTTCACTTTAAAACTTTAATTAACTCTTCAATTTAGGTCCTAAAAATTCCAATTCTAAAAAATCAAATACCGAAAATACTTCCAATACTCCGACCAAAAATACAAATTTCATCTAGGCCCTTTCTTGGTTATTACAATCTCTCCCCCTTAAGAAATTTCATCCTCAAAATTTACCCCGCTAATCCGTTCACAACCCAAAATCAATACATGAACAAACTCAACAATTTAATACTTACCGGAAGGACCTGTAGGCTCAGGAGTATCCTCTCTAATTATGGCATATACACGCGGCTTAACAAATCCTCCAGTCATCTCTGGTCGCTACACCATTTCCGATGAAACCTGACTGAGTCTACCACTGCCTCTACTACTTCTAGCTGTTCTAGCTCTTTCTTCATTTACTCGACTCTCAGACTGTTCTTTCATCTCTCTTATTTCCATAAATCTAGCCAACATGTGCTCCTTGCTTCCACACTTGAAACATGCCCTTGTCATCCTCCGGCACTTGCCCCAATGGCACTTCTAAGAATATTCACATTTCGGACTAATGCTTCCCTTGCTAGAAGGTGAAGCTACGCTTCCCACTTCCGAAGGCACTGGTGCAGTCCCTTTCGTCGCTTGTCCGATTGGATTACCTTTAGCCCATTTGCTAGGTACCGACGCACTGTCTGGGGTTCTTCTCTTCTGCTCACTTCTCTGCTTAATCACCTCTAACTCTTCTAACTTTATCGCCCCCGCCACTAGCTGATAGTAGGTAACCGGTTGCATGACCGTCATGGCCGACAATGGCCCTCGAATTACCTCTATAAAACCATCTTCAAAATGTCTACATTTAAACTCCTCGGTCAACAACATCTCAGGCACATACTTACTCAGCCTACTGAACTCCCTCTCATATTCACTCACTGACATGCTCTGTTGCTTCAGACCGGTAAACTCTTTCCATTTTGCCTCTCGATAAGCTTTAGTTACGTACTTCTTTTCAAATTCTTGCACGAAGAATTCCCATGTCAATTCAGCTGGCCGTTGAGGGTTGCAAAGCACAAGCTTCCACATGTCGTACGCCGGCCCCTGAAGTAGTGACACCACACAAGATACTCTCAGCTGTGTAGAACACCCGATCTCTTGCAAAATTCAATCGATCTTCTCTAACCAGAACTCTGCCACGTCCGATCGGTCCAGAGAAGTCCCATGAAACTATTCTGCTCCTCTCTTCCTCAAAAGATCAGAAAGAGCCTTAGGAGCAGTCAGTCTATCCACTAACTCAAGCAAACCTTGCACTAATACCGGATTCTCAAAACCAAATCCTGAACCTTCTACTGGTGCACGCTCACGTGCAGGTCTATCACGTCTGATCGGGCTAACATTATCGACCGAATTGACACTGCCTGCTGAATCATCTACATTCTCGCTCGGATCGAACTCCATCAAGACTCTACACAAGACACATCTGCATTAGACCACGACGCAAGACCAACTCACAAATCATGACTCAACACACATACAAAGAGGAACTAGAACCACCTAAACCAGGCTCTGATACCAAACAAATGTAACACCCCGGTCGGAACATTACGGGAACATCCCGATCGGAGTGCCACAACCCAACGAGCACAAAATGTATACTCTAAAGAAAACCAAAAACATACGCGAAAACAACAAAGAAATCTTAAATAATACAAATATCAATACTTATCCTACATATAAACGTAAAAAAAATTGCATTTATCCACCAAACTGCCTCCAGGCTTTGATCAACGGGAGTCCCTCAGCCGAGGGACGGGCATCGGCTAGGAAGGCATCCTTGCCTTTTGAGTGGTGGGCACCCACTCGTGCGAGGGATAGGCTTCCCTCCAATGTGAGCGGTGGGGCACCCACTTGTGGGAGGGACAGGCGTCCCTCAAGCGTGAGCAACGAGCGCTCGCTCGCGCAAGGGACGGGCATCCCTCAAGCTGAGTGATGGGTGCAGCATTGACAGACGGGCATCGGTCACCAAAAAAGCAATTCCTTAAACAAAAAGGCCCCTATAAAGAAAAAGATATATAAAAAGGATTTTTGGTCACCAATATCTCTAAAATTTGTGAATTTAACGGCGAAAGCCTACAACTTCACTCCTTTACTTGTGGAACAGGTACCGGTATCTTTATTGGGTAACTTTGATCTAGGCTGCCTCGGGACCCGGTGTCTACAGTTGCCCCCAATTTTGGGGAAACTAGTGCACTAGTGTCTAAATGAGCCAAAATTCAGAGAAAAAGGGAAGAAGCACATACCTGAGGCAGTCCTTACCTTTTTGCTATGCTATTTGAAGATCATGGATGGTGGCTTATAATTGTCACCGCTAAGTCATTCTGAAGACTTCAATTAATCCTTCAAGCATATGATTGTCACCTCCGGGGCTTTGGCATATGATTATCGCTACCGGGTCTCTTAAAGGACTGTTTTTGATTTGTCCAGCATATGATTGTCGCAGTCGAATCACTAGTAATCTATCTGGCATTTGATTGTCGGCATCAAGATATCGGCTTATAATTATCGCCATTGTGTCATAAGCATATGATTGTCGCCATGACTTATTTTGTAGACTACAATTTGTCCATCCGACATATGATTGTCGCCTTCGGGATAATGGCATGTGATTGTCGCTGTTGAGAAGTAGGCATATGATTGTCGCCACCGCTCATTTTGTGGACTACAGTTGATCTGTACGGCATATGATCATCACCATCCAGATGTCGTCTTATGATTGTCAGCATCGGATCACTGGCATATGATTGTCGCCACTGAGCTATTTTGTAAATCGCGATCGATTTGTGTGTCATATGACTGTCACCATCCAAATGCTGGCATATGATTGCGACCAGTGAGCCATAAGCATATGATTGTCGTCGCAACTAGTTTTGCAGAAGACTTTCCTCTGATGCAGCTTATCATTAACGCAACTGAACTACGATGAATTCGACTTTTGCGTCATGGCTTAGGTTGTTGGAATGTGTTTCCTATAATTTCAAAGAATCTTATTAATTTGTTATATTAACTGGATCCTTTTAAAGCGTAAACTCTATGTCTTTTATTTTCTCTTATTATTATTTATCATTTATCTTTCTTGCTCTTTCTTTTCCTTTTTCACTTTTATTTTATTATTTTGATGCATCAAGTATTTTCGAATCAAAAAATGAACCTCGAACAAACTGTAAATATCACTAAAATGAAATTTTAACAAAATGTAACTATCACTAAGTAAAATGCAAAGTTTGTACATCAATAGATATATATGCAAATCTCCCTGAATATTTGCTAAAGAGGAGAGTAATCCGATGGCTCGTTTAAATCCTGGTCGCTATGTGACAGATGGATCGGCTGAGCACTAGATGAAGATGGCCCTGCCCTGGAAGTTTATGGTCCGGCTCAGGAAGAGGAGGGCTAATCCCTAGATGCTGAGGGTCTAGCCCCAGTGGCTGGCTACCGAGGAATGAAAATTGCTGGTGGAGATCATGGCGTAGGCTGTTGCTCTACTTATAGAGGGTGCTACAACTAGATCCGGGCATACCTATCCAAGAAAGGCTGAGCACAAGTCTTGAGGAAACCCAAAAACACACTGATCACTCTCGCCAGCTCTGTGAAAACCTGAGTCTGCTCTGAGCTCTAGCATCTGGAGGCATCCCTAATCCCAGTAAGCCTAGCCTCCATCTGCTCTTTCAGCTACCTGATAGACCTAGAGATGGCTGGTATAGAAGACTCTAAGACCTCCACTCAGAATCTGAGATAGGTAATAGACGAATCAACCATCTGGATGGCCTCATCAATCCTCTGGGCTACGACTGCCTGTAAGGCACTCAAACCCTGCCTCAAGTCCTCTATCAGACTCTCCTGCCTATCTAGGTGCTCGCCTATCATCCTGCCTCTCTCTTCCATGCATCGATCTATGGTGGAGAGGGCAGCAATCACCGCTGAGACAATGTCCTACTGTACGAATGGAGATGGTGGCTATGACTGGGCTGTGCTAACCCTGCTTGGGAATCTGGTGGTGGAGGAGTAGTGGACGTAGATGCCCCCGGGTGCCCCGGTTGGCTGTAAGGGTGGAATTTCCTAGCCTCCCGAGACTCGGAGCGCTGGACTTATGGTGGTGGAGTCCTATGGCTCTGAGCTAGCTATGACACTAGAGTGCGTAGCAGATCATCCAATCTATATCGAACTCCATGTCCTGAGGAGTGTGACGCTGCTCCTCCTCTAGTTAATGTAGACACCGGGTACCGAGGCAGCCCAGATCAGGGTTACCAAATGATGAAATTAAGTGCTTGTTCACAAGCAAAAAGGTGGGAAGTGATGTTTCCTTATCAAGTTGTTTAAAAATAAAAGAGGGTGCTGACATCATCAGGTCGCCCCTCCCTACGCGAGGCCACCCTTCAACGAGGGGCTGCACCTTTTGCGCGTGCCCCTCGCGAGTAGCGGGTGCCTACGCAGTGCACCCCTCGCTGAGAGGCCGTACTTCATTGTCCCTCTACCATTTCTAGCGTTTCAACTCCCTGAAATTAATAGAATTCATTTCTAAATTGAATTCTAATGTTTTCTGGGAATTTTGAGGGTCAAAACCGTTTTAAAATTAAAATTTTGAGTTTAATTTGAGGGAGTTTTGCTTCCTAAAGGGAGATTTTTCTTGTCGGGGAAGAAAGGGGAAGACAAGGAAAAAGAAAAAGAAAAACTTTTTAGAGACAAAAAAACTGGAGTTTTCTTAATTCGATTTTCTTCAAGATTAATTACAAGGAAATCAATTCGCATTCTTACTTTTCTGATTGAATAATTCTAAGGGTAAAGAATTATTGGCTCCATTGCATTATTTTCTCTTATTTTTCCACCATTATTGCTTGATTATAAGTTTTATTGTGTGTTTTTTTTTATTATTTTTTTTGTGTTTTTATTTGACATATTTAGATGTTATTTTGATTTTTCTTGCATAAAAATCATGTTATAACATGTAAAATCATCTTGAAATAGCATCATTTTTATGAAAATTTGTTTGAGTGCCTAAGTGGAGGAGGGTTTTTGCTCCTACCTTGTCCCTGCCAGCGAGGGGCGGGAAGAAGGTGAGGGGTAGGCACCCTGCCCCTCGTGGCCAGGCCGCCCCTCACCCTCCTTTATGCCCTTTTTAGTTATTTTTACCCTGTTTTTTATGCTTTTCAACTCATAATTTGCGTGTTATGTATTTTTGTGTATGATTTTAATTTCATTTTATCATGCAATATTTATTTTTATTATTTTATGTGATAATGATTATTTTTATTTTGTTGATTAATTATTTTTTTAGAGTAATTTGGTAACATTAGTTTTTATTTTGTTTTTATTGTCCACAATTCTTATTTTTTTGTGTGAGTATTTACAATGGCAAATGGGGATCCATGGAGATTTGGAGACACCTTTTAGTTTGATGTTTTTTAGCATTTTTATTATTTTTTATTATTTTATTTTTATTTATTTTACAATATAATATGTAATAAATTTATTTTATTTTATGTACGTTAAAAAGAAAATCATTAAAATATTTTTATTAATAAATTGGATTTTTCTTAATAAAATATAACCTATGTCCTAATTTTTAACCAATAAATCTCATTTTAAAAGGAAGAGTTAATTTTATCAAAATGGGATCACTCATCCCAGTTTTCTCATTATTCACCCAAAAATAACTCTTCGTTTTTTAGTGAACATGAAGGAACCAATGTTCCTATTCTAAATAAATATCTCGATTTATGTATGCTTATTTATTTATTTGATTTTGTCATTTATTTATTTATTTTAATTTTCTATTTTAGGGGATTGTATTTTTGTCCCAATTTTAGTTTTGTAATTTGTTTTGTATTTTATTTGATTTATTATTTTTTACCGCTTTACTCATTGCTTGAATTTGCGACTTATTTTAAATGTATGACCGTGTGAGATAAGAGATGGAAATTTAATATCAAAAACCCATTTATAATGAACCAAGGCATTAATAAGAGTAAAGTTCCGAATCTCTCTCTGGTTTAGACCCCGAGGTTAGACGAACTTTCCTAATTTCTTGTAAATTGGGTGGTGACTCCAAAATACCTCAAAGGTGCCTATAGGATTCATGGGATTAGATAAGCTTCTCTAATGTTATATTAGGAAGGGATTCTAAAATATCTCATGTTACCCAAGATCTAAAGACGTGAACTCTCTCGGGCCCTAAAAGCAGGCCTCCGGGAAATGATCGGGTTCGGTGTACGTCACAGCTGGGGCTGCTATGGAGGCTGATCTGCCCCTTGCGGCTCTTCTAGAACGTTCGCAGCTGGCTGGAGTGGAGGGAGATGAAAGAGGCACCAAGCCTCCGCCACTGTAAGTAGCTTGTACTCATCAGGACGACCGTGTATCTCAACTATCATCCCCATAGTCTGGGCTGCCGCTACATCCACATAAATATCCTCATCCAACGGAGGCCCCAAGTCCACTAAAGGGACCCTTAGATATGTAAGCAACCTAGTGATCACCCCACCAGCACATATGAAGGGCATTGTCCCCTGCTCCAATCTCACCAAGTTAGCCAAGATCTCATGGCTAATGTTAAGGCGTTGGCCTGTCACCATCGCGCACATACTCCATATCTCCGCACCATTGACTAAACCCGGGTTCCCAGCTCGACCCAAATAAAAGCTGGACTATATTCTATGGACATACCTCAAGACTTGTGATGAGAGCATAGTGCTTTTCGACGTATCATGGTCATAGGGGACTCCTGGCAATGTGATGGCCTCCCAATGCTGTCTCCAGATGGCCCTCTGAGGTATCATCACGTCTGCCCCAAATGGAAGCCCCATCGCCTGGGCGAAGACTCTGTGGGTGATAGTAAAATGGTCTCCTCGGATCCGAAACTATTCAAGCCCTCCTCAGTATCTGGCCTCTGAAACCCTTTGTAATGAAAGGTGGCCAAGAACTCCCTCGCAACCTCTGGGTGTATCTGGAATGATGGTCTGAGAAACTCCATCCACCCTACCACCTCTAAAAGTGATTCAACCTCATCTAACGTCCCCATGTGCTAGAGGAAGGGCCTAGAGATGTATCCGCTGGCACGGAATTGGACGCGGGCTAGGTCCTAAATTCTCTCCCTCATATCTAGAGTCATCCATGCCGGAGCCTGAGGCTCAAGCTGATACTGAGGGACGTTTCATCTAGGGCGCATCCTGCAGAAAAAAAAGAGTTAGTTTTGCATTAATGCATGATAGTTATAAATAAACTAACTGTATCTTTAATTTTTAGAAATTTTAGCAGTATTCCGACTAAGATGTGCCTAACCCAGAAAAATATTTGGCAGTATCTCGGTAAGGATGCGCCTAACCCCAAAAAAAATTCAACAGCATCCTGGAAAGGATGTGCCCAACTTCCTGCATGAAAAGTACTAAAGGGACAGGCCTCAGGCCCCGGCAACAATTTTACTGGCGCAATTACTTTATCCAACGAAAATGAAAAATCCTACTTTACCATTTTATCCTACTCTTAATAAGTCAAACTTGCGGTTGCAGAAGTAGAATAATTCTCCTAAAAATTATTAATTAATTACAACTTTTTTCCTTTTTTTTCCTTTCCTTCACTACTTGATATATTTGGCATTTAACTAGCAATGTAAAAAGCATAAATAGGAGAAACCTAGTTTTATTTACATTTCCTAGCAGGCATATCTACAATACATCTAAAACGCAAAAATAAAGAGAAAATTTCAAAGAAAAAGAGATAAGTTGCCAAAAAACAACCTCTGAGTCAACAAACTACAACGAAAAAACTTAAAATAAATGCAAAAAATTTAGTCCTGCACGTGCGTGACTGTGAAGGGAGCATTTTGGCACAAACGGCATGCAAAACGGACTACAAATGACCAAGAAAATGCAGAAAAACCGTAGGTGAGCGACGGTTCGTACGAAAGAAGAAAAAGAGAAGAAGAAGAAGAAACTGAACCGGCGGGTGACTACTCGCTATATATAGTTTTTAAAGATCGATGGGCAGGTCATCTATAGAGCGAGCGATGGGCAATCCTACAAGCCCGTCGGCCGTTTGGAATTTCCATTTTTTTTTTTTTAAGAATTTTAAAATACTCCCTAAATGTCTTGAGCCCTGTTTCCAGTGTATGATTGCATCCATCAAATTTATTTCCCTACAAAACCAGCATGACACAAATACACATAAAAGATTTATACACGTGAAATGCTTGAACCTTGCAGATCAAAATCCACCCAAGCAGTCAAAGTTTGACAGACGAGCTAGCCATGACTTGCTCGAGCCATGCCCGTTAGTCGTTACTTTCTTTAAATGCTTATCCTTCTCCTCAAATTTTATGCACTGCTCCTTTTGGCTTCAAGTGAGGGCTTGTTTTCTAGGTATTTTCTCTTATTCTCTTCCTTTTTTCCTTTTCCTGTTTCTTTTCCTTTTTTGCTTATATTTAAAATTTACCTCAAAGTCTTGAAAATGTCATCATCAACCCTTATCAAAATGCACTGACTTCTGGATGACCCCCGAACTTGGGAAAATACTACTTTGGCCCCTTATTCTGGCTTAAAATTTTTGTGGAGAGTTAAAGTGGACAAATCTTTTGTTGGCTGCAGTTCACTTCTGGGACACCTGGTTCTACATTTTCAGATTTACTTAACAAGAACTGTGCCCCCTGCCCGAAGAATTTGGTGCCATCATTGGAACGAGGTTTCCTCCTAGCACACCACCTTGCATCCCAAGCTGTGGTTTGGTTCATGCGAGGGACACTGCATTGGCCTTGGGTATTTCTCCCTTAATCGCGGCTAGATTGGCCCCCTAGTGTGCCATTTTTCTTTAAAACCGTTAATCGAGGCATTAGAACTGTTTTTTAATATACCTATCTATCAGGCCAGTGTTGTCCTACTATTTTGCTTTTATAGATATTTGACGGTGATTTTCGAGGAATTGACTGGCGATTACCAGCTGTTCAGGATTATAGATGTCATACATCGCGAGCTGAACCCGTTTCCCTTGATTCTTGCTGAGACTATTATGGGTTTAGTTAGATGCTATCTGCCCTGACCCTTATGCTGCCTTCACTGGAAGTCCCTTATTGCTCTATGTAAGTGTTTATCCTTATTTTAGAAGGTAGTGCATCCCTTATGGATTTTCGCACTAGCTTTTGTTAGCGGGAAATGCGTCCTTTCATATTTTTACATAACCCTGTGACTTACGTTTGCCTGGAGTGGACCTACCTATTCCAGCAGCTCATTTTTTTTCAATCTTTCCTGTCTTTCAGGTATGGCTACAAGAGAAGCTAAAGCTACTATCAAAGCCCCCTTCTAGGGTAATCAACAATTATTCACTGAGGCATTTTCTTCCCAAGTAGCGGTTGTATTCCTTTGCATCTCTCGACGAAGGTGTTGCTAGATTGGGTGAGTTGGCAGATGACGACATCAACTTTATATGCCTATGGCTACCCCTTTCTTTTGTGACTCTGGATGGTTCTTCAGGATGCGTTCATTTGTGTGGGCTTCATCAGGCTACCTTCTATATTACTGCTAGCTGTGCTTGACAGTTCGGAGGCATTCAAGATATTGTGAGGCACCCCTTATCTTTTCAAGGTGGCATCTTATCCTCGACTTTCACCTCTAGGTACCATATCCTCTAGACACAGCTACCTGTAAAGACTGTTATACCACTGATTGAAGGTTGTACCTTTGCTTCTACAAGTGCCTACAAGAGGTGGGTAATTAGTCCTGCAGTTGATAACAGGACCCATCGACTTAGGCGTCTGGCTGGCGAGAGCAGGAGCAGAGTATAGTTATTAAATTACATACATTCAATAAAGAATAATGTTTTTCTTTTTATAAAAGAATTAGAAGATAATGCACACATGGGTTGAATTGTTTTTGTTTTATATCTTTTGCAAAATTGTGTACATTTCAATATGATTTTCCCATACATGATCATCATTTAACATAGATTCAAAATGCAAAATCGCACTTAATCTCAAACTAGATCTTGGAAGCATCAAACTCCTATTTCCAATCAGCCCTCTCGGGTTTTCTTGATTGGACATTTTCTCTCGAGCCTCTAATTTTTGTCCATGGTGCCTTTCTTTTGCTTTCACCTCGACGAGGCACCCATTTTTAGCAAGGCCGCCATTTGTTGATTTTTGACCCACGGGAGTTCTATTCTCTTCTTTTGATTCTTTTTAGTCTTTAGCCATGGAACCTTTTGAGTCTGTTCACATTAACTTGTTCTTTGAACTCATTTCCATTGCTGTCCGTTAAAATCGCTACTCCCTTAGTCAATAACTTCTTAAGCACAAACGGATCTTCCCATGTTGGCCTGAATTTACCTCGTATGTCCGGAACACCTAGCCTCATTTGCTTGAAGACTATATCTCCCTCCTTTAGTGGATGCTTTATGACCTTTTTCCTGAATGACTGAGCAAGCCTTTTTTGATAGATTTGATTGTGATAATAAGCCCGTAACTTGTTCTCATCTAACATATACAACTGCTGCAATCATTGCTGCGCCCAATCAGCTTTTGGGATCCGGGCTTCCATAACTACACTTAAAGACCTGAGCTCTATTTCAATTAGAAGTACCACTTCTTTCCCATATACTAAAGAATAAGGCGTGGCTCCTGTGGAAGTTCTAATGGTGGTTCTATAGCCCCAGAGTGTAAAAGGCAACTTCTCTGCTCAATCCATGTAGTTCTTAACCATTTTGGATAAGATCTTCTTGACATTTTCATTAGCCACTTCAACTGACCCATTGGCTTATGGGCGATACGGAGAAGACTTGTGATGCTCGATGCCGTATTTTTGGTGCAACTTCTTAGTTTCAGCCATAAATTGCACCCTGTTATCAGACACAATGTGATGTGGGAGACCATATATACATATCAAATTCTTTTCGATAAACTTGGCCATGTCTCGGGCATCGACTTTCTTGAAGGATTCGGCCTTTACCCACTTAATGAAGTAATCGATGGCAACTATGATGAACCTATGTCCATTGGAGGTTTTAGGGTGTATTTCCCTTATAATATCTATTCCCCAAGCTGCAAACGGCCGAGGTGATGTTAAGCTGTGCAATTCAGAAACTGGTAAATGCCTCAGGTCCGCATACTATTGACACAATTGACACTGTTTCACATATTTTGAGCAATCTGTATCTATTGTAAGCTAGTAAAACCCTTCCCGCATAATCTTTTTCACTAGCATTAAACCGTTCATATGGGCTCCACAGACCCTAGCATGAGTTTTCTCCATAAACTTCTTAGCTTCTTTCTCATTTAAACATCTTAATTGAATGCCATTAGCTTGTTATTTGTATAGCACACCATCTATACTGATAAACTGAGTAGACAGTTTATGGATCAATCTTTGGTCCTTTGCAGTAGCTTCTTCTGGGAATACCGTCTTTTCTAGGTAATTTTGAATGTCATAATACCACGGCTTCTCATCGACAACTTCAATTTCTACTATTTGTTCAGATTCAAAATTGGGCCTTTCTGAACTTGATATTAACACAAGCTTCATTACCACTCTTGTGGGGTTATTCCACATAGATACCAAGGTTGTGAGGCCGTCTGCCAATTGGTTTTCATCCCTAGGTACAAAGTGAAACGTACATGTCTCGAATTGACTGCTCCACATCTTTTAGTGTTTTATGTATGGCACCAATCGTTCCTCCTTAATAGACCACTCTCCTCAAATCTGATGGATTACCAGTGATGAATCCCCGAAAACCTCTGCGTTCTTTGCCCCTAAGGCTAACAAAGCTTCTAATCCGAAAATGCAGGCTTCATATTCTGCTTCGTTATTACTAGCTTTGTACCTTAGCTTCTTAGCTAATGGAAGTTTTTCACCATCCGGGGTTGTTAGAATGATTCCTGCTCTTGCCCCTTTGCTATTAACTGCTCCATCAAAATGGAACTGCCAACCCTATACTGCAATGGCCGTAACGTTCTCGTATGGGAAATTAAACTCAATTAGATCTCATTTGATGGGGTGCTCTGCCAAGAATTCTGCTACTATGTGCCCCTTGATTGTTTTTCGGGTGATGTATTCAACATCAAATTCTTATAGGATCAGTAATGTAACACCCTTATACCCATAATGATACAGATATCGGACGTCACAATACTGTACTAATAGACACTATGATGCACTTGATAGTTCTAAATGTTTTTTTTCACAATAACACATATACAATAAACATAACAATATATTAACATACAAATCACATACCCATACCATTGCTTCTCCCTATTGCGATCGTATACATGCCATGCCAATCTTTCAATCCTTGCTGCCGACCATTTTTTCTATTGTCACTATGCCTTTGGCCACTTCTAAGCTATCATAACCTGCGCGCATATCATTCTACGTGCTGAGCATTAAAATGCCCAGTGGTGGATACATATCCTAAGATTTCCATACTAATCCTACATGTATCCACACATAATTATTTTATTTTATTTAGATCTCGGGAACATTTATTCTTGAGTCTTTTAAATAATTTATAACATATTTATATTTACTCTGCATTCGCTATCTTATATTTTATCACTATCACTATTATCACTTATCATTGTCTTTACCTTTATCACTATCCTATAATTACATTAATCACTATTAGGCTATTGTTAATTTCACTATCATTTACACTATTAATGTTTACGATATATTATTATTACGTTCTTTCCATTAGTTGAAGGACTATCTGTATCGACCACTTCATAATTATCTTGTAAATATGTCCATTTATTTGTTTCTGTACTATTCCTTATCACTTACTTTATCCTTTTTATTACTATTATCACTAGCTTTATTATGTGCACCAATAATCCTTATCGTTTAATATTTTGTTCAGTTTGTCGCTTACGATAAATTCCATATGTAATTCTTTTTATTATCTTTATCTATGTAAATAACTTACTAGATTCTTCCTTTAAATTATATACCCAAAAACAATCTAATTTCGGACACTCAATTGCTTATTAACTCACTTATTAATTAGTCATTACTTTCGATATTGGTAACACTAATTTAATGCTATTACTTTCTTTACGTTCCTGACACTTTCCTTACTCTTTCTGCACTATATTAACTCTTTTACATTAACATCTTTTTGTAACACCCCCAACTCCCACACGTAGCATATCACAGGATGAAGAGCTACGGGGAGCAGAGGGTTTTACCAGACAAAGACACACATGGCAATACAGAAATCAGAGTAATAAAATTTCTAACTTCTAGAATCGAAATCTCAAGACACGCACATCCTAAATCTATGTCATCAACACACCATTATTCGCACTATAGAATATTACAACTTATCTAAAAACCGCATAAATAAACTTAATTATATTATGAAAATAATAACACTTCCTATAAACTCTACCAACTTATTGGCCAAAACTCAGCGGATCGTTGCGCTACTCTGGTCTCCTAACCTGCACGGAGAAACACTTGTGCTAAGCGATAACGCTTAGGAAGGGTCTGCAAATAAATAATAACCAAGCACTCACAGTGATTGGTGAAAACTAGCACATGCATTTACACATATTCATAAGCATAAAATATACCGGTTAAAACTATCACAAATTCATATTCTTTAGTTTATTACGAAAACTTAAGCCATTACATATACATTAGCGTCTTATAAACCATAAACAGAAATACTCATTTACTTTTTAATCAAAAATATATTATACACAACTTATCATATACTTTAAATCACTTAATGGCCCTATAGATAGTTATACTTCATAAATTCCCGAAATACATTTTAAGGTTCGAAATATAAAGTTCAGAAATTCCCATTTTTACAAATATTTCAAAATCATACAAATTACAGTATCAATACTTAAATCAAAACATTTCATTTTAATCAAACTGTTACTTGCTCAAAACTAACCAAAACATTTTAATACTAAGATTTGGTTCGGGCTTGAAACAGTTATTCCAAGCTTCCTACGTATCCCTATGGTTGGGGAATCAAAAGCACGTAGTTCGACAGAAAATCTTATACACTTATTCTAGGTTCAATCAAAACTCATTTCCTAAATTCGGTTATCTATATCATGTTTAATACTTCACTTCCCTTTAACTATAAATCAATATATCATTACCGAAATCACTGAGAACCAACAAATAATACACAAGGATTCTTACCGACATACTTACATTGGTCATCCAGGCTAAAGTTCAGAAGGCAGACAATACATAACATACCTGTATTCTCGTTATAAACATATAATTGACTACATTCAGAAAGCTCATTTATTTAGTACCCAACTATAGCAAATACGCATATCAGTTACTTCAATAATTCTTTGCAAAAACCATATAAAGACATATATACTTCTAACTTTTAAACAGATTAATGACATGCATTTATCACATACAAAAATTCTTATGTAGTCAATAGTCATTCACACATCTGCATCGGATTAAACATTATTTGCTATACTTCTTTTCATTTAACTGACATTAGGTTCAGATGCTAAGCATTAAGGTATCCGAAGATACCGCACATTTCCACATAGGCGTCCATAAAGGATCTAGAACAGAGGAGTGCATAGCGCACAAGTTCAAATGGCATTTCAATAAATGCATCAAAGGCTTATTCACATAATCATTTGCAAATCATCACAAAACTTATCAATTAATTCACATTAATTTACTCTTTTAATTGCCGGCTAAGTCAAAGGGGTGGATGAACGAGTAATAGAACACATTGGGGGTACCCGTGGGTACAATTGAAAAGCAACATCATATTTTTCTCATTCAAAACATTTTCAAATTGGGGATCTTAAACAAGATCCGTACACAATGGGGATCGCAAGGATCCAAACAGAGACCTAATCAGGGTCCAGAACAGAACAAAGGGCTGCAGCATCAGAACTCTATAGGCATGCCTATCTATCCACGACCGACTCATGCAGGCTAAATTTTTCATATCATTATTGAATTCATCACGTTTCACTTATATATATACATTCCATTAAATATTTCCATTAAATACTTGTAACATTCTTTTATGATCACATGCATTCATATATTTGCATATCATATGTACAATTACATTTATCATATTCAAAACTAATCACGTGTGGTTTCATAGATCGAAGTATTTATAAGAACATATTAAGCGTAATCATATTATTAATCATCATGCATTCATTTAAACATAACTGATAAGCTTACATTTCATTAGACATATACATTTATAACACAATAATAGTAGATCAAATTCTCATATTTCAATAATTACTATGCATGGGAACACATTGAATAATTCATATTTTAAATCATATATGCATAGCATAAGTGAGAAACCATGCAAAGCAGAAGATCTTTCAAAAATATTTTGAAACAGAGAGGGGACTGTCGCAATAGTGACAAAAGGTCGCGCTCGCAATAGTGGCCAAGCTTGCCCTGCGGACAAGGAACCAAGCACGAGTTGTGCTCAGAGACACGACTCATGAAGGTGAATCATAGAGGAACAAAGCAGGCGCAAGAGGGAGAGGAGACTGCCACGAGTCGTGCTTAGCGGCACGACTCATGCTCCAAGTGCACGACTCGTGCACCAGGTGCGCTACTCGCGCACAAGTGCACGGGCACCACATGCACGACTCGTGCACAAGTGCATGACTCGTACCCTCCCTCACCGAACTCTCAGCTGGTAGCGAAGAACCCGTCTCTATCACGATCGCGACAAGTATCACGCTCTTGATAGAGTCGCATTTTCCAAATTCCAGCGAAATTTGCAGAAATTCTTTCTTCTAAAAATCACACCCGAAACTCCCATTCAATTCAAACTTCAACACAACAAAAATAGCTTATTCAAACCCTCATAATTAACACAAAACACAAATTTTATACTATTAAACCCAATTAAACCATGCTATTAACATCATCAAAATCTGTAATTTAACAAAATCAGAAATTTACTACATAACTCAATCCATTGCACCTTTTGACTCAATAAAACACATTCAAAGCATTTTAACTCAAATTATGCAAAACCCATAACATTTGAACATATCTAAACAACTTTAACTCCATAAATTTCCAGAAAATCAAATCAAAACCCCAAATCAAAATATACAACGAAATAACAAAATCCCTAACCTTAACTCCTTTGCTCCTAATAGCTTCCTTAGATGATCTTTCTTGTTCCAAAAACCCATCCAAGATCTTTCTCATCAAAAATCCTCATCAATGCACACACAAATACAAAACATAAATCTAGGGTTTCAAAAACCACTCAAAAGAAATCAAAGAAATCAAAGCTTAACTCACCTTTCTAGCAAGACCTTAACTTGATTCACTTAATCCAACAAACTCCAACATTTAAATCTCGAGCTTAGATTTAAAGGGAAGCATTTGGCATTGGAGCACAAAAGAAACGAAGAAGAAGAAGGGAAATGGGAAAAGGAATGGGAATAAGAGAGGGGAGAGGAGATTTTTATGCCCTCTCTCTCCTCTTCTCCCTTCTTTTATACCCTTTCCCACTTCTTGCCACTTGTCACCATCCTATTGGCCCAAAATAGATATTTATGTCAATTCTCCTATTTAGTCCATCAACTCCTTTCTCTTCTTACATTTAGCATCCATCTATATAATTCTTAACATTGGCCTGTAGACACCGGGTCCCGAGTAGCCTTGATCAGGATTACCCGATGATGAAATTTAGCTATGCCGGCTTATAGGCAAAAAGATTGGAGCTCAGAAGTGATTTTCCTTGTCTTTTCGGTGAGTAAAAAGGGTATTTTAAAAATATTTTAAAAATATTTTTTAAATTATTTTGAAGAAGAAAAAGTGTGTTTTAGGTTGAGGGTATTTAAAAAAAAAAAAAAAAAAAAAGGGTGAAAAATGATGAAAAAGTGAAGAAAGTAGGAAAAATGGAAAATGGGGGAAAAGATTCGCGACGGAAGGGCGACGGCCAGGGGCCGTCGCGAATGTCCGTGCGCGGAGCGCTGCGGAGCGTGCGCTCTGCGCGGCCGACGCCCTGGGCGTCGGTAGCTCTGCGCGCACGATGCCTTGGGCGTCGCTCGCTCCGCGCACGTCGTGCGCGGAGACTCCGCGCATCCGCGCGGAAACGTGCGCGAGGCGCACGATTGACGCCCCACTTCGCCCATTTCGCCCACTTTTCGACCCCCACTCGATTTTTAACCGTTTTTGGACGGTTTTTGGTGGTTTTTGGGTAGTTTTTGATGATTAAAAACACTAGAAAAATTCAGAACAAGAGGAGGACGAATGAGGAACATTTTGGAGGAAAAAAACTGAATTTTGGAGCTTTGAGTTGAGAGAAAAAAATCCATCTTACACACTTGTTTCCAAGAGCTTTTCTTCAAGTTTTCAAGCTATTTTCTAAGGATTTTCACAAGAGAAGACAAGGAATTCAACACTTCTATCTTCAATTCTTCAAAACTGAATTTGAGGGTAATTATTCTTGGCTTTGCTCCTTAATTCTCTTGTTAATTTCATTTATTTTGGCTTCCAATTAACATATCAAACATGTAAATTCTCTTAGTCTCCATATTCTTCTTCTTATTTTTTTATTTTATCTTCAATTATTCATATAACAAATAAGCTTTTTAAATTCTATTAATCTTTTTTTTTCATGTCAAATTATTCTTTGTTCATGTAATTATGCATGTTTTAGGTTATAAATACCTTTAATTTCTTAATGCTATATCATGTTTATTATTATGCTTTCTTTGGCATGTATGAGTGTTATAGTCTTTATTTTATGCTAGTTATGCATGTTAAGTGGAATTATTCTCATGTTACACATTTATTCATGTCTTAACTATAATAAAATTGACTGTCACTAATCTTCCATGTATGTTAATAACTATTATTAATAAGTTGCATATGCCATGATACTTCATCACCTTATGCATGTTAAATTGCATCTTAATCACTTTATGCATGTTAAATTGCATCATAATTATTTTTATGCATGTTATAGTATCTTATGCATGTTATATGGTCATTGTGCATATTACCTTTTATGTTGTATTATTTCATTGGCCTAATCACTAACATGAATTTCTTTTTGATTTTTGGTTGCAAATCATTGTTTTATTCTCATTTGAGCATCCATGCACATGAAGGAGGAGTTGCGGGGTTTGGTATTTCCTTTATACATTTTTAATTCTCATTTCGTTTATATTTTTAATTTCCTTGTATATATTCATTGAATAAAATGTTTTCCTATGCGCACCTAAATAAAGATCATAAAAATATTTCTTACTAAATTAATTTAGATTTTTCATAATAAAATGGGACCAATGTCCTAATTTTCATCCCAAATAAAATCATCACATCCAGAATATTTTCTTTAATTGTGCATGCGGGGACCAAAGTCCTCATAATTAATAAAATTCCCCGGTTTTATGTATGTTTGCACTTTTAAATGGGAGTTGTATTCCGCTCCTTGTATTATTGTAATTCATTGCTTTACTCGCTAATTTATGGTTTTCCTAAAATGAGTAAATGCGCCTTGAATTAATTGCATTGTGTGGAGAGAGAGCGAATTAATGACAATTAAAATTCAATCATAAATTAATCGAGGTAGAAATAGATGAGAAATCCCGGACCCAGCTCTGGTCTTTGGGCTCGAGAGGTTAGAGGTTATCCTCCAAAATACTTCTTGGGTCACGGGACTTTAGCGCTAATCCTAGGCCTCATGGCCCAACGTGGATATTAAGCGCAGTCTTAGGCTCTCCGAGGCGAGAGTAACTTTCCCAATGTTCTATTGGGTGGCGACTCCATGATACCTCTTTGTTGCCCAACATAGACGCACTTGCGATTTATTGCAAGATGCCAACGGACCCGCAAATGCCCGATCGCCCTCAAGCGGGCGGTCATAGGGGCGGCGCTCGGGATCCGGCGCGCGTCACAGTGGCGACTCCACTGGGGACGATGTGGTTCGAGATTTCAATTTGAAAATACCTCGTTTAACATTTATGGTTAAAATTTAATTCATAAATTCGCTTTATCTCAAAATTGCATATCATCTCATTAGAGCTTTAGATTAAGTTAGTTTGGTCCCTCTTTTAGCCCCGGTGCGTTCCTGAAGCACCTCCTCATTTTCACTCAATTTGGGGAAGTGTTAAGGATAATCACCAGCCCAAGCCACGTACCTTAATGGTATATCAAAATGACGACCCGACTGGTCGCTATGCTTGTGAAGAGCTAGACCCGTCGGCAGGGATCATGCTTGGGTAGCCTTAAAGTAACATCTCCTTTGTCCAAAGCTCATGTAATGGCAATAGATACTTCCACTAGGTGAAATGTACCGTAATACTATGCTTGCTATATGGGCCATCATATATTAAACGAAACCAATTTAATTAAATGGTCTTCATCAAAGGCTTTCATGCCCCGGTGGGCCCATCTTAGTTAAGTTGAATTGTTTAAATACATAATTGCCAAACACCCATACGTATGTACATTAGATAGGAGTTGTTATGCTGCCGGTTTTTTACCGCGCACCATACGTGTCCATTGGATTCCACGTTAATCCATGGATCAAGCCCACCTAGGAAAAAGACCGCACTACCACGTGTGTGGGAGATACAAGGTTGGAAGGATCTATCTGCTTGCATGTGTTTGTCTATGTTGCATCAGCATGAGCATGCATTGCATTTTAATCATGCATCATCTTAACAATTTTTGAACTTCAGCCATCATAGATTCTCCTGGGTGGTCTAGAGGTCCCGACGGACGGTTAAGAAGGACGCCGCTTTTGGGGTTAACTGAGTTAGTGTCAGATCTGAGTTCAGAGTCAGTCTTAGAAGGAAGTGCGGGGTTTTCTTCCGAATCATCAACAGAAGTAAGCATGGCTAATCCATCAAATGAGTCTGATGCAACTCGGGCAATAATCATCGAGGAGGTAGGAAAGAGAATGGAGGAATTTGAAGCCCGAATGATTGCAATGATGGGCAATCTTGCCGCCACCATAGCTGGGCAACAAGCTACTGCTATTCCTGTCCGAGTATCAGCTGAACAAGAGGTTGTTAGAGAAGAACGTCCTGCTGCGGTTAACCAACCAGTGGTTGACCCACCTATTATTGAGCAAAGAGTACCTGCACCCATTGAGCGCAGAGAAGGCCCCAGGTCTGAAGTTGAGTTTGGGGGAGATGAGCATGAGGAGCATGCAGTAGCTAAAGAGAAGTCGCCAAAACTAGATGAGGCAATGTGGAGGAAAATGGAAGAGAGATTTGAGGTCATGGCAAGGATGATGCCCGTGGGAAAAGGAATGAACCCAGAAGACCGAGAGCTGGATGGGGATGACCTGATTCCCCAGAATTTTAAGATGCCGGACATTCCCAAATTTGATGGAACCTCTGACCCTGCCGCACACATCAAGCAATACTCGCTAGTCATGAAGGGAACGACCTTAACAAGAAAGCAGAAGATAGAATATTTCTGCTTGAGTCTCACAGGAGCTGCTATTGATTGGTACCATGGGCTTGACAGGAGATCCAAGGAGGACTGGGACTTGTTGACTGAAGAGTTCCTTAAGCAGTACGATTGCAGTACCCGGATGGAGGTCACTTTGAAAGATCTCGAGTTGTTACAGCAGAAGGCTGGGGAGTCCTTCCACGAGTACCTTACTCGGTGGAGAAACCGGGTTATGGAGATGAGACGCAAACCAGACACTTCTGATCAGATCCGGCTATTCATTCGAAATGCCAGCCCTTATTTAAGAGAGGGACTGAAAATGAAGGGACTCAAGGATTGGGAGTCTTTGAAGGACATTGCCATAGAAGCGGAAGGAGAATATTTATCCAAGAGGGCAAATAGTGAGTCCTATGCCCGGAGGGGATACAGCAATCAGGGGACGGCCAAACCAGTAGGTTCAAGCAGTGGTAACAGAGTTGGGAAGATTGCCGAGGTGTCTGCAACCGGCGTAAGTCAGAGGTATTTCTCCAATTTGGGTAAGCCTTTATCATGGGTGCTGAAGAGGCTAATAAAAGAAGGAAAATTGCGGCCCCTATCACCTAAACCGGCCAAGGCCCAAGGGCAGCCAGGGCACAAAGAGAATGAATACTGCGCATTCCACCAACATACCGGGCATTTGACGGATGAGTGTATAACGCTAAGACATCGGGTCCAAGATCTAATTGACAACAAGCAGATCACCGATCCTGAGCAGAGAGAAAGCAAGAAGAAGTCTGGTTATAACACAGTGCCACCTCCAGTCTTTATGATCGGATCGAGCCTACCAGAATGGTATGTGATGCAAGACCTATATGGAAATGAGTATGTTGCTATTACTCGCCCTGCAGTGAATGAAGAAGGGATTTCCGTGGCAGCAATAGACTGTTGGTCCACTAGTGAGAGTGGAGATGATGAAAATGAGAAAAATGGAGAATTTACGGATCCGTGGGATTCAGAGGAAGAAGAAAGAGTAGAAGCAGTAACAAGAAGTGGGAGGGTCATTCCAGAAGCCGAGAAGCAGCAGGACCCAGGACAAGCAATCGCAGAGAAAGAGCCGGAAGAAAATTCAATAGTGAAGCAACTGAAAAAGACCACGGCTCAGATATCTATTTGGGACCTCTTGAGACAGTCCCCCTCGCACCGACAGAAGTTAGTCGAAGCATTGAGTGTATCAACTGTAGCAACTACAATCTCCCCATCTGAGCTGTTAGACCTTGTAAAGGGGGGATCCGGGGAGAAGTTGGTTTTTTCTGATGCAGACCTACCAACAGAGGGTCGTAACCACAACCGACCATTGTACATCAAGGCACAGATCAATGGTAAACACACCGCTTGTGTCATGGTTGATGACGGGTCATCGATAAATGTCTGCCCTTTGGTGGCACTTCAGGCCTTTGGGATGGATGAGAGTATGTTAAGCAAATCTGACCTGACCATCACTGCCTACGATAACTCCAGGAGGCAAGCATCGGGAATTTTCAAAGCTTTGGTAAAGACAGGGCCCATTGAGACAGAAACAGATTTTGTGGTCATGCCGATTCCAGCAAACTTCTCAGCTCTGCTTGGTAGATCGTGGTTCCACAAGTTAGGGGGAGTACCATCCACATTACACCAGATAATTAAAATACCCCATGAAGGAGAAGTAGTGACCATTAAAGCAGCAAGAGAGAACCAAGTGTCTGCCTTGGAGATCTCTAATCAGCCATTCAGTGGCTTTCATGTATCGATGATCGGAGAAGAGCAAAACCTAGAAGGTAGCCCTCAAGTGGTGAATATGCTGAAGAAGATGCACTTCCTCCCAGGGGCTGGGTTGGGAAAAGAGTCACAAGGGCTGCAGAATGCTATCACTACACGTGGTCAAAAAGATCGAAAGGGGTTGGGCTACAAAGGAGAATATGGTAAGAAGAAAGGGTCAGGGAAGATTCCCCATATTTCGGAGAGCTTTGTGCTATCATCATCGGTTTGTGCCTACACTGGAGAAGAAGAACCGCAATGGGTAGATGGGAAGATTATCCCTGGATTTGAAATTTTTAACGATGTCTTTGATTGGGAGATCGGAGTTGTTAAAGCTGTAGAGAACTTTTGGGATGAGGAGATTATGACCCAATGCAGCATATGGGACAGGGATGAGCCTGAAGAGATCGTCACTGATAAGCTATTAGCCACTAAGCTCAAAGGGAAGGAGAAGATAGTGGAACCAGAGCCGAAGATTGAGGATCTCAAGATTTCACCAAATCAAGAAGCCAAAGCACAGTCATCTGCAGCATCCGCATCGACTGAAGTTGATAGTTATTTAGATTCTCTTTTTATACCAGAACTCTTTGAGAACAATGTTAATGTTTCTGATTATGTTAATGAGATGAACAACTTTGCTTACTTGTGTGATGTTTCTGATGATTTCATTTCGCATGATCATAAGCATGATGCATTCATTTTTGATATTAATTCAACTGGCACAAATGCATTTAATCTCGGAACTTTGGAAAATCCAAAGGAAATTTTGCTAGCATCAGACATAACTCCTGAAGAGAGAATAAAATTTGAGAGAATATTAAAAAAATATGAAAAAGTCTTTGCCTGGAACTACGAGGATATGCCGAGAATAAATCGAGATGTTGCCGAACATGCCATCCCAACTTACCCAGAGTTTAAACCAGTCAAGCAAAAGCTTCGGAGGCTTAGGCCAGAATGGGCACAGAAAGTGAAAGAGGAGATCCATAAGCAGATTGAGGCCAAGTTCCTGATAGAGGTTCAATACCCAACATGGTTAGCTAATGTGGTTCCTGTAGCTAAGAAAGACGGTAAGGTTCGAGTATGCGTCGACTATCGAGACCTGAACAAAGCTTGCCCTAAAGATGATTTCCCACTGCCTCATATTGATGTGCTAGTAGATAGTGCTGCTGCTTGTATGATGTATAGCTTTGTGGATGGATACGCAGGGTACAATCAAATTCTTAACAAGATAGTGGACTGGATCAAGACAGCCTTTATCACCGAGTGGGGGACATATGCCTATCGGGTTATGCCTTTTGGGTTGAAGAATGCAGGAGCAACCTATCAGAGGATGGCAACCAAGGTTCTCAATGACTTAATCCACAAAGAAGTGGAGGTGTACGTCGACGACATGATGATTAAGTCGGCTACCAGGGAAGGTCACTTTGAGGCATTAGAAAAGTTCTTTCAAAGGATTAGCAAGTATGATCTGCGACTCAATCCCAAGAAGTGCATTTTTGGAGTTACATCAGGAAAGTTGTTAGGCCATGTGGTAAGCCAGAGGGGAATCGAGGTAGATCCCGATAAGGTCAAAGCCATAAGAGAGATGCCAGTGCCCCAGAAGGAGAAGGACGTCAGAAGTTTCCTAGGAAAGCTTCAGTACATCAGTCGATTTATTGCCAAGCTAACTTCGGTATGTGAGCCTATTTTCAAGCTTCTTAGGAAGAATCAGCCGGTGCTATGGAACGATGACTGTCAACTGGCCTTTGACACCATTAAGGACTATCTGCTAAATCCTCCAGTGTTAAGACCACCACGCCGTGCCAAACCATTAATCCTGTACCTGGCTGTGGAAGATAACTCAGTGGGTGCTATGATGTCTCAGGAAGACGATTTTGGTGTAGAGTTTGCCGTTTACTATCTTAGCAAGAAATTCCTGCCTTACGAAGCCAAATATGTAGAGGTGGAAAAGATTTGTTTAGCGGTTATCTGGGCTTCTAAGAAGTTGCGACACTACTTTCATTCCTTCAAGGTACAAACGGTTGCCAAACATAATCCGCTCAGATACCTCCAAGAAGCACCCTCTCTACTAGGGAAGATGGGAAGATGGTTACTGCTATTGCAGGAATTTGACATTGAGTACATAACCAGGAAAACCATTAAGGGAAGAGCTGTAGCGGAGTTCTTAGCCGAGCATCCTATTGAGGGAGATCAGTTTGAATACAACTTCCCAGATGAAGATGTCACGGCCATAACAGTACAAGGGTGGCAATTATTCTTTGATGGAGCAGTCAATAATAAAGGAGCAGGCGTGGGAGTTATTCTTACGACCCCAGATGGTGAAAGGTTACCATTGGCTAAGAAGCTGAGGTATAAGGCTACCAATAATGAAGCAGAATACGAAGCTTGCATCTTTGGATTGGAAGCATTGCTTGCTCTGGGGGCAAAGACCGCAGAAGTATTTGGGGATTCCTCCTTGGTAATTCACCAAATTAAAGGAGAGTGGTCAGTCAAGGAAGAAAGGCTGCTGCCTTATGTAAAGCACTTGAGAACGTTGAGCAGCCAGTTCGAGATTTGCACTTTCCACTTCATCCCCAGAGATGAAAATCAGTTAGCTGATGCTCTAGCAACTTTAGTGTCCATATGGGACAACCCAACAGGAGTTGCGATGAAACCCGTGCTGATTTATAGTTCGGAAAGACCTTGCTTTGAAGCTGAACAGGTGATGGACATTGAGGCCATTGATGGAAATCCATGGTATTATGACATTCAGAATTATTTAGAGAGATCAGTCTTTCCAGAGGAAGCCACTGAGAAGGACCAAAGAATGATCAGGAAGTTATCCACTCAATTCATCAGTGTTAATGGCACTTTATACAAAAGGCAAGCTGATGGTATCCAGTTAAGATGTCTGGCAGAGAAAGAAGCTAAAAGAGTTATGGAAGAAGTTCATGCCGGGGTTTGTGGAGCTCACATGAATGGCTTAGCCTTAGCAAAGAAGATCATGCGCCAAGGGTTTTATTGGCTCACAATGGATACAGATTGTTCAAAATTTGTGAAGCAATGCCAGTTATGCCAACAGTACGCGAATTTGAGGCATGTGCCAATTTCAGAGTTACATAACTTAACATCTCCATGGCCATTTGCAGCATGGGGAATAGACATCATAGGCGAAATCCGTCCTACGGCTTCTAATGGGCATAGATTTATCATAGTGGCCAATGACTACTTCACTAAGTGGGTTGAGGCTGAATCTTTCAAGAAGGTTGATGCAAGGGATATGGCTAAATTCATCGAGCGGAATTTGATATGCAGATATGGTCTCCCACATCACATTGTGTCTGATAATGGGGTACAATTCCTAGCAGAGACTAAACAGATGCTCCAGAAATATGGGATCCAACATCATAAGTCTTCTCCTTACCGTCCTCAGGCGAATGGTGCAGTTGAAGCGGCGAATAAGAATGTGAAGAGAATTTTAGCCAAGATGGTTCAGAACTACAAGGATTGGGCAGAAAAGTTACCATTCGCACTTTGGGGATATAGAACAACAATCAGAACCTCTACGGGGGCAACACCATTCTCTCTGGTGTATGGAACTGAAGCAGTCCTGCCGGTTGAAATTGAGCTGAAATCATTAAGGGTAGTCCTGGAAGCCGAGATTCCGGAGACAGAATGGGCACAACAGCGATTGTTGCAGTTGAATCTATTGGATGAAGATAGGTTGAGAGCCTATTACCACAATCAGGTTTATCAGAAGAGACTAACTCGGTCCTTTGGCAAGAAGGTACGAAAGCACCCGTTGAAAGAAGGGGATTTGGTCTTTAAGATGATGAGGCCAGGAGTTCCAGACATACGAGGAAAATTCAGACCAACCTGGGAAGGACCTTTCATTTTGAAAAAGTTGCTAACAAAAGGAGCAGCAATTTTAGCAGACAGCGATGGGAATGAGTTCAAGGACCCGGTCAATGTCGATAGACTTAAAAGGTTCCATGGCTAAAGACCAAAAATAAAAAGAAGAGAATAAATGCCCCGCGGGTCGAAAACCGAAAAAAGGCGGCCTTTGCTAAAATTGGGCGCCCTGTCAGGGTGAAAACCGAAAATAGGCATCCTGGGCAAAAATTAAGGGCCAAGAGAAAATATTCAATCGAGAAAACCCGAGAGGGCCGATTGATAACAGGAGTTTGATGCTGACAAAACCCACTCCGAGATTAGGTGTAGTTATATGCTTTTGAATTCTTGTCAATTGAAAATCATGTATGATGAAATCATATAGAAATGTACACAATTTTGCAATGAATAAAACAATACATTTTCATTGATCTTTCAGTTCTGTCTTAAAAAGAAATATACCAATTGTTCATCTAATGATTATTGCTCAGTCCCTTCATCGGATATGTGCTATTTGCTCTTAACAGAAGCTTTGGTGATAAAAAAAAAAAATAATAAAAATAAAATAAAATAAAACAAAACAAAGAAGGCCGTTAGAGATGAAAACCGTAATTGGCTCTCTAAGCAAAAGTTAGGCCAAAGGGCAGGGTGAAAACCTGGAAACAGGCAGCCTGCCCTACAAAAAAAAAAATAAAAAAATAAAAAAAAATAATAATAAAAAAATAATAAAAAAATAAAAATAAAAATAAAAATAAAATATAAAATACACAAAAGCCGTTGGATTGGGTTGGGTCCATTCCAGGCAAAAGTTAGGCAAAGGGTTGTGTGAAAATCCCATAAGGGACGCATTTCCCGCAAAGAAAAGCTAGTGCGAAAATCCACAAGGGACGCACTACCTTTAAAACAATGACATTCAATGCCTGGAGCGATAAGGCGGCATTATTTCAAGATGATTTTCCGTCAGTCATACAACACACAACACAGAACATGAAACAGAATCCCGGGTAAATGATCATTGACCAGGGGGGCAAGGATATATACCGGACGTCTCTTTCAGAAAACTTGTCGACGATCCTCAGGATTCAGGGGGCATTATAGAGCCGGCAGGCTACAACCTCAGCGAACCATGGACCGCCTAGGGCACAGTCTATACATTGTTGCAAGCATTTGCATTCCATATCATGCACACATGATTTCTTGTATATCCCTATGCATACAATCTTGCAGGAGAAATCGGCGGGGGACACCAACAAAGGCCAAGTGACGACACTAGTCCAAACATCTAAAGGAGCAAAAAAATAAAAAATAAAAAAAACCAATTCATAGCAGTTAGCACGATGGCGGCACTACCCACAAGAGGTTAGCACGACCACGGCACTACCAATTCACAGCGGTTAGCACGATGGCGGCACAACCCACAAGAGTTGGCACGACCACGGCACTACCAATTCACAGCGGTTAGCACGATGGCGGCACTACCCACAAGAGGTTAGCACGACCACGGCACTACCAATTCACAGCGGTTAGCACGATGGCGGCACTACCCACAAGAGGTTAGCACGACCACGGCACTACCAATTCACAGCGGTTAGCACGATGGCGGCACTACCCACAAGAGGTTAGCATGACCACGGCACTACCAATTCACAGCGGTTAGCACGATGGCGGCACTACCCACAAGAGGTTAGCATGACCACGGCACTACCAATTCACAGCGGTTAGCACGATGGCGGCATTACCCACAAGAGGTTAACACGACCACGGCATTACCAACTCACAATGTTTAGCACGATAGCGGCGCCACCCACAAGAGGTTAGCGCACCTACGGTATCACCAACTACAACCAAAAGACAGCAGCAGCTGTCATCATAACTCCATCAAGCAGGAAGACCGCCGCTTCGGGTATGCGTTTCTTTCCTTTTCCTGAATTTTGGCTCACCTAGGCACCCATGCACTAGTCTCTTCAAAATTGGGGGCAACTGTAGACACCGGGTCCCAAGTAGCCTTGATCAGGATTACCCGATGATGAAATTTAGCTATGCCGGCTTATAGGCAAAAAGATTGGAGCTCAGAAGTGATTTTCCTTGTCTTTTCGGTGAGTAAAAAGGGTATTTTAAAAATATTTTAAAAATATTTTTTTAAATTATTTTGAAGAAGAAAAAGTGTGTTTTAGGTTGAGGGTATTTAAAAAAAAAAAAAAAAAAAAAAAAAGGGTGAAAATTGATGAAAAAGTGAAGAAAGTAGGAAAAATGGAAAATGGGGGAAAAGATTCGCGACGGAAGGGCGACGGCCAGGGGCCGTCGCGAATGTCCGTGCGCGGAGCGCTGCGGAGCGTGCGCTCCGCGCGGCCGACGCCCTGGGCGTCGGTAGCTCTGCGCGCACGACGCCTTGGGCGTCGCTCGCTCCGCGCACGTCGTGCGCGGAGACTCCGCGCATCCGCGCGGAAACGTGCGCGAGGCGCACGATTGACGCCCCACTTCGCCCATTTCGCCCACTTTTCGACCCCCACTCGATTTTCAACCGTTTTTGGACGGTTTTTGGTGGTTTTTGGGTAGTTTTTGATGATTAAAAACACTAGAAAAATTCAGAACAAGAGGAGGACGAATGAGGAACATTTTGGAGGAAAAAAACTGAATTTTGGAGCTTTGAGTTGAGAGAACAAAATCCATCTTACACACTTGTTTCCAAGAGCTTTTCTTCAAGTTTTCAAGCTATTTTCTAAGGATTTTCACAAGAGAAGACAAGGAATTCAACACTTCTATCTTCAATTCTTCAAAACTGAATTTGAGGGTAATTATTCTTGGCTTTGCTCCTTAATTCTCTTGTTAATTTCATTTATTTTGGCTTCCAATTAACATATCAAACATGTAAATTCTCTTAGTCTCCATATTCTTCTTCTTATTTTTTTATTTTATCTTCAATTATTCATATAACAAATAAGCTTTTTAAATTCTATTAATCTTTTTTTTTCATGTCAAATTATTCTTTGTTCATGTAATTATGCATGTTTTAGGTTATAAATACCTTTAATTTCTTAATGCTATATCATGTTTATTATTATGCTTTCTTTGGCATGTATGAGTGTTATAGTCATTATTTTATGCTAGTTATGCATGTTAAGTGGAATTATTCTCATGTTACACATTTATTCATGTCTTAACTATAATAAAATTGATTGTCACTAATCTTCCATGTATGTTAATAACTATTATTAATAAGTTGCATATGCCATGATACTTCATCACCTTATGCATGTTAAATTGCATCTTAATCACTTTATGCATGTTAAATTGCATCATAATTATTTTTATGCATGTTATAGTATCTTATGCATGTTATATGGTCATTGTGCATATTACCTTTTATGTTGTATTATTTCATTGGCCTAATCACTAACATGAATTTCTTTTTGATTTTTGGTTGCAAATCATTGTTTTATTCTCATTTGAGCATCCATGCACATGAAGGAGGAGTTGCGGGGTTTGGTATTTCCTTTATACATTTTTAATTCTCATTTCGTTTATATTTTTAATTTCCTTGTATATATTCATTGAATAAAATGTTTTCCTATGCGCACCTAAATAAAGATCATAAAAATATTTCTTACTAAATTAATTTAGATTTTTCATAATAAAATGGGACCAATGTCCTAATTTTCATCCCAAATAAAATCATCACATCCAGAATATTTTCTTTAATTGTGCATGCGGGGACCAAAGTCCTCATAATTAATAAAATTCCCCGGTTTTATGTATGTTTGCACTTTTAAATGGGAGTTGTATTCCGCTCCTTGTATTATTGTAATTCATTGCTTTACTCGCTAATTTATGGTTTTCCTAAAATGAGTAAATGCGCCTTGAATTAATTGGATTGTGTGGAGAGAGAGCGAATTAATGACAATTAAAATTCAATCATAAATTAATCGAGGTAGAAATAGATGAGAAATCCCGGACCCAGCTCTGGTCTTTGGGCTCGAGAGGTTAGAGGTTATCCTCCAAAATACTTCTTGGGTCACGGGACTTTAGCGCTAATCCTAGGCCTCATGGCCCAACGTGGATATTAAGCGCAGTCTTAGGCTCTCCGAGGCGAGAGTAACTTTCCCAATGTTCTATTGGGTGGCGACTCCATGATACCTCTTTGTTGCCCAACATAGACGCACTTGCGATTTATTGCAAGATGCCAACGGACCCGCAAATGCCCGATCGCCCTCAAGCGGGCGGTCATAGGGGCGGCGCTCGGGATCCGGCGCGCGTCACATGGCCCATAGAATTAATCTTACTCCTTCAATTAAGTCCTAAACTCATCTTCACAATTTACTATTGGTCTCACTTGTCGAAACTTTGACTTTAATTATTAAATTGTCCATTTAGCATACCGACACTTCAACTTGCACAACTTTGGTCATTACTCATCCTCAATACGCCCAATCCTTCTAGGATATATTTCGGGTTGTGACACTTTTTACTATGCTAAATCTTGGTTGTTTACTTTAATTAATTTCAAGTCGCATTTATCCTTATATGGTTAACACTATACTTTATTCACTAGCTTATTTGAACACTTATTATTCTATCGATATTTCCTTATTTCTTCCTTAATCAATACTATCCCTATTATTACTGACATTGTTATCACTCCTATTCTTTACTCTAGCAATTCCCCGTCAATTATTCAATACTATAAATTTAACATAAATCTTAATAATCATCTAAACCACATTTTTCATTATTGTAATTCTTGTAGTTTCATTATTAATATGTAAATTCCTTTTCAATTTTTATTCACTTATATAATTAACATCATAATGGGTTTATCAATTTCTTTTATATTGACACTTCCTATTAATCACACCACCATTTAACACTATTGCCCTTAAAATCCTTATTTTCCATTATACTTAACTTGATATTCTTAATATTTCAATTTAGCAAATTACATACTTAGTTTGTCAATCCTTATAACCTTTATTCAATAATCCTACAATTGTAGCTTAATTCACTATGGCCCCTTTAATAATCTTTCCATAATTAAATTTACAATTTATTTCTCTGCATTTACTACAATTAAAATTTTATCACTCTATTTCACTTTATTAAGATTATCATTATTATTTAAATTGTTAATTTATTAATTTTTGTGTCATTCCCTAATTTACCAATGTATATCCGAATCGATATTCCCATCATTTCACTTATTAGTCAATTTCCCCAATTAATGTTGTAGTATTTTTAAATGATAGTCGTCCTTTATTAATGTATTATTTGATCCCTATATTAACGTTATTCGAACAATTACCTTAATTTTACTTACTTTCCACTTATTCACATTAGTGTCAGTGATTCACATTTTTACCTCTACTTATATTCTACTTACAATACTGTCACTTAATAAACCCAATTAAATTACACACACATGCCTAATTATACTTTAGGTCAATTTAAAACCATTATTCAATTACTTATTTATTACACTACAATATTCCAATTTCATCGATTACGTATTCACCCATTTAACAAATGTGTACTTAATATCTGTGTCAATAATTAACTGCAACATAATATCCTAATTAGTCTTACAACTTTAAATTTACGATTTAGTCTCTAATCTTTATATTAGCATACAATCTTACCCTTAGTTGTTTCATATTACAAAATGTCACTATTTAATTTCATTACTATACTTATTCATTATTTTATCATACACTTTATCATTTAACTCTTATCATAACATTTTAATCCAAATCACATTTTACTCCTTACTTTACCTTAAATTCCAATTTTACCACTTCAATTTACTATGATTACAATTAGGCCACTAATTGATCTAAATTTCACTTTTAATTTATTATTATTATTATTATTATTATTATTATTATTATTATTATTATTATTATTATTATTATTATTATTTTCTATTAAATCATTAATCATATTAAACAATTAATTCATAAATTCAATTACCTAATTAAACAATAAACCTTATTATACACTAATTACATTTTAATCCTTTCATTAAACTTATTTATTCACTAATTGCATTTTTTCCCCCAATCTTTTTCCTTGATTTCCTATTTTATCCTTGACTTTTCCCTTAATTACATCTATGTTCCCACTTTTACGTTAATACCAACCATGTCCCTTCTTTTACACTAATTCCATTTGTATCCTCATTTTCCACTTAATTACCATTATGCCTTTAATTATTCTTTATTTACACTTTTAACCTCACTTAATCTTACTTTTCCACTTTTGCTCTTCTTAATTATTTTAATTACCAATTTACTCTTTTTACACTTAAATTTCACTTTTGGCCATATAAATTTACCAAATTGCATTTAGGTCCCTAATTTACCACTTTTACACTAAATTACTACTTTACCCTCATATTTTTCCAAAATTACCATATTACCCTTACATTCACACTTTTACCTAATTAATGTCAATTTACCATTTTACCCCTAAACTTTCTATTTATTCCAATTTAGTCCCATTTTCACTCATTTTAACTTTTATCACTATTTTAGTCAATTTTAGCCAATTAATTCATCAATTCAATTACCTAATTAAACAATAAACGTTATTATACACTAATTACATTTTAATCCTTTCATTAAATTTATTATTTCATTAATTACATTTTTGCCCTTAATCTTTTTCCTTGGTTTTCCAATCTTACCCTTGACTTTTCCATTAATTACATCTATGTCCCCACTTTTATCATAATATCATCTATGTGCCTTCTTTTACATTAATTCCATTTATGTCCTCATTTTACACTTAATTACTAAAATGCCATTACATATACTTATATTACACTTTTAACCTCACTTATTTTTATTTCCACTTTTACCCTTTATTATTTCTCTTAATTACCAATTTACCCTTTTTTCACTTAAATTTCACTTTTAACCTTATCAACTCGCCAAATTACATTTAGGTCCTTAATTTAACACTTTTACACTAAATTACCATTTTAACCTCATATTTTTCCAAAATTACCAAATTACCATTATAATTACTCTTTTTACCTAACTTTATCACTTTTTACCTATTTAATGTAAAATTACCATTTTGCCCCTAAACTTTTATTTATTCCATTTTAGTCCCATTTTCACTATTTTTTCTTATTTATCACTATTCAATCAGTTTTATCACTTATTTATCATTATGCCCCTAGTATACACCCGGTAGAAAATCTACTAACCGGATATGCGGGACGTGGACCCCACCAATCCACTACACTATAGAATGACCCCAGTGGGACCATTCATCACTGCACTGCACTATACTGATCACTGTAAACACTTTATACACTGTACACTGGATAGACCGTCATTGGCCTATATATATCGAGTCGCCGTGACTCGTACTGCGGTGTGGAATCCTTATGGCTAGCCAATTATATCTTGGACTAGATTCACTACTAGATCACTACTAAAGGCAAATAATATCAGATTGTCACTTATATCACTTAATATATCAACATAAACCATTTGGCCAAGTCATCATTTTCACTTATAATTTCACATACACAATTATTTATCACTATTCATTCATTTCATGCCATTATATGTCATTAAATATCAAAACATTCTTTGAAAATCCCATGAATCTAATTCGGCCATCATACTAACTTTTCATTAGGTTCACTTTAATTCCATTTAACCACGCAATCATACAGTTTACATGTTAAATCCATCATAAACATCATTTATATGCCACATTTACCACTAATCATACATTATATACTTATTATTCAATTCGGCCAAAATGTTGATTTCTCATAAAGTCCACTTTAATTTCATTTAACCACTCATTCATCTAAATTACATGTTATATAAACCATAAACACCATTTATATGCCTTATTACACAACATACCTCATTATATCCTTTGATAACCCATTCGGCCAAACCTATATAAATTTACTATGTTTGTTTTTCAATCTTTTAATCATTCCATCATACATTACACAAGTTATACACATTATATCCATCATTTATAAGCCATAAAAGCCATATATACATTATGTTTTCCTTAAGTTTCCATTCGGCCTACATGTGGGTTCTCATACCATAATGTTTTAATTTATTCTAAGCATATTTATACACTTATTTAAGTCCACTAGACATTATTATCAAGTTAAATATAATTAAACATACATAAATCTCATGTTCACACTTAGACATAACCTAAAACACATACATAATCAATGGAAAAGGAAGGATATTGTTTCCACTCACCTTAGATTCTTGCTCTCCACTCCTTAGGTTTCCTTTCCTCAGCCTTACTCCTTTGAAACATCTTTTCTCCTTAGAATTTCCTAAAGTGGCCGAACTCAAACAATGCTATAACATCAAATCCATGCTTCTTTTTTACAAAATAACTTCATAAATACACTCTACACACTTGAAAACCCCCATAGGAGCCTTTAAATCAAATTATAAAACCTTAAATCACTTACCTCATTTTTGAGACATAACCTTTGTCCCTTGATTATTCGCACTTTTAGCCCACATAATGGACTCAAATCACCATCACCATGTTTTAGATGAGTTAAACTTTGCTTGGGAGGCTAAGAGTTGGGGAGAAATGAGAAGAAAATGGAAGAAAAATGGAGTAGAAGTCAAAGAAAAGCATTCGGCCAAAGATGAAGAGAAGAAGGGCGGTTAGAGCTGGAGAAATCTAGAGAATTCTGGCCTCCTCACTTCCTTCTATAGCTGAAATTGAACCGAAATAGTCCAACCGGTTTGAACAAAAATTTTAGTATTTCGGCAAATTTTCACTATTTCAAAGGTTCTATGTGTTTCTCAACCTCTTTTCACTCCCGAACAATTCCATTGTTCTTAGAACAGCAAAAATAGCCTCCTTGCAAATTTTTAGCTCAATTGGATTCCATTTGGGGCTCGATTCACTTAAACCGGTCTGATTTAACCATTTCCGGTTCTGCCGTAAAACACCATTCTAAAGCTGTCAAAAATTACAGAAAATTATTTTATGACTGTTCACTTCCCACTTTATATCCTTTTGATCTCAATAACTATTTTTAAAAATTCGGTCAAATCTCAGTCAAACTTCTGTTCAATTTGAACCGAACTAGAGGCCAACTTCAGAATGACCTTTGGAGACGTATTTAACTCCGTTTTCACTTCAAATTATACCACCAGACCCTTTTTAACTTGTACTTTCCAATGGTCCAATAAAATATTTTTCACTGCTGGCTTCTCGAGAGGTCACCCATCAGGGGCTTCCCTAGCCAGAGCACGTTTAACCTTTTCCTCCACTGTCTTTTGGGGCACAATCACTGTTGTTTTCACACGAGATTCACACTATATACTCTACGAATTTCACTGATCACCACTAGCCCGGTATTTGGGCCATTACAAGTAACCACCTTCCCATCTTTCCCAATAGAGAGGGAGCTCCCTGTAGGTACCTGAGAGGATTCTGCTTAGTGACAACTTGTACCTTGTAAGAATGGATGTAGTGTCTTAATTGCTTAGAGGCCTAAATCAATGCTAGGAAAATCTTTTCGACTTCAGTATATTTGATCTCATAAGTAAGAAACTTCTTACTGAGGTAATAAACCACAAATTCTACTCCAAACTCATCCTCCTGAGCTATCATGGCACCTACAGAACTATCTTCTATCACGATGTATAGGATCAAAGGCTTCACTGGCTGAGGTGGTCTCAAAATAGGGGGGTTTAACAAGTATTCCTTAATGGTGTCAAAAGCCTTATGACATTCATCATTCCATATCACAGGCTGGTCTTTCTTGAGCAGCTTAAAGGTTGGCTAGCAAATTGAAGTGAGCTTGGCGATAAACCTGCTAATATACTGCAACTTTCCTAAGAAGCTTCTGACATCTTTTTCTTTTTGAGGCATCGGCATCTCCCTAATGGCCTTGACTTTATCTTGGTTGATCTCAATCCCTTTCTAGCTCACTACATGTCCCAACAGTTTTCCCGACGTGACTCTAAAAAATGCACTTCTTAGGGTTTAACTGTCACACCCTTATAGTGGCCTAGTTGGTATTAGCAATTTTAATTTGACAATATGGATATGTTGGTAATTTTTACAAGTGTAATTAAGGGCAAATGGGTAATTTTTACAAGGAAAAGAGGATTTAATTGCAAGGAATTAAAAGTATTAAATTGCAGATTTTATTTAGTGAGTAAAAAGTAATTGTTATGGACCTATTAGAAGATTTTGGAGGAACTGATGGTAAAAATGTAATAATTGGAATAAGTGAACCAATGCATGTGTGCCAAGTGGAGAAGTGAGTGTGTGCATGAGGGTGAGAGAAAAAGGGATTCAGAATTTCTTTTTTTTTTACTTACTGGAAACTAGCAGATGTGAGATTCTCTCTCTTGATCTCTCTCCCACGTTAACCACTCTTCTCCTCTTCATTCTCTGTTCTTTCGTTCTTTTTGCATGTGGGATCATCCATTGTTTGGCTAGGGTTTTGAGTATTGAAGAGATTTCAAGGTAAGTGGCTGAAAGTTCTTTGGGTTTCTCCTTCTTTTCTCCTTCTACGGGATTGATTGAGTTTTAAGTTTATGTTCATGGGTTAATGGAGTATTGTTTTGTCTGTTTGCAAGCATTTGAAGATAAGAGAAAAGAGAAAGGAAAAGATAAGGTTGTGGATTGAAGGTTATAGTGGACGTTTTGAACTTCATTAATAGGTTTAAGAGTGTCTGTCTTTTCTCATTTTTGGATCCTGTTTGCAGTTCTGATGTTAATGTATTTATGTGTGTTTGTATATCGGAATGCATGAGTTACGTAATGTTGTATACATGATTTCAGTAGAAAAAGAATGATGTTGAATATGCAAATGAGATGTATATGCATGAGTGTGAATGTGAAATCCTGGGTTGTTGACGTTCTGGTATTGCCTCTGTTTGAATAGTAAAAAAATACGTGACTTGTATTAAGATTCCTATAAATGTTTTCTGGAGACTTGAAGGTACGTGTTTGCATATTTATTGCATGAAAAATGGTTTTGGGCAAGATGGAGTTTTGAATTCTTGAAGTACTCTGTTTTCCACGTTTTCTATTCTTTTTCGATTTCTGAAAATTCTGTGAATCAGTAGTTCTTCCTTCTAGCGGAGTGAAGGAGGATCACGAGTCACGAGAGAGAGTCACGACCCGTGACCCTCTTCCTTGGGAAGTCACGAGTCGTGATGGAGGGTCACGACTCGTGACCGTCCCTTCTGCTCTCGCGTCACGAGATCTTATCTCGTGACCTCCCTTAGTGTTGGCGTCACGAGTCGTGAGGTAGGGTCACGACTCGTGACCGCCCTTTTGTGTGACGCTTGCGAGAAGCTAGCGTCACGAGTCACAATTGCCTGTGTGACTCGTGACCGGCCTCTCTTCCTCTTCTGCCCTATTTTGAAAAAGCGTTTTAAAGCATATTTTCCAAGGGTTTTTACTACATTATACATAATTTGTCTAATTTGGACTATTATTTGATTGATTATATGTTCCTAATTAGATTTGTACATAATTATATGTCTTCATCATGATTAAATACATACTGTGTACACAAAATTGTACGTTTATATTTGATTTCTTCTCTATTATATAAATATTATTTTAGAACATGATTGAGTTGTTATTTAAGCCTGAATAGTCATAGTAGTGGATAAGTAAGCGCTTACTTAGGTCAGGGTGTGTGCAGCTGCTATATGATAAAACGTTACATGCGGGTCCCGTTTGGATCCTTGTTTCGACCCCGTTTGGGTCTATATGAAATAATGAGAGACTTCGGTCTCCATATGAAAATTACATGTTTGAGACTCATGTCTCCATATGCTTGGGATACTGTGTTCTATCAGTATCCAATGGACCGCATCCACTTCTAAAAGGGTATTTCAGACTAATCAGGCTATATGTTATTATGTGTTGCATTTGTTGAGATGTATATTGAGGATTAAATGTTTAAGAGGAGTAAGAATTCATGAATAACTTTATGATATGTACCTTGTGTCTGTGTGCTTAAAAGGGTAAGAAGTATGAATTGAATAGTTAATTGCTTGTAATGTATGTTGATGCATGTCTTGTAGAATTATGAAAATATGCTTATATGTAATTTTGATGCCTTTGATTATTGAATCAAAACTTAATTGCACGTTTATGGTTACGATGAGTTTAAATTATTGTTGTAAATATTGTATATGCGTATTTCCATTTGTTTTGTTCCTCCCCACTAAGCGTTATCGCTTAGCACGGGTTCTTTTCCCGTGCAGGTGGCGAGTTCGGTTTGGAGTCAGATATCTGCAGGTAGGCCACTAGAAGTCTTTTTGGATGAAGTTTATTTTTGTGTCTTCCGCTGTTATTTTGTAAATGGTTTGTTCATAGCAAAATGAATCTTTTGTAATGGAACAATTATTTTGGTATATGTATTTGCTTACAAGCCTGTTTGGTAAAAATAAAATTGTTATGATGTATGCTCAAGGACTTGTTATATTATGTTTAAAGGTTTCTTTATATCTCATTCTGGTTTTGTTTATTAATGTGTATATGGATTTGTTATCTTTTAATTAAATGAATTTATTTCTTAACTTATTTGTATATATGTTTAAGTAATTGAGTTTGCCTGCGTGGCGCTCCGGTATCCTTCCAACGGGGGTAACGGGGTGTTACATCAACTGCAAATTGTACTTGTCGATCCTTTGAAAGAACTTCTCTAGAGCCTCAAAGTGACCTTCTCTGGTATCCGACTTGATCATCATGTCGTCGACATATACCTCCACATCTTTATGGATCAGGTCATCGAGGATCCTAGTAGCCATCCTTTGATAGGTTGCACCTGCATTCTTCAAACAAAAAGCATTACTCTATAAGTGAACGTGTCCCATTCAGTGATAAAGGCTATCTTAATCCGATCAGCTATCTTGTTAAGGATCTGATTGTACCCGGCATATCCATCCACGAAGCTGTACATCATGCAAGCTGCTGCACTGTCTACTAAAACATCGATGTGAGGTAGAAGAAAGTCATCTTTTGGACACAATTTGTTCAAATCCAGATAGTCTACACATATACATACTTTTTCGTTCTTCATAGCTACTGGAACAACATTGGCCAACCAAGTCGGGTATTGCACTTCAATAAGAAAATTGGCCTCAATCTTTTTGTGAATTTCTTCTTTAACCTTCTCTACCCATTTCGGCCTAAGTCTTCTGAGTTTTTGTTTGACCGGTTTATAGTCAGGATATGTAGGTATGGCAAGTTCGGCGATTTCAAGATCGATTCCTGGCATGTCTTCATAGGTCCAAGCAAATACTTTTTCATACTTTTTTAAGATTCTCTCAAATTTTAATCTCTCTTCAGGAGTTATGCTAGATGCTATCAAGATTTCCTTTGGGTTTTCCAAAGTTCCGAGATTAAATGGAGTGGCATCAGTTGAATCAATGTCAAATATGAATGAGTTATGATCATGATTATGCATATTAAAATCATTAGAAACATCGCACAAGTAAGCAAAATTGTTTATCTTATTTATAGAATCATAAACATCATAAACATTGTCAAAAAGTTCTAGAACAAAAAGAAAATCTAATTCACTATTGTCTTCTTTCTCTGCTGGTGCAGACGTTGCAGTCGACAATTGAGTAACATCTTTGTTTTCGGAGGCTCTGTAGCAACCCCCTGTGGAACTTCATCTTACTTCTCCGAACCTGCAGCTTTATCTCTTACTATCTCTTTACCCTTCACTTGGGTGGCCATCAACCTCTAAGTGACAATCTCTTCGGGCGTGTCTCGGTCCCAAACCATCCCTTGGGTCATGATTTCTTCATCCCAGAAGCCCTCTACTGGCTTGATCAATCAAATGTCCCAATCAAAGACGTCGTTAAAAACCTCAAATCCTGTTACAACCCTCTCGTTTATCCACTAGGGTTCAGCTTCTTCAGCATAAGCACATACTGAGGCGACCGGCACAAAACTCTCTATAATGTGAGGGATCTCATATGTTTTCTTCTTATTCATTGTGCCTTTATACCTGAGGCCCCTTCGATCTTAATGACCTCTTGTCATGATGGCTACTTCTGGCCCCTGGGAGTTCTTACCCAAACCAGCTTCGGGAAGGAAAAACATTTTCTTCAGCATATTCACCACTTAAGGGCTCCCTGTAATATCGTCTTCTCCATTTACCACCGCCACATAAAACCATTGAAGGGTTGCCTTGCAATCTCCAGGATGGATACTTGATTTTCCCTGGTGGCTCTGATCATCACCACCTGTCCTTCATGTGGTATCTTTATCATCTGGTGCAAAGTAGATGGCACCCCTCCCAACTTGTGGAACCATGGCCTACCCAATAATGCTGAGAAATTAGTTGGGATAGAAAGGACTACAAACTCAACCTCCATCTTTATTGGCTCGGTCTTCACTATTGCTTTGAAGGTCCCTAATGATTGCCTTCGGGAGTTGTCATAAGCAGTGATTGTGAGATCTGATTTGCTTAAGATGTCTTCTGTCACTCCAAAAGCTAACATCACCACTAGAGGGCACACGTTTATGGAAGAACCGTCGTCTACCATAATGCAGGCGGTGTGCTTTTCATTGATTTGTGCCTTCTATACAAAGGGCAGTTATGGTTACGGCCTTCTGCCGGCAAATCAATATATGAGTAAACTAAACTTTCTCCTGCACTCCCTTTTATGGTTTGTAATAGATTTGTTGGGGAAAAGGTTGTTGCAATGGTGGACTCGCATAAGGCCTTTACCAACTTCTGCCTGTGCGATAAGGATTGTCTTAACAAATCCCAAATCGATATCTAAGCCGGAGTCCTTTTCAATTGCTTCTTCACTTGATCTTCCTCCGGCTCCTTCTCCATGCGTACCGCCACTAGATCTTGTGGCTTTTCTACTTCTGAAACTATTATTTACTTCGGCTCACTGCTCCGATTTCTTTTTTTTCATCTTCTGAACCCCATAAATTAGCAGGTTCTTCATCTTTATCTTCACTTCCACTCTCACTAGTGGACCAACAATCAATGGTTGCCATGGGAATCCCTTTTTCACTTGCCTTCTCAAGGCGCATGATAGCAACATGTTCAACATCATACAAGTCTTTTAGAACGTACCATTCATGCAGGCTAGACTCGATCAGGAAAACAAGTGGGGGAACACTGTTATACCTGGACTTCTTCTGGCCGCCTCTCTTTTCTGGATCAGTGATCTATTTGGAGTCAATTAGATCCTAAATGGCATGCCTCAGTGTCTTACAATTGTCCGAAGTATACCTGGTGTGCTGGTTGTAAGCACAAACTCATCATCCTTATGCGTCGATCGTCCTTGGCTTTGGGCAGGTTTAGGTGCTAAAGGTTGTAACTTTCCTTCCTTTATTAGCCTTTTCAACACCCATGAGAGAGTCCTCCCTAAGTTTGAAAAGTGCCTCTGACTAACTCCTATGGCTAAGACCTAGACTATCTTGCCTATCCTACTACCACTGCTAGAGCTTGTTGCTCTGCTAGCTCCTTGGTTACTATAGCTCCTTTTGGCATAGGCCTCGCTACTTGTCCTCCTCTCCAAGTATTCACTCTCAGCCTTTATGGCTATATCCTTTAGAGACTCCCAGTCCTTCAATCCCTTCATCTTTAACCCATTCTTCAGATACGGGCTAGCATTCTGATGAAAAGCCTGATCTGATCCAGAGTGTCCAGGTTCCTTTTCATCTCTATCACATGATTCCTCCATCGGGTCAAGTACTCGTGAAACGACTCCCTTGGTTTTTGCTGTACCAGCTCTAGATCTTTCAGCGTTATCTCCATTCCTATACTGCAAATGTACTACCTGAGGAACTCTTCTGTCAGTAGATCCCAGTCCTCTTTCTTTCTTCTATCCAGCCTATGATGCCAGTCCACTACAGGTCCCATTAAGCTTAAGCAGAAATATTCTATCTTCTGTCTTTTCGTTAAGGTCGTACCCTTAATTACTAGCGAGTACTACTTAATGTGTGCGGTTGTGTCTGATGTGCCGTCAAACTTTGGGACATCAGGCATTCTCCAGCTCCTTATTTTTGGGGTTCATCCCCTTTCCCATGGTCAGCATACGAGACATCGCCTCAAATTTCTCCTCCATCTTCCTCCACATAACCTCTTCTGTCTAAGATGCCTTTCCTCTCTCCACTATGGGTTCCTCATACTCATCTTCTACAAAATCATTTTCCAGTCTATAGGCTCCACCTCTTCTCTGTCCTGAGTATGTAGTAGCTCTGAGATCAACTGGTGGTGGATGTACCTCCTCAGGAGGATCTTCCCTAATTGCCTCTCACTCATTTTGTCCTCTAGGAGGGGCAACTGGGTTTGGCCCAACAGGTGGTACCATTGCTACTGTTAAATTCCCCATTATGGTCGTCATTCGATTTTTAAATTCCTCTAGTCTTCTACCTACTTCCTCGGTAATCATGGTGCGAGTGGCATTTGTTTCTGTTTGTGAGTTTGCCATATCACTTTCTATTGAGAATTATGAAGAGGTAGCTTCACTGCTTTCTGAGAGTGATTCGGAGCTTAAGTATGCTACCCTTTCTAGCAGCTCAAAAAATGGATTTCTAACTAGTCGTCCACCGGGACCTCTAGACCACTTGGATGGACCTGTGATGGCTGCAAAACATAGTCTGTTAGGATGATGCATGAATGACATATGATGCATGGTCGTGCTTTTATGCAGCATCCACAACCACATGCAAGCAAGTAGATCCTTCCAACCTTATCACTTTCGTACACGAGGTCACGCTATCTCTTTCCGAGGTTGGCTTAGCCCATGGGTCATCAGGGAACCCAATGGACGTGTATGGTGCACGGTGAAAAACCGGCAGCATAACATGTGATACCTTAATTTTCACCCTAGTAGTTTTAAGCTTATGTGTATGGTCTTGGTGAGTTTATATATGTGTGTGTGTGTGTGTGTTTGTGTAGTAGGAAGTTTAAGGGTATAATTGCATAATTGTTTCTTATTATTATGGCATGATTGAGCTTAGAGAAGATAAGAAGGATTAGAAGGGAATTTACCAAATCTACTATAGATTTGTGACATGTGGAAGAGAGAGAAAGAAGAGGTAAGATTAGTTGGTCAAAAGTGGAAGAAAATATGAGAGAGAGCAAGAAGAACAGATTCCTATTCTCTCTCTCATTTCCTTCATTCGTTCCAGCCTCCTTTCCTACTTCCTTGATCATCCTCTTCCTCCTTGATTGCTGATTTTGTGTGTTTTGGCAAATTCCAGATTTTGGGTAAGTCATCTTCTTCTTCTTCTTCTTCTTCTTCTTCTTCTTCTTCTCTTCTCTTTTTTTGTTTTCTTTAATGGCTGGATGTGGGTTTTGAGTAATTTGCGTGTTTTGGGTATAGTTAATCAGAAACTCCTGCTAGAGATCTAAAGGGGAAGGAGAAAGCAAGTGGTAGAGCTACCGATTGATTCTTGTGGAGCTTAGGAATTGAAGGTTTGGGAATTGTGTGTGATTTTGAATGTTTATCTTTTGAGTTTATGTTATAATTTCTGAAATTTGTGAAATTAAATTTGTTTATGTTATATGATTGATATGGGTTTTGACTAAATTGAGTAGAATTGAGATGGAAGTGGTGTATTCAGGGAAAGATTAGATTTATCTGGTCTTTAAGGGAAAATTCTGGATTTTCAATTTTTGATGTTCAAATTATTTTTTTGTTCTTTTGATCCTGTCTTTAAGTGTAAAATTTAGATAATTCTATGGGTAATATGTTTTGGATGCTTGTTGTTGATTGTGTGCAAGTTTGGTGGGTTAATTGCATGATTTGGTATGGTTGTTATGTGGAAGATGATATGCAGATTGGCAGCAGGAGCAGGAAGCTTGACTCTGTTGTGAGCACGATCATCCTGGCTTCTTTCAAGGAGTGTCTCTATTGAGAGTGCGACCTCGGTCGTGAGCTCGACAGAGAGCTTGGTAGTCGAGCATCTGTCGGGTTGATCATTGTTGCGAGTGTCACAGTGACCTCCCCGTCTTCTGTCGTGAGTGCGAAAGAGGCCTTTCTGCATGCCTCTTACGAGCGTAGTTGATTATTGCGAGCATGCCTGTGTGTGCAAATTGCTTCTATCGCGAGCGCGACCCTCCCCTATTTTCAAATGTTTATTATTTTATTTTCTTTGCATGGTTTCTCACTTGTTATTTATTAATGTTTCAATGTATGAATTATAATATGTTTCATTATGTGATCCTTATTTTGAATTAATGCCTAGCCTGTAATAGTCAAGTAAGTGGATAGATGGCATGCCTATAGAATTCTATTAGCTGCAACCCCAATGTGTTCTGGACCCTGTTCAGGTCACCGTTTGGGTCCTCACGATCCTTATAAGTTGGATCTTGTTTAAGATCCCCCAATGTGAAAGTGTTTTTGAATAAAAATGATAGAAGTTGCTTTTGTTTGTACCCACGGGTACCAATGTGTTCACTCGTTATCCACTACTTTGAGTTTGCAGGCATACCTATGAATTTAATATTGATGTGAAACAATGTGAATTGTTAATATGATACTACATGAATATTTATATTTTATGATGTATCTGATGATTGCAAGTTATGATGTAATTTGTTATGCTTATATATATATGTGTGCCATTTATGTGTGAATTGCCTTAACGTCCACTGTGAGTGGTCGTTCATCTTTTGTTTTCCCCACTAAGCGTTATCGCTTAGCACGGGCGTTTCATCCGTGCACGTGTAGAAGTGGTGAATGTTTTTGGGAGGTTCAATCTGTACCAGCCTAGGCCAACACAATAGGAGGGTTGTTTTTAGAGGCTTAGTAGTGTTTGGTATTTTGTAATTCTTGATGTATAGCTTTTGGTTTTTAACCATTTTGTATTATGAATTTTCAAGTTTGTACTTATGTATTCAATATTGTAAAATAGTTTTGTAATGTATACATTTTGGTATATCAATGAAGGAGATTTGTTAAGTTCTGTTTGGGCTCAATTGTGCTTTCCTCTGAATGCGTGGTTATTTATAAAATTTTATAGTTTCAGACTCTATTATAGTGTATAATTGTTATTCAGTTATGCTTATATATCGGATTATGTTATGCATGCATTGTGTTATTTGGTGACAACCTTTATCTATGCGGGCACTCACTCCTCTATGCGGGTGAGCTCCCCTACGTATAGGTAAGGGGTGTTACAATTTTATTGGTATTAGAGCCTCGTTTAGACTTTTCTGGGGGACTATGGAATAGAATTTTGTTTAGGATTGTGTTTGCCTAATGCAGATATCCTTGTGTTTTGTAGTTAGATGGAATCTGCATGTGGATCTCTCGAGGGGTCAGTAGAGAGTGCAAATCCCCAAGAGTAAGATCCATCTATTTTTGGTCCTACTTAGCCAGCTAGGGTATAGCCTGAGGCTTCGGCCTTGCCTTTTGAGGCTATGCTCAAGATATCTCAAGACATGGCTATAGTCTTAGAGAGGGTGACAGTACCAAGAGCTTTGATTGAGAGTATAAGGAAGTCAGGAGCTGAAGATTTTTACGGGACAAGTTTGGATGAGTCTGATAAGGCAGAGATGTGGATTGAGAAAGTGAAAAGGGTTTTGGAAGAGATCCGTTGTCCTCCGAATAGGGAAGTTGAGTGTGTGGTGTCTCTCTTACAAGGTTTCGCCTACGATTGGTGGAAATTGGTTCTGAGACAACCTCAGTTGCTTAACCCAGTCACATGGGAGTTCTTTGAGTAGGAGTTCCATAACAAGTATGTGACTAAGGCGTGCAAGGAGACGAGATGGGCTCAATTTTTGAGTTTTGAGCAGGGGATTTTTTGAGTAGCAGACTATGAGAAGGAGTTTAATTGGCTTAGCAAGTATGCTCTACTGGGTATCCTCACAGAAGATATTCATTGCTAGCATTTTGAGGCAGGCCTGAATGAGACCCTTAGAGCGATGTTGATTTCTTTGATGAGTTTTTCAATGGTTAACTATTACCAGATTGTGTAAGCGACATTGCGAGTGGAACGCTCGGAGACTGTTTTGAGGGAAAGAGCTCAGAGGAGGAATCCCCCTCATGGATTCTCATCTTTGGGAAAGAGGTCAAGGAACACCCAAGGGAACTCCCCGGATGAGTCTTTTAATAGTCCGGATACGAGGTGTAGGAGACAAGGATCTTCTTATGCGTCTGGTGCTAGTAGAGGTAGCTCGGGTGGTAGAGGTGAGTTTGTACCGAAATGTTCACACTGCAATAAGTGCCATAAGGGCGAGTGCCATTGGCTGACTGGAGGTTGCTTTCGATGTGGTAGCATGGACCATTTTCTAGCTTATTGCCCAAGGTTAAGTGAGAACACCCAGGATCAGCAAGAGGCCAGTAGAGCCGGATCTAATGCCCCTCAGGCCAGCCGAGGTAGAGGTAGAGGTCATGGGGGACGTCTTAGAGATGGGGCGTCTTCAGAGATAGTAGATCGTCCTCAAGTTGCACCGGCGAGGGCTTATGCAATAAGAGCTCGGGAGGAGCAAGATGCACCTAGAGTGATTGCCGGTAGGTTCCTACTCTTTGACACTGAATTGCATGCTCTAATAAACCCTAGGTGCACACACTCATATTTATGTTCTGATAAGTTGTGTGCTAAGTTGCCTTATGTAGAACAATTAGATTTTGAGATTTGTGTGACCAGTCCCTTAGGGCATAGTATCAATATGAGTAGAGTGTATAGGAGTTGTCCCCTAATGGTGCAGGGTGTAGAGTTTTCAATGGATCTGATTAGTCTACCTTTTATTAGTTTGATCTGATTCTGGGTATGGACTGGTTGTGCAAGCACCGGGCTATGGTGGATTGTCATAGGAAGATAGTAGTACTCAAAGGTAGTGATCAGTCTGCACTGGTGGTGAGAGGTTTAAGGTTTGGTTCTTTGGGTAATGTGATCTCGGCTATGCAAGCTAGGCATTTTATGAGAAAAGGATGTGAGGCATATTTGGCCTTGGTTTTGGATTTTAGGCGGAGTCAAGTTAAAGTTCAATATATTCTGGTAGTGAGGGAGTTTGTGGATGTGTTTCCAGAAGAGTTGCTGGGTTTACCCCCAGAGATGGAGGTAGAGCTATCTATAGAGATTCTGCCGAGTACTACTCCCATTTCTAAAGTTCCTTATCGAATGGCTCCTATGGAATTGAAAGAAGTAAAGATTCAGTTGCAGGAGCTATTTGATAAAGGCTTTATCAGACGCAACATTTCTCCGTGGGGTGCTCTGGGATTATTTCTTAAGAAAAAGGACGGTACCCTAAGGATGTGTATCGACTATCAGCAGATTAATAAGGTTACTGTGAAGAACAAGTAACTGTTACCTAGGATTGAGGACCTATTTAATTAGCTGAGGGGAGCTGGAGTCTTTTCTAAAATTGACTTGCGGTCCGGTTACTATCAGTTACTGGTTAAGGATGTGGATATTGCTAAGACTGCTTTTCAGATGTGATATGGCCACTATGAGTTCTTAGTATGCCATTTGGTTTGAATAATGCACCAGCGGCTTTTATGGATCTGAAGAACAGGGTGATCAGGCCATATCTCAACCGAGTTGTTGTTGTGTTCATCAATGATATCTTGGTATATTCGAAGGATGAAAATGAGCATGAGGAGCATTTGTGGGTTGTGTTTCAGGTTTTAAGGGATCATCAATTGTTTGCGAAGCTCAGTAAGTGTGATTTTTGGTTAAAAGAGGTGTCTTTCTTAGGACATATCATTTCTTCTGAAGGTATTTGGGTCGATCCGTCTAAAGTTGAGGCAATTGTGAATTGGAAACCACCTAAGAATGTGCAAGAAGTGAGGAGTTTTCTTGGATTAGCTGGTTATTACAGGTGGATTGTGAAGGGGTTTTCGGTTATTGCTTTTCCTTTGACCAGGCTTCTTCAGAAAAGAGTTAAATTTGAGTGGTCCGATAGGTGTCAAGCAAGTTTTGATCAGTTGAAGGGTATGTTAGTAGAGGCTCCTGTACCTACTCAACCCATCTCGGGTAAAGAGTATATTATGTACAGTGATGCTTTGGGTATTGAACTTGGTTGCGTTTTGATGCAAGACGGTAAGGTGATAGCCTATTCATCTAGACAATTGAAGCCCTATGAGCGAAATTATCTGAAGCATGATTTGGAATTGGCTATTGTAGTATTTGCTCTTAAGATTTGGCATCATTATCTGTATGGGGAGATGTGTAGGATTTTCACCGATCATAAGAGTTTGAATTATTTGCTCATGTAGAAAGAGCTGAATTTGAGACAACATCAGTGGTTAGAGTTATTCAATGATTATGATTATATTGCGGACTATCACTTGGGCAAAGTGAATGTGGTCGCTGATGCTTTGAGTCAACAATTGGTTTCGACTCTAACATTACAGGGTGGTAAATGGAGATTTAATTCTGATGGAGCTCTGATTGCCTAGTTGTGAGCTAGGCCTAGTCTAAAGCAGCTAATTGTTGATGCTCAGATAAGGGATCCTAAGTTGCAGCATGCTTTGCAAGTGGTTAGAAGTGGAGGTCAGACTGAGTATTCTGTGGACAGTGAGGGGGTGCTAAGCTATAAAAATCATTTATATGTGACTAATGACAATGAATTGAAGAGAAAGCTTTTCCAGGAGGCACACACTATGATTTTTACTATGCATCTAGGAGGTGTTAATATGTATCAGGATCTCAAACAATTCTATTAGTGGCCAGGGATGAAAAAGGATATTGTGGACTTTTTTTCAAAGTGCCTAACCTATCAGCAGGTAAAGGCTGAGCACCAAGTTCTATCTGGGTTGCTCAATCCTTTACCCATTCCTCAGTGGAAGTGGGACAATGTCACTATGGATTTTATATCAGGCTTGCCATTGAATCAAGGGAAGCATGACTCCGTATGGGTAATAGTCGATCTGCATACCAAGTCAGCTCATTTCTTGTTGGTTCAACTCGATTACCTTATGGATCTCTTAGCAGAGATTTATGTGAATAAGATAGTTTGGCTTCATGGAGTTCCTCTATCGATTGTGTGTGATCAGGATCCCAGGTTCATGTCAAAGTTTTGGAGGGAATTGCAGTCAGTTTTGGGTACTTGACTGAATTTCAGCACTGCTTTCCATCCTCAGACCGACAATCAGTCAGAGAGGGTTATTTAGATTCTAAAGGATATGCTTCGGGGTTGTGTATTGGATTTCTCGGGCAGTTGGGATAGATATGTATCTTTGATGGAGTTCGTGTATAACAACAGTCATTAGATGAGTATAGAGATAGTCCCCGTACGAGGCTCTCTATGGCAGGAAATGCCAGACTCCAGTTTGTTGGACTGAATTGACTAAACGTTCCATTATTGGTCCAGATTTGGTTAGGGACACCGAAGAAAAGATCAAAAAAGATCATATTGGTTCAACAGAATTTTAAAGCAGTAAGAGACCGACAGAGATCCTATGGCAATTTAAAGAGAAAAGATATTCAGTATGAGGCCGGGGACAAGGTCTTTTTGAAAGTGTCACCTTAGCGTAAGGTTCTCCGTTTTGGTAAAAAGAGAAAGTTAAGTCCGAGATTCATAGGGCCGTATGAGATTGTGGAGCAAATTGGACCAGTTGCCTACCGGTTGGCGTTGCCATGGGTGTAACACCCCAATATCCTTTGGGGGGATATCAGAGCATTATGCTCAAACAAAAACACATATAAACAAATAATCATACATGAGAGTATTTGTTGAAGGCCCCTTTTGGCTGGATTTAGTGTGAGTATAATGATTGAAGTCATGCATGTGATTATAGAAAAGTTTATGTGAAGTATGTGCTTGAGAGTTGTGAAGTTCGGAGTTTGAAAACTGAGTTTTGGTTCTATCGCGAGCGTGACAGAATACTTCCTGGGTGAGGTTTGTCTTGCCGTTCCTTTTCGCGAGATCCATTGCGGGCACGACAGAAGTTACTTTGGCATTCTGTTGTGAGTGGACATTGTCCGTAAGCCAGACAACTGTATGTGCTGGGTTTTATCACGAGCACGACAAGGGTCACAAGCAAGACATTGTTAAGGGTTGTGAATTTAAGTCATTTATCTTTATTTGTGTGTAATATTGCATTTAATTTTGTATGACCATGCATAGTAAGGTTTAAATATATATCATAGATGAATATATGAACCATATGCTTGATGTATTGGTATGTTGAGTGAGTAATTAGAATATAAGTTATTGCACATACTATGTGAGCATGTTAAGTTTATACTGCTTGCCATAGATGATAAATGAATGTATATGTGTGTTCATGGTTTGCTTAGTTAATACATGAATTGAGCTTGATGTATGATGGTCTGATTAGACACTTATGTAAATGTAGAGTATATGTTATATGAGTACAGTATATATGTATTTATATGTTATGCTTAAAGGATTCATAATAGTGGATAGATAAGTATGCTTATAAAGGGTTAAAGTTTGCAACTGCTAGAGTTGGCCCCATTTGGGTCTAGAGTTGGCCCGTATGGGTCTAGAGCTTGTTACCTTTGGGTATCTAAAGATTTGAGACTTTTGTCTTAAGATGTTCGATACTGCTAGTCAGTATCTAGAGCACCCGTATCCACCATCGATGTTAATTCAAGCAATAGTTATTGTATGCTTCTAAATGATTAAGTAAAGCTAAGATCTACTATATGTATACGAGTTACATTTGTATGACTATATGTGTGAGATGTAGTGATATGATCTCACTTACCTGATAAGATAAATGTTAAAGTTAGAGAATATGTACATGTAGAAGTGCACGTATAAGATAAAGGCATATTGGTATGTTATATGTATGTAAATTATGTGCATGTAAAGGTATATGTAAATGATATAAAAGTACTATTAGTATGATTATATTGATGTATATGTTAAAGAATGTTGATATATGTTCCATACATGAGTGTTATTGATATGTATGTTTGTGAATGTTGTGGTTTCATAAGAAGTTTATTGCTTCTGTATATCCCCACTAAGCGTTATCGCTTAGCACGGGTGTTTTTCTTATGTAGGATTGCAGGTTCAGTTCGGTTTAGAGTTTTGTTCAGCTACTGGCCACTAGGAGTGTGAAGTGGAGTTTTTGTATATGTATAAGTTTCATTTTATAAAGTTCTGTATAATGACTTTTGTAAAGAGAATCTTGTATATAAAGTGTATGTGTTATTAATAAACGTATGTTCATGTAAAGCAAGGGTTATAACATTTTGTAATATGAATTTTTAAGTTATTAATGCAAGCATGTTTTCCTAGCAATGATGTTTCGTTTCCACTTAGTATAATCATATTGTATGCATTTGAGTGCGTATCAACTCCGATATCCTCCAAGGGGTATTTGGGCATTACAAGTTGTGTTATCAGAGCATAGGTAGATGGTTCAGGATGATAGGATATTAAAGTATAGATTAGAAGTATTTGATTTGTTTAGTGTTGTGGCCTAATGCTGATGTTGTCTTGTGTAAAGTGTAGATGGTGTCTGATCCGAGCGAAGGTATAGGTGAGATGACGGGAAGTGTAAATCCAGTACGAGTTAATCAGCCTGCACCTGAGCAACCTCCAGCAGAAGGATTAGGTCCTGCTTAGGGTGATCCAATGATAGTGCAAGGATTGATGCAGTTAATTGAGAGATTGACTGCTCCTAAGGCTCCTACATATCTTATTAGAAGGAGAGGGGCAAAAGAATTTAATGGAACTACCACAGATCAGTCAGATGTGGCTGAGTATTGGTTGGAGAAGATAGGAAGAATACTATAGGAGATTAATGGTCCCCAGAATCAGTGGGTGACCTGTGCAGTGTCACTATTATAAGGGCCAGCCTATGATTGGTGGAAGCTGGTGTTGAGGAATCTCCAGCGAACTGTTGAGTTAATGTCACACCCCGTTCTCCCCCTAGTAGTTTGAGCCATGATTGCCATGTGTATGTGTGTATGTGTGAGTGTTTTGGCATGTGTTAAGGGTATTTTGGGTAATATGCATATTTTATGGGTTTTATTAAAGTGTGGTTGCATCTATGTTCTTAGAATGTGTTTTTATGGGTCTTGCTAGTGTGTGCATGCTCATAAGGGAGTAAGGTATGCATTAATGAGAGTTAGTATTGTGTGTGGTGTCTTGCATGAGTGTAGGGTGTGAATTATCAAAACCCACCACTATCAAGGTGACATGTGGCAAGGGAAAATTAAGAAGGGGTATATAAGAGAGGAGAGAGAAAGAGAGAGCAGAAATTGCCCTAACTCTCCCGTTCTCTTCCTCCTTCCCTCTTTTGCTTCTTCTTCCTTCCTCTTCCTCTTGCTACACCTTGATTTCTTGCTTTCTTGGCTGATTTGGTTGGTGGAACTTGGTAATTATCAAGAGTTTTTGGTAAGTCTTTAGTGAGTTTCCCTTCTTCTTCATCTCTTTTCTCTTATTTTGTAAATTGTGTTCTTGACTTAGGATTTTTGTGTGTTTGTGTGGTTCTTGGGTTTTCCGGGTTTAGAAGCGCCTACTTGAGATCCCAAGAGAAAGGAGAAGGCTAGTGGGAGTGGTGCTCATTGATTTGGAGCATAAGAATTTCAGGTTTGGGATTTATTTGAATTTGTACATTTTTGTGATTTGTTATGTTGTATGAAATTCTGGAAATTTGAGGTTTGATGTGGTTTATGTTAGTGCTAATGTTATGGGTTTTAATTTGATTTAAGTTAGAATGCATGGATGATAATTTATTGAAGCAAACTTGAAGTTTGATGAATTTTGCTGAAACTTTATGGGTTTGTTGTTCTTGAGAGGTTTGATTGTGATAATCCATAATTTTGATGTGTTGATTGTTGATTTAAGTTATTTTTTATGTTACTTGTGATGATGGGAAGGTTGATTTGAGGTAAGATGAAGTTTGGATTGATGTATGTTTGAGATTGAAGGCTTGCGCATTTGGAAGTGTGAATTTCTGCAGAAAATCGCGTAAGAGCTGGAAATCACGACTCTGTCGCGACCACGACACTGTCACGATAGAGCTCGGTGAATCCAGCCCTTGTGCGAGGCCGAGTTGACTTGCGTGGCCGAACAGATTGGGCTGCCGAGCGGCCGCAGCGAGATCTCTCTTTTGCGAGCGCGATGCCTGTCGCGAGTGCGACAGAGCGCTCGGGTATTGAGCTGATTGGACAGTCCCCTGTCTCGAGCATGCGCCTGCGCACGAGCGCGATAGCCTTTGTTGGCCACTCACTGTCATGAGCACGATGACCGTCACGAGCGTGACAGTGAGATGTGCTTCTGTCTCCGCGCGAGCACGACGATTGCCGCGATCGCTACCTGGGGCTAGTTTGGCCTCTGTCACAAGCGCGACACCCATAACTTCAATTGTGAATTTTCTTTTGTGATTCCGATGTTTAATTTCCGAACTTGTGATGCTTTTAGGTTCATACTTGGACTATTTTATGAAGTATATGAATATTATTGGACGTATTATGCATGGATAATTTCATAAATTATATAAATGTGATATGATGGTTAATGCAAGACCTGCTAGAGTCAAATAAGTAGATAGTTAGGCATGCCTAATAGAGTTCAGTAGCTGCAGCCCTCGGTTCTGTTCTGGACCCTGATCAGGTCCCTATTTAGTTCCTTGCGAACTTCAATTTGTTTGGATCTTGTTTAAGATCCCCTCCATAAAATGTTTTGAAATGAGATAAATGTGATATTGCTTTTCGATTTGTACCCGTAAGGTACCGCCATGTGTTCACTCGTTATCTACTACTGTAAGTCAGCAGGTGTTATATTGTGTTGTGTTTTGTTCTGTTATGCTTTGAGAAGGTGAATCCGAATGATTATGATCATAAGTATATGTATCTGAATGACTCTATCTATGAGCATATGAATCAGTTAGCATGTAAATGTGACTATGAGCCTTTGAATGCTTATGAATGAGGTGCGATTATGATTATGTCTTATGATTATTAGCTTATGCCATCATGAATGTGTTTTGCCTTAACGACCATTGTGAATGGCCCTCTGTATTATTGTTAACGGTTTCCCTACTAAGCATTATCGCTTAGCAAGGGTGTTTCATCTGTGCAAGTGCGGAAGGTGTATAGTTTTTGGGAGAGTCGCCTCCAGTCAAGCCAACACAGTGGGATTGATGATAGGACTTAGCTTCTTTTTGTATTTTGATTCTTTTATAATAGTGAACTCTCATTGTATTTAGGTTTTTATTCAGCTTTCGCTTTGTAACTCTGAAGATGTAATTATTTTGGTAATATCAATACAGTTATGTAATGAATATTATTATTCTATCTATGAGTATATGATCAGTTTGGTTTTAAAGTTTTAATTTTCGCTGTATATATGTATGTTGTTATTATGCGATTGAATGTTATTGTACCATTTTGTTTGGTGACACCCCTGCTCATATGGGTTCACACTCCCTTGCGGATGGGTTTTCCTACGTGTGGGAAGGGGGTGTTACAGTTTTTGGTATCAGAGCCTGGTTTAGGCATTTTTTGGGTGTTATTATTGTGCATATATATATGTCTAGGACTGTGTTGGCTGATGCATTTGTCTTTGTGTTTGTTTTAGATGGATTCTGATTCGGTTTGAGGGTCGTTTGAGGGGTTTGTTGAGAGTGTGAATCCCCAAGCAGTAGATCCTTCAATGTCTTTGTAGGCTCAAACACCTAGGGTTCAGCCTGAGGCCGCAGCCATGCCATTTGAGGCAATGTTGAAGATTTCTCAGGATATGGCTCGTGTCATAGAGAGAGTGACCGCTCCAAGAGCCCCTTTAGAAAGCATGAGGAAAGCTGGTGCAGAGGACTTCTATGGGACTAGCTTGGATGAGTCTGAATATGCTGAGAAATAGATTGAGAAAGTGGAGCGAGTGTTAGAGGAGACTAGGTGTCCTCCAAACAGGGAGGTTGAGAGTGTTGTGGCATTGCTTCAGGGATCTGCCTATGATTGGTGGAAGTTGGTCCATAGGCATCCCTAGTTGCCTGACCCAGTAACTTGGGAGTTTTTCGAGCAAGAGTTTACCAATAAGTATGTGACTCAGGCCTATAAGGATGCTAAGTGGGCACAGTTCTTAAGTTTGAAGCAGAGATCTATGACTATTTTGGAGTTTGAGAAGGAGTTCAATCATCTTTCTAAGTATGCTCCAGAAGGTGGTCTGAAAGAGGAGTTAAGATGTCTGCACTTTAAGGCTAGTTTGAATGAGTCCTTGAGGGCTATGCTGATTTCTTTGTTGAGTACTGCAAGTATTGGGTATTACCAGATAGTGCAAGCGACAGTGCGAGCCTAGAGATTTGAATTGGTCTTAAAAGAGAGAGCTCAAAGGAGGAATCCCCCTCATGGAGGATCATCATCATCTTCGAGTAAGAGGTCTAGGAACCCATATGATGAGTCTTCTTCAGGTCCGGCTTCGAGAGGTAGGAGGCAAGGTTCTGCCATGGGTTCTAGTGCGGGCAGAGGTGGTTCTAATAATAGGACTGAAGCGTTGCCTGAGTGTTCTCACTGCAGTAGGCGCCATCGGGGTGAGTGTCGGTAGCTCACGGGTGGTTGTTTTAGATGTGAGAGCACTGATCATTATTTGGGTAACTGTCCGAAGTTGAGTGAGGCTTTTGGTGATCAGTGTGAGGCTAGCAGAGTTAGATCAAATGCACCGCAGGCCAGTCGTGGTAGAGGCTGAGGTAGAGGTCGAGGTGGTCGGCCTAAAGAGGGAGCTCCATCAGATTCGGTTGATCGTCCATTGATGGTTCCAGCTAGAGCTTATGCCATGAGAGCTCGGGATGAGCAGGATGCTCCGGATGTGATTGCTGGTAAGTTCCTACTCTTTGACACTGAGTTATATGATCTAATTGACCCTGGTTCCACACACTCATATTTGTGCACGAGTAAGTTATTTGATAAGTTGCATGATGTTGACCAGTTAGACTATGAGATTTGTGTGACTAGTCCTTTAGGGCATAGTGTGAACGTGAGTAGAGTGTATAGGAATTGTCCTCTTTTGGTTCAAGGTGTTGAATTTTCTGCGAATTTGATTGAGTTGCCGTTTTGAGAGTTTGATATGATCTTGGGCATGGATTGGTTGAGTAAGCATCGGGCTGTGGTTGATTGTCATAGGAAAATGGTTATGCTACGAAGTAGAGATCAGTCCTCTGTTGTGGTTCAAGGATTGGGTTCGAGTTCTTTGAGCAATGTGATTTCTGCTATGCAAGCTAAGAGGTGTATGAGGAAAGCCTGTGAGGCATTTTTAGCAGTGGTATTGGATTCTAAGCGTGACCCAGTTGAGATTGAGGATATCCCAGTTGTTAGGGAGTTTGGCGATCTGTTTCCAAGTGAGTTGCCCGGATTGCCTCTCGAGAGAGAAGTGGAGTTGTCCATAGAGATAATGCCTCCTACCTCTCGAAGCCAAGGGCAAGGAAAAAGTCTGAGCTAGAAGAGAAGTGGTTCAAGCTGCATTTTTAGGTTTGGGATGGTGTGTGATTTCTTGTTAAATACATATTGTTTGAGTTGAGATTGTACTTGATTTCTTGGTAGATGCATGTTGTTTAGTTGGGAATTAGGGAGCTTTGATGTAGTCCAACAGCTCTTTTAGCATCAAAATTGCATGTGGTTATTAGTGATGAGTTGCATGTTGCTTCTTTGACAACTTAAAGATTGTATAAAATTGTTTATTTGCATGTTAACTATATGTCAGTTACAAGATATGTAGATAAAGTTGCATGTATGAGAATATTTGTTGAAGGCCCCTTTTGGCTGGATTTAGTGTTAGTGTAATGCTTGAAGTCATGCATGTGATTATAGAAAACTTTGTGTGAAGTATGTGCTTGAGAGTTGTGAAGTTTGGAGTTTGAAAACTGAGTTTTGGCTCTACTACGAGCACGACAGAAAACTTCCTGGGTGAGGTTTTTCTTGGTGTGCCTTGTCACGAGCACGAGATCCGTCGCGGGCATGATAAAAGCTACTTTGGGATTCTATCGCGAGCACGACAACTGTATGTGTTGGGTTCTGTTGTGAACGCGACGTTGTCCAGAGTTGTGAATTTAAGTCATTTGTCTTTATTTGTGTGTAATATTGCATTTGATTATGTATGACCATGCATAGTAAGGTTTAAATATATATCATAGATGAATATATGAACCATATGTTTGATGTATTTGTATGTTGAGTAAGTAATTAGAATCTAAGTTATTGCACATACTATGTGAGCATGTTAAATTTTTACTGCTTGTCATAGATGATAAATGAATATATATGCGCGTTCATTGTTTGCTTGGTTAATACATGAATTGAGCTTGATGTATGATGATCTGATTAGATACTTGTGTAAATGTAGAGTATATGTTATATGAGTAGAGTATATATGTATTTATATGTTATGCTTAAAGGATTCATAATAGTGGATAGATAAGCATGCTTATGAAGGGTTAGAGTTTACAGCTGCTGGAGTTGGCCCCGCTTGGGTCTAGAGTTGGCCCGTAAGGGTCTAGAGCTTGTTACCTTCGGGGATCTAAAGATTTGAGACTTCTGTCTCTAGATGTTAGATATTGCTAGTCAGTATCTAGAGCACCCGTATCCACCATCGATGTGAATTTTCGCAATAGTTATGATATGCTTCTGAATGATTATGTAGAGCTAAGATCTACTATATGTATTCAAGTTACTTGTGTATGACTATATGTGCGAGACGTACTGATATGATCTCACTTACTTGATATGATAAATGTTAAAGTTAGAGAATATGTACATGCAGAAGTGCACGTATATGATAAAGGCATGTTGGTATGTTATATGTATTTAAATTATGTGCATGTAAAGGTATATGTAAATGATATAGAAGTACTATTAGTATGATTATATTGATGTATACGTTAAAGAATGTTAATATATATTCCATACATAAGTGTTATTGATATGTATGTTTGTGAATATTGTGGCTTCGTAAGAAGTCTATTGCTTCTGTATATCCCCATTAAGCGTTATCGCTTAGCACGAGTGTTTTTCCCATGTAGGTTTGCAGGTTCTGCTCGATTTAGACTTTTGTTCATCTGCTGGCCACTAGGAGTGTGAAGTGGAGTTTTTGTATGTGTATAAGTTTCATTTTTTAAAGTTCTGTATAATGAGTTTTTTTAAAGAGAATCTTGTATATGAAATGTATATGTTATTAGTAAGCATATTGTGACGCGCGCCGGATCCCCGCGGCCACCCATGGGACCGTCCGCTTGAGGGCGATCGAGGCATTTGTGGGTCCGTTGACAGCTTGCAATAAATCGCAAGTGCGTCTATGTTGGGCAACAAGGAGGTTTCATGGAGTCGCCACCCAATAGAACATTGGAAAAGTTTCTTTTGCCTCGGAGAGCCTAAGACTGCGCTTAGTATCCATTTTTGGCCAGCAAAAGGGGTCTTGAAAGGTAAACCTCTCGCCCTAAGGAGCCTAGGATTAACGTCAAAGTCTCGTGACATAAGAGGTGTCTTGGAGGGTAAACCTCTCGCCTTTTTGAGCCCAAAGACCAGAGTGAGTTCGAGACTTCTCATTTATTCATACCTTGGTTAAGTTTATAGTTGAGTTTTGAATTTATTATTTCATCCCATTTTACATACATTTAATGCAATTAATTAAAGCGCATAACATACATTTAAGAAAAAGCGGTAAAAGCATAAGTAAAATAAAGCACATGTAAAAATATTACAATAAAACTAAGGACGGAATATAACCCCCATCGTAAATAAAATACAGATCATGCATAAATCGAGATATTCATTAATGGTGAGGACATTGATCCTCGCATGCATATTATTATGAAACAATTTTTATGTGATGATTTTGGATGGAGAAAATTGAGACATTGGTCCCATTTTTATTTAGAAAAAATACCAAGTTAATTAATAAAAATGGTTTAGTGACTTTCTTTCTAGCGGGCCTAAATAAACAATTTTACAAGAAAATTATATGGCAAAAATAAATAGGAAAAAGCCAAATAAATAAAATATTACAAATAAAGAAAAAAAATATTCCGAGCGAGCCTTTTGGACCTCCCCGTGTGCTCGCGAAAACGCCCAATCAAAAAATGAGTTTAGACATAAAAAACAAAATACAAATAAAATAATGTTAGTAATTAAATCAATTAAATCAACTAAATATACAAAATAATGAATAACAAATTAAAATAAAATAAGATGACATGAAAAGAATGATAATTGAATCAAAATGTTAACAAACCAAAATAAATGAGAAACATGCATTATATATGATAAATGATTAAATGATGTGATGAAAATAAAATAAAACATGTTAATTAATTAGTACATGAAAATATACACATGATGGAAATAATGATGAAAAGTGAAAAATAATAAATGAATAAATAAACAAATAATAATCAAATCATGTAACAATGATAAAAAGAATAATAAAAATTAGTAAACAAAAGAATGATGAAAATAATAATGATATATAAAGAGGTTAATTGATGTGTTCATAATTAATATAAACTATTTACATGGCAAAAGATTAATTTAAATTAATTAATTATTTGCATGTTAAAAATAATTAGGAATCACAATAAAATAAATTATTTACATGTTAGGAATTAAAAGAAAACAATATTCACATGAATAAAAATCAAATCGTATATAAACAATTAAATGGAACAAATATAAGATCAATACAACAAATGAATAGATGAAAACAATAAATAAATCAATAAAAATAATAAAATATACATGAATAAATTAAATAAAAATAAAATAGAATAGAAATTGAGCTTAGAATATTTACCCTCAGAGTATTGGATTTGATGAAGGAAAAGTGATGATTTTCCGAAAAATTGCTTGAAAGAATAATTTAGCAATAAAATTAACTCTCTTTGTTTATGGAGAAAACAAAGGAATTGATTTGTATGCTTAAGATTGAAAAGAAATTGATTTCAAAGTGATGATTAATTTCTTGTGTTTATGGGGAAAAACAAAGAAATTAATTGGAATAATTAAGAATTGAAAAATTGATCTTTCAATTTCAATTAAACCTTTTTAATTAAAAGAAAAATCTGAAATTTTTTTTAAAGAGAAAATAGAAGAAGAAGAATCCTGGAAATTTTTGGTCTAAAAAAATGTGAAGGCTTTCTTGATTTTTCATCATAAAATCTTTATCAAATAAAAAAGGTTGCCCTAATTTAATTAAGGAAAACAAACCTATTTTAACACAAAATTCTTTTATTTTTAATGATAAAATCAAGTTTTATTAATTAATTATCTAAAAAAATATTTTAGAATTTAATTTGAACTCAAAAACCCAAAAAAAATGGGATAAAAAATGGATTTTTGGGTGAAAAAATCGGAAAAAGGGGTGAAAAATAAGAAAAGAGGGTATCAGACGCTATAGCGACGGCCAGGGGAGGAGGGAAGCCCGTCGCTATAGAGCGACGGGCTTCTTGCAGCCATTTGCGCGAAAACCGTGCGTAAAGGCGCGGAAATCCCGCGCTCCAGCAAGTGGTGCGGCGAGCAGTGCGCTCAACACTGCGCGTCGCTTTTTAGCGACGAGCAGCATTGGCGATGCTGCGCGTCGCCATATCGCACCCAGCGTGCTAGGCGCCAGCGCGCCCGACACTCGCGATCCAAAAAACTTTTTATTTTTTATTTTTTTCTTCTTCTTTTTTTTTTAAATTGACTAAAAACACTATAATTTTAAACCCCCATTTTTCAAAATTAATTTTTTAAATATTTTTTTATTATTTTCTAATTTTTCACTCTAAAATGCAAATTTGACGAGAAAACCATCACTTTTAACCTTTTAAGCCTGTGAAGGCAATTATCATCATTGGGTAACTTCGATCTAGGCTGACTCAGGACCCGGTGTCTACAGTTGCTCCCAGTTTAGGGGAATCTAGTACACTAGTGTCTAGGTGAGCCTAAACTCAAAGAAGAAAATGAAAGAGACAAGTAACTGAGTCAGCCGTCTTTCTGAACTGGAGAATTCTGAGATGGTGGTTATTACCATGGTGTGTTTTCGTTTGTTGAAGTGGTGCTATCTGTTAGCCCTTCGGTTGATTGCTCCCTGAGAGGTCTTCGGTTCATTGATCGTTTGCCCCTAAGAGGTCTTCAGTTCATTGCCCCCTGAGAGGTCTTCCGTTCATTGATCGTTTGCCCCCCGAGAGGTCTTCAGTTCATTGATCGTTTGCCCCCTGAGAGGTCCTCGGTTCATTGATCGTTTTCCCCCTGAGAGGTTATCGGTTCATTGATCGTTTGCCCCCTGAGAGGTCTTCGGTTCATTTATCGTTTGCCCCCTAAGAGGTCTTCAGTTCATTGCCCCCTGAGAAGTCTTTGGTTGATTGCCCCCTGAGAGGTCTTCAATTTGCTGCTCCCTGAGAAGTCTTTGGTTGATTGCCCCCTGAGAGGTCTTCGATTTTCTGCTCCCTGAGAAGTCTTTGGTTGATTGCCCCCTGAGAGGTCTTTAATTTGCTGCTCCCTGAGAAGTCTTTGGTTGATTGCCCCCTGAGAGGTCTTTAATTTGCTGCTCCCTGAGAAGTCTTTAGTTGATTGCCCCCTGAGAGGTCTTCAATTTGCTGCTCCCTGAGAAGTCTTTGGTTGATTGCCCCCTGAGAGGTCTTTTATTTGCTGCTCCCTGAGAAGTCTTTGGTTGATTGCTTGGACTGATGTCGTCACTTGGCTTTGGTCGGTGTCCGCATCAAATCTCTCTTTCTGCAAAATAGGGAAACTAAAATATGCAGGAAAAATAGTGAGCATGCAAGTGAAATGCATGAGTCATGCAGGAATGCAGGATAAAAATTCATCTATGTGGACTTGGAGATGATAGCCGGGCTAGCTTCAATTTGTAATAGGATTGATGCCTTTTAAGCTGCTTTTGAATTTCATGTCCTTTGGGGATTGCGAGATTCTCATCCAGTACTTGTAGTCATTATTTGAAGGTAGTGCGTCCCTTGTGGATTTTCACACTAGCTTTTATTAGTGGGAGATGCGTCCTTTGTGGATTTTCACATAACCCTGTGCTTTATTTTTTTCCTGGAATGGACCCAACCCAATCCAGCGGCTTTTCTCTTTCTTCTTCTTTTTTTTTGAAGGACAGACTGCCTGTTTTCAGGTTTTCACCCTATCCTTTTGCCTAGTTTTTGCTTAGAGCGCCAGTTACGGTTTTCACTCTAACGGCTCTTTTCTTTCTTTTTTTTTTTTGAAGATTGCTGAAGTTGTTAGAACTATTGTCAAGGCTTCCTCAGTATCTTGTCTTCGGCTTTCACTCCTGAGTACCACAGCCCCTGGACATAATTGCTTTCCCAAAATTGTCATATTGTGGGTCAAAGACTACATCCTTGCTTCCAGAAATGCATGCGGGAAAAAAAAAAGGATACATAACCTTGCGGTAGATAATAAAACTCAACGGCTTAGGCATCTGGTCGGCGAGAGTAGAAGCAAAGTATAGCCAGTTAGATTTTATACACACAAATGATGAATGACATCTTTCCTTTTATAAAGAACTAGGAAATGATGAGTTAAAACTACTTCTGTAATGGCCGCAAAATACCCTAGTTGTTTCGGTATGTCATATGAAGTATGTATGTATATTTATTAAGAGATAAATTCTGAATTTAAGGGTGTTTAAATAATTAATTATAGGGGTGGATTAATCTGAAAATAAAAGAAGGATTTAATTGCAAAAATATAAAGTATGTAAGTGAGTAAAATGACATTATGCATGGGTAAATAAATGGAGGATTAACTAAGTTAATTAACAAAGGATTAAGGTAGAAAATAATGGGTAATTAATTATATGAAGGAGCAGATTTTTGTTAGTGGGAAATGATGGAACATGTGAGAATTTAAATAAGAGAAGTGGGAGCAGATTTTTAGTGGGAATTGATGGAACATTTGAGGAGTTAAATAAGAGTAGTGGAAGCTAATGGGGAACAACTTTTCTTAGTGGGTTTTGCTGTGGATTTATGAAGAGTGGACTCATCATCAATTAGCATTAAGTGTCTAGTGGAAGAGTAAAGTTAGTGGCTAGTGGAGTTTCCATTTTCTGCATCTTTGTACATAGATTGGAGCCTTCTTTAGTCTTTATTTTGTGAGAAAGAAAGAGAGAGGAAGAGCTGAAATTCGTATGTCTTAGAGAGCCATTCTTTTGTACTTGTTCTTCAGCAAATTAAGCTCTCTTCTTCCTTCAAAATTCTGCCTTGAGTGAGTGTTAGTTGGAAGGGTTGTATACATGTAAATTAAGAGCAAAGATCAAGGATTTGTAAGGTAAAATGATGGTATAATCATGCATGTAAAATTCTATTTCATCTACCTATTCTTAGTGTGATTTTATGAGGTTATTATGAGGAATATTAATGCTGAAAATACATGCTTAATAGCTAAAGAAAAGAGGAAGCTTAAAGGCAAAGCAAAGGTTGGGGAATCAAGTGAACAACAACCCCATTAGGAGCTTAGGAGTGTGAGGTTTGGGAACTAAATTAAAATGTGTTGCATGTGTGACTTGTATGTTTGAAATTGATGAATAAATGAATATGTGATGCATGTTGGTTTGTGTTTATAAAAGACCAAGTTAAGGTAAGAAGAAGGTAAGTTTTGGTGTTTATTTTACCCTTAAAATGTGTATTTTGGATGTGTGAAAGATTCTGGTTATATGTGTCACATGACCTCTGTGTAGTAATTTAATTATATATAAAGTTTGGTAAATCCAAATTCAGTGATTCTTGCGCGATTAGAACCATGATTTCCGTACCTATAAAAGTCTAAGAGGGACCAGGAACCAGTTCTGTCTCTAAGAGCCTTAAAAACGATAAAATCCGACATGAACCTACCTAGTCAGGCTCACTGGAACAGTCTGTATTGTTTAATGTATATCCGATGGTTTAGAAGTCCAATTGACCTGAAACCTGTCCCATTTGAAAGATAAGACATAGGGGAAGCAATGTTAAGAAGGGACCTTTGCCTGAAATTTAGTGTAAGATATCGGTTTAGGCTGTACAAAATTGTGGTGTGAACCAGTGTCGAAAGTTAGCTTCTGTTTTGCTTAATTTAGTATGTCACGGTCACAATGAATTCATTGTCACCGTGACCACCCCCTGTTTTGGCTTTTTAAGGTGTTTTACTTCCCAAAATGCACCCGAACTTCACCACGAGTTCCTATAACTTGTTCAATACATAATTATCATTGTAAAATGAGTATTTTAAGCATGAGGAAATATGCATGCTAATGTGTACAAATATGTATAAGTGTTTTAAATGTGATAAATCAAGTATGTGAATGATTCATTAAGTGGCCTTGATAAACATATAAGCTCATGTGAACTTGATTAATGTAATTATTCAGTGGATAATAAGAATGTGATAATGCATATTTGATGTGATTAATGAATGAGTATGAGCTTGTCATGATGTGAATAAGAAATAAAATAACTTAAGCCTGCGAGTCAAGTATTGGATAGGTAGGCATGCCTATAGAGGGTCTCTGAGCTGCAGCATAAGTAAGTTAAAGAAAGTTTGATTCTGATGATATGATTTTGATTGAATCCTTGCTGGATTTCAAGCTATGTAAGAATGAATAAGAAGGGTACCCATAAGTATGAAAGTTTTATATGATGAATGTACCCAAGGTGTACCAAGATATATGAAAATTCTGTATGAAAGAAGTACCTTTGAGGTACCTATATTCTGTCTGAAAATTACCCGTTATCCATGATTTTGAATTGCAGGCAAAAATAATATACATAAAGGAAAAAGGGAAATAAATGTGTGAGGTAATAATGGGATGAAAAATTAACTTATGTGATAAATGGTAATATGACCGCATAGTTTAATTGGCATGAATATATGTTATGAATTGAGATGCTAAATATGCTTATCTTATCTGTTTCTAATGCGTATGTTAATATACCATATTGCTTGTTATGTGTGAGTTCCCCACTAAGCGTAAAACGCTTAGCACGGGTTTTCTTTAATCCGTGCAGGTACGGAAGTAGGTATTCAAAGGAAGACTCCGCAGGTCAAAGGTCAACACTAGGATTAGTGTAGGTTGGGTTATCCTTTGGGATATGCGTGTTGTATGTACAAAGCATGTTTTGGCTTGTAAGCATAAGATAATAACATAGTATATGCAAAATGGAAAGTAAGTAAAGCTGTATGCTCATGTGATATATAAGTTTATGTGTAACGTACAAGTATGTTGGCATGTAACTATAAGGATAACAACCTAACATGTTTATGGTGAAATATATGTTTATGTGTGCTGCATGTGGATGGCATGAATAAGTATAGATAAAAATTTATTTGTACCGGTTTTTATGATCACCTTAAGTTCAGCATATGTAAGTAATTTTGCGTGCGCGGTCACTTCCTATCGTTATAGCTGCATCAGCTTTAACGGTTGGAAGTGGGCGTCACAAGTTGTGGTATCAGAGCATTTGGTTTAGTCTTTTCTAGGAATAATGGGTAGATAGGATGTGTATAGTATGTTGACCTAATGCGGAAGTCCTTATTTAATTTGTGTAGTTTCAAAGATGGAACTTAACCGCCAAGTGATAGAAGAAACAGCCGAAAGTGTCAACTCTCGAGAAGCTGAAAGGAGGGGCACTAGACAGACTGGGCCAGATAGGCAAGGAAATGAGGTTCCAATAGGACCCATGGAAGCAGTGTTAAAAATGACACAGGATATGGCAAGGTTTATGGAGCGTATGATGGCACCTAGAATACCAACAGAGTCCTTAAGAAAGCATGGAGCCGAAGAGTTCTTTGGGACAAAGTTAGATGAATCTGAAAAAGCGGAATACTGGATTGAGAAGGTAGAGAGAATTCTCAAGGAGATACGGTGTCCTCAAGATCAGTGGCTTGAGTGTGTTGTGTCTTTGCTTCAGGGCGCTGCTTATGACTGGTGGAAGTTGGTATTACAGAATCCTGAGCTTCCTGATCCGGTGGATTGGAATTTCTTTGAAAGTGAATTCAGGCAAAAGTTTCTCACCAAGGCATATCAAGAGGCAAATTGGAAGAAATTCTTAAGTTTAAGACAGAGAACCATGTCTGTTTCTGAGTACGAAGCAGAATTTTGTCGATTGAGTAAGTATGCTCCAAAAGATGTCCTGACTGTGGGATTGAGGTGTCAGCAATTTGAGGAAGGACTAAATGAGGAAATAAAGGCATTGCTGATTTCATTAACTACAGATCAGAATGTGAGTTATTATAGGATAGTACAGGCAGCTTTAAGAGCTGAAAAGAATCTTGAGGCTCAGAGGGAATGGAGACAGAAAAGAAGTGCCAATAGAGGAGGATACAATGCGGGAAAAAGGCCACGAGATTCTATCATGGTACCACCAGAGGAATCTAGATATGGTTCTGCAGCAAGAGGAAAGAAATGGGGAAAACCTCCAGTAGCTCATCAGAGTCGAGGAACAACTAATGGCAGGAGTGAAATACCTGAGTGTTCTCATTGCAGAAAAAGACATTGGGGTGAGTGTTGGAAGGTTATAGGTGCTTGTTTCGGATGTGGAAGCACGGAACATTTTATTGCCAATTGCCCTCAACCACGTGTAGCAGTGAGTAATCAACAGGAGCAAAGTAGAGGTGGTTCAAATATGCCTTCTGTTAACAGAGGAAGAGGTAGAGGACGTGGCAGAGGAAGTCAGTCAAGGTGGGCAACTGATTCTGAGGCTGTGGATAGGCCTGGTGCAGGGTCTATTCGTGCTTATGCCCTGAAGGCTCGTGAGGAGCAAGATGCACCTGAGGTGATAGCAGGTACTTTTCTGTTTAATGATATGAAAATGTTTGCACTTATTGATCCTGGATCTACGCATTCATACATATGTTCTGATAAGATAAGTGAAAGCATGCCTAAAGCTGAATGTTTAGCATATGATATCTGTGTAACAAGTCCCTTAGGAGGTTGTGCAAATGTGAATCGGGTGTATAGGAATTGTGCATTACAAGTTCAAGGTTATGAGTTTCTTGCAGATTTGATTGAATTACCCTTTGATGAGTTTGATTTGATTTTGGGGATGGATTGGCTAACAAAGTATGATGCGGATGTGAAGTGTAAAAGGAAGATTTTGATACTTAAGGATGATAAAGGGAATAAAGTGATAGTCAAGGGAGTTTGTACTAATCCTCTTGTGAATGTGATATCTGCAATGCAAGCCAGTCGATGTTTAAGGAAGGGATGTGAAGCTTATCTTGCTTTGGTGTTGGATAGTAAAAGAGAGCATGTAAAGATACAAGATATACCAGTGGTAAGTGAGTTTCCTGATGTGTTTCCAGAAGAATTGAGTGGTGTACCACCAGTAAGAGAAGTAGAGTTGTCAATAGATGTGTTACCAGGTACAACACCAGTATCTAAAGCACCATACAGGATGGCTCCAACAGAGTTAAAAGAACTGAAAGTTCAGTTGCAGGAGTTGTTGGATAGGGGTTTCATTAGACCCAGTGTGTCACCATGGGGAGCACCGATTTTGTTTGTTAAGAAGAAGGATGGTACAATGAGAATGTGCATTGATTATCGACAACTGAATAAGGTAACCGCGAAGAATCGGTATCCCTTGCCTCGGATTGAGGATTTATTTGATCAGTTAAGGGGAGCAGGTGTGTTTTCGAAGATTGATTTGCGTTCTGGGTATTATCAGTTGCAAGTAAAGAAGGAGGATATTTCAAAGACAGCATTTAGAACTCGGTATGGACATTACGAATTTTTAGTAATGCCATTCGGGTTGACTAATGCGCCTGCTGCATTTATGGATTTGATGAATAGAGTATTCAGGTCTTATCTTGATCAGTTTGTGGTAGTGTTCATAGATGATATTTTGGTTTATTCCAAAGATGAGAAGGAACATGAGCAGCATTTAAAGATGGTACTTCAGACACTGAGGGAACATCAGTTGTATGCCAAGTTGAGTAAATGTGAGTTTTGGTTACGAGAGGTATCTTTTCTGGGTCATGTAATATCTTCAGAAGGGATTAAAGTAGACCCAGCTAAGATAGAAGCTATTGTGAATTGGAAGCCACCCAAGAATGTGCTTGAAGTTCGTAGTTTCTTAGGTTTGGCAGGGTATTACAGAAGGTTTGTGAAAGGATTCTCAGTTATAGCTTCACCAATGACAAAGTTGCTGCGAAAAGGGGTGAAGTATGTATGGTCGGAAAAGTGTCAGCAAAGTTTTGATCAGTTGAAAAAGATGTTAGTAGAGGCCCCAGTTCTTACTCAACCCATGTCTGGTAAAGAGTATGTGTTATACACAGATGCCTCTGGAGTTGGGTTAGGATGTGTTCTTATGCAAGATGGGAAGGTGGTGGCTTATGCATCGAGGCAACTGAAGCCACATGAGCAGAATTATCCAACTCATGATTTAGAGCTAGCTGCAGTAGTGTTTGCTTTAAAAATATGGCGACATTATCTGTATGGTGAGAAGTGTAAAATCTACACTGATCATAAAAGTCTGAAATATCTGCTCACTCAGAAGGAGTTGAATTTGAGGCAAAGAAGATGGCTAGAGCTGTTTAAAGACTATGATTGCATAGTAGATTATCATCCGGGAAAAGCAAATGTGGTAGCTGATGCACTAAGTAGGAAGACAGTTTCAGCAATGCAGTTGAAGCATGTGAGATGGAGATTTACATCTGATGGAGCTTTGCTTGTTCATTTGAAAGCAAGACCGGTATTGATAGATGATTTGTTAGCAGCTCAAAAGAATGATCCTAAGTTGCAGCAAGTTTGGCAGTCAGTGGGCAAAGATGATAAGTCTGAGTATATGGTGGATAAGAATGGAGTACTGCGGTACAAGAACAGAATATGCGTGGCTAATGATAAGGAATTGAAGAAAAGATTGCTTTACGAGGCACATAATACGGTTTTTACTATGCATCCGGGTGGAAACAAAATGTATCAAGATCTGAAACCACTGTATTGGTGGCCAGGCATGAAGAAGGATATAATTGAATATGTGTCCAAGTGTTTGATCTGTCAGCAAGTGAAAGCAGAGCATCAAGTGCCTCAAGGGATGTTGAATCCACTTCCTATTCCACAATGGAAATGGGAAAATGTTACCATGGATTTTGTTACAGGTTTGCCTCTGACTTTGAAAAAGCAAGATGCAGTATGGGTGATTGTGGATAGATTTTCAAAGTCAGTACATTTTATTCCAGTTCGGATGGATTATTCTCTTGATAAGTTGGCTGATCTGTATGTTAAAGAGATAGTTCGACTTCATGGAGTACCTTTGACAATTGTGTCTGATAGAGATCCTCGGTTTACTTCTAAGTTTTGGAAGAGTTTGCAAGCTGCTTTGGGGACAAGGTTGAATTTTAGTACAGCTTTCCATCCTCAGACAGATGGGCAGTCAGAAAGGATTATCCAAATTTTGGAAGATTTGATGCGGGCATGTGTTCTGGATTTTTCTAAAAGTTGGGATAAGTATCTTCCACTCATGGAGTTTGCTTATAACAATAGTTATCAAACTAGCATTGGCATGTCCCCATATGAAGTGCTGTATGGAAGAAAATGTCGTACTCCAGTTTGTTGGACAGAGTTGAATGAGAACAGAATTGTTGGGCCAGATTTGGTAAGAGATACAGAAGAAAAAGCTAAGATGATTCAGCAAAGGTTAAAAGCAGCAAGTGATAGGCAAAAGTCTTATGCTGATTTGAAGCGAAGAGACATTGAGTTCCAAGTGGGCGATAAAGTATTCCTGAAGGTGTCGCCTTGGAGGAAAGTATTGAGGTTTGGCAACAAAGGAAAGTTGAGTCCAAGGTTTGTTGGACCTTATGAGGTTCTGGAAAGAATAGGTGTTGTGGCATATCGTTTAGCTTTACCTCCAGCTTTGAGTAAACTACACGATGTGTTCCATGTATCTATGCTGAGGAGATATAGATCGGATGAATCTCATGTTTTGCCCCTACAAGAAGTAGAAGTGCAACCAGATTTCTCCTATGATGAGAAACCAAAGACAATTTTAGCAAGGGAAGTAAGACAGCTTCGGAATAAGCAAATACCGCTCGTGAAAGTACTTTGGCAACATCACGGAGTGGAAGAAGCAACTTGGGAACCGGAGGATGCTATGCGTGAGCAACATCCACATCTGTTTGACTCAGGTATGAATTTCGAGGACGAAATTCTTTAAGGAAGGGAGAGTTGTAATGGCCGCAAAATACCCTAGTTGTTTCGGTATGTCATATGAAGTATGTATGTATATTTATTAAGAGATAAATTCTGAATTTAAGGGTGTTTAAATAATTAATTATAGGGGTGGATTAATCTGAAAATAAAAGAAGGATTTAATTGCAAAAATATAAAGTATGTAAGTGAGTAAAATGACATTATGCATGGGTAAATAAATGGAGGATTAACTAAGTTAATTAACAAAGGATTAAGGTAGAAAATAATGGGTAATTAATTATATGAAGGAGCAGATTTTTGTTAGTGGGAAATGATGGAACATGTGAGAATTTAAATAAGAGAAGTGGGAGCAGATTTTTAGTGGGAATTGATGGAACATTTGAGGAGTTAAATAAGAGTAGTGGAAGCTAATGGGGAACAACTTTTCTTAGTGGGTTTTGCTGTGGATTTATGAAGAGTGGACTCATCATCAATTAGCATTAAGTGTCTAGTGGAAGAGTAAAGTTAGTGGCTAGTGGAGTTTCCATTTTCTGCATCTTTGTACATAGATTGGAGCCTTCTTTAGTCTTTATTTTGTGAGAAAGAAAGAGAGAGGAAGAGCTGAAATTCGTATGTCTTAGAGAGCCATTCTTTTGTACTTGTTCTTCAGCAAATTAAGCTCTCTTCTTCCTTCAAAATTCTGCCTTGAGTGAGTGTTAGTTGGAAGGGTTGTATACATGTAAATTAAGAGCAAAGATCAAGGATTTGTAAGGTAAAATGATGGTATAATCATGCATGTAAAATTCTATTTCATCTACCTATTCTTAGTGTGATTTTATGAGGTTATTATGAGGAATATTAATGCTGAAAATACATGCTTAATAGCTAAAGAAAAGAGGAAGCTTAAAGGCAAAGCAAAGGTTGGGGAATCAAGTGAACAACAACCCCATTAGGAGCTTAGGAGTGTGAGGTTTGGGAACTAAATTAAAATGTGTTGCATGTGTGACTTGTATGTTTGAAATTGATGAATAAATGAATATGTGATGCATGTTGGTTTGTGTTTATAAAAGACCAAGTTAAGGTAAGAAGAAGGTAAGTTTTGGTGTTTATTTTACCCTTAAAATGAGTATTTTGGATGTGTGAAAGATTCTGGTTATATGTGTCACATGACCTCTGTGTAGTAATTTAATTATATATAAAGTTTGATAAATCCAAATTCAGTGATTCTTGCGCGATTAGAACCATGATTTCCGTACCTATAAAAGTCTAAGAGGGACCAGGAACCAGTTCTGTCTCTAAGAGCCTTAAAAACGATAAAATCCGACATGAACCTACCTAGTCAGGCTCACTGGAACAGTCTGTATTATTTAATATATATCTGATGATTTAGAAGTCCAATTGACCTGAAACCTGTCCCATTTGAAAGATAAGACATAGGCGAAGAAATGTTAAGAAGGGACCTTTGCCTGAAATTTAGTGTAAGATATCGGTTTAGGCTGTACAAAATTGTGGTGTGAACCAGTGTCGAAAGTTAGCTTCTGTTTTGCTTAATTTAGTATGTCACGGTCACAATGAATTCATTGTCACCGTGACCACCCCCTGTTTTGGCTTTTTAGGGTGTTTTACTTCCCAAAATGCACCCGAACTTCACCACGAGTTCCTATAACTTGTTCAATACATAATTATCATTGTAAAATGAGTATTTTAAGCATGAGGAAATATGCATGCTAATGTGTACAAATATGTATAAGTGTTTTAAATGTGATAAATCAAGTATGTGAATGATTCATTAAGTGGCCTTGATAAACATATAAGCTCATGTGAACTTGATTAATGTAATTATTCAGTGGATAATAAGAATGTGATAATGCATATTTGATGTGATTAATGAATGAGTATGAGCTTGTCATGATGTGAATAAGAAATAAAATAACTTAAGCCTGCGAGTCAAGTATTGGATAGGTAGGCATGCCTATAGAGGGTCTCTGAGCTGCAGCATAAGTAAGTTAAAGAAAGTTTGATTCTGATGATATGATTTTGATTGAATCCTTGCTGGATTTCAAGCTATGTAAGAATGAATAAGAAGGGTACCCATAAGTATGAAAGTTTTATATGATGAATGTACCCAAGGGGTACCAAGATATATGAAAATTCTGTATGAAAGAAGTACCTTTGAGGTACCTATATTCTGTCTGAAAATTACCCGTTATCCATGATTTTGAATTGCAGGCAAAAATAATATACATAAAGGAAAAAGGGAAATAAATGTGTGAGGTAATAATGGGATGAAAAATTAACTTATGTGATAAATGGTAATATGACCGCATAGTTTAATTGGCATGAATATATGTTATGAATTGAGATGCTAAATATGCTTATCTTATCTGTTGCTGATGCGTATGTTAATATACCATATTGCTTGTTATGTGTGAGTTCCCCACTAAGCGTAAAACGCTTAGCACGGGTTTTCTTTAATCCGTGCAGGTACGGAAGTAGGTATTCAAAGGAAGACTCCGCAGGTCAAAGGTCAACACTAGGATTAGTGTAGGTTGGGTTATCCTTTGGGATATGCGTGTTGTATGTACAAAGCTTGTTTTGGCTTGTAAGCATAAGATAATAACATAGTATATGCAAAATGGAAAGTAAGTAAAGCTGTATGCTCATGTGATATATAAGTTTATGTGTAACGTACAAGTATGTTGGCATGTAACTATAAGGATAACAACCTAACATGTTTATGGTGAAATATATGTTTATGTGTGCTGCATGTGGATGGCATGAATAAGTATAGATAAAAATTTATTTGTACCGGTTTTTATGATCACCTTAAGTTCAGCATATGTAAGTAATTTTGCGTGCGCGGTCACTTCCTATCGTTATAGCTGCATCAGCTTTAACGGTTGGAAATGGGCGTCACAACTTCTGCTTTATGCATTGTGTGCATTTTGGTATCATTTCTCCGTACATGATCACCATTTAACATAGATTCAAAATGCAAAATTAAGTTTAATCTCAGAGTGGATCTTGAAAGCATCAGACTCCTGTTTCCAATCAGCCCTCTCAGGTTTTCCTGATTGGATATTTTCTCTCGAGCCTCTAATTTTTGACTAGAGTGCCTTTTTTCGGTTTTCACCCTGATGAGGCGCCCAATTTTAGCAAGGCCGCCTTTTTTAAGTTTTCGACCCGCGGGGCATTTATTCTCTTCTTTTGATTTTTAGTCTTTACCATGGACCTTCTCGGGTTTGTTGAGGATGACTGCTTCATCGAACTTGCTTCCTTTACTATCTGCCGAAACGCTGCTCCCTAGGATAATGACCTTTCAAGAACAAACAAGTCTTCGTTTGCTGGCCTGAATTTACTTCGTTCATCTGGAATACTTGGTCTTATTTTCCTGAATACCAAATCTCACTATTTTCAGTAGGTGCTTTCTGACTTTCTTCCCAAATGATTAAGTAAATTATTTCCTGATCGATATGATTGCAATAGTAACCCCATAACCTATTTTGGTCTGATGTGCTTAGCTGCTGCAAAACTGTTTCTATGACTGTCCCAATATTGTCTGATGTGTTTAGCCGCTGTAGCATCATTCCCGTGATTGCCCTTTAAGATTTAAGTGCTTCGATAGGTAGTGCTTTTACCCCATGCCTCGAGGAATAAAGTGTGATACGTGTAAAGATTTTTGATTGTAGGCCCCTGCATGGGTCTCCTTCATAATCTTCTTGGCCTTTTCCTATCTAGCATCTCAACTGCATGTCATTAGCTTTCCTCTCGTACTGCACATCCTTTACATGAATGAACTGGGTGGATAACTTGTGAATCAGTCTTCTGGTTCCTTTTAGTAGCCAAATAGAGTGACAAGGTGCAGATATGTGTATACCCACGGGACTTGAATAAAGCTTGGCGCCAAATAACATTCCCTTACCCCATGATCAATTCTCTCTTTCCTTCTTTCTTTTCTAAAATTTTTTCTTACTCCCCAAATTTTCCTTCTTTTAACAAGCTTTGCTCAAATCCTGAAGTTTACACATACACGCACTTTTCTTTTTAACTATCGGGATGCCATTGGCCAACCTAGTTTGGCGTTGTGTTTCAAAAAGAAATTAGGTCTTGTTTCTGCTTGCGGATCTCTCCTTTCAACCATTTCTTCCCACTTGAGCTTGAGTCTTCTGAGCTTCTGTTGGACCTGTCCATGATTTTGGTATAGCATGCTCGGTGGCTTCATAATCATCTTCTGCCCTGTCTTCACTGGTCCAGGCAAAGACTTTTTATTTCATTTTTTTTATTCTCTCAAGTTTCAATCTCTCTTCAAGAGTCATAACAGATGCTATCAAGATTTTCTTTAGGTTCTCAAAAGTTCCGGGATTAAACGGAATAGCATTAATTGAATAAATGTCAAACATGATTATGCACAGTGAAATCACAAGAAACATCACACAAATAAACAAAAACACAAAAGCATTCCTTTCATTTCATAAAAAGTAGAGTTAAAACATCATCATTAGATAGTTCAAAAATAAATAGAGCATCTAAATAGCTAACATCTTTTCTTTCTCGCCAACATGGATGCTGTAGCCGATAGTCTATCACCCCCGGGAACCATTTTCTTGCCCCATCCTTTCCTCATCAATGAGACCTTGAATAAGGTTTTTTAGAATTCGGCATCTATCAGTCTTATGCCTAGTATGCTGATGGTAGGCACAATACAAATTCAATCGGTGACTAGGGAATCCTTGGCTCTTGGCGGGTCTTGCAGGTTTTGGATGTAGTTTCCCTTTATCGATGAAATAGAAAAGGAGCTCAGATAAAGGCTTTTCGTAAATGGTATAACAACCTTGAGTAGTTCCTATGTTTAGAACCTTAGTAGTCCCAACACCCCCCACGCTGTTATCGTCGAGACTTGAGCTTTCCTGATTATTACCCTCAATGACGTTGCCCCCTCCTTCAAGGGCGATCGATTGCTTGCCAATAACAAGATCCTGTACATGCAACTTTGGGGTTTGGCCATCACTCCTCAGATATCTAGCGTGCCGACGACATTTCCTATGCCCTCGATTTCTGGCTGGGTTAGCTAACCATGAGCACAGGTCCCCCTCCCCTATTTGAGGAAAAGATTCGTCCATGCTGAGATGACCTTTCTGAATTGTTCTAACCGTTGATGTTTCCTTTGTCCCTTGAGTGCCGGCACAGATGTCACACCTATCCGGTTGACTCCCATTCTTTAAGTCTATAGAGACTTTCTCCCAGGCGGCCAGGGTAATTGCAAGTTTAGACTTTGAAATTTCTTCTTCGAGGACATCCATCCTTCTCTTCAAGCCCCGTGTCACTGCTAGAAGGCCATTCTCTGAAACATGCCCTTTGCCTTTTCGCTCGGGTGACATAGCAGCGGGTGACTCTCCTTCAGGTCCATTTGGTGGTAGGTGCACTTCCTTAGGCGGATCATACTCTTTTTGCAATTTGGTAAGAGCAGCAGACTGTTGTCCAATAGGTGGCACCACAACTAAATTCTCCATAATAGCCATGGTCTGAGTTTTACACTTTTTAACCCCTCGTTCTATCTCCTTTACTGTACCATCCTCTCCCCCGGGTACTTCATTTATGATAGTCCATGGAATTACTGGTTCATCCTCTTCCTCTCCCATGATATCACCCTTCACATCAAGGGTCTTCTTGTACTCAATAAGTGTCGTTGCTCTGAGCTCAAAATCTGGCTGTTGTACTGTAGTGAATGCTATAGGAGTCTCTTCCTTGACAGGCGATTCAAATGGTTTAACAGAAGGGGTTGTAGGCAGTTGCTTAAAATTTGATGCTACTTGAGAGGCGATATTTTCCATCATGGTTAACATCTTCCTCTCAAAATCGCCGAGCCTCTTATTTAGGTCCTGTACTGTCAAAGCACTAGTCTCCCGTGGTAATTCTGCCATTGATAATTTTAGAGAGGATTCACGGGATGAGAGTAGCTCAGAATCCCTGTCAGACACAAATTCTAGCAACTCGAAGAGCAAATTTGACCTTACTAGCCGACCGTCTGAACCCTTAGCCCACTTAGATGAATTTATGATGGCAGAAAAAATTAGATTGTTAGAATGATGCATGAATTACATATACAATGCATGATAGTGTGTTATGCAATATTTACAATCACATGCAAGCAAGTAGATCCTTCCAACCTTATTACTCCCACACACGAGGTAATACGGTCTCTTTCCTAGGTGGGCTTAATCCATGGGTTAGCAGGGGAACCCAATGGATGCGTATGGTGCTCGGTGGAAAACTGGCATCATAATATCTCTTATCTAATGCGCATACATATGAATTTTGGCCTTTATGTATTTAAACATTTCAACTAAATTAAGATGGGCCCACCGGGGCATGAAAGCCTTTGATAAAAGCCCATTTAATTGAGTTGAATTTGTTCAGTATATAATGGCCCACATAGCAAGCATTGTATTAAGGTACATGTCACCTAGGGGAAGTATCTATTGCCATTATATGAGCTTTGGTCATGGGTGATGATATTTTAGGATTACCCAAGCATGGTCGCTGCCGACGGGCCTAGCTCACCACGAGCGTAACGACCGATCGGGTCACCATTTGATATACCTTGATGGTACGAGGCTTGGGCTGGTGATTATCCTTAACGCTTCCCTAAATTGAGTGAAAATAGGGTCGTGCATCGGGAACGCACCGGGGCTAAAAGAGGGACCAAACTAGCGTAGATCTAAGGCTCTAATGAGATGCAATGCGGTTTTGAAAAAGGATGAAATGTTTAAATTAAAACTCAATTGTAAATTTTAACCAAGGTACTTTCGAATAGAAGTCTCGTCTATGTCCCCAGCGGAGTCGCCACTGTGACGCACGTCGGATCCCCGCGGCCGCCCATGGGACCGCCCGCTTGAGGGCGATCGGGGCATTTGTGGGTCCGTTGACAGCTTGCAATAAATCGCAAGTGCGTCTATGTTGGGCAACAAGGAGGTTTCATGGAGTCGCCACCCAATAGAACATTGGGAAAGTTTCTCTCGCCTTGGAGAGCATAAAACTGCGCTTAGTATCCATTTTGGGCAAGCCAAAGGGGTCTTGGAAGGTAAACCTCTCGCCCTAAGGAGCCTAGGATTAACGTCAAAGTCTCGTGACACAAGAGGTGTCTTGGAGGGTAAACCTCTCGCCTCTTTGAGCCCAAAGACCAGAGTGAGTTCGGGACTTCTCATTTATTCATATCTTGGTTAAGTTTATAGTTGAGTTTTGAATTTATTATTTCATCCCATTTCACATACATTTAATGCAATTAATTAAAGCGCACAACATACACTTAAGAAAAAGCGGTAAAAGCATAAGTAAAATAAAGCACATGTAAAAATATTACAATAAAACTAAGGGCGCAATATAACCCCTATTGTAAATAAAATACAGATCATGCATAAATCGAGATATTCATTAATGGTGAGGACATTGATCCTCGCATGCATATTATTATGAAACAATTTTTATATGATGATTTTGGATGGAGAAAATTGAGACATTGGTCCCATTTTTATTTAGAAAAAATACCAAGTTAATTAATAAAAATGGTTTAGTGACTTTCTTTCTAGCGGGCCTAAATAAACAATTTTACAAGAAAACTATATGGCAAAAATAAATAGGAAAAAGCCAAATAAATAAAATATTACAAATAAAGAAAAATAAATATTCCGAACGAGCCTTTTGGACCTCCCCGTGTGCTCGCGAAAACGACCAATCAAAAAATGAGTTTAGACATAAAAAACAAAATGCAAATAAAATAATGTTAGTAATTAAAATAATTAAATCAATTAAATATACAAAATAATGAATAACAAATTAACATAAAATAAGATGACATGAAAAGAATGATAATTGAATCAAAATGTTAACAAACCAAAATAAATGAGAAACATGCATTATATATGATAAATGATTAAATGATGTGATGAAAATAAAATAAAACATGTTAATTAATTAGTATATGAAAATATACACATGATGGAAATAATGATGAAAAGTGAAAAATAATAAATGAATAAATAAACAAATAATAATCAAATCATGTAACAATGATAAAAAGAATAATAAAAATTAGTAAACAAAAGAATGATGAGAATAATAATGATATATAACAAGGTTAATTGATGTGTTCATAATTAATATAAACTATTTACATGGCAAAAAATTAATTTAAATTAATTAATTATTTGCATGTTAAAAATAATTAGGAATCACAAAAAAATAAATTATTTACATGTTAGGAATTAAAAGAAAAAAATATTCACATGAATAAAAATCAAATCATATATAAACAATTAAATGGAACAAATATAAGATCAATACAACAAATGAATAGATGAAAACAATAAATAAATCAATAAAAACAATAAAATATACATGAATAAATTAAATAAAAATAAAATATAATAGAAATTGAGCCTAGAATATTTACCCTCAGAGTATTGGATTTGATGAAGGAAAAGTGATGATTTTCCGGAAAATTGCTTGAAAGAATAATTTAGCAATAAAATTAACTCTCTTTGTTTATGGAGAAAACAAAGGAATTGATTTGTATGCTTAAGATTGAAAAGAAATTGATTTCAAAGTGATGATTAATTTCTTGTGTTTATGGGGAAAAACAAAGAAATTAATTGGAATAATTAAGAATTGAAAAATTGATCTTTCAATTTCAATTAAACCTTTTTAATTAAAAGAAAAATCTGAATTTTTTTTTTAAGAGAAAATAGAAGAAGAAGAATTCTGGAAATTTTTGGTCTAAAAAAATGTGGAGGCTTTCTTGATTTTTCATCATAAAGTCTTTATCAAATAAAAAAGGTTGCCCTAATTTAATTAAGGAAAACAAACCTATTTTAACACAAAATTCTTTTATTTTTAATGATAAAATCAAGTTTTATTAATTAATTATCTAAAAAAATATTTTAGAATTTAATTTGAACTTAAAAAACCAAAAAAAATGGGATAAAAAACGGATTTTTGGGTGAAAAAATCGGAAAAGGGGTGAAAAATCGGAAAAGAGTGTATCAGACCCTATAGTGACGGCCAGGGGAGGAGGGAAGCCCGTCGCTATAGAGCGCTGCGCTTCCCGCAGCCATTTGCGCGGAAACCGCGCGGGTCGGCTTGCAGTGCGCACAATGCTGCGCATCGCCATATCGCGCCCGACACTCGCGATCCAAAAAACTTTTTTTTTCTTTTTTTTTTTTTTAAATTTACTAAAAACACTATAATTTTAAGCCCCCATTTTTCAAAATTAATTTTTTAAATATTTTTTTATTATTTTCTAATTTTTCACTCTAAAATGCAAATTTGACGAGAAAACCATCACTTTTAACCTTTTAAGCCTGTGAAGGCAATTATAATCATTGGGTAACTTCGATTTAGGATGACTCAGGATCCGGTGTCTACACATATGTTCATGTAAAGCAAGGATTATAACATTTTGTAATATGAATATTTAAGTTATTAATGCAAGCATGTTTTCCTAGCAATGATGTTTCTTTTTCGCTTAATACAATCGTACTGTATGCATTTATGTGCGTAGCGACTCCGATATCCTCCCAAAGCGTATTAGGGCATTACAGTTATTGTATGCAAATTCCATCAATGGAATTTACTTATCCCAACTTTTGGAAAAGTCCAAAACACAAGCTCAAAGCAAATCTTCTAACACTTGAATCACTTTTTCTGATTGTCCATCAATCTGCGGGTGAAAAGCTGTATTGAAATGCAGTCGTGTACCAAGTGCAGCTTGCAATCCTTTCCAGAACTTGGAAGTAAACCTCAGGTCTCAATCAGATACAATGGATAGAGGAATACCATGAGTCGCACAATCTCATTTACATATAGCTCAACCAAACGATCCATAGAGTAATCAAGTCGAATTGGTATAAAATGAGCTGACTTGGAAAACCGACCAACGATCACCCATACATAATCATGCTGTTTAGATGTCATTGGAAGACCTATGACAAAATTGTTGGGTTTGATCGGAATTAAATCACATTAAACGCAGCGGAAAATTCGAAACCCGAAACAGGATCCAAGTATTTTCGATTGATTCAAAAAAGGAAGAGATTAAAATTACTAACCTTTAGAATGAAATTAACTCCTTTGAATGCGAACTGAAGACGCTGCCTTTACGCGAACGTCCTCTATCGGTATCCACACGCACGAACAAAAGATCAGAAGTCGCAGGGGTGCTAGCTCCCTTGAATGCGAATGGATTTTATTTTCTGTCTTTCTCAAAGAACAATAGTGGCTCTGTTTTTCTTTTTCTTTCTTTCACAAAGAAGAACGATAGCACTGTTTTTCTTTTCTTTCTTTCTCAAAGATTAATTGTTACAGCCACTCTAATCCAAGTTATTTAGAATAACGTGATTAGTGTTTCTATTAGGGTTAAACTCCTTTTTAACATATATCCCATATATAATTGTATATCTATTTCAAATCCTTTTCCTCTTAGGAAAAGATAAATGAGGATATTATCTCTTAATTCAAAATTAAGATATAATATATATATATACATATATTTATATATATATATATATATTTATTTATTTATTTATTATTCAAAATAATAAGAAATAATATATTAATACATATTATTATCTCATATTCAAAATAAGAGATATTTATATGTATAAATATATATATATAAATATGTAATTTCGAAATTAAATATAAATACCGATATTTATATTTTATTCCAAAATAACCCAATAAAATCCATTCTGTTCATTTTGCTCTTGGTGTGTGACCCAATAGGTTTATATTATGTTGGCAGTGGGCCTAATCCCATAAAAGCCCACAAGTCATAATTGGTCTCTAGCAAGACATTATGACTACCCAAATAATATAAATATCGTTAGTCCGATTTTAACCTTGCAATAGAACATGTTATTATCCTTTTGTCACACGATATCTTGTTCGAACATAAGTCATGGTCCATGTCAAACTTAAATTGTTCAAACATATAATTTCTCGATCACCAAGTAGACTGATAAATTCAAATGACATTGATCACACTATCAATTCATTTGAGCACGGCCATGCATTTTACAGTCCTACTTATCGAGGGGCCCAATAGATATCTCTCTCATTAGAGAGGGACAAATTCCATCTTGATTATTCACTTTCCTCCGCATAATTCTCATTATGTCCGATCATAAACTTTATAATTATCCGATTAAAGATAACGTTTGATTATGTCAAAACATAATGATCCTTATGTAGGAAACTATGATAACCTCAGGTCAAGGATTCAATAATATATCTATTATAAGAACACTTATGACATTAACCCATGAAGTGATCTTATAGTGGGTCTATCCAGTACTTTGTTCTCTAGCAAGTACATATAGATTTGATTAATATCAACATATATAATCATCCCATGATTATCAATGCAAATCTATACTAGTCTTAATTATCTTTATGCCCTTTATTGATAAATGACTAGGGACAACATGAATAACGTTGTTATTCATAAACATTACAATAATGTAACATGCCAATAATATCAATGCGAAGAAAACCATTATATAAATGAAAAAGTAATGATTACATCAAGGTCCAAATGCTTGGCCTAGGGCATAACCACTAACAAAAATCCATGGTAACATTATCCCATTTCCAATGTGGAATCAGAACAAGATTTAACAAACCCGATGGAACTTGATGTTCTGCTTTCACTTGCTAACAAGTCAAACACTTAGAAACATACTCAACCACATATTTCTCCATACCAAGCCACTAACAGAACTATTTTAAATCTTGATACATCTTATTGCCACTTGGATGCATGGTAAAGATTGTATTATGAGCTTTATGCAAAAGCTTCTTTTTCAACTCTTTATGATTTGCTACGCACAATCAATCTTGATAATACAGAACACCTTCTTTATCCACTGAATAGTCAGTCTTGTCACCATCCATAACTGACTATAGAATCTATTGCAAATTAGGATCATCTTTCTGTACATCCACTATCTCTTTCCTCAAATCAGGTCTTGCTTTTAACTGAGCTATTAAAGCTCCATTAGATGCAAATCTCCACTTAACATGTTGCAATGTCAAATCAGAGATTGACTTTCTTCTCAAAGCATCTGCTACTATATTAGCTTTACCTGGATGGTAATTCACAATGCAGTCATAGTCTTTAAATACTTCAAGCCATCTCTTCTGTCTTAAATTTAACTCTTTTTGCGTAAGCAAATATTTGAGACTCTTATGATAAGTGAAAATCTTACATCTTTCACCATAAAAATAATGACGCCAAATCTTTAAAGCAAATACTACAACAGCTAATTCAAGATCATGTGTCGGATAATTCTGTTCATGCGATTTCAGCTGTCTTGATGCATAAACTACCACTTTCCCATCTTGTATCAACACACATCCCAATCCAGTTCCAGACACATCACTATACATTGCGTATTCTTTACATGAAATGGGTTGGCTCAGAATTAGTGCTTCAACTAACATCTATTTCAACTATTCAAAACTAGCTTGACACTTATCTGACCATATGAACTTAACCCATTTACAAAGTAACTTGGTGAGCGGAGAAGCAATAACTGAAAATCCTTTTACGAAACGTCGATAATAACCTGCTAAACCCAAGAAACTTCTAATCTCAGGCACATTTCTCGGCGGTTTGGAATTCACTACTGCGCCTATCTTAGCTGGATCAACTTTAATGCCCTCGAAAGACACAATATGACCCAAGAAAGATACTTCTTTAAGCCAAAACTCACACTTACTAAGCGTAGCATACAACTATTGTTCCTCAGGGTCTAAAGCACAATTCTCAAATATTGTCCTTGAATCATTATAATGAGTCCCATATTCCGACATCCAATATTCAACAAAATAAACAAACTCACAAAGAAAATAAAATAATACGTTAGCAAGATAAAGTTTCAGAAGCAAAAATAAATAATTGGGACGGTAGAAAATATGGAGATGAATTACTTAAAAGCTAAAGCTAATAGAAACAAGGAGTGAAATAAAGGAATGAAAAATTATTAAAAATAGGGAAGAAAGAGAACTAGGGACAGCTAAGGGGGCGAACGATGGCCATTCCTGAGGTGATCGACTAAAGGAATGAGTTCCTCATGACAGCCCATCGCTCGCTTGAGCAACGGCCATCAGTGAGGCCTTCAGCCCGTCGGTCATCTCTAAGCCTCAAAAATAGGGAAAAATTAACTTAAATTAAAGATTTCGCATTTTCAATTCATATTTCATGCAATGAATTGCCAAAAAAGAAACTAAAGTGATAAAATGGATTAATTAAAATGAATTAATTCATGTTTTGAGATTAGCTTAGATACATCATGTCGAAATGCTGAAATTACTGCAAGAATGGTTAGTCCAAAATGTTTACCCTCGAAGTATTAACCTTTGGAAGGCGAATGTCGTATAGATCTCCCTTGAATTCTAAAAGGATCAGTTGACTAGTGAAAATTATTAAAGATAATTTCTTTTACAAAAAATGTTCCTTTTCAAACGATTCGAAAACTTCCAGGAAGATAAATCAAGGGAAGGAAATTGATTTTCTCTTTCTCAATTACTCTTTCGTCTTTTACAATAACTTTGAATATTAGGGGAATAGATCGAGTAGAGAGAATTGATTTCACTTCCTCGAGCTTTTCCTAATTCTTTTAAAGGAGTTTCAAGAGAAAAATCCCGATATAGAAGGAAAACTTTTGCTTATGAAAATCTCCAACCCGATAATTTTCAATCTAAAAATCTCAAACCCTTTTAAGAATTTTTCTAATCTCAGGAATTTCTAACCCCTTTTTTCGATCTTCAGCCTGCTATTTATAAGCTAGCTGAAGATAAAGTTAAATCTTTTCAAAATTCAAATTATCCTTTGAGATAGATATCAAATCTTTTTGAATTCAAATTAGATTTCAGAAGATAAAATCAAATCTTTTTGAATTCAAATTAGATTTGGAAAAAGAATCAAATCTTTTTGAATTCAAACTAGATTTTAGAAGGTAAAATCAAATCTTTTTGAATTAAAATTATCTTTTAAAAGATAAAATGAAATCCCTTTGAATTCAAATTATCTTTTAGAAGATAAAATCAAATCTTTGATATTTATCATATGGATAAACGTTAAGAAAATTGCAATTAGCCACAAAAATGCCACCAGGCACCGACCGACGGGTGTGCCTCGGCCAAATGGGCAACTTGGTCTTTTGAGTGGCGGGCACCCACTCGTGCTAAAGACAGGCGCCCCTCAAGCGCGAGCGACAGGCACCCGCTCATGCGAGCAACGGCCATCCCTGAGGTGATCGACTAAAGGAAGGAATTCCTCATGACAGCCCATCACTCGCTTGAGCAATGGCCATCAGTGAGGCCTTCAGCCCGTCGGTCATCTCTAAGCCTCAAAAAAAAGGGAAAAATCAACTTAAATTAAAGATTTCGCATTTTCAATTCATTTTTCATGTAATAAATTACCAACAAAGAAAATAAAGTGATAAAATGGATTAATTAAAATGAATTAATTCATGTTTTGAGATTAGCTTAGATACATCATGTCGAAATGCTAAAATTACAGCAAGAATGGTTAGTCCAAAATGTTTACCCTCGAAGTATTAACCTCTAGAAGGCAAATGTCGTATAGATCTCCCTTGAATTCTAAAAGGATCAGTTGACTAGTGAAAATTACTAAAGATAATTTCTTTTACAAAAAATGTTCCTTTTCAAATGATTCAAAAACTTTCAGGAAGACAAATCAAGGGAAGGAAATTGATTTTATCTTTCTCAATTTCTCTTTCATCTTTTGCAATAACTTTGAATATTAAGGGAATAGATCGAGTAGAGAGAATTTATCTTTTAAAAGACAAAATGAAATCCCTTTGAATTCAAATTATCTTTTAGAAGATAAAATCAAATCTTTGATATTTATTATAAGGATAAACGTTAAGAAAATTACAATTAGCCACCAAAACGCCACCAGGCACCGACCGACGGGTGTGCCTCGGCCGAATGGGCAACTTGGTCTTTTGAGTGGCGGGCACCCACTCGTGCTAGAGACAGGCGTCCCTCAAGCGCGAGCGACAGGCACCCGCTCACTCTAGGCGACGGGCATCCCTCGCTTGCGCGAGCGACGGGTGTCACTAGCTTGCGTGGGCGATGCCTCCCCTCCCCCCGCCCTCGCTTGCACGAGGGATGGGTGTCCCTTAAGAGTGAGCGATTGGCCCACTGTTAACCAACGGGTGTCAGTCAACCCAAAAGACCACTGCTTTTAACAAAAAGGCCCTTTTCAATGTACAAAAGTTTTTTTATTCACCAAGATCCTTAAAACTTGTGAATTTCAAGGGTGAAAGCCTATAACTTCACTCCTTTACCTTTGGAATAGGTACCGGTATTTGCATCGGGTAACTCTAATCTGGGCTGCTTCGGGACCCGATATCTATAGTTACCCCCAATTTTTGTAAACTAGTGCACTAGTGTGTAGATAAGGCAAAATTCAAAGAAGAAGGAAAGTCCTTACCTTTCTACTGTGCTATTTAAAGATCATGGATGGTGGCTTCTGATTGTTGCCACTAAGTCGTTCTGAAGACTTCAGTTAATCCTCCGAGCATATGATTGTCGCCTCTGGGATTTTGGCATATGACTGTCGCCACTGGGTCCCTTAAAGGACTATTTTTGATCCATTTGACATATGACTATCGCCGTCGAATCACTAGTAATCTATTCGGCATTTAATTATCGCCATTAAGATATGGGCATATGATTGTCGCCGTTGGGTCATAGGCATATGATTGTCACAATGACTCATTCTGTAGACTATAATTTGTCTGTTTGGCATATGATTGTCGCCTTCGGGACATCGGCATGTGATTATTGCCGTTGTGTAGTAGGCATATGACTGTTGCCTCTACTCATTTTGTAGGCTATCATTGATCTGCATGGCATATGATTGTCGCCATCTAGACGCCAGCATATAATTGTTGCCGTCGAATCACTTGCATATGATTATTGCTAATGACCTATTTTGCTAACCACCATCGACTCTGTATGGCATATGATTGTCACAGTCGAATCACTAGCATATGATTGTCGCCAATGACCTATTTTGCTAACCACCATCGGGGGTCTGTATGACATATGATTGTCGCCATCGAATTACTAGCATATGATTGTCGCCAATAACCTATTTTTCTAACCACCATCAGGTCTGTATGGCCTATGATTGTCGCCAATGACCTATTTTTCTAATCAACATCAGGTCTGTACGGCATATGATATTCGCAATCGAATCACTGGCATATGATTGTCGCCAATGACCTATTTTGCTAACCACCATTGGCTCTGTATGGTATATGACTGTCGCCATCGAATCACTAGCATATGATTGTCGCATATGACCTATTTTGCTAAACACCATCGGGTCTGTATGGCATGTGATTGTCACCATCGAATCACTGGCATATGATTATCTCCAATGACCTATTTTGATAATTACCATCGGGTCTGTATGGCATATGATTGTCACCGCATAATCACTAGCATATGATTGTTGCCAATGACCTATTTTGCTAACCACCATCGGGTCTGTAAGGATGTGATTGTCGCCGTCAAATCATTGGCATATGATTGTCGCCCATGACCTATTTTGCTAACCACCATCGGGTCTGTATGGCATATGATTGTTGCCACCAAATCACTAGCATATGAATGTCGCCAATGACCTATTTTGCCAACCACCATCGGGTCTGTATGGCATAGGATTATCGCCGTCGAATCACTAGCATATGATTGTCGCCAATGACCTATTTTGCTAACGACCATCGGGTCTATATGGCATATGATTGTCGCCATCCAAAGGGCTGGCATATGATTGTCGCTAGTGACTTGTAGGCATATGATTGTCGTCGTAACTTGGTTTGTAGAAGACTCTTCTTTAATGCAGCTTATCATTAACACTATTGAGCTATGATAAATTTGACTTTTGTGTTGTGAAGTAGACTGTTGGGATGTATTTCCTGTAATTTCAAAGAATCTTATTTTCTTTTAATATTATTTATTATTTTCCTTATTTGGTCTTTCTTTTCCTTATTTTCTTTTATCTCGTTATTTTGATGTGTCAAGTATTTTTGAAGTTAAAATGAAATCTTAACAAAATGTAAACATCACTAAATAATGAAATCAAATTTTAACAAACGTAAATATCACCAAGTAAAGTGAAAAGTTTGTACATTATAGATATACATACAAATCTCCCTGAATATGTACTAAAGGTGGGAGTAGTCTGATGGCTCGTCTAGATCCGGATCACTGTCTGATAAGTGGATCAGCTGAGCACTAGATGGAGATAGCCTTGCCCCGGAAGTCGACAGTCCGGGTCTGGAAGAGGAGGGTTGATCCCTAAATGCTAATGGTCCAGCTCTGGAGGAGGAGGGTTGGTCCCTAGATGTCGATGGTCCAGCCCCGATGGCTGGCTGCGGAGGTATGACAATAGCTAGTGGAGATCGTGGTGCTGCCGGTAGCTCTGCTCGGGGAGCCTGCTGAAACTGGACCCCGGCGTATGCATCTAGAAGAGGCTGAGCACATGTCTTAAAGAAACCTAAGACCTCACTGATCACTCTCGCCAGCTCTAAGAAAACCTGAGTCTGTTCTGAGCTCTAGCGTCTGGAGGCATCCCTAATCCTAGTCAACCAAGTCTCCATCTACTCTCTCAGCTCTTTGATGGACCCAGATATAGCCAACATAAAAGCCTTTAACACCTCCACTCGGAATCAAAGAGAAGTAACCGACTCATCAACCATCCGGATGGCCTCGTCGATCCTCTGAGCTGCTGCTTCCTATGAAGCGCTTAGCCCTTATCTTAGCTCCTCTATAATCCTCTCCTGCCAGTCTAGGTGCTCAACCAGTACCCTATCTCTCTCCTCCATCCATTGCTCCATGGCAGCAAGGGCAGTAGTCATCAATGAAATGATGTGCTGCTGTACGGGTGGTGATGGTGCCTCAGGCTGTGTTGATTCTATGCAGGACTTGTGGTGGACGTAGATGCCCCTGGGTGCCCTGGCCTACTATAAGGATGGAACCTCCTAGCCTCACAAGCCTTAGAGCACTGGGCCTATGGTGGTGGTGGCATAAGGCTCTGAGCTCGCTGCGATACCAGAGTGCGCAGCAGGTCATCTAGATCTATGTCCAACTCCATGTCAAGAGGAGTGTGAGGCTACCCCTTCTCTAGCTGAGACTACTATAGAGGCTGCTCTTCCCCCTGGGGCTCCCCCAGAACATCCTAAGCTGGCTGGAGTGGAGGGAGGTGAAAGAGGCACCTGGTCTCTTCCACCGTGAGTAATCTATACTCTTCCGGACGACCATGTATATGAGCTACCATCCCCATCATCTGGGCTATAGAAAAGTCAACATAAATGTCCTCATCCAATAGAGGCCCAAAATGCACTAGAAGGACCCTTAGATATACGAGTAGCATGGTAATGATGCATCCAGCGCATATGAAAGGGGTTATCCCTCGTGCCATTCTCACTAGATTAGCCAATATCGCATGGCTAATATTAAGGAGCTGGCCTGTCACCATTGCCCATAAACTCCAGATCACTGCACCATTAACTGACCTCAGGTTGCCTGCTTGGCCCAAGTAGGAACTAGAGAGAACACTGCGGACATACCTCAGTGCCTGCGACGAGAGTATAGTGCGCTTCACCGTATCATGGTCGTAAGGTGCTCCCGGCAAAGTGATAGCCTCCCAATGTTGTCTCCTGATAGCCCTCTGTGGTATCACCACGTCTGACTCATGTAGAAGTCTCATGGCCTGGGCAAAAACCCTATGGGTGATGTTAAAATGGTCCCCTCTGACCCAGAACTGTATCACACCCTCCTTCGTATTTGACCTCTGTAATCTTTTATAATGGAAGGTTGCCAGAAACTCTCTTGGAATCTCTAGGTACGTCTTGAACGATGGCTGGAGAAACTCACTCCACCTCGCTGCCTCTAATAGCATGTAGACCCATGCTCTGGAGGAAGGGCTTGATGATATACCGGCTAGCATAAAATTGGACATGGGCTAGGGCTTGAAACCGCTCCTTAAGATCAGGGCTCATGCACACTGGAGCCTGAGCCTCGGGATGCTCCTAAGGAATTTTGCATCTCGGAGGCATCCTGAAAACAAAAGAGTCAGTTTTTTGTGATAATCATAAGTAAACTAACTATCTAAAAATTTTGGCAGCATTCCAACTAGGATGTGCCTATCCAAAAAATTTTGATAGCATCCCAGCAAGGATGTCCCTAACAAAAAAAAAATTTGGCAGCATCCCGGCAAGGATGTGCCCAACTTCCTACATGAAAGGCAATAAAAGGGACAGGCTTCGAGCCCCATCAACAGTTTATAGGCACAATTATCCCATAAAATAATTAAACATCTAACTGGGTAGCCCTATTCTACTCCTGACTAGTAATTGTGAAAAGGCATATTCCTGTATTCCTGCATGCTATTATGCTATTTTATTATTATTGTATTTTTTTTGGTTTTTACTTCCTAACTGTCAGTGTACAAAGTTCAATATTGAAGAAAATAAATGGGCAGAATTTGTCATACATTTTTCAACATGCACATCTACCATGCATTCAGAATATAAATCTAAATAAGAAGTAAAAAGAAGGAGGAAAATACGATAAAACCAACCTGGTAGTCGACGAACTACACTGAAAAAAAAAACTTCAAATAAATGCAGAAAAACTAGTCCTAACCGTGTACAACAGTGACGGAGCGTTTTGGTGCAAACACAACGCAAAAAGGATGAAAAAATGAAAAGGCGAAAAAACTGAGGATGTGTATCGGTTCACGTGGGGAAGAAGGAAAAAGAAAAAGGAAGAAGAAGAAAGAACTGAGCAGGCACCCAACCACTCAGTTTTTATAGTTTTTCATGACCGACGAGCATACCATCGATGGAGCGAGCGATGAGTAATCTTGAAAGCCCGTCGGTCATTTCAAATTTCTATTTTTTTCGTTGTTTTTAATCTTGAGAATTTTAAAAAATACTCCCTCAATGTCTTGTCCTTTGATTTCAGTGTACGATTGCACCCGTCAAATTTTTTTCACTACAAAACTAAAATGGCACAAATACACGTAAAATATTTTATGCATGTAAAATGCTTGAACCATGCAGGACAAAATCCACACAGGCAGTCAAAGTTTGATTGGGGGCTAGCCGTGGCTCGATCGAGCCATGCTCGTTGGTCGTGGCTTTCTTTAAATAGTTGTCCCCTTCCTCGAATTTCGGGCTTTCCTCTTCTTGGATTTCAATCGGAGCCCCTTTTCCAAGTTTTTCCCCATTTTTTCCTTTCTTGTTTCCTTTTTCTTTTCGCTTATATTTAATTTTTGACTCAAAGCCCTGAAAATGTCATTACTAACCCTTAACAAAGTGCACCGACTTCTGGATGATCTCCAAACTTGGGAAAATACCACTTTGACCCCTTATTCCAGTTTGAAATTTCTGAGAAGAGTTAAGGTGGACAAGAATATTCTACTGGCTGTTGTCCGCTTCTGGGACCCCCGTTTCCATGTTTTCAGATTCACTTATCAAGAACTCTACCCACTGCCCGATGAATTTGCTGCAATTACCGAAATGAGGTTTCCTCCTGGCACACCACCTTGCATCTCGAGCTGTGGCTTGATTCATGCGAGGGACATTGCATTAGCTTTAGGTATTTCTCCCTCAGCCGCAGCTAGATTGACCCCCCAGAGTACCATTTTTGCTTTAAAACTGCTTATCGAGGAATCAGAAGGCTTTTCTAATGTCCCCACATATTAGGCCAGTGTTGTCCTACTATTTTGCCTTTCTAGATACCTAACTGTGATTTCTAAGGAGTTGATCAGTGATTTCAAACTGTTCGGGATTGTGGATGGCATCCATCGCGGGTTGTCCCTATGTCCCCTAATTTTTGTCGAGACCATTCTATGCTTGGATTCTGTCTATGTTAACTCATCTACTGCCTTCACTAGGAGCCCCTTATTACTCCAGGTAAGTCATTATCTTGAAAGGTAGTGCATTGCTTATGGATTTTCACACTATATTGTCTTATCGGGAAATGCATCCTTTTGGATTTTCACATGACCCTCTGCCTTATTTTTGCCTGGAGTGGACCTTGCCCATTCTAGCGGCCTCTTTTTTTTTTTTAATCTCTCCTGTCTTTCAAGTAAGGCTACAAGAAAAGCTAAAGCTACTATTAAAGCCCCCTCTTAGGGTAATCGGTAATTATTCGCTGAGGCACTTTCTTCCCCAGGAGAAGTTGTATTCATTTGCATCTCCCGACAAAGGTGCTACTAGATTTGGCGAGGTGGCAGATGAGGACACCAGCTTCATGTGCTCCTAGCTATCTCTTTCTAATGTGACTCTGGATGGTTCTTTAGGGTCCATTCCTTTGTGTGGATTTCATGAGTCTACCTTTTATATTACCGCCCGTTGTGCTCAACAGTTCAGAGGGATTCAAGATGTTGTGAGGCACCCTCTATCTTTCCAAGGGGCCTTTTATCCTCGGCTTTTACCTCTAGGTAGCATAGCCTCTGGACACAGCTACCTGTAAAGATTGTTATACCACTGATTGAGGATTACCCCTTTTCTTCTAAAAGTGCATACAAGAGGTGGGTGATCAGTCCTACAGTTGGTAATAGGACCCATCGACTTAAGTATCTGGCCAGCGAGAGCAGTAGCAGAGCATAGTCATTAGATTACATGCATTCAATAATGAATGATGTTTCTTTTTTATAAAAGAACTAGAAGATAATGAACATGTGAGTCGAATTGTCTTTGTTTTATATCTTTTGCAAAGATTGTGTACATTTCAGTATCATTTCACTATACATGATCATCATTTAACATAGATTCAAAAAGCAAAAGCATACTTAATATCAAAACGGATCTTGAAAGCATCAAACTCCTATTACCAATCAACCCTCTCGAGTTTTCTTGATTGGACATTTTCTCTGAAGCCTCTAACTTTTGCCCAGGGTGCCTTTTTTCAGTTTTCACCCTGACGAGGTGCCTATTTTTAGCAAGGCTGCTTTTTTTTGGTTTTCGACCCACGGGGCTTCTATTATCTTCTTTGTATTTTAGTCTTTAGCCATGGAACCTTTTTTGACTGTCAATATTGACTGGTTCTTTGAACTCATTTTCATAGCTGTCTGTTAGAATTGATGCCCCTTTAGTTAATAATTTCTTAAGAACAAACGAACCTTCTCATGTTGGCCTGAATTTTCCCCGTATGTCTGGAACACATAGTCTTATTTGCTTGAAGAATAAATCTTCCTCTTTCAGCAGATGCTTTCTGACCTTTTTTTTTTAATGACTGGACAAGTCTTTTTTGATAAATTTGGTTGTGATAATAAGCCCGCAACCTGTTCTCATCTAACATATTTAACTGCTGCAATCGTTGCTACACCCAATCAGCTTCTGGAGTCTGGGCTTCCATGACTACCCTTAAAGACTTGAGCTCCACCTCAACTGGAAGTACTGCTTCTGTCCCGTATAGTAAAGAATAATGTGCGGCTCCCATGGAAGTTCTAATGGTGGTTCTATAGCCCTAGAGTGTAAAAGGAAACTTCTCTGCCCAATCCTTGTATTTCTGAACCATTTTAGATAGGATCTTCTTGACATTTTTATTAGCTACTTCAATTGCCCCATTGACCTACGGGCGATATGAAGAAGACTTGTGATGCTCAATGCCGTACTTCTGGAGTAACTTTTTAATTTTAGCCATAAATTGCACCCCGTTATTAGACACAATGTCGTGTGTGAGACCATATCTGCATATCTAATTCTTTTTAATGAACTTGGCCATATCCCGGGCATCGACTTTCTTGAAGTATTTAGCCTTTACCCTCTTAGTGAAGTAATCGATGGCGACTACGATAAACATATGCCCATTAGAGGCTATAGGGTGTATTTCTCCTATAATATCTATTCCCCAAGCTACGAACGGCAAAGGTGATGCTAAGCTGTGCAACTCTGATACTGGTAAATGCCTCAGGTCTACATATTGTTGGCAAAACTGACATTACTTGACATATCTTTAGCAATCTATATCCATTGTAAGCTAGTAAAACCCTTGTCGCATAATCTTCTTTGCTAGCATTAAACCATTCATTTGGGCTCCACAAATTCCATCATGAGTTTCCTCCATAACTTTCTCAGCTTCTTTCTCATCCAAACATCTTATCTGAATGCCATTGACTTGCTGTTTGTATAGCACACCATTTATATCGAGAAAACTGAGTAGATAGTTTACAGATCAATCTTTGGTCCTTCTCAGTGGCTTCTTTCGGGAATACCATTTTAGACACTAGGTCCCGAGGCAGTCCAGATCAGAGTTACCAGATGAAAATACCGGTATTTGTCCCACAGGTAAAGGAGTGAAGTTGTGGACTTTCGCCCTTGAAATTCACAAAATTCGAGGATCTTAGTGATCGAAAAGCTTTTTTGTTGAAAGTAGTCTTTTTTAGTAAGAAAATTGCTCTTTGGGGTTAACCGACGCCCGTCGGTCATTGGGGTGCCCATCGCTCGCGCTTGAGGAATGGCTGTCGCTCGCGCTAGCGATGCTCGTTGCTCGTGCTAGCGATGCTCGTCGCTCGTGCGTTGAGCGGGCCCATCCTGTGGGAGCAAGACCCGTTTTTTCCGCCTGCTTATCGCTCATGCCTATCATTCGCCGATTTTGCTTCGTGTAACCGATGCCCATCAGTAGACCGAAGGGCGCCCGTCGGTTAGGCCTTAGCGGTAGCTTTCTAAAAAATTTCAAATTTTCTTAAAGATTATCTTTAATATATATATCAAGGATTTGATTTTATCTTATAAAATCTAATTTGAATTAAAAAAAGATTTGATTTTATCTCCAAATCTTATTTGAATTCAAAAATATTAGATTTTATCTTATAAAATCAAATTTGAATTAAAAAATATTTGATTTTATCTTCTAAAGTCTAATTTGAATTCAAAAAGATTTGATATCTATCTTTAAATATAATTTGAATTTTAAAATAATTTGAATTTTTCATCTTATCCTCAGTTAGCCTATAAATAGCAGGCTAAGGATCGAGGTTTGGGGTTGCCAATTTGGAGGTTAAACACTTTTCAAAAGCAAAAGTTCTCTTTCCAACTTTTCTTTCAAAAACACTTTAAAACGATTCAGGAAAGCGCTAGAAAGTAAAAACTGATTTTCTTTTCTCCACTTATTCCTTCTCAGATTTGAAATCATCGAAAAGGACAAAGGTGATATCAAGAAAAAGAAAAAAATTATTTTCTCCTGATTTGTTCATTTAAAATTCCAAATCACTTGAACGGAATAGTTTTATTAAAAAAATTATCCTGAAACATTTTTATTAGTCAATCGGCTCCTGTGGAATTCAAGGATATTTCACGCGACTTCTACCTTCCGAAAATAAACATTCCAGAGGGTAAATATTCTTGATTAGCCCATTTTATTATTTTATTCATTTTATTGACATTTTATTGCATGAAAAATGAATTAAAATGTGAAATATTTATTTTTAATTGAAGTTTTCCATTTTTTATGGTTTGGTGTCGACCGGCGGGCTGAATGCCCCCACCGACGGCCGTCACTCGCAGGAACTCTTTCTGCCCGCCGGTCGCTCTAGGGACAGCTGTTGCTGGGGCGGTCCGGCCGTCCTTGGTCCCCCTTTCTTCCCTTTTGTTGATTTTTACTCCAGTTTCTTCGATTCTTTTGATTTTTAAGCACTAAAGACAATTCATTTCCATTTTTTTATTATTCTGGTTATTTGTTCCTTTTTACTTCTATTAATTCTTTTCAATATTATATTATTTTGTTATTCTTCTAACATGTTATTCATTCCTTGTGAGTTTCTTTATTTTATTGAGCGTTAGGTGCCAGAAAAAGGGTATTAATTAGAATGACGCTAAAACATCAATAAAGTTAATTCCTTATACCATATTCTCTCTCATTTATTTCTCTTAATCTTTATTTTTTATAAATATTATTTTTGAGCTCGCTGATATGAAAAAAAGCAAAGGATTTCTAGAAACGAACTGGGTTTTCTTTAAGGAAAAATGTGACCAAAATCCTTATTTTCCTATCCAAATAAATGGTCACTACTAATAATTACTTGCATTAAATTGTATGAGAAAGGGGATGAAATCTTAATTGTAAAACTTAACTATAACTTTAACTAACGTATAAATAAGAGTGGAGTCCCGAACTCTATCTAGTCTTAGGCTTCACGAGATTAGATGAACCTTTCCAATATTTTATTGGAAAGGGAATTCCAAAATATCTCTTACTGCCCAAAATAGACCTTTATGCATTGTCTTAGGCTTTATAATTTTAGAAGAATCTTTCCAATATTCTATTGGAAAGTGAATTCCAAAATAACTTCTTGTTGCCAAAAATAGACATATACGCACTATCTTGTGCTCAGTGAGGCTAGATGAATTTTCTCAATGTTTTACTGGGTGGAAACTCCAAAACACCTTGTGTTGCCTAAAATAGACACCCTCGTAATCTTTATGGGGTCTTATGAGCCTCTCTCGAACACCCTAAAATTTGGGGCCTCTGGGGTTCGGCGCACGTCATAGTGGCGACTCCACTGGGGACTATTTCAGACTTTGTTTCTAAAGTACTTTGGTTAAAGTATCTAATTGACTTTTAAGTTAAAATTTCATCCCTTTTAAAACTTGCATTGCATTTCATTAGAGTCTTAGATCTACGCTAGTTTGCACCTTTCTTAGCCCTGGTACGTTCTTGAAGCACAATTTTATGTTCACTCAATGTAGGGAAGTGTTAAGGATAATCAGCAGCCTAAGTCTCGTACCATCATGGTATGTTAAATGGAGACCCGATTTGTTGTTATGCTCGTGATAAGCTAGACCCCTCTGCAGGGACCGTGCTTGGGTAGACCTAAAGTATCATCACCCTAGCCAAAGCACATGTAGTGAAATTAGATACTTCCCCTAGGTGATATGAACCATAATACTATGCTTGCTATATGGATCACTTTATATTGGACAAACCCAGGTAAGTTAGTTGGTCACCTAATCAAAGGCTTTCATGCCCCAATAGGCCCATGCTAGTTTATTCTGACTGCTTGAATACACAATGATCAAAACCCATACGTATGTACTGTAACACCCCAATGCCCCTTGGGAGGACAAGGGAGCGCTACGCAACAATCATACTATAACTAAATCCAATTAGCATTATTAGATCTACTTATTATCAAAAATCAATATTATTATCTCTATTCACTACCAGTATAAGATCACTATTGATATTAGCATACATTAATAATCAACTAGCCATTCACTTGCACTAGTTCATTATAGTTACATATTAAAATACAAAACTACATATACATTTATGCTTAACTTATACAAAATTTGGAGCTCGAAATAAACATTAAAATTACAAAATTATCAACCTAGATAGACAACTTCAAACTCCTATAGTGGCCTGCAGAAAACTGTCTTCAAAATACAAATTCCAAGCTTTAACCTACACTGAAACAAACACCCGTGCTAAGTGATAACGCTTAGTGGGGATGTAAACAAAACAATACTAATAAAAACATGCAGATACAATTATTTAGCGATGACATGTAATTAAACAATAAGCACTCATACACTAGTTAAATAGTATGCCAACTATTCAATGTTCCATGCCACACAATAGCAATATTCGATAGTTCATTATTTACAATAACAAACACTTTTATTCGCTGGCGATGGAAGGCTTCGTTAACATACCATAACAACATATAATATAATAATGATATCACTACACTATGGCAGAGCCAACACTACACTAATCATTATAATACAATTTTATATCTGCACAAAGGTACACAATATTATCAGCAAACATAACATGTCATGTTATTTATAGCTAGCCTGTCACACCCCCAAATCGGGCCCAGTCGGAATGTGCGTGCCAAGTCGGAATTTCAAGGGTAAATTGGTAATTGGTGCATGAGAATATTGGACATTAAGGAATTTAATGCATCAATTAATCTAATATGTTAGTGGAGGAAGTATCTAGTGAAATGGGAGTATTGTACTAAGGCATTAAAATATCTACTTAAATAATTATGTGGTGTATATATGTGTATGGTGCATTGGTGTTTGAAAGTCAAAAGAGGAATGGGTGGTCCAATGAGAGCTTGACAAGTGAACTTGGTTGATGGGCATTGAATGTGAAAAGAAGAAAAGAGAAAGAGAGAGAGAGAGAGAACATAAAAAATCTGCATTCACGTTCTCTCCTCACTCTCACGTTTTCTTTCTTCTTCCTTTATTCATTTTCTGTTCTTTCTCCTTGATTCTCTTTTGGCTGGAATTTGCGCATGCTTAGAGGTGATTTTGACAGAGATTTGGAACAAGATTAAAGAGGTAATGTGGCATTTAGGGTTCCTAGGTTTGGGTTCTCCCTCTTCTTCTTCTTTTGGTTTTATTTGAGTTAGGGTTTGGATTAAGAGAATTCTGGGTTTTTGTTTATGCAAGTTTTGGGTGTCAAAAAGAAAGATAAAGGAAAAAGGGAAGGTTCAAGCTTGAAGGGATTAGCTGGGTTGTGCTTCAAAGAGGTTTGGGAGCTCGGTGTTCTTCATTTTCAGTTTGGAAGTTATTTGAGTTGTCTCTGTCCTAATTCTCGCTTAGATTGCATGTGTGTTTTGTTTTGTTTGAATTTCTGGAAATTGAATATGGTTATTAGGCTTAAATGAGTGTATATTATATGGGTTTTTAATTGTGATGAATGAGTATGCATGATTGTGGAATTATTAAAAGGATTATGAGGTTTGGTTGAATTCATTGCAATTTCTGGTTTCCAATTTTTGAGATCTTGAATTGTGAATGGATCATTTGATTTGAAATAATTGTTGAAATGTTGTGTTTTATGCTGATTATAGTGTTTGGAAAGCCTATTTTGAGGTAAGATTGAGTTTGGATTTGTTTGGGTGAAAATGGTTTTTGATTTGGAATTTTCTGGTTTTTCCTGCATTTCTGCTGTAACTGGAAGTCATGACTCTGTCGCGAGCACGATAATGTTGCGAGCGTGACAGAGATGTGAAATCTAGCTCTCTCGTACGCTGAGGGTAAGTTCATGAATCATGAACCGTGAAGAGACGTGAGCAATGCTCATGAGTCGTGAGCTATGCTCACGAGTCATTAGCAATGCTCACGAGATGTGAGCTAGGCTCACGAGTCGTGAGCGTCTGGACAGCACTCACGAGTCGTGAGCAACCTTCATGACTCGTGAAGGTTGCTCAGGACTCGTGACCCTGGTGTTCTGTCGCGATCGCGACAAAGATTTCATTCTGCCCCGTTTCTCTTTCGTGCTCTATTTTCTAAAATGAGTTTAAAATGTCCTTTTCATGGTTCTCCTTACTATATGCTATATGAACTTGTTTAAATGCCCATTGTATTATGGATTATGCTCAATAAATGATATGTGGTGACTTAGAATGTGATTTGTATGATTATTCTGAAGTGTGTGTTTACTGAAATGATAACATGTCAATAATTGACTTAAATTGTATGATTTGGTTTATTAATGTTAATACTGCAAATGGTATCGCATATTGCGTTTTGAAATACAAATGTTCAATGAATGTCTAATGTCACGGTTCTTCATTATGAACATGTCCTACTAAAATGTGAAACGTGTTATGTATATCTTAATTCCCGATCCGTCCCTAAGAATAATATGTTATAGTTATCATGAGTAGCACTATAGTATGATTAGGGTTTTGTATTGATAATCTTTAGCATGAATTTGTTCCCATATCTGACTTTGATATGCTTTAAAATTGGGAATGCTATTTTGGTGTGTGGACTGAATTATATTATATGTTTTGCCATATGTATGGTATGATGCATGACTAACATTATGAATATATTTATATGTCTATCATACTCTGTATATTATATAATGATATATTATATAATTCAAAACATGATTGGTGTTGCGCATGACTTGCTAGAGTCAAGTAAGTGGATAGTTAGGTATGCCTAATAGAGTCTCTTAGCTGCAGCCCTCAGTTATGTTGGGACCCTGATCAGCTCCCCTATTTGGTTCCTCGCGAACCCTTTAAAGTATTCGATTCGCACCCGTAAGGTGATGTTAGTATTCGATTCGCACCCGTAAGGTGATGTCAGTATTCGATTCGCACCCATAAGGTGATGTTAGTATTCGATTCGCACCCATAAGGTGATGTCAGTATCCGATTCGCACCCGTAAGGTGATGTCAGTATTCGATTCTTACCCGTAAGGTACTGTTAGTTCACTCGTTATCCATTATTTTGAGTCAGCAGGTATCCTATTTGTTTTATCTGATATGATTAAGAGAATGTGATATTTGGATGAGCATAATTCTGGACATGTGATTATAGATCTCTAAATGGGTTGAATTTGACTCAAGCATGTGTATTGTACATGATTATCAACATATATCATATTGTGAATGCGTTTGTATACAATCAGTCATGGACATAAGTATGTGAATTGAAAGGTCTACAACTGTGATTATGATCTCTTGAATGCCATAGTTATAGTTTATTATATTGTGCTGATGAGCGTGTGAATCCGATTAGTTATGTTTATAAGCATATGAATTAATAGGTAGATGAATGCAAACTTGAAGTACTTAATGCTATGGTTAATAGGTATGTATATGAACGTGATTTTGGTGCTATTGACTGTTATGGTGAAGTATGTGAATCAAGACACGTATGAATGTGCTCTTGACCATAGAATGTTATAAATATTGTGTTATGTTATGTGTTTCTCTCTCTAGCTTTTCCTATTGTAGTGATTTCGGCCTGTGGTCATGTGTTTACATTTCAAGGCATGATATTTATGTATTAGTGTTGTATAGTAGAAGTGTGGTGTTTTGACGTTGTCCCTCGGTTTTCGGATAAGGTGAATGCATTACGGCATGATATTTGTATGATTAGACCTCTAGGGATTTTGCGTGATGATGGTGTACATTCTGCATGATAATTAGTAGCTATGCATGTGAAATCTCTGACATCTGATGCCCGTGAGTTCGGTAAGTGAAAGTTAATTTGTATGTGTAATTGCATGATATCGCTTGTTTCATGTATGGTATTCTGTCTACTTTGGTTGCTTTAGTATGATTATAGAAATATGGTAACCGCATGATTATGATAATGGAAAGAACAATCAAAGAGAAGAGCAAGTAGCAGATTTTGCCCACTAACCACACTATTTATATGCATGCAAAGATGAGGTGTCATCCATGCGCAATCATAAAGATAGGTGGCAACTCTAGGTCAAGACACTTGGATTCCCACTAACTTCCATTAACATAATTAATCTCCACTTAACTTAATTAACCTCACTTAGCACTAATCATGCGAAATTACCAATTAGTCACTACAATATTTTAATTTCTTTCAATTAGGCCCCCTAATTTCTCATTTTTAGTTTAGTCTAAATTAGCACTCATTTATTTTTACTATTAACATTCAATAGTACTAGGGTGTTTTTCGGGATGTTACATGTACATTAAATCAAGAGGTTTTATATTGTCAGTTTTTCACCATGCACTATACGTGTCCATTAGCTTCCCCACTAACCCATAGATTAAGCCCACCTAGGAAAGAGACTGCATGACCTCGTGTATTAGAGTAACAAGGTTGGAAGGATCTATCTGCATTCATGTTGTTATGGATTACGCATAGCACGACCTTGCATTATATGTCATTCATACATCATCCTGACTCGATATGTTTTGTAGCCATCATAGATCTATCCAAGTGGTGCAGGGGTCCCCGTGGCCGACTAGCTAGAAATTTGATCTTTGAATGGCCGAAAAGGGTGGAATAGTCAGAGTCACTCTCGAAAAGCAATGAAGCTACCTCTTCCCAGTTCTTAAAAGACAGTAATATGGCCAATCCACCCAGAGAAGTATAAGCCACTCGTGCTATAGTTTTCAAGGAAGCTGTAACACCCCCTACCCATACGTAGGCGAACCCATCCAGATAGGAGTGAGATGCCGTAGGAGTAGGGTGTCACACCGAACAGATCGATGCAAAGCAAACATTCATCCATAATAAACATACGGAAACACAACGGAAATTAAAACTTTAGAGAAGCAACAACTGATCATACATTAATATAACAAAATCATTAAAATAATGTTGTGATCAACAACCAACAAAATAATTACATATCAAAAATAAACAAGAGTGGAAGCTTACAAAAATTACAGATACAATGAGAGTTCTATTACAAAAAGAATCATCATAACTATTACAAAAATAGCCCTAGCACTAATCCCTTCTGTGTTGGCTTGACTAGCGGCGACTATCCCAAAGCAAAACGTCTTCCACACCTACATGGATAAAAACCATGCTAAGCGATAAGGCTTAGTGGGGAACACACAACAAAAGAGTGGACGGCCATTCACAATGGTCGTCAAAGCATAACACATATGATATGACATATGCGGATAACCATGTCGGATATATAATCATTCTTACATAATACAAACATATATTCAAAAGCTTATATCCACATTCAAATACTTGTTATCTGATAGTTCATATGTATCATCGTACTCATTTGGATATCATAATCTTATAACCATTTCAAAGTAGAATAAAACAAATAAAGCACCTGTTGACTCACAATAGTGGATAACGAGTATACGGACAGTACCTTACAGGTACAAATCGAATACAGAAAGTACCTTATGGGTACGAATCCAGAAACCATTTTATTTTATCACATTCAAAACAAGTTTTCGGAGGGACCTTAAATAAGATCCAAAATTCATAAGGGTTCACGAGGAACCAGACGGGGACCTGATCGGGGTCCAAACGGAACTGAGGCTGCAACTAAGAGACTCTATTAGGCATGCCTAACTATCCTCTAGACTGACTATTGTAGGTCATGCGTAATCCAGTTTAGGTTCCAAATCATAGCATATCATTCATCATAAAAGATTCGTAAAATGGCACATGTAAACAAGCATATTACGAAGCATACAGATGTAAGAGTTCACGAAGAAACCATTTGAAATTCATTTTGGAAGAGAAAGCAAAGCCAGAAAAACAGGGCAAGGAGAGGTCACTGTCGCGCTCGCGATAGAGACAAACTTGCCCAGGTTGCGACCACGGCATTCATCGCGATCTAGCGGGGGATCAAATAAAACTCGCTGTTGTGCTCACGAAGGCATCGCGCTCATGACAGTGAGCTGCCAGCCCGATCTGTCGTGCTCGTGCTCAAGAGCGCGCTCGGGACAGAGAATCGCCAAAAATAGCTCGGCAGCCGAGCGCTCTATCACGCTCGCGACAGAGGCTCCACTGCACGGCTCGGCGGCCAGGCACGCCGCTTGGCAGGGGGTTGGGACGCGTACGAGGGCTGCTATCACCGGGCTCTATCGCAAGGTCAAGACAATGTCGTGCTCGCGGCAAGGTCATGATTTCCAGCCCTTACACAAGAAATCTGCAGAAAGTCCCATTTTCTCAACACCCAATCACACACACTCAATTCAAACATCCACTTACCCCAATTCCAGCAACCAAACCATCATTTCTACAGCAACCAAACCATCATTTCTAACATATAATATAACATTTATGCCAAGAATTCCAATTACATCATGCCAATAACACATCAAACTTACACAATTTAAATATCAGCACTATTCATCATTCATCTCAATCAAGAACACAATTGAGCTCATTAAGCCACATTGAAGCCTTCTTAGCACATCTAAATCAAAACCCATAACATTTAAACTACTATGAATATCAAGAACCCACAAATTTCCAGAAATTCATCCAAAGAGAAAAAATCACAAAAATTCCAAAACCTAAATCTCCTAAGCTCCAAATCACTTGGTGCCACTAATACCAGCCTTCTCCTTGCCTTTAGGATCACGAGGAGGCTCCACTAACACCCAAAACAAAAACACAAAACCCAAACAAAGACAAACCAAATATCAAACTCTAGATCCAAAATCGAAACCAAAAAAAATAATAATAAGAAGAAGATGAACAAGGTGAAGGAGATGAAGGAAATGTAGAAAACTTACCAAAAAGAAGACCAAAAGATGATCAATTCCCACCACAACAACTTGGGGTTCTTTTGAGAAGAGAAAAGGAAGAAGAAGAGTGAGAGAGAAGACGAGAACGGGAAAAGAGATGGAAAATTCTGCTTTTCCAATTCTCTTTCTTCTTTCTACTCATCTTTTCCTAACCCTAGCCATGTGTCCTCATCCTAGTGGTGGATCTTGATCACTCACACCCAACAAGCACACATCAACCATACACAAGACTCTCTAAACTTATAACACCCTACAAATGTATGCTCGTGCACACCCTAATACAACCCAACTTACTCAGTTACATCCTACAACCATGTGAGCAAACACACCAAAATACAACCCAACTAATTCACACCCTACACCCTAGTACCGTACATGCACCCACATACTAGCGAAACCCACAATAATGCATTATACCCAAAATACCCTTATCACAAGCCAAAACACATACAATACATGCACACACACAAATGGCTCATACTACTAGGGGGCAAATGGGGTGTGACAACTCTCCCCTACTAATAAGAATTTTGTCCTCGAAATTCTCACTTGAACTAAACAAATGCGGATATTGAGCTCTCATGGACGCCTTTGGTTCCCAAGTAGCTTCATCGACTCTGTGGTGATTCCATAACACTTTGACCAACGGGACTTGCTTACTCATCAACTGTCTCACTTCCCGAGCTAGGATGACTTTCGGTTCCTTATCATAAGAAAATTCTGGCTGTACTTGAAGATCTTGAACTGATAGAACATGCAAAGGATCTGATCTGTACCGACGAAGCATCAAAATATGAAAAACATCATGCAACCTTGCCAATTCTATCTCTAACGCCAACTTATAGGCTACCGGACCAACCTTAGCTAACACCTCATACGTTCCAATAAATCGAGGACTAAGCTTACCTTTCTTACCAAACCGTAGCACCTTTCTCCAAGGAGAAACCTTAAGAAAAACTTTGTCCCCGACCTCAAATTGAACATCCTTTCTCTTCAGGTTAGCATAAGACTTCTGCCGATCCTTAGCCACCTTCAGATTCCGCTGCACAACTCTGATCTTTACCTTTGTATCCCTAACAAATTCTGGCCAAATAAGTGAATGCTTGGATAACTCTGTCCAACAAGCTGGAGTCCTACACTATCGACCATACAAAGCGTCATACGATGACATACCAATGCTCGATTGATAGCTGTTGTTGTAGGAAAACTCCATAAGCTGCACATATCTGTCCCAACTACCCGAAAAATCTTGTGACGCCCGTTCCCTAACGACAAACTAGCTCAGCTAATCTTAGTTAGTGAAGGTCGTACACACACCCAGAACACATACGGAAACTGAATAATAAAATTTCATCACACACTATTTTAATTCATGCATCACATGCCAACTACTATTAGTCACACGCCTTAGCTATTCACATGACACACATACATGTGGGAGGTTACATCCGTGATTACTACATTATTACATGCCTTTACATATTCAAAATACATATTAACCATATAAAACTTATACAAAAGTCCCAAATAACAAGCCCCCAAACCTACACTATATACTTCCTATTATTGACCGTACCAAAATGCAGGGGACGTCCTTCAGTCACCTCTCGTCCGTACCTGCACGGATTAGAGTAAATCCATGCTAAGCGATAACGCTTAGTGGGGAACTCATACATATAGCATATAATTTATCACACATCAGAATCATCATACATAACTTGCTAATATTCATGCCAGATTAACCATTACTATATTCAATCATAAGGCATCAATTACTTATTCACATTTCCATACTTCCTTGTATCACAATCACTTCTGTTTATATTTAATTAACTTTTAGCCGATTAACCAATTAGCCTTTCTGCCACTTTGCCTGCAATTCAATGACGCGGATAACGGGTATCGCATCGGTATCTCTCAGATACCAGTAATCTCATCGAGACTACTTTTTCACATTAGCACCTTCTGGTGCTTCTTATCACATTAGTACCTTCTGGTACCTTTCATCATTCCACATATAACACAATCCAGTAAGGATATTCGCATTGTGATTCCCATGGAATCAGACACATTTAATGCATGGGGCTGCAGCACTTGACCCTATAGGCATGCCTAACTATCCACTACTTGACTCGCAGACTTAAGTTGTTAAACACGTTATTCAGTTCACTTTTCACTTTACACATTTGTATTAGCACACAACCATACACTTCATTTGCATATTCAATATACTTTCAAATTCAGTCTTCACATTTAATATTCACATAACTTATCCCATTCAGAAGTCATCATAGTTGTATGCATTTGTAGATCACTTAACACATATACATTACTTACCCATGCTGTCCTTCATTTCAGCTTAAAGCCATGCCATTTGAATGACCAAACACATTAGGATTATATTGCCAAAACAGGGTGGGTCACGGTCACAATGGATTTCATTGTCACCGTGACATATTGAAGTCCAAAACAGAATGCAAATTGGGGACATGTCACGGTCACAACCAATTTCATTGTCACCGTGATGTGTTCCCAACTCTCGGCAGAATGCAACCTGAGGGTATGTCACGGTCACAATGAATCTCATTGTCACCGTGACATATTCTCATTTGCAAAACAGAATGCCTTCCTGGGTAGGTCCCGGTCACAATGGATTCCATTGTCACCGTGACATACCAAATTCCTTTAGGCAGAATTGAACTCAGCATATGTCACGGTCACAATCAATTTCATTGTTACCGTGACCTATGCAAAAATACCAAAACACAGTTGTGTTTATCACTAGCACGGCTGTGCTTTTTCAGTCCACTTCTCCTTTTACGCCTAGACCTCAAATCTCATTCTTATTTGTTTGGCAATCAACCCAAATACAACAACCACACAATCAATAACACATACCTGATTTTCCCTTCTTGTTTGGCATTCAATAATAGTACAAATCATAATCACTTTCAAGCACTTTATCACAATCATATTGCTACTATAATCATACAATTTAGCATCACATAATTCATGCTCAACCTTCAATTTCACATATCATGCAATTCAGTTCAAAACCCTATTTAACCAACACTAATCACATATTCATACAATTAGGGTTTGTTCCCAAACCTCGTCGCCTTAGCTCCTAATTACGACGGACGCTCGGTTCGCCGATTACAGCCTTTCCCTTATCTCTCTTCACTTCTTCAGCTAGCAAAACCAGTTCAAATTCCAGAATTGAGCACAATCCATCAATCCTCATTCCAAACTAAATCAAAACGAAGAAGAAGAGTAGGAGATGAGAATAAGCACACTTAACCACTTACCTCTTAGGTTTAACCCTTAACTCATAAGCAACTAAACATCAATATGCTTACTCTTCCTTAACACTCACTCTCACGCAAGAAGAAAAGAGAAGAACACAGAAATTACTAGGTTACCCAAATGAAACCCTTCTCTTCCCTTAACCCACTCTTGCATGCAAAGGTGTAGGTGGCACACCCTCACTAAGCCACACGGAAATCACTCTCATCCTTACTCACGGAAATAAGAAGAAAGCCAAAGCCAAATGCAGAAAATGAAGAATGAGGCCAACACACACTCACCTCTCACTTCACTAGGCAAATGCATGCAAAGAAGGAGGTGGAAAAACCTTACAAAGCCACACGGAATCCACTTCAGAAAACCTGCCTTCACTTACCAATTTCTTACTTTATTTTATTCCTAATTAACCCTCCATTAACTAGTTAATCAGCCTTTAACTCATGCTTAGCACAAACATTCATAATTACCATTTAACCCCTTAACTATACTGCTTTCTTTCAATTAAGTCCAATCCTACACATTCAATCCACTCACTCACATGCCAAATTAGGTTAATTCTCTTAGGGTACAAATCCGGCCATGACAACTCTCCCCTCCTTAAAGAATTTCGTCCTCGAAATTCATACCTGAGTGAAATAGTTGTGGATGCTGTTCTCGCATAGCCGCTTCTGGTTCCCAAGTTGCTTCTTCAACACCATGGTGCTGCCAGAGTACTTTCACAAGTGGTATCTGCTTGTTCCGAAGTTGTCTGACTTCTTTTGCTAAGATCACTATTGGCTTTTCATCATAAGTGAAATCTGACTGCACTTCCACTTCTGGTAGAGATAGCACATGGGAATCATCTGACCTATATCTTCTTAACATAGACACATGGAACACATCATGTAGCTTAGCCAAAGTCGGAGGCAAAGCCAACCGATAAGCTACAAAACCTACTCTTTCAAGCACTTCATATGGCCCAATAAACCTTGGACTCAGTTTCCCTTTTTTACCAAATCGCAGTACCTTCCTCCAAGGAGACACTTTCAGAAACACTTTATCACCTACACTGAACTCAATATCTCTTCTCTTCAAATCAGCATACGACTTCTGTCTGTCACTTGCTGCCTTCAATCTTTGCTGTATGATTTTAGCTTTCTCTTCTGTATCACGAACCAAATCTGGCCCTATGACTCTGCTTTCATTCAATTTTGTCCAGCAAATCGGTGAACGACATTTCCTTCCATACAAAACTTCATACGGTGCCATAGCAATACTGGTCTGGTAACTGTTATTATAAGCAAATTCCATAAGTGGAAGATACCTATCCCAACTCTTAGAGAAATCCAAAACACACGCTCGCATCAAATCTTCCAAAACCTGGATAATTCTTTCCGACTGTCCATCGGTTTGTGGATGGAAAGCAGTACTGAAATTCAATTTCGTACCCAACGCTGCCTGTAAACTCCTCCAAAATTTAGAAGTGAATCTGGGATCCCTATCAGAAACAATAGACAAAGGTATCCCATGCAATCGGACAATTTCCCTTACATACAATTCAGCCAACTTTTCCATAGAATAATCCATCCGAACAGGTATAAAGTGAGCTGATTTCGAAAACCTGTCCACAATAACCCATACTGCGTCTTGCTGTCTTGAGGTCAGAGGCAATCCAGTAACAAAATACATCGTGATATTATCCCATTTCCATTGGGGAATAGGGAGTGGATGCAACATTCCCTGGGGCACTTGATGCTCCGCTTTAACTTGTTGACAGACAAGACACTTAGACACATATTCCACTACATCCTTCTTCATCCCTGGCCACCAATACAACTGTTTCATATCTTGATACATCTTGTTTCCACCTGGATGCATAGTGAAAACTGTATTATGAGCCTCGTGCATTAATCTCTTCCTTAATTCTTTATCATTGGCCACACACATTCTATTCTTATACAGCAGTATTCCATCTTCATTCACTGAATAGTCAGTCTTATCCATATCACCAACTGACTGCAGAACTTGTTGCAATCTCCCATCACTTCTCTGAGCAACTATTAACTCATCTTTCAGAACCGGTCTTGCTTTCAACTGTGCTCATAAAGCTCCATCTATAGAAAACCTCCACTCAATCCGCTTTAACTGTAATGCTGAAATTGACTTCCTACTCAAAGCATCGGCCACTACGTTAGCTTTTCCCGGATGATAATCCACAATACAATCATAATCTTTAAACAACTCGAGCCACCTTCGCTGTCTCAGATTCAGTTCCTTCTGTGTAAGCAGATATTTCACACTCTTGTGATCTGTGTAAATTCTACACTTCTCACCATACAGGTAATGTCGCCAAATCTTTAAAGCAAACACTACTGCAGCCAATTCCAAATCATGAGTCGGATAATTCTGCTCATGCGGTTTCAATTGCCTTGACGCATACGCTATCACCTTCCCCTCTTGCATCAATACACAACCCAATCCGACACCTGAAGCATCGGTATACAATACATACTCTTTACCAGTCATAGGCTGTGTAAGAATCGGTGCTTCTACTAACATCTTCCTCAACCGATCGAAACTTGTTTGACATCTTCCAGACCACTAATATTTCACTCCTTTACGTAACAATCTTGTCAACGGTGAAGCTATTACTGAAAATCCTTTCACAAACCTTCTGTAGTATCCAGCCAACCCTAAGAAACTGCGAATCTCTAACACATTCTTAGGCAGTTTCCAATTCACAATTGCTTCTATCTTAGTTGGATCCACTTTAACTCCTTCAGATGAGATCACATGACCCAGAAATGATACCTCTTTGAGCCAGAACTCACACTTACTGAGTTTGGCATACAGCTGATGTTATTGCAAAGTCCGAAGTACAACTCTAAAATGCTGTTCATGTTCCTTTTCATTTCTTGAATATACCAAAATATCGTCTATGAACACAACCACAAACTGATCCAAGTACGGTCTGAACACCCGATTCATTAAATCCATGAATGCAGCTGGCGCATTGGTTAACCCGAATGGCATTACTAGAAATTCGTAATGCCCATAACGAGTTCTAAACGCGGTCTTAGGTACATCTTCCTTCTTCACTTGCAACTGATAATACCCTGAACGCAAGTCAATCTTTGAGAATACCCCGGCTCCCCTTAACTGATCAAACAAGTCTTCAATTCGAGGTAAAGGATACCTATTCTTTACTGTTACTTTATTCAGCTATCGATAATCGATGCACATTCTCATTGTACCATCTTTCTTTTTAATAAATAACACTGGTGCTCCCCAAGGAGAAACACTAGGTCTAATAAAACCCCTGTTCAGTAATTCTTGCAACTGCTCCTTCAATTCCTTCAACTCAGTTGGAGCCATTCTATAGGGTGCCTTAGATACCGGTACAGTTCCTGGTACCACGTCAATTGATAACTCAACTTCTCTTATTGGTGGTACACCGCTCAATTCTTCAGGAAACACGTCAGGAAACTCTCTGACTATTGGTATCTCTTGCATCTTTACCTGTTCTCTCTTACTATCTAATACCAGGGCCAAATAAGCTTCACATCCTTTTCTCATACACCGACAGGCTTGCATAGCAGATATCACATTCACAAGAGGATTAGTGCACACTCCTCTAACTGTCGCTCTGTTTCCCTTACCATCAGAGAGTATAACTATTTTCTTCTTACACTTAACATCCGCATCATACTTAGTTAACCAATCCATACCCAGAATCAAATCAAACTCATCAAACGGTAGTTCAATCAAATCCGCTGGAAACACACTACCTTGAACTTCTAATGCACAGTTTCGATACACTCTTTTCACATTAACATTACCTCCCAAAGGGCTAGACACACATATATCATATTTTAAACATTCAACTTTAGGCATCTTTTCACATATCTTTTTATCACATACATATGAATGAGTTGAACCAGAATCAATAAGTGCAAACATTTCCACACCACAAAGTAGAATAGTACCTGCTATCACCTCAGGCGCGTCCTGATCCTCTCGTGCCTTCATAGCATAAGCCCGCACTGACGCCGCATCAGGTCTATCCACAATCTCAGAATCGACTACACCTCTGGACTGACTACCTCTGCCACGTCCTCTTCCTCTTCCTCTGTTCGTAGAAGGCAAGTTTGAACCACCCCTACTATGCTCTTGTTGATTTCCTGACATCTCATAGGTATTCGGGCAATTAGCAATGAAATGCTCAGTGCTCCCACATCTATAACAAGCACCCGACACTCTCCAGCATTCTCCTCTATGCCTCTTACCACAATGAGGACACTCATGAACCTCACTTCTATTACCAGATGTTCCTCTTCCAGAACCAGATGCTGAGGGAGCACCTCGCTTCTTACCTCTCGCTGCAGAACTGAACCCTGATTCCGCAGGTGATGCCATATCAGAATCTCTTGATCTTTTCCCCGTCTGGGAACCACCTCTATTCGCATTCTTCCTTTGTCTCCATTCTCTTTGGGCTCCCAAAGTCCTTTCAGCTCTCAAAGCTGCTCAATCCATCCTCAAACTGTTGACATCGCAACACATCAGTTAACACACCTTTCGGCGCATATTTGCTTAAGCGACAGAATTCTGCTTCATACTCCGCCACTGTCATAGTCCTCTGTCTCAAACTCAAGAACTTCTTCCAATTTGCCTCTCGATGTGCTTTAGTAATATACTTGTTCTTGAATTCTTTTTCAAAGAACTCCCAGTTTAATGGTTCAGGAAGCATCTGATTCTGCAGGACCAGCTTCCACCAATCATATGCAGGACCTTGGAGTAATGACTCCACACATTCAACCCACTGATCTGGAGGACATCGTATCTCCTTAAGAATCCTTTCCACCTTCTCAATCCAGTACTCTGCTTTTTCTGACTCATCTAACCTTGTTCCATGAAATTCCTCCAAACCATGCTTCCTTAAAGATTCTATTGGGGCTCTTGGCGCCATCATACGTTCCATCACTCTCGCCATATCTTGTGTCATTTTCATCATGGCTTCCATAGGCCCAAATGGAATCTCATTCCCATAGCCAACCGATCTAGACTGCCCAGACCCTGTCACCTCAGCTTCACGAGGATTCACACTTTCGGCAGATTCCTCACCGGTATGCCTTCCATAATCCATCTTACTACACAGATTAAACAAGGACTTCCGCATTAGGTCAACAAACTATACACATCTTATCTACCTAATTCCCAGAAAAGACTCAACCTAGGCTCTGATACCACAACTTGTGACGCCCGTTCCCTAACGACAAACTAGCTCAGCTAATCTTAGTTAGAGAAGGTCGCACACACACCCAGAACACATGCGGAAACTGAATAATAAAATTTCATCACACACTATTTTAATTCATGCATCACATGCCAACTACTATTAGTCACACGCCTTAGCTATTCACATGACACACATACATGTGGGAGGTTACATCCGTGATTACTACATTATTACATGCCTTTACATATTCAAAATACATATTAACCATATAAAACTTATACAAAAGTCCCAAATAACAAGCCCCCAAACCTACACTATGTACTTCCTATTGTTGACCGTACCAAAATGCGGTGGACGTCCTTCAGTCACCTCTCGTCCGTACCTGCACGGATTAGAGTAAATCCATGCTAAGCGATAACGCTTAGTGGGGAACTCATACATATAGCATATAATTTATCACACATCAGAATCATCATACATAACATGCTAATAATCATGCCAGATTAACCATTACTATATTCAATCATAAGGCATCAATTACTTATTCACATTTCCATACTTCCTTGTATCACAATCACTTCTGTTTATATTTAATTAACTTTTAGCCGATTAACCAATTAGCCTTTCTGCCACTTTGCCTGCAATTCAATGACGCGGATAACAGGTATCACATCGGTATCTCTCAGATACCATAAATCTCATCGAGACTACTTTTTCACATTAGCACCTTCTGGTGCTTCTTATCACATTAGTACCTTCTGGTACCTTTCATCATTCCACATATAAAACAATCCAGTAAGGTTATTCGCATTGTGATTCCCATGGAATCAGACACATTTAATGCATGGGGCTGCAGCACTTGACCCTATAGGCATGCCTAACTATCCACTACTTGACTCGCAGGCTTAAGTTGTTAAACACGTTATTCAGTTCACTTTTCACTTTACACATTTGTATTAGCACACAGCCATACACTTCATTTGCATATTCAATATACTTTCAAATTCAGTCTTCACATTTAATATTCACATAACTTATCCCATTCAGAAGTCATCATAGTTGTATGCATTTGTAGATCACTTAACTGTAGACACCGGGTCCTGAGTAAGCCTAGATCGAAGTTACCCAATGATGATAATTGCCTTCACAGGCTTAAAAGGTTAAAAGTGATGGTTTTCTCGTCAAATTTGCATTTTAGAGTGAAAAACTAAAAAATTATAAAAAAATATATTTAAAAAATTAATTTTAAAAAATGGGGGCTTAAAATTATGGTTTTTTTAGTCAATTTAAAATTGAAAAAAAATAGGAAAAAATAAAAAAAATTAAAAAAAATTTTCGGACCGCGAGTGTCGGGCGCGGCAGCGCGCAGGCGCGCTGGCGCCCAGCTCGCAGGCGCCTGGGCGCCCAGCGCGCAGGCGCCCAGGCGCCCATCGCGCAGCGCGCGCAAAGGCGACGCTCAGCGTCGCCGGTGCTGCGCGTCGCTAAAGGCGCGCGCAGCATCGCACACGCTGAGCGCCGCACGGAGCGCTCGTGCGCGAGCGCCAGCGCGCGAGTTTCGCGCGGAAGCCCGCCTCGCCGCGTGAGTGCCCGTCGCTCTATAGCGACGGGCGGTGCCCCTTGTGGCGACGGTCTCCTGGCCGTCGGTATAGGGTCTGTTACCCTATTTTCCATTTTTTCAGCCTTTTTTCTGATTTTTTCACCCAAAAATCCGTTTTTATCCCAAAATTAAGGGTTTTTGACTTCAAATAAAATTCCAAAATATTTTTTATAGATTATTAATTAATAAAACTTGGTTTTATCCCCAAAAATAAAGGAATTTGAATAAAATTAGGTTTGTTTTCCTTAATTAAATTAGGGCAACATTTCTTATTCTTTTAAATAGTTTAGGATGAAATCAAAAGAGGGGGAGCCTCCACATTTTTGAGACCTAATTTTCCAGAATTCCTCTCTTCTACTTTCTCTTCAAAATTTCAGATTTTCTCTTTTTAATTAATAAGGTTTAATTGAAATTGAAAGATTAATTTTCAATTGTTAATTATTCCAATTAATTTCTTGGTTTTCTCTTCATAAACACAAGAAATTAATCATCATTTTGACATCAATTTCTTTTTAATCTTAAGCATACAAATCAATTCCTTTGTTTTTCTCCATAAACAAAGAGAATTAATTTTATTGCTAATTTTATTCTTTCAAGCAATCTTCCGGAAAATCATCACTTTTCCTTCATCAAATCCAATATTCTGAGGGTAAATATTCTTGGCTCCATTTCTATTTCATTTCTATTTTATTTTATTTATTCATATCCATTTTATTATTTTTATTGATTTATTTATTGTTTTCATCTATTCATTTGTTGTATTGATTTTATATTTGTTCCATTTAATTGTTTATATATGATTTGATTTTTATTCATGTGAATATTGTTTTTTTTAATTCCTAACATGTAAATAATTTATTTTGATTCCTCATTATTTTTAACATGCAAATAATTAATTAATTTAAATTAATCTTTTTGCCATGTAAATAGTTTGTATTTATTATGAATACATCAATTAACCTTGTTACATATCATTATTATTTTCATCATTCCTTTGTTTACTAATTTTTATCATTGTTACATGATTTTATTATCATTTGTTTATTTATTCATTCATTATTTTTCACTTATCATCATTTATTTTCATCATGTGTATATTTTCATGTACTAATTAATTAACATGTTTTATTTTATTTTCATCACATCATTTAATCATTTATCATATATAATCCATGTTTCTCATTTTATTTTGGTTTGTTAATATTTTTGATTCCATTATTATTCTTTTCATATCATCTTATTTTATTTTAATTTGTTATTCATTATTTTGTATGTTTAATTGATTTAATTGATTGAATCACTAACATTGTTTTAATTGTATTTTGTTTTTATGTCTAAACTCATTTTCCGCTTGGGCATTTTTGCGAGCACATCGGGAGGTCCAAAAAGGCTCATTTGGTTCATAGGTTTATTTTCCTCTTTTTGTAATATTTTATTTAATTTTTCCATATAATTTTCTTGTAAAATTATTTATTTAGGCTCGCTAAAAAGAAAATCACAAAAACATTTTTATTAATTAACTTGACATTTTTTCTAAATAAAAAATGGGACCAATGTCCTAGTTTTTCATACCCAAATAAATCATCACATCAAAATTGTTTCATAATAAATATGCATGCGAGGACCAATGTTCTCACTATTAAATGAATAACCCGTTTTATGTATGCTTCGCACATTTACAAGAGGGAGTTGTATTCTGCTCCTTGTATTATTGTAATTTATCGCTTTCGATATTTATTTTGCTCATTTACCGCTTTCAAAATGTGAATAAATGCGCCTTTCAATTAATTGCATCGTGTGGAGAGAGAGCGAATCAATGGTATTAAAATTTGATCCTAAAATAATCGAGGTAGAAATAGATGAGAAATCCCGGACCCAGCTCTGGTCTTTGGGCTCAAAAAGGCTAGAGGTCTACCCTCCAAGACACCTTTTTGTGCCACGAGACTTTAGCGCTAATCCTAGGCTCCTTAGGGCGAGAGGTTTACCTTCCAAGACCCCTCTGGCTGGCCCAAAATGGATTCCAAGCGCAGTCTTAGGCTCTCCGAGGCGAGAGTAACTTTCCCAATGTTCTATTGGATGGCGACTCCATGATACCTCCTTGTTGCCCAACATAGACGCACTTGCGATTTATCGCAAGATGTCAACGGACCCGCAAATGCCCCGATCGCCCACGTGCGGGCGGTCCGAAAGGGCGGCGCTCGGGATCCGGCGCGCGTCACAGTGGCGACTCCACTGGGGACGTTTATGGTTCGAGATTTCGATTCGAAAATACCTCTTTTAACATTTATGATTAAAATTTAATTCATAAATTCACCTTCTCTCAAATTTGCATTTGCATATCATTAGAGCCTTAGAATACGCTAGTTTGGTCCCTCTTCTAGCCCCGGTGCGTTCCTGAAACACCTCCTCATTTTCACTCAATTTGGGGAAGTGTTAAGGATAATCACCAGCCCAAGCCACGTACCTTAATGGTATATCAAAATGGTGACCCGATCGGTCGTTACGCTCGTGATGAGCTAGACCCGTCGGCAGGGATCATGCTTGGGTAGCCTTAAAGTAACATCTCCCTCGTCCAAAGCTCATATAATGGCCATAGCTACTTTCCACAGGTGATATGAACCATAATTCCATGCTTGCTGTATGGACCCTCATGTATTGGGTGAGTCCAGATGTCTCGCTTGGTAACCTAGCCAAAGGCTTCCATGCCCCGGTAGGGCCATGTCGAAATTTGTGGAACGTCTAAATACATGACGATCACTATCCATCCGCTTGTACATTAGTATAGGAGTGTTATGCTGTCGGTTTTTCACCGCGCACCATACGTGTCCATTGGGTTCCCCGTTAACCCATGGATCAAGCCCACCTAGGAAAGAGACCGCATTACCACGTGTGTGAGAGATATGAGGTTGGAAGGATCTATCTACTTGCATGAGTTTGTCTATGTTGCATAGCACGATCATGCATCTTACATGTCATTCATGCATCATCTTAACAGGTATTTTTTGCAGCCATTATAGATTTGTCCAGGTGGTCTAAAGGTCTTGACAGGTGATTAATTAGCAATTTATTTTCTTTCTGAGGATCAGAATACGTGGGCTCAGAGAACGACAAGTCGTCATCTTTTACAACATTTGATAGAAAGTAACATGACCAACCCATCAGGAAGACCGGGTGCAACCCATGCCCTCATTATTGATGAAATGGATAGGAGGGCACAAGACTTAGAGAGCAGGCTGAAAGAATTTGAAGCCAGGTTGATGACTATAAAGGAAGACTTGGCTGCCACAATGACACCGTCTACCAAGGCACAGCATACTGATTTTTCCATACCACAGAGCAAACAGGGTCTAGCTGCAATAGCATACATGCCAAGAATCGGGTTCAGAGGAAAGATGCCTTGTGTTCTGCAGTCAAGGAAAAAAGACAAAGGACATGTTTGTAATGAGGGGTTTAAGATGACGACACAGGGTGACCCCAAGAAAAGAATGGACATTCTCGAGGAGGCAATTCAGCGATCCAAACGTGCTACTGCCCAAGCTGCCAACAAGAAACTCGCCTTGATTACGATAAATTCAGAGAGGAAAAGTGGTCTATGCAGAAGTGACAATACCGTCGGCATTCAAAAGATTAAAAAAATGCCGGTGGCTGGAGTGGCCCAGAAATATTGCTTTGGTTTTGACGGATCTTTCCCTCAGAGGACGTCAACTAAGCCAACTATGGGTTATGGGATAATGGATTCTCATCAGTACCCCACAGGTCTATTTAATGACTGGAAAATCCCGAGGAAGCAAGTCCAAGATCTTGAGCCATCTAGAATTATTGAAGGGTGCCTAAGTCAGTGCAATAGCAGCCGAATAAGTGGGGGAGACATGAAGATGCCAGCTAGGGAGGTGACCCGAAATGACTGCATCATCTTAGAAAAGCCTTTGTCAAAGCATTTTGCCTATTTTGTTAAGCAAGGGAAGTTGCAATCAAAACGAGCTAGACCCTATAAAAGCCAAGGGCGTCCAGGTCATCGGGTAGGTCAATATTGCATCTATCATCAGCAGGCTGGACATGACACTGATGAATGCCGAGCTTTGAGGGAGCGGGTTCAAGGCCTCATCGACAAGGAGTCAAAGGAAGGAAGGATGGGCCCCGAAGTTAATTAGAGACCGTTGGCAACAACACCTGCGTTGGCAGAAAGAGGAAGATGATAGTTTAGACTCTCTTTCTTAGTTCTGAACTTGTTTTTAATATTAATGACGTTTTCTAGTTTTATTAGTGAATCAAACAATTTCCTTCATTTGTGTGATGTTTTTAACGATTTCATTACACATGATCATAATTCATTTATATTTGACATTGGCTCGATTGATGCTACTCTATTTATTCTTGGAACCTCAAAAATCTTGATGGCATCTGACATAACTTTTGAAGAGTGAGAAAATTTGAGAGAAATAAAACAAGATACGAAAAAGTCTTTGCCTGGACCCATGAAGATGTGCTTATGAAGCTGTCGAAAATGCTATGCTAAACATATCCTAATCATGGACAGATGACACAAGAAGCTCAGAAGATTCAAGCTGAAATAGGTAGAAATGGCTGAAAGTGGAGATCCGTCAGTAGGAACAGGACCAAAATTCATACTGAAATGCAATGCCCGACTTGATGGAACAATAATAACCCCAATGGTTAAGATGAAAGGTGCATGCATGTGTAAAACTTCAAGATTTGAGCAGAGCTTATTGGGGAGCGAAAAATATATATAAAAAAAAATCGTCAAAAGAAAAAGGAAAAGAAAAAAAAGAAGAACAAACAAAAGAAAAAATAATATATAAACAAAAAAAAACAAAAAAAAACAAAAAAAAAAAACAAAAAAAAACAAAAAAAAAAAGAGAGGGAGAAGAAAAGAGAGAATTGATCAGGGGGTAAGCGAATGCTATTTGGAGGCAAGGTCTCCTCAAATCCCGTTGATTTACACATGCTTGTATTTTGCCTTTTTTCTTGATGACCAAAAAGGACCACGAAGATTGTATCGACTTGCAATAGGTACAGGTTGCTCGAGCTTGGAAGAAGACATCACAGGAAAGGTGTTCCTTGCAATCCCAACGAATAGGGTCATGCCAAGGCAGCCTCCTACTCTACACATGGGTCAAGTGCGAAAGAGCAATTCATGGTTAAAGTTAGGAAACTGCTCCAGAGGTGACATTAAGGACCACAAGTCCTCTATGTGTTTCCCTCAATCTAATGGGGCAAGAGAGGCTGCTAATAAGGAGATCTCAACCAAGTAGATCCAAAACTACAAAGGTTGGACAGAGAAGCTGTCTTTCCCATTCCCAGGCAAGAGAGTCACCATTATAACCTCTAAAAAATTCACCTTTTATAAGGGGGGCAGAGGCAGTATATCCGAGCGTGGTAGAGATCAAATCTTTAAGCACAACCATGGAAGCCTAAATTTTTAGAAGTCAGCTAGTGCAACAATGGCATCAGCAGTTAAACACATCAGACAAGGATAGATCAAGAGATCATCCAGGAAGGGAGCCAAAAAGCCACCGTGAAAAGAGGGAGATTCTATCTTTCAGCAAATGAGTATAATGCGGCAAGTTCAAGCCGATATGAGAAGGCTCCGTTGTTTTTCAGAGACGGTTATCCAGGATAGCAATGACAGAAGTGGTGAAGATGATCAGTATTAGTAGACTCAAAAATGGGTCCATGGCTAAAGACTTAAAAATCAAAAGAAGGGAATAAAAGCCCGCGGGTCGAAAACCGAAAAAGGCGGCCTTGCTAAAATTGGGCGCCTCGTCAGGGTGAAAACCGAAAAAAGGCATCCTGGTCAAAAATTAGAGGCTTGAGAGAAAATATCCAATCAAGAAAACCCGAGAGGGCTGATTGGTAACAGGAGTTGATGCTATCAAGATTTGGCTCTATGAATGAATGCAGTTTGACATTTTCGAATCAGTGTTAAATGGTGATTACGTATATTGAAATTGTATTGAAACAAGCACAATGTTGTGAAATGAAATAAAACTAAATTCATTCATTGATATTATTTCCTAGTTCTGTTCTAAAAAGGAAGATATTGCTTAAAGTCTATACAAATCTGAACTAGTCCTTACTACGGCTCTCGCCGGCCAGGTGCCTTAGTGGCCAAGTCCTATTATCAATTGCAGGGCTAGGTGTCCATTTTCTATATATACGCTGGTTAAAGTTACAGAATGACTCCCAGAAAAAAAAAAGAGGTATAGTAGTTTTTCTAGAAGTCCAGTCCAATAATATGGAGAAGCAAAGGCTAAAGACAAGGCTTCACCTCGAAAGGATAGTGAACGTCTCACTACATCGTTAATCCCTCTAAGTTATCAAGCACAATAGATGGTTTCCAAGAACCAGATCCCTATCTGCTACTTCACCCAATCTAGCAACACATTTATCAAGATATGCCATACAATGCAACCGATGCTAAAGAGAAAATGTCTCAGAGAATAACTGCTGATTACCCTAAGAAGGGGCTTTAATGGTAGCTCCAACTTTTCCTGCAGCTGTAAAAAAAAAAAAAAAAAAAAGAAAAAAAAAGGCCGTTAGAGATGAAAACCGTAACTGGCTCTCTAAACAAAAGTTAGGCCAAAGGGCAGGGTGAAAACCTGGAAACAGGCAGTCTGCTCTAAAAAAAAAACAAAATGAACAAAAGCCGCTGGATTGGGTTGGATCCATTCCAGGCAAAAATTAGGCAAAGGGTTGTGTGAAAATCCCCTAGGGGACGCATTTCCCGCAAAGAAAAGCTAGTGTGAAAATCCACAAGGGACGCACTACCTTTGAAACAATGACGTTCAATGCCTGGAGCAATAGGGCGATGGTATTTCGGATGATCTTCTTTCAATCATATAACATACAACACAGAACATGAAACAGAATCCCGGGTAAATGATCATTGACCAGGGGGGGCAAGGATATATACCGGACGTCTCTTTCAGAAAACTTGTCGACGATCTTCAGGTTTCAGGGGGCATTGTAGAGCAGGAAGGCTACAACCTCAGCGAACCATGGACCACCTAGGGCACAGTCTATACATTGTTGCAAGCATTTGCATTCCATATCATGCACACACGATTTCTTGTATATTCCTATGCATACAATCTTGCAGGAGAAATCGGCGGGGAACACCAACAAAAGCCGAGTGACGACACCAGTCCAAACATCTAAAGGAGCACAGTTCCAAAATTCACAGCGGTTAGCACGATGGCGGCACAACCCACAAGAGGTTGGCACGACCACGGCACTACCACAAATTCACAGCGGTTAGCACGATGGCGGCACAACCCACAAGAGGTTGGCACGACCACGGCACTACCACAAATTCACAGCGGTTAGCACGATGGCGGCACAACCCACAAGAAGTTGGCACGACCACGGCACTACCAATTCACAGCGGTTAGCACGATGGCGGCACAACCCACAAGAGGTTGGCACGACCACGGCACTACCACAAATTCACAGCGGTTAGCACGATGGCGGCACAACCCACAAGAGGTTGGCACGACCACGGCACTACCACAAATTCACAGCGGTTAGCACGATGGCGGCACAACCCACAAGAGGTTGGCACGACCACGGCACTACCACAAATTCACAGCGGTTAGCACGATGGCGGCACAACCCACAAGAAGTTGGCACGACCACGGCACTACCAATTCACAGCGGTTAGCACGATGGCGGCACAACCCACAAGAGGTTGGCACGACCACGGCACTACCACAAATTCACAGCGGTTAGCACGATGGCGGCACAACCCACAAGAGGTTGGCACGACCACGACACTACCGATTCACAGCGGTTAGCACGACGGCGGCACAACCCACAAGAGGTTGGCACGACCACGGCACTACCAATTCACATAGGTTAGCATGATGGCGGCACTACCCACAAGAGGTTAGCACGACCACAGCATTACCAGCTACAACCAAAAGACAGCAACAGCTATCATTACAATTCCATCAAGCAGGAAGATCGACGCCTCAGGTACGCGTCTCTTTCCTTTTCTTCTTTGAGTTTAGGCTCACCTAGACACTAGTGTACTAGATTCCCCTAAACTGGGGGCAACTGTAGACACCGGGTCCTGAGTAAGCCTAGATCGAAGTTACCCAATGATGATAATTGCCTTCACAGGCTTAAAAGGTTAAAAGTGATGGTTTTCTCGTCAAATTTGCATTTTAGAGTGAAAAACTAAAAAATAATAAAAAAATATATTTAAAAAATTAATTTTAAAAAATGGGGGCTTAAAATTATGGTTTTTTTAGTCAATTTAAAATTGAAAAAAAATAGGAAAAAATAAAAAAAAATAAAAAAAATTTTCGGACCGCGAGTGTCGGGCGCGGCAGCGCGCTGGCGCCCATCGCGCAGCGCGCGCAAAGGCGACGCTCAGCGTCGCCGATGCTACGCGTCGCTAAAGGCGCGCGCAGCATCGCGCACGCTGAGCGCCGCACGGAGCGCTCGTGCGCGAGCGCCAGCGCGCGAGTTTCGCGCGGAAGCCCGCCTCGCCGCGTGAGTGCCCGTCGCTCTATAGCGACGGGCGGTGCCCCTTGTGGCGACGGTCTCCTGGCCGTCGGTATAGGGTCTGTTACCCTATTTTCCATTTTTTCAGCCTTTTTTCCGATTTTTTCACCCAAAAATCCGTTTTTATCCCAAAATTAAGGGTTTTTGACTTCAAATAAAATTCCAAAATATTTTTTATAGATTATTAATTAATAAAACTTGATTTTATCCCCAAAAATAAAGGAATTTGAATAAAATTAGGTTTGTTTTCCTTAATTAAATTAGGGCAACATTTCTTATTCTTTTAAATAGTTTAGGATGAAATCAAAAGAGGGGGAGCCTCCACATTTTTGAGACCTAATTTTCCATAATTCCTCTCTTCTACTTTCTCTTCAAAATTTCAGATTTTCTCTTTTTAATTAATAAGGTTTAATTGAAATTGAAAGATTAATTTTCAATTGTTAATTATTCCAATTAATTTCTTGGTTTTCTCTTCATAAACACAAGAAATTAATCATCATTTTGACATCAATTTCTTTTTAATCTTAAGCATACAAATCAATTCCTTTGTTTTTCTCCATAAACAAAGAGAATTAATTTTATTGCTAATTTTATTCTTTCAAGCAATCTTCCGGAAAATCATCACTTTTCCTTCATCAAATCCAATATTCTGAGGGTAAATATTCTTGGCTCCATTTCTATTTCATTTCTATTTTATTTTATTTATTCATATCCATTTTATTATTTTTATTGATTTATTTATTGTTTTCATCTATTCATTTGTTGTATTGATTTTATATTTGTTCCATTTAATTGTTTATATATGATTTGATTTTTATTCATGTGAATATTATTTTATTTTAATTCCTAACATGTAAATAATTTATTTTGATTCCTCATTATTTTTAACATGCAAATAATTAATTAATTTAAATTAATCTTTTTGCCATGTAAATAGTTTGTATTAATTATGAATACATCAATTAACCTTGTTACATATCATTATTATTTTCATCATTCCTTTGTTTACTAATTTTTATCATTGTTACATGATTTTATTATCATTTGTTTATTTATTCATTCATTATTTTTCACTTATCATCATTTATTTTCATCATGTGTATATTTTCATGTACTAATTAATTAACATGTTTTATTTTATTTTCATCACATCATTTAATCATTTATCATATATAATCCATGTTTCTCATTTTATTTTGGTTTGTTAATATTTTTGATTCCATTATTATTCTTTTCATATCATCTTATTTTATTTTAATTTGTTATTCATTATTTTGTATGTTTAATTGATTTAATTGATTGAATCACTAACATTGTTTTAATTGTATTTTGTTTTTATGTCTAAACTCATTTTCCGCTTGGGCATTTTTGCGAGCACATCGGGAGGTCCAAAAAGGCTCATTTGGTTCATAGGTTTATTTTCCTCTTTTTGTAATATTTTATTTAATTTTTCCATATAATTTTCTTGTAAAATTATTTATTTAGGCTCGCTAAAAAGAAAATCACAAAAACATTTTTATTAATTAACTTGACATTTTTTCTAAATAAAAAATGGGACCAATGTCCTAGTTTTTCATACCCAAATAAATCATCACATCAAAATTGTTTCATAATAAATATGCATGCGAGGACCAATGTTCTCACTATTAAATGAATAACCCGTTTTATGTATGCTTCGCACATTTACAAGAGGGAGTTGTATTCTGCTCCTTGTATTATTGTAATTTATCGCTTTCGATATTTATTTTGCTCATTTACCGCTTTCAAAATGTGAATAAATGCGCCTTTCAATTAATTGCATCGTGTGGAGAGAGAGCGAATCAATGGTATTAAAATTTGATCCTAAAATAATCGAGGTAGAAATAGATGAGAAATCCCGGACCCAGCTCTGGTCTTTGGGCTCAAAAAGGCTAGAGGTCTACCCTCCAAGACACCTTTTTGTGCCACGAGACTTTAGCGCTAATCCTAGGCTCCTTAGGGCGAGAGGTTTACCTTCCAAGACCCCTCTGGCTGGCCCAAAATGGATTCCAAGCGCAGTCTTAGGCTCTCCGAGGCGAGAGTAACTTTCCCAATGTTCTATTGGGTGGCGACTCCATGATACCTCCTTGTTGCCCAACATAGACGCACTTGCGATTTATCGCAAGATGTCAACGGACCCGCAAATGCCCCGATCGCCCACGTGCGGGCGGTCCGAAAGGGCGGCGCTCGGGATACATTACTTACTCATGCTGTCCTTCATTTCAGCTTAAAGCCATGCCATTTGAATGACCAAACACATTAGGATTATATTGCCAAAACAGGGTGGGTCACGGTCACAATGGATTTCATTGTCACCGTGACATATTGAAGTCCAAAACAGAATGCAAATTGGGGACATGTCACGGTCACAACCAATTTCATTGTCACCGTGATGTGTTCCCAACTCTCGGCAGAATGCAACCTGAGGGTATGTCACGGTCACAATGAATCTCATTGTCACCGTGACATATTCTCATTTGCAAAACAGAATGCCTTCCTGGGTAGGTCCCGGTCACAATGGATTCCATTGTCACCGTGACATACCAAATTCCTTTAGACAGAATTGAACTCAGCATATGTCACGGTCACAATCAATTTCATTGTTACCGTGTCCTATGCAAAAATACCAAAACACAGCTGTGTTTATCACTAGCACGGCTGTGCTTTTTCAGTCCACTTCTCCTTTTACGCCTAGACCTCAAATCTCATTCTTATTTGTTTGGCAATCAACCCAAATACAACAACCACACAATCAATAACACATACCTGATTTTCCCTTCTTGTTTGGCATTCAATAATAGTACAAATCATAATCACTTTCAAGCACTTTATCACAATCATATTGCTACTATAATCATACAATTTAGCATCACATAATTCATGCTCAACCTTCAATTTCACATATCATGCAATTCAGTTCAAAACCCTATTTAACCAACACTAATCACATATTCATACAATTAGGGTTTATCCCCAAACCTCGTCGCCTTAGCTCCTAATTACGATGGACGCTCGGTTCTCCGATTACAGCCTTTCCCTTATCTCTCTTCACTTCTTCAGCTAGCAAAACCAGTTCAAATTCCAGAATTGAGCACAATCCATCAATCCTCATTCCAAACTAAATCAAAACCAAGAAGAAGAGTAGGAGATGAGAATAAGCACACTTAACCACTTACCTCTTAGGTTTAACCCTTAACTCATGAGCAACTAAACATCAATATGCTTACTCTTCCTTAACACTCACTCTCACGCAAGAAGAAAAGAGAAGAACACAGAAATTACTAGGTTACCCAAATGAAACCCTTCTCTTCCCTTAACCCACTCTTGCATGCAAAGGTGTAGGTGGCACACCCTCACTAAGCCACACGGAAACCACTCTCATCCTTACTCACGGAAACAAGAAGAAAGCCAAAGCCAAATGCAGAAAATGAAGAATGAGGCCAACACACACTCACCTCTCACTTCACTAGGCAAATGCATGCAAAGAAGGAGGTGGCAAAACCTTGCAAAGCCACACGGAATCCACTTCAGAAAACCTGCCTCCACTTACCAATTTCTTACTTTATTTTATTCCTAATTAACCCTCCATTAACTAGTTAATCAGCCTTTAACTCATGCTTAGCACAAACATTCATAATTACCATTTAACCCCTTAACTATACTGCTTTCTTTCAATTAAGTCCAATCCTACACATTTAATCCACTCACTCATATGCCAAATTAGGTTAATTCTCTTAGGGTACAAATCCGGCCATGACAAATCTAATGCATAAGCCTGCAACATATCTTCTAAGATCTGAATCACCCTCTCCGACTGACCATCTGTCTGCGGATGAAATGTCGTACTGAAGTTCAACTTGGTACCCAAAGCCCTTTGCAATTCTTTCCAAAACTTTAAAGTAAACCTTGGGTCCCGATCTGACACTATGGACAATGGCACTCCATGCAGTCTGACTACCTCATTCACATAGATGCTGGCTAACTTATCCATCGGATAGTCTACTCTAACTCGTAGAAAATAAGATGACTTTGTAAGCCGATCCACTATCACCCAAACTGAGTCATGCTTCTTCTGAGTCAAAGGCAAACCAGATACAAAGTCCATGGCGATGTTATCCCACTTCCACTCGGGAACGGATAAAGGTGTGAGAAATCCCAAAGGAACTTAATGCTCAGCCTTTACCTGCTGACATGTCAAGCACTTAGACACAAAGTCCACAATATCCCTCTTCATACCGGACCACCAAAAGAACTGTTTCATATCCCGATACATCTTGTCACCACGGGGACGCATAGTGAAAACCATAGTTTGTGCCTCACTCAAAAGCTATTTCATTAACTCCTCAATCTCAGGTACACACAAATGATTTCTATACATCAGCACACCATCCAAAACTGAGAACTCTGACTGCTTACCAGAACTAACCTCTCGCAAAACCTGCTGTAATTTTTCATCATTCTTCTGAGCATCCACAATCCTCTGTCTCAAAGTAGGCTTCACTCTCAACTGAGCAACCAAGGCCCCATCCGAATCAAACCTCTACTTAAACCGCCTCAAGAACAAAGCAGAAACCGATTTCTGACTCAAAGCATCCGCGATAACATTGGCCTTACCCAGGTGGTAATCCAATATGCAGTCATAGTCCTTGAACAACTCTAGCCATCGGCACTGTCTCATGTTCAACTCCTTCTGTGTGAGGAGATACTTCAAGCTCTTATGGTCCGTAAAGATCCTACACTTCTCCCCATACAGATAATGCTGCCAAATCTTCAAAGCAAAGATCACAGCCGCCAACTCTAAGTCGTGCGTCGGATAATTCCTCTCATATGGCTTTAACTGACGGGAAGCATAAGCCGCAACCTTTCCCTCTTGCATCAAAACACAACCAAGACCGACACCCGAAGCATCACTATAAATTACAAACTCCTTACCCGAGATGGGTTGAGTAAGTACAGAAGCTTCCACTAGTAACCTCTTCAACATCTCAAAATAAAGCTAGCACTTATCCGACCACTCAAATCTGACCCCTTTCCTTAACAATCGCGTCATCGGAGCAGCTATCACTTCACTAATCGCCGATAGTAACCCGCTAAAGCAAGAAAACTCCTCACTTCTAGAACATTCCTAGGCACTTTCCAATCAACAATCGCTTCAATCTTAGATGGATCAACTTTGAATACCTTTAGCCGAAACAACATGTCCCAAGAATGACACTTCCCGAAGACAAAAATCACACTTACTAAGCTTGCAAATAACCGATGCTCCCTCAGAACTTGCAAAACCAACCGGAGATGCTCCTCATGCTCACTCTCATCCTTGGAATACATAAAAATATCATCTATGAACACTACTACAAATCGATCAAGATATGGCCTGAACACTTGGTTCATCAAATCCATGAATGCCGCAGGTACATTGGTTAAACCAAACGGCATCACTAAAAACTCATAGTGGCCATACCTAGTCCGAAATGCAGTTTTAACCACATCTGCATCCTGAACTCGCAACTGATAATATCTCGACCGAAGATCAAGCTTTGAAAAGACACCCGCTTTTCTAAGCTGATCAAACAAATCCTCGACTCTAGGCAACGGATACTTGTTCTTAATTGTGACCTTATTGATTTGCCTATAGTCAATACACATCCTCATAGAACCATCCTTCTTCTTAACAAACAAAATCGAAGCTCCCCATGGAGATATGCTGGGTCAGATAAACCCCTTATCCAATAGCTCTTGTAGCTGAGTTTTGAGTTCTCTCAACTCTACCAGAGCCATCCGATAAGGTGCTTTCGAAATAGGCAAAGTACCCGGCACTATCTCTATGGATAACTCCACATCTCTCTTTGGAGGCAAACCAGGCAACTCGCTCGGAAACACATCTCCAAACTCCCGTACAACAGGGATATCCTCAATCCTAACTTGATCACGCCCTGAATCCAACACCACAGCTAGAAAAGCCTCATAACCCTTCCTAATGAACCTCTTAGCTTGCATTGCGAAAATCATATTATTCAAGGAACGAGCACCCAAACCTTTAACAAACACAGATGACCGATCTCTATCCCGAAGAACAATTGTCTTCCTATGACAATCAACCACTGCTCGATGTTTACTCAACCAATCCATGCCCAGAATCAAGTCAAACTCTCTGAACGGAAACTCAATTAAATCCGCTGGAAACACAACTCCCTTAACCAATAGGGGACAATTCCTATACATTCTACTCACATTAACACTATACCCTAAAGGACTGGTCACACAAATCTCATAGTCTAACTGATCTACCTCATGCAACTTATCAAATAACTTAGCTGTGCACAAATCTGAGTGTGTGGAACCAGGGTCAATTAGAGCATACAATTCAATGTCATGGAGTAGAAACTTACCGGCTATCACATCTGGTGCATCCTGCTCCTCCCGAGCTCTCACAGCATATGCTCTAGCTGGAACAGGTAGCGGACGCTCAACTGACTCAGATGTAGCTCCTTCTCTCGGTTGACCGCCTTGACCTCATCCATGGCCTCTACCATGACTAGCTTGCGTGGCATTCAAACCAACTCTGCTGGTCTCTCTCTGAGCACCCAAAGCATCATTCAACCTCAAACAGTTGGCAAAAAAGTGTTCAGTGCTCCCACACCTGAAACACCCACCTGTGAGCCACCTGCACTCACTCTGATGAGGCTTACTGCAATGAGAGCATACAGGCATTGACTCTATCCTACCACTAGCACTGCCTCTACCAGAACCGGACACCGCTATTGAACCCTGTCTTATACCTCTCGTAGCTGGGCCTGCGGATGATTTATCTTGCAGGTTCCTTGATCGCTTTCCCGAGGACAAAGATGAAGAACCTCCACGCGAGGGATTCCTCCTCTGGGCCCTCTCTCTCAAAATAGATTCTGATCTCTCAGCCCTAACTGTAGCTTGCACAATCTGGTAATACCCAACTCCAGGAGTACTCATCAGAGAAATCAACATCGCCCGCAGTGACTCATTCAACCCGGTCTCAAAATGCCTACACCTAAACTCCTCTATCAAAATACCTTCCGGTGCATACCTAGCCAACCGATTAAACTCCTTCTCAAACTCAGACACAGATCGACCACTGTTTCAAACTCAAGAACTGAGGCTATCTTGCATCCTTGTATGTCTGAGTCACATACTTATTTGTGAACTCTCTTTCGAAAAACTCCCAAGTAATTGGGTCAGGCAACTGAGGATATCTACAAACCAACTCCCACCATTCATAAGCAGACCCTTACAGCAAAGCCACTGCACACTCTACTTTCTGATCAGGAGGACACATAACTTCTCTCAAAGCACGCTTTACTTTATCAATCCACTTCTCAGTGACTTTTGACTCATCCAAACCCTTTTCATAAAAGTCTTCAGCACCAGCTCTTCTCAAACTCTCAGTCGGGGCCTTAGGGGCAGTCACTCTATCCAAGACTCGAGCCATGTCCTGAGATAGCTTAAGCATCGCCTCGAAGGGCATGGGTACGGCCTCGGGCTGTACCCTAGCAGGTTGAGCCGACATAGAAATTGAAGGATCAACAGCTTGAGGATTCACGCTTTTAGCTGAACCGTCAAGTGACCCTCGAACAAAATCGAAATCCATCTAAACAAGCAAAAACAACCGCATTAGCCAACACAGTCCTAGACATATACACATCTATACACAACAATGACAACAAAACACCCAGAAAAGCCTAAACCTAGGCTCTGACACCAAAAACTGTAACATCCCCTAGCCATACGTAGGCAAACCCATCCGGATAGGAGTGAGATGCCGTAGGAGCAGGGTGCCACACCGAACAGATCGATGCAAAGCAAACATTCATCCAAAATAAACATACGAAAACACAGCGAAAACTAAAACGTTAGAGTTGCAATAACTAATAATACATTAATATAACAAAATCATTACAATAATGTTCTGATCAACTACAAATAAAATAATTACATATCCAAAATAAACAAGAGCGAAAGCTTACAAAAATTACAGATACAATGAGAGTTCTATTACAAAAAGAATCATCATAACTATTACAAAAATAGCCCTAACACTAATCCCTTATGTGTTGGCTTGACTGGCGGCAACTCTCCCATAGCAAAACGTTTTCCGCACCTGCACGGATAAAAATCGTGCTAAGCTATAACGCTTAGTGGGGAACACACAACAAAAGACTGGACAACCATTCATAATGGTCGTCAAAGCATAACACATACGATATGACATATGCGGATAACCATGTCGGATATATAATCATGCTTACATAATACAGACATACATTCAAAAGCTTATATCCACATTCAAATACTTGTTAACTGATAGCTCATAAATATCATCATACTCATTCGGATATCATAATCTGATAATCATTTCAAAGCAAAACAAAACAAATAAAGCACCTGTTGACTAACAATAGTGGATAATGAGTATACAGACAGTACCTTATGAGTACGAATCGAATACAGACAGTACCTTACGGGTACGAATCGAGAAACCATTTTATTTTATCACATTCAAAATAAGTTTTCAAAGGGACCTTAAATAAGATCCAAAATTCATAAGGGTTCGCGAGGAACCAGACGGGGACCTAATTGGGGTTCAAATGGAACTGAGGCTGCAACTAAAAGACTCTATTAGGCATGCCTAACTATCCACTAGACTGACTCTCGCAGGTCATGCGTAATCCAATTCAGGTTCCAAATCATAGCATATCATTCATTATAAAAGAATCGTTAAAATGGCATATGTAAACAAGCATTTTACAAAGCATACAGATGTAAGAGTTCATGAAGAAACCATTTGAAATTCATTTTAGAAGAGAAAACAAAGCCGGAAAAATAGGGCAAGGAGAGGTCACTGTCGCGCTCGCGACAGAGACGAACTTGCCCAGGTCGCAACCACGGTATTTGTCGCGATCTCGCGGGGGATCAAATACATTTCACTGTCGTGCTCACAATAGTGAGCTGCAAGCCCGATCTATTGCGCCCGCGCTCAAGAGCATATTCGAGACAGAGAATCGCCCAAAATAGCTCGACAGTCGAGCGCTCTATCGCGCTCGCTACAGGTGTCGCGCTCGCGATAGAGGCTCCGCTGCACGGCTCGGTGGCCAGGCACGCCGCTCGACAGAGGACTAGGATACGTGTAAGGGCTGCTATCACCGGGCTCTGTCGCGAGGTCGTGACAATGTCGAGCTCGTGACAGGGTCATCATTTCCAGCCCTTACACGAGAAATCTGCAGAAAGTCCAATTTTCTCAACACCCAATCACACACACTCAATTCAAACATCCACTTACCTTAATTCCAGCAACCAAACCATCATTTCTAACATATAATACAACATTTATGCCAAAAATTCCAATTAAATCATGCCAATAACATATCAAACTTACACAATTTTAATATCAACACTATTCATCATTCATCTCAAACAAGAACACAATTGAGCTCATTAAGCCACATTCAAGCCTTCTTAGCACATCTAAATCAAAACCCATAACATTTAAACTACTATGAATATCAAGAATCCACAAATTTCCAGAAATTCATCCAAAGAGAAAAAATCACAAAAATTCCCAAACCTGAATCTCTTAAGCTCCAAATCACTTGGTGCCACTAATACCAGCCTTCTCCTTGCCTTTAAGATCACGAGGAGGATCCACTAACACCCAAAACACAAACACCCAAACAAAGTCAAAACAAACATCAAACTCTAGATCAAAAACCCAAACCAAAAAAATAAGAAGAAGAAGATGAAGAACAAGGTGAAGGAGATGATGGAAATGAAGAAAACTTACCCAAAAGAAGACCAAAAGATGATCAATTCCCACCACACCAACTTGGATCCAAGCTAGGGTTCTTTTGAGAAGATAAAAGGAAGAAGAAGAGTGAGAGAGAAGAGGAGAACGGGAAAAGAGATGGAAAATTCTGCTTTTCCAATTCTCTTTCTTCTTCTATTCATCTTTTCCTAACCCTAGCCATGTGTCGTCATCCTAGTGGTGGATCTCGATCACTCACACCCAACAAGCACACATCAACCATACACAAGACTCTCCCAACTTATAACACCCTACAAATGTATGTTCATGCACAACCTAATACAACCCAAGTTACTCACTTACGTCTTACAACCATGTGAGCAAACACACCCAATTACAACCCAACTAATTCACACCCTAGTATCGTACATGCACCCACATACTAGTGAAACCCACAACCATGCATTATACCCAACATACCCTTATCACAAGCCAAAACACAAACAATGCATGCACACACACAAATGGCTCATACAATTAGGGGGCATATGGGGTGTGACAGAAGTAGGTAGGAGGCTCGAGGAATTTGAGAATAAGATGATAGCTATGATGTGGAACTTAATCGTAGCAATGTGCTGGACTGAAACCGATTAGTTGTCAGAATGAATGGGAGGTAGTTATGGAGGAGCCCTCGGAGGAGGTATGTCCCCTACCAATATATCTCAGAGCTACCACATCTGAGGGTTAGAGAAGAGGTGGCGCTCATAGGGTTGAGGATAACAATGTAGAGGAGGATTATGAAGAGCCCCTAGTGGTGAGAGGGAAAGTGCCTCAGATGGAAGAGGCTATATGGAAGAAGATAGAGGAAAAGTTTGACTCAATGTCTTAAATGCTGATCATGGAGAAAGGGATGAACCCCGAGGATAAAGAATTAAAGGGACAGGATTTGATCCCTCATAATTTCAAGATGCTAGATGTCTCGAAGTTTTATGGCACATCGGATCCCACTGCACATATTAAGCAGTACTCGTTGGTAATTAAGGGTACTACTTTAATGAAAAGGCAAAAGATAGAGTACTTCTGCTTGAGCCTAACAGGTCCAGCAGCGAAATGGTATCATGGGCTAGATCGAAGGACTAAAGAAGACTGGGACCAACTGACTGAAGAGTTCCTCAGGCAGCACGACTGCAGCACAAGGATGGAGGTAACTCTGAAAGATTTAGAGCTACTGCAGTAGAAGCCTGGAGAGTCATTCCATGAGTATTTGACCCGATTGAGGAACCGGGTAATAGAGATAAAGAGGAAGCTAGACACTCTAGAGTAGATCAGGCTATTTATTAAGAATGCCAGCCCATTCCTGACGGAGGGGTTAAAGATGAAGGGTTTGAAGGACTGGGAGTCCTTAAAGGATATAGCCATTGAGGCTGAAAGTGAGTACCTGGCAAGGAGGGCGAGCAATGAGGCCTATGCTAAGAGGAGCAATCGCTAGTAATCTACCAGATTCGGGGCAAATGGGCTATAAAAGAAGAGCGACTGATGCCGTATGTGAAACGCCTGAAGAGGTTGAGCAGTCAGTTTGAGGTGTGCACTTTTCATTTCGTCCCGAGAGATGAGAATCAGTTAGCCGATGCGCTCGCAACTTTGGTGTCAATATGGGATAATTTGGAAGGAGTCGTTATGAAGCCCATCTTGATCTCAAGCTCCAAGAAGCCCGGTTTTGAGTCTAAATAAATAGTAGGGATTGAAGTGGTTGATGAGAAGCCGTGGTACAATGACATAAAGAACTATCTATAAAAGATAATATTCCCGAAAGAGGCTACTGAGAAGGACCAAAGATTGATCCGTAGGCTATCTACTCAGTTTATCTATATAGATGGTGCACTATACAAACAACAAGTCGATGGCATTCAGTTGAGGTGTCTGGGTGAGAACGAAGCGAAGAAGGTCATGGAGGAAACTCATGCGGGAGTCTATGGAGCCTAAGTGAACGGTTTAATACTGGCAAAGAAAATAATGAGACAAGGGTTTTATTGGCTCACAATGAATATAAATTGCTCAAAATATGTGAAACAGTGTCAATTGTGCCAACAATATGCAGACTTGAGGCATTTACTAGTTTCAGAATTGCACAGTTTGACATCACCTTGGTCGTTCGTAGCTTGGGGGATAGATATGATAGGAGAAGTACACCCTACGGCCTCCAATGGACATAGGATCATTATAGTCTCTATTGATTACTTTACTAAGTGAGTAAAAGTTGAATCCTTCAAGAAGGTTGATGCCCGGGACATGGCCAAGTTCATTGAAAAGAATTTGATATGTAGATATGGTCTCCCACATCACGCTGTATCGGATAATGGGGGTGCAATTTATGTCTAAAACAAAGAAACTACTCCAGAAGTATGGTATTGAGCACCATAAGTCTTCTCTATACCGCCTGTGGGCTAATGGGGCAATTAAAGCGACAAGTAAGAATGTCAAGAAGATCCTGTCCAAGATGGTTCAAAACTATAAGGATTCGACTGAGAAGCAGCCTTTTGCACTCTGGGGCTATAGAACCACCGTCAAAACTTCTACGAGAGCCACGCCTTATCTTTGGTGTATGGGACAGAAGCAGTATTGCTAGTAGAATTAGAGCTCAAGTCTTTAAGGGTAGTCATGGAGACTAAGATTCCAAAAATTGATTAGGCACAACAGCGGTTGCAGTAGTAGAACATGTTAGATGAGAACAAGTTACGGGCTTATTATCACAATCAGATCTTTTAAAAAAGACTGTCTCAGTCATTCGGTAAGATAATCGGGAAGCATCCACTGAAGAAGGGAGATTTAGTCTTCAAACAAATAAGACCAGGTGTTCCGGAGATACGGGGCAAATTTAGGCCAAAATGGCAAGGTCCACGTGTTCTCAAGAAGTTATTATCTAAGGGGGCATGTAGACACCGAGTCTTAAAGCAGCCTAGATCATAGTTACCCGATGAAGACATCAGTTCCCATTTTGGGGCAAAAGAATGAGAGTTGTAGATTTTCCCCCTTTAAATTCACAAGGATTAAGGATTTTTGGTGATAAGAGGTTGCCTTGCATTGAAAAAAATTTTTAACTGAAAAATGCATTTTTTGGTGAACCGACGGGATACTCGTCGGTGAAGCGACACCCGTCGCTTGCCTTGGGACGCCCGTCCCTCGTGCGGGTGACACCTGTCGCTCGCGCTCGAGGGATGCCCTTCTCATGCGAGCGATGCCCGTCGCTCACGTGGGATGGCTAGTGTAACGGTTCGATTTGCACCCTAGTAGAATTGGTAGTGCAAATTTCTATATTTATGCAAGTTTAAGTGTTAGTGAGGACTTAATTGAATGGAATTGTAAGTTGTTTGCAGGAAGGAGTGGATTAGAGGGATTTAGAGAGAGATTTTCCATGGACTAAAGTGTAAGTTGAATGTTAGTGGGACACTTGTCTAGTGTGAGGCTTGTGTGGCTTATTGTGGTGATGCCACCTAGGATGAGGTATGCAATTTAAGGGATTGCTAGTGGAGTTTTTTGTCCGATTTGGGATTGTATGCAAAGTTACCTCTCTTTCTCTCTCTTTCTCTCGGTTTCCATTCCTTTCATCTCTTCTTTCTTTGATTGTTGATTTGTGGGTTATTTCTGCATTTTGAGATTGATTGAAAAGTTTAATCAAGGATTAAGCTTGAGAGGTAAGCGTATTAGTTTGAATTTCTGCTTCTACTCCTTTTCTTTGTGGTTATTGTTTGAGAACTTAGATTAAGGGATTGTGTTTATTTTTGTGTATTGTAAGAAGCTGAGGATAGAAGAAGGATTGATAAGGGCAAGGACAAAGTCTGATTTTGAAAGTGTTCAACTGCTCCAAGAGGTTGGGATCGTGTGCTTTATAGTTGTGCATGTGTTTTTGAATTGTGTATTTTGGGTGCACGTTGTGATATGAGTTAGAATTGTGTATATGCATGTGTTATAGTTGGAATATTGATAAAATTGGACATGTTTAGAGTGTGATTGTTGAGCATGATTAGTTCTGCTTTTGAGAGGCATGTGTTCATGATTTGTTATGCATGTTCTTGCTTGATATTGGTATGCAATTACATGTTATATTTTGATTTAGAGCCTTAAAATGTTATTGGCATATGGTTTGGCAAGTCTTTGATATATGTATGTGCATGGTTTGGAGGTATGATGACAATTTTGGCTTTTGAGTTGCGTTATGGAACAGTTGATGCAATTCTGTTTTGGGCATTTTAGCATAGGTCACGGTGACAACCAAGTGGTTGTGACCGTGAGGTATGCAAGAAATGCTTATGTCCGAGGAGTGTGTGGTATGTCATGGTGACAACCAAAGTGGTTGTGACCGTGAGGTACCTAAGTTTTCATTCTGTTTTGCATCTTTGGTATGTCACGGTGACAACCATAGTGGTTGTGCCCGTGAGATACCCTTGATTGCTTACTGCCCGAATATTATAGAGGAATTAATGGTGTGTGTCCAGTTCTAGAAATTGGATGGAATTTGTAGAGAAATGAGGAAAGAAAGATAAGGAAAAAGTAAAGGTCGGGGAATCGAGTGCCAAGTGAACGTTAGGAGCATAGGCGACAAGGTTTGGGAACTAACCATATGAGTATATTGGCATGATTTGTGATTGTTTGTGCAATTGATTAAGCATGAACTAAATTTGTAATTTGAGTTCCTAATGAAGTAAATGAATAAGTTGACTAGGTCAATAAGTTATGAGACTAGTGTCGTATTCATAACATTTTGAATGGTATGTTAAGTATTGAAATTGTGTATGTGTTATATCTTATGTAATTTGGATGAGATTGGCTTAGTGGAAATTAGGTATGTGTCAGTTGTTATGTTATTGAAGAATAGGTTGGCTTGAATGACAAAAAGGGAATTGGTTTTGATGTCTTGAAGTGATATGAGAATTGAGACAGGGAGCGCAGCTATGTTTTGGTAAAACACAGCTGTGTTATGGTTTTTTGCATAGGTCACGGTGATAACCAAAGATATTGCCACCTTGTGGTATGCAGGAATTCCATTCTGCCTAATTGAGTATGGTATGTCATGGTGACAACCAAATTGGTTGTCACCGTGAGGTGCCATTGATGGCATTCTGCCTGGAAGTGTGATGTATCTCACGGTGACAACCAAAGTGGTTATGACCGTGAGATACCTCATTTTACATTTTGTTTTGGGAGTGCATGGTATGTTACGGTGGCAACCAAATTGGTTGTGACCGTAAGGTTCCTTAGCTTGCATTCTATTTTAAAGAACTCAGTATGTCACGGTGACAACCAAACTGGTTGTGACCGTGAGGTACCCTATTTTGGCAAGGAACCCTAATTTATTTTAGATTATTAATTATGTGGCTTTTAGCCAAACTTGTTGGCATTTTATATGAGTGTGATACCAAGGTTATATGAAGCAAATATACATATTTGTAAGATGATTAATGAATTCAATTACTTATTAGTTAATGATTTGATTGCAAGTTGTCCAAGTGTTATGTGATGTGTAAAAGAGTAATGTGGATTTGTTAATGCTTTGTAAGTATGCAAAGAGGAGAACTTGGTGTTGGTTTATGTATGTGCTATTAGAATCAACAATTATAAAATCAATAATGAAATTAATCAACTTTATCCTGCGAGTCAAGTAGTGGATAGATAGGCATGCTTATAGGGTCAAGTGCTGCAGCCCAATGCGTCCGATTCTTTTGGAATCACAACGCGAAATAAATCCTTGCTGGATTCTTAAATGTGGAAGATTGATCTTGTTGAGTCACTGTACCTTAGGGTACAAATGCGTATATGTGTATCCATGGATACATTAAAATTATAATGAAATTATAGTACCTCAGGGGTACCAATGCAATACTAGTTATTCGTGTCTTTGAATTGCAAGCAAACCTAAATATAAAAGATAAAGATAATCCTAACTGTTATGTTGATATGTGTGAATGCTTATATCTGATGAATTTACGCAAAACCTATGTAAGCTATTCAGTCATGTGATTAAGTATTATGTATACACCAAGCCAATGGATGCTCTATGGAAATGTGAATTAGTAACAATGCTATGAATATAATGATACATAGATGCTTTAGACTCGTTGACTTAGGCATGAACCTTAACATGATGCATGCATGATATTAATGTTGTGTTTATTTTTATATACTATGTATGTGTTCCCCACTAAGCCTTATTACGTAGCACAAGTTTCTTTTCTAATCTGTGTAGGTTCGATCACGATGTGATTTTGGAAGGACAAATCCACTTCACAACGTTCAACACTAGGACTACTACTTTAGTGTAGGTTTTTGGGGTTTCAATATGTTTGTACCAGTTGTGTAAGATATTTTGAACATTCGGAAAATATGTAAAGTTGTTATAACTAAGTATTGTAAACTTAATGAGTGCTTGTGTATATATGTAAGTTTGTGTTTATGTTGGAAAGCATGAGAACTTATGATATATGATGCATGAGAATATATGTTTGATGATGAAATTTTATTATTCAAAGTGTTGGCATGAATTGTGATAGTAAAGCATGCGGGTGTGTCTGTGTAGCGGCTTTCTGACTGCATGAACGGAGCTAATCTGGTGGTCGGGAATGGGCATTATAAGTTGTCGTATCAGAGCCTAGGTTTAGTCTTTAATGGGTAACTGGGTAGCTAGTATGTGTATAATAGTGTTGACCTAATGCGGATGTCCATGTTTAAATTGTGTAGATCGATGGATCCTAGTGACAACCCTAGTCACCACTCAAGAGAGAAAACAACCGAAAGTGTTAATCCTTAGGATGTAAAGGTGACGGGGTATGGTCAGTCAAGGCCAGTCAGTTTTGGCAATGAGGTTCCAATGGTTCCAATGGATGCCTTACTAAGGATGTTATAGGATATGGCAAGGGTGCTGGATCGAATAATGGCACCGAAGGCTCCAGTAGAATCTTTAAGAAACCATGGGGTGGAATAGTTTCATGGTACAAGGCTGCACGAGTCTGAAAAGGCAAAATACTGGATAGATAAGGTGCAGAGAGTTCTGGGAGAAATAAGATGTCCTCCGGAATAACAAGTTGAGTGTGTGGTATCGCTGCTACAGGGTGCAGCATACGACTGGTGGAAATTAGTTCTGCAACATTCGATGCTTCCGGATCCGATCACTTGGAATCCTTTGAAAGGGAGTTTCGAAATAAGTTTATGACCAAGGCATATAAGGAGGCAAATTGGAAGCAATATCTGAATTTGAGACGGAGAATAATGACAGTGGCAAAGTATGAGAAGGAGTTCTGTCGATTGAGTAAATATGCACCAAAGGATGTATTGATTGAGGAGTTCAGGTGTCAGCAGTTTGAAGAAGGGCTGATTGAAGAGATTAAAGCGCTACTGATCTCACTGACTACCGAGCAGAATGTAAGTTACTATCGGATAGTTCACGCTGCTATGCGAGCGGAGAGGTCATTGGGAGTATAAAGAGAAAGGATGCAGAAAAGGAATTCTCCTATGGCTCCACCGGCAGAATCTGTGTAGCAGCAAGGGGTAAGAAGCGAGGAGCACCTTCTATATCTGGATCTGGTAGAGGTACATCTGGTACCAAGAATGAAGTGCATGAGTGTCCCCATTGTGGCAAAAGACATAGAGGGAAATGCTGGAAAGTGACCGGTGATTGTTTTAGGTGTGGAAGCACTAAGCATTTCTTAGCCAACTGTCCAAAATCTTATGAGGTAACTGGAAATCAGCAAGAACAGAGCAGAGGTGGTTCTAATTTACCTCTAGTTAATAGAGGAAGAGGTAGAGGATGAGGCAGAGGTGGCCAGTCTAGAGGTGCAGCTGATTTAAAAATAGTGGACAGACCTATAATGGCACCACCTCGGGCTTATGCGATGAAGGCACGAGGGGATCAGGATGCACCTGAAGTCATAGCAGGTACTTTTCTACTCTATGGCATAGAGATGTTTGCATTAATTGATCCTGGATTAACTCATTCGTATGTGTTTCTAAAAAAGGTATATGATAAGATGCCTAATGCTGAATGTTTAAAATATGACATATGTGTATCAAGTCCTTTGGGAAATAATGTGAATGTGAACAAAGTGTATAGGGGTTGTTCATTGGTAGTTTAGGGTAGTGTGTTTCCAGTTGATTTGATTGAGTTACCTTTTGATGTGTTTGATCTAATACTGGGTACGGATTGGTTGAGTAAATATAATGCGGTAGTTGACTGTAAGAGGAAGAGAGTGGTACTCCATGATTGTAAGGGAAGTAAAGTGTCAGTGAGGGGAGTTAGTACGAATCCTCTTGTAAATGTGGTATCGGCAATGCAAGCATACCGATGTTTGAGGAAGGGATGTGAGGCTTACTTTGCACTTGTGTTAGATTCTAAAAGAGAGCAAGTAAGGATTCAGGATATACCCATAGTACGGCAGTTTCCTAATGTGTTTTCGGAAGAACTGACTGATGTGCCACCAGTAAGGGAGGTTAACTGTCTATTGATGTTGTGCCTGGAACAGTGCCAGTGTCTAAAGCGCTTTACAGAATGGCTCCTACTGAATTGAAGGAGCTAAAAGCTAAGTTGCAGGAATTATTGGACAGGGGTTTCATAAGACCTAGTGTTTCTCCCTGGGGAGCACCAGTCCTATTTGTCAAGAAGAAAGATGGAACTATGAGAATGTGTATTGATTATCGGCAGCTGAACAAAGTGACAGTGAAGAATCGATATCCTCTCCCTAGAATCGAGGATTTATTTGATCAGTTGAGAGAAGTAGGTGTGTTTTCTAAGATAGACTTACGGTCTGGGTATTATCAGTTACAAGTGAAGAGAGAGGACATACCCAAGACTGCATTCAGAACTCGATATGGACATGATGAATTCTTAGTAATGCCATTCGGGTTGACTAATGCGCGGAAGAGCATGATCATCACTTGATAATTGTGCTTCAGACATTACGGGAACATCAGTTGTATGCTAAGTTGAGTAAGTACGAGTTTTGGTTGCAAGAGGTATCATTTCTGGGGCATGTGATATCTTCTGAGGGTATTAAGGTGGATCCGGCTAAAATTGAAGCAATTGTGAATTGGAAGCAACCTAGGAATGTGCTTGAAATTCATAGTTTCCTTGGGTTGATTGGGTATTACAGAAGATTTGTGAAAGGGTTTTTAGTGATAGCTTCGCCATTGACGAGGTTGCTTCAAAAAGGAGTTAAATTTGAATGGTCAGAAAAGTGTCAGGCGAGCTTTGATCAGCTGAAGAAGATGTTAGTGGAAGCACCAATCCTCACACAGCCTATCTCTAGCAAAGAATATGTTTTGTATAGTGATGCTTCAGGAATAGGTTTGGGGTGTGTGTTAATGCAAGATGGGAAGGTAGTAGCATATGCTTCTAGGCAACTGAAACCGCATGAGCAAAATTACCCGATGCATGATCTGGAATTAGCAACAGTAGTGTTCGCTTTAAAGATTTGGCGACATTACTTGTATGGTGAGAAGTGTAAAATTTACACTGATCAGAAGAGTTTGAAATATTTGTTAACATAGAAATAATTGAACTTGAGACAGCGTAGATGGCTGGAGCTATTTAAAGACTATGATTGCATTGTGGACTACCACCCAGGTAAAGCTAACGTTGTGGTGGATGCACTGAGTAGGAAGTTTGTCTCCGCTTTGCAGTTAAAGCAAGTAAAGTGGAGGTTTACCACAGACGGAGCATTGCTAGCTCAATTGAAGGCAAGACCGATTTTAAAGGATGAACTGATAGCTGCACGAAGATGTGACTCTAAATTGCAACAAACTCTGCAGTCAATTATAAGTGGTGATAAGACCGACTATTCAGTGGGTGAAGATGGAGTATTGCTTGATAAGAATCGAGTATGTGTTGCGAGTGAGGAAGAGTTAAAGAAGAGATTGATGTATGAGGCCCATAATACTGTTTTTACTATGCATCCAAGCAGGAACAAAATGTATCAGGATTTGAAGCAACTGTATTGGTGGCCAGGTATGAAGAAGGACATTGTAGACTATATGTCTAAATGTTTGACATGTTAGAAAGTGAAGGAAAACATCAAGTTCACATGGGTTATTGAATCCTCTTTCCATTCCACAATGGAAATGGGACAATATTACCATGGATTTTGTTTCTAGACTGCCTTTGACTTCAAGGCAACAAGATGCGATATGGGTAATAGTGGATAGATTTTCTAAGTCAGCTCACTTTATACCGATTTGAATGGATTATTCAATGGATCGATTAGCTAAATTATATGTAAAGGAGATTGTTCGACTGCATGGTGTACCCCTATCGATAGTCTCAGATAGAGATCCAAGATTTACTTCTAAGTTTTGGAAGAGTTTACAGGCTGCATTGGGTACGAAGTTGAATTTCAGTATTGCATTTCATCCGCAAACCGATGGACAATCGAAAAGGGTTATTCAAGTATTGGAAGATTTAATGCGAGCATGTGTTCTAGACTTCTCGAAGAGTTGGGATAAGTATCTTCCACTCATGGAATTTGCTTATAACAATAGTTATAGACAAGTGTTGGCATGGCACCATATGAAGTCTTATATGGAAGGAAGTGTCGTACGACGGTTTGCTGGAAAGAATTGGGTGAACACAGAGTTGTTGGACTAGAATTGGTACGAGATACAGAAGAGAAAGCAAAGCTTATTCGGCAGCAACTGAAAGCAGTCAGTGACAGACATAAGTCTTATGCGGATTTGAAAAGAAGGGACATTGAATTTGAGATAGGTGACAAAGTGTTTTTAAAAGTGTCTCCTTGGAGGAAACTATAGAAGTTTGGCAAGAAAGGGAAATTGAATCCGAGGTTCATTGGACAATATGAAGTGTTAGATAGAGTGGGCTCAGTGGCTTATAGGTTGGCATTGACTCCGGCTTTAGCTAAGCTTCATGATGTCTTCCATCTGTCTATGTTGAGAAGGTACCGATCGGATGAATCTCATGTGTTACCTGTGCAAGAAGTGGAAGTTCAGCCAGATTTTACTTATGATGAGAAATCGAAGGCAATTCTAGCAAGGGAAGTAAGGCAACTTTGAAATAAACAAATTCCACTTGTTAAGGTGCTTTGGCAACACCATGGTGTAGAAGAGGCAACATGCGAGCCTAAAGCTGCTATGCGGGAACAACATCCTCACTTATTTGACTCAGGTATGAATTTTGCGGACGAAACTCATACCTGAGTGGGGGGGGGGGGGGGGGGAGTTATAATGGCCGGGAATGTACCATAGTTGTAATTGGCTTAATTGAAGTATCTAAGAGTGTGTGTGACTCAAATGTGGATGAAGGACTTGATTGAAAATAAAAGAAGGACCTAATTGAGAAGCTAAAAGAAAGTTTAGTGGCTAAGTTGAAATTTTACAAGATTAAGATAATGGAGGATTAACTAATATTTAAAGGGGATTAATTAAACTAATTAAGGGACAGAAATTGAAGTGGAGTCCGTGTGGCACTTCCTTGTGCTGCCACCACCATCATCTTCATGCATATAAATAGAATTGAGCATAGAGAAAGGGCCACTACTTGCTTGAAGTTCAGCCATTCTCGCTTTCATCAATTTCTACTTCTTCTTCATTCTTCATCCGTGAGCTCCTTATGAGTTTCCAATTGATTTCATGAATTCTATTATAGTAATCAAGTTAATTCAAGGGTAGACTAAGTTGTTGCATTTGCAAGGTAAGTGGTCAATTACTTGTTCTATCTTCTACTCTTTCTTGTTTTGGTATGTGTTGGATTGAGAAATTGATGGTTTGTGTCCAATTCTGGAAATTGGATGGAATTTGTGGATGAAGGAGTAAAGAAAAATAAGGGAAAAGCAAAGGCCGGGGAATCGAGTGCCAAGTGAACGTTAGGAGCATAGGCGACGAGGTTTGGGAACTAACCCTATGAGTGTATGGGCATGATTTGTGCTTGTTTGTGTAATTGATTAAGCATGAACTAAATTTGTAATTTGAGTTCATAATGCAGTAAATGAGTAAGTTGACTAGGTCAATAAGTTATGAGACTAGTGTTGTGTTTATAACATTTTAAATGTTATGTTAAGTATTGAAATTATGTATGTGTTATATCTTATGTAATTTGGATGAGATTGGCTTAGTGGAAATCAGGTATGTGTTAGTTGTTATGTTATTGAAGAATGGGTTGGCTTGAATGACAAAAAGGGAATTGGTTTTGAGGTCTTGAAAGTGATATGAGAATTGAGACAGGGAGCATAGCTGTGTTTTGGTAAAACACAACTGTGTTATGGTGTTTTTGCATAGGTCACCGTGACAACCTAAGAGATTGCCACCGTGAGGTATGTAGGAACTCCATTCTGCCTAACTGAGTATGGTATGTCACGGTGACAACCAAATTGGTTGTGACCGTGAGCTGCCATTGATGGCATTCTGACAGGAAGTGTGATGTATCACACGGTGACAACCAAAATGGTTGTGACCGTGCGATACCTTATTTTACATTCTGTTTTGTGAGTGCATGGTATGTCACGGTGGCAACCAAATTTGTTTTGACCGTGAGGTACCTTAGCTTGCATTCTGTTTTAAAGACCTCAGTAGCCAAACTTGTTGGCATTTTATATGAGTGTGACACCAAGATTATATGAAGCAAATTTACATATTTGTAATTTGATCAATGAATTCAATTACTTGTTAGTTAATGATTTGATTGCAAGTTGTCCAAGTGTTACGTGATGTGTAAAAGAGTAATGTGGATTTGTTAATGCTTTGTAAGTATGTAAAGAGGAGAACTTCGAGTTGGTTTATGTATGTGCTATTGGAATCAACAATTATGAAATCAATAATGAAATTAATCAACTTTAGCCTGCACGTCAAGTAGTGGATAGATAGGCATGCCTATAGGGTTAAGTGCTGCAGCCCAATGCGTCTGATTCTTTTGGAATCACAATACGAAATAAATCCTTGCTGGATTCTTAAATGTGGAACGTTGATCTAGTTGAGTCACTGTACCTTAGGGTACAAATGCATATATGTGTATCCACTGATACATTGAAATTATAATGAAATTATAGTACCTCAGGGGTACCAATGCGATACCCGTTATCCGCGTCTTTAAATTGCAGGGAAACCTAAATATAAAAGATAAAGATAATCCTCACTGTTATGTTGATATGTGTGAATGCTTATATCTGATGAATTTATGCAAAATCTATATAAGCTATTCAGTCATGTGATTAAGTATTATGTATACACCAAGCCAATGGATGCTCTATGGAAATGTGAATTAGTAACAATGCTATGAATATAATGATACATAAATGCTCTAGACTTGTTGACTTAGGCATGAACCTTAACATGATGCATGTATGATATTAATGTTGTGTTTATGTTTATATACTATGTATGTGTTCCCCACTAAGCGTTATCGCTTAGCACGGGTTTGTTTTCTAATTCGTGTAGGTTCGATCGCGTAGTGATTTCGGAAGGACAAATCCGCTTAACAACGGTCAAAACTAGGACTACTACTTTAGTGTAGGTTTTGGGAGTTTCAATGTGTTTGTACCAGTTGTGTAAGATATTTTGAACATTCAGAAATTATATAAAGCTGTTATAACTAAGTATTGTAAACTTAATGAGTGCTTGTGTATATATGTAAGTTTTTGTGTATGTTGGAAAGCATTAGAACTTATGATATATGATGCATGAGAATATATGTTTGATGATGAAATTTTATTATTCAGAGTGTCAGCATGAATTGTGATAGTAAAGCAAGCGTGTGTGTCTGTGTAGGGGCCGTTTCTGAATGCATTAGAGGAGCTAATCTGGTGGGCAGGAATGGGCATTACATCAACGGTAGAAATCAGATGCCTTATAGATCGGATGAGGGTTAGCATTGACATGCCGGGCAGGATAGACGATGGTCGGCCAAATGATTGCAAAAAGAGTCATGGTAGAGAACACCGAATTCGGTGGCAACAAGCTACAAGCTTTAGCCCAACAAAAGGTAAGGACTGCCTCAGGTATGCATTTTCTTCCTTCTTCTCTAAATTTTGGGCTCACCTAGGCACTAGTGCACTGGTTTCTCCAAAATTGGGGAAACTGTAGACACCAGGTCTTGAAGCAATCCAAATCAGAGTTACCCAATGAAGATATCGGTTCCTATTTTCAGGCAAAAGAACGAGAATTGTAGATTTCCCCTTTAAATTCACAAGGATTAAGGATTTCTGGTGACAGGAAGTTGCCATGCGTTGAAAAAAAATTTTAATTGAAAAATGAGGTTTTTGGTGGAATGACAGGATACCCATCGGTGAAGCGACACCCTTTGCTCACCTTGGGACGCCCGTCCCTAGTGCAGGTGACACCTGTTGCTCGCGCTCGAGGGATGCCTTACCCGTGCGAGCGGCGCCTATTGCTCCCGTGGGATGGCCCGCCCCTCGCACAAGCTACACCCGTCACTTTCACCCGTCCCTCGGTACTATCCATCGCTCAAAATGACCGAGGCTGCCTTGGCAATCAATACCCATTTGTATGCCGAGCGACGCCTGTCGGTCAGCGATTTGCAGCTAATTTGAGGGGATTTCATGCGATTTCAAAGATTTTTCTAAAGATTTCCAAATATTTTATTTGATTTCCAAATCTTCTTCAAATATTTTCAAACATTTGATTTGATTCTCAAATATTCTCCAAGATTTAGCGGTTATGATTCAATTCCATAAATCTCTTTCAAATTCAAATTTAAATTTTAAACCTTTTTGAATTTTACACCTTAGTCTATAAATAGGGGGTAGGGTTCATTATCAAGGGTTAGCAATTTTTATCAAAAAAATATATTGGAGGTTTCTTACTGGAAATTTAGAAAGAACTTTTTTCCTTAGTTTTCATAAAAAATTTTATCAAATTTTTTTCAAATCAAGGCGAATCCAATAAAGCCAAATCAATTCATTCCTACTTTGTAAAACCCCCACCGTCGCCCCCGTTGGAAGGACGCCGACGGGCGCGCTACCCGACGCTCGCTCACACAGATAAGCACATGCACAACACGGAAGCATACATTCATACATAACATCCATACGAAAATATGGGTTAATTAAAAACTTTACTTAACTTTTGGGCACAGACTGATCATGCAATAACTCACACACACGCAGGCACTAAGCGGAAGCATAAAGCGAATGATAAAACAAAGGAATAACTTAACATAAAAACATACTAACATTTACATTTCCCGAAAGTAATCTCAAGATTCTTACATATAATTACATATACAAAGTGTTATAGAAATACAAGAGCCAAAATACAGAAGCTGAACAAAATATAAAGCTTCAAACTCCTATGTGGCCGACCTTGCAGATGAGCGACACGAACAGAACCAAACCTGCCACCTGCACGGGAAGGAATCCGTGCTAAGCAATAAACGCTTAGTGGGGAGAACACACAAGAGTATGAGCGGCCATTCACAATGGTCGCCAAGGCATATCATACTCACAATGGCTAATGCGAACATTCAAAATACATATATAATCAGGCTTGCATAGTAGAGGCATTAATTCGACAACTCGCAACCAAAACCATATACTTATGTCAAGAATAGGCCAAAATAGACATAATACAATGCACGATACAAGTATCATCATGCAGAACTACACACAATATCACATGCAGAAACCTACCATGGTATCAAATATCAGTACCTTACCGTACGAAGTCACATGAGATTTACACATGCAATTGTCATAACCAAGTACCCATGCATGAACTGACAATCCAATCAAATACGACACAATTACCATATGATAATGCCCCCAACTATCATGTTAAGAATACTAGCTATCTAACATACTTTAACATGCCATACACACACTGGCCAAAATCCAAGGGACGATATCCAAAGCACCACATTACCGCTGCGCAACTCTAATATATAAAATATCATGCCGCAAACACTCTAATAGCGGAGACCGAAGACATAATCACATAACATCACATTCATATCATCACCATGCAGAAAGTACAGTTAAATCTTACATACTTACAGCCACAACTGCTTCGGTTCACATGCTTATATATAACAAAACCATGCTTGAGTCACATACATAAATACATTAGTCGAATCACATTCAAAGCATTCTGAAACTTATAACACAACACATGACAAGTGCGAATAATGGTGTTAGATAACCAATCATGCTTACGATATAAAGACATACATTCCGAAGCTCGAATCTGCGTTCATATACATATAAACTGATTCCTCAACTCATTACTATGCTCATACGGGTGTCACATTCTTGCAGTTATTTCAAAGTAAAAAAAACCAACAAAGCACCTGCTGACTCACAATAGTGGATAACGAGTGCACAAATAGTACCTTACGGGTACAAATCGGCCAAAGGGTACCTTACGGGTACGAATCGAAAACCATTTTATTTTGTCACAATTAAAACATTTCACCGAGGGGGATCTTAAACAAGATCCAAACACATTAAAAAGGATCGCGAGGATCCGTACACATAAAGGGTTCGCGAGGAACCAAACGGGGGACCTGATCAGGGTCCAAACGTCCACAGGGCTGCAGCTAACGAAACTCTATTAGGCATGCCTAACTATCCACTAGACTGACTCTCGCGGGTCATGCATAAAACAATTCAGGTTTTGAATCGCACAACACATATAACTATATACATCATGCATAAACCAGAGTACGATAGACATATAAATATGCTCATAAAGTCGGTCATATATCATACAATTCCTATTGCAAAACATAATACAGTCAACACACTTTAACATTAAACAATGTTCTAAAGCATGTCAAAAATCAGGTATGGAAGCACTACCATGCCGATGATTAATAACGCATAATCTTAATCGTGGAATGATACAATATACTCTTAAGCATGGCAGGTTATTCTTAGAGGAGGATCTGATCAAAGATATGCATAACATATTTTACATTTTAATATTACATGCTCGGGACTAAACAATCAGAAAGTTAGCCTTCATAATTCCTTCGCATTCGAAAAAAATGACATGCAATAAAAATCACAACAATAAGCATATATAAATCCAAACCATACAGTTGAAATCCCACAATCATTTAACCGGATCACTATAATCTAACACTTATTCTAAAAAATACCACATCTAACTTATCATGGATAACATATTGTTAATCACAAATAAATTAGGATAACCATTCATATAAGCAAGGTAATATAGCACACAGTAGGGGAAAAAGCCATAAAAGCATTTGAAAGTCATTTTATAAGAAAACTAGTCACTTGGGGAACAAGGCAAAACAGAAAAGGCCATAAGAGCATATAAAAGTATGACATAAATCATACAGGAGTATAAGTCCATACAGAAGAAATAGGAAATTCATTTTGGTTGAAACTGGGCTAATTCCAAAAAATGGGGCAGAAGGGGGTCGGTCACGAGCCATGTCACGACTCGTGACTGGCCTCAAAGGAGGTCACGAGTCGTGACTGTATGTCATGCCTCGTGACAGGCCTCACAAGGGAGTCATCCATGCAGGTACGAAAGGTGGTTAGCTGTTGGGAGAGTCTCCGCAAGTCAAGCCAACACAGGGGGTCGGATGTAGGCCTTAGCATTTTGTAATATGATTTTTTGTAATTGTGAACTCTCTTTTGTAATATTCTTTTGTTCAGCTTCTGCTCTGTATTTTGGGAACATGTAATTATTTTTTATATATATCCGATCGGTTGGGAATGATATTGTTATTATGTTTATGAATGAATGATCATTTTGCTTTTAAGTTTATTTCTACTATTTTTTTGCATGTTATGTGTTTGTCCGGGCGTGCTATTCCGATCGGGATGTTGCGTGGCTCTCCAGTCGGGAAAGTTACAAAGCGTCTCTTTTAGGGTGTTACAGTTTTTTGTATCAGAGCTTTGATTTAGGCTTTTCTGGGAGTTGTTGTGTATAGGCGTATGCTTAGGACTGTGTTGGCTAATGCGGTTGTCCTCGTGTTTGTTTGTTAGATGGCTTCTGATTCTATGCGTGGGTCGCTTGAGGGATCAGCTGAGAGTGTTAACCCTCCAGCACCAAATCTATCAGTGTCTGTGTCTGTGTCGGCTCAACCAGCTAGTGTCCAGCCTGAGGCTGCAGCCATGCCCTTTGAGGCTCTATTGAAGATTTCTCAGGACATGGCTCGTGTCTTGGATAGGGTGGCTGATTCAAGAGCCCCTTTAGAGAGCTTGAAGAGATCTGAGGCAGAGGATTTCTATGGAACTAGTTTGGACGAATCTGAGTATGCTAAGAAGTGGATAGAGAAGGTGGAGCATGCTCATAGGGAGGTTCGGTGCCCTCCTGAATAGAAAGTTGAAAGTGTTGTGGCGTTGCTTCAGGGATCTGCTTACGATTGGTGGAAATTGGTTCTTAGGCATCCCTAGTTGCCGATCCGATCGCATGGGAGTTCTTTGAGAGAGAGTTTAATAATAAGTATGTTACTAGGGATTATAAGGATACAAAGTGGGCTTAGTTTCTCGGGTTGAAGCAAAGAGCTATGTCGGTTTCCAAATTTGAGAAGGAGTTCAATCCTCTTTCTAAGTATGCTCCAGGGGGTGTCCTAACGGAGGAGTTTAGGTGTTGGCATTTTGAGGCCGATCTGAATGAGTCATTGAGGGTAATGCTTATTTCCCTGATGTGTACTCCGGGCGTTGGCTACTATCAGATAGTACAAGCGGCTATCCGAGCAGAAGGTTAGAGTCGGTTCTAAGGGAGAGAGCTCAGAGAAGGAATCCCCCTCTTGAAGGATCATCATTGAGTAAGAGGTCTAGGAACTTGCAGGATGTGATTTCTTCGGGTCTGGCTTCGAGAGGTAGGAGGCAAGGTTCTACTAGGGGTTCTAGTGCGGGAAGAGGTGGTTCTGGTAATAGGGCTGAGATGATGCCAGAGTGTTCACACTATGGTAAGCGCCACACGGGCGAGTGCAGGTCGCTTACGGGTGGTTGTTTTAGATGTGGGAGCACTGATCACTTTCTGGCTAGCTATCCGAAGTCATATGAGAACTCTTGGGATCAGCGTGAGGCTAGCCGAGTGGGATCTAATGCAATGCAACCCAGTCGGACTAGGAGTAGAGGTAGAGGTCGAGGCGGTCGGCCTAGAGAGGGAGCCCCATTGGGAACTGTCGATCGGCCCTTGATAGTTCCAGCGAAGGCATATGGTATGAGAGCTCGGGAAGAGCAAGATGCACCAGATGTGATTGCTAGTAAGTTCCTACTCTTTGACACTGAGTTGTATGCTCTAATTGACCCTGGGTCCACACACTCATATTTCTACATGGATAAGTTATTTGATAAGTTACGTGTTGTTGATCAATTAGATTATGAGGTTTGTGTGACCAGCCCTTTAGGTCATAGTGTCAATGTGAGTAGAGTGTTTAGGAACTGTCCCCTATTGGTTCAAGGTGTTGAGTTTTCTATTGATTTGATCGCGTTGCCATTTCGGGAGTTTGATTTGATTTTGGGCATGGATTGGTTGAGTAATCACCGAGCTATAGTTGATTGTCATAGGAAGACTATGGTGTTGAGGGATAGAGATTGGTCTTCAGTTTTGGTTAAGGGTATAGGTTCGGGTTCCATAGGGAACGTGATTTCTGCTATGCAAGCTAAGAGGTTCATGAGGAAAGGTTATGAAGTTTTTTTAGCAGTTGTGTTGGATTCCAAGCGTGATCAGGTCCAGATTGAGGATATCCCAGTTGTTAGAGAGTTTGGAGATGTGTTTCCAAGTGAGTTGCCTGGGTTGCCTCCTGTGACGCGCGCCGGATCCCCGCGGCCGCCCGCTCGACCGCCCGCACGTGGGCGATCGGGGCATTTGTGGGTCCGTCAACAGCTTGCGATAAATCGCAAGTGCGTCTATGTTGGGCAACAAGGAGGTTTCATGGAGTCGCCACCCAATAGAACATTGGGAAAGTTTCTCTCGCCTCGGAGAGCCTAAGACTTGCACATTTTATCCATATTGGGCCATGAGGCCTAGGATTAACGCTAAAGTCTCGTGACACAAGAAGTATCTTGGAGGATAACCTCTAACCTCTTGAGCCCAAAGACCAGAGCTGGTTCGGGACTTCTCATTTATTTATACCTTGATTAATATCATAATTAAGTTTTGAATTCATTGTTTCATCAACTTTCCACACAATGCAATTTTAATTTAAAGGCGCAATCATTCATATCAAAAGCGGTAAATGTAAGCAAAATCCAAAATAAAGCATTCAAAATAAATTACAATAACACTAGGAGCGGAATACAACTCCCATTTATAAAAGTGAAATACATGCATAAAACGGGTTATTCATTTATTTTGAGGACTTTGGTCCCCGCATGTATATTTATTATAAAACGGTTTTGATGTGATGATTTATTTGGGTATGAAAAACTAGGACATTGGTCCCCTTTTATTTAGAAAAAATGTCAAGTTAATTAATAGAAATGTTTTTGTGATTTTCTTTCTAGCGAGCCTAAATAAATAATTTTACAAGAAAATTATATGGCAAAATTAAATAAAATATTACAAATAAAGAAAATAAATAAACCAAACGAGCCTTTTTGGACCTCCCGATGTGCTCGCAAAAACGCCCAAGCGAAAAAAAGGAGTTTAGACATAAAAACAAATACGAATAAAACAATGTTAGTGATTAAATCAATTAAACATACAAAATAATGAATAACAAATTAAAATAAAATAAGATGATATGAAAAGAATGATGATGGAATCAAAAATATTAATAAACCAAAATAAAATGAGAAACATGCATTATGTATGACAAATGATTAAATGATGTGAATAAAATAAAATATGACATGTTGCTTAATTAATATATGTAAAAATATGAACATGATGAAAAATGATGAAGATAAACGAATCAAAGAATATATAAAATGATAAAGAAAAGAATAATAGATTAAAACAATTAAAGAATGATGAAAACAATTAAATGAACAATATGATTAATTAAATATGTTCACAAATGATATAAACCATTTACATGGCAAAAAGATCAATTAAAATAAATTTATTAATTACATGTTAAAAATAATGATGAATTAAAGTGAAATAAATTAATTACATGTTAAGAATTAATAAACAATCAATATTTATATGAATAAAAATCAAATCATATATAAACAATTAAATAGAACGAATATAAAATCAATACAACAAATGAATAGATTAAAAATAATAAATAAATCAATAAAATAAAACAATATACATGAATAAATAAAATGAAATAAAAATTGAAATGGAATTGAAATTGAGCCTAGAATATTTACCCTCAGAATATTGGATTTGATGAAGGAAATGTGATGATTGATTTCTTTGTTTGATGATTCACAATATTAGAGTGAGAATGTTGAAAATGTTGGAATTTTATTCCAAGAAACATGAAAATAAAAATGATCAAAAATTCTTTAAGAACAAAGAATTGATACCTTTGCCTAAAGAAATGATTTTGATCAAAAAAAGTTTTATTGATTAAAATAAATAAAAATTGATTGAAGTTTTATCAAATAAAAATTAGATTTTGATGACAAACAATTATTTTATTTGTCTCAAAATCAATTTTTTATCAAAAAAAAATTCAAAACAAAATCAATGAAAAAAAGTTTTATTGAACCCAAAATAAAAGAAGAAAAACAATTTTGAGAACAAATAATTATTCTATTTGTCTCAAAAATCAAATCAAACAACAAAACTTCCTCTAAAAAATATGTTTAGAAGAAATTATGTTGAAAAAAGAATGAAACAATTGATTTTCTTTTTGATTTTTGGTTGGGGAAAAATCTGGAATTTTTGGTGGAAGAAGAAGAAGATGAAGAGAAATTTTTAGGTCTAAAAAATGTGGGGAGGAGAGGAGAAGAGAGGCTACTTTGATTTCATCATAAACTATTTATAGGATAAAATAGGTTGCCCTAATTTAATTAAGGAAAAAAACCTATTTTAACCCAAAATTATTTTATTTTTAATGATAAAATCAAGTTTTATTATTTAATTACCTAAAAAAATATTTTAGAATTTAATTTGAAGTCAAAAACCCCAAAAAAATGGGATAAAAAACGGATTTTTGGGTGAAAAAATCGGAAAAAAGCTGGAAAAAAGGAAAATAGGTAACAGACCCTGTACCGACGGCCAGGGAGCCGTCGCCACAGAGGACACCGCCCGTCGCTATAGAGCGACGGGCACTCACGCGGCGAGGCGCGGAGCTCGGGCGGGAATCGCGGAGCTCGCGCGCAGAGGCGCGCGGTGCGGCGCGCAGTGCGCACAACGCTGCGCGTCGCTTTTTAGCGACGCGCAGCATTGGCGACGCTGCGCGTCGCTAAATCCCGCCCAGCGCGCTGGGCGCCTGGGCGTCGGCGTGCTGGGCGCCTGGCGCCTGCGAGCTGGGCGCCAGCGCGCCTGCGCGCTGCCGCAGGCGCGCTGCCGCGCCCGACATTCGCGGTCCGAAAAATTTTTTTTTTTTTTTTTTTATTTTTTTTTTTTTTTCTATTTTTTTAAATTTTAAATTGAATAAAAACACCATAATTTTAAGCCCCCATTTTTCAAAATTAATTTTTTAAATCTTTTTTTTTTTTATTATTTTAATTTTTCACTCTAAAATGCAAATTTAATGAGAAAACCATCACTTTTAACCTTTTAAAGCCTGTGAAGGCAATTATCATCATTGGGTAACTTCGATCTAGGCTGACTCAGGACCCGGTGTCTACACCTCCAGAGAGGGAAGTGGAGTTGTCCATAGAGATAGTGCCGGGTATTACTCCCATTTTGAAAGGACCTTATCGAATGGCTCCTGTAGAGTTGAGAGAACTCAAAAATTAACTACAAGAGTTATTGGATAAGGGGTTCGTCCGACCCAGCATATCTCCATGGGGAGCCCCAGTGTTGTTTGTGAAGAAGAAGGATGGTTCGTTGAGGATGTGCATCGACTATCAGCAAATTAATAAGGTCACGATGAAGAACAAGTATCTTTTGCCGAGAATCGAGGATTTGTTCGATCAGCTCAGAGGAGCGGGTGTTTTCTCCAAGATTGACCTCCGGTCAGGTTACTATCATCTCCAGATTAAAGATGCGGATGTGGTTAAGACTGCATTTCGGACACGATATGGCCACAATGAGTTCCTTGTTATGCCATTCGGATTGACCAATGCTCCTACAGCTTTTATGGATTTGATGAATCGAGTGTTCAAGCCATATCTTGACCGATTTGTGGTAGTGTTCATTGATGATATTTTGGTTTACTCGAAGGATGAGAGTGAGCATGAAGAGCATCTTCGAATAGTACTGCAGGTGTTGAGGGAGCATCATTTGTTTGTGAAGCTTAGCAAATGTGATTTCTGGCTCCGAGAGGTGTCTTTCTTGGGTCACATCGTGTCAGCTAAGGGAATTCTAGTGGATCCTACTAAGATTGAGGTGATTGTGAATTGGAGATTGCCTAGAAATGTTCCTAAAGTGAGAAATTTCCTTGGTTTGGCAGGGTACTACCGTCGGTTTGTGAAAGGGTTTTCGGTCATTGCTGCTCCTATGATGAGGTTGTTGAGGAAAGGAATTAGATTTGAATGGTCGGATAAGTGCCAGGTGTGCTTTGATAAGCTAAAGAGATTGTTGATTGAAGCTCCTGTACTTACTCAGCCCCGATCGGGCAAGGAGTTTGTAATGTACAGCGATGCTTCGATGTTGGGCTAGGATGTGTGTTGATGCAAGAGGGCAAAGTTGTGGCTTATGTGTCTCGTCAGTTCAAGCCTCATGAGAAGAATTATCCGACGCATGATTTGGAATTGGCGGCTGTGATCCTTGCTTTGAAGATTTGGCGGCATTATCTGTATGGGGAGAAGTGTAGGATTTTCACAGATCATAAGAGTTTGAAGTATCTCCTCACAAAGAAGGAGTTGAATATGAGATAGCGCCGGTGGTTGGAGTTGTTCAAGGATTACAACTGCATTGTGGACTATCATCCAGCAAAGCCAATGTGGTTGCAGATGCTTTGAGTAGGAAGTCAGTGTCGGCTTTATTTTTGTAGCGGTTCAAGTGGAGGTTTGATTTGGAAGGTGCTTTGGTTGCCCAATTGAGAGTGCAGCCGAACTTAAGGCAGTCGATTGTGGACACTAAGAAGGATGATGTGAGATTGCAGTGAGTTTTGTAGGAGATCCGATCGGGTAAGCAGTCTGAGTTCTCCGTTCGGGATGTGGTGCTTATGTATAGGGATCGTTTGTGTGTGCCCAAGAGTGATGAATTAAGGAAGAGGCTTTTGAGTGAGGCACATACTACGGTCTTTACCATGCATCCAGGTAGTGAGAAGATATATCGGGATATGAAGCAGTTCTATTGGTGGTCTAGGATGAAGAGAGATATCGTGGAATTCGTGGCGAAGTGCTTGACTTGTCAGCAGGTAAAAGCGGAGCACCAAGTCCCTCCGGGATTGCTCACTCCTTTATCCATTCCTCAGTGGAAATGGGATGAATTCGCCATGGATTTCGTGTTGGGTTTGCCATTGACCCAACGAAAGCATGATTCAGTTTGGGTTGTTGTGGATCGGATTACCAAGATGGCTCATTTTGTGCTGGTTAGAATGGACTATTTGATGGATAAGATGGCCAGTATTTCTGTGGATGAGGTGGTCCGATCGCATGGAGTACCATTATCTATAGTGTCTGATCGGGACCCAAGGTTCAAATCGAAGGTTTGGAAAGAGTTGCAGCGAGCTTTGGGTACCAAATTGAACTTCAGTACGGCATGTCATCCTTAGATGGATGGATAGTCCAAACGGGTTAATCAGATCTTGGAGGATATACTCCAGGCTTGTGCCTTAGATTTTTCTGGCAGTTGGGATAATTATGTGCGGCTTATGGAGTTTGCCTACAATAATAGTTATCAATCGAGCATTAGGATGTCACCGTTTGAGGACTTATACGGTCGGCAGTGTAGTAGATAATTAAGCATGCTTAAGAAGGGTTTGTGAGTGCAGCTGTTCTGTCCGCCCCGTTTCGGCGAAGAGGTTGACCTCCGAGATGGTGATCTTCCATGTAGTGATAAAATGTCTTGAGACCCCAGTCTCCCACGCTACCTTCGGGTAATAAAACTATTTTTGAGGCTTCGGTCTCCCGTGCCGTGTTCCCGTATCCTCCACCAGTGAAATTCAGGGTATTGTGTGAAGTTTCTGGTATTGGTTTGGTGACGTGTTTTGATCATGGCGTGATCTTGATTATGGTAACTGTTTCATGTTTTTGTTTTCAATTCTGATTGCTTATAGTGATAACTATATATATATAGTTATGTTCTCTAGTATTTAGTGAATTCCGTATGTTAATGCATGATAATCCTTTATAGTGTTCTGTTGTGTTTGTTCCTCCCCACTAAGCGTTATCGCTTAGCACGGGTTCTTGTCCCATGTAGGTGATAGGATTTTGGGAGCTTGCTCGTGTCACACATCTACAGGTCGGCCACATAGGAGCAGAGTCTTTATTTTTGTTATCTCCTCTTGTAATTCTTTTTGTATATCCATTAATTTTTATAAAGGATTTGAGATGTAATTTTTTGGATTTTTATATATAAAGAATTTTAACTATGATATATATAGTTTTCGTTATTATTGTTAGTGAATGCTTCTGCTCAGTGTATGTATGTATGTTGTGAGTGAGCGTCGGGTAGCGCGCCCGCTGGCACCCTTCCAACGGGGGCGGCGGTGGGGGTGTTACAAACCCTCTAGGACCAGATCCATCTATGTCTGTGTCTATGTTAGCTCAACCAGCTAGGGTCTAGCCTGAGGTCATAGCCATGCCCTTCGAGGCTCTATTGAAGATTTCTCAGGACATGGCTCGTGTCTTGGATAGGGTGACTGCTCCGTGAGCCCCTTTAGAGAGCTTGAGGAGATCCCCCAATGTGAAAATGTTTTTGGATGAAAATGAAAGAAGTTGCTTTTTATTGTACCCAAGGGTACCAATGTGTCCACTCTTTATCCATTACTCTGAGCTTGCAGGCATATGTATGGTTATCGCATGAATGTGAATCTGCTATATAAATGTATATATATTGTGAAACCCTTATGAATGCAAAGTATGATATATCTTACTATGCTCTTATGGATTTATATATATGCATGTGCCATATGTATGTGTTTTGCCTTAATGGCCATTGTGAATGGTCGTGCATCTTTTGTTTTCCCCACTAAGAGTTATCGCTTAGCATAGGTGTTTCATCCGTGCAGGTGCAGAAGCAGTGGAGTTTTTGGGAGATCTGCAGCAATCTAGGCCCATACAGTAGGGAGGCTTTTTGAGAGTTTTAGTTTTGTAATTTGTACTTTTTTGTATAAATTTTATTTCTGTCTCGATTTAGTAATCCTTCAGCTATGTATTTTGTAATTTTGTAAAGTACGATATTTTACTCCTCTCCTTGTAATGAATATTTTATTATATCAATGAAAAAGGATCTTGATTTTTCTATTGGTTGTTTGATGTTATTGGAGTTGTCTATTTATTTATTTTGTTCTTTTTATTACCTCTTTTTATGCTTGGTTGAGTTTTGGTTTGGTGGCACCCTTATCTATACAGGGTCTCACTCTCTTGTGGATGAGCCCCCTTACATATGGATATGCGGTGTTATAATTTTTGGTATTGGAGCCTAGGTTTAGGCATTTCTAGGCGACCATAGGATATAGATATGTTTAGGAATGTGTTGGCCTAATGTGGTTGGTTTAATGTTTTATTTTAGATGGAGTCTGCATGTAGGTCCCTCGAATGGTTAGCAGAGAGAGCGAATCCCCAAGAGCAAGATCCGTCTGTGTTTGGTCCTGCTAAACCAGCTAGGGTGCAACCTGAGGCTCTAGCCATGCCTTTTGAGGCTATGCTTAAGATCTCTCAAGACATGGCTAGGGTCTTAGAGAGGGTGACCGCTCCGAGAGCCCCGATAGAAAGTATGAGGAAGTCTGGGGCGGAAGACTTCTATGGAACGAGTTTGGATGAGTTTGAGTTAGCTGAGAAGTGGATTGAGAAGGTAGTGAGGGTTTTGGAAGAGATCCATTGTCCTCCGAAAAGGCAAGTGGAGCCTCAGAATCGACTGCACCTCTGGACTGACTACCTCTGCCACGTCCTCTTCCTCTTCCTCTGTTCGTAGAAGGCAAGTTTGAACCACCCCTACTCTGCTCTTGTTGATTTCCTGACATCTCATAGGTATTCGGGCAATTAGCAATGAAATGCTCAGTGCTCCCACATCTATAACAAGCACCCGACACTCTCCAGCATTCTCCTCTATACCTCTTACCACAATGAGGACACTCATGAACCTCACTTCTATTACCAGATGTTCCTCTTCCAGAACCAGATGCTGAGGGAGCGCCTCGCTTCTTACCTCTCGCTGCAGAACTGAACCCTGATTCCGCAGGTGATGCCACATGAGAATCTCTTGATCTTTTCCCCGTCTGGGAACCACCTCTATTCGCATTCTTCCTTTGTCTCCATTCTCTTTGGGCTCCCAAAGTCCTTTCAGCTCTCAAAGCTGCTTGTACAATTCGATAGTAACTTATGTTCTGCTCTATTGTTAAGGAAATCAGCAAAGCTTTAATTTCCTCAATCAATCCATCCTCAAACTGTTGACATCGCAACACATCAGTTAACACACCTTTCGGCGCATATTTGCTTAAGCGACAGAATTCTGCTTCATACTCCGCCACTGTCATAGTCCTCTGTCTCAAACTCAAGAACTTCTTCCAATTTGCCTCTCGATGTGCTTTAGTAATATACTTGTTCTTGAATTCTTTTTCAAAGAACTCCCAGTTTATTGGTTCAGGAAGCAGCGGATTCTGCAGGACCAGCTTCCACCAATCATATGCAGGACCTTGGAGTAATGACTCCACACATTCAACCCACTGATCTGGAGGACATCGTATCTCCTTAAGAATCCTTTCCACCTTCTCAATCCAGTACTCTGCTTTTTCTGACTCATCTAACCTTGTTCCATGAAATTCCTCCAAACCATGCTTCCTCAAAGATTCTATTGGGGCTCTTGGCGCCATCATACGTTCCATCACTCTCGCCATATCTTGTGTTATTTTCATCATGGCTTCCATAGGCCCAAATGGAATCTCATTCCCATAGCCAACCGATCTAGACTGCCCAGACCCTGTCACCTCAGCTTCACGAGGATTCACACTTTCGGCAGATTCCTCACCGGTATGCCTTCCAGAATCCATCTTACTACACAGATTAAACAAGGACTTCCGCATTAGGTCAACAAACTATACACATCTTATCTACCCAATTCCCAGAAAAGACTCAACCTAGGCTCTGATACCACAACTTGTGACGCCCGTTCCCTAACGACAAACTAGCTCAGCTAATCTTAGTTAGAGAAGGTCGCACACACACCCAGAACACATGCGGAAACCGAATAATAAAATTTCATCACACACTGTTTTAATTCATGCATCACATGCCAACTTCTATTAGTCACACGCTTTAGCCATTCACATGACACACATACATGTGGGAGGTTACATCCGTGATTACTACATTATTACATGCCTTTACATATTCAAAATACATATTAACCATATAAAACTTATACAAAAGTCCCAAATAACAAGCCCCCAAACCTACACTATATACTTCCTATTGTTGACCGTACCAAAATGCGGGGGACGTCCTTCAGTCACCTCTCGTCCGTACCTGCACGGATTAGAGTAAATCCATGCTAAACGATAACGCTTAGTGGGGAACTCATACATATAGCATATAATTTATCACACATCAGAATCATCATACATAACATGCTAATAATCATGCCAGATTAACCATTACTATATTCAATCATAAGGCATCAATTACTTATTCACATTTCCATACTTCCTTGTATCACAATCACTTCTGTTTATATTTAATTAACTTTTAGCCGATTAACCAATTAGCCTTTTTGCCACTTTGCCTGCAATTCAATGACGCGGATAACGGGTATCGCATCGGTATCTCTCAGATACCAGTAATCTCATCGAGACTACTTTTTCACATTAGCACCTTCTGGTGCTTCATATCACATTAGTACCTTCTGGTACCTTTCATCATTCCACATATAACACAATCCAGTAAGGATATTCGCATTGTGATTCCCATGGAATCAGACACATTTAACGCATGGGGCTGCAGCACTTGACCCTATAGGCATGCCTAACTATCCACTACTTGACTCGCAGGCTTAAGTTGTTAAACACGTTATTCAGTTCACTTTTCACTTTAAACATTTGTATTAGCACGCAGCCATACATTTCATTTGCATAATCAATATACTTTCAAATTCAGTCTTCACATTTAATATTCACATAACTTAGCCCATTCAGAAGTCATCATAGTTGTATGCATTTGTAGATCACTTAACACATATACATTACTTACTCATGCTGTCCTTCATTTCAGCTTAAAGCCATGCCATTTGAATGACCAAACACATTAGGATTATATTGCCAAAACAGGGTGGGTCACGGTCACAATGGATTTCATTGTCACCGTGACATATTGAAGTCCAAAACAGAATGCAAATTGGGGACATGTCACGGTCACAACCAATTTCATTGTCACCGTGATGTGTTCCCAACTCTCGGCAGAATGCAACCTGAGGGTATGTCACGGTCACAATGAATATCATTGTCACCGTGACATATTCTCACTTTACAAAACAGAATGCTCCCTTGGGTACCTCACGGTCACAATGAAGTTCATTGTCACCGTGACATACCAAAATCCATTAGGCAGAATTGAACTCGAGCATACCTCACGGTCACAATGGATTTCATTGTCACCGTGACCTATGCAAAAACACCATAACATGGTTATGTTTTTCAGTCCATTTCTTCCTTCTCATTAAGACTTCAAATCCCATTCTCACTTTTGGCAATTAACCCAAATACATCAACCACACAATCAATAACACATACCTGATTTTCCCTTCTTGTTTGGCATTCAATAATAGTACAAATCATAATCACTTTCAAGCACTTTATCACAATCATATTGCTACTATAATCATACAATTTAGCATCACATAATTCATGCTCAACCTTCAATTTCACATATCATGCAATTCAGTTCAAAACCCTATTTAACCAACACTAATCACATATTCATACAATTAGGGTTTGTTCCCAAACCTCGTCGCCTTAGCTCCTAATTACGACGGATGCTCGGCTCGCCGATTACAGCCTTTCCTTTATCTCTTTTCACTTCTTCAGCTAACAAAACAACACAGATGCTCAAGCTCAAACTCAAACCAATAATATCCCATCCAAACCAGCTCAACCAAGAAGAAAGAGTAGAAGATGAGAATATGCACTTATTCACTTACCTCTTAGGTTTAACCCTTAATTCTTGAGCAACTTAACATCAATATACTTACCCTTCTTTAACACTCACTCCCACGCAAGAAAGAAAAGAGAAGAACACAGAAAATTGCTAGATTACACAAATGAAACTCTTCCCTTCCCTTAACTCACTCTTGCATGCAAAGGTGTAGGTGGCATCCTCTCAAGAAGCCACACGGAAACCACTTCCTCTAATCTGCCTCCACTTTCCATTAAATCAAGTTATTTTATTATTAGTTAATCCTTCCTTTAACTAGTTAATCAGCCTTTAACTCATGCTTAGCACAAACATTCATAATTACCATTTAACCCCTTAACTATACTGCTTTCTTTCAATTAAGTCCAATCCTACACATTCAATCCACTCACTCACATTCCAAATTAGGTTAATTCTCTTAGGGTACAAATCCGGCCATGACAACTCTCCCCTCCTTAAAGAATTTCGTCCTCGAAATTCATACCTGAGTGGAATAGTTGTGGATGCTGTTCTCGCATAGCCGCTTCTGGTTCCCAAGTTGCTTCTTCAACACCATGGTGCTGCCAGAGTACTTTCACAAGTGGTATCTGCTTGTTCCGAAGTTGTCTGACTTCTTTTGCTAAGATCACTATTGGCTTTTCATCATAAGTGAAATCTGACTGCACTTCCACTTCTGGTAGAGATAGCACATGGGAATCATCTGACCTATATTTTCTTAACATAGACACATGGAACACATCATGTAGCTTAGCCAAAGTCGGAGGCAAAGCCAACCGATAAGCTACAAAACCTACTCTTTCAAGCACTTCATATGGCCCAATAAACCTTGGACTCAGCTTCCCCTTTTTACCAAATCGCAGTACCTTCCTCCAAGGAGACACTTTCAGAAACACTTTATCACCTACACTGAACTCAATATCTCTTCTCTTCAAATCAGCATACGACTTCTGTCTGTCACTTGCTGCCTTCAATCTTTGCTGTATGATTTTAGCTTTCTCTTATGTATCACGAACCAAATCTGGCCCTATGACTCTGCTTTCATTCAATTCTGTCCAGCAAATCGGTGAACGACATTTCCTTCCATACAAAACTTCATACGGTGCCATACCAATACTGGTCTGATAACTGTTGTTATAAGCAAATTCCATAAGTGGAAGATACCTATCCCAACTCTTAGAGAAATCCAAAACACACGCTCGCATCAAATCTTCCAAAACCTGAATAATTCTTTCCGATTGTCCATCGGTTTGTGGATGGAAAGCAGTACTGAAATTCAATTTCGTACCCAACGCTGCCTGTAAACTCCTCCAAAATTTAGAAGTAAATCTGGGATCCCTATCAGAAACAATAGACAAAGGTATCCCATGCAATCGGACAATTTCCCTTACATAAAATTCAGCCAACTTTTCCATAGAATAATCCATCCGAACAGGTATAAAGTGAGCTGATTTCGAAAACCTATCCACAATAACCCATACTGCGTCTTGCTGTCTTGAGGTCAGAGGCAATCCAGTAACAAAATCCATCATGATATTATCCCATTTCCATTGGGGAATAGGGAGTGGATGCAACATTCCCTGGGGCACTTGATGCTCCGCTTTAACTTGTTGACAGACAAGGCACTTAGACACATATTCCACTACATCCTTCTTCATCCCTGGGCACCAATACAACTGTTTCATATCTTGATACATCTTGTTTCCACCTGGATGTATAGTGAAAACTGTATTATGAGCCTCGTGAATCAATCTCTATCTTAATTCTTTATCGTTGGCCACACACATTCTATTCTTATACAGTAGTATTCCATCTTCATTCACTGAATAGTCAGTCTTATCCATATCACCAACTGACTGCAGAACTTGTTGCAATCTCCCATCACTTCTCTGAGCAACTAATAACTCATCTTTCAGAACCGGTCTTGCTTTCAACTGTGCTAATAAAGCTCCATCTACAGAAAACCTCCACTCAATCCGCTTTAACTGTAATGCTGAAATTGACTTCCTACTCAAAGCATCGGCCACCACGTTAGCTTTTCCCGGATGATAATCCACAATACAATCATAATCTTTAAACAACTCGAGCCACCTTCGCTGTCTTAGATTCAGTTCCTTCTGTGTAAGCAGATATTTCAAACTCTTGTGATCCGTGTAAATTCTACACTTCTCACCATACAGGTAATGTCGCCAAATCTTTAAAGCAAACACTACTGCAGCCAATTCCAAATCATGAGTCGGATAATTCTGCTCATACGGTTTCAATTGCCTTGACGCATACGCTATCACCTTCCCCTCTTGCATCAATACACAACCCAATCCGACACCTGAAGCATCGGTATACAATACATACTCTTTACCAGTCATAGGCTGTGTAAGAATCGGTGCTTCTACTAACATCTTCCTCAACCGATCGAAACTTGTTTGACATATTTCAGACCACTCATATTTCACTCCTTTACGTAACAATCTTGTCAACGGTGAAGCTATTACTGAAAATCCTTTCACAAACCTTCTGTAGTATCCAGCCAACCCTAAGAAACTGCGAATCTCTAACACATTCTTAGGCGGTTTCCAATTCACAATTGCTTCTATCTTAGTTGGATCCACTTTAACTCCTTCAGATGAGATCACATGACCCAGAAATGATACCTCTTTGAGCCAGAACTCACACTTACTAAGTTTGGCATACAACTGATGTTCTTGCAAAGTCCGAAGTACAACTCTCAAATGCTGTTCATGTTCCTTTTCATCTCTTGAATATACCAAAATATCGTCTATGAACACAACCACAAACTGATCCAAGTACGGTCTGAACACCCGATTCATTAAATCCATGAATGCAGCTGGCGCATTGGTTAACCCGAATGGCATTACTAGAAATTCATAATGCCCATAACGAGTTCTAAACGCGGTCTTAGGTACATCTTCCTTCTTCACTTGCAACTGATAATACCCTGAACGCAAGTCAATCTTTGAGAAAACACCGGCTCCCCTTAACTGATCAAACAAGTCTTCAATCCGTGGTAAAGGATATCGATTCTTTACTGTCACTTTATTCAACTGTCGATAATCAATACACATTCTCATTGTACCATCTTTCTTTTTAACAAACAACACTGGTGCTCCCCAAGGAGAAACACTAGGTCTAATAAAACCCTTGTTCAGTAATTCTTGCAACTGCTCCTTCAATTCCTTCAACTCAGTTGGAGCCATTCTATAGGGTGCTGTAGACACCGGGTCCTGAGTAAGCCTAGATCGAAGTTACCCAATGATGATAATTGCCTTCACAGGCTTAAAAGGTTAAAAGTGATGGTTTTCTCGTCAAATTTGCATTTTAGAGTGAAAAACTAAAAAATAATAAAAAAATATTTAAAAAATTAATTTTAAAAAATGGGGGCTTAAAATTATGGTGTTTTTAGTTAATTTAAAATAGAAAAAAAATAAAATAAAAATAAAAAAAAAAAATAAAAAAATAGAAAAAATTTTCGGACCGCGAGTGTCGGGCGCGGCAGCGCGCAGGCGCGCTGGCGCCCAGCTCGCGGGCGCCAGGCGCCCAGCACGCCGACGCCCAGGCGCCCAGCGCGCTGGGAGAGATTTGGCGACGCGCAGCGTCGCCAATGGCGCGCGTCGCTAAAGAGCGACGCGCAGCGTTGCGCGCCGCACCGCGCGCCTCTGCGCGCGATTCCCGCCCGAGCGCTGCGCACGGCTCTCGCCTGGTCGCCGCGTGAGTGCCCGTCGCTCTATAGCGACGGGCGGCGTCCCTCTGGCGACGGGCTTCCGGCCGTCGGTACAGGGTCTGATGCCCTATTTCCCCTTTTTCAGCCTTTTTTTTCGATTTTTTCACCCAAAAATCCGTTTTTATCCCAAAATTAAGGGTTTTTGACTTCAAATAAAATTCCAAAATATTTTTTATAGATTATTAATTAATAAAACTTGATTTTATCCCCAAAAATAGAGGAATTTGAATAAAATTAGGTTTGTTTTCCTTAATTAAATTAGGGCAACATTTTCTATTTTTTGAATAGTTTAGGATGAAAAATTAAAAGGAGGAGCCTCCACTACTTTTTGAGATCAGAATTTCCAGAATTCATCATCTTCTATTTTCTCTTCAAAATTTCATTTTTCTTTTTTTTAATTAATAAGGTTTAATTGAAATTGAAAGATCAATTTTCAATTGTTAATTATTCCAATTAATTTCTTGGTTTTCTCTTCATAAACACAAGAAATTAATCATCATTTTGACATCAATTTCTTTTTAATCTTAAGCATACAAATCAATTCCTTTGTTTTTCTCCATAAACAAAGAGAATTAATTTTATTGCTAATTTTATTCTTTCAAGCAATCTTCCGGAAAATCATCACTTTTCCTTCATCAAATCCAATATTCTGAGGGTAAATATTCTTGGCTCCATTTTTATTTTATTTCTATCTTATTTTATTTATTCATATCCATTTTATTATTTTTATTGATTTATTTATTGTTTTCATCTATTCATTTGTTGTATTGATTTTATATTTGTTCCATTTAATTGTTTATATATGATTTGATTTTTATTCATGTGAATATTGTTTTTTTTTAATTCCTAACATGTAAATAATTTATTTTGATTCCTCATTATTTTTAATATGCGAATAAATAATTAATTTAAATTAATCATTTTTGCCATGTAAATAGTTTGTATTAACTATGAACACATCAATTAACCTTGTTATATATCATTATTATTTTCATCATTCCTTTGTTTAATAATTTTTATCATTGTTACATGATTTTATTATCATTTGTTTATTTATTCATTCATTATTTTTCACATATCATCATTATTTTCATCATATGTATATTTTCATGTACTAATTAATTAACATGTTTTATTTTATTTTCATCACATCATTTAATCATTTATCACATATAATCCATGTTTCTCATTTTATTTTGGTTTGTTAATATTTTTTATTCCATTATCATTTTTTTTCATATCACCTTATTTTATTTTAATCTTTTATTCATTATGTTGTATATTTAATTGATTGAATTGATTTAATCACTAACATTATTTTATTTGTATTTTTTTTTATGTCTAAACTCATTTTTCGCTTGGGCGTTTTTGCGAGCACATCGGGAGGTCCAAAAAGGCTCATTTGGTTCATATATTTATTTTCTTTATTTGTAATATTTTATTTAATTTTGCCATATAATTTTCTTGTAAAATTCTTTATTTAGGCTCGCTAGAAAGAAAATCACAAAAACATTTTTATTAATTAACCTGACATTTTTTCTAAATAAAAATGGGACCAATGTCCTAGTTTTTCATACCCAAATAAATCATCACATCAAAATTGTTTCATAATAAATATGCATGCGAGGACCAATGTTCTCACTATTAAATGAATAACCCGTTTTATGTATGCTTCACACATTTACAAGAGGGAGTTGTATTCTGCTCCTTGTATTATTGTAATTTATCGCTTTCGATATTTATTTTGCTCATTTACCGCTTTCAAAATGTGAATAAATGCGCCTTTCAATTAATTGCATCGTGTGGAGAGAGAGCGAATCAATGGTATTAAAATTTGATCATAAAATAATCGAGGTAGAAATAGATGAGAAATCCCGGACCCAGCTCTGGTCTTTGGGCTCAAAAAGGCTAGAGGTCTACCCTCCAAGACACCTTTTTGTGCCACGAGACTTTAGCGCTAATCCTAGGCTCCTTAGGGCGAGAGGTTTACCTTCCAAGACCCCTCTGGCTGGCCCAAAATGGATACCAAGCGCAGTCTTAGGCTCTCCGAGGCGAGAGTAACTTTCCCAATGTTCTATTGGGTGGCGACTCCATGATACCTCCTTGTTGCCCAACATAGACGCACTTGCGATTCATTTGCAAGATGCCAACGGACCCGCAAATGCCCCGGTCGCCCACGTGCGGGCGGTCCGAAAGGGCGGCGCTCGGGATCCGGCGCGCGTCACAGTGGCGACTCCACTGGGGACGTTTATGGTTCGAGATTTCGATTCGAAAATACCTCTTTTAACATTTATGATTAAAATTTAATTCATAAATTCACCTTCTCTCAAATTTGCATTTGCATATCATTAGAGCCTTAGAATACGCTAGTTTGGTCCCTCTTCTAGCCCCGGTGCGTTCCTGAAGCACCTCCTCATTTTCACTCAATTTGGGGAAGTGTTAAGGATAATCACCAGCCCAAGCCACGTACCTTAATGGTATATCAAAATGGTGACCCGATCGGTCGTTACGCTCGTGATGAGCTAGACCCGTCGGCAGGGATCATGCTTGGGTAGCCTTAAAGTAACATCTCCCTTGTCCAAAGCTCATATAATGGCCATAGCTACTTTCCACAGGTGATATGAACCATAATTCCATGCTTGCTGTATGGACCCTCATGTATTGGGTGAGTCCAGATGTCTCGCTTGGTAACCTAGCCAAAGGCTTCCATGCCTCGGTAGGGCCATGTCGAAATTTTTGGAACGTCTAAATACATGACGATCACTATCCATCCGCTTGTACATTAGTATAGGAGTGTTATGCTGTCGGTTTTTCACCGCGCACCATATGTGTCCATTGGGTTCCCCGTTAACCCATGGATCAAGCCCACCTAGGAAAGAGACCGCATTACCACGTGTGTGAGAGATATGAGGTTGGAAGGATCTATCTACTTGCATGAGTTTGTCTATGTTGCATAGCACGATCATGCATCTTACATGTCATTCATGCATCATCTTAACAGGTATTTTTTTGCAGCCATTATAGATTTGTCCAGGTGGTCTAAAGGTCTTGACAGGTGATTAATTAGCAATTTATTTTCTTTCTGAGGATCAGAATACGTGGGCTCAGAGAACGACAAGTCGTCATCTTTTACAACATTTGATAGAAAGTAACATGACCAACCCATCAGGAAGACCGGGTGCAACCCATGCCCTCATTATTGATGAAATGGATAGGAGGGCACAAGACTTAGAGAGCAGGCTGAAAGAATTTGAAGCCAGGTTGAAGACTATAAAGGAAGACTTGGCTGCCACAATGACACCGTCTACCAAGGCACAGCATACTGATTTTTCCATGCCACAGAGCAAACAGGGTCTAGCTGCAATAGCATACATGCCAAGAATCGGGTTCAGAGGAAAGATGCCTTGTGTTCTGCAGTCAAGAAAAAAAGACAAAGGACATGTTTGTAATGAGGGGTTTAAGATGACGACACAGGGTGACCCCAAGAAAAGAATGGACATTCTCGAGGAGGCAATTCAGCGATCCAAACGTGCTACTGCCCAAGCTGCCAACAAGAAACTCGCCTTGATTACGATAAATTCAGAGAGGAAAAGTGGTCTATGCAGAAGTGACAATACCGTCGGCATTCAAAAGATTAAAAAAATGCCGGTGGCTGGAGTGGCCCAGAAATATTGCTTTAGTTTTGACGGATCTTTCCCTCAGAGGGCGTCAACTAAGCCAACTATGGGTTATGGGATAATGGATTCTCATCACTACCCCACAGGTCTATTTAATGACTGGAAAATCCCGAGGAAGCAAGTCCAAGATCTTGAGCCATCTAGAATTATTGAAGGGTGCCTAAGTCAGTGCAATAGCAGCCGAATAAGTGGGGGAGACATGAAGATGCCAGCTAGGGAGGTGACCCGAAATGACTGCATCATCTTAGAAAAGCCTTTGTCAAAGCATTTTGCCTATTTTGTTAAGCAAGGGAAGTTGCAATCAAAACGAGCTAGACCCTATAAAAGCCAAGGGCGTCCAGGTCATCGGGTAGGTCAATATTGCATCTATCATCAGCAGGCTGGACATGACACTGATGAATGCCGAGCTTTGAGGGAGCGGGTTCAAGGCCTCATCGACAAGGAGTCAAAGGAAGGAAGGATGGGCCCCGAAGTTAATTAGAGACCGTTGGCAACAACACCTGCATTGGCAGAAAGAGGAAGATGATAGTTTAGACTCTCTTTCTTAGTTCTGAACTTGTTTTTAATATTAATGACGTTTTCTAGTTTTATTAGTGAATCAAACAATTTCCTTCATTTGTGTGATGTTTTTAACGATTTCATTACACATGATCATAATTCATTTATATTTGACATTGGCTCGATTGATGCTACTATATTTATTCTTGGAACCTCATAAATCTTGATGGCATCTGACATAACTTTTGAAGAGTGAGAAAATTTGAGAGAATTAAAACAAGATACGAAAAAGTCTTTGCCTGGACCCATGAAGATGTGCTTATGAAGCTGTCGAACATGCTATGCTAAACATATCCTAATCATGGACAGATGACACAAGAAGCTCAGAAGATTCAAGCTGAAATAGGTAGAAATGGCTGAAAGTGGAGATCCGTCAGTAAGAACAGGACCAAAATTCATACTGAAATGCAATGCCCGACTTGATGGAACAACAATAACCCCAATGGTTAAGATGAAAGGTGCACGCATGTGTAAAACTTCAAGATTTGAGCAGAGCTTATTGGGGAGCGAAAAATATATAAAAAAAAAATCGTCAAAATAAAAAAACAAAAAAAAAACAAAAAAAAAACAAAAAAAAAAAACAAAAAAAAAAAACAAAAAAAAAAACAAAAAAAAAAAAGAGAGGGAGAAGAAAAGAGAGAATTGATCAGGGGGTAAGCGAATGCTATTTGGAGGCAAGGTCTCCTCAAATCCCGTTGATTTACACGTGCTTGTATTTTGCCTTTTTTCTTGATGACCAAAAAGGACCACGAAGATTGTATCGACTTGCAATAGGTACAGGTTGCTCGAGCTTGGAAGAAGACATCACAGGAAAGGTGTTCCTTACAATCCCAACGAATAGGGTCATGCCAAGGCAGCCTCCTACTCTACACATGGGTCAAGTGCGAAAGAACAATTCATGGTTAAAGTTAGGAAACTGCTCCAGAGGTGACATTAAGGACCACAAGTCCTCTCTGTGTTTCCCTCAAGCTAATGGGGCAAGAGAGGCTGCTAACAAGGAGATCTCAACCAAGTAGATCCAAAACTACAAAGGTTGGACAGAGAAGCTGTCTTTCCCATTCCCAGGCAAGAGAATCACCATTATAACCTCTAAAAAATTCACCTTTTATAAGGGGGGCAGAGGCAGTATATCCGAGCGTGGTAGAGATCAAATCTTTAAGCACAACCATGGAAGCCTAAATTTTTAGAAGTCAGCTAGTGCAACAATGGCATCAGCAGTTAAACACATCAGACAAGGATAGATCAAGAGATCATCCAGGAAGGAAGCCAAAAAGCCACCGTGAAAAGAGGGAGATTCTATCTTTCAGCAAATGAGTATAATGCGGCAAGTTCAAGCCGATACGAGAAGGCTCCGTTGTTTTTCAGAGACGGTTATCCAGGATAGCAATGACAGAAGTGGTGAAGATGATCAGTATTAGTAGACTCAAAAATGGGTCCATGGCTAAAGACTTAAAAATCAAAAGAAGGGAATAAAAGCCCGCGGGTCGAAAACCGAAAAAGGCGGCCTTGCTAAAATTGGGCGCCTCGTCAGGGTGAAAACCGAAAAAAGGCATCCTGGTCAAAAATTAGAGGCTTGAGAGAAAATATCCAATCAAGAAAACCCGAGAGGGCTGATTGGTAACAGGAGTTGATGCTATCAAGATTTGGCTCTATGAATGAATGCAGTTTGACATTTTCGAATCAGTGTTAAATGGTGATTACGTATATTGAAATTGTATTGAAACAAGCACAATGTTGTGAAATGAAATAAAACTAAATTCATTCATTGATATTATTTCCTAGTTCTGTTCTAAAAAGGAAGATATTGCTTAAAGTCTATACAAATCTGAACTAGTCCTTACTACGGCTCTCGCCGGCCAGGTGCCTTAGTGGCCAAGTCCTATTATCAATTGCAGGGCTAGGTGTCCATTTTCTATATATACGCTGGTTAAAGTTACAGAATGACTCCCAGAAAAAAAAAAGAGGTATAGTAGTTTTTCTAGAAGTCCAGTCCAATAATATGGAGAAGCAAAGGCTAAAGACAAGGCTTCACCTCGAAAGGATAGGGAACGTCTCACTACATCGTTAATCCCTCTAAGTTATCAAGCACAATAGATGGTTTCCAAGAACCAGATCCCTATCTGCTACTTCACCCAATCTAGCAACACATTTATCAAGATATGCCATACAATGCAACCGATGCTAAAGAGAAAATGTCTCAGAGAATAACTGCTGATTACCCTAAGAAGGGGCTTTAATGGTAGCTCCAACTTTTCCTGCAGCTGTAAAAAAAAAAAAAAAAAAAAAAAAAAAAAGGCCGTTAGAGATGAAAACCGTAACTGGCTCTCTAAACAAAAGTTAGACCAAAGGGCAGGGTGAAAACCTGGAAACAGGCAGTCTGCTCTAAAAAAAAAACAAAATGAACAAAAGCCGCTGGATTGGGTCGGGTCCATTCCAGGCAAAAATTAGGCAAAGGGTTGTGTGAAAATCCCATAAGGGACGCATTTCCCGCAAAGAAAAGCTAGTGTGAAAATCCACAAGGGACGCACTACCTTTAAAACAATGACGTTCAATGCCTGGAGCGATAAGGCGGCGTTACTTCAGATGATCTTCTTTCAATCAAGTAACATACAATACAGAACATGAAATAGAATCCCGGGTAAATGATCATTGACCAGGGGGGCAAGGATATATACCGGACGTCTCTTTCAGAAAACTTGTCGACGATCTTCAGGTTTCAGGGGGCATTGTAGAGCAGGAAGGCTACAACCTCAGCGAACCATGGACCACCTAGGGCACAGTCTATACATTGTTGCAAGCATTTGCATTCCATATCATGCACACGTGATTTCTTGTATATTCCTATGCATACAATCTTGCAGGAGAAATCGGCGGGGAACACCAACAAAAGCCGAGTGACGACACCAGTCCAAACATCTAAAGGAGCACAGTTCCAAAATTCACAGCGGTTAGCACGATGGCGGCACAACCCACAAGAGGTTGGCACGACCACGGCACTACCACAAATTCACAGCGGTTAGCACGATGGCGGCACAACCCACAAGAGGTTGGCACGACCACGGCACTACCACAAATTCACAGCGGTTAGCACGATGGCGGCACAACCCACAAGAGGTTGGCACGACCACGGCACTACCACAAATTCACAGCGGTTAGCACGATGGCGGCACAACCCACAAGAAGTTGGCACGACCACGGCACTACCAATTCACAGCGGTTAGCACGATGGCGGCACAACCCACAAGAGGTTGGCACGACCACGGCACTACCACAAATTCACAGCGGTTAGCACGATGGCGGCACAACCCACAAGAGGTTGGCACGACCACGGCACTACCACAAATTCACAGCGGTTAGCACGATGGCGGCACAACCCACAAGAGGTTGGCACGACCACGGCACTACCACAAATTCACAGCGGTTAGCACGATGGCGGCACAACCCACAAGAGGTTGGCACGACCACGGCACTACCACAAATTCACAGCGGTTAGCACGATGGCGGCACAACCCACAAGAGGTTGGCACGACCACGGCACTACCACAAATTCACAGCGGTTAGCACGATGGCGGCACAACCCACAAGAGGTTGGCACGACCACGGCACTACCACAAATTCACAGCGGTTAGCACGATGGCGGCACAACCCACAAGAAGTTGGCACGACCACGGCACTACCAATTCACAGCGGTTAGCACGATGGCGGCACAACCCACAAGAGGTTTGCACGACCACGACACTACCACAAATTCACAGCGGTTAGCACGATGGCGGCACAACCCACAAGAAGTTGGCACGACCACGGCACTACCAATTCACAGCGGTTAGCACGATGGCGGCACAACCCACAAGAGGTTGGCACGACCACGGCACTACCACAAATTCACAGCGGTTAGCACGATGGCGGCACAACCCACAAGAGGTTGGCACGACCACGGCACTACCACAAATTCACAGCGGTTAGCACGATGGCGGCACAACCCACAAGAGGTTGGCACGACCACGGCACTACCACAAATTCACAGCGGTTAGCACGATGGCGGCACAACCCACAAGAGGTTGGCACGACCACGGCACTACCAATTCACAGCAGTTAGCACGATGGCGGCACAACCCACAAGAGGTTAGCACGACCACGGCACTACCAATTCACATAGGTTAGCATGATGGCGGCACTACCCACAAGAGGTTAGCACGACCACAGCATTACCAGCTACAACCAAAAGACAGCAACAGCTATCATTACAATTCCATCAAGCAGGAAGATCGACGCCTCAGGTACGCGTCTCTTTCCTTTTCTTCTTTGAGTTTAGGCTCACCTAGACACTAGTGTACTAGATTCCCCTAAACTGGGGGCAACTGTAGACACCGGGTCCTGAGTAAGCCTAGATCGAAGTTACCCAATGATGATAATTGCCTTCACAGGCTTAAAAGGTTAAAAGTGATGGTTTTCTCGTCAAATTTGCATTTTAGAGTGAAAAACTAAAAAATAATAAAAAAATATTTAAAAAATTAATTTTAAAAAATGGGGGCTTAAAATTATGGTGTTTTTAGTTAATTTAAAATAGAAAAAAAATAAAAAAAAATAAAAAATAAAAAATAAAAAAATAGAAAAAATTTTCGGACCGCGAGTGTCGGGCGCGGCAGCGCGCAGGCGCGCTGGCGCCCAGCTCGCGGGCGCTGGCGCCCAGCTCGCGGGCGCCAGGCGCCCAGCTCGCAGCGCCCAGCTCGCGGGCGCCAGGCGCCCAGCACGCCGACGCCCAGGCGCCCAGCGCGCTGGGAGAGATTTGGCGACGCGCAGCGTCGCCAATGGCGCGCGTCGCTAAAGAGCGACGCGCAGCGTTGCGCGCTGCGCGCCGCACCGCGCGCCTCTGCGCGCGATTCCCGCCCGAGCGCTGCGCACGGCTCTCGCCTGGTCGCCGCGTGAGTGCCCGTCGCTCTATAGCGACGGGCGGCGTCCCTCTGGCGACGGGCTTCCGGCCGTCGGTACAGGGTCTGATGCCCTATTTCCCCTTTTTCAGCCTTTTTTTCCGATTTTTTCACCCAAAAATCCGTTTTTATCCCAAAATTAAGGGTTTTTGACTTCAAATAAAATTCCAAAATATTTTTTATAGATTATTAATTAATAAAACTTGATTTTATCCCCAAAAATAGAGGAATTTGAATAAAATTAGGTTTGTTTTCCTTAATTAAATTAGGGCAACATTTTCTATTTTTTGAATAGTTTAGGATGAAAAATTAAAAGGAGGAGCCTCCACTACTTTTTGAGATCAGAATTTCCAGAATTCATCATCTTCTATTTTCTCTTCAAAATTTCATTTTTCTTTTTTTTAATTAATAAGGTTTAATTGAAATTGAAAGATCAATTTTCAATTGTTAATTATTCCAATTAATTTCTTGGTTTTCTCTTCATAAACACAAGAAATTAATCATCATTTTGACATCAATTTCTTTTTAATCTTAAGCATACAAATCAATTCCTTTGTTTTTCTCCATAAACAAAGAGAATTAATTTTATTGCTAATTTTATTCTTTCAAGCAATCTTCCGGAAAATCATCACTTTTCCTTCATCAAATCCAATATTCTGAGGGTAAATATTCTTGGCTCCATTTTTATTTTATTTCTATCTTATTTTATTTATTCATATCCATTTTATTATTTTTATTGATTTATTTATTGTTTTCATCTATTCATTTGTTGTATTGATTTTATATTTGTTCCATTTAATTGTTTATATATGATTTGATTTTTATTCATGTGAATATTGTTTTTTTTTTATTCCTAACATGTAAATAATTTATTTTGATTCCTCATTATTTTTAATATGCGAATAAATAATTAATTTAAATTAATCATTTTTGCCATGTAAATAGTTTGTATTAACTATGAACACATCAATTAACCTTGTTATATATCATTATTATTTTCATCATTCCTTTGTTTAATAATTTTTATCATTGTTACATGATTTTATTATCATTTGTTTATTTATTCATTCATTATTTTTCACATATCATCATTATTTTCATCATATGTATATTTTCATGTACTAATTAATTAACATGTTTTATTTTATTTTCATCACATCATTTAATCATTTATCACATATAATCCATGTTTCTCATTTTATTTTGGTTTGTTAATATTTTTTATTCCATTATCATTTTTTTTCATATCACCTTATTTTATTTTAATCTTTTATTCATTATGTTGTATATTTAATTGATTGAATTGATTTAATCACTAACATTATTTTATTTGTATTTTTTTTTATGTCTAAACTCATTTTTCGCTTGGGCGTTTTTGCGAGCACATCGGGAGGTCCAAAAAGGCTCATTTGGTTCATATATTTATTTTCTTTATTTGTAATATTTTATTTAATTTTGCCATATAATTTTCTTGTAAAATTCTTTATTTAGGCTCGCTAGAAAGAAAATCACAAAAACATTTTTATTAATTAACCTGACATTTTTTCTAAATAAAAATGGGACCAATGTCCTAGTTTTTCATACCCAAATAAATCATCACATCAAAATTGTTTCATAATAAATATGCATGCGAGGACCAATGTTCTCACTATTAAATGAATAACCCGTTTTATGTATGCTTCACACATTTACAAGAGGGAGTTGTATTCTGCTCCTTGTATTATTGTAATTTATCGCTTTCGATATTTATTTTGCTCATTTACCGCTTTCAAAATGTGAATAAATGCGCCTTTCAATTAATTGCATCGTGTGGAGAGAGAGCGAATCAATGGTATTAAAATTTGATCATAAAATAATCGAGGTAGAAATAGATGAGAAATCCCGGACCCAGCTCTGGTCTTTGGGCTCAAAAAGGCTAGAGGTCTACCCTCCAAGACACCTTTTTGTGCCACGAGACTTTAGCGCTAATCCTAGGCTCCTTAGGGCGAGAGGTTTACCTTCCAAGACCCCTCTGGCTGGCCCAAAATGGATACCAAGCGCAGTCTTAGGCTCTCCGAGGCGAGAGTAACTTTCCCAATGTTCTATTGGGTGGCGACTCCATGATACCTCCTTGTTGCCCAACATAGACGCACTTGCGATTCATTTGCAAGATGCCAACGGACCCGCAAATGCCCCGGTCGCCCACGTGCGGGCGGTCCGAAAGGGCGGCGCTCGGGATCCGGCGCGCGTCACAGGTGCCTTAGATACCGGTACAGTTCCTGGTACCACGTCAATTGATAACTCAACTTCACTTATTGGTGGTACACTGCTCAATTCTTCAGGAAACACGTCTGGAAACTCTCTGACTATTGGTATCTCTTGCATCTTTACCTGTTCTCTCTTACTATCTAATACCAGGGCCAAATAAGCTTCACATCCTTTTCTCATACACCGACAGGCTTGCATAGCAGATATCACATTCACAAGAGGATTAGTACACACTCCTCTCACTGTCGCTCTGTTTCCCTTACCATCAGAGAGTATAACTATTTTCTTCTTACACTTAACATCCGCATCATACTTAGTTAACCAATCCATACCCAGAATCAAATCAAACTCATCAAACGGTAGTTCAATCAAATCTGCTAGAAACACACTACCTTGAACTTCTAATGCACAGTTTCGATACACTCTGTTCACATTAACATTACCTCCCAAAGGGCTAGACACACATATATCATATTTTAAACATTCAACTTTAGGCATCTTTTCACATATCTTTTTATCACATACATATGAATGAGTTGAACCAGGATCAATAAGTGCAAACATTTCCACACCACAAAGTAGAATAATACCTGCTATCACCTCAGGCGCGTCCTGATCCTCTCGTGCCCTCATAGCATAAGCCCGCACTGGAGCCTCATCAGGTCTATCCACAATCTCAGAATCGACTGCACCTCTGGACTGACTACCTCTGCCACGTCCTCTTCCTCTTCCTCTGTTCGTAGAAGGCAAGTTTGAACCACCCCTACTCTGCTCTTGTTGATTTCCTGACATCTCATAGGTATTCGGGCAATTAACAATGAAATGCTCAGTGCTCCCACATCTATAACAAGCACCCGACACTCTCCAGCATTCTCCTCTATGCCTCTTACCACAATGAGGACACTCATGAACCTCACTTCTATTACCAGATGTTCCTCTTCCAGAACCAGATGCTGAGGGAGCGCCTCACTTCTTACCTCTCGCTGCAGAACTGAACCCTGATTCCGTAGGTGATGCCACATGAGAATCTCTTGATCTTTTCCCCGTCTGGGAACCACCTCTATTCGCATTCTTCCTTTGTCTCCATTCTCTTTGGGCTCCCAAAGTCCTTTCAGCTCTCAAAGCTGCTTGTACAATTCGATAGTAACTTATGTTCTGCTCTATTGTTAAGGAAATCAGCAAAGCTTTAATTTCCTCAATCAATCCATCCTCAAACTGTTGACATCGCAACACATCAGTTAACACACCTTTCGGCGCATATTTGCTTAAGCGACAGAATTCTGCTTCATACTCCGCCACTGTCATAGTCCTCTGTCTCAAACTCAAGAACTTCTTCCAATTTGCCTCTCGATGTGCTTTAGTAATATACTTGTTCTTGAATTCTTTTTCAAAGAACTCCCAGTTTATTGGTTCAGGAAGCAGCGGATTCTGCAGGACCAGCTTCCACCAATCATATGCAGGACCTTGGAGTAATGACTCCACACATTCAACCCACTGATCTGGAGGACATCGTATCTCCTTAAGAATCCTTTCCACCTTCTCAATCCAGTACTCTGCTTTTTCTGACTCATCTAACCTTGTTCCATGAAATTCCTCCAAACCATGCTTCCTCAAAGATTCTATTGGGGCTCTTGGCGCCATCATACGTTCCATCACTCTCACCATATCTTGTGTTATTTTCATCATGGCTTCCATAGGCCCAAATGGAATCTCATTCCCATAGCCAACCGATCTAGACTGCCCAGACCCTGTCACCTCAGCTTCACGAGGATTCACACTTTCGGCAGATTCCTCACCGGTATGCCTTCCAGAATCCATCTTACTACACAGATTAAACAAGGACTTCCGCATTAGGTCAACAAACTATACACATCTTATCTACCCAATTCCCAGAAAAGACTCAACCTAGGCTCTGATACCACAACTTGTGACGCCCGTTCCCTAACGACAAACTAGCTCAGCTAATCTTAGTTAGAGAAGGTCGCACACACACCCAGAACACATGCGGAAACCGAATAATAAAATTTCATCACACACTGTTTTAATTCATGCATCACATGCCAACTTCTATTAGTCACACGCCTTAGCCATTCACATGACACACATACATGTGGGAGGTTACATCCGTGATTACTACATTATTACATGCCTTTACATATTCAAAATACATATTAACCATATAAAACTTATACAAAAGTCCCAAATAACAAGCCCCCAAACCTACACTATATACTTCCTATTGTTGACCGTACCAAAATGCGGCGGACGTCCTTCAGTCACCTCTCATCCGTACCTGCACGGATTAGAGTAAATCCATGCTAAGCGATAACGCTTAGTGGGGAACTCATACATATAGCATATAATTTATCACACATCAGAATCATCATACATAACATGCTAATAATCATGCCAGATTAACCATTACTATATTCAATCATAAGGCATCAATTACTTATTCACATTTCCATACTTCCTTGTATCACAATCACTTCTGTTTATATTTAATTAACTTTTAGCCGATTAACCAATTAGCCTTTTTGCCACTTTGCCTGCAATTCAATGACGCGGATAATGGGTATCGCATCGGTATCTCTCAGATACCAGTAATCTCATCGAGACTACTTTTTCACATTAGCACCTTCTGGTGCTTCATATCACATTAGTACCTTCTGGTACCTTTCATCATTCCACATATAACACAATCCAGTAAGGATATTCGCATTGTGATTCCCATGGAATCAGACACATTTAATGCATGGGGCTGCAGCACTTGACCCTATAGGCATGCCTAACTATCCACTACTTGACTCGCAGGCTTAAGTTGTTAAACACGTTATTCAGTTCACTTTTCACTTTAAACATTTGTATTAGCACGCAGCCATACATTTCATTTGCATAATCAATATACTTTCAAATTCAGTCTTCACATTTAATATTCACATAACTTAGCCCATTCAGAAGTCATCATAGTTGTATGCATTTGTAGATCACTTAACACATATACATTACTTACTCATGCTATCCTTCATTTCAGCTTAAAGCCATGCCATTTGAATGACCAACCACATTAGGATTATATTGCCAAAATAGGGTGGGTCACGGTCACAATGGATTTCATTGTCACCGTGACATATTGAAGTCCAAAACAGAATGCAAATTGGGGACATGTCACGGTCACAACCAATTTCATTGTCACCGTGATGTGTTCCCAACTCTCGGCAGAATGCAACCTGAGGGTATGTCACGGTCACAATGAATATCATTGTCACCGTGACATATTCTCACTTTGCAAAACAGAATGCTCCCTTGGGTACCTCACGGTCACAATGAAGTTCATTGTCACCGTGACATACCAAAATCCATTAGGCAGAATTGAACTCGAGCATACCTCACGGTCACAATGGATTTCATTGTCACCGTGACCTATGCAAAAACACCATAACATGGTTATGTTTTTCAGTCCATTTCTTCCTTCTCATTAAGACTTCAAATCCCATTCTCACTTTTGGCAATTAACCCAAATACATCAACCACACAATCAATAACACATACCTGATTTTCCCTTCTTGTTTGGCATTCAATAATAGTACAAATCATAATCACTTTCAAGCACTTTATCACAATCATATTGCTACTATAATCATACAATTTAGCATCACATAATTCATGCTCAACCTTCAATTTCACATATCATGCAATTCAGTTCAAAACCCTATTTAACCAACACTAATCACATATTCATACAATTAGGGTTTGTTCCCAAACCTCATCGCCTTAGCTCCTAATTACGACGGATGCTCGGCTCACCGATTACAGCCTTTCCTTTATCTCTTTTCACTTCTTCAGCTAACAAAACAACACAGATGCTCAAGCTCAAACTCAAACCAATAATATCCCATCCAAACCAGCTCAACCAAGAAGAAAGAGTAGAAGATGAGAATATGCACTTATTCACTTACCTCTTAGGTTTAACCCTTAATTCTTGAGCAACTTAACATCAATATACTTACCCTTCTTTAACACTCACTCCCACGCAAGAAAGAAAAGAGAAGAACACAGAAAATTGCTAGATTACACAAATGAAACTCTTCCCTTCCCTTAACTCACTCTTGCATGCAAAGGTGTAGGTGGCATCCACTCAAGAAGCCACACGGAAACCACTTCCTCTAATCTGCCTCCACTTTCTATTAAATAAAGTTATTTTATTCTTAGTTAATCCTTCCTTTAACTAGTTAATCAGCCTTTAACTCATGCTTAGCACAAACATTCATAATTACCATTTAACCCCTTAACTATACTGCTTTCTTTCAATTAAGTCCAATCCTACACATTCAATCCACTCACTCACATGCCAAATTAGGTTAATTCTCTTAGGGTACAAATCCGGCCATGACAAGGTGGGCTCAATTTTTAAGTCTCAAGTAGAGGGCCTTATCGTTGGCTGAGTATGAGAAGGAATTCAATAGGCTCAATAAGTATGCTCCGTCGGGTATCCTAACCGAAGATTTTCATTGTCATCACTTTGAGGCTAGCCTGAATTAATCATTAAAGGTGATGTTGATAACTCTGATGAGTGCTCCTACAGTTAGCTATTACCAGATTGTGTAGGCAGCCTTGAGAGCGGAACTCTCGGAGACCATTTTGAGAGAGAGAGCTTAGAAGTGGAATCCCTCTCATAGAGGTTCATCCTCGGGTAAGAGATCAAGGAACCCTCAAGTAAATTCTCCAGATTAATCCTCTAGCAGTCCTGCTATGAGGGGTAGGAAGCAAGGATCTTCGTATGTGTCTAGTGCAGGTCGAGGTGGTTTGAGTGTCAGGGGCGATGTTATGCCAGAGTGCTTTCACTGTAATAAGTGACATAAGGGTAAGTCCCTTTGGTTGACTGGAGGTTATTTTCGATGTGGAAGCATGGATTATTTTCTAGCCAATTGCCCTAAGTTGAGTGAGAACACCCGGGATCAACAAGAGGCCAGTAGAGTTGGGTCTAATGCCCCTCAAGCTAGCCGGGGTAGAGGTAGAGGAAGAGGTCATGGTGGTCAGCCTAGAGATGGAGCTCCATCTGAGTCAGTGGACCGTCACCAGTGTGGGCCTATGCTATGAGAGCTCTGGATAAGCAGGATGCGCCCGAAGTGATTGCCGGTAAGTTCCTACTCTGTGACACTGAGTTATATGCTCTAATAGACCCTAGATCCACACACTCATATTTTTGTTCTGATAAATTGTATGCTAAATTGCGTGATGTTAATTAGTTAGATTATGAGATTTGTGTGACCAGTCCTTTAGGGCATAGTGTTAATGTGAGCAGAGTGTATAGGAATTGTCCCCTAATAGTTCAAGGTATAGAGTTTCCAGTTGATCTAATTGTTTTGCCTTTCCATGAGTTTGATCTAATTTTGGGAATTGACTGGTTGTTTAAGCATCAGGCTATAATGGATTGTCATAGAAAGACCATAGTACTTTGGGGTGGAGATTAGTCGTCTGTTGTGTGAGAGGTCTTGGTTTTGGTCCTTTGGGTAATGTAATTTCGGCTATGTAAGCTAGGCATTTTATAAGGAAGGGGATGTGAGGCATTTATGGCTGTGGTGTTGGATTCTAGGCGTAGTCAGGTAAAGATTCAGGATATCCTAGTGATTAGAGAATTTAAAGATGTGTTTCCAGGAGAATTGCCTGGTTTGCCTCTGGAGAGAGAAGTGGAGCTATCTATAGAGATTATGCTGGGTACTGCTCCTATTTCTAAAGCACCTTATCAAATGGCTCCTATAGAATTGAAGGAACTTAAGACTCAATTGTATGAACTATTAGATAAGGATCAGACTTAGTGTATCTCCATGGGGTGCTCCGGTGTTGTTTGTCAAGAAAAATGATGGGACGCTAAGGATGTGTATTGACTACCGCCAAATTAATAAAGTCACGGTAAAGAATAAGTATCCATTGCCTAGGATTGAGGACCTTTTTGATCAGTTGAGAGGGGCTGGAATCTTTTCTAAGATTGATTTAAGGTTTGGTTACTACCAGTTGCGGGTTAAGGATGTAGATGTGACTAAGACTTCTTTTCGGACATGATATGACCATTATGAGTTCTTAATGTTGCCGTTTGGGTTGAGTAGTGCACCAGCGGCTTTTATGGAATTAATGAACAGGGTGTTTAGGCCGTATCTTGACCAATTTATTGTGGTGTTCATTGAGGACATCTTGGTGTACTCGGAGAATGAAAGGGAACATGACGAACATTAAGATCACCAGCTTTTTACTAAGCTTAGCAAATGTGATTTCTGGTTGAAAGAGGTGTCTTTTCTAGGACATATTGTTTCCTTATAAGGTATTCGAGTGGATCCGTCAAAGATTGAGACTATTGTGGATTGGAAAGCACCTCAGAATGTGCCTGAAATTTGGAGCCTTTTGGGGTTTAGCAAGATATTACAGGCGGTTTGTGAAAGGATTTTTGGTTATTGCTGCACCGATAACTAGACTTCTTCGGAAAGGTGTGAAATTTGAGTGGTCTGAGAAATGTCAAGCAAGTTTTGAGCAATTGAAGGCTCCTGTACTTACTCAACCCACTTTGAGTAACAAGTATATTATGTACAGTGAGACTTTAGGTGTTGGAATTGGCTGTGTTCTGATGCAAGATGGTAAGGTCATAGCCTATGCTTCTCGGCAATTGAAACCTCATGAGCGAAATTATCTGATGCATGATTTAGAATTAGCTGTTGTGGTTTTTGCTCTTAAGATTTGGCATCATTATCTGTATGGGGTGACGTGTAGGATTTTCACTGGTCATAAGAGTTTAAAATATCTTCTCACATAGAAAGAGTTGAATTTAGGGCAACGTCGGTGGTTAGAGCTATTCAAGGATTACGATTGTATTTTGGACTATCATCCGGGAAAGGCTAATGTAGTCGCGGATGCTTTGAGTCAAAAGTTGGTTGCGGCTCTAGCATTGCAGCATACTAAGTGGAGATTTGATTCGGAAGGAGCTTTGATTACTCAACTGAAAGCTAGGCCTGTTCTGAAGCAGTTAATTATTAATGCTTAGAGAAATGATCAGAAATTGTAGCAAGTGATGCAAGTGGTACAAAGTGGTAATCAGACTGATTTTTCTGTTAGGGATGGGGTGCTAAGTTATAGAAATTGTTTGTGTGTGCCTAATGTTGATGAGTTGAAGAAAAAACTTTTGATAGAGGCACACACTATGGTTTTCACTATGCACCCTAGAAGTGAGAAGATGTATAGAGACCTGAAACAATTTTACTGGAAGCCAGGAATGAAGAGAGATATTGTGGATTTTGTCTCCAAGTGTTTGATCTGTCAGCAGGTAAAGGCTGAGCATCAAGTTCCATATGGGGTTGCTCAATCCTTTACCCATCCCTCAGTGGAAGTGGGATGATGTCACTATGGATTTTGTATCGGGTTTACCATTGACTCAGAGGAAACATAACTCAATTTGGGTTATAGTTGATAGGCTCACCAAGTCGGCACACTTCTTGCCAGTCTGCCTCTATTTTTCGATGGATAAGTCGACAAAATTTTATGTTAATGAGATAGTCCAATTGCATGGAATTCCATTGTCAATTGTGTCAGACTGGGATCCGAGATTTACACTAAAGTTTTGGAAAGAGTTACAAGCTACTTTGGGTACTCGACTGAACTTTAGTACTGCTTTCCATCCTCAGACAGATGGGTAGTCAGAGAGGGTGATTTAAATTTTGGAGGATATGCTTCGGGGTTGTGAATTGAACTTTTTGGGCAGTTGGGATAGATATGAACCTCTAATGGAGTTCGCATGTAACACCCCCATCGCCGTCCCCGTTGGAAGGACACCGACGGACGCGCTACACGACGCTCACATATACAGATATACACATGCACAATGCGGAAGCATACATTCATACATAACATGCATACTGAAATATGGGTTAATTAAAAACTTACCTTGATTTACCTTGCGGTACAGACTGAACATGCAATAACTCACGCACACGCAGGCACAAAGCAAAAGCATACACAAAGGCATACGTATGACCATTCAACGGAAGCATAATCGAAATAATAAAACAAAGGAATAACTAAACATCTAAACATAAAGACATACTAACTATTACATTCCCAAAAGAAAACTCAAGAACGAAACATAATAATTACTTATACAATACTACAGAATTACAAAAGCTGAAATACAGAAGCTGAACAAAATACATAACTTCTAGCTCCTACGTGGCCGACCTTGCAGAAGCGCGACTCGAACAGAACCAAACCTGCCACCTGCACGGAAAGGAAATTCGTGCTAAGCGATAACGCTTAGTGGGGAGGACACACAAGAATATGGACGGCCATTCACAATGGTCGTCAAGGCAAAACACATTCAGATGACAAATGCAGATATTCATAACATATAACTAATTAGGCTTGCATAATAAAGGCATTCATTTCAATACTCACAATCAAACCATAAAATCATGTCCAGGATATACCAAAACAGACATAATACAATATACGATACAAATATCATCATGCCGAACTACATACTATAACTCATGCATAAACCTACATGGGTATCAAATAATAACATCCTACCGTGCGGAGCCACAAGAGCTCTACACAAGCAAATGACATAACTAAGTACCTATGCAGGAACTGACAACCCAAACATCATGTTGAGAGTGCTAGCTATTGAACATACTTAGACATGCCAAACACATACACTAATCAAATATCCAAAGGATAACATTTAGAGCATCACAATACCGCTGCGCAACTCTAATATATATTAAGCATCATGCAACAATACTCTGATAGCGGAGACTGAAGGCATAATCAATTAGTATTACATTCATATCATCATCATGCAGAAAGTACAGTAATCATCACATACTTACCATCACAGCTGCTTCGGTTCACAAGCTAATATATTAACAAAACATGTTTAAGTCACATACTTAAATTCTCTAGTCGCATCATAATCAAACCATTCAGAAACTTATAACAAATCACATGACGAGTACGGATAATCATGTTAGATATAAAGTCATGCTTATTTAAAACAGACATACATTCTGAAGCCCATAGTCACATTCATATACATATAAACTGATTCCTGAGATCTTTATCATAATCAAACGGATATCACATTCATATAGTTATTTCAAAGTAATACAAACCAGTAAAGCACCTGCTGACTCACAATAGTGGATAACGAGTGTACTGAACTGATTAGTACCTTACGGGTACAAATCGAAAACCACTTTATTTTGTCACAAAAGCATTTTACTGATGGGGGATCTTAACCCGATCCAAATACATTAAAAAGGATCACGAGGATCCGTACTGAGGGGGGGTTCGCGAGGAACCAAACGGGGGACCTGATCAGGGTCCAATACGTTCAAAGGGCGCTGCAGCTACTGAAAGACTCTATTAGGCATGCCTAACTATCCACTAGACTGACTCTCGCAGGTCATGCATAAATCACTCACATTACGAATCGCACAATGCATAAATGTATATATACATCATGCAAAAGCCAGAGTACAATAGACATATACATATGCTCATAAAGTTGATCGAATATCATACAATTCCCTTTGCAAAACATAATACAGTCAATATATTTTAGCATTAAACAATGTTCTAAAGCATGCCAAGAATCAGGTAAAGAATCACTACCATGCCAATGATTATCAAAACATAATCCTAAACATGCATTAGGTGAAGATACTAAGCATAAACCATGCATAGTCCAAATTACATTTAACATAATACAATGAGCTCCAAGGCTAAAGCATAACAATGCATTCAGACATTTACCATATTATTCATATAAATATAGTATAGCATAATATCAATCATACCTCATTCAAGTCATATTCTGAAGCATGCAATAATTCCCTTAATCACATTTTAGCAATACTAATCAAATTAAAGCATGTCAGGAACACATGTGGAATCGTATTATGCCAATGAATAAAAACACATAATCTAAATCAGGAAATAATACAATGCTCTTAAACATGGCATGTTATTCTAGATAAGAACCCGATCAAGGACAGGCATAACATAATGCTAAACACAACTAAAATAGGCTAACCAATCAGATAAGATAGCACACAGTAGAGAAAAGAGTCATAAAAGCATTTGAAAGTCATTTTATAATAAACTAGCCACGGGGGCACAAATCAAAACAGAAAAGCTATACAGGAGCATATAACAGTAAGACATAAATTATACAGCAGTGAAGACCCATACAGAAGAAATAGGAAATTCATTTTGGTTAAAACTGGGCGAAATCGGAAAAAGGAGCTGAAGAGGGGTCGGTCACAAGTCGTGTCATGACTCATGACTGACCTCACAGGAGGGTCACGGCGTGACCTAGTGTCACGTCTCGTGACCTGCTAGAGAGTCACGGGACGTGACTCTATGTCACGCCTGTCCTCACAAGAGTCACGCCGTGACTCTAAGTCACGAGATGTGACTTCCCTCTCACAGAGAGAGGAGTCACGCTTCGTGTCTTGGAGTCACGCCTTGCCTTTCACAGGAGTCACGTCGTGACTCTAAGTCACGAGACGTGACTTCCCTCTCACAGAGAGAGACAGTCACGCTTCGCGACTAAGGGTCACGCTTCGCCTTTACCAGAGTCACATCGTGACTCTAAGTCACGAGACGTGACTCGCCTCTCACAAGGCAGTCACGCTTCGCAACTGGGAGTCACGCCGCGCGATCACGTCCAGCCCACCGAGAAGTCACGCGTGTGATGGGGAAACAGAGTCACGTGGCGTGACTGGAAGTCACGCCTCATGGCTTGTCTCTCTCAGGGAAGTCACGACACACTGGGAATGGAAAATTCCACAGAAACGCGATTTTCCATTCCCAGCTACCCAGAATTCCAAGAACCCCATAAAAATCATTTTCAATCTGATCCAAAACACAACCAAACTCATCTTACCTTCCAATCGATATTCCAAACATCAAATTGACATAACACAAGCTTAATTCAATAATCAAATCAACTAAGATCATGCATAAACAGATTTAATCCATTTAAGAACATAAAACCTAAAAGTTACAGTAAGTTCAAAACCTAAACTCAGAACTTCAATTCAAACCCTATCATGCATTACTAACACATTCGATCACATAAACATGCATAAACACATGCCAAATACACCAAATTCCAGAAATGCAAATACATATACATCCTAAGTGAGAATTAGGGCAAAAACACTAAGAAATCCACATGCAGTAAACAGAGCTCCCAAACCTCCAAATCACGTTCCAAACTCAGGCTTCCAGCTTCAAGATCAAACCTCTCTCTTTTCCTTGCCTTTAACCTTCTTCTTATCATGCAAAGCTTGCACAAACAAAACCCACAATTACTCTTCAAAACCCTAACTCAACCAAAACCAGGAGAAGATGAAGAAGAAGAAGAACAGAACTTAGAAACTCCAACTTACCTCTTCAAGGCTGACCCAAAACTCAACCAATGCACACACAACTCCAAGCCAAATGAAAGTGAAAGTAAAAGCAGAGAAGGAAGAAGAGAAGAAGAAGGAGGAGCGTGAGAGGGAGACGAACGGGAAATGCAATCTGTGTTCCCTCCCTTCTCTTTCCTTTCTTCTTTTTCTTCTTTCAATACTCACCTAACAAACCCACATGGCAGATCCTAATAGGACCTCAAAACCCACTCAACTTTTCCAAGTCCAATTATACTCTTAAGTCCTTAAACAAAATACAATTCACTCACTTACACAATTCCTTCTTTACCAACTTAATTATCTTAGCAATTAGGTCCTTAACACTCCAAATTTCTCAAACACAAATTTACTGAAATACCCTTCCGATCCCGACTTAGCATGCATAATCCGACCAGGGCTATTTTGGGGTGTGACATCGCATACAATAACAGTCATCAGAAGAGCATAGGGATGGCCCCATATGAAGCTTTGTATAGTAAGAAGTGTAGGACTCAAATTTGTTGGACTGAACTGACTGAGCATTCTTTTGTTGGCCCTGAATTGGTTAGAGATACCAAGGAAAAGATTAAAGTTGTGTAACAAAATTTGAAGGCAGCTAAGGACAGACAAAGATCTTATGCTAATTTAAAGCGAAAAGAAATTCAATTTGATGTCGGAGACAAGGTGTTCTTAAAAGTATTACCATGGCATAAAGTCCTTCGATTTGGCAAGAAGGGGAAGCTAAGTCCTAGATTCATAGGACTTTATGAGATTTGAGAAAGAATTGGACCAGTTGCCTATAAGTTAGCCTTGCCGTTAGAGTTAGCTAAGTTGCATGATATATTTCATGTATCGATGCTTCATCGATATAGATCGGAAGCGTCTCATGTGCTATCAGTTTAGGATGTGCAGGTTCAGCCTGATTATTCATATGATGAGGAACCGAATGCTATTCTGGCTCAGTAAGTGAGATAGCTCAGAAATAAATAGATCCCTTTAGTTAAAGTATTATGGCATCATCACGGGATCGAAAAGGTTACTTAGGAACCAAGTCAACTATGATGTCTTAGTATCCGCATTTGTTCGGTTCATATGAGAATTTTGAGGATGAAATTCTTTTAAGGAGGGTAGAATTGGAAACACCCTGATTACGACCCTAGAAGTTTTGAGCTTTGGTGTGTGTGTTATTGCATGTGTTATGCCATTATGTTAGTTAATTAAAGAGTTAATTGCTTGAATTATTAAGTTTAAGGGTATAATTGTGTTTTATTATTTAATGGTGTGACTTGTTTGTGTTGTTTTCAAGAATGGAAGGTTTAGAAGAGGAATTTTTCCAATCTAGCCACAACTTTGTGACACGTGGTAGAGAGGTAAGGGAGATATAAGATTAGACTTAGTCAAAGGAAAGAGAAAAAGAGAGAGAGTGTGTGAGAACAGCTATTTTTTCTCTTCTCCCTCCCGTTCTCTCTTTCTCAGCCAAAGTTTTCCTCTTTCTCATCCTTACTTCTCTTCTCTCCTTCTTTACTGTGTTGTGAGTTGGGTTGGCAGATTTCAAAGCTTGGAGTAAGTTTCTTCTTCTTCTTCTTCCGCTTCTTCTTTTGTTTCCCGTTGGTTGTGTGTGTGAGTAGGTTGTTATGGTTGTGATTATGTTTGATTAATTGGTTTGTGTTGGGTTATGATTTTTGGATCAAAGGTGCCTACTAGAGATCCCAAGGGCAAGGAGAAAGCAAGTGGTAGTGAAGCCCTTTGATTGTGTAGGGCTAAGGAGTTCAAGGTTTGGGAAATTCTATTTGTTTCAATTTTTGTTTTGGTGTGATTTTTGATTAGGTTAATGAATTCATTTGCTTTAGATGCTTATCATGGGTATGAACTTGTTTGAGTTGAGTTTTGATGGCATGATTTGAGTATGGTAATGTAGGTTTGATTTAGGCTTAATAATTGGGAAATGGGTAACTGGGAATAGCGTAAATTTCTTGGTTTTTCTTTATCCACACGGTGGTAAGGAAGGTCATACCACCGTGTGATCGGATTTCTATGTTTGAGTTTTGCTTGTCCGTGTTTACATGGCGGTAAGGGTTTATCATACCACCGTGTAAATTCATTCCATTTTAATGAGTTGCTTTTGTGCATTTTACACGGCGGTCAGGATTTCTATACCGCCGTGTAAATGCATTCTGTTTTCTGAGGAGTATTGGCTTGGCAAGTCACACAGCAGTCAGGTTTTCTTGACCACCATGTGGAATGTCTTACATAGCGATAAGGTTTTGTTATACCGCCGCGTAAAAGCTTCCTGTTTTGAAAATTGAACTTTTGAAATTCTGTCTCATTTGTCACTTTGGAACTTAACATTGCTTGCAGTTTTTATCTATCGAAATTTTTTCTAGGAAATGATATTGAAGTGTAGCGTTTTCCTTGAGATATGTTAATTCTTATGTGAGGAGTACGAAATTTATTATAGATGCCTAGCCTACAATAGTGAAGTAAGTGGATATATAGGCATACCTATGGAGTTCTGTTAGCTACAGCCAAAAGTGTTTCGGACCCTGATCAGGTCCCTGTTTGGGTCCTCACGATCCTTAATGTGTTTCGATCTTGTTTAAGATCCCTCAATGTGAAAATGCTTTTGGATGAAAATAAAAGAAGTTGCTTTTGATTGTACCCAAGGTTAACAATGTGTCCACTCGTTATCCATTACTCTGAGTGTGCATATATGTATGGTTATCGCATGAATGTGAATCTGCTATATAAATGTATATATATTGTGAAACCCTTGTGAATGTAATGTATGATATATTTTACTATGCTCTTATGGATTTATATATATGCATGTGTCATATGTATGTATTTTGCCTTAACGACCATTGTGAATGGTTGTGCATCTTTTGTTTTCCCCACTAAGCGTTATCGCTTAGCATGGGTGTTTCATCTATGTACGTGCAAAACCAGTGGAGTTTTTGGGAGATCTGTAGTAGTTTAGGCCAACACAATAGGGAGGCTTTATGAGAGTTTTAGTTTTGTATTTTGTACTTTTTTGTATAACTTTTGTTTCTATCTCGATTTTGTAATACTTTAGCTATGTATTTTTTAATTTTGTAAAGTATGATATTGTACTCCTCTCTTTGTAATGAATATTTTGTTATATCAATGAAAAAGGATCTTCAGTTTTCCGTTGGTAGTTTGATGTTATTGGAGTTCTCTATTTATTCATTCTGTTATTTTTGTTACCTCTTTTTATGCTTGGTTGTGTTTCGGTTTGGTGGCACTCCTCTTGTGGATGAGCTCCCTTATGTATGGATATGGGGTGTTACACTAAAAGTGAGTTTTTGGGGCACCCGGGGTTCGTCACGCATCACGGGGCAATGATTCTAATGGATAGCAATAGAAACGAGTTCAAGAGCCGGTCAATATTGTAACACCCCAATAGGGCCGCCACGTAACCTCCCTGACCGGAGAGCATTACAACATCCCGATTGGAATTCCACATTCGGACAATTACATCCCATACATAAAAGTATCATAAATAAACTTGAAAGTAAAACTATCATTCATTCATAACATAATAATATCATTACAAATCGATCGGAAACACGAAATATATACGTCATCCAAAAATACAGAGTAGAAATTGAACAAAAGAATATTACAAATGAGAATTCATAATTAGAAAAGAATCATATATAAAATACTAAGGCCTACATCCGACTGTCTGTGTTGGCTTGACTGGCAGAGGCTCTCCCAAAAGCTATACACCTTCCGCACCTGCACGGATGGAACACCGTGCTAAGCGATAACGCTTAGGGGGGAAACAAACAATAACATGGACGACCATTCACAAAAGTCATTAAAACAGAACACATACATAATAACAAATGCTGATATGCATATACATACATATATATATATATATATATATATATATATATATATATATATATATATATATATATATATATATATATATATATCTAAACATAACTGAAACTCATTCATGGCATTAGAAACTCAAACAGATTCATAGGGGTATAATCATATCCTTTTGGAACATATTCACATCAGATCGGAATTCACCTTCGCATTAGTATAATAGAGTAGAGCAAAAGCATAACACAACACCTATAGACTCACAGTAGTGGATAACGAGTAAACGCATAGAGGAACGCATAGGGGTGTAACCGTGGGTACGATTCAAAAGCAACTTCTCATTTTCGCATTCAAAACGCTTTAGCATAGGTGATCTTAAACAAGATCTAAACGCATAGAGGATCGTGAGGACCAAAACCAGGACCTGATCAGGGTCCAAAACACATAGTGCTGCAGCTATAAAACTCTATTAGGCATGCCTAACTATCCACTTGATTGACTCTCGCAGGTCATACATAACTCATTTCACATTCCATCTCATAGCATAGTTATCATGGAAAGTCACTACATCATGCACATAAAAAAAATCTTACCGTTCACGCAATAATGTCAACCCATGAATAACGGATAGAAGATCCCTTTTTGGAAGGACTAAGTAGATCATTGATCACTGTCGCGATCACAATGAGAATCGCGTTCGCAACAGTGACCAGAAAGGCAAGCACAAAAACAAATACTTAACTCCCTGTTATTCTCCCGATCGGCTACTTATTTGTGGCTATCATTCGGAAATGCCTAGCTACCATTTAGGCACACGACAGAATGCTCAAACCACTACCGATCGGTAGATAACAGCTCGGATAGGATTATCTATCTCCCATTCAGCAGCAGAGCGCTCGATCAGAACCTAAAATCACCAATCCTCATTACGCTCATGCCGATCGGCACGCTCGCAACAGAGTTGCATTCCAAATCTGCAGAAATTCTACAGAACACTCTGAAACCCAAAATCATGCCCAGAAATCCAGCCAAAATAGCTTACCTCAGATCAAGAATTCTCATCGCATCAAGGATCACAAACACAACTTATACCACTAAAACTCATAGCATAAACTCATACAACCAAATTCCAGAAAGTAAACCAAGGACACAAAACCACAAAAATGCATTCGAAGCACATAAATCCCCAAACGTGCAATATCCTAAGCTCCTAGTTGTGATCTCCACTCCTGCTAGCCTTCTCTTTCCCCTTAGGATCACGAGGAGGCTCTTCTAAACCAGGAACCCAAAAATCACACAAACGCAAACTTTAAATCAAAACACATCCAACCAAAACCGAGAGAAAGAGATGAAGAAGAAGAAAAGACCTAACAGATCTTATCGAAACAACTCTTGAGCTGATCAATTTCCACTAAAACTCGACCACAGGAAGAGAACCAAGATAGAGCAGAAAGGAAAGAAGAAGAGAAGAAGAAGGAGACGGCAAAGGAAGAAAGAATAAAAGAACTAGGGCAAATCTGTTCTTCCTTTCTCTTACCCTGCCCTTTTATACCCCTCTCCAATCCTTGCCACATGTCCTCTTACTATTTGATGAAATTTGACCACTCACACCTACCACTCATGCCACACATAACACTACACTTAAGCACAAACTCATGCAATAAGCCCAAATTAAGACTCCATATGCCAGAATACTCACATACACACAGACAAACATGGCTCAAGCTACCAGGGGGAAAACGGGGTGTGACAATTCTCCCCTACTAACAGGAATTTTGTCCTCGAAATTCACCAGCACTGAACAACTGCGGATACTAAACTCTCATGATTGCCTCTGGCTCCCAAGTTGCTTCCTCAACCCCATGATGTTGCCAAAGAACCTTGACTAGAGGAACTCACTTACTCCTTAACTGTCTCACTTCACGAGCGATGATGGCTTTTGGTTCTTCATCATATGAATAATCTGACTGAATCTGAACGTCCTGAACTGATAACACATGAGACGGATCTGATCGGTACCAACGAAGCATAGAAGTATGGAAAACATCATGCATCTTAACCAATTTGATCGGTAAAGCCAATCTATAGGCTACTGAACCATTCTTCTCAAAAATCTCGAAAGGCCCAATAAACCGAGGACTAAGCTTACCCTTCTTACCGAATCGCAACACTTTCCTCCAGGGTGAAACCTTAAGGAAAACTTTGTCCCCGTCCTCAAACCGAATATCCTTTCTCTTTAGATTAGCATAAGATCTCTATCTATCCTTAGCCGCCTTCAGATTCCACTGCATAACTCTGATCTTCTCTTCGGTATCCCTAATCATCTCTGGCCCCAGAACTGAACGCTTGGTCAACTCTAACCAACAAACTGGAGTCCTACATGGACGACTATACAAAACTTCAAATGGTACATCCCAATGCTCGACTGATAACTATTGTTGTAGGCAAACTCCATCAGCCGCACATAATTATCCCAACTGCCAGAAAAATCTAAGGCACAAGCTCGAAGCATATCCTCCAAAATTTGAATAACCCACTCGCATTGTACATCCGTCTGAGGGTGAAAGGCCGGGCTGAAGTTCAACTTAGTACCCAAAGCTCGCTGCAACTCTTTCCAAAACTTCGATGTGAACCTTAGATCCCAATCGGACACTATAGACAACAGCCCTCCAAGCGATCGGACCACTTTATCCATATAAATACTGGCCAACTTCGCCATCGAATAGTCCATTCTAACAGGCACAAAATGAGCCGACTTGGTAAGCCAATCCATAAAAACCCAAACTGAGTCATGCTTCCGCGAGGTCAGTGGCAAACCCGATATGAAATCCATGGCAATATCATCCCATTTCAACTGAAAAATGGACAAAGGAGTGAGCAATCCTGGAGGAACTTGGTGCTCAACTTTTACCTGTTGACAAGTCAAGCACTTTGCCACGAATTCCACAATATCCTTCTTCATCCCAGACCACCAGTAGAACTACTTCATATGTCAATACATCTTCTCACTACCTAAATGCAAGGTAAAGACCGTAGTATGTGCCTCACTCAAAAGCTTCTTCCTTAATTCATTATTCTAGGGCACACACAAATGATCCCTATACATAAGCACTCCATCTCGATCGAAGAACTCTGACTGCTTACCCGTTCGGATCTCCTGCAAAACTCGCTGCAGTTTCACATCATCCTTCTGAGCGTTTACAATCAACTGTCTTAAGGTCGGCTTCACTCTTAATTGGGCAACCAAAGCACCATCCAAATCAAACCTCCACTTGAACCGCTGTAAAAACAAAGCTGACACTGACTTCCTACTCAAAGCATCTGCAACTATATTAGCTCTTCCCGAATGATAGTCCACAATGGAGTGATAATCCTTGAATAACTCTAACCATCGACGCTGCCTCATGTTCAACTCTTTCTGCATGAGGAGATATTTCAAACTCTTATGGTTCATGAAAATCCTACACTTCTCCCCATACAGATAATGCCGCCAAATCTTCAAAGCGAAGATCACAGCTGCCAATTCCAGATCATAGCTGCCAATTCCAAATCACGCGTCGGATAGTTCTTCTTATGAGGTTTCAACTAACGAGATGCATAGGCCATAACTTTACCCTCTTGCATCAACACACATCCGAGTCCAATGCCCGAAGCATCACTATACATAACCCCAAGGTGGGTTGAGTCAATACAGGAGCTTCAACTAACAAACTCTTCCACCTCTCAAAGCACAGCTGACACTTATCCAACCAGTCAAATCTGACTCCTTTCCTCAATAATCTAGTCATAGGAGCATCAATAACCGAAAAACCCTTCACAAACCGACGGTAATAGCCTGCTAAACCAAGGAAGCTTCTCACCTCAGGAACATTCCTAGGCACTGTAGACACCGGGTCCCGAGTCCGGCATAAAATGAAAATTGTGATTTTTATCCTTGATTATTCCCTCCAAAAATATATATATATATATATATATATAATAAATATATAAATAAGTGTATGTGTAAAATTAATTAGTTAATGTTATTAGTTAATTAATTAGTCAATATTATTGTATTAATTAATTGCATGTAAAATTAATGATTAATTAGTTAATTAATTAGTTAAAATGTTGAATGTTTAATTAATTAGATAAATTATATATTGAGTAGATTAATTATATTAATATGTGATGTGTGTAATGTTTAATATTTGTAATATTTAATTAATTGAATATATTAATGTGTAATGTTTAATTAATATGTGCATGTTTAATTAGTATGTGTATGTGTGTGTATTAGTTTTAATTAAGTTAAACTAATTAAAGTTAAAAAATGAGAAAATGGAGGGAATTATTGAGGAAATTACTTGTATGCCCTTAGCCCTAATTTAGGGGTATAAAATGAATGAGAAGAGCAAAAATTAAAGGGGGGCTCGGCAGATCAAGAGAGAAGAGAAAGAAAGAGCCAAGGAAGAGAGAAAGAAAAAGAAAAGAAAAGGAAAAGAAGAAAAAGAGAAAGGAAGGAGAGAGCAGGGCCAAGTGAGGGACAGCCAACGGGAAACGCAAGCCACCGGAGAGGGAAAGAGGAAGAAAGAAAGGGGAAGGAGGCGTCACCTCCGCCGGCCAACTCCGGCCACCGACCGCCACACGCGCTCCGCCACGGTGGAGAGCAAACCCCGACGCATCGGAAGGCGATCTCCGATCATCCATCAGCGCCGGCGTGGAGGAGATCGGCGAGGAGGAACAGAGACGACGCAAAGGAGAAAAGAGGAAGAAGAAAGAGAGGCAGCCCCGGCCACCTGCGACGGAGAGGGAGGCCACGTATGGCGGCGCTACCGTCAGGGCGTCGGGGCGCATCTTCCGACGGTCGACCGCCACCGCCACTCGCCGGGGAAGATCAAATCGGAGGAGAATGGCGGAAGTGAGGCAAGGACGCTCCGACGCGATTTCCGGCCAGATCCGGCGGCGTTCAGGCGCGTGGCCACCGGCGCTGGACTCCCGACGATGCGATCTACGAGGCGGCGATGGAGGTGTCGTCAACCGCTGCTCCGGCGAAGCTCCGGCGAGGCTCCGGTGAGGTAAACCCCATTTCCCTCCTTATTTAATTATTATTATTATTATTATTATTATATTTATTTAATTTCTGTCTTTATATTATTATTATTATTATTATTATTATTATTATATTTATTTAATTTCTATTTTTATTAATATTATTGTTATTATAATTATTATATTTATTTATTTAATTTCTGATTTATTATTATTATTATTATTATATTGCTATTATATTTATTCATTATTCTGATTTATTATTATTATTATTATTATTATTATTATTATTTATTATTGTTATTATTTATATTTATTTAATATTATTATGTTAATATTATTATTATTATTATTATCATTATTATTATTATCATTGTCTAATTTGTGTTAATTTTATGTTGATGTTGTTATTTAATTGATTTGTGATTATTTAATTTTATGTATTATTATTATTATCATTATTGATTATTGTTAGAATTTAGTTATTTATTTACGTATTCATTTATTTATTTATTTAGAAATATGTAAATATTATTGTATGTATTTGTGGACTGTAATAATAAAATGATTTTCGACCGTGCTTAAAAGAACCACCACACAAATGTTTCCCGCTAAAAAGAATGTTTGCTAAATAAAATTGGACCAATGTCCTATTTTTACCCAATAAAATTATCACGTAAAAATGATTTTCCATAATGAATGCATGTGAGGACCAATGTCCTCATTGTTAATGAATAATCCGTTTTATGCATGTATAGTACATTTATAAATGGGAGTTGTATTCCGCTCCTAATATTATTGTAAATTTATTTTACGCTTTAATGTTATTTTATTTTATGCTCTTGAATGAATAAATTGTGCTTTAACCAAACTTGCATTGTGAGGAGAGAGAGCGAACTAATAAATTCAAAACTCAATTGTTAACTTAATCAAGGTACGAATAAATGAGAAGTCCCGAACCCTGCTCTGGTCTTTGGGCTCAAGAGGCTAGAGGTTATCCTCCAAGACACCTCTTGTGTCACGAGACTTAGACGTTAATCCTAGGCCTCATGGCCCAATATGGATAAAATGCGCAAGTCTTAGGCTCTCCGAGGCAAGAGAAACTTTTCCAATGTTCTATTGGGTGGCGACTCCATGAAACCTCTTTGTTGCCCAACATAGACGCACTTGCGATTTATCGCAAGCTGTTGACGGACCCGCAAATGCCCTGATCGCCCACGTGCGGGCGGTCGAACGGGCGGCACTCGGGATCCGGCGCGCGTCACAGTGGCGACTCCACTGGGGACGTATTTGAGACTTCAATTCGAAAGTACCTTGATTAAAATTTACAATTGAGTTTTAGTTTATAAAATTCGCTTTTTCTCAAAATTGCATTGCATATCATTAGAGCTTTAGAATATGCTAGTTTGGTCCCTTTATCAGCCCCGGTGCGTTCCCGAAGCACGACCCCATTTTCACTCAATTTGGGGAAGTGTTAAGGATAATCACCAGCCCAAACCTCGTACCATCGTGGTATATAAAATGGTGACCCGATCGGTCGTTATGCTCGTGATGAGCTAGACCCGTCGGCAGGGATCATGCTTGGGTAGCCTCAAAGTAACACCACCTTTTGACCAAAGCTCATGTAATGACAATAGAAATCTTCACTAGGTGACATGTACCGTAATATCGTGCTTGCTATTTGGGCCGTCATATATTGAACAAAATCAATCAAATCAGATGATTTTCATCAAAGGCTTTCATGCCCCGAGAAGCTCATCTTGATTTAATCGAATTGTTTAAATATATGATGGCCAAACATCCATGCGCATGTGCTTTAAAGTAAGAGTTGTTATGCTGCCGGTTTTTCACCGTGCACTATACGCTTCCATTGGGTTCCCTGTTAACCCTGGGATAAAGCCCACCTAGGAAAGAGACCGCACGACTTCGTGTGTGGGAGAAATAAGGTTGGAAGGTTCTGCCTGCTTGCATGTGGCTGTGAATGCTGCACAACATGCACATACATCACATGTCATTCATGTAAAAAAAAAAACATAATAAAAAAAATCAATCAAAAATCAAAAAAATATATAAAATGAAAAAGTAAATAAAATAAAAATATACATTTCATATTGTGTATATATCCTTTTGCCTACATATTATTCATGTGCATATACCATCATGTATATAACTTTTGCATTGCATCGCATAATTGCAATTTATTGATTTTTTCATTTCATTCGCACAATTCACGATCATGCATTGTATATTTTCATGCACGCATCATTCTAACAATTTAAATCACGATCATGCATTGTATATTGTCATACACGCATCATTCTAACAATTTAAATTTTCAGCCATCGTAGATTCATTTAAGTGGAGGCCCTGACGGTCGATTAGTAAGGCCAGACTCGCCCTTTGGATTTCAGGAATTAGTGCTTGATTGGGATCTTGAGACACTCTCAGAATCTAGTACCTCATCCTCATGATTCACGAGCACCTACTATCTCACAACCTGTTGACCCGCAACAACAAATAGTCCATGCTGGGGGGCAAGCCGAACCACCTGCTGGTGGAGAGGCTCTTTTTATTGGCAATGCTATTGTCAATCTATCAATGAGCATAGAGCTGCGACACTTATTGAGCCAAGAAGGGAAAAGATTCCCAATCCCAATGATGATTTATGATGGAGGAAGAAGATGAGATTGAGGACATAGCAGCCCACCAACGTTGGCCAGTTAACAGATCAATGCTAAATTCTGATGGACTGAAATCAAGGTCTTATCAACAATAAAGAAACTGCTGACCCAGAGAAGAAGGGAAAATAAAAGCTGATGACAGATGAACAATGTTTTTACATACTTGTATATTATTTCTAATGATTTCATTTTTTATGATTATGATATATTCATTCATTTTGACATTAATTCAATTAATACTACTGCATTTAATCTTGGAACTTTGAAAAATTCAAAGAAAATCTTGATAGCATCTGATATAACTCCTGAAGAGAGAGAGAGTCAGAGAGAAAATAAAAATAAGAAAGAAAAAACTAGTTGCAATTAGGAGATTAGATGAAAACTCACTAAGAGCACTAGAACCTTTCTGACTACCCGTCGAAGCGATCTCTGGATAAGACAGAACCTGGAAAATGATTTAGGCAATCTTTTCTTTGTATAGCCCTTTAAATGACTACTTCCTACCCTTATTCTACAATCGCTTGCTAGCCCATTGAGCCTTTATACAGGTATGCTGAATGCGTACCAATTTTGTTGTTACACACATTAAAACTACCCCATCGCCTAAAATGATTTTGGCTTCCCCTTAGAAGAGTGGCCGCTCTAGAACTGATGGATGTACATTTGAACAATTCTTTGGACTACTAAAAAAAAAATGCCTTGATAACAGCAAGTTCAGACTTTGAAAAGAGGGTTTAGTCATGCACGAAAGGTATGAGCTCAAAAAAAAAATTAAATAAAAAGAAGCGAAAGCAAAAAGAAGAAAAAGAAAAATGAAAAGCGAAAAGTTCAAAAAGAAAAAAATGAAAGAAAAAGAAGCAAAGAGAAGAAAAAAGAAGAGAAGCAAAAAAAAAAAGAGAGCTCAAAATAGTAACCAATTGACTAGTTTCAATGATTGACCTTCTGATCTCAAGGTGCTAAAATGTTATCGAGTCCAAATTCAAGAATAATTTTGAGCCGAGAACGGTTCATCCATCAGTCGAGAAAATATCGCGGCCATTTTTCTCTAGCGACCTGATCTTTCTTTGATAGCCATCTACCCAAACCTGACATTACAACCAAAGTAAGACCTTTTGATTCTGGGTTCAGTCTTATCCAATTAGCAGAGATGACCTTTTAATAAGGTTTGGTACGTAAGAAGAGGCCTATGGTGTTTCTTGAGCTTCAAGCGTGAAGCCATGAGTGCATTCATGCATTCGAGTTAAGTCTCGTCTCCGACGTTGCTTCTAGAATTTGCATTCAAAAGATTAAATGAGAGCAGAGAGAAAATATTCAATCACGAGAATCAAAAAGAGAGCAGATTGATAACAGGAGTTTGATGCTTTCAAGATCCATCCCGAGATTGGATGAGGTTTTGTATCTTGAGATTAATGCCAAATAATGATCATATATTATGAAATCATATTGAAATATGTGCATTTATGCAATGATATTGATGTAACCAGAATAGTTCATCTGATGTAAAAAAAAAGAAAAAAAAAAGAAGAAAAAGAAAGAAAAAAGAAAAAAAAGAGAAGGCCGTTAGAGATGAAAACCGTAATTGGCGCTCTAAGCAAAAATTAGGCCAAAGGGCAGGGTGAAAACCTGAAAACAGGCAGTCTGTCCTAAAGAAAAAAAAAAAGAAAAAAAAAGAGCCGCTGGATTGGGTTGGATTCCTTCCAGGCAAAAATAAGGCACAGGGTTATGTGAAAATCCGGAAGGACGCATTTCCCGCCAAGAAAAGCTAGTGTGAAAATCCACAAGCGACGCACTACCTTAAAATAATTACTATAGGTTTCAGAAGATAACCTCATGATCCCCAAAGAGCATGAAATTCAAAGGCAATTCCAGAAGGCACTGATCTTACTGCAAATTGCAATCAAATCGGCTGTCGCCTCCAAATCCACTTGGATGAATTTTTATACTGCATTGCTGCATACACATGCATTTCACTTGCATGCTCACCTATTTTTTCCTGCATATTTGCCTTTCTAAGTCTTGCAGAAAGAAAAAGAGACTCGATGCGGACACCGGTAGAACCCGAGTGACGACATCATTCTATCCATCAATCAAAACAATCAACCCAAGACCTCTCAAGGGGCACATAATCAAATCCAAGACCTCTCAGGGGGCAGATCTCAACCCAAGACCTCTCAGGGGGCAACCGCTTCTCAAAGGGCTCATAGACAGCACCACTTCATTATCTAATCGAAGGGTTAGCACGATGGCGGCACTACCACTCTGAGGAGGGTTAGCACGACCACGACACTACCACTTCACCAAACGGAGGGTTAGCACGATGGCGGCACTACCACTCTGAGGAGGGTTAGCACGACCACGACACTACCACTTCACCAAATGGAGGGTTAGCACGATGGCGGCACTACCACTCTGAGGAGGGTTAGCACGACCACGGCACTACCACTTCACCAAACGGAGGGTTAGCACGATGGCGGCACTACCACTCTGAGGAGGGTTAGCACGACCACGACACTACCACTTCAATCAATCCAAGACCTCTCAGGGGCCAGATCTCAAACCCAAGACCTCTCAGGGGGCAGATAATCAACTCAAGACCTCTCAGGGGGCAGATCTTAACCTAAGACCTCTCAGGGGGCAGTTCTCATCCCAAGACCTCTCAGGGGGCACCTAATCAACTCAAGACCTCTCAGGGGGCAGATCTCAACCAAAGACCTCTCAGGGGGCAGATCTCAACCAAAGACCTCTCAGGGGGCACACAATTAACCCAAGACCTCTCAGGGGGCAGATAATCAACCAAAGACTTCTCAGGGAGCAGCAGCCAAAGACCTCTCATGGGGCAATCAACCAAAGACTTCTCAGGGAGCAGCAGCCAAAGACCTCTCAGGGGGCAACCAACCCAAGACCTCTCAGGGGGCAGATCTTAACCAAAGACCTCTCAGGGGGCAGTTCTCATCCCAAGACCTCTCAGGGGGCACCTAATCAACCCAAGACCTCTCAGGGGGCAGTTATCAACCAAAGACCTCTCAGGGGGCAGTTATCAAACCCAAGACCTCTCAGGGGGCAGATAATCAACTCAAGACCTCTCAGGGGGCAGATCTTAACCAAAGACCTCTCAGGGGACAGTTCTCATCCCAAGACCTCTCAGGGGGCACCTAATCAACCCAAGACCTCTCAGGGGGCACATAATAAAATCAAAGACCTCTCAGGGGGCAGATAATCAACCCAAGACCTCTCAGGGGGCGCCACTCAACAGAACGACTAGCACGATGACGGCACTACCACTCTATGGAGGGTTAGCACGATCACGGCACTGCCGCTTCTGCAATCACAACAACAACACTCAATTCAAGAAGGTTTCCGCCGCAGGTATGGAATCCTCTATCTCTCCCACTTTGAATTTTGGCTCACCTAGGTGTCTATGCACTAGCTTCTCCAAAATTGGGGGCAACTGTAGACACCGGGTCCCGAGTCCGGCATAAAATGAAAATTGTGATTTTTATCCTTGATTATTCCCTCCAAAAATATATATATATATATATATATATATAATAAATATATAAATATGTGTATGTGTAAAATTAATTAGTTAATGTTATTAGTTAATTAATTAGTCAATATTATTGTATTAATTAATTGCATGTAAAATTAATGATTAATTAGTTAATTAATTAGTTAAAATGTTGAATGTTTAATTAATTAGATAAATTATATATTGAGTAGATTAATTATATTAATATGTGATGTGTGTAATGTTTAATTATTGTAATATTTAATTAATTGAATATATTAATGTGTAATGTTTAATTAATATGTGCATGTTTAATTAGTATGTGTATGTGTGTGTATTAGTTTTAATTAAGTTAAACTAATTAAAGATAAAAAATGAGAAAATGGAGGGAATTATTGAGGAAATTACTTGTATGCCCTTAGCCCTAATTTAGGGGTATAAAATGAATGAGAAGAGCAAAAATTAAAGGGGGGCTCGGCAGATCAAGAGAGAAGAGAAAGAAAGAGCCAAGGAAGAGAGAAAGAAAAAGAAAAGAAAAGGAAAAGAAGAAAAAGAGAAAGGAAGGAGAGAGCAGGGCGAAGTGAGGGACAGCCAACGGGAAACGCAAGCCACCGGAGAGGGAAAGAGGAAGAAAGAAAGGGGAAGGAGGCGTCGCCTCCGCCGGCCAACTCCGGCCACCGACCGCCACACGCGCTCCGCCACGGTGGAGAGCAGACCCCGACGCATCGGAAGGCGATCTCCGATCATCCATCAGCGCCGGCGTGGAGGAGATCGGCGAGGAGGAACAGAGACGACGCAAAGGAGAAAAGAGGAAGAAGAAAGAGAGGCAGCCCCGGCCACCTGCGACGGAGAGGGAGGCCACGCATGGCGGCGCTACCGTCAGGGCGTCGGGGCGCATCTTCCGACGGTCGACCGCCACCGCCACTCGCCGGGGAAGATCAAATCGGAGGAGAATGGCGGAAGTGAGGCAAGGACGCTCCGACGCGATTTCCGGCCAGATCCGGCGGCGTTCAGGCGCGTGGCCACCGGCGCTGGACTCCCGATGACGCGATCTACGAGGCGGCGATGGAGGTGTCGTCAACCACTGCTCCGGCGAAGCTCCGGCGAGGCTCCGGTGAGGTAAACCCCATTTCCCTCCTTATTTAATTTTCATTATTATTATTATTATTATTATTATTATTATTATATTTATTTAATTTCTGTCTTTATATTATTATTATTATTATTATATTTATTTAATTTCTGTTTTTATTAATATTATTGTTATTATAATTATTATATTTATTTATTTAATTTCTGATTTATTATTATTATTATTGTTATTATAATATTGCTATTATATTTATTCATTATTCTGATTTATTATTATTATTATTATTATTATTTATTATTGTTATTATTTATATTTATTTAATATTATTATGTTAATATTATTATTATTATTATCATTATTATTATTATTATCATTGTCTAATTTGTGTTAATTTTATGTTGATGTTGTTATTTAATTGATTTGTGATTATTTAATTTTATGTATTATTATTATTATCATTATTGATTATTGTTAGAATTTAGTTATTTATTTACGTATTCATTTATTTATTTATTTAGAAATATGTAAATATTATTGTATGTATTTGTGGACTGTAATAATAAAATGATTTTCGACCGTGCTTAAAAGAACCACCACACAAATGTTTCCCGCTAAAAAGAATGTTTGCTAAATAAAATTGGACCAATGTCCTATTTTTACCCAATAAAATTATCACGTAAAAATGATTTTCCATAATGAATGCATGCGAGGACCAATGTCCTCATTGTTAATGAATAATCCGTTTTATGCATGTATAGTACATTTATAAATGGGAGTTGTATTCCGCTCCTAATATTATTGTAAATTTATTTTACGCTTTAATGTTATTTTATTTTATGCTCTTGAATGAATAAATTGTGCTTTAACCAAACTTGCATTGTGAGGAGAGATAGCGAACTAATAAATTCAAAACTCAATTGTTAACTTAATCAAGGTACGAATAAATGAGAAGTCCCGAACCCTGCTCTGGTCTTTGGGCTCAAGAGGCTAGAGGTTATCCTCCAAGACACCTCTTGTGTCACGAGACTTAGACGTTAATCCTAGGCCTCATGGCCCAATATGGATAAAATGCGCAAGTCTTAGGCTCTCCGAGGCGAGAGAAAGTTTCCCAATGTTCTATTGGGTGGCGACTCCATGAAACCTCTTTGTTGCCCAACATAGACGCACTTGCGATTTATCGCAAGCTGTTGACGGACCCGCAAATGCCCCGATCGCCCACGTGCGGGCGGTCGAACGGGCGGCGCTCGGGATCCGGCGCGCGTCACAGGCACTTTCCAATCCACAATCGCCTCAATCTTTGGTGGATCCACTTAAATACCCTTAGCTGGCACATTATGACCCAAGAAAGACACCTCTCGAAGCCAAAAGTCACACTTGCAAAGCTTAGCAAACAAACAGTGCTCCCTCAAAACTTGCAATACTAACCGAAGATGCTCTTCATGCTCATTCTCATCCTTTGAGAAAACCAAAATATCATCAATGAACACTACTACAAATTGGTCGAGATATGGGCTGAACACTCGGTTCATCAAATCCATAAAAGCCGCAGGAGCATTAGTCAATCCGAATGGCATCATAAGGAACTCATAGTGACCATATCACATTCGAAATGCAGTCTTAACCACATCAGCATCTTTAACCTGAAGCTGATAGTAACCCGATCGGAGATTAATCTTAGAGAAAACACCCTCTCCTCTAAGCTGGTCAAACAAGTCCTCAACTCTCAGCAATGGATACTTATTCTTCACCGTGACCTTATTAATTTACCGATAATTGATACACATCCTCAACGAACCATCCTTCTTATTCACAAACAACACTGGAGCTCCCCATGGGGATATGCTGGGTCAAATAAACCCCTTATCTAATAACTCTTGTTATTGAGTTTTGTGTTCTCTCAACTCTATAGGAGCCATCCGATAAGGTGCTTTCGAAATGGGTGAAGTACCCGAAAAAATCTCTATAGATAACTCCACTTCTCTCTCGGGAGGCAACCTAGGCAACTCACTTGGAAACACATCTCCAAACTCCCTAACAACTGGGATATCCTCAATCTTGACCTGGTCACGCTTGGAATCCAACACAACCGCTAAGAATTCCTTACAACCTTTCCTCATGAACCTCTTAGCTTACATAACAGAAATCACATTTCCCATGGAATCCGAACCTATACCTTTAACCAAAACTGAAGACCAATCTCTATCCTTCAACACCACAGTCTTCCTATGATAATCAACTATAGCCCGGTGCTTACTAAGCCAATCCGTACCCAAAATCAAATCAAACTCCTGAAATGGCAACTCAATCAAATTCGCCAAAAACTCAACACCTTGAATCAGAAGAGGACAATTCCTATACACTCTACTCACATTGACACTATGCCCTAAAGGACTGGTCACACAAACCTCATAATCTAACTGATCAACAACACACAACTTATCAAATAACTTATCCGTGCACAAATATTAGTGTGTGGACCTAGCATCAATTAGAGCATATAACTCAGTGTCAAAGAGTAGGAACTTACCAGCAATCACATCCGGTGCATCCTGCTCTTCCCGAGCCCTCATAGCATACGCTCTAGCTGGAACCATCAAGGGCCGATCAACAGTTCCCGATGGGGCTCCCTCTCTAGGCCGACCGCCTCGACCTCTATCTCTACTCCTAGTCTGACCGGATTGTAGTGCATTACATCCTGCTCGGCTAGCCTCATGCTGATCCCCAGAATTCTCATAAGACTTGGGACATTTAGCCAGAAAATGATCAGTGCTCCCACATCTGAAATAACCACCCGTGAGCCACCTGTACTCGCCCGTGTAATGCTTCCCACAATGAGAACACTCAGGCGCAACATTAGTTCTATTACTAGAACCACCTCTCACAGCATTGGAGCCCATAGTAGAACCTTGCCTTCTGCCTCTTGTAGCTGGACCCGAAAAAGATTCATCATGCGGGTTCTGAGACCTCTTACCCGATGATGATCCTCTGTGAGGGGGATTCTGTGACGCGCGCCGGGTCCCCGCGGCCGCCCGCTCGACCGCCCGCACGTGGGCGATCGGGGCATGTGTGGGTCCGTCAACAGCTTGCGATAAATCGCAAGTGCGTCTATGTTGGGCAACAAGGAGGTTTCATGGAGTCGCCACCCAATAGAACATTGGGAAAGTTTCTCTCGCCTCGGAGAGCCTAAGACTTGCACATTTTATCCATATTGGGCCATGAGGCCTAGGATTAACGCTAAAGTCTCGTGACACAAGAAGTATCTTGGAGGATAACCTCTAACCTCTCGAGCCCAAAGACCAGAGCTGGTTCGGGACTTCTCATTTATTTATACCTTGATTAATATCATAATTAAGTTTTGAATTCATTGTTTCATCAACTTTCCACACAATGCAATTTTAATTTAAAGGCGCATTCATTCATTTCAGAAGCGGTAAATGTAAGCAAAATCCAAAATAAAGCATTTAAAAAATAAATTACAATAACACTAGGAGCGGAATACAACTCCCATGTATAAAAGTGAAATACATGCATAAAACGGGTTATTCTTTAATAGTGAGAACATTGGTCCTCGCATGCATATTTATTATGAAACGGTTTTGATGTGATGATTTATTTGGGTATGAAAAATTAGGACATTGGTCCCCTTTTATTTAGAAAAAAAATGTCAAGTTAATTAATAAAAATGTTTTTGTGGTTTTCTTTTTAGCGAGCCTAAATAAAGAATTTTACAAGAAAATTATATGACAAAATTAAATAAAATCTTACAAATAAAGAAAATGAATAAACCAAACGAGCCTTTTTTGGACCTCCCCGATGTGCTCGCAAAAACGCCCAAGCGGAAAAAAAATTAGTTTAGACGTAAAAACAAAGTACAAAAAAATAATGTTAGTGATTAAATCAATTAAACCAATTAAACATACAAAATAATGAGTAACAAATTAAAATAAAATAAGATGATATGAAAAGAATGATAATGGAATCAAAAATATTAACAAAACCAAAATAAAATGAGAAATATGGATTATATGTGATAAATGATTGAATGATGTGATGAAAATAAAATAAAACATGTTAATTAAATAATACATGTAAAAATATGAACATGATGAAAATAATAATGATGATAAACGAAAATAATGAATGAATAAATAAACAAATGATAATAAAATCATGTAACAATGATAAAAATTAGTAAACAAAGGAATGAAAATAATAATAATATATAACAAGGTTAATTGATATGTTCATAGTTAATACAAACTATTTACATGAAAAAAAAGATTAATTTAAATTAATTAATTATGTGCATGTTAAAAATAATGAGGAATCAAAATAAATTATTTACATGTTAGGAATTAAAAAAAAACAATGTTCACATGAATAAAAATCAAATCATATATATAAACAATTAAATGGAACAAATATAAGATGAATACAACAAATGAATAGATGAAAACAATAAATAAATCAATAAAAACAATAAAATATATATGAATAAATTAAATAAAAATAAAATAAAATAGAAATGGAGCCAAGAATATTTACCCTCAGAATATTGGATTTGATGAAGGAAAAGTGATGATTTTCCGGAAAATTGCTTGAAAGAATAATTCAGCAATAAAATTAATTCTCTTTGTTTATGGAGAAAAACAAAGGAATTGATTTGTATGCTTAAGATTAAAAAGAAATTGATGTCAAAATGATGATTAATTTCTTGTGTTTATGGAGCAAAAAACAAAGAAATTAATTGGAATAATTAACAATTGAAAATTGGCCTTTCAATTTCAATTAAACCTTATTAATTCAAAAACAAAAATCTGAAATTTTGAAGAGAAAAAAAATAGAAGAAGAATTCTGGAAAATTAGGTCTCAAAAATGTGGAGGCCCTCCCTTTTTTGATTTCATCCTAAACTATCTAAAAGATAGGAAGGTTGCCCTAATTTAATTATGGAAAACAATTCTAATTTTATTCAAATTCCTTTATTTTTGGGGATAAAATCAAGTTTTATTAATTAATAATCTATAAAAAATATTTTGGAATTTTATTTGAAGTCAAAAACCCTTAATTTTGGGATAAAAACGGATTTTTGGGTGAAAAAATCGGAAAAAAGACTGAAAAAATGGAAAATAGGGTAACAGACCCTATACCGACGGCCGGAAGCCCGTCGCCAGAGGGACGCCGCCCGTCGCTATAGAGCGACGGGGACTCACGCGGCGACCAGGCGGGATTCGCGCGCAGCGCTCGGGCGGGAATCGCGCGCAGAGGCGCGCGGTGCGGCGCGCAGCGCGCAACGCTGCGCGTCGCTCTTTAGCGACGCGCGCTATTGGCGACGCTGCGCGTCGCCAAATCTCGCCCAGCGCGCTGGGCGCCTGGGCGTCGGCGTGCTGGGCGCCAGCGCGCGTGCGCGCTGCCGCGCCCGACACTCGCGGTCCGAAAATTTTTTATTTTTTTTTTTTTTTTTTTTTTTTTTATTTCTATTTTAAATTAACTAAAAACACCATAATTTTAAGCCCCCATTTTTTAAAATTAATTTTTTAAATATTTTTTTATTATTTTTTTAGTTTTTCACTCTAAAATGCAAATTTGACGAGAAAACCACCACTTTTAACCTTTTAAGCCTGTGAAGGCAATTATCATCATTGGGTAACTTCGATCTAGGCTGACTCAGGACCCGGTGTCTACAGTTGCCCCCAGTTTAGGGGAATCTAGTACACTAGTGTCTAGGTGAGCCTAAACTCAAAGAAGAAAAGGAAAGAGATAAGTACCTGAGTCAGCCGTCTTTCCGCTTGATGGAATTGTAATGATAGCTGTTGCTGTCTTTTGGTTGTAGCTGGTAATGCTGTGGTCGTGCTAACCTCTTGTGGGTAGTGCCGCCATCATGCTAACCTATGTGAATTGGTAGTGCCGTGGTCGTGCTAACCTCTTGTGGGTTGTGCCGCCATCGTGCTAACCGCTGTGAATTGGTAGTGCCGTGGTCATGCCAACCTCTTGTGGGTTGTGCCGCCATCGTGCTAACCGCTGTGAATTGGTAATGCCGTGGTCGTGCTAACCTCTTGTGGGTAGTGCCGCCATCATGCTAACCGCTGTGAATTGGTAATGCCGTGGTCGTGCTAACCTCTTGTGGGTAGTGCCGCCATCATGCTAACCGCTGTGAATTGGTAGTGCCGTGGTCGTGCCAACCTCTTGTGGGTTGTGCCGCCATCGTGCTAACCGCTGTGAATTGGTAATGCCGTGGTCGTGCTAACCTCTTGTGGGTAGTGCCGCCATCATGCTAACCGCTGTGAATTGGTAATGTCGTGGTCGTGCTAACCTCTTGTGGGTAGTGCCGCCATCATGCTAACCGCTGTGAATTGGTAATGCCGTGGTCGTGCTAACCTCTTGTGGGTAGTGCCGCCATCATGCTAACCGCTGTGAATTTTGGAACTGTGCTCCTTTATATGTTTGGACTGGTGTCGTCACTCGGCTTTTGTTGGTGTTCCCCGCCGATTTCTCCTGCAAGATTGTATGCATAGGAATATACAAGAAATCACGTGTGCATGATATGGAATGCAAATGCTTGCAACAATGTATAGACTGTGCCCTAGGTGGTCCATGGTTCGCTGAGGTTGTAGCCTTCCTGCTCTACAATGCCCCCTGAATCCTGAGGATCGTCGACAAGTTTTCTGAAAGAGATGTCTGGTATATATCCTTGCCCCCCTGGTCAATGATCATTTACCCGGGATTCTTTTTCATGTTCTGTATTGTATGTTACTTGATTGAAAGAAGATCATCTGAAGTAACGCCGCCTTATCGCTCCAGGCATTGAACGTCATTGTTTTAAAGGTAGTGCGTCCCTTGTGGATTTTCACACTAGCTTTTCTTTGCGGGAAATGCGTCCCTTATGGGATTTTCACACAACCCTTTGCCTAATTTTTGCCTGGAATGGACCCAACCCAATCCAACGGCTTTTATTATTTTTTTATGTTTTTTTTGTAGGGCAGACTGCCTATTTCCAGGTTTTCACCCTGCCCTTTGGCCTAACTTTTGCTTAGAGAGCCAGTTACGGTTTTCATCTCTAACGGCCTTCTTTGGTTTTTTTTTTTTTATTTTTATTTTTATTTTTTTTATTTTTATTTTTATTTTTTTTTTTAAGGTTATCACCAAAGCTTCTGTTAAGAGCAAATAGCACATATCCAATGAAGGGACTGAGCAATAATCATTAGATGAACAATTGGTATATTTCTTTTTAAGACAGAACTGAATGATCAATGAAAATGTATTCTTTTATTCATTGCGAAATTGTGTACATTTCTATATGATTTCATCATACATGATTTTCATTTGACAAGAATTCAAAAGCATATGACTACACCTAATCTTGGAGTGGGTTTTGTCAGCATCAAACTCCTGTTATCAATCGGCCCTCTCGGGTTTTCTCGATTGAATATTTTCTCTTGGCCCTTAATTTTTGCCCAGGATGCCTTTTTCCGGTTTTCACCCTGACAGGGCGCCCAATTTTAGCAAGGCCGCCTTTTTTTGGTTTTCGACCCGCGGGGCATTTATTCTCTTCTTTTTATTTTTGGTCTTTAGCCATGGAACCTTTTAAGTCTATCGACATTAACCGGGTCCTTGAACTCGTTCCCATCACTGTCTGCTAAAATTGCTGCTCCTTTTGTTAGCAACTTTTTCAAAATGAAAGGTCCTTCCCAGGTTGGTCTGAATTTTCCTCGTATGTCTGGAACTCCCGGCCTCATCATCTTAAAGACCAAGTCCCCCTCCTTCAACGGGTGCTTTCGTACTTTCTTGCCAAACGACCGAGCCAGCCTCTTTTGATAAACTTGGTTGTGGTAATAGGCTCGTAACCTGTCTTCATCCAACAGATTTAGCTGTGACAAACGTTGTTGTGCCCATTCTGCTTCAGGAATCTCAGCTTCCATGACTACCCTTAATGATTTCAGCTCAATTTCAACCGGCAGGACTGCTTCAGTTCCATATACCAGAGAGAATGGCGTTGCCCCTGTAGAGGTTCTGACTGTTGTTCTATATCCCCAAAGTGCGAAGGGTAACTTTTCTGCCCAATCCTTGTAGTTCTGAACCATCTTGGCCAAAATTCTCTTCACATTCTTATTTGCCGCTTCAACTGCACCGTTTGCTTGAGGACGATAAGGAGAAGACTTATGATGTTGGATCCTATATTTCTGGAGCATCTGCTTAGTTTCTGCTAGGAATTGTACCCCATTATCAGACACTATGTGATGAGGGAGGCCATATCTGCATATCAAATTCCGCTCAACGAACTTAGCCATATCCCTTGCATCAACCTTCTTGAAAGACTCAGCTTCAACCCACTTAGTGAAGTAGTCAATGGCAACTATGATGAATCTATGCCCATTAGAAGCCGTAGGACGAATCTCGCCTATGATGTCTATTCCCCATGCTGCAAATGGCCATGGAGATGTTAAGTTATATAACTCTGAAACTGGCACATGCCTCAAATTCGCATACTGTTGGCATAACTGGCATTGCTTCACAAATTTTGAACAATCTGTATCCATTGTGAGCCAATAAAACCCTTGGCGCATGATCTTCTTTGCTAAGGCTAAGCCATTCATGTGAGCTCCACAAACCCCGGCGTGAACCTCTTCCATAAGTCTTTTAGCTTCTTTCTCTGCCAGACATCTTAACTGGATACCATCAGCTTGCCTTTTATACAAAGTGCCATTAACACTGATAAATTGAGTGGATAACTTCCTGATCATTCTTTGGTCCTTCTCAGTGGCTTCCTCTGGAAAGACTGATCTCTCTAAATAATTCTGAATGTCATAATACCATGGATTTCCATCAATGGCCTCAATGTCCATCACCTGTTCAGCTTCAAAGCAAGGTCTTTCCGAACTATAAATCAGCACGGGTTTCATCGCAACTCCTGTTGGGTTATCCCACATAGACACTAATGTTGCTAGAGCATCAGCTAACTGATTTTCGTCTCTGGGGATGAAGTGGAAAGTGCAAATCTCGAACTGGCTGCTCAACGTTCTCAAGTGCTTTACATAAGGCAACAACCTTTCTTCCTTGACTGACCACTCCCTTCTGATTTGATGAATTACCAAGGAAGAATCTCCAAATACTTCTGCGGTCTCTGCCCCCAGAGCGAGTAATGCCTCCAATCCAAAGATGCAAGCTTCATATTCTGCTTCATTATTGGTAGCCTTATACCTCAGCTTCTTAGCCAATGGTAGCCTTTCACCATCTGGGGTTGTAAGAATAACTCCTACGCCTGCTCCCTTATTATTGACTGCTCCATCAAAGAATAATTGCCACCCTTGCACTGCTATGGCCGTGACATCTTCATCTGGGAAGTTGTATTCAAACTGATCTCCCTCAATAGGATGCTCGGCTAAGAACTCTGCTACCGCTCTTCCCTTAATGGTTTTCTTGGTTATGTACTCAATATCAAATTCCTGCAACAGCAGCAACCATCTTCCCATCTTCCCTAGTAGAGAGGGTGCTTCTTGGAGGTATCTGAGCGGATTATGTTTGGCAACCGTTTGTACCTTGAAGGAATGAAAGTAGTGCCGCAACTTCTTAGAAGCCCAGATAACTGCTAAACAAATCTTTTCTACCTCTACATATTTGGCTTCGTACGGCAGGAATTTCTTGCTAAGATAATAAACTGCAAACTCCACACCAAAATCGTCCTCTTGAGACATCATAGCACCCACCGAGTTATCTTCCACAGCTAGGTACAGGATTAGTGGTTTGGCACGGCGTGGTGGTCTTAGTACCGGAGGATTTATCAGATAGTCCTTAATGGTATCAAAGGCCAGTTGACAGTCATCGTTCCATATCATCGGCTGATTCTTCCTAAGAAGCTTGAAAATAGGCTCACATACTGAAGTTAGCTTTGCAATAAATCGGCTGATGTACTGAAGCTTTCCCAAGAAACTTCTGACGTCCTTCTCCTTCTTGGGCACTGGCATCTCTCTTATGGCTTTGACTTTATCGGGATCTACCTCGATTCCCCTCTGGCTTACTACATGGCCTAACAACTTTCCTGATGTAACTCCAAAAAGGCACTTCTTGGGATTGAGGCGCAAATCGTACTTGCTAATTCTTTGAAAGAACTTTTCTAAAGCCTCAAAGTGACCTTCCCTGGTAGCCGACTTAATCATCATGTCATCAACATACACCTCCACTTCTTTGTGGATTAAGTCATTGAGAACCTTGGTCGCCATCCTCTGATAGGTTGCTCCTGCATTCTTCAACCCAAAAGGCATAACCCGGTAGGCATATGTCCCCCACTCGGTGATAAAGGCTGTCTTGATCCGGTCCACTATCTTGTTAAGAATTTGATTGTACCCTGCGTATCCATCCACAAAGCTATACATCATGCAAGCAGCAGCACTATCTACTAGCACATCAATATGAGGAAGAGGGAAATCATCCTTCGGACAGGCCTTGTTCAGGTCTCGATAGTCAACGCATACTCGAACCTTACCGTCCTTCTTAGCTACAGGAACCACATTAGCTAACCATGTTGGGTATTGAACCTCTATCAGGAACTTAGCGTCAATCTGCTTGTGGATCTCCTCTTTCACTTTCTGTGCCCACTCTGGCCTAAGCCTCCGAAGCTTTTGCTTGACTGGTTTAAACTCTGGGTAAGTTGGGATGGCATGTTCGGCAACATCTCGATCTATTCCCGGCATATCCTCATAGGTCCAGGCAAAGACTTTTTCATATTTTTTTAATATTCTCTCAAATTTTATTCTCTCTTCAGGAGCTATGTCTGATGCTAGCAAAATTTCCTTTGGATTTTCCAAAGTTCCAAGATTAAATGCAGTTGTGCCAGTCGAATTGATATAAAAAATGAATGCATCATGCTTATGATCATGCGAAATGAAATCATCAGAAACATCACACAAGTAAGCAAAGTTATTCATCTCATTAACATAATCAGAAACACTAACATTGTCCTCAAAGAGTTCTGGTATAAAAAGAGAATCTAAATGACTATCAACTTCAGTCGACGCCGATGCTGCAGCTGACTGTGCTTTGGCTTCTTGATTTGGTGAAATCTTGAGATCTTCAATCTTCGGCTCTGGTTCCACTATCTTCTCCTTCCCTTTGAGCTTAGTGGCTAACATCCTATCAGTGACAATTTCTTCGGGCTCATCCCTGTCCCAGATGCTGCATTGGGTCATAATCTCCTCGTCCCAAAAGTTCTCTACAGCTTTAACAACTCCGATTTCCCAATCAAAGACATCATTGAAAATTTCAAAACCCGGGGTAATCTTCCCATCTACCCACTGCGGCTCTTCTTCTCCGGTGTAAGCACAAACCGATGATAATGGCACAAAGCTCTCTGAAATATGGGGAATCTTCCCTGACACTTTCTTCTTACCATACTTTCCTTGGTAGCCCAATCCCTTTCGATCTTTCTGACCACGCGTAGTGATAGCATCCTGCAGTCCTTGTGACTCTTTTCCCAAACCAGCCCCTGGGAGGAAGTGCATCTTTTTTAGCATATTCACCACTTGAGGGCTACCTTCTAAGCTTTGCTCTTCTCCGATCACTGATACATGAAAGCCACTGAATGGCTGATTAGAGATCTCCAAAGCAGACACTTGGTTCTCTCTTGCTGCTTTAATGGTCACTACCTCTCCTTCATGAGGTATCTTAATTATCTGGTGTAAGGTAGATGGCACTCCTCCTAACTTATGGAACCACGGCCTTCCAAGCAGAGCTGAGAAGTTTGCTGGGATCGGTAGAACCACAAAATCCGTTTCTGTCTCAATAGGCCCCGTCTTTACCAAAGCTTTGAAAGTTCCCAATGCTTGCCTCCTAGAATTATCGTAGGCAGTGATGGTCAGGTCAGATTTGCTTAACATACTCTCATCCATCCCGAAGGCCTGAAGCGCTACCAAAGGGCAAACATTTATTGACGACCCGTCATCAACCATGACGCAAGCGGTGTGTTTACCATTGATCTGTGCCTTGATGTACAAAGGTCGGTTGTGGCTGCGACCCTCTGTTGGTAGGTCTGCATCGGAAAAAACCAACTTCTCCCCGGATCCCCCCTTTACAAGGTCTAAAAGCTCGGATGGAGAGATTGTAGTTGCTACGGTGGATACACTCAATGCTTCAACTAACTTCTGTCGGTGAGAGGGGGACTGTCTCAAGAGGTCCCAAATAGATATCTGAGCCGTGGTCTTTTTTAGTTGCTTCAATATTGAATTTTCTTCCGGCTCCTTCTCTGCGATTGCTTGTGCTGGGTCCTGCTGCTTCTCGGCTTCTGGAATGACCCTCCCACTTCTTGTTACTGCTTCTACTCTTTCTTCTTCCTCTGAATCCCACGGATCCGTAAACTCTCCATTTTTCTCATCTTCATCATCTCCACTCTCACTAGTGGACCAACAGTCTATTGCTGCCACGGAAACCCCTTCTCCATCCACTGCAGGGCGAGTAATAGCGACATACTCATTTCCATATAGGTCTTGCATCACATACCATTCTGATAGGCTCGATCCAATCATAAAGACTGGAGGTGGCACTGCATTATAACCGGACTTCTTCTTGCTTTCCCTCTGCTCAGGATCGGTGATCTGCTTGTTGTCAATTAGATCTTGGACCCGATGTCTTAGTGTTATACAATCATCCGTCAAATGCCCGGTATGTTGGTGGAATGCACAATATTCATTCTCCTTGTGCCCTGGCTGTCCTTGGGTCTTGGCCGACCTAGGTGATAGGGGTCGCAGTTTTCCTTCTTTTATTAGCCTCTTCAGTACCCATGATAAAGGCCTACCCAAGTTGGAGAAATACCTCTGATTTACCCCGGTTACAGACACCTCGGCAGTCTTCCCAACTCTGTTACCACTGCTGGAACTTGCTGGCTTGGCTATCCCTTGATTGCTGTATCCCTTCCTGGCATAGGACTCGCTGTTTGCCCTCTTGGCTAAATATTCTCCCTCTGCTTCTATGGCGATATCCTTCAGGGATTCCCAGTCTTTCAGTCCCTTCATTTTCAATCCATCTCTCAAGTAGGGGCTGGCATTTCGAATGAACAGCCGGATCTGATCAGAAGTGTCCGGTTTGCGTTTCATCTCCATAACCCGGTTTCTCCACCGAGTAAGGTACTCGTGGAAAGACTCCCCAGCCTTCTGTTGTAGCAACTCGAGATCTTTCAAAGTGACCTCCATCCGGGTACTGCAATCGTACTGCTTAAGGAACTCTTCAGTTAGCAAGTCCCAATCCTCCTTGGACCTCCTCTCAAGCCCATGGTACCAATCAATAGCAGCTCCTGTGAGACTCAAGCAGAAATACTCTATCTTTTGCTTTCTTGTTAAGGACGTTCCCTTCATGACCAGCGAGTATTGCTTGATGTGTGCGGCAGGATCAGAGGTGCCATCAAATTTGGGAATATCCGGCATCTTAAAATTCTGAGGAATCAGGTCATCCCCATCTAGCTCTCGGTCTTCCGGGTTCATTCCTTTTCCCACGGTCATCATCCTTGCCATGGCCTCAAATCTCTCTTCCATTTTCCTCCACATTGCCTCATCCAGTTTCGGTGACTTCTCTTTAGCTACTGTATGCTCCTCTAGCTCATCTCTCCCAAACTCAGCTTCAGACCTGGGGCCCTCTCTGCGCTCAATAGGTGCAGGCACTCTTTGCTCAACAACAGGTGGGTCAACCATTGGTTGGTTAACTGCAGCAGGACGCTCTTCTCTTACAACCTCTTGTTCAGCAGGTACTCGGATAGGGGCAGCAGCAGCTTGTTGCCCAGCTATTGTGGTGGCAAGATTGCCCATCATTGCAATCATGCGGGCTTCAAATTCCTCCATCCTCTTTCCTACCTCCTCAGCAATTATTGCCCGGGTTGCATCAGACTCATTTGATGGATTAGCCATGCTGACTTCTGTTGATGATTCGAGAGAAAACCCCACACTATTTTCTGAGATTGAATCTGAACTCTGATCCAACACTAACTCTGTTAACCCCAAAAGCGGCGTCCTTCTTAACCGTCCGTCGGGACCTCTAGACCACCCAGGAGAATCTATGATGGCTGAAATGCAAAAATTGTTAAGATGGTGCATGATTAAAATGCAATGCATGCTCGTGCTGATGCAACATAGACAAACACATGCAAGCAGATAGATCCTTCCAACCTTATATCTCCCACACACGTGGTAGTGCGGTCTCTTTCCTAGGTGGGCTTGATCCATGGATTAACGTGGAACCCAATGGACACGTATGGTGCGCGGTGAAAAACCGACAGCATAACACTCCTATACTAATGTACAAGCGGATGGATAGTGATCGCCATGTATTTAGATGTTCCATAAATTTCGACATGGCCCTGCCGGGGCATGGAAGCCTTTGGCTAGGTTACCAAGCGAGACATCTGGACTCACCCAATACATGAGGATCCATACAGCAAGCATGGAATTAGGGTTCATATCACCTGTGGAAAGTAGCTATGGCCATTATATGAGCTTTGGACAAGGGAGATGTTACTTTAAGGCTACCCAAGCATGATCCCTGCCGACGGGTCTAGCTCATCACGAGCGTAACGACCGATCGGGTCACCATTTTGATATACCATTAAGGTACGTGGCTTGGGCTGGTGATTATCCTTAACACTTCCCCAAATTGAGTGAAAATGAGGAGGTGATTCAGGAACGCACCGGGGCTAAAAGAGGGACCAAACTAGCGTATTCTAAGGCTCTAATGAGATGTAATGCAGTTTTGAAAGAAGATGAAATTTTTAAATTAAAACTCAATTATGATTTTTAATCAAGGTACTTTCGAATCGAAGTCTCGAGTACATCCCCAGTGGAGTCGCCACTGTGACGCGCGCCGGGTCCCCGCGGCCGCCCGCTCGACCGCCCGCACGTGGGCGATCGGGGCATGTGTGGGTCCGTCAACAGCTTGCGATAAATCGCAAGTGCGTCTATGTTGGGCAACAAGGAGGTTTCATGGAGTCGCCACCCAATAGAACATTGGGAAAGTTTCTCTCGCCTCGGAGAGCCTAAGACTTGCACATTTTATCCATATTGGGCCATGAGGCCTAGGATTAACGCTAAAGTCTCGTGACACAAGAAGTATCTTGGAGGATAACCTCTAACCTCTCGAGCCCAAAGACCAGAGCTGGTTCGGGACTTCTCATTTATTTATACCTTGATTAATATCATAATTAAGTTTTGAATTCATTGTTTCATCAACTTTCCACACAATGCAATTTTAATTTAAAGGCGCATTCATTCATTTCAGAAGCGGTAAATGTAAGCAAAATCCAAAATAAAGCATTTAAAAAATAAATTACAATAACACTAGGAGCGGAATACAACTCCCATGTATAAAAGTGAAATACATGCATAAAACGGGTTATTCTTTAATAGTGAGAACATTGGTCCTCGCATGCATATTTATTATGAAACGGTTTTGATGTGATGATTTATTTGGGTATGAAAAATTAGGACATTGGTCCCCTTTTATTTAGAAAAAAAATGTCAAGTTAATTAATAAAAATGTTTTTGTGGTTTTCTTTTTAGCGAGCCTAAATAAAGAATTTTACAAGAAAATTATATGACAAAATTAAATAAAATCTTACAAATAAAGAAAATGAATAAACCAAACGAGCCTTTTTTGGACCTCCCCGATGTGCTCGCAAAAACGCCCAAGCGGAAAAAAATTAGTTTAGACGTAAAAACAAAGTACAAAAAAATAATGTTAGTGATTAAATCAATTAAACCAATTAAACATACAAAATAATGAGTAACAAATTAAAATAAAATAAGATGATATGAAAAGAATGATAATGGAATCAAAAATATTAACAAAACCAAAATAAAATGAGAAATATGGATTATATGTGATAAATGATTGAATGATGTGATGAAAATAAAATAAAACATGTTAATTAAATAATACATGTAAAAATATGAACATGATGAAAATAATAATGATGATAAACGAAAATAATGAATGAATAAATAAACAAATGATAATAAAATCATGTAACAATGATAAAAATTAGTAAACAAAGGAATGAAAATAATAATAATATATAACAAGGTTAATTGATATGTTCATAGTTAATACAAACTATTTACATGAAAAAAAAGATTAATTTAAATTAATTAATTATGTGCATGTTAAAAATAATGAGGAATCAAAATAAATTATTTACATGTTAGGAATTAAAAAAAAACAATGTTCACATGAATAAAAATCAAATCATATATATAAACAATTAAATGGAACAAATATAAGATGAATACAACAAATGAATAGATGAAAACAATAAATAAATCAATAAAAACAATAAAATATATATGAATAAATTAAATAAAAATAAAATAAAATAGAAATGGAGCCAAGAATATTTACCCTCAGAATATTGGATTTGATGAAGGAAAAGTGATGATTTTCCGGAAAATTGCTTGAAAGAATAATTCAGCAATAAAATTAATTCTCTTTGTTTATGGAGAAAAACAAAGGAATTGATTTGTATGCTTAAGATTAAAAAGAAATTGATGTCAAAATGATGATTAATTTCTTGTGTTTATGGAGCAAAAAACAAAGAAATTAATTGGAATAATTAACAATTGAAAATTGGCCTTTCAATTTCAATTAAACCTTATTAATTCAAAAACAAAAATCTGAAATTTTGAAGAGAAAAAAAATAGAAGAAGAATTCTGGAAAATTAGGTCTCAAAAATGTGGAGGCCCTCCCTTTTTTGATTTCATCCTAAACTATCTAAAAGATAGGAAGGTTGCCCTAATTTAATTATGGAAAACAATTCTAATTTTATTCAAATTCCTTTATTTTTGGGGATAAAATCAAGTTTTATTAATTAATAATCTATAAAAAATATTTTGGAATTTTATTTGAAGTCAAAAACCCTTAATTTTGGGATAAAAACGGATTTTTGGGTGAAAAAATCGGAAAAAAGACTGAAAAAATGGAAAATAGGGTAACAGACCCTATACCGACGGCCGGAAGCCCGTCGCCAGAGGGACGCCGCCCGTCGCTATAGAGCGACGGGGACTCACGCGGCGACCAGGCGGGATTCGCGCGCAGCGCTCGGGCGGGAATCGCGCGCAGAGGCGCGCGGTGCGGCGCGCAGCGCGCAACGCTGCGCGTCGCTCTTTAGCGACGCGCGCTATTGGCGACGCTGCGCGTCGCCAAATCTCGCCCAGCGCGCTGGGCGCCTGGGCGTCGGCGTGCTGGGCGCCTGGCGCCCGCGAGCTGGGCGCCCGCGCCTGCGAGCTGGGCGCCAGCGCGCGTGCGCGCTGCCGCGCCCGACACTCGCGGTCCGAAAATTTTTTTTTTATTTTTTTTTTATTTTTTTTTTCTATTTTAAATTAACTAAAAACACCATAATTTTAAGCCCCCATTTTTTAAAATTAATTTTTTAAATATTTTTTTATTATTTTTTTAGTTTTTCACTCTAAAATGCAAATTTGACGAGAAAACCACCACTTTTAACCTTTTAAGCCTGTGAAGGCAATTATCATCATTGGGTAACTTCGATCTAGGCTGACTCAGGACCCGGTGTCTACAGATTCCTTCTCTGAGCTCTCTCCCTCAGAACCGACTCTGATCTTTCTGCTCGAACAGCCGCTTACACAATCTGATAGTACCCAATGCCCAAAGTACACATCAGGGAAATGAGCATTACCCTCAACGACTCATTCAGACCAGTCTCAAAATGCCAACACCTAAACTCCTCTATCAGAACACCCTCTGGAGCATACTTAGAAAGACGATTGAACTCCTTCTCAAATTCAGAAATTGAGACAGCTCTTTGCTTCAACCCGAGAAACTGAGCCCACTTTGCAACTTTATACTCCCTAGTCATATAATTATTAGTAACTCTCTTTCAAAGAACTCCCATGAAATCAGATCGGGCAACTGGGGATACCTAAGAACCAACTTCCACCAATCATAAGCAGATCCCTAAAGCAACACCACTCCACTTTCGACTCGCTGCTTAGGAAGGCACCGAACCTCCCTAAGAGCATGTACCACCTTCTCTATCCACTTCTCTGTGATAGGAGCTTAATTGAGTTATAATATAGTATATATTTTCTATGTATTTATGTAATTAATCGTGTAATTGTGTATATTTGGTTTCATACGTCTTAGTTTATGTTTATTTGTATTAGGTTGCATGTTTTTGTGTTTACTGGTGTTTTTAGTGTTTTTAGGTGAAAAATGAAGAGAAGAAGCAGAGACAGAAGAGGATCACGAGAACAGAGCACAGTCACGACTAGTGATACTATGTCGCGAGTCGTGACTGGCAAGGGAGAAGGCAGAAGGAAGGAGGAAAAGAAATAGAGGGCTGAGGAACTAGGGTCACGAGTTGTGATGATAGCTCATGACTCGTGACGACACAGAGAGGCATGAAAGAAAGGGAAAGAGAGAAGAGAAGAGAAAGAAAGGAGAAGGCGAGACGTGAGCACCGGTTACGACACACACGCGAAGTCATGCCACGTGATGGTAAGTTGTGAGTCGTGACGAGCAAAAGAGAAAGAAAGAAGAAAGAAAGAAGAAAATGGGCAAGCGCGTTCTGTCGCGATCGCGACAACGTTCCGATCGCGACAGAGACGACCGTTGGGGCAGTTTTGAGCCAAAAGACAAATGAAAAGTTGTCTTCTTTCACCAAACTTTGCAACCATTCTCAAGGGACACAATTCTTAGTTTAATAATTTATAAATATGTAGTTTAACTGTAATTTTAGAGAGAGGAATTTTTAGTTAAGTAATTTTTCTGTATTTTGTAACACAGATTTTTCTTAGTTAAATTTTTATTTAGTTTTATGTTTTGAAGAAGAAGATCAAGGAGAAGGAAAATTTATTTTCAAGAGATTGAGAAAAGGGTTGAAAGGCTTCTATCTTGTTCTCTTATTTTTAATTCTTCTCCAATATTTCTATGAATATCATTTTAATGAATTTGCATGTTTTTATTCTTTCTATTTCCATCTACTTTCATAGTCTTTCATTGTAGATTCTCTATTAATATCTTTTGCATGATCTTTATAAGTTAAAGTAATTCGAGAGTTTACTTTATCTGACATTTAATAGAGATTCATTATCAAGATATATTTTGAGAAATCGGTATATTGAGATAATTGCTATAGGTTAGTGTTTATTCTTAAAATATGTAATTAGAAACCTCTAATTCATTAATGAAAATTGTGAGTTAGAATTTTAATTATATGTTTTAGGCATTTTAATTCATGTCAAGAGAGTGAGTTAAAAGTTTATTCTAACTTGGCTTGCATAAAAAGATGAAAGATGTTAATCTAAATGATGGAACCAAGTTCATTGTTTTTAATTCTTCATGATTTATTTTATCTTCTTTTGACTATCATTAACTAGGTTTAATTAGTTTATATGTTAGATTAGATTAAAACCAACTCTACCATTAATTAATCATTGTAAACAAGATTAAAATCAATTAGTAATAGTGTGTAAAGACGTTCCTCGTGGGATCGATATCTTAAGTACTATTGCGGTACACCGTATACTTGCGGTATAATTAGCATCTATAGAAAATGCTCAACAAGTTTTTGGCGCCGTTGTCGGGGACTGGTTGTTATGCCATTGTGAAAATTGATTTATGATTTTGGATTACAATATTTTCTTTTGTTTTAATTTGTTTATTTGTTTAAATTAATTTTGTGTTTTGTTTTTACAGGATTTTAGAAGTTCATGCCTAGTACAAGGAGTTCTTTAGAAGAGCTTGAGCCTTTAAATCCTGAATTGAGAGGTTTTGTAACACCCCAAAACCACCCCAGTAGTTTGAGCCTGTCCGTGTCTGTATGTGTATATGTCTATGTGTTGCATGTGTGTGTTAAATTGGTTTATTTATTTAATTTAAGTGTGAATAAGAGAAAGATTAGTGTACATATTAGTGTATGGGACTAGGATATGAGCAAAGGATAAGTTAATGTGTATAGTAAAGTATGGGAGTAGGGTGTGATGTGGGGGCAAGTGTCTTAAGGAGAGATTGACAAGTGGCAAAGGGGATAATTGGGCATTTATTGGGTTGGTGAAGAGAGAGAAAAGGGCAGCCTTTCCCTTGATTTCCCGTTCCCCTCCTCCTTTTCACGCCATTTCCTTCTTCTTCTTCCTTCTCCTTTGTTCTTCCTTTTCTTTACATAATCTTGCTCCCTCTTCCTTAATTGAGTAATTAGAGTTGATTAGCTTGTGGATTTTGGAAGCTTAAAGGTGAGTTGGGGTTATGGGTGTTTTAGATTCTTCTTCTTCCTCTTCTCTAGGTTTTATAATTATATATGTATGTTTGGGTAGTTGTAAAATTGATCTTGATTGTTATGGGTTTGTGGTTCAGAGGAGACTCCTAGACCTGATAAAGGGAAAGGAATTGCTAGCGGGAGCGGAGCTCGCGAATAGGAGCTAAGGAGAGAAGGTTTGGGAATGTTCATCTTTATTGTGTATTCATGATTTGAGTTTGATAAATTTGGTTTTGCTTTGATTGGGTTTATGGGTGGTGTTATTATAGCTTGAATGGAAATTAGTGTGATATGTGATGTGAAAGAATGAATATTGTTGAAGGAATTGTGAGAAACTATATGAATATTTGTAATTGGTGTTATAATTGCTGTTTTGGAATTTCTTAGAATTGGACATGTAATTGACTTGATTTAATTGAGATAAGTGGTGTTAAAGCTGGGTTTTTATTTATGTTATGAGTTGTGAATGCTTGCGTTGCGTAATTTTGAGGTTTGGAATCAATTTTGGAAGTTTGAATGTGATTTGTGTAAGTTTTCTGCAGAATGTGGGCGTAAGAGCTGAAAAACCCATGTCTATCGCGATCGCGACACTGTCGCGAGCGCGACAGAGTGCGGAGGTTTCGGCCTTCGCGCCCGCGCGAGAAGTGTCGCGCCGAGAGCTCGAGAGAACTCTCTGTCGCGAGCGCGACATGCGTCGCGAGCGCGACAGAGCGCTCAACCTCCGAGTGGTTGCAGGATTCTCCTCTGTCGCGAGCGTGCGGTGGTCGCGAGCGCGATGGACTTGGACAGTTACCTTCTGTCGCGAGCTTGACAGAGAGTGGCGCCTTCGCCCTCTCGCGACCGCGAGACTCGGCGGGTAGTTGTGTTTTGGTCTCTGTCGCGAGCGCGACAGGCGCGACTTCCAAACTTGATTTCTTTTCCTTTTTGCTTAATGACTTAATTTCTTTTGCATGCAGTTTTCATTAAGCTTTGATTATCTTTTTGCACGAATAATATATATGTAAATGTGATAAGATTTTGCATAACCTGCTAATGTCGGATAAGTGGATAGTTAGGCATGCCTAATAGAGTTTTGTGCCGCTGCAGCTATATGTACGACTTTGGACCCTGATCAGGTCCCACGATTGGATCCTCGCGATCCCTCTGTCTGAATCTTTCTTAAGATTCCACGTAATAACAATTTGGAAACAAAATAAAAAGAATGATTCGATACCTTCGGGTATCTATATGTATATGTGACGATATCGATACTCTCAAGTATCTATATGTACTCGTTATCCACTCATTGTGATTAAGCAGGTGTCATTGTGTTTTGTACAAGAATTCTTGAATGTGAATGCCAATATCTGAATTAACTATGTATGATTACATGCCCATAATTGTATTGTTATCATATGCTTTCTGTTATCGTCACTGTGAGTGGCGGTTATGCATTTTGTGTTTTCCCCACTAAGCGATTTCGCTTAGCACGGGTGTTTATCCGTGCAGGTGTGGAAGGTTTTGGTACGCGTGTTCTGGGCGTGTCGCATCGGGAAGGCCAACGCAACTAGAGATGGGGTGTTTTATAGTATAGGCTTTCCTTTCTTTTTGTAATAGATGTATTATTTTGATAGCCCTTTGGAACAGTGTATCTTGGGCTTTTGTAAATTGGTTCTTTTTGTAATCTGATGTAATATGTAAAGACCTTCTTTTGGTATATTAATAAATATACATTTTGTTCAGTATCATTCTTCTCTGTATTAAAGATTTTAATTATCTCTGATATGTCGCTCTATTTATGTAATGTTTGCATGTTTGTACTAGTGGGGTGTGACACTCCTATCTATCCAGGGAGCCTTCTCCCTCCAATCTGTATGGAAGTCTCCTTCGTATAGGTTGGGGTGTGATAGGTTTTTATTGAGTAATCGGAAATCCAATAAAAAGAAGAACAAAAACAGGAGATCAATTATCATGGCTGAAGAAAATCCACCAAGATTGATGGACTTTGCCACACCTGCTTTGAGTGGTGCTCAACAAGGAGTGGTAAGACCAACGGTAAATGCCAATCAATTTGAAATTAAGCCTTCATTATTACAAATGATTCAAAATAGTATTCAATTTTATGGTTTGGCAAATGAGGATCCAAATGCTCATTTGGCAAATTTTCTTGAGATTTGTGATACCTTTAAGATAAATGGGGTTTCGGCTGATGCAATCAAGCTTAGGCTTTTTCCATTCACTTTGATGGATAAAGCAAAATTTTGGTTGAATTCCCTAATAAGAGGATCTATAACTACTTGGGACCAATTGGCCCAAGCATTTTTATCAAAATATTTTCCATTGGCCAAAACTGCAAAAATCATAAAGGATATTACTACATTTGTTCAAAATGAAAATGAATCATTATATGAGGCTTGGGAAAGATTCAAAGAATTGCAAAGAATGTGTCCACACCATAACTTGCCAAGAGAGTTGTTGATGCAAACATTCTATAATGGTGTAAATCCTACCACAAGGGGGACTATTGATGCTGCTGCTGGTGGATCTTTAATGAGAAAAACAATTGATGCAGCATATGAGCTATTGGAAGAGATGGCAATGAATAACTGTATGTGGCCTCCTGAAAGAGTAAGGGAGTATAATAATTCTAATGCTAGGGGAGTACATTCAGTAGATTCTATGGTTGCATTACAAGCCCAAATTGAAGCATTAAATCATAGAGTTAATAGTCTAAGTTTGGGTGGTAATTCATTAAATGCATGCAATGAGTGTGGTCAACAAGGACATAAGAGTGATAATTGCAATTTAGGCATGGTTAATAAGGAAGAACAAGTTAATTTTCTTCAAAACCAAGGTCACGGAAATCCTTATTCTAACACATATAATGCTGGTTGGAGAAATCATCCTAACCTTTCATGGGGGAATAATAATGTTAACAACCAAAATAGAGGTGTAGGACACCAACAACCACAAGATAGGTTTGGGGCCTTTGAGGTTAAAATTGATAAATTCATTTAAGAAATTAATTGTAGGATGCATTCTCAAGATGCAAGTCAAAAGAAACTTGAAGAAAAATTTGACCAAATTGCTAAAAATCATGCTGCTACTATTCATAATATTGAGGTTCAAATAGGCCAACTTGCAAATTCTTTACCTTCTAGAAATCTAGGATGTCTTCCAAGTAATACTGAGGAGAATCCTAGGGATGCTATTAAACCATGATATGTCTAATTCTTCTGTTTAGGTTACTTAGTTATATTGTTTTTATTTAGGTTTTGTACTTTATTTTAAATTTGTTTATATAATTTTATTTTTTGTATTTTAGATTTTAATGCTACTAACACATTTGTTTTTATTTTACAGCTAATTTAGTAAGATTAGTTAATAAAATAAATAATGACAAAATTAAAATAAAAAAAACATAAAAAAATGATAAAAATAATAAAAATAAAAAATTTTTTTCAGACGTTACATTCTGTCGCGATCGTGGCAAGTATCGCGATCCCGACAGAAGGCGATGAAGTACATTTCTGTAGTGGCTGTACATCATCACGTGTCGTGACTTCCAGGCTCGACGCGTGACGTGGTGGAGCTGAGGAGAAGTTGCCTGTGAGGAGCATCACGAGTCGTGACTCTTCCTCACGACTCGTGACGCGTAATCAACTAATCAGGTAAGTTTTGTTTTATTAATTTATTTTCTTTTATTTACTTATTAATTTTAATTTTATTTGCCTTAAATTTTCTCTTTTTTGATATTACTATTTTACTTTTCATTAATATAGCTTAGATTACCGTTAATCTCCTTAACTCACACAGCTTAAAAATTAAAAGAGGGAAATTTTAAATTCAAAACCCTAAAACGTCGGGACTTTTCATATTCCTTCTTTCTTTTCTATTTTACTTCACTATAAACTCTTCTCATTTTAGGTCACGAGTCGCCACCCATATTCATCTCTGTCATTTCCTTTTATCTTCATTTCTGTGTACTCACAATTTCATTTAATCTCTGTTCGTCATCTGTACCCTTCATCTTCTTTCATTTCCTTTCGTTCCCAAGTTTGCATTTACGTATTAACACTGTTGTCTTTTGTTCCCAATTTCATTTGTCATTTTCGTTTCTTCTTCATGCCAGGTACTGTCGATTATTTCTTTTGAACTGGTATTTGATTTTCTTTTCTTCTTTGTGAGCAAATCTGTTAGGGATCTGTACTTTGTTTATTTTATTTTTTTTTCATTGTTCTTAGTTATTTCAGTACTTCATTTCTTGGTTAATTTTGGCATTTTCCTCATCTTTGTTTCTTTCTTCGTTAGCAGTTCTATTTTACTATCTGTCTTCTTTAAATCTTTGTTTACACAACACATACAAATATGGTAAGAACCAAAAACCCATCCATTTCAAGAATTGAACAAGCAAGGCAGGAGGCTGAAGAGGGTGACATTTCTGATTCCTTTGGTGCTGGATTTCCTATATTTTCTGTTGATGAAGGTAGTCGTTTTCTTACTCTCTGTGACAGAAAATTTTCACAATGTAAGTATTTTCCATCAGATTTGTTAGAGCAAGTGGGTATGTTAAATACTGTGATTGAGATGTTGTCTAACTGTGGTTTCCTTAGATTTGCCAATATGCATGAAGATATTTATCCTGATTTAATGCTTGAATTTTATACATCTTTGAAAAAAAATGAGGATAATGAATATTGGATTGATTTTCGATTGGATGGTAAAGCACACACTCTGACTTATTTTATGATGAATCGTATGTTTGGATTTTCACAAACTGGTTTGTTTGACCCCCCCTAAATCTTTTAAGCCTAATAGATTTTGGACATTTTTAACTAATTTGCAAACACCATATAAAGCTAGAGATGCTAAATCAATGTTTATTAAAGATTTAAAATATTGGGTTTTACACAAGATTTTTGCATCTTTGATTTTCAGCAGATCTGAATTTAATAGAGTTTCACTTAATGAACTCTTTTTGATGTGGTGTGTACACAAAAGAAAGGATGTGTGTTGGTCTTATTGGGTTGTAAGTCAGTTGTTGCATTGTGTTGATAGACATGAATCACCTATAACACATGGGCATATTATTATTGTTCTTGCAAGAAATTTAGATGTTGATTTTCGTTGTTATCATCGACATCGTCCTTGTATTTATTTTACTAAACATCTTTTTTTCGTGGAGAGGTGGTTAGTGCTAATTTTCAGGAAATTCCATCACATTTGAGGTCTTGTTGGAGGGACATTGCTGGACCTTCTGAACCACAAGTGGAGGCACAAAAAGTAGAGGTTGGTGATGAGGGAGCTAGTGAAGATGACATTTTACCTGATGTTCCAGCAGATGTGGCTGCTGCCCCTGATGTTGGCTCATCTAGCAACACCATACCAGTGATGTTATCTCATATGCAAGATCAGCTGTCCTCTATAGCGCGTCATCAAAGGCGTTTGGAGTACAAGTTTGATAGCTTCCTCACCCAAGCTGGATTTGTGGTTCCCTCACCTCTACCATCACCATGATAGGGACGTATTTCTATTCTTTATTTTATTTGTTTTCTTTCTTTTACTTGTTTTGTTTTGTTTTGTTTTCTTTCTTCACATTGAGAACAATGTTGGTTCTAAGTGTGGGAGAGTGCATGTGTTGTGATGTTTGTGATTACTTATGTTTTATAAATTTATTTATGTATTGTGCATGTAAATTGCATGATTGTTTTTGTTTGTGTGTTTTTATATTTCAATTAGGCTTTTTAGTAAACTTTATTATAAAGCATTGTTTATTTGGTATATTGTATAGGTTGTTAAGTTCATTATTTTTTATGCTCATTTTTATCAGTTTTTCAAAATTTTTTGGGATGTGTTTTAAGTTTTTCAAGTTATTTGGTTTTACTTATTTCAACATTATAGATTATTTAGTCTCTTTACCTACCATGTTTTTAAAGTTAGAATTTGCTCATTTTGTTTAAAATTTTAAGTTTCTAGTTGCCTATGGAAACTATAGCCATAATACTTGCCCTTATTTCTTTTCAATAATGGATGAGGACTAAAAATAAAAGAAAAATAAAAATAAGTGGGATGGAGCATAAAATGCACCCACTTAAGTTATAAAAAAAAAGAGAGCAAGATATATATCAAAATTGCAAAAATATGGGATGGAGCGTAAAACGCACCCATATACTTTCTCTTGCTAAAAAAAATAAAATAAAATAAAAATGAAAAGAAAGAAAAAGAGTCTAAAAAAGCCATGAGATTTGATTAAGGGTAAGTGACCTTCAATTGTCCTAAAAGGTGACTAGAAATCTTAGAATTTTAACTTTTATGATCAATTTTCTCTCTTTTAAGTCATGTTTAGTTTTTGAGACTTTATATTCTTTATGTTGGAAGTAGTAAAATTAGAAAACTTGTTGAATTTTCAATGCATATTTTGAATTTTGATTTACTGATATGTGTGAGTATTTGGGATAGTTAATCTTTGCAATTCTAGTGTATATACTGAATGGACATTGCTTTGTAATTATGTTTACTGGCTATTGAATTTGCTTATTTCTTTTCTCTTGCTTGAGGACAAGCAAGGGTTAAGTGTGGGAGAATTTGATAGGAGCTTAATTGAGTTATAATATAGCATATATTTTCTATGTATTTATGTAATTAATCGTGTAATTGTGTATATTTGGTTTCATATGTCTTAGTTTATGTTTATTTGTATTAGGTTGCATGTTTTTGTGTTTAATGGTGTTTTTAGTGTTTTTAGGTGAAAAATGAAGAGAAGAACTAGAGACAGAAGAGGATCACGAGAACAGAGCACAGTCACGACTAGTGATGCTATGTCGCGAGTCGTGACTGGCAAGGGAGAAGGCAGAAGGAAGGAGGAAAAGAAATAGAGGGCTGAGGAACTAGGGTCACGAGTTGTGATGATAGCTCACGACTCGTGAAGAAAGGGAAAGAGAGAAGAGAAGAGAAAGAAAGGAGAAGGCGAGACGTGAGCACCGGTCACGACACACACGCGAAGTCACGCCACGTGATGGTAAGTTGCGAGTCGTGACGAGCAAGAGAGAAAGAAAGAAGAAAGAAAGAAGAAAATGGGCAAGCGCATTCTGTCGCAATCGCGACAACGTTCCGATCACGACAGAGACGACCGTTGGGGCAGTTTTGAGCCAAAAGACACATGAAAAGTTGTCTTCTTTCACCAAACTTTGCAACCATTCTCAAGGGACACAATTCTTAGTTTAATAATCTATAAATATGTAGTTTAACTGTAATTTTAGAGAGAGGAATTTTTAGTTAAGTAATTTTTCTGTATTTTGTAACACAGATTTTTCTTAGTTAAATTTTTATTTAGTTTTATGTTTTGAAGAAGAAGATCAAGGAGAAGGAAAATTTATTTTCAAGAGATTGAGAAAAGGGTTGAAAGGCTTCTATCTTGTTCTCTTATTTTTAATTCTTCTCCAATATTTCTATGAATATCATTTTAATGAATTTGCATGTTTTTATTCTTTCTATTTCCATCTACTTTCATAGTCTTTCATTATAGATTCTCTATTAATATCTTTTGCATGATCTTTACAAGTTAAAGTAATTCGAGAGTTTGCTTTATCTGACATTTAATAGAGATTCATTATCAAGATATATTTTGAGAAATCGGTATATTGAGATAATTGCTATAGGTTAGTGTCTATTCTTAAAATATATAATTAGAAACCTCTAATTCATTAATGAAAATTGTGAGTTAGAATTTTAATTATATGTTTTAGGCATTTTAATTCATGTTGAGAGAGTGAGTTAAAAGTTTATTCTAACTTGGCTTGCATAAAAAGATGAAAGATGTTAATCTAAATGATGGAATCAAGTTCATTGTTTTTAATTCTTCATGATTTATTTTATCTTCTTTTGACTATCATTAACTAGGTTTAATTAGTTTATATGTTAGATTAGATTAAAACCAACTCTACCATTAATTAATCATTGTAAACAAGATTAAAATCAATTAGTAATAGTGTGTAAAGACGTTCCTCGTGGGATCGATATCTTAAGTACTATTGCGGTACACCGTATACTTGCGGTATAATTAGCATCTATAGAAAATGCTCAACACTCTGCATACTCAGATTCGTCCAAAGATGTCCCATAGAAGTCTTCTGCCCCGATCTCCTCAAACTCTCTAAAGGGGACTTTCAAAGCAGTCACCCTATCATAGACACGAGCCCTGAGAAATCTTCAATACAGCCTAAAAGGGCATGGCTACGGCCTCAAGCTGGACCCTAGCTGGTTGATCCGACACAGACACAGACGGATCTAGCGCTGGAGGGTTGACACTTTCAGTCAACCCCTCAAGCGACCCATGCACAGAATCAAAAGCCATATAATAAATAAACACGAGGACAATCGCATTAGCCAACACAGTCCTAAGCATACGCCTATACAAAACAACACCCAGAAAAACCTAAACCGGGGCTCTGATACCAACAACTGTAACACCCCAATAGGGACGCCATGTAACCTCCCCGATTGGAGAGCATCGCAACATCCTGATCGGAATGCCACACTCAAAAAATTACATCGTATACATAAAAGTATAGGAAATAAACTTAAAAGTAAAACTATCATTCATTCATAACATAATAATATAATATAATTACAAACCGATTGGAAATACGAAATATATATGTCATCCCAAAATACAGAGCAGAAATTGAACAAAAGAATATTACAAATGAGAATTCATAATTACAAAAGAATCATATACAAAATACTAAGGCCTACATCCGACCCTCTGTGTTGGCTTGACTGGCGAATACTCTCCCAAAAGCTATACACCTTTCGCACATGCACGGATAGAACACCGTGCTAAGCGATAATGCTTAGTGGGGAAACAAACAATAACACGGACGACCATTCACAATAGTCGTCAAAACAAAACACATACATAATAACAAATGCTGATATGCATATACATATATATATATATATATATATATATATATATATATATATATATATATATATATATATATATCCAAACATAACTGAAACTCATTCATGGCATTAGAAACTCAAACAAATTCATAGGCACATAATCACATCCATTCGGAACATATTCACATCAGATCAGAATTCACCTTCACATCAGTATAACAGAACAAAGCAAAAGCATAACACAACACCTGCAGAGTCATAGTAGTGGATAACGAGTAAACGAATGGAGGAACACATAGGGGTGTGCCCGTGGGTACGATTCAAAAGCAACTTCTCATTTTCGCATTCAAAACCCTTTCGCATAGGTGATCTTAAACAAGATCTAAACGCATAGAGGATCACGAGGACCTAAATGGGGACCTGATCAGGGTCTAAAATGCATAGTGCTGCAGCTACAAAACTCTATTAGGCATGCCTAACTATCCACTTGATTGACTCTTGCAGGTCATACATAACTCATTTCACATTCCATCTCATAGCATAGTTATCATGGAAAGTCACTACATCATGCATATAAAAACAATCTTACCATTCACGCAATAATGTCAACCCATGAAGAACGGACAGAAGATCCCTTTTTGGAAGGACTGAGCAAATCGTTGATCACTATCGCGATCACAATGAGAATCGCATTCGCAACAGTGACCAGAAAGCCAAGCGCAAAAATAAATACTTAACTCTCTGTTATGCTCCCGATCGGCTACTTACTTGTGGCTATCCGTTCGAAAATGCCTAGCTACCGTTCAGGCACATGATAGAGTGCTCAAACCACTACCGATCGGCATATAACAGCGCGGATAGAACTGTCTATCTCCCATTCAGCAGCAGAGCGCTCGGTCCGAACCTGGAATCACCAATCCTCATTACGCTCATGCCGATCGGCACGCTCGCAATAGAGTTACATTCCAAATCTGCAGAAATTCTACAGAACACTCCGAAACAAAAAAATCCAGCCAAAATAGCTTACCTCAGATTGAGCATTCTCATTGAATCAAGCATCACAAACACAACTTAAACCACCAAAACTCATATCATAAACTCATGCAACCAAATTCCAAAAAGTCAACCAAGGACACAAAACCACGAAAATGCATCCGAAGCAGATAAATTCCCAAACCTGCAATATCCTAATCTCCTAGCTGCGATCTCCACTCCCGCTAGCCTTCCCTTTCCCCTTTGGATCATGAGGAGGCTCTTCTAAACCAGGAACCCAGAAATCACACAAACGCAAACCTTAAATCAAAACACATCCAACCAAAATCGAGAGAAAGAGATGAAGAAGAAATGACCCAATAGATCTTACCGAAATAACTCTTGATCTGGTCAATTTCCACCAAAACTCGGCCACATGAAGAGAACCAAGATGGAGCAGAAAGGAAAGAAGAAGAGAAGAAAAAGGAGATGGCGGATGAAGAAAGAACAGAAAAGCTAGGGCAAATCTGTTCTTCCTTTCTCCTACCCTGCCCTTTTATACCCCTTTCCAATCCTTGCCACATGTCCTCTTACGATTTGATGGAATTTGACCACTCAAACCTACCACTCATACCACACATAACACTACACTTAAGCCCAAACTCATACAATAAGCCCAAATTAAGACTCCACATGCCAGAATACTCACATACACACCGACAAACAGGGCTCAAACTACAAGGGAGAAAATGGGGTGTGACAATTATCGACAAACTCAAGAGGTTCCATGGCTAAAGACATAAAAATCAAAACAAGAGAATATAGGCACTGCAGGTCAAAAATAAAAAAAAAAGGCGGTCTTGCTAAACTTGGGCACCTCGTCAGGGTGAAAATCGAAAAAGGCACCCTGGGAAAAAGTTAAAGGCTTTAGAGAAAATGTCCAATCAAGAAAACCCGAGAGGGCTAATTGGAAATAGGAGTTTGATGCTTATGGGATCTACCCTGAGATTAGATGTAATTTTGCATTTTGAATCTATGTTAGATAATGATCATGTATAGAGAAATTATACTGAAATGTACACAATTTTGCAAAATATATAAAGCAGCAATAATTTAACTCTTTTATTTATTATCTTCTGGTCCTTTCATAAAAAGAAAAACATTATTCATTATTGAATTCATGTAATCTAATAAACTACGCTCTACTACTGCTCTCGCCGGCCGGGTGCCTAAGTCGATAGGTCCTATTATCAACTGCGGGGCTGAGTACCCATCTCTTGTATGCACTAGTAGAAGCAATGAAATAATCCCCAATAGATGGTATAATAGTCTTCACTAGCAGTTGTGCCTAGAGGCCTTGGTATCTGGAGGTAAAGGCCGAGGATAGGGTACCACCTTGAAAAGATAAAGGGTGCCTCACAACGTCCTGAATCAATCCAAACTGACGAGCATAGCGGGAGGCAATATAAAAGGTACCCTCGTGAAGCCCACACAAGGGAATACACTGTGAAGGGCCATCCAGAGTCACAGTTGAAATAGGAAGCCAAGGGCACGTGAAGCTGATGTCCTCGTCAGCCACCTCACCCATTCTAGTAACACCCTTATCGGGAGATGCAAGTGAATATAGATGCTAGCGGGGGAGAAAGTACCTCAGTGAGTAATTGCTAATCACCCTGGGACGAGGCTTTGATAGTAGTTTTAGCTTCTCTTGTAGCCATATCTAGGAAAAGAATAAGAGCGAAAAGTTAGAAATACTCACGCCAGGTTATTTAAAAAAATAAAAAATAAAACCCACCGGAATGGGTAGGCACCACTACGAGCAAAAATAAAGTATAGCATTATGTGAAAATCTGGAAGGACGCATTTTCGGATAAGAAAAGCTAGTGTGAAAATTCACAAGGGACACACTACCTTTTAAAATAATGACTTACTTGGAGTAATAATGGCCTCCTAGTCAAGGCAGCAGAAGCCCAAGATCATCTCAGCCAGAATCAGGGAAAACGGGGACAGTCCGTGATGGATGCCATTTACTATTCCAAACAGCCAGAAATTGCCAATCAACTTTTCAAAAGTCACTGTCAGATACATGGGAAGGCAAAATAGGAGGACAGTACTAGCTTGATAAGTAGACATATTAGAGAAGCCCTCTAGTGCCTCGATCAATGGCTCTAGAGCAATAGTGATACCCTGACGGGCCAGTGTAGTAACGGCTAAGGAAGAAATGCCTAAGGCCAATGTAGTGTCCCTCGCATGAACCAAACAGTAGCTCGAGATGTAGGGTAGTGTGCCAGGTGGAAACCTTAATCCGATGATCGTAGTAAACTCTTCAGGCACGGGGCATAATTCTTGATAAGTAAACCTAAAGACGTGGAAACGGGGGTCCCAGAAGTGGACTTGTAGACATCGGGTCATATAGCAGTCCAGATTAGAGTTACGTGATGAAGATATCAGTACCCATTTTCGGGCAAACGGACGAAGGTTGTAGGATTATGCCTTTTGAATTCACAAGGATTTAAGGTTTTCGGTGACGGGAAGTTTCTATGCATGGAGAGGAGCTTTTTAGTTGAAAATTTAGTTTTGGGGTTGACCGACGGGTATCCCGTCGATCAAAGGGGTGACCCTTCACTCACTCGGAGCGACACCTACCTCTCGCGCGAACGACGCCTGTCGCTCGCGTTTGAAGGACTCTGGTCCCTTGCTCGAGAGATGCTCATCGCTCGCACTTGGGATGTCCGTCCCTCGCGGGAGCGACACCCGTCGCTCGCGTATGATGGCCCATCCCTCGCTCGAACGATGCCCATCGCTCACGCCCATCCGTTGCATAATCGCCCATCGCTCAAAATGACGGAGGCTGCCCTTGAATTCGGCGCCCGTCGGTCGTCGATTTGCGGTGGTTTGCAGGGATTTTTAAGGAGATTTCACGGGATTTCAAATCATCTTTAAATCTTTCCAAATATTTCATTTGATTTCAAAATCTTCTCTAATTCTTTCCAAATATTTGAGTTGATTTTCAAATATTCTCCAAAATCTTGTGGTTTTGATTCGATTTTGTAAATCTTTTTCAAATTTAAATTTAAAATTTAAAACTTTTTGAATTTTTTAATCTTAGTTTATAAATAGTGGACTAAGATACATTTTCAAGGGTTAGAAAAATTTGTCGAAAAGGTTGGAAAAATTTTCAGGAAAAGATTAGAAAGGCTTTTTAAAGCTAAAAATGCCAAAAGAATTTCCAAGAATTCTTCTTTTTTGTTCCATAAATTTCATTAAATCTTTTTAAAAAGGGAGAATCTGAGAAAGCAAAATTAATTCATTTTTACTCGATCTGACCTTTTAAAATTCATGATTACCACGGAAAAAATCAAGATGCAAAAAAACTAATTTTCTTCTCTTAGTTTGATTTTGAAAAATAGAATTTTACAGTAGAAAATTCCCCAAAATTGCACATTGCCGATTAGTCCTTATAGAATTCAAGGGAAAAGATCACACGACATTCGCCTTCAGAAGGTAATATTTTGAGAGTAAACATTCCAGATCGACCTTTAATTTATTTTATTGCTTCATATTAATTTATTTGTGGTTAATTGCACTAAAAAAAGATTTTAATTGTTAAAAGTTGACTTTTAATTAAATCTCCTTTTTTTTGGGTTAGGGATGACCGACGGGCTGAAGGACCACCGACGGCCGTCGCTGAGCTTGTCTTCTGCCCGCTACCCAAAATCTACCCTAGTAGTATGTTGGTTTGATTAGGATAGTTGGGTGAATTTAATAGTTAGTTTGCTAATTTGGACTTAAGAGTAATTTAGATATTGAGGACTCAATTGAAGAGAATAAATAAGTTTAAGTGACTAATGGGTAAATATGCATGATTAAATTAAAGAAGGATTAATTAAGAGTTAGTGGGGATCAATTAGGTTAATCTTGATTAAGGTTTGGTAGTGGATTCTAAGTATCAATTGCTGGCTTTGCCAACTCAGCATTTTCATGCAAGGAAGGAGTTGTTGTTGGTGGGATCCAAGTTGCAAAATCTACTGTTGCCACCTCACCATATACATGCAATATAAGGAATTGATGAGAGAGAAGTTCATGGGATTTCTGCATGTCATTTCCAGCCACTCTCTCTTCTTTGCTCTTCTTTTTTCTTTCCTCTCTTCTTTAGTTAATATTCTCTAAATTTTTGTAAAGTGGATCATGTGGTATTTGTTTTGAGCTAGGTTTTCAACTAGTTAAGGTAAGAGGTTAAAATAGTTTGAAAAATAGTTTGATGGTGGCTATGAGAAAAGAAAAGGGAAAGAGGAAGGTTAATGATCAAGGTGCCAAGTGAGCACATTAGAGCTAAGGAAATTGAGGTTTGGGAAATTTGTGTATTTCTATATTTTTGATGTTTAACTTCTTGTTTTGAAGTATACATGAAATATTTGTGTTGAGTTGTTGTGATAGTTTTGGTAGATTTGATAATTTGGGCATATTGAGTTTCTAAAGGAAACTCTATTCAAATTTAGTTGAACCTCCGTTCATTATTTTTGTCATCGGTCAATTTAGGAAATTCCAAATTGAATGAAACTAGCACCACTAGAAATCTAAGATACATACCTTTAAATGTCATATAAATAGTCATGAGCCAATTCTAGGTTTAAGACACTTAAAAGTAGAGTTGTCTCTATTTGGCGGGTTCATTAGAAAAGTATAGGTTGATTAGATCATATCTGACATTTTAGATGTCCAAATGACCTTTAATTTGTTCCATTGGAAACTTAACTTCCTAGGGAACAATTGTTAAGAAGGATATTTTGTCTAAAAATGAGTTTTAGAGGTTGTTTTAGGTGGTGCAAGTTTGAGATGAAAAGCAGTCTTGATATTCTGATTTTGTGGGATACTTGAGATGCTACTGTCGCGAGCGCAACCCAAATTGTGAGCGCGATAGAACTTGATATTTGATGGCTTTCCTTCTTATTTGGGACCTCTAGGCTGGTACGAAACATTGCCCACCGATAACCTCCCCTGTTTTGTATATTTTAGTGTGTTTTTACTCCTGATACACACCCGAACTTCACCGGAATGTTTGGGTCAATGGTAATCCTGGAATAGGTTCCCCAAAAGAAAGTGATTGTGTATTTGATATAAGGTATCTACAGATACTAGTGGGATATTAAGGTATTTACGGATATGTAGATACTGGGTCCTGAGGCAGCTCAGACCAAGGTTACCCCAATGATGAAAATGATACTTGTTCGCGAGTAAAATGATTAGAAGTGGCAATTCCCTTGTCGAAGCCTTTAATATATATATATATATATATTTTATTTTTATTTTTGTTTTTTTGCTTTTTTTTTGATTTTCGGCACGCGATCTGCGCGACGTGCGGGGCGGCTCCTGCAGGCAGTGCATGGGTGGGCCATGCCTGAGAGCTGCAGTGCTTGGGTAGCATGCGACCCCTACGCGGGGCTGCATGCCGCACGATGTGGGGCCCTTATGGGTGGGGTCGCATGTCGCGCGATACGCGGTACCCCCTGCATGGGGGCACATGCCGCGCAAGCGGCATGTGGCCCTACTGCGCAGGGCCGTATGTCGCGCAAGAAGCATGCGGCCCCTGCGGTGCCGCATGCCGTGCGACACACGGCACCCCCTACATGGGGTCGCATGCCACGCAAGCGGCCCTCCCGCACAGGGATGCATGTCGCGCGAGCGGCATGCAGCCCCTCCGGTGCCACATGCCTTTTCACGCGGTATACGGCCCCTCCTACACATGGCTGCATGTCACGTAGGCGACATACAGCCCCTGCACAGGGGCGCACGTCGGACGTCGCCATCTCCCCCAGTACGCCTGTTTTTTCTGTTTTTGGGCCTGTTTTTTTTTGTTTTTTCTGGGATTTTCTCGGTTAAAAATTTAGACTACCTTTTTCGATTTTTTAAGGGGTAATTAAGGGTTTTTAAAGGAAAAGAAGAGGGTTTTGTGGGGGGCAAAAATTGCTCAGGTGTAAACAGAAAAATTAAAATAGATCACAAAAAAAGAGGTTTTTTTTTGGAAATGCCGAAGAAAATCCAGAAAATAGAAAGGGAGCTCTTGAGAGCAAATTAATTTTTCTTTCTTTTCTAAAAAATATTCTGGAGATTGTTCTTGAGCCAAGTAAATCAATTAATTGTGCTTAAAGCTTAATTCTCACAATCATATTTTCTACAAGTAATTTTGAAACAGATTTTAATTTTCTTTTCAGGCAAATCGACAGGGAAATTAATTTTTCTTCATTTGCAATCAAAAGTCATATCTAAGGGTAAATACTAGACTAAATCAGTTCTTTCTCTTTTCCTTTCCTTCTTATTTCTGCTTTGCTAATTAGTTTTCATCCATTATACATACTGTATATATTGTTGTTTGATTTTGTTAATCTATATACTGTATATATTGTTATTTGATTTTATTCCCTCCTTTGTTTTCATTGTATATATTTCTTATTGTTTTTTATTAGTTCATTTTGCCTCTTGTTATCACTTATTTATTATTGGATGTATTTTACATTTTGACATGATAAATCATTTGTTATTAATCTTTTTATCTTTTATTATTCTTTCGTTATTGCTTACTATTAATCTTGCTATTGTATGTTGTTAAAGCCCTTCACAAGCTTTTCACCGTTGTTATTATTATTTTGTTCACCAATTTGTTCTTTAATATTGCTACTGTTCATTGGTTACTTGTGTGTTATGATTTATAATTAATAGTTAACTTAATAATTAATCTAGTTATTAATTTAATTATTAATTTCTTGTTGTGATTAATCTGTGGGTTGCCATTATTTATTTATGTGTATATTAATGTGTTTGTCATGAATAACATTAGCTTAAATTAATTTATCTACATGATGCATGAACATGGTTTATAAATTCATTAATATTAATTTTTTTGTTTCCATCTGATACTGACTTGTTATTATTTATTTGATTTAATTTTCAATGTTTATTCAACCTGTATTCTTAATGCAACTATTGATTATGTATATTTAATTGATTGTTAGCATTTAATTAATTTAATTGATTGCATATATCTAATTGATTTAATTGATTGTTAACATTTAATTAAAGTAATTGATGGCATTTATCTAATCGATGTAATTGATTGTTTACATTTAATTAGTTTAATTGATTGTTATATTATTCAATTAATTGCTTGTTTATATTATATATTTTGTATGATTCAATTTACTAACATTTTGTTTTACTCCTTTTTTATTACCTCAAAATTTATTTGTTTTCACCATAAGTAACGTTTCCGAGTAAACCGGCGGATCAAGAAATTAAAGACCTTCAGAACATCGGTTTACATATTTTAAACTCCGTATTTTCTTTTCTTCGATTTATTTGTCATATTTGTGTATTTTTATGTAAAATTAATTATTTTTATGCACGTTTGAATAAAAAATCACCAAAAAGATTTTTATTAATAAATTTGGTTTTTCTAATAAAATGGACCAATGTCCTATTTTAACCAATAAAATCTCACCTTCAAAAGGAAAATTAATTTTTCTAAAATGGGATCACTCATCCCGGTTTTTTTTAATAAATGCCCAAAAATAGTTCTCCAATTTTTGAGTTAATAAAAGGGAACCAATGTTCCTAAACACTAATAAATGTCCCGATTTATGTATGATGTATTTTATTGTATTCTTTTGGTATAGTATTTATTTATTTATCCATGCGGTCTTTATTTTGGGGGATTGTTTTGTCCCATATTTTTTTGCATGTAATTTATTTACTGCTTTTTTTATCGCTTTCTTTACCACTTTCCAATATGATTGAAATGCACTTTAAATTTATTGCACAGCTGTGTGACATGAGAGATGGAATTTCAATTTTTTTAAAAACTCATTTATGAAACTTAATTTAAGGCATTAATAAGAGTGAAGTTCTAAACACCTTCTCGGGTTTAAGACCCCCGAGGTTAGATGACCTTTCCCAATTTCTCGTAAATTGGGTGGCGACTCCAAAATACCTCAAAGGTGCCTAAAAGGTGTCATGAGACTAGATGATGCTTCCAATGTTCTATTGGAAGGAGGCGTCCAAAATGTTTCATGGTGCCCAAGATCAATAATATGCGAACCAATCTCTCAAGCCCTAAAAGCGGGTCTCGTCGTGAGGGTCTTTGCTAGGTTCGGCGCGCGTTACAGTGGCGACTCCACTGGGGATGATCGAAACTTTGCTTCAAAAGTGAATTAAGTTAAAATTATAATTGAGTTGTTAAGAATCAAAAATTCTATTTTTTACTCGAAAATTGCATTGCATCCACTAGAGCCTTAGAACTGTGCTAGTTTGTCCCCTATTTTACCCTAGTGCATTCTTAAAACACAACCCTACTTTCACTCATTATAGGGAAGTGCTAGGGATAGGCACCAGCCCAAGCCTTGTGCCATCAAATGATATATCAAATGGAGACCCAATTGGTCGCTATACTCGTGATGAGCTAGACCCGTTGGCAAGGACCATACTTGGGTAGACCTAAATTAACACCACCCTCAACCAAAGCTCATGTAATGGCAATAGAAACTTCCACTAGGTAATATCCTCCTTAATATGATGCTTGTTACGTGGGCCCTTATATATTAAACCAATTCAAACATATTAATTGGACACTTATCAAAGACTTTCATGCCTCGGTGAGCCCATTTTTAGTCTGTTTGAAAGGTCCAAATATATAATGGAAAAAATCCACATGCATGTGTTTTTTAAATTAAGAGTGTTATGTTGTTGGTTTCTCGCCATGCACCATACACGTCTATTGGGTTCCCCGCTAACCCATAGGTCAAGCCCACCTAGGAAAGAGATCACACTACCTCGTGTGTGGGAGTAACAAGGTTGGAAGAATCTATTTGCTTGTATGTGGTTGTCTATGCTGCATCAACACGACCATGCATTTTTAATGTCATTCAGGTAGCATGCTAACAATCTGAATCTTTCAACCATCATAGGTATGAATCAGTGGTCTAGGGGTCCAGACGGCAGACTGGTAAGGAGTAACCCGTTCTTCGAGGCAATAGAGCAAGTCGCGTATTAGGGTTCAGAGTCACTTTTCAATAGCATCGAGTCCCTATCTTCAGAATTATCACTGGATATGGCTAACCCAGAGTCGAATGCTACCTAAGAGATGGATCGGAGGGTCCAAGAAATGGAGCTCAGATTTTAGGATTTTGAACATAGAATGATAGCTATGATGGGCAACCTAATTGCTGCTCTATTATAGCCATCAGAAGCCTAATGAGTCATTCCACGAGTATCTTACTCGATGAAGAAATCGGGTAATGGAAATGAGGAGGAAGCCGGATACCCCAAATCAAATTCAATTATTTATCCGAAATGTGAGTCCGTACCTAAGAGAGGGGTTAAAGATGAAGGGGCTTTGAGATTGGGAATTCTTAAAGGATATAGTTATTGAAGTAGAAGGGGAGTATTTAGCGAAGAAGGCAAGCCAAGATAGCTTTATTAGGAAAGAATTTTTGGAATCAATCAGGGAATAGATCGGCTAGAGCTGGAAGTAGTAGCGGTAATAAGAGTGGCAGTAGCAGAACAACTGAGGTCTCGATCACAGAATCTAACCAGGGCTAGAAGTATTACTCGAATTTGGGCCGACCCCTATCTTGGGTTTTGGAGAGGTTAGCGAGGGAAGTGCAGCTAAGACCTTTAGAGTCGAGGCCAACTAGAAACCGGGGTCAGCCAGGACACAGGAGTGATCAGTTTTGTGCTTATCATCAACATACAGGGCATCTAACCGACCTCTGTAGAACTTTGAGAAACAAAACCTAGGATCTCATTGATAGTAAGAAAGTCACAGATCCAAAAAAGAGGGAGAACAAAAGGAAGCCTAGTAACTCTGCAGTGGTTCCCCCACCAGTGTATATGATCGGGTCTAGCTTGCCCAAAATGTATGTATTGCAAGATCTTTATGGTAATGAGTATGTTGCTATCACCCATAGAACAAGTGAAGAAGGGGTTCCCATAGCAGCAATAGACTGCTGGTCCACTAGTGAGAGTTGAGATGAAAATGAATACTGTGAAGAACTGGCGAAACCTTGGGATTCAGAGGATGAGGAAAAGAAAAAGGTTGGAGCTGCGACCCGAAGTGGCAAAGTAGTTCCAGAGGTAGAGAGGCCTCAAGATCCAATGCCTATACTTGTAGGAAGGGAGCCCGAGGAGGATGGATTAGTGAAGCAATTAAAGAAAACAATAGCTCAGATATCCATTTGGGATTTACTAAGGCAATCCCCATCACACAGGCAGAAGTTGGTAGAAGCCTTATGTGAGTCCACTGTTGCCACCACTATCTCACCGTCTGAGTTACTGGACTAAGTTAAGGGGAGCTTGGGAGCAAATTTGGTTTATTCTGATGCTGATTTACTGGCTGAGGGACACAGACATAATCGCCCATTATACATCAAAGCACAGATCAATGGCAAGCATACTGCTTGCGTGATGGTTAATGATGGCTCTTCTATAAATGTATGCCCTTTGGTTGCGCTTCCTGCTTTTGGGGTGGATGAAAACATGCTGAGTAATTCTGACCTAACTATCACAGCTTATGATAACTCCCGAAGACAGGTCTCGGGGACTTTTAAGGCGTTAGTCAAAATTGGGCCCATTGAGTCAGAAGTAGAATTTGTAGTCTTATCAATCCCGGCTAATTTTTCAGCTTTACTTGGAAGACCTTAGTTTCATAAGCTGGAGGGAGTGCCCTCTACTCTGCATCAGATGATTAAAATACTGTATGAGGGCGACGTGATAACTATCAGGGCTGCTAGGAAAAATCAGGTTTCTACACTAGAAATCTCCAAACAGCCTTTTAGTGGTTTCCATGTATCGGTGATCGATGAAGGAGGGAATTTAGAGGGCAGCTACTAAGCGGTAAACATGATGAAGCAAATGCATTTTCTTTTAGGAGCTGGTCTGGGCAGAAATTCGCAGGGGCCGCAGTTACCTATCATAACGAGGGGTCAAAAGGACCGAAGAGGACTAGGGTATAAGGGTTTAAGCAGTAAAGGGAAATAGAAGTTAGCAGACATTCTGCATAATTCAGAAAGCTTCATGCCAGTAGCATCTCTTTGTGCTTATAGTGGAGAGGCTTAACCTTAGTTTATTAATAACCAAACTATCCCAGGCTTTGAAGTTTTTAATGATGTGTTTGATTGGGCTGATGGGACCATCAGATCAATTGAAGACTTTTGGGATGAAGAGATTATGACTCAGAGCACTATCAGAGATATAAATGAGCTGGAAGAGGTTTATACTGATAAGTTGCTTGCCACCAGGGTAAAGGGGAAAGAAAAGATAGGGTTTGAAGTACCAATGCAGAACCTAAAGATCCAAGACCCAGAAGCTCCACCGGAGGTAGTCAAAAAGCCACCCCCAAGTCAAGGCAATAGTGACCTTTTGGCTACAACATCTGCACCGACGAATGAAGAAGATCGTAGTAATTTAGATGTTCTTTTTATTCCAGAACTTTTTAATGATGATAATGTCTGTAATTCCAATTTCATTAATGAAAAGAACAATTTTGCTTACTTGTGCGATGTTTCTGATGATTTTATTTCACATGATCATACACATAATGTATTTATTTTTTACATTAATTCAACTAATACAACTCCATTTAATCTCAGGACTTTGGAAAACCCAAAACCAATCTTGATTGCATCTGACAAAACTCTAAAGAGAGGTTAAAATTCGAGAGAATCTTAAAAAAGTTTGAAAAAGTCTTTGCCTGGACCTACGAAGACATGCCGGGGATTGACAAAAACATTGCTAAACATGCAATTCTGACTTATCCGGAGTCTAAACCGATCAAGCAAAAGCTTAGAAGGCTTAGGCCAGAATGGGCACAGAAGGTGAAAGAGGAAGTGCATAAGCAGATCAAGGAAAAGTTTTTAGTTGAGGTTTAATACCCGACCTGGTTAGCTAATGTAGTTCTTGTGGCTAAAAAGGACGAAAAGGTTCGAGTATGTGTGGACTATCGAGATCTTAATAAAGCTTGCCTGAAAGACGATTTCCCTCTGCCCCACATTGATGTTTTAATAGATAGTGCAGCTTCTTGCATGATGTACAGCTTTATAGACAGCTATGCTGGATATAGTTAGATCCTCAACAGAATTGTAGATCAGATTAAGATAGCCTTCATCAATAAATGGGCTACATTTGCTTATCGAGTTATGCCTTTTAGACTAAAGAATGCAGGCGCAACTTATCAGAGGATGGCCACTAAGATTCTTGATGACTTGATTCATAAGGAGGTGGAGGTGTATGTAGATGATATGATGATTAAGTCGGCTACTAGGGATGGTCACTTTGAAGCCTTGGAGAAGTTCTTTTAAAGGATTAATAAGTATAGCCTTCGCCTTAACCCTAAGAAGTGCATTTTTTGAGTTACCTCTAGAAAATTGCTTTGTCATGTAGTAAGCAAAGGGGAATTGAAATAGATCTCGATAACGTCAAGGCAATTAGAGAAATGCCAATGCCTCAGAAGGAGAAAGATGTTAGAATTTTTTTGGGAAAACTGCAGTACATAAGTCGATTCATAGCTAAGCTATCTTCGATTTGCGAGCCAGTGTTCAAGCTTCTCAGAAAAGACCAGCCTATTGAATGGAACAACAATTGTCAAAAGGCTTTCAATGCTATTAAGGAGTACCTCTTAAATTCGCCAGTCTTGAGGCCACCTCGGCCCATTAAGCCGCTGATCCTCTATTTGGCAATTGAAAGCAGCTCAATAGGTGCCACGATTATTGAAGAAGATGAGTTAGGTGTAGAATATGCAATCTACTATCTTAGTAAAAAGTTTCTCCCTTATGAGGTCGGGTATGTTGAAGTTGAAAAGATCCATTTGGCAGTAATTTGGGCCTCAAAAAAATTAAGACACTATTTCCACTTATTCAGGGTTCAGGCAGAGGCTAAAAAAAATCCTTTGAGATATCTTCAGGAAGCGCCTTCTCTGCTTGGAAAGATGGGTAGGTGGTTAATACTGCTTCAGGAATTCGATATAGAATACATCATTCGGAAAACCATTAAAGGGAGAGTTGTAGCGAAATTCCTAGCTGATCATCCTATCGAAGGAGACCATGTCGAGTACAACTTCCCAGATGAAGATATCGTGGCCATTGTCGTGTAGCAGTGGCAGATGTATTTTGATGGAGTAGTTAATAACAAGGGGGAAGGCATTGGGATCATTCTGATAACCCGGATGGTGAAAAGTTACCACTAGCTAAAAAACTGAGATACAGAGATACTAACAATGAATCCGAGTACGAAGGATGCATTTTCGGTTTGGAGGCTCTTCTGGCCTTAGGGGCAAAGTTTGCCGAAGTTTATGAAGATTCATCTTTGCTGATCCATCAGATTCGATGAGAATGGTCCGTTAAACCTCCGCAAGCAGAGTGGTCAGTTTGAAACTTGTACCTTCCATTTCATACTTAGAGATGAGAATTAGTTGGCCGATGCCCTCGCAACTCTGGTGTCCATGTGGGATAACTCAGAAGGAAGGATTATGAAGCTCGTGTTAATCTTAAGTTCACAAAAGCCATGCTTTGAACATGAATAGGTGATGGATGTCGATGTCACTGATGGAAAATCTTGGTACTATGATGTTAAGAATTACCTGGAGAGGTCGGTATTCCCAGAAAAGGCTTCTGAAAAGGACCAAAGTGTCACACCCCGAAATGTACCCTAGAAAGATTTGGGCATATGGTGGATGAGTAGTGATCAAAGTTGTGTAATTGGACGGGTTAGGTATTGCCAAATGGACAAAATAAGGATTTAAGTAAAAGTTTCGGCAAGTGCGGCCAATGGTAAAATTGTGAAGTATGGAATTCGGACATGATTGAAAGAATAAAATTTATTTATATGGACCTATGTGAAGGATTATTAAGTTATAAAATCTCAGTGCATAATAATATGAGAAGTTGGAGGATTAAAAGGAAATTGGACACAAATATCTAAATTAGACCTATGGAAAGATGACAAGTGGCAAGGAATTAGAGAGGGGTATAAATAGTAAGGAGAGAGAAAGAGAGAGCAGCATTTTTAGCTGCCTTGCTCTTCCGTTCTCTCCTCCTCATGCTACTTCCTCTTCTCTTCTTCTTCTTCCTCTTGTTTTATCTTGATCCATCTTCTTTTGGCTGAGTTTTCGGTGGAATTGATCAACTCAAGTGTGATTTGGTAAGGTTTTGTTGGGTCTTCTTCTTCTCCTTCATCTTTTGTTGATTTTGTTAGGCACTGATTTGAGTTAGGGTTTTATGTTTGTGTATTTTGGATGAGGATTCTTGGATGAGAAAGATTTTGAATGAGTTTGGAAGCAAGAAAGATCATCTAAGAAGCTAATGGGAGCCAAGTTCTCAGAGGGGGATTGCACGAGTCGTGAAAGCTAGCACGAGTCGTGTAAGAAAGCACGAGACGTGCAAGCTAGCACGAGACATGCAAGCTAGCATGAGTAGTGCAAGCTAGCATGAGTCTTGCTAGAGAGCACGAGTCGTGCAAGCTAGCACGAGTCATGCTCCCGCCCCTTTACCTGTTTTCACTATGTTCCTTTGTCATGCTTCGTTATACTTTTATGCGTACCTTCACAAGTCGTGACAGTGAGCACGACTTGTGATCGTCTCCTGGGCCTCATCTGTCGCGAGCACGACATAACTCTTTGCCTACAATGTTTTTGAAACTTCTCTTCTTTTCATTGTTTCTCACTTGTATTATGCATTGATGACTTAAAGTATAAATTATTCAAATGTTTCTATTCTGGGTAATAATTGAAATACGAGTTTTTACCTGCTATTATTATTGTATAAATATATATGTGTAAGGAAAGGCAAACTTATTTGTTAAGTCTAACGAGTGCACGATGCCCAATGATATAGTTATGTTTAATATGTTTATATGAATATCTTATTAATGAAATAATACATGATTAGTCTTGAATATGATAAATGTAATTGTACATATGATATGCAAATATATGAATGCATGTGATCATAAAAGAATGTTACAAGTATTTAATGGAAGTATTTAATGGAATGTATATATATATATAAGTGAAACGTGACGAATTCAATAATGATATGGAAAATTTAGCCTGCGTGAGTCAATTGTGGATAGATAGGCATGCCTATAGATTTCTGATGCTGCAGCCCCTTTGTTCTGTTTGGACCCTGATCAGGTCCCCATTTGGTTCCTCGCGAAGCTCAATGTGTAAGGATCTTATTTAAGATCCCCAATGTGAAAATGTTTTGAATGAGAAAATAAGATTTTGCTTTTTGCTTGTACCCACGGGTACTCCCAATGTGTTATGTTTACTCGCTTATCCACCCCCCTTTGACTTAGCAAGCAATTAAAAGAGTAAAATAATGTGAATTAATTGATAAGTTCGGTGACGATTTACACAATGAATACGTGAATAAGCATCTGATGCATTTGTGATAAATGCCATTTGAACTTGTGCTCTACGCACTCCTCTGTTATGGATCCTTCATGGACACCTATGTGGAATTGTGTGGTATCTACGGGCACCCAAGTACTTTTGTATCTGAAGCTAATGTTAGTTAAATGAAAGAGATGTAGCAAATGACGTTTGTTCTAGTAAATGTGTATAAAATGAATGAATATTGATTGCATGAGAATTCGTATATGGATAATGCATGTTATAAATCTGTTCAAAAGCTATGAGTATGATTGTCTGAATGAAGTCTTTGTAAAGAATTATTGATATATTTGATATGCCTGTTTGTTATAGTTGAGTAATTTATAAATGAACTTTATAAATATATTCGTTTATATGTTAAAATGAGAATACATGTATGTTATGTGTTATTTATCCATGAGACTTCAGCCTGGACAATTACTGTAAGTATATTGGCAAGGAATTCATGTACGATGTTTGTTGGTTTTAATGAATATGGTAAATTATGTATTGAGTAGTACGTAAGAGGAATAATAAGTGTTAGGTATGATATAGATAACTGAACTTAGTAAATCAGTTTGGATTAAATCTGGAACGCATGTGCAAGGTTTTCGGTAGAACTACGGGGTTCTGATTCCCTGACCATAGGGATACATAGGAAGCTTGGAATATTATTTCAAGCCCGAACCAAATCTGAGAATCGAAATGTTTTGTTTAGTTTTGAATACGTAATGGTTTGAACAAATGAAAGGTTTTGACTTAAGTAGTCATTCTATTATCTGCATGATTTTGAATCTACTAGTAAGTATGGGAATTGGTAAAGCTTAATATTTCTGACTAGCAAAAATGTGTTTTTGGTAACTATGAGGTATAACTATTAATATGGTTAATTAAATGAATTAGGTAAACAATTAGTAAGTATAATGTTATTGTGATTTAAAAAAGTAATAAAGTTATTTCTGGTTATGGTATATAAACAAGTGTGTTTACGAAATTGTTTAGGTTTTTGTATGAGAATAAGAATATGAATTTATGATAGCTTTAACCTGTGTACTTTATGTTTATATATATATATATATGTATTGATTTTCATGTGTTTGCCTCAGCAACCACTGTGAGTGGCTGCCCATTATTTATTTCGCCTGACTAAGCATTATCGCTTAGCATGGTTGTTTGTCCGTGCAGGTTAGGAGATCAGAGTAGCACAGCGGTCCGCTAAGTTTTGGCCAATGAGTTGCTAGATTTTCATAGGAAGTGTTTTTGATTTCAGCATGTAATTAAATTTTATTTATTTAGCATTTGTAATGAGATGTAATAATCTTTAGTGTGAATGATGGTGTGTGTGAGATAAGTTTAGGATGTGTATGTGGTTGAGGTTCTAGATGTTAGAAATTTTATTATTCCGTCTTCTATTTTGCTAAGTAAGTGTCTTGTCTGGTAGCACCCTTCGCTCACCGTAGCTCTCTGAGTGTTACACAAAGAATGATTCGAAAGTTATCCACTCAATTCATCAGTGTGAATGGGACCTTGTATAAGAGGCAAGCTGATGGTATCCAGTTGAGATGTTTGACAGAGAAAGAATCGAACAGAGTTATGGAAGAGGTTCATGCTGGTGTCTATGGAGCTCACATGAATGGCTTAGCCTTAGTAAAGAAGATCATGCACCAAGGATTCTATTGGCTCGCGATGGATACGGATTGTTCAGAGTATGTGAAACGATGCCAGTTGTGCCATGGATACGCGAATTTGAGGCATGTGCCAGCTTCAGAGCTACATAATTTGTCCTCACCATGGCCATTTGCAGCTTGGGGGATAAATATTATAGGGGAAATATGCCCTACTGCCTCTAATGGGCATAGGTTCATCATAGTCGCCATCGATTACTTTACTAAATGGGTCGAGGCTGAATCCTTTAAAAAGGTAGATGCTCGAGACATGGTTAGGTTTATTGAGCAGAATTTGGTGTGTAGGTATGGTCTCCCCCATCATATCGTGTCTGACAACGGGGTACAGTTCTTATCTGAAACTAAACGGGTATTGCAGAAGTATGGAATATAGAACCATAAGTCCTCCCCTTACCGACCTCAGGCTAATGGAGCAGTTGAAGCAGCCAGCAAAAATGTTAAGAGAATTTTGTCTAATATGGTACAGAATTGTAAAGATTGGGCGAAAAAGTTACCTTTTGCACTATGGGGCTACAGAACTACCATCTGAACATCGACAGGTGAACACCATTTTCTCTAGTGTATGGGACAAAGGCAGTTCTACCAGTTGAAATTGAGCTCAAGTCTCTGAGGGTGGTCATGGAAGCCAAAATTCCAGAAATGGAATGGGCCCAACAGAGATTACTACAGTTGAACTTACTTGATAAGAGTAGGTTGCGAGCTTACTATCACAACCAGGTCTACCAAAAGAGGTTAGCCCGGTCATTGGGTAAGAAGGTTAAAAATCATCCCTTAAAAGAAGGGGATCTGGTGTCCAAACAGATGAGGCCAGGAGTACCAGACATTCGCGGGAAATTTAGGCCAATATGGGAAGGTCCATTTGTGCTAAAGAAGCTGTTGTCCAAGGGGGCGACAATTTTAACAGACAGCGATGGGAATGAGTTCAAGGAGCCGGTTAACGTTGATAGATTGAAAAGGTTCCATGGGTAAAGACTAAAATCAAAAGAAGGGAATAAATGCCTTGCGAGTCGAAAATCGAAAAAGGCAGCCTTGCTAAAATTGGGTGCCCTGTCAGGGTGAAAATCGAAAAAAGGCACTTTAGGCAAAAATTAAGGGCTGAGAGAAAATATTATTTCATAAAAACCCGAGAGGGCTGATTAATAACAGGAGTTTGACGTTCGCAAGACCTGCCTTGAGATTAAATGTAGTCTTATATTTTTTGAATATTTTATCAACAAACGATCATGTGTGATGAAATCATATAGAAATGTTTATAAATTTCTAATAAAGAACTCAGTATGCAATTTTCATGATTGTCTAGTTCTTTTATAAAAAGCATGGTATCATTCGCAGTCTAAATACTATTCTTTACTGCATTCATTCGGTCAGATATTTAAGCCAACTGATCCTGTTGTCAACAACAGGGCTATACCCATTGCTTGTACTCGGGTGAGCTGGTAAAATCGGAATCTCAGCCCTCAGAATAGTGGTACTCAGAGGTAGTTGCACCCAAAGTCCGCAGTAACCAGTAATAAATGCTGAAGGCAGGAGCCCACCATGAAAAGCTAGCGATAGAGTCACAATAGTCTGACACCTTCCGAACTGACGAACGCAACGGGATGTGATGCAAAAGGAGGCCCTGTGAAGTCTGCATAATGGGACACATCCTGAAGGCCCGTCCCTAGTCACATAGTCAAGACATATCCATGGACTCATAAAGTTGATATCTCCGTCTGCCAAAGTAGCCATCCATACAAAGCGTTCATTAGGAGAGTCAAACAGATATGTCCTCTGCCTATGGAAAAAGTACACCAGTGAGTATACACTCATCACCTTGGGAGGGGGTTCTATCAATAACCTTAACTTCTCCTACAGTAAAACCTGAAAAAAAAAGAGAAATAGCCACTGGAATGAGTTGGATCCATTTTAAGCAAAAATAAGGCACAGGAATATGTGAAAATCCCTAACGGGGCGCATTTCCTAATAAGAAAAGTTAGTGTGAAAACCGACAAGGGGTAAATTACCTGGAGTAATAGGGGACTCCCGATCATGAAAGCAGTAGGGTCAGTGCAGAGGGCATCCAAGCCAACGATCGTCTCGGCTAGAATAACTGGGAAGGGGGTCAGCCTGCGGTGAATGCCATTTACGATGTTGAATAATCGATAGTTGCCGATTGGCTCATCTGAGGTCACTAGCAAGTATCTGGATAAGCAGACCAATAGAACTACGCTGGCTCGATAAGTAGGCACTTTTGGAAAGTCACCAAGTGTGTCGAGTAGAGGCTCCAGAGAAAAGAAATCCCCTCTAGGAACTAGTCGAGCGGTCTCAGAGGGTGATATGCCCAAGGCGAAGGTCACATCCCTAAGCTGATACGGTCCATAACTTGGCACACATACCAGGGGAAAACCTCACACCGGCAATTGTTGCAAACTCTTCGGCCAGAGGACATAATTCTTGATGAGTAAACCAAAAAACATGAAATCGGGGATCCCAATAACGGACGGCAGCCAGCAAAAGATTTCAGTCGAACTTGATCCTTCTCAAAAGCCTCAAGCTTGAATAAGGAGCTAGAGTGCCAGTTTCCCAGGTCTTAGGATCATCCAGTAGTCGACACAATTTATTGAGGACGTGCATTGACATTTTTAGATAGCTGTACAAAATGTAAAAAAGTTGGATTATTGAAAAAAAAAGGGAACCGGTCTGGTCCGTCTGGAGAAATTAGACCACTTTTTCGTGCATTTTTAGACTCATGCATTTCCACCAGCATAATTTACTTTTTTCTTATTGTTATTTTTTGGCATATATAATTTACTTGCAGGAAAATGCTCAATAAACGATGCCAACCACAAGAATGGAGTACAAGAGAATATTTAGGGAGTAAATAAAAATAAATAAATAATAAAAATAATATATATAATATATATAATATAATAATAAAAATAAAATAATATAACAGTAATATGTTTAAAAAAAAGAGAAGAAAAAGATTTTTTTTTGTGTGGCTGAGGTGCGGCCACGTGGCCGCACCTCTCTTGACCGAGATGCGGCCACAAGGCCGCATGTCATGGGATATTTAAATCCCTTTTGCCCGCATGCCATTTTCTCTCTCCTCCCTCAATTTTCTTTTCCTACTTTTCTTTGTTTTTTCATCCAGTTTCTCTCATTTTTTATTCATATCTTGCGCATTTGTGATCCATTTTGTGAGATTTTCACACCAAAGCGACCCTAGTTCAACTGTCTACAAGGTGATATAATTTTTTTAAAGTTTCCCTACGATTTTTTTAATGGGTATTTCACTAGCTGATTAGTTTTGTTTGCTTTTTTTCATATTTTATTTTATTTATTCTACGCGATACATTTGCTATTTATTTTCTTTGTAAATAGACAGTAAAAAAACGAAAAAAAATTAAAAATTAAAAAAAATGAGAAGTGCTTACCTTGTTCCCTACGCGAACTAGTGGGAGGAAAAGTGAAATGTAGTAGAAACGATGTGTAAATGAGAAATGCGTAGAAATTAGGTATTTATATGTTTTTTTTAGCACATAATTAGTTTCTGTTGTTATGTTTATTTTTATTGCTTTTTTTAAAAATGTAAAGATAATACTAGTTAAAAGTGCAAATGAGTAGAAAATAATAATTGCTAATTTGAGTTATTTGTTTAAAATAATAATAATAATAATAATAATAATAATAATAATAATAATAATAATAAAATAATAGTAATAATAATAAAAAAAATGTACATAATTTGGACATTAAAGTTGGTGGTACAAGATTAGAATCTTGTTTAAATATTTGGTATGCGTACCGAAAATTTGCTGCATTTCAGTTAAAAAGTTGTTTAAATTTAGTTAGAATATTGTTCTTACTTAATTAAAATGCTATCTGTATTTAGCTAAGATACTGTCTGAATTCAGTTAAAAAACCATCTGAATAATCGATAAAATAATACTAATTAATTCATCTTGCATAAACTAATTGTCATTTTTTTAGGATGCCTCGACAATGCAGGGTACACTAGAGACTAGATGTACCCGCCTCTGGAGGAGATGTCACATGTGTAGAGGCAGCGTTATGAGACCTTGTGTCAGATGAGGATTTTGCCTAGCAGATTTGTGTGTAGACCGTTTTTAGAGCATAGAAGCATGTGGGATAAGGTGAGCGCCTTGATAGCATCAGCCGACTAAACCGAGTTTTTGAGATTGGCTTACACGATGTATCCAGAGATCACCAGAGAGGTGTTGGCCACACTATAGTATAAGGGGTATCAGAGGCCAAACACGGAGCCTGGGACTATATCTTTCTGGGCTAGAGGCCGTTATCACGAAATGAGCTGTTTGGATTTTTCTCTGGCGATGGAGCTCCCGATAGGGGAGCAGGTTACGGTACCAGGTAGGACCGTCCCCACACATTGCTGGGAGCGGATCATCGCACCAGGTGTCCCTTACTGCTCTAATCAGGCAAATAGCACTTTGTTGCGTTCACAGGCTCTGAGGTACATTCAGAAGGTGTTGGCCGCAGTTACCTTGGTCGGGTTGGGAGTCAAGGTTCCATGAATGCTATAGAGATCTGGAGTTTTTGGGCCATGATGACGGGCAGACAGATGAACATTGTCCATAAGATTTTATCTGCATTAGTCAGAGCTGGACAGGGGAGCACTAGATATATATGTGTCGAAGGAGTGGTGACTAGGTTGCTCCTTTATTTGAGATATGACCATCGTACCTTTGGGCCACACTTGGAGGGAGATATATCTATTGACCTCGCTGTCACCGGAGCTATGGGTATGGTGGAGCCAGCATCTGAGGATTCAGATGAGTACAGACTACTTGGTATAGCAGAGACCAGGCTTCTCTGCATGCTGCCTCCACTACTAGCTATAGCTGGCACTTCAGGAGGCGATCGCCTGCAGCCAGAAGAGGAGGAGCCATAAACAACACAGGATGAGGAGGGTGAATATGATTTGGACATCACACATCTTATTGGCACTCCCCCTTCACAACGAATTTTACATGAGAGCAGAGCCCATACCAATCATCCACCATAGATGCATTATAGTTAGCCAGGCCATTCGGGGGCATCCTCCTCTGCAGTCTCGCTGCCAGCTGAGTACAGGGCAGGGTAGAGTCAGCCCACTCCAGAGATATCATTCCAGTCCATGTACCAGGATATGATGTCTACATTTGCCACTCTAGGGTAGCGCCAGGATTAGAGGTTCACTATATTTGGCCAGCAGATGGCAGAGGGGTTCGAAGAGATTGCCGTAAGTTTAGACAGTATAGAGAGATCCGTGACTACCTCGCTGGCTGTGACAGCACAGAGGGTTGATGAGTCCTTCCATAGGAAGGATGATTCGCTGGCCGCCACCAGGCACCGGATGGATATCTTAGACCAGACCTCCGTGGGGGCATCCCAGGGCGTGAGAGATATGCGTGAGGATTTAGGGAGAGACTTGCCCGTCAACCGAGAGGATTTAGGGTTTCATATTGATGGATATGCTTCTGCTGTATCTGGCTTAGCCTCCAGTTTTCAAGAACTATCTCACACTATTGCGAGCATGGCTAGCCCTTTCCTCGATAGACAGGCAGAGGTTAGATTCCGGGTATCTCATCCGTCATCATCGAGGCCACCGCCTAAGGATGTCACGCATCAGCCGACACCTCATCCAGCTCAGCCTGACAATCCAGACATGCCCACAGATTACCCTCCTTTATAGAGTGTGTTTTAGGGAGTTGTTGGTTATTGTTTTTGCATGATGTACAAAAATTCTATACCTATAGTATGAGTTTATGTTTACATTTACGCTTATTGTGTTTTTGTTGTTAAGCATAGTTAAAAAAACAAATATATATATATATATATATATATATATATATATATATATATATATATATATATATATATATATATGTATATAAAATAGAAAAATAAAATAAAATAAAAAAATAATAATAAAAAGAAAAATGAAAATAATAATAATAATAATAATAATAATAATAATAATAATAATAATAATAATAATAATAATAATAATGATAACGACAAAAGGAAAACAAAGGAAAATATTAAAATAATGAAAGTAAGTCGATTCGTACACAACCAGAACAGGTTAATACATTCAATGAAATCTTTTTTTCTTCGAACATTCAGGCACACGATAATGATGTCTAACGGCCATTCAAATGGTTAACTCGCCAATAAAGAAAATGGAGATTAACATTTCACCGCATCAACAGGTTAGAGACGAACCCGGCTAAGGCTAGAAACCGCACAAGTTAAATGCCGCAACGAGGGAGGTTTGTAACACCCCTTACCCATACTCAGGCGATCCCATCCGATAAGGAGTGAGGTGCCATAGGAGTAAAGGTGCCACCACACAGATACATAACACACATACACTCATCCATAAACATGCATAACAAAATACCAGGTAATTTAAAACTTTACAAAACCATTCATAAAAGCTAATCATGCATTAATATAATAGAAGCATTACATTACTGTTCTGATCAACTGAGAGGTATAAAAGATAATTACAAATCCCAGAATTACATATACAAAAGCGGAAGCTATTACAAGATCATAAGAGAGTTCTATACAAAAGAATCATAAAGCTACAAAAATAAGCCCTACACTAAGACCCTGCTGTGTTGGCTTCGATGGCGACGACTCTCCCAAAAGCAACTCCTTCCGCACCTGCACGGGTAAACACACCGTGCTAAGCGATAAACGCTTAGTGGGGAAACACACATACAGCATAACGACAACCATTCACAACGGTCGTCAAGGCAATTCACATGCGTTCTTCATTTACAAACGATAATCATGGCATGACATTAATAATAAACTCATGTTCACATACATAAAGCCATTCATCAGAAGATTCATAACACTAATTATATTCTAATAACAGATTACATTTTCACCATTGAATCCATAAGGATAACATATGTTCCCCATATAACAATTCATACAAAACACTGTACTCGTTGAAATACTAAAACACCTGCTGACTCAAGGGAGTGGATAACGAGTATACGGACAGTACTTTACGGGTACGAGCCGATACAGACAGTACTTTACGGGTACGAGCCGATAAAACTAATTTTACATTTAACTTTTACAAAACATTACAAAGGGGGATCTTAAACAAGATCCGTTCAGATAAGGGTTCGCGGGGAACCATTCGGGGACCTGATCGGGGTCCAAACAGAAAACAGAAGCTGCAGCAAAGACTCTATTAGGCATGCCTAACTATCCACTGACTAGACTCTAGCAGGTTATACATAAACCATTCAATCCATTTCATAATTTCCAAAAATCATCATCATCAAATGAGCATAATCATACCATAGATACACTTGCATATTATTTATAGAATACCAAGCATAAATCTCATAATTGCTAAAGAAAACTGAAGTTCAAGCCACAAGGAATGAAGGAAAACTCATTCAGCAAACAGAGGACTGTCGCGCTCGCGATAGAGACCAAAGTCTCTTCGCTGCATGCGCGCGACGGATTTTGCGACCGCGAGGAGGACAGAAGGGCCAGGCTCTGTCGCGCTCGCGACGTGCATCGCGATCGCGACAGAGGACGATTGATGCTGTCGCGGGCTCGCGATAGCATTTGGCCAACAATACGCTCTGTCGCGATCGCGACAGTTGTCGCAGTCGCGACAGAGAGTATATAGCACTTCGGCTGTCTCGGGCTCGCGATGGCGAAGCTCCCAACACCGCTCTCTGTCGCGATCGCGACAGTCCTCGCGATCGCGATAGCATCGGGACTTCGAAAATCTGCAGAAATTCTGCAGATTTTCTTCTTCCAAATCCTCCTCCAACCACACAAATCTCAAACCAAGGTTACTTACCTCAAATCTAGCCATTCAAAAGAATAGACCACCATAATACGACATTTATTAACAATAATTTGCATACAATCCTTTAATTTACACATTCAATTTCAAGAATCAATCAAAAACCCAATTTAAGCATCAAACCACATCCATTCTAAAATTACCCTAATTAACTCATGCCTTTGCAAGATCCACACTTCAAAGCAATTACCCATATCATATACATCAAAATAAAGAACATCTAACAACCTAATTCCATGAAATCATCAAAACACCTATATGAACATATTCACATGCAAAAGCAAGAATTCCCAAACCTTAAAAATCCTTAGCTACTAGTGCTTAGTTCCACTAGATCCAGCAACTTCCTTGCCTTTAGGATCCCGGGGAGGCTCAACTAGGAACAAAATAACACAACACATGAACACAAAACCTAACTTCAACCCAAGTCCGAAAATAAGAAAAATAGAAGAAGATGGAGAATCCAATGAAGAGAAATGAGAATAAATGCAGTAGATTTACCTTTAAAATGCTATGCAAAGATCAATTTCCACCACTAGAGGCTTGGATCTAAGCTAGGGCACTTAAGAGAGTGAGAAAGGGGAAGAAGAAGAAGGAGAAAAAGGAAAACGGGAATGGGTTTTTCCAAAAATCTGATTTTTCCCTTTTCACCTTTTTCTCTTTCCCACTTTACACATGTCAATCATCTAGTGGAGGAGATTGTTCACTCACATCCTAACTAAGTGCATCACACACACACAATGAGACACTCTATTAATACATCCTACTCATGTGTGAGCAACACACACAAGTGCAACTCCTAACTCACACCCTACAACCATATGCATGTCTACACACTATAATAACCCACTAGTGCATGTCCTATTATGGTGCACTCATGCACACACCATTCTAACCCAACTAACTCACCCCATGGCACCATGCATGCACCCACATGCTAGCAAAACTCTTAAAACATGCAAAAATTACCAAAATGCCCTTATGATACAAAACTTATGCAATTGGACACATATACATATATGGCTCATTCAACTAGGGGGCAAACGGGGTGTGACAACTCTCCCGTACTAATAAGAATTTCGTCCTCGAAATTCTCACCTGAACTGAACAATTGCGGGTACTGCAATCTCATCGACTCCTCCGGCTCCCAAGTTGTTTCCTCAACCCCATGGTGATCCCACAAAACCTTGACCAAAGGAATCTGCTTATTTCTCAGCTGTCTTACTTCCCGCTCTAGGATAGCTCTAGGCTCCTCATCGTAGGAAAAATCTGACTGCACCTGAACTTCTTGAATTGACAAAACATGGGAAGGATCCGATCTATACCGACGGAGCATCGAAACGTGAAACACATCATGAAGCTTTGACAGTTCCATCGGCAAAGCTAGTCTGTAAGCCACTGGACCCACTCTTGCTAACACCTCATACGGACCAATAAAGAGAGGACTAAGCTTCCCTTTCTTTCCAAAGCGAAGTACTTTTCTCCAAGGAGATACTTTAAGAAAAACCTTGTCCCCAACTTCAAACTGCACATCCTTTCTCTTCAGATTGGCATAAAACTTCTGTCAATCCTTGGCCACCTTCAAATTCCGCTGCACAACTCTAATCTTTTCTTCTGTATCTCTAACCAAATCTAGCCCAATCACTGACCTCTCAGATAACTCTATCCAACAAACTGGAGTCCGACACTGACGTCCATATAGAGCCTCATATGGTGACATACCAATGCTCGACTGAAAATTGTTGTTGTAGGCAAACTCCATCAATGATACATACTTGTCCCAACTACTCGAAAAGTCCAAAACACAAGCCCTCATCATATCCTCTAAGATCTGAATCACACGCTCGGACTGACCATCTATCTGAGGATGGAACACTGTACTGAACTTCAGCCTGGTACCCAAAGCTCGCTGCAATTCTTTCCAGAACTTGGATGTGAACCTTGGGTCTCTATCAGAAACTATGGAAAAAGGCACTCCATGCAATCGCACTATCTCATCCACATAAATACTGGCCAATCTACTCATCGGATAATCCATCCTAATCGGCAAAAAGTGAGCAGACTTCGTGAGTCGATCCACAATCACCCAAACAGAATCATGCTTCCTCTGAGACAAAGGTAATCCGGAAACAAAATCCATAGCGATGTCCTCCCATTTCCACTCTGGGATGGACAAAGGCGTAAGCAATCCAAAAGGAACCTGGTGCTCAGCCTTGACCTGCTGACAAGTCAGGCACTTGGATACAAAGTCCACTATGTCCCTCTTCATACCAGACCACCAAAAGAACTGCTTCAAATCCCGATACATCTTCACACTGCCAGGATGCATGGTGAAAACTGAACTATGTGCCTCATCCAAAATTTATCTTCTTAACTCTTCACTATCCGGCACACACAAACGGTTTCCAAACAGGAGAACCCCATCCTGAACCTAAAACTCTGACTGCTTGCCCAAACTGACTTCTTGCACAATCCGCTGAATTTTCTCATCAACCCTCTGAGCATCAACTATCTACTGTCTCAGAGTAGGCTTGACCCTCAACTGAGCTATCAAAGCCCCATCTGAGCCAAACTTCCATCTGAACCGTCTCAAAAACAAGGCAGAAACTGACTTCCTACTCAACGCATCTGCGACTACATTAGCCTTACCCGGATGGTAATCCACAATGCAATCGTAGTCCTTAAACAGCTCAAGCCAACGACGTTGCCTCATATTCAGTTCATTCTGAGTCAGAAAATACTTCAAACTCTTGTGGTCCGTAAAGATCCTGCACTTCTCCCCGTAGAGATAATGACGCCAAATCTTCAAAGCAAAAACAACCGCTGCTAACTCAAGATCATGCGTCGGATAGTTCCTCTCATGCGGTTTCAATTGCCGAGAAGCATAAGCCACAACCTTACCTTCCTACATCAGAACACACCCCAAACCGACACCTAAAGCGTCACTATACATAACAAACTCCTTACCCGAAGTGGGTTGAGTTAGTATAGGAGCTTCAACTAACAACTGCTTCAACCTCTCAAAACAGGCTTGACACTTATCCGACCATTCGAACTTAATTCCTTTCCTCAATAACCTGGTCATTGGAGCAGCTATGACTGAAAAACCCTTAACGAATCGACGGTAATAACCCGCCAGACCAAGGAAACTCCTCACTTCCTGGACATTCCTAGGCGCTTTCCAATCCACAATCGCCTCAATCTTAGCTGGATCCACTTGGATACCCTTAGCTGAAACTATATGGCCCAAAAACGACACTTCCCGAAGCCAAAAATCACACTTACTCAACTTAGCAAACAACCGATGCTCTCTCAAAATTTGCAAAACTAACCGAAGATGCTCTTCATGCTCGGTCTCATCCTTGGAAAACACCAAAATGTCATCTAAAAACACCACTACAAACCGGTCTAAGTATGGCCTAAACACTCTATTCATCAAATCCATGAATACCGCGGGAGCATTAGTCAAACCAAACGGCATAACAAGGAACTCATAGTGACCATACCGAGTCCGAAATGCAGTCTCTCCCACACTTAACCCTTGCTTGTCCTCAAGCGAGAGAAAAGAAATAAGCAAATTCAATAGCCAGTAAACATAATTACAAAGCAATGTCCATTTAGTATATACACTAGAATTGCAAAGATTAACTATCCCAAATACTCACACATATCAGTAAATCAAAATTCAAAATATGCATTGATAATTCAACAAGTTTTCTAATTTTACTACTTCCAACATAAAGAATATAAAGTCTCAAAAACTAAACATGACTTAAAAGAGAGAAAATTGATCATAAAAGTTAAAATTCTAAGATTGCTAGTCACCTTTTAGGACAATTGAAGGTCACTTACCCTTAATCAAATCTCATGGCTTTTTTAGACTCTTTTTCTTTCTTTTTAATTTTTTTTTATTTTCTAGCAAGAGAAAGTATATGGGTGCGTTTTACGCTCCATCCCATATATTTGCAATTTTGATATATATCTTGCTCTCTCTTTTTTTTTTTTAAACTTAAGTGGGTGAATTTTATGCTCCATCCCACTTATTTGTATTTTTCTTTTATTTTTAGTCCTCATCCATTATTGAAAAGAAATAAGGGCAAGTATTATGGCTATAGTTTCCATAGGCAACTAGAAACTTAAAATTTTAAACAAAATGAGCAAATTCTAACTTTAAAAACATGGTAGGTAAAGAGACTAAATAATCTATAATGTTGAAATAAGTAAAACCAAATAACTTGAAAAACTTAAAACACATCCCAAAAAATTTTGAAAAACTGATAAAAATGAGCATAAAAAATAATGAACTTAACAACCTATACAATATACCAAATAAACAATGCTTTATAATAAAGTTTACTAAAAAGCCTAAATGAAATATAAAAACACACAAACAAAAACAATCATGCAATTTACATGCACAATACATAAATAAATTTATAAAACATAAGTAATTACAAACATCACAACACATGCACTCTCCCACACTTAGAACCAACATTGTCCTCAATGTGAAGAAAGAAAACAAAACAAAACAAAACAAAACAAGTAAAAGAAAGAAAACAAATAAAATAAAGAATAGAAATACGTCCCTATCATGGTGATGGTGGAGGTGAGGGAACCACAAATCCAGCTTGGGTGAGGAAGCTATCAAACTTGTACTCCAAACGCCTTTGACGACGCGCTATAGAGGACAGCTGATCTTGCATATGAGATAACATCACTGGTATGGTGTTGCTAGATGAGCCAACATCAGGGGCAATAGCCACATCTGCTGGAACATCAGGCAAAATGTCATCTTCACTAGCTCCCTCATCACCAACCTCTACTTCTTGTGCCTCCACTTGTGGTGCAGAAGGTCCAGCAATGTCCCTCCAACAAGACCTCAAATGTGATGGAATTTCCTGAAAATTAGCACTAACCACCTCTCCACGAACAAAAAGATGTTTAGTAAAATAAATACAAGGACGATGTCGATGATAACAACGAAAATCAACATCTAAATTTCTTGCAAGAACAGTAATAATATGCCCATGTGTTATAGGTGATTCATGTCTATCAACACAATGCAACAACTGACTTACAACCCAATAAGACCAACACACATCCTTTCTTTTATGTACACACCATATCAAAAAGAGTTCATTAAGCGAAACTCTATTAAATTCAGATCTGTTGAAAATCAAAGATACAAAAATCTTGTGTAAAACCCAATATTTTAAATCTTTAATAAACATTGATTTAGCATCTCTAGCTTTATATGGTGTTTGCAAATCAGTTAAAAATGTCCAAAATCTATTAGGCTTAAAAGATTTAGGGGGGTCAAACAAACCAGTTTGTGAAAATCCAAACATACGATTCATCATAAAATAAGTCAGAGTGTGTGCTTTACCATCCAATCGAAAATCAATCCAATATTCATTATCCTCATTTTTTTTTTCAAAGATGTATAAAATTCAAGCATTAAATCAGGATAAATATCTTCATGCATATTGGCAAATCTAAGGAAACCACAGTTAGACAACATCTCAATCACAGTATTTAACATACCCACTTGTTCTAACAAATCTGATGGAAAATACTTACATTGTGAAATTTTTTTTTTCACAGAGAGTAAGAAAACGACTACCTTTATCAACAGAAAATATAGGAAATCCAGCACCAAAGGAATCAGAAATGTCACCCTCTTCAGCCTCCTGCCTTGCTTGTTCAATTCTTGAAATGGATGGGTTTTTGGTTCTTACCATATTTGTATGTGTTGTGTAAACAAAGATTTAAAGAAGATAGATAGTAAAATAGAACTACTAACCAAGAAAGAAACAAAGATGAGGAAAATGCCGAAATTAACCAAGAAATGAAGTACTGAAATAACTAAGAACAATGAAAATGAAATAAAAAAAACAAAGTACAGATCCCTAACAGATTTGCTCACAAAGAAGAAAAGAAAATCAAATACCAGTTCAAAAGAAATAATCAACAGTACCTGGCGCGAAGAAGAAACGAAAATGACAAATGAAATTGGGAACAAAAGACAACAGTGTTAATACGTAAATGCAAACTTGGGAACGAAAGGAAATGAAAAGAGATGAAGGGTACAGATGACGAACAGAGATTAAATGAAATTGTGAGTACACAGAAATGAAGATAAAAGGAAATGACAGAGATGAATATGGGTGGCGACTCGTGACCTAAAATGAGAAGAGTTTATAGTGAAGTAAAATAGAAAAGAAAGAAGGAATACGAAAAGTCCCGACGTTTTAGGGTTTTGAATTTAAAATTTCCCTCTTTTAATTTTTAAGCTGTGTGAGTTAAGGAGATTAACGGTAATCTAAGCTATATTAAAGAAAAGTAAAATAGAAATATCAGAAAAGAGAAAATTTAAGGCAAATAAAATTAAAATTAATAAGTAAATAAAAGAAAATAAATTAATAAAACAAAACTTACCTGATTAGTCGATTACGCGTCACGAGTCGTGAGGAAGAGTCACGACTCGTGATGCTCCTCACAGGCGACTCCTCCTCAGCTCCACCCCATCACGAGTCGAGCCTGGAAGTCACGACACGTGATGATGTACAGCTACTACAGAAATGTACTTCATCGCCTTCTGTCGCGATCGCGATACTTGCCACGATCGCGACAGAATGTAACGTCTGAAAAAAAAAATTTTATTTTTATTATTTTTATCATTTTTTTATGTTTTTTTATTTTAATTTTGTCATTATTTGTTTTATTAACTAATCTTACTAAATTAGCTGTAAAATAAAAACAAATGTGTTAGTAGCATTAAAATCTAAAATACAAAAAATAAAATTATATAAACAAATTTAAAATAAAGTACAAAACCTAAATAAAAACAATATAACTAAGTAACCTAAACAGAAAAATTAGACATATCATGGTTTAATAGCATCCCTAGGATTCTCCTCAGTATTACTTGGAAGACATCCTAGATTTTTAGAAGGTAAAGAATTTGCAAGTTGGCCTATTTGAACCTCAAGATTATGAATAGTAGCAGCATGATTTTTAGCAATTTGGTCAAATTTTTCTTCAAGTTTCTTTTGACTTGCATCTTGAGAATGCATCCTATAATTAATTTCTTCAATGAACTTATCAATTTTAACCTCAAAGGCCCCAAACCTATCTTGTGGTTGTTGGTATCCTACACCTCTATTTTGGTTGTTAACATTATTATTCCCCCAAGAAAGGTTAGGATGGTTTCTCCAACCAGCATTATAAGTGGTAGAATAAGGATTTCCACGACCTTGACCTTGAAGAAAATTAACTTGCTCTTCTTTATTAACCATGCCTAAATTGCAATTATCACTCTTATGTCCTTGTTGACCACGCACATTGCATGCATTTAATGAATTACCACCCAAACTTAGACTATTAACTCTATGATTTAATGCTTCAATTTGGGCTTGTAGTGCAACCATAGAATCTACTGAATGTACTCCCCTAGCATTAGAATTATTATACTCCCTTACTCTTTCAGGAGGCCACATACAGTTATTCATTGCCATCTCTTCTAATAGCTCATATGCTGCATCAATTGTTTTTCTCATTAAAGATCCACCAGCAGCAGCATCAATAGTCCCCCTTGTGGTAGGATTTACACCATTATAGAATGTTTGCATCAACAACTCTCTTGGCAAGTTATGGTGTGGACACATCCTTTGCAATTCCTTGAATCTTTCCCAAGCCTCATATAATGATTCATTTTCATTTTGAACAAATGTAGTAATATCCTTTATGATTTTTGCAGTTTTGGCCAATGGAAAATATTTTGATAAAAATGCTTGGGCCAATTGGTACCAAGTAGTTATAGATCCTCTTGTTAGAGAATTCAACCAAGCTTTTGCTTTATCCTTCAAAGTGAATGGAAAAAGCCTAAGCTTGATTACATCAGCCGAAACCCCATTTATCTTAAAGGTATCACAAATCTCAAGAAAATTTGCCAAATGAGCATTTGAATCCTCATTTGCCAAACCATAAAATTGAATACTATTTTGAATCATTTGTAATAATGAAGGCTTAATTTCAAATTGATTGGCATTTACCGTTGGTCTTACCACTCCTTGTTGAGCACCACTCAAAGCAGGTGTGGCAAAGTCCATCAATCTTGGTGGATTTTCTTCAGCCATGATAATTGATCTCCTATTTTTGTTCTTCTTTTTATTGGATTTCCGGTTACTCAATAAAAACCTCTCAATTTCAGGATTTAAAGGCTCAAGCTCTTCTAAAGAACTCCTTGTACTAGGCATGAACTTCTAAAATCCTGTAAAAACAAAACACAAAATTAATTTAAACAAATAAACAAATTAAAACAATAGAAAATATTGTAATCCAAAATCATAAATCAATTTTCACAATGGCATAGAACCGTTCCCCGGCAACGGCGCCAAAAACTTGTTGAGCATTTTCTATAGATGCTAATTATACCGCAAGTATACGGTGTACCGTAATAGTACTTAAGATATCGATCCCACGAGGAACGTGTTTACACACTATTACTAATTGATTTTAATCTTGTTTACAATGATCATAAATTTGATGGTTGAATTAGAACTACTTAATTTGAACCTAATTTATGTTTATTAGAAGAAGATAAATAGTATATGAATGAAGAACTAAACATAATGAATTTGATCCATCATTTTGATTTACATTTATTCATCTTTCATGCAAGCCAAGTTAGAATAAATTTTTAACTCACTCTCTCGACATGAATTAAAATGCCTAAAACATACAATTAAAATTCTAACTCACAATTTTCATTAATGAATTAGAGGTTTCTAATTACATATTTTAAGAATAGACACTAACCTATAGCAATTATCTCAATATACCGATTTCTCAAAATATATCTTGATAATGAATCTCTATTAAATGTCAGATAAAGCAAACTCTCGAATTACTTTAACTTGTAAAAATCATGCAAAGGATATTAATAGAGAATATACAATGAAAGACTATGAAAGTAGATAGAAATAGAAAGAATTATAATATGCAAGTTCATTAAAATGATATTCATAAAAATATTGGAGAAGAATTAAAAATAAGAGAACAAGATAGAAGCCTTTCAACCCTTTTCTCAATCTCTTGAAAATAAATTTTCCTTCTCCTTGATCTTCTTCTTCAAACCATAAAACTAAATAGAAATTTAACTAAGAAAAATCTGTCACTCAAAATACAGAAAAATTACTTAACTAAAAAATTAATCTCCTCTTAAAAATTACAGTTAAACTACATATTTATAGATATTAATCTAAGAATTGTGTCCCTTGAGAATGGTTGCAAAGTTTGGTGAAAGAACACAACTTTTCATGTGTCTTTTGGCTCAAAACTGCTCAACGGTTGTCTCTGTCGCGATCGCCACGTTGTCGCGATCGCGACAGAACGCGCTTTGCCATTTTCTTCTTTCTTTCTTCTTTCTTTCTCTCTTGCTCGTCACGACTCGCAACTTACCATCACGTGGCGTGACTTCGCGTGTGTGTCGTGACCGCTGCTCACGTCTCGCCTTCTCCTCTTCTTTCTCTTCTCTTCTCTTCATTTTTCTTTCCTGCCTCTCTGTGTCGTCACGAGTCATGAGCTATCATCACGACTCGTGACCCTAGTTCCTCAGCCTTCTATTTCTTTTCCTCCTTCCTTCTGCCTTCTCCCTTGCCAGTCACGACTCGCGACATAGCATCACTAGTCGTGACTGTGCTCTGTTCTCGTGATCCTCTTCTGTCTCTGCTTCTTGTCTTCATTTTTCACCTAAAAACACTAAAAACACCAGTAAACACAAAAACATGCAACTTAATACAAATAAACATAAACTAAGACATATGAAACCAAATATACACAATTACATGATTAATTACATAAATACATAGAAAATATATACTATATTATAACCCAATTAAGCTCCTATCACAGTCTTAACCACATCCTCGTCCTTAACACGAAGCTGATAATACCCAGACCGAAGATCTATCTTGGAAAACACACCCGCACCTTGAAGCTGATTAAACAAATCCTCAACTCTGGGCAACGGATACTTATTCTTCACTGTGACCTTATTAATCTGCCTGTAGTCAATACACATCCTTAATGACCCATCCTTTTTCTTAACAAACCGGACTGGAGCTCCCCAAGGAGATATACTGGGTCGAATAAACCCCTTATCCAATAGCTCTTGCAGTTGAGTTTTAAGTTCTCTCAACTCCACAGGAGCCATCCGATAAGGTGCTTTCGATACCGGTGTGGTACCCGGCATAATCTTTATGGCTAGCTCAACTTCCCTCTCTGGAGGCAAACCGGGCAAGTCACTCGGAAAAACATCACTAAACTCTCGGACAACAGAAATGTCCTCAATCCTAACTTGATCCCTCCTGGAATCCAAAACCACAGCCAGAAAAGCCTCACAACCTTTTCTCATAAACCTCTTAGCTTGAATAGCAGAAATCACATTGTGCACGAAACTCTCACCCAAACCTCTGACAAACACTGGAACTCGGTTCCTATTCCGAAGCACGAAAGTCTTCCTATGACAATCAACCATGGCTCTATGCTTGCTCAACCTATCCATACCCAAAATCAAATCATACTCTCTGAAGGGTAACTCTATCAAATCCACAGGAAACTCAACACCCTCAACCATCAACGGACAATTCCTAAAAACTCTACTCACACTGACACTATGCCCTAATGGATTGGTCACACATATCTCATAGTCTAACTGTTCTAGCACATGCAACTTATCAATAATCTTATGTGTGCACAAATATGAGTGTGTGGAACCAGGATCTATTAGAGCATATAATTCAGTGTCATGGAGTAGGAACTTACCAGCAATCACATCAGGGGCATCCTGCTCCTCTCTGGCTCTAACTGCATAAGCTCTAGTGGCCATTGGGGGAGGACGTTCAACTGTCTCAAAACCAGCTCCTTCTCTAGGTCGACCGCCTCGACCTCAACCTCTCGCAGCCTGCGAAACATTCGATCCAACTCTGCTAGCTCCTCCCTGAGGACCCGAGTCTTCACCCATCTGAGGACAATTAGCCACACGGTGCTCGGTGCTCCCACACCTGAAACACCCACCAGTGAGCCATCTACACTCACCTCGATGAGCCTTACCACAATTCTCACAAGCTGGAATAGCATCAGACCGACCACCTCTACCAGATCTAGATACTGCAGCTGAACCTTGCCTTCTCCCTCTGGTAACCGAACCAGTAGATGGTTCATCTTGTGGGTTCCTAGACCTCTTACCCGAAGATGAGGAAACACCACCTCTAGCAGAACTCCGGCGCTGAGCTCTCTCTAATCAAAGTTTCTACCTTCTCTGCCCTCAAAGCAGCCTCAGCAATCTGATAATACTGTACCCCCGGCATACACATCAAAGAAACTAAAGCGATCTTCAAAGAATCATTCAACCCAGCCTCAAAGTGCTTGCATCTGAAATCATCCGTCATAACCCCACGCGGAGCATAACGAGACAACCGGTTAAACTCCTTCTCATAATCCGCAACCGACAAGGCCCTTTGCCTCAAACTCAGAAACTGCGCCCATCTAGCGTCCTTATATGCCTGAGTCACATACTTCTTAGAAAACTGCTCATCAAAGAAATCCCATGTCAAAGGGTCAGGCATCTGAGGTTGCCTACTCACCAACTCCCACCATTCATAAGCTGAACCTTGAAGCAAAGCTACAGCACACTCAGCTTGCTGATCAGGAGGACACCTGATTTCCCCCAAAGCTCTCTTAACTTTATCAAGCCACCTCTCCGCTATCTTAGATTCATCAAGTCCGGTCCCATAAAAATCTTCCACACCAGCTCTTCTCAGACTTACTATCGGAGCTTTCGGGGCAGTTACCCTTTCCAAAACCCGAGCCATGTCTTGATGCAATCTGAGCATCGCCTCAAAAGGCATGGCAGCGGCCTCTGGCTGAACCCTAGCATGTTGAGCCGACACCGAAACAGAGACAGACGGATCTATCGCTGGAGGGTTCACACTTTCAGCGGACTCCTCGAGCGCACCGTGAGCAGAATCAGAATTCATCTAACAACAAGAGGACAACCACATCAGCCAACACAGCCCTAGACATAGACATATGCACACATAACATCATGCAAACAATCACCCAGAAATGCCTAAACCGATGCTTTGATACCACAACTTGTAACACCCCTTACCCATACTCAGGCGATCCCATCCGATAAGGAGTGAGGTGCCATAAGAGTAAAGGCGCCACCACACAGATACATAACACACATACACTCATCCATAAACATACATAACAAAATACCAGGTAATTTAAAACTTTACAAAACCATTCATAAAAGCTGATCATGCATTAATATAATAGAAGCATTACATTACTGTTCTGATCAACTGAGAGGTATAAAAGATAATTACAAATCCCATAATTACATATACAAAAGCGGAAGCTATTACAAGATCATAAGAGAGTTCTATACAAAAGAATCATAAAGCTACAAAAATAAGCCCTACACTAAGACCCTGCTGTGTTGGCTTCGATGGCGACGACTCTCCCAAAAGCAACTCCTTCCGCACCTGCACGGGTAAACACACCGTGCTAAGCGATAAACGCTTAGTGGGGAAACACACATACAGTATAACGACAACCATTCACAACGGTCGTCAAGGCAATTCACATGCGTTCTTCATTTACAAACGATAATCATGGCATGACATTAATAATAAACTCATGTTCACATACATAAAGCCATTCATCAGAAGATTCATAACACTAATTATATTCTCATAACAGATTACATTTTCACCATTGAATCCATAAGGATAACATATGTTCCCCATATAACAATTCATACAAAACACTGTAATCGTTGAAACACTAAAACACCTGCTGACTCAAGGGAGTGGATAACGAGTATACGGACAGTACTTTACGGGTACGAGCCGATACAGACAGTACTTTACGGGTACGAGCCGATAAAACTAATTTTACATTTAACTTTTACAAAACATTAAAAAGGGGGATCTTAAACAAGATCCGTTCAGATAAGGGTTCGCGGGGAACCATTTGGGGACCTGATCGGGGTCCAAACAGAAAACAGAAGCTGCAGCAAAGACTCTATTAGGCATGCCTAACTATCCACTGACTAGACTCTAGCAGGTTATACATAAACCATTCAATCCATTTCATAATTTCCAAAAATCATCATCATCAAATGAGCATAATCATACCATAGATACACTTGCATATTATTTATAGAATACCAAGCATAAATCTCATAATTGCTAAAGAAAACTGAAGTTCAAGCCACAAGGAATGAAGGAAAACTCATTCAGCAAACAGAGCACTGTCGCGCTCGCGACAGAGACCAAAGTCTCTTCGCTGCATGCGCGCGATGGATTTCGCGACCGCAAGGAGGACGGAAGGGCCAGGCTCTGTCGCGATCGCGACAAAGGACGATTGATGTTGTCGCGGGCTCGCGACGGGTCGCGTGCTCGCGATAGCATTTGGCCAACAATACGCTCTGTCGCGATCGCGACAGTTGTCGCGGTCTCGACAGAGAGTACACAGCACTTCGGCTGTCGTGGGCTCGCGATGGCAAAGCTCCCAACACCGCTCTCTGTCGCGATCACGATAGCGTCGGGACTTCGAAAATCTGCAGAAATTCTGCAGATTTTCTTCTTCCAAATCCTCCTCCAACCACACAAATCTCAAACCAAGGTTACTTACCTCAAATCCATCCATTCAAAAGCATAAACCACCATAATACGACATTTATTAACAATAATTCGCATACAATCCTTTAATTTACGTATTCAATTTCAAGAATCAATCAAAAACCCAATTTAAGCATCAAACTACATCCATTCTAAAATTACCCTAATTAACTCATGCCTTTGCAAGATCCACACTTCAAAGCAATTACCCATATCATATACATCAAAATAAAGAACATCTAACAACCTAATTCCATGAAATCATCAAAACACCTATATGAACATATTCACATGCAAAAGCAAGAATTCCCAAACCTTAAAAATCCTTAGCTCCTAGTGCTTAGTTCCACTAGATCCAGCAACTTCCTTGCCTTTAGGATACCAGGGAGGCTCAACTAGGAACAAAACAACACAACACATGAACACAAAACCTAACTTCAACCCAAGTCCGAAAATAAGAAAAAGAGAAGAAGATGGAGAATCCAATGAAGAAAAATGAGAATAAATGCAGTAGATTTACCTTTAAAATGCTATGCAAAGATCAATTTCCACCACTAGAGGCTTGGATCTAAGCTAGGGCACTTAAGAGAGTGAAAAAGGGGAAGAAGAAGAAGGAGAAGAAGGAAAACGGGAATGGGTTTTTCCAAAAATCTGATTTTTCCCTTTTCACCTTTTTCTCTTTCCCACTTTACACATGTCAATCATCTAGTGGAGGAGATTGTTCACTCACACCCTAACTAAGTGAATCACACACACACAATGAGACACTCTATTAATACATCCTACTCATGTGTGAGCAACACACACAAGTGCAACTCCTAACTCACACCCTACAACCATATGCATGTCTACACACTACAATAACCCACTAGTGCATGTCCTATTATGGTGCACTCATGCACACACCATTCTAACCCAACTAACTCACCCCATGGCACCATGCATGCACCCACATGCTAGCAAAACTCTTAAAACATGCAAAAATTACCAAAATGCCCTTATAATACAAAACTTATGCAATTGCACACATATACATATATGATTCATTCAACTAGGGGGCAAGCGGGGTGTGACAAGGTTAACACCACATCAAAGTCGATTACAGACCAACCCAGCTAAGGCTAGACACCGCATAGGTTAGATACTGCAATGAGGGAGGTCAGACACCGCATCAAAGTTGGTTACAGACCACAACGGCTGGAGCTATACACCACACAGGTTAAATGCCGCAACAATGGAAGTTAAATACCATAACGACAGAGGCTAGACATCGCATAGGTTAAATGCCACAGCTATAAGGGTTAACATGTCGATAAACAGACGGTAAGCACCCCCAATAGCTTCAGTCAGATCGGAGAAACAACTGCCTCAAATACGTATCTCTTCTTTCTTTCTTTGAGTTTTGGATCATCTAGGCACCCGAGCAGTACGTTCCCCAAAACTGGGGGCAACTGTAGATACCGGGTCCTAAGGGACCTCAGACCAAGGTTACCCAATGATGAAAATGATACTTGTTCGCGAGTAAAATGATTAGAAGTGGCAATTCCCTTATCGAAGCCTTTAATATATATATATATATATATATATATATATATATATATATATATTATTCTTATTCTTATTTTTATTTTATTTTATTTTTGTTTTTCTGCTTTTTTTTTCATTTTTTGGCATGCGGGGCGGCTCCTGTCGGTAGCGCATGGGCGAGCCGTGCCTGCGAGCCGCTATGCCTGCATAGCCTGCGGCCCGCAGAGGGGCATGCCGCATGTCGCCCCGTGCGATATGCGACCCGTGTGCGGGGCAATATGCCGCACAACAGGCGGCCCCCGTGCACGGAGCCGCATGCCATGTCCTCATGCGCAGGGCCACATGCAGCACGACACAAGGCACCCCTTGCGCGGGGGCGCATGCGGCCCTACCGCGCAGGGCTGCATGTTGTACAAGTGGCATGTGGCCCCTGCGGAGTCGCATGCCGTGCAACACGCGGCACCCCCTGAGAAGGGGCGCATGCAGCGCAAGAGGCATGCGGCCCTCCCGCGCAGGGTAGCATGTCACTCGAGCGGCGTGCAGCCGCTGCGGTACTGCATACCGTGAAACACGCAGCCTTTTATCAAGGCATTCGTCCCCTCCTGCCAGCGATATGCGGCCCCTACACAGGGGCGAACGCTGCACGTCGCCATATCCCCCAGCACGCGTGTTTTTTTCGTTTTTGGGCCTTTTTTCGATTTTTTCTGGGATTTTCTAGGTTAAAAATTTAGACTACCTTTTTCGATTTATTAAGGGGTAATTAAGGGGTTTTAATGGAAAAGAAGAGGTTTTTTTAGGGGACCAAAATTGCTTAGGTATAAAAAGAAAAATTAAAACAGATCACAAAAAAAAAGAGGTTTTTTTTTTGAAACGCCGAAGAAAACCCAGAAAATAAAAAGGGAGTTCTTGAGAGCAAAACAACTTTTCTATCTTTTCTATAAAATATTCTTGAGATTGTTCTTGAGCCAGGTAAATCGATTATTTGTGCTTAAAGCTCAATTCTCACAATCAGATTTTCTACAAGTAATTTTAAAACAATGATTTTAATTTTCTTTTCAAGCAAATCGACAGGGAAATCAATTTTTCTTCATTTGCAATCAAAAGTCATATCTGAGGGTAAATACAAGACTAAATCAGTTCTTTCTCTTTTCCTTTCCTTCTTATTTTTGCTTTGCTAATTAGTTTTCATCCATTGTACATACTGTATTTATTGTTGTTTGATTTTGTTAATCTATATACTATATATATTGTTGTTTGATTTTGTTCCCTCCGTTGTTTTCACTGTATATATTTCTTGTTGTTTTTTATTAGTTCATTTTGTCTCTTGTTATCACTTATTTATTATTGGATGTATTTTACGTTTTGACATGATAAATCATTTGTTATTAATCTGTTTATCTTTTAATATTCTTTCATTATTGTTTACTATTAATCTTGCTATTGTATGTTGTTAAAGCCCTTCGCAAGCTTTTCACTGTTGTTATTATTATTTTGTTCACCAATTTGTTCTTTAATATTGCTACTGTTCATTGGTTACTTGTGTGTTACGATTTATTATTAATAGTTAACTTAATAATTAATCTAGTTATTAAGTTACTTATTAATTGCTTGTTGTGATTAATATGTGGGTTGCCATTATTTATTTATGTGTATATTAATGTGTTTGTCATGAATAACATTAGCTTAAATTAATTTATCTACATGATGCATGAACATGATTTATAAATTCATTAATATTAATTTTTTTGTTTCCATCTGATACTGACTTGTTATTATTTATTTGATTTAATTTTCAATGTTTATTCAACCTGTATTTTTAATGCAACTATTGATTATTTATATTTAATTTATTGTTAGCATTTAATTAATTTAATTGATTGCATATATCTAATTAATTTAATTGATTGTTAACATTTAATTAAAGTAATAGATGGCATTTATCTAATCAATGTAATTGATTGTTTATATTTAATTAGTTTAATGAATTGTTATATTATTCAATTAATTGCTTGTTTATATTATATATTTTGTATGATTCAATTTACTAACATTTTGTTTTACTACTTTTTTATTGCCTCAAAATTTATTTGTTTTCACCGTGAGTAACATTTCCGAGTGAACTGGCGGATCAGGAAATTAAAGACCTTCAGAACTTCGATTTGCGTATTTTAAACTCCGCATTTTCTTTTCTTCGATTTATTTGTCATATTTTTATATTTTTATGTAAAATTAATTATTTTTATGCACCTTTGAATAAAAAATACCAAAAATATTTTTATTAATAAATTGGGTTTTTCCTAATAAAATGGATCAATGTCCTATTTTAACCAATAAAATCTCACCTTCAAAAGGAGAATTAATTTTCCTAAAATGGGATCACTCATCCCGATTTTTTTCAATAAATGCCCAAAAACAATTCTCCAATTTTTGAGTTAATAAAAGGGAACCAATGTTCCTAAACACTAATAAATGTCCCGATTTATGTATGATGTATCTTATTGTATTCTTTTAGTATAGTATTTATTTATTTATTAATGTTGTCTTTATTTTGGGGGATTGTTCTATCCCACATTTTTTCTCATGTAATTTATTTATCGCTTTTTTATCGATTGCTTTACTGCTTTCCAATATGATTGCAATCCGCTTTAAATTTATTTCACGACCGTGTGAGATGAGTGATGGAATTTTAATTTTTTAAAAAACTCATTTGTAAAACTTAACTTAAGACATTCATAAGAGTGAAGTTCTGAACACCTTCTCTGGTTTAAGACCCCCGAGGTTAGATGACCTTTCCCAATTTTTCGTAAATTGGGTGGCGACTCCAAAATATCTCAAAGGTGCTAAAAGGTGTTATGAGACTAGATGATCCTTCAAATGTTCTATTGGAAGGAGGCGTCCAAAATGTCTCATGGTGCCCAAGATAAATAAGACGCGAACTATTCCCTCGAGCCCTAAAAGTGGGTCTCATCGTGAGGGCCTTTGCTAGGTTCGGCGCGCGTCACAGGATACTAATGCGATAATAAGTTATCTACGAATACTAATGCGATATTAAGGTATCAATGGATACTAATGCGATTAATTATTTCTGTACAGGTACTAATGCGACTGATTATTTTTTTACCTACGGGTACTAATGCGACAGATTATTTCTGTACCTATGGGTACTAATGCGATTGATTATTTCAGTATATGTGGATACTAACTTAAAGGTATATATGGATATCAGAGTGATAACCTGTTATCCACTACTATAGAAGTGCAGACAAATTAGGAAATAGCTAGTGAGCAAGTGATTGATTGTCAACTTGGTGTGTTATGTGAACTCTTGAGTGTATAATATTGATAGGCTTTAGTGCAAGAAATGTGGTTTTGTGATTATTATTTGATAAGGTTATGCACTATATATATATATATATTAGTGTTGATCATTATTAGTGTAGAATGTGAATCTAGTGCATAAAGGTTGCAATATGTGGTATTAGGAAGACTATGATATGTTAACAAGTAAATGTTGTAAACTTTATATGAATTAGTATGTATGCGGTAATATTAGGGAATGAATAAAAGTATGGATAGTACGGATTTGTATTTGTGATTTGATAATGAATATATATATATGGAGAAGTGTAACACCCCCTACCCATACGTACGAGAACCCATCCGCAATGGAGTGAGAACCCGTATGAGCAAGGGTGTCACCAAGCAAATCAAGACAATAAACATAAAGAAATACAACAAAATTATAACTTTTAAACAAAATGATCATTCATAGATGTACTAATAATATTCATTACAATAATGTTCTGATCAATAACTGATATCACAAAATAATTACATCTGTGAAAATTACAAGGCGGAAGCTGAATAAAAGAATAATTACAATGTGAGTTCACTATTACAAAAAGAATCATATAACAAAAAGCTAAGTCCTAACATCAATTCCCTCTGTGTTGGCTTGACTTACAGTGACTCTCCCAAAAGCTAACCACCATCCGCACCTGCACGGATGAAACACCCGTGCTAAGCGATAACGCTTAGTGGGGAAACAAACAACATTAATATGGATGGCTATTCACAATGGTCGTCGAGGCAAAATGCATACATAATGGCATATACTGATAATCATATGAGATATACTCATAATTTAGTCACATTCATAATCATTCAAAGGCTCATAATCACATTCAAATATTAACTGATTCATATGCTCATAAATAGAGTCATTCGGATTCACATACTCATTACACAACAAAATATAACACCTGCTGACTCACAATAATGGATAACGAGTGAACGCATGGTGGTACTCGTGGGTTCAAATCGAAAAGCAACATCATATTTTCTCATTCAAAACATTTTACAAAGGAGATCTTAAACAAGATCCAAACACATTGAGGTTTGAGAGGAACCAAACGGGGACCTGATTAGGGTCCAAAACATGACTGAGGGCTGCAGCTACTGAACTCTATTAGGCATGCCTAACTATCCACTAAACTGACTCTTGCAGGTCATGCAAAATACCAATCATGCTCAAAGCATAACATATAATTTATCATGAAGAAATTACAATATTATACATATATAAGCATATTTATTCCCATACAATAGTAAAAACCCAGTAAGAAAAGATGTGAAATCCATTTTAGAAGAAAAGGGCAAAATAAGAAAATAGGGCACGTTGAGGCTCACTGTCGCGATCGTGACAAGAGTCACGCTCGCGACAGTAGCCAACAGGCCAATCGCGAGGGAAAGAGGCAAAGGACACGAGTCGTGCATGACAACACGACTCGTGTCGATGCCCAATGCCTTGTCGCAAGTTGTGCTCTAGTGCACGACGCGTGACTTGGCTCCCAGCAGCACGAACCGTGCTCTCGCCTTCATGAGTCACGAGCATCCTTCACGACTCGTGAAGTGCTTCACCACTTGTGAAGGTGCTCTACTCCATACCGACTAGTGACTATCTTCACGACTCGTTCATGTCGAAGGCTTCACAAGTCGTGCTGCCTTTCACGAGTTGGACCATCTTGCCTAAAGCGCGAGAATGGGATTTCACGATTCTATCGCGCTCACGAAGATGTCGTGCTCCCAATAGCGTCGTGACTTCCATTTCCCAGCCAAAGCGCAGGACAATCCAAACTTCCAAATTCAAACCCAAATCAACCCAAACTTCATCTTACCTCAAAATCAACCTCCCAATCATCATAAAAAACATAAAACATAACTTTTACAACAATTAACACAATCAAATCATGAATTAACATAATCAAAATTCCAAAAGTAACAAACCCAGAAAAATTATAGTAAAGTTCATCAAACTTAAAATTTGCTCCAATAATTCATCGTTCATGCATCACAACTTAAATCAAACCAAAACCCATAACATTTGCACTAACATGAGCCTCATCAAACCTCAAATTTCCAGAAAATCATTCAAACATACTAAATCACAAAAATGCAACAAATTCAAATAAATTCCCAAACCTGTAAATTCCTATAATCCTAGTTGCAAGCTCCGCTCCCACTCGCCTTCTCTTTCCCCTTAGGATCACAAGTAGGCGCTTCTAAACCAGGAAACCCAAGAAGCATACAAACACAAAAACCCTATATTAAGAACACATCTAAGAAAGATCAAGAGAAAAGATGAAGAAGAAGAGAAACCCACTAAAACTTACTTATAAAGCTTAAAAGATGATCAATTTCCACCCAAAAACCACTTGGATCAAAGCTAGGGCGCACTTGAAGAGAAAAGAGGAAGAGGAGGTAAAGAGAGGAGGAAGAAGAACAGGAAAAAGGCAGCAAAATGGCTGCTCCCTCTTCTCTCTCCTTCTATTTATACCTACTTCCTAAAACGCTAGCCACATGTCACCCTATCTTTGGTGGATCTTGATCACTCACACCCTACACCCATGCAAGACACTATACACAAGACTAACCCTCACTAACTCACACACTACTCCCCTATGAGCATGCACACACTAACAAGACCCATACACACACACCCTAATATCATACATGCACCCACACTCTAATAAAGCCCACAAAACATGCATATAACCCAAAATACCATTAACACATGCCAAAACACTCACAAACACACATGCAATCATGGCTCAAACTACTAAGGGGAAAACGGGGTGTGACAACTCTCCCCTACTAACAAGAATTTCATCCTCGAAATTCTCACCTGAACTGAACAACTGTGAATACTGAATCCTCATCGTTGCCTCTGGTTCCCAAGTCGCTTCCTCAACTCCATGATGTTGCCAAAGAACCTTGACCAGATGAACTTGCTTGCTTCTCAACTGCCTCACTTCTCGAGCTAAAATGGCTTTCGGTTTCTCATCATAAGAATAATCCAACTAAATTCGAACGTCCTGAACTGACAACACGTGCGATGGATCCGATCACTACCATCGAAGCATGGAGACATGGAAGACGTCATGCATTTTAGCCAATTCCATCGGTAAAGCCAACCTATAGGCTACCGGACCAACTTTTTCAAAGATCTCGAAAGGCCCAATGAACCGAGGACTAAGTTTACCTTTCTTGCCAAATCTCAACACTTTACTCTAAGGCGACACCTTAAGGACTACTTTGTCCCCGACCTCAAACCGAATATCCTTTCTCTTTAAATTAGCATAGGATCTCTGTCTATCCTTACCAACTTTCAGATTTTGCTGTACAACTCTGATCTTCTCCTCGGTATCCCTAATCATCTCTGGCCCAACAAAAGATCGCTCGGTCAACTCTATCCAACAAACTGGAGTCCCACACGGTCGGCCATATAAAGCCTCAAAAGGTGACATCGCAATGCTCGAATGATAGCTATTATTGTAGGCAAACTCCATAAGCCGTACATACTTGTACCAACTGCCAGAAAAATCCAAAGCACATGCCCGAAGCATATCCTCTAAAATCTGGATAACCCGCTCTGACTGACCATCTATCTGAGTGTGGAATGCTGTACTGAAATTCAACTTAGTACCTAAAGCCCTCTGCAACTCTTTCAAAAATTTCTATGTGAACCTCGGATCTCGATCTGACACTATCGACAATGGCACACCATGCAGTCAAACCACCTCATCCACATAAATACTGGCCAACTTATCCATCGAGTAGTCCATTCTGACCAGTAGAAAATGTGCTGACTTGGTGAGCCTATCCACAATCACCCAAACTGAATCATGCTTCTTCTGAGTCACTGGCAAACCCAACACAAAATCCATGGCAATGTCATCCCATTTCCACATAGGAACGGATAAAGGAGTGAGCAATCCCGAAGGGACTTGATGCTCAACCTTTACCTGTTGATAAGTCAAGCACCTTGCCACGAATTCCACAATGTCTCTCTTCATTTCAGACCACTAGAAGAACTGCTTCATATCTCGATACATCTTCTCACTACCTGAATGCATAGTGAAGACAGTAGTATGTGCCTCACTTAAAAGCTTTTTCCTTAACTCATCACTCTCGGGCACACACAAACGGTTTCTATACATAAGGACCACATCCAAAATAGAAAACTCGGACTGCTTACCCGATTGGACCTCTTGCAAAACCCGCTGCAATCTCAAATCATCCTTCTGAGCATTAACAATCGACTGTCTCAAGGTTGGCTTCACTCTCAATTGGGCCACCAAAGCCTTGTCTGAATCAAATCTCCACCTGAACCGCCGCAAGAGCAAAGTCGAAACTGTCTTCCTACTCAAAGCATCCGCGACCACATTGGATTTACCCGAATGATAATCCACAATGCAGTCATAATCCTTGAATAACTCCAACCATCGGCGCTGTCTCATGTTCAACTCTTTCTGCGTGAGGAGATACTTAAAACTTTTTAGATCCGTGAAAATCCTACACCTCTCCCCATACAGATAATACCACCAAATCTTCAAAGCAAAGATCACTGCTGCCAATTCAAAATCATGCATCAGATAGTTCTTCTCATGAGGCTTCAACTGATGAGATGCATAAGCCACAACTTTACCTTCTTACATCAATACACACTCGAGTTCAACTCCTGAAGCATCACTGTACATTACAAATGCTTTACTCGAGATGGGTTGCGTAAGTACAGGAGCTTCAACTAACAATCTCTTCAACTGCTCAAAACATGCTTGACATTTATCCAACCACTCAAATCTAACTCCTTTCCTCAATAATCTGGTCATAGGAGCAGCAATGACTGAAAAGCCCTTCACAAACCGATGGTAGTAGCCTACCAAACCAAGGAAACTTCTCACTTCAGGAACATTCCTAGGCGCTTTCCAATTCACAATCGCCCCAATCTTGGCTGGATCCACTTGAATACCCTTCGCTGACACAATGTGACCCAAGAAGGACACCTCTCGAAGCCAAAAGTCACACTTACTGAGCTTCGCAAATAAATGGTGTTCCCTCACAACATGCGACACTAATCGAAGATGCTCCTCATGCTCACTCTCATCCTTTGAGTAAACAAAAATAGCATCAATAAACGCTACTACAAATCGGTCGAGATATGGCCTGAACACTCAGTTCATCAAATCCATAAAAGCTGCAGGTGCATTGGTCAAACCAAACGGCATCACAAGGAACTCATAGTGGCCATATCGCGTTCAAAATGCAGTCTTAACCACATATGCATCCTTAACTTGAAGCTAATAATAACCCGACCGAAGATCAATCTTGGAGAAAACACCCGCACCTCTAAGCTGATCAAACAAATCCTCAACTCTAGGCAAAGGATACTTATTCTTCACTATGACCTTATTAATCTGCCTATAGTCGATGCACATCCTCAAGGTACCATCCTTCTTCTTAACAAACAACACCGAAGCTCCCTATGGAGATATGCTGGGTTTAATAAACCCCTTATCCAATAACTCTTGTAGCTGAGTCTTAAGTTCCCTCACCTCTACAGGAGCCATCCGATAAAGTGCTTTTGAAATGGGTGATGTACCTGGTACTATCTCTATGGATAACTCCACCTCTCTCTCCGGTGGCAACCTAGGCAACTCACTTAGAAACACATCCCCAAACTCCCTAACAACTGGGATATCTTCAATCTTAACCTGATCGGGCTTAGAATCCAACACCGCTGCTAGAAACACTTCACAACCTTTCCTCAAGAACCTCTTAGCTTGCATAGCAGAAATCACATTACTCAAGGAACTCAAACCCAAACCTTTAACCACCATAGAAGACTGCTTTCTATCTCGCAACACAACTACTTTCCAATGACAATCAACCACAGCCCAGTGCTTAGTCAACCAATCCATAAATCTTAACATCATGCAACTTATCAAATAACTTATCCGTGCACAAATATGAGTGTGTGGAACCAGGGTCAATTAGAGCATAAATCTCAGTGTCAAAGAGTAGGAACTTACCTGCAATCACATCCGGGGCATCCTACTCATCCCGAGCTCTCATAGCAAATGCCCTAGCTGGAACCATAAGAGGACAATCAATAGACTCTGATGGAGCTCCCTCTCTAGGCCGACTACCTCGACCTCTACCTCGGCCTCTACCACGGCTAGCTTACGGTGCATTCGAACCCACTCTACTAGCCTCACGCTGATCACCAAAATTCTTACTCAATTTATGATAGCTAGCCAAATAGTGATCAGTACTTCCACATTGGAACAACCACCCGTGAGCCACCTACAGTCACCCCTATAGCACCTGCTGCAGTGTGAACATTCAGCCAATGCCTCAGTCCTATTACCAGAACCACCTCTACCGGCACTAGAACCCATGGCAGAACCTTGCCTCCGACCCCTCGTAGCCGAACCTGAAGTAGTCTCATCCTGTGGGTTCCTAGATCTTTTACCCAAAGATGATCCTCCACGAGGGGGATTCCTCCTCTGAGCTCTCTCCCTCAGAACTGACTCTAATCTCTCAGGCCGCACTACTGCCTGAACAATCTGGTAATAACTAATACCCGGAGTACTCATCAAATAAATAAGCATAGCCCGTAATGACTTATTCAAATCGGCCTCAAATTGCCTACATCTAAACTCCTCTATCAGAACACCCTTTAGAGCATACTTCACAAGACGATTGAACTCTTTCTCAAACTCAGAAACTGACATGGCTCTCTGCTTCAAACTTAAGAACTGTGCCCACTTAGCATCCTTATAGGCCTGAGTCACATAATTACTTATAAACTCCCTCTCAAACAACTCCCAAGTGACCGGGTTAAGCAACTGGGGGTGCCTACGAACCAACTACCACCAATCATAAGCGGATCCCTGAAGCAATGCCATAACACTCTTTACCTGCCTCTCTGGAGGGCACCGAATCTCCTCTAACACTCACTTCACTTTCTCAATCCATTTCTCAGCATACTTTGACTCATCCAGACTAGTCCTGTAACACCCCGCCATCCCCGTTGAAAGGATACCGGAGTGCCACGCGGGCGAACACATATACAAATTCAAATACACATATATAAACAAAAAACCAAATAAAATATAAAGAAACTTTTAATCATATAATAGTAAAACCTTTTTACATGTAACATATATATATATCAATATCGTTTTACAAAAAGAGGCTCGTAAACAAATACATATACAAAATAATATTTGTTCCTTTACAAAAGATTTACTTGGCTATACACAAGCCATATACAAAAATTACAGCGGAAGACTTCAAATAACTTCATTCAAAAAGACTCCTAGTGGCCGACCTGCAGATATCTTACTCCAAGCTAAACTCGCCACCTGCACGGGAAAAGAGCCCGTGCTAAGTGATAACGCTTAGTGGGGAGGAACAAAACAAACAAACAATATGCATATACAATATTTATACAATAATAAACTAGGCATCAAATCACATGTAAACATGTCTCTGAATTTGTTACTTGACATGTATAACTATATACAATACCAGCAATTAAGTATACAATTCGTAGTTCTCATCATTCTAAGTATATAGATTCAAGGTGCATAAAATAAAGTTATGCAAGAACTCATATACATCATATACTTATAACCATGCCAATAATGCATTTCAACATATGCAACACATTTAAACATATAGCCTGATTAGTCTAAAATATTCTCTAGAAGTGGATACGGTCAAATGGATACTGATAGAACACAGTATCCCAAGCATATAGAGACACGAGTCTCAAACATGTATTTTTCATATAGAGACCGAAGTCTCGCATTTAAATCCATATAGACCCATACAGGATCGGAACAGGGATCCAAACGGACCCACGTATAGCATTTTATCATATAGCAGCTGCACACACACACTGACCTAAGTAAGCGCTTACTTATCCACTACTATGACTATTCAGACTTAAAACTCAATTTAACAGTTCAAACACCAATATCAGTATTAAATACACCAAATGCAAATACATATTTCATGTGTACATGTGTCTAAATCAAAATTAGAAACATTCAATTATATCCGGTATCAATTATTAGAGGCAGAAGTACCAATAATTCTCATTCAAGTCAAGTTATATTCATATAAAGTATAAACTAATAAATTATGTGCATTAATTATTTAACAAGGTATACAACTCAATATTAAACAATTATTAATTACAATTCAGATTTTTAAATCCAAACTTTGTCATGTAATGCAAAAATTCTTTAAAAACAGAAGTTAAAACTTCAATTTTGGAAAACAAGGCAGCAGGTAGAGGCCGGTCACGCCGTGACCATTCGTCACGTCTCGTGACGCTGGTTTCTCGCAAGTGCCACGCCGAAGAACAAGGCAGTCACGGCGTGACCATCAGTCACGTCTCGTGATGCCTGAGAGGAGAGGAAGAGAAGTCACGATCTCGTGACACACAGGGAGGCAGGCGAGGTCGCGAGGCGTGATGCTTCCATCATGTCGCGACTTCGCCAAGAGAGGCAGGTCACGGCGTGATGCTTCATCACGCCATGTGACTTCCCAAAGGAGGGAGGTCACGGCGTGATGTCCCATCACGTCACGTGATCTTCCTCTCACAGCTTCTTCTCCTTCTTCCAACTTCTCAGAATTTCCAGAAAAACACAGAAACAAGAAAAACGTGAAAAACAGAGTATAACTCAACATTCAAATCCCAATTTATCTAAATCCATTTTTCATGCAAAAATTATGCTAACACGTACCTTTAAGTCTTCTGGGCACAATTACAGCAATTTCACTCACATTATCATATCATCACAGTAATTAAACAGAGAGTCACAAACAACCCAGAATTTCACATTCAAAACCATGCATGTTCATCTCATTTACATATCTAACATCCTTCTTTTCCACAGGAATCAGGTATACACATTATATTTCTCATGCATATGCATTAACAGAATCAAACAAATAACTTTAACAACTAACACAAATAGGATCCAAAATTGAGAAAGGCAGACACTCCCAAACCTGAATGAAGTCCCAAAAATGCCCACTGTATCCTTCTTCAATCAACCACTTTATCTTTTCCCTTCTCTTTCCTCTTATCTTCAGCAGATATCAAGAACCCACAAAACAAAACCAAGAATTCAGATAACCAAAAACCCAAAACTTCATACCCAAACCATCCGTAACAGAGAAAGACAAAAGGAGAAGTTCAGTCACAGCAACTCATTTACTTACCTCTTGATCTTCAATACTCAAAACCGTAGCTCAAAAATAAATGGATGAACAACTCATGCAAACTGAAAAAAAGAGAACAGAAACACAAGGGAAGAGGAGTGGTTTTACGTGAGAGAGAGCAAAAGAGAAAAACTTCATGTATTTAGTTTCCAGAAACTAAAACATTCAGACCCTTTCTTTTCTCTCACCCACGTACACACACACTCACTCTCCACTTGGCACACATGCACGGCTTCCTCAAATCCACTTAATCCTCTTTTACCAAATAATCCTTGACAAATTACACTTTACTCACCAGAATAAAATCTGCCAATTAAGAAACATTTAATTCTTGCAATATAATCCTCTTTTTCTTATAAATTACTCAATTGTCCTAAATTATCCAATTAAAATTACCAATTTCCGATTAGGCCACTTATGGGGTGTGACAAGTCCTATAGAAGTCCTCTGCCCCAGCTTTCCTCATGCTCTCTAAAGGGGCTCTCAGAGCAGTCACTCTCTCTGTGACATGAGCCATATCCTGAGAAATCTTCAACATAGCCTCAAAGGGCATGTGTGACGCGCGCTGAACCTCGGGGCGGCCCGAAAGCCCGCTTTTAGGTCAATCAGGTGGAGGTTCATTCAAAACTTGTAAGGTATTTACAAGTGTATCTATATTAGGCAACAAGGATGTGTCTTAGAGTCGCCACCCAATAGAATATTGGGAAGGGTCGTCTAGCCTCAACGAGCCTAAGACGGCGCGTACATATCCATTTTGGGTAAACCAGAGGAATCTTGGAGTCACCACCCAATAGAACATTGGGAAGGGTCGTCTAACCTCGTGGAACCTAGGATTATACAGCGCATAAGTATCCATTTTGGGCAAACCAGAGGAAACTTGGATTCACCACCCAATAGAACATTGGGGAGGGTCATCTAACCTCATGGAGCTTAGGATTATATTGATTAGGCCTTTTGGTGGGAAACAAGAGATATTTTGGAGATTCCACCCCAATGGAACACTGAGATGGACCTCTAACCTCATTGAGCCCAAGACCAGAGTGGGTTCGGGACTTCTCATTTATTCGTACCTTGATTAATATTATAATTAAGTTTTAATTTCATCGTTTCATCAAATTTCCATACGATGCAATTAATTAAAGTGCAATCCATTCACATAGATAAGGCGGTAAATTGACATAAAGTAAAATATGCAAAAATAAATTACAATAAAACTAGGGCGGAATACAACCCCCATTATAAAACAACATGTAAATCATACAAAAATCGGGATATTCATTGAAATGAGGACATTGGTCCTACCATGCACATTTATCACAAATCGATTTCTGAGAAGTGTCGATTTTATTGGCTAAAAAAAAGACTTTGGTCCCCTGACTTTCGAAAAATCCCAAATTAATTACTATAAAATATTTGGCCATTTTACTTTAATGGGATTAAACAATTTTTTATGATAAAGTGAATAATAAAAATAAAACAAACAAAATAAGGGTAAAGAAGGAACCCGGATGGAAATCCTCAGATCGGCACAACCACCATCATTAACAACTCCAATTCATCCGAAATAATCAGATAATAACTCACCAAATACAAACATGTTAGCGTCAAAATTAAAATAAAATAAAATAAAAAAACAAAGATCAAAACGATTAATATAAGTTAATTAAATTACACAAATATTAATCCAGAATGTTTACCCTCGGATCTTACCTTCTGGGTGGATATCGAATGATTTCGGTCCCGTACGCTTCACAAGGATCGAATGAAAATGGATCAAGAAAAGAAAATTTATGTTTTTCTTTCTTCAAAATTTGACGGCAATTCAAATGTTGGAATTAGCCTGCTAAATGGAAAATAATGAATTTCGTTACCTCAAATTAGCTTAATTCACAATTGAAAATTGAGAAAAGAAAAGATGAGTTGAAAGAACTTTTCGTAGAATAAAAATCAACTGAAAATAGAGATTCTTGAGAAACAAAACTCTGCAATCTTGATTTTGGTAAATTGCTTCATAAAAAGATTTTTCTTTTAAAATTTTCTAACCATTCTTAAAATTTTATAAATTTTCTCCCCAAAAATTGTTAATTTTTCTAACCCTTTCTAATGAAATTTAATCCACTATTTATAGAGTTTTTAGGAGATAATTAGGATAAACATCAATTTAAAGTTTGAATTTTGAAAAGGATTTTAAAATTCAATTTTAACCAAATATCTCCCCAAATCTCATCCAAATTTGAAAGATATTAAGCTTATCAGATTAAATTTTATCAAACCCGGCGTTATTTGATCAGATGCACTACCGACGGCCATCCCTATAACTACCGACGGGCGTCGGTAGTAAGGGTACACGTGATAATCTGGACAAACAGACGGACACGGGCTCGAGCCTAGGGATAGCCGTCTCTATGTGGACACGTGTCCGTCTCTCGTGCTATAGACGGCCGTCTCTACAATATAAGAGACGGCCCGTCTATACAAATGACGGCCCATCTCTCCATGTTAGAGACGGGGAACACAAAATAGCAACGGGCATCCCAACTTCGACGGGCATCCCGTCTAAGGAGCAAAATCTCACTTTTCAAGCTAAATTTCCCAAACTCTTTCAAAACCTCACGCTATAGAGAAAACTTATAAAACCGAAAGAGAAAAACCTCCGAATTCCACCCATTTATCCAAAAACCAACGTTGATCTCTTCATCAGGTAACTCTGACCTGGACTGTCTCAAGACCCGGTGTCTACAGTTGCCCCCATTTTTGGGGAAACTAGCGCACTAGTGCCTAGATGAGCCAAAATTCAGAGAAGAAGGAAAGAGATGCGTACCTGAGGCAGCCCTTACCTTTTTGCTGTGTGGAATGTTGCGACCTATTGCTGTTGAGCTGTAGTGCTATCAGACTATGGCTCGTTTGCAATATTTTCTGTCGCATTGTCCCGCTCGCCTTCGGTCAGCTTGCACGGCGTGAGGTGAAGTGTTGTCTAACTACATCCTCTATTCCGATCTGTTCTATTGTTGTCCCCCGCTAACCTCATCTCGGTCTGCATGGCGGCTGGTCTATCCCACTAGCCTCATCTCGGCCTGCACGGTGTGGGGTGAAGTGTTGTCCAACTGCATCCTCTGTTGCGATCTGCTCTATCACTGGTGTCCCGCTAGCCTCGTCCCGACCTGCACGGTGTGAGGTGAAGTGCTGTCTAACTATATCCTCTATTGCGATCTATTCTATTACTGTCCCCCGCTAACCTCATCTCGGTCTGCACGGCCGCTGGTCTGTCCCGCTAGCCTCATCTTGGCCTGCGCGGCTGCTTGTGAGACGCAGTGTTCTCTAATTACAATCCCATTTATGAGATGCAGTGTTCTCTAATTGCAATCCCGGTTCGTGATCTATTTTATCGCTGGTGATTGAACGTTCTGTCTTAGTAGCAGCTTTTGGGCTCGTACAGCATAATCTTGGTAACCTCATGTCGGTCTGCAAGGTATGATTCTGATTTGCTGATCCCCATCCGATCTGCAATATAGAGTTGGTTGAATATAATCTGGAAGGGCATAGTGTTTGATCTGTTTATCCGTCCTTTTGGTTGCTGATCATTTTTTGATTGGTGTAAAATCATGTTCCTGTATTGTAAAAGATTCTTGTTAATTTTTGCACAAATTAACTTGACCGGTAGATTTATGAACATTTTCATGTTGCCATTTATTATTTATCATCCTTTTTATTATATGATCAATTGTCTCTTTAAGAGAAAGTCAAGTAATAAAACAATAAACATAATGAAATAACATTTAAATTTAACCACGGTTAACCATAAATGTTTTTCTACTAAAAGGATAAACTTTGCACAATATACAATGTGATTAGAATAATGAGAATATACACAGAGTCAACAGAACTCCCTGAACAGCCTATAATGGCGGATAATCTAAGGGCTCCTCCTCCGGATCATCATCGTCATCTGATAGATGAAACGGCTGGCCTCGTGATGAAGAAGTAGAGGGTCCCGCACCTAAAGCAGATGGCTGACTGGGAGGCACTGATGGTCCGGGCTGCTGAGCAGCTGAGGCTCTGGCCTGCTGCTGGTATCTGGGAGGTACGGCCACCGGTACAGAGAACGGCTGCACTCTCGCTGGGTTCTGCTACTGGAACTGGACCTGAGTATACACATCGAAGAAAGGCTGTGCGCATACCGTCATGAACTGCAGTGTATCGGTAACGACTCCCCCTAACTCTCTGAACGCCTCGCCCAGTCGAAGGGTCTGATCCGTGGAGGTGGTCCCCATACACCCCAACCTATCCTGTGTCTGCTCTCTAAACTTCCAAATGGACTGGGCGATGGGGGGTATGGCACCGTCCTGAACCTGGATCCTAAACCTGAGGGCCTTAACCGACTCATCCACCATCTGCAAAGCTGCGTCCGTCCTCTGGATCGCCTCATCCTAGGAGGCCCTCATCTCCTGCCTCAATTGGCCCGCAAGTCTCTCCTGCTCCTGCCTCAAACAATCAATGAGCCTCCCCTGCTCCTGTATGATACCCTGCTGCTGATCCATCCGCTCTATCATGACCCTATCTCGCTCCCCGAGCTGTAACACCCCCATACCCCCGGTAAGGAATATCGGGGCGCTACGCGGACACTTACGTATACATGTACATGCATTAGCGGAAGCGATAGCATAAACACATCCATTTAAAGTTAATTAAATACTACACTAGGGCCCAACATGCATTTCATCTCAACTATACATATGTACTTCTTTCTCTTTATACATGTTCATATTACACTCTATTTCCATTTAGCTTTTCATATACATTTACATGTGATTCTTTAACTTTTATTACATAATGATGTTACTCAACATGTAAAACTCTATTTCTAACTTGTAAAAAGATATGACAAAACTCCTAGTGGCCTTGACCCGCAGATGTCCGCTCACTGATCCGAACCTGTATACCTACACGGAAATAAACATCTGTGCTAAGCGATAACGCTTAGTGGGGATGAAAACAATGCAAAGGACTTCTTTACGAAGTCACAAATAGCTCACACATATGTCATATAAAAAATATCAAGTAGTTCATGCATATAGCTCTGATACTCGTATAAGTTTCATGTTCAATTATCAAATACTATGAGTTCACATGCATATAACATCTACTCTTTTACTTGTTCATATACACTACAACTTGTACATTTCGTTTATTCAAATATACATTATCATGTAACCACATTCATGTTAATACACTCATGTAATCATGTACTTGTATACAGAACTGTAATGTACTTAAACATTACTTTCATGTACTATAGCATTTATTCAGAACAATACTCTGAATCATCTCAAGTTCACTGCACAACATTAATAAGACAAGCCTGAATTCCTTTCATGGTGGATACGGGTAACTCTGGATACTATTTAAAGTATCTTACATGTGGAGAATTAACTCAACTCTGTGGAATACACGAGGTATTCTGAACTCTGGGCACAATTAAGGCCAACTCTAGCAGCTGCACTCTAGCCCTTTATAAGCATGCTTATCTATCCACTATAACGGTAATCAGACTCAATACCAACTCATACACTATACACAGATATCCACTCACCAACTAAAATTCAAGTGCATTTTATCAAATTCAGAGGCATGTAATTCATATACAATCTTGTTCAACAACTAAAAGCATGTAACATTTAAATTCCATGCATTCACTTTTATATAACATCATCATATACATGTATTCAACTCATTACATAAACATACAATTCATGCAAAGCAAGACAGAAGAAAACATTGTCTTCAAAATAAATAAAACAGGATGCGAAGAGGTTCACTGTCGCGATCGCAACAAGAAGTCGCGCTCGCGACAGAAGCCAAGCTCATTGTCGCGCTCGCGACAAGAGGTCGCGCTCGCGACAGAAGATAGATTACAAAAAGGCTCTATACTCGATACCAAATGCATTATATAACAATTCCTAAGTTTATACATATTTATCATGTCAATTACTACACTTCCTACAACTATACATTGTTACTTTATTAGTTAAATTACCATCTTTAATCATACTCAAATGTACTTTTCCATTAACAACTAATTTGTAATCATTTAGGAGCCCTAATCATGTATAAAATGTTAAGGGAAAAGGCAAGGGGTTGACCCATGCCAACCATGGGCTCAAAATGAAGAAAAAAGAGCTTAATATAGGTTGTTCTGTCGCGAGGTCGCGACCTGTGTCGTGCTCGCGACAGAGGCTCCGCTTTGGTGCCTCACGAGACTGCTTTTTACCCTAAACTTGTATCGTCTAAATGAATCTCTAAACGTCTTTTTTTTTTGAAAAACGTTCTTCTTAACAATTGTTCTCTAGGATGTTGCTTTCAAATGGGACAAGTTTCATGTCGTTTGGACATGTATAACAAAAGATATGGTCTAAACAACATATACTGTTCCAGTGAACCCGCCAGAACAGGGTCACCTACGTTTTAATTACTTTTTGGGATACTTAGGGCCAGAATTAGATTAAGCACCCTCTTAGACATTTTTAGAAACAGATCTTATCTTTTATATGCAATTAGAATCAACCCAATTGGGATACTATAACTCTACTTATAATAAATAACATACACTGGGGTCTAATGACAAATAAGCAGAATTTCGCAACATCAAACTCTATCATCAACACAAACACTCAAATGATCAAGTTACATACTTTAAACACATATACACTTGTGATGAGCACTGTAAGCAATCAAAATGAACATCTTGAGCTAATTAAAGCTCATCAAGTATCTCTTTATTTTTACATGTCTTTGTTCAAGCATTTCTCATATAAACACATGCAAATTTAACACAGTCACACTCGATCCCTACCTTTAGGAACTCGATCACAGCTCTCTACTCGTTCCGATCTTCTCTTTTCCTTCACTAGCCTCTTATCCACATCTTTCACAAATCACATAGAAAACACTTGGGTTACTCTTCTTTTACTTTAAATCAAAAAGAAAGAGAAAAAGGAGGTCAGATCGAAAAATAAATTAAGCTAACCTTCTGAAGAGATCTAATCAAGTCTTACTATGCTCTCTTTAAGCCACTTCAAGTAATTCTCTTGAAAAGCAAACCAAAATAACAAAAAGAAAGTATATGAGAGGGAGAACGGCTGAAGGCCTAAGAAAAGAGAAACAAATGGAGAACAAATGGCCAATAACAATCCAACGTGAGCAAAAGAAGGCAAAAGGCAAATTGTCAAACTCTATCCAACATTTACTATTCAATTTAATGCCACTTACCAAATTAATTACATGCTTATCTCTTTCCATAACATAAGCTTAACTCATGCCATGTGTCCAAACCCTACGATGCCACTTGTCAACCTCCTACGCCGCCATGTGTCACTCTCTTATAATGACACTTGGCACACTCTTACGATGCCACTTGTCAACCTCCTACGCCGCCATGTGTCACTCTCTTACAATGACACTTGGCACACTCTTACGATGCCACTTGTCACTCTCATATGCCGCCACTTGTCACTCTTCTACAATAACACTTGTCACTCTTCTATGATGACATTTGTCACTCTTCTATGATACCATGTGTCAACTCCCTACAACTCCAAGTCTCTTACTCCCACTTATGCACACATCTCGCGAGGGGGTTCTGTCGCGCTCGCGACAGAATGCTCATGCCCGCACTCACCAGCTGATGTTCAGAAATCGCTGGAGGGCTCTGTCCCGCCCGCGACACTGTTCGCGCTCACGACAGAACTCTCGCACATAAACTTACCTTTTTCGAACCAAAAACTCTGTAATTCTTCTAGGGCCATTTTGGGGTGTGACAAATCTCTCCCCCTTAAGAAATTTTGTCCTCGAAATTTCCCTGTTGACCACTTACACCATACAACTATCAAATCGAAAACACTTTACACTTTCCTTAATGCACTGCACTCAAATCCATACTTCTTCTAAGCATTAAGCACTCAATGTATATCCTGTCAGCTTTTCTCAATGAAGCGCATACAATGATACTTTTTCACATGCAAATGAGGGATGCGGATGGAATGGTCATGTAGTGATTTATGTATACGAGATGATGCAAAAATGCAATGTAAGCTACTATAATGCACTTTTCCCATCCCCATGTTTCACTATGCTTATGTGCACATGATTCAAGGAGATAGCTGACAGGAATATAGAGTGTAACCTCGAACTCTTACCAATTCACATCTGCTGCTGTCTCTTCTACGTTCTCACGCGAGTCGGACTCCATCTATACTTTACACAAATGACATCTGCATTAGGCCATAACTCTAGACAAACTCTGACATTAACCTATACTCTATCACCTTCTAGTCCCGAACCAATTAACCTAGAGCTCTAATACCACTAAATGTAACACCCCCATACCCCCGGTAAGGAATATCAGGGCGCTACGCGGACACTTACGTATACATGTACATGCATTAGCGGAAGCGATAGCATAAACACATCCATTTAAAGTTAATTAAATACTACACTAGGGCCCAACATGCATTTCATCTCAACTATACATATGTACTTCTTTCTCTTTATACATGTTCATATTACACTCTGTTTCCATTTAGCTTTACATATACATTTACATGTGATTCTTTAACTTTTATTACATAATGATGTTACTCAACATGTAAAACTCTATTTCTAACTTGTAAAAAGATATGACAAAACTCCTAGTGGCCTTGACCCGCAGATGTCCGCTCACTGATCCGAACCTGTATACCTACACGGAAATAAACATCCGTGCTAAGCGATAACGCTTAGTGGGGATGAAAACAATGCAAAGGACTTCTTTACGAAGTCAGAAATAGCTCACACATATGTCATATAACAAATATCAAGTAGTTCATGCATATAGCTCTGATACTTGTATAAGTTTCATGTTCAATTATCAAATACTATGAGTTCACATGCATATAACATCTACTCTTTTACTTGTTCATATACACTACAACTTGTACATTTCGTTTATTCAAATATACATTATCATGTAACCACATTCATGTTAATACACTCATGTAATCATGTACTTGTATACAGAGCTGTAATGTACTTAAACATTACTTTCATGTACTATAGCATTTATTCAGAACAATACTCTGAATCATCTCAAGTTCACTGCACAACATTAATAAGACAAGCTTGAATTCCTTTCATGGTAGATACGGGTAACTCTGGATACTATTTAAAGTATCTTACATGTGGAGAATTAACTCAACTCTTTGGAATACACGAGGTATTCCGAACTCTGGGCACAATTAAGGCCAACTCTAGCAGCTGCACTCTAGCCCTTTATAAGCATGCTTATCTATCCACTATAACGGTAATCAGGCTCAATACCAACTCATACACTATACACAGATATCCACTCACCAACTAAAATTCATGTGCATTTTATCAAATTCAGAGGCATGTAATTCATATACAATCTTGTTCAATAACTAAAAGCATGTAACATTTAAATTCCATGCATTCACTTTTATATAACATCATCATATACATGTATTCAACTCATTACATAAACATATAATTCATGCAAAGCAAGACAGAAGAAAACACTCTCTTCAAAACAAATAAAACAGGATGCGAAGAGGTTCACTGTCGCGATCGCAACAAGAAGTCACGCTCGCGACAGAAGCCAAGTTCATTGTCGCGATCGCGAAAAGAGGTCGCGCTCGCGACAGAAGATAGATTACAGAAAGGCTCTATACTCGATACCAAATGCATTATATAACAATTCCTAAGTTTATACATATTTATCATGTCAATTACTACACTTCCTACAACTATACATTGTTACTTTATTAGTTAAATTACCATCTTTAATCATACTCATATGTACTTTTCCATTAACAACTAATTTGTAATCATTTAGGAGCCCTAATCATGTATAAAATGTTAAGGGGAAAGGCAAGGGGTTGACCCATGCCAACCATGGGCTCAAAATGAAGAAAAAAGAGCTTAATATAGGTTGTTCTGTCGCGAGGTCGCGACCTGTGTCGTGCTCGTGACAGAGGCTCCGCTTTGGTGCCTCACGAGACTGCTTTTTACCCTAAACTTGTATCGTCTAAATGAATCTCGAAACGTCTTTTTTTTTAAAAAACGTTCTTCTTAACAATTGTTCTCTAGGATGTTGCTTTCAAATGGGACAAGTTTCATGTCGTTTGGACATGTATAACAAAAGATATGGTCTAAACAACATATACTGTTCCAGTGAACCCGCCAGAACAGGGTCACCTACGTTTTAATTACTTTTTGGGATACTTAGGGCCAAAATTAGATTAAGCACCCTCTTAGACATTTTTAGAAATAATTCTTATCTTTTATATGCAATTAGAATCAACCCAATTGGGATCCTATAACTCTACTTATAACAAATAACATACACTGGGGTCTAATGACAAATAAGCAGAATTTCGCAACATCAAACTCTATCATCAACACAAACACTCAAATGATCAAGTTACATACTTTAAACACATATACACTTGTCATGAGCACTGTAAGCAATCAAAATGAACATCTTGAGCTAATTAAAGCTCATCAAGCATCTCTTTATTTTTACATGTCTTTGTTCAAGCATTTCTCATATAAACACATGCAAATTTAACACAGTCACATTCGATCCCTACCTTTAGGAACTCGATCACAGCTCTCTACTCGTTCCGATCTTCTCTTTTCCTTTACTAGCCTCTTATCCACATCTTTCACAAATCACATAGAAAACACTTGGGTTACTCTTCTTTTACTTTAAATCAAAAACAAAGAGAAAAAGGAGGTCAGAATGAAAAATAAATTAAGCTAACCTTCTGAAGAGATCTAATCAAGTCTTACTATGCTTTCTTTAAGCCACTTCAAGTAATTCTCTTGAAAAGCAAACCAAAAGAACAAAAAGAAAGTATATGAGAGGGAGAACGGCTGAATGCCTAAGAAAAGAGAAATAAATGGAGAACAAATGGCCAATAACAATCCAACGTGAGCAAAAGAAGGCAAAAGGCAAATGGTCAAACTCTATCCAACATTTACTATTCAATTTAATGCCACTTACCAAATTAATTACATGCTTATCTCTTTCCATAACATAAGTTTAACTCATGCCATGTGTCCAAACCCTACGATGCCACTTGTTAACCTCCTACGCCCCCATGTGTCACTCTCTTATAATGACACTTGGCACACTCTTACGATGCCACTTGTCAACCTCCTACGCCGCCATGTGTCACTCTCTTACAATGACACTTGGCACACTTTTACGATGCCACTTGTCACTCTCATATGCCGCCACTTGTCACTCTTCTACAATAACACTTATCACTCTTCTATGATGACATTTGTCACTCTTCTATGATACCATATGTCAACTCCCTACAACTCCAAGTCTCTTAGTCCCACTTATGCACACATCTCGCGAGGGGGTTCTGTCGCGCTCACGACAGAACGCTCACGCCCGCACTCACCAGCTGAAGTTCGAAAATCGCTGGAGGGCTCTGTCACGCCCGCGACACTGTTCGCGCTCGCGACAGAACTCTCGCACATAAACTGTAACACCCCGAAATAGCCCTAGAAGAATGAAAGAATTTTTGTTCAAGAAAGATTAGTGTTGTGTGTGTGAGTCCTGTCGCGAGCACGACAAGCGTCGCGGGCGCGACAGAACCACTCTGGTGTTAGGGTATGTAAATTGGAAATTTTAATTTATGGCTTGTAGAAGAGTGACACATGGCTTTGTAGGGAAGTGACAAGTGGCAATATATTTAATTTATGTTAAGAAAGATTAAGAGTTAAGAGAGGAGATTAGGATTAATTAAAAGGAAAAGAAGATAATCATGCATTTAATGGGTTAGATAGCATTTAATAACCTAGTTAATTCTTGGATTTGCTTTGACCAAGTGCCTCTCTCTTTTCTATTCCCGTTGGTTTCTTTTCCTTGGCCATTATTCTTCTTTTCTTTTCCTTTTTCCTTGAGTTTCTGCCGTTCACTTGCTTTGCCCTTTCTTTCTTCTTCCTTCTTGACATGTTTTGAGTGATTCATTTGGATTAGCTTGGAGAGGGGTTAGTAAAGCTTGATTAGGTCTCCTAAGAAGGTAGTATTGGTCTTCTTCTTCTATCTTATTTCTGTTTTTGATTTAAAGTAAGAGAGAAGAGTAACTTTGTTATTTTGAATGGTTTGTGTATGGAAGCTGTGGACAAGAGGCCCAATAAAGGCAAAGAGAAGGTCGGAGCCGAGTAGAGAGCGCGGTTCAACTCCTAGAGGTAGGGATCGTGTGCGGTTTTTCTTTTACTTGTTTTGATTGCTTGTTGTGATATATGATGTTTGAATATGCATATGTTGTGGTTATATGAGTGTTAAGTGAGTTGCACATGTTTTATAGTTGTGAAGTGTGTTAGGGGTAAAATTCTGTTTAGTTGTTCATAGACCTCTGTGTATTGTATTTGACATAAGTAGAGTTACAAGACTTCAATTGTGTTGAATCAAATTGCATCTGAAAGCTAAGATCCGTAGCTAAAATTGTCTAAGAGGGAGCTAGAGCTAATTCTGGCCCTATGATTCTCGAAACGGTTAAAGACCGTAGCATCCCTGTTTGGGTCGGGTGACTTGAACATTATAGGTTGTTTAGATCATAACTCAGGTTGTAGAGGTCCAATTGACTTAAAAATTGTCCCATTTGAAAGTTAACATCCTAGGGAAGATTTGTTAAGAAGGAAGTTTTGCCTAAAAATGTCGTTTCGATATCCATTTAGCCTAAACAAAATTGATGTTATTGGGATTTTATCTGGATCTCTGTGGCTCTGTCACGAGTGGTGACGATCGTGACGACTCGTGACAGAGGAGGCTTATCACGAGTGGTGATGACTGTGACGACTCGTGACTTGTCAAGAGAAGTCTGTCACGAGTGGTGACGACCGTGACGACTCGTGACAGAGGAGGCTTGTCACGAGTGGTGACGACCGTGACGACTCGTGACTTGTCAAGAGAGTCTGTCACGAGTGGTGACAACCGTGACGACTCGTGACAACCTCCACCCCTCTATTTTGACCATTTTATGTGTTTTTCTTCCCAAATTGAACCCGTATTGCACCCGAACTTTAGGATAAGTTCCCATAGCATGTCCAACTCATATTTAACCCTATGAAATAAGCATATGAATGTTTCCAATTGACATTATATGTAAATAATAGTATGATATAACAGTTTGTGAGTGGAACTTAAAGGTTGCATGCTTTTAGTTGTTGAACATGATTAATAAAGACTGTATATGACTTAAATGCCTCTAAAGTTGATGAGTGCACTTGAATTATAGTTGATGAGTTGTTATGGAGCCTGATTACCGTTATAGTGGATAGATAAGCATGCTTATAAAGGGCTAGAGTGCAGCTGCTACATGTTGGCCTTAATTGTGCCCAGAGTTCGGAATATCTCGTATATTCCATAGAGTTTGAGTTAATTCTCCATATGTAAGATACTGTAAACAGTATCCAGAGTTACCCGTATCCACCATGAAAAGAATTCAGGCTTGTCTTATTAATGTTGTGTAGTGAACTTGAGATGATGAAAAATATTGCTCTGAATAAATGACACAGTACGTGAGAGTAATGTTTAAATACATGAATATTCTATATAGAAGTACATGATTACATGTATGTGAATACATGGTGATTGCTATATTTGATTATATGCCCTGTATAAGTGTGTGAAAGTTATATGCATATGCATGAGATATTTGATTGTGGTATATGAAATGTGTGATCTATGTGTGACTTCGGAAAGAAGTCCTTTCTATTATTTTCATCCCCACTAAGCATTATCGCTTAGCACGGATGTTTATTTCCGTGTAGGTTGACAGGTGCGGACCAGTGAAAGCGTTCATCTGCAAGTGATGGCCACTAGGAGCTTTTTTTGATATACCCTTTTTGTATATTATAGAATTAGGGTTGGTGATGTTTTGAGTAACATCATTATGTACATAGGAAGTATAGTATAAGTGGCATGTAAAAGTTAACTGTTATACATATGTATACCGAAAATGAATATGTAACAAGTATAAAGTTTTTGTATTATGTACAGTTTATATATATGTTATAAGAGCTCTTTTTGTTGGGCCCAAATTATTCTTATCTTTTAATATTAATGTTTCCGCTACGGTATATGTACATGTATACGTATGTAGCCGCGTGGCGCCCCGATATCCCTTACCGGGGGTATGGGGGTGTTACATAAACTTAGCTTTTCCGAACCAAAAACTCTGTAATTCTTCAAGGGCCATTTTGGGGTGTGACACGAGCTGCGCTAGAAGGGTCCTATCTCTCTCCTCCTGTCTGCGCTAGAAGGATGCGAACATAGAAGTCAAAATTGCAGTGAAATCTGGTTGTGTTGGGTAAATCGATGGTGCTTATGGAAGGGGGGCTGACTCTAGTGCCCGCTTTGGAGGTGGAGTCCCCTGGGTCTCCTGCTCGAGCATATGGGGAGAATCTCTCAAGTGTCCGAGGAACTGTCCGCTGCACCCTCGATGGCGGAGGAGGGGTAGCACTCTGTACCCTCTGTACTGGGGGAGTACCGAATAAGTCATCCATGGTGAACTCAATCCCCATGTCGGAAGGTGTATGAGGTTGCTCCCCCTCGGGCTGCTGCTGCAGAGGCTGACCCTCCTGATAGTCTAGGTGCTGGGGATGCTGGTCCTCCTGGTGCTGTGGGTGCTCGGGAGGCTGGTCCTCCTGGTGATGTGGGTGCTCGGGAGGCTGCTCCTCCTGGTGATGTGGGTGCTCGGGAGGCTGCTCATCCATGTGAGGCTAATCCTGAGGCTGCTCCTCTACTGCCTCTAGTGAGGGAAGGCCAAACGCACGCCTGGTCTCATGAATAGTGCGAAGTCTGTATGCCTCGGCCTGACCCTGTATCGGCACTACCATACCCATCGTGATGGCTGCCGGAGCATCTATATAAATGCTCTCATCTAGAGCATGCCCAAAGATATTAGGATGGACACCCAAGCTCAAAAGTAACCTAGTAATCACTCCACCCACATCCACCACAGGGGCTGTTCCCCTAGACACTCTCGCCAAGTTAACCAAAATCTCATGGCTAATGTTAAGCAGCTGACCTGCAACCATGGCCCATAAGCTCCAAATCTCTGCGGCGTTGAGGGACCCCAGATTACTAGCTCATCCCAGATAGGAGCTGGATAGAACACTATGTACATAGCGAAGAGCCTGTGATGAGAGTATCGTACTCTTTGTCGTATCGTGGTGATACGGCACTCCCGGCAAGGCAATGACCTCCCAGTGGTGGCGTCTAACTGCTCTATGGGGAACTATAACCTCCGGCCCAAGTGGAAGTCCCATAGCCTGTGCAAATCGCCGACGGGTAATTCTATAATGGTGGCCCTCGATCCAAAACTATACGACTCCCTCCTCTGTGTCAGATCTCTGAAACCCTCCATACTGGAGTGTAGCGAGGAACTGCCTAACCATCTCTGGATGGAAAGTCGACGTCAGAAACTGGGTCCATCCTGCCCTTGCTATCAGGGTATCGACCTCATCCACCATTCCTAGGGCCTCGAGGAATGGCCTGGAGATGAAACGACTGGCTCGAAACTGCACCTGAGCCAGTATCCCGTACCGCTGTCTAGCCTCAGCACTCATCCAAGCCAGGGCCTGAGGCTCAGGCTGATCCCGTGGAACATTTCATCATGGTGGCATCCTGGAAAGAAAGTAAACAATTAGTTTAGCATCATGGTCATAAACGGACCTAATAAAAATTTGGACAGCATTCCGGCAGGAATGTGCCTAAACCAAAAAATTTGGGCAACATCCCGGCAAGGGTGTGCCCAACCTCCTGCATAAGAAAATAAAAAAAAAACAAGGGACAAGCCTCAGGCCCCAAGCAATAGTGCAGTATATTCACATAAAAAAAATTGGGCAGCATCCCAGCAAGGATGTGCCCAACCTCCTGCATAAGAAAATAGAAAAGTACAATGGACAGGCCTCAGGCCCCAAGCAACAGTGCAACATATTCATTTGCTTTATTTACTAATTCTTAACACTGGTTCTAATGTGCAGGTATTCCTAGGACCATGTCGGTGCATTTAACTAAACAACAATGTTCAGAAAGATCTCGTGTTCTATGCATTTGCCATTAATTGTCCTCTTTACTTAAAACATATTACTTATTCTATGTGTTAATTTATACATGCATTTAAAGCATGAAGGAAAAAAATTAACAAAATAATGTCATTTCAAATTCAACTATTAAAAATAAAGCATGCAGAAACAGGTTAAGTTAGCCTATTTATGCATAAGACAAAATAAAATAGAGTAGAAGAGAGATTACATTTTACTTACATGAAATAAAAATTAAATAAAAATAAAATGAAGAAAGTTGCTCACTAACCTGAAAATTGCAGGCAAAAATGAAACCTGATGAGAATATAGAAAATATACTTCCTAATGTTCCTGAGCACGCAGGGAATACTATGGTGCAATTAGTGTCGAAAAAGGACTAAAATTGAAGAAAATGTGAGTAAATAATGAAGAAAAGGCGTCGGTTTGCATAAGAAAAAGAAAAGGGAAGAGGAGAAAAGAGACTGCCCTTCCGTCGGCGCTCACCCTTATATAGATTTTACATACCGACGGGGCTTTTCGTCTCAAGGAGGGAGCGACGGGAATGCCGTCTGTCTTTCCGAATTTTGCTTTTAACCCTCATTAATGATTTTCTTTCGATGTTCGTGATGTAATGATGATGATGCGCAGATCTGCCAGGTGGACAAATATAGAGGGGCTTGCCATCTAATTCTAGGAACGAGAAGGCCGTCTGTTAAGCAATGTTATAAAGTTCACCATTTTCTTGGATTCCATGCCTTTTCTCCCATTTTAGCTTTACAACAGGTTCCTTTCTCTAGTTTGTTCCTTTTCTCTTCTTTATTTCCTTTAGTGACTTCGATTTTAACCCCTAAAAAATGAATTCTCCTCTTCTTCACAAAATGTTCCGTGTCTTAGACGATGCTCAAACTTGGGAAAATAACACTCTTGCCCCCCTTTCTGGGCTGAAATTCTTAAGAAGAGTCAAAATAGATTACAACCTTCTTTTAGCTGCGACCCACTTCTGGGACCCTCGCTTTCATGTTTTCAGATTTACCTATCAAGAAATGTGCCCCCTGCTCGAGGAACTTGCTGCTATCGTCGGGACTTGGTATCCTCCTAGTGCTTTGTCCTGCGTTCCTCGTTGTGGTTTGGTTCAAACTTGAGATATAGCATTGGCTTTAAGCATTGCCCCTTCTGACGCTGCCCATCTAGTTCCTCAGGGCCCTACATTTGCGTTAGCACCCCTGATTGAAGCATTGGAAGAGTTTTCCGACGCTCCTCCATACCGTGTAAGTGTCATTTTTCTTTTTTGCCTGATGAAATATATGATTGTGGTGTCAGAGGAGTTGATTGGAGACTCTCGTCTGTTCAGGATCCTGGATGATTTTCACCGTGGACTGACCCCTTTTCCACTGACCCTTGCTGAGACCATCATAAGTCTTGATTTTGTCCGTGATGGATCTTCTACTACTTTCTCTAGGAGCCCCTTATTACTCCAAGTAAGTCATTGTGTTAAAAGGTTGTGCATCCCTTGTGGATTTTCACACTACCTTTTCTTAGCGGGAAGTGCATCCTTTTTTGATTTTCACACAACCCTATGCCTTACTTTTGCCTGAAGTGAACCCAATTCATTTCAGAGGCTTTTTCTCTGCCTTTTATCTTATTTTCTTTGGCTTTTACTTTTCTTTATTTCCCCTTTCAGATATGGTTGCAAGAGAAATTGAAGCTGCTGTCAGAGCCACCCCCTAGGGTCATCAGTCAGTATTCTGTGAAGCATTTTCTTCCATGACAACAGCTGTACTCATTTGGGACCCCTGACGAAGGCATTACCCGACTCAGCAAAATATCTGATGAGGATATTAGCTTTGTGTACGTTTGGCTTCCTTTATCCAGTGCAGTTATCGATGGATCCTCAGGATGCATTCCCTTATGCGGGCTTCGTGAGGCCACCTTCTACATTACGGCCCACTGTGCCCATCAACTCGAGATGACTCAGGACGTGGTGAGGCTCCCTTTATCCTTTCAAGGCAGAGTCTTTTCGGTAGCTTTTGCCTCTCGCTATCATGAGCTCTGGAGCCAACTTCCATTAAAGACTGTTATACCTCCATTCGGGAGTCATTCTGTTGCCTCCACTAGTGCGTACAAGAGGTGGGTACTCAGCCCGTCATGTGGTAACAGAACACGATGACTTAGGCATTTGGCTGGCAGAAGTAGTGGTAGGGCATAGTTTAGCTTTGCGTGCATCTTGAGCAACATGTTTCTTTTTAAAGCAGAACTAGCCAACGATGTAAATGAATAAATCAAGTCTTATTTTACTTCACAAAATTTTGTACATTTCAGTATGATTTCAGCATACATGATAATTTTTGGCACTAATTCAATTATGCAAAACTTCATTCATTTGTGGAACCAAATTTTGATAGCATTAACTCCTATTACCAATCAGCCCTCTCAGGTTTTCTTGATTGGACATTTTCACTCGAGCCTCTAATTTTTGACCAGGATGCCTTTTTTCAGTTTTCACCCTGACGAGGCGCCTAATTTTAGCAAGGCCGCCTTTTTTCGGTTTTCGACCTGCTGGGCTTTTATTCTCTTCTTTTGATTTTATTGTCTTTAGCCATGAAACCTCTTGAGTCTATCGATGTTGACCGATTCCTTAAACTCATTGCCATCGCTATATGACAAGATCGCTGCTCCCTTTGATAGCAACTTCTTGAGGATGAATGGACCTTCCCACGTAGGCATGAACTTCCCCCTTATGTCCGGCGCACCTGGTCTCATCTGTTTGAATACCAAATCTCCCTCTTTCAATGGGTGCTTCTTGACTTTCTTTTCAAAGGACCTGGCGAGCCTCTTTTGGTAGATCTGGTTGTGATAGTAGGCTTTCAGCCTGTTCTCATCCAACATGTTCAAGTGTTGTAGCCGCTGCTGCGCCCATTCAGCTTCCAGAATCTCTGCTTCCATTATCACTCTCAGTGACTTGAGTTCAACCTCGATTGGCAATATTGCCTCCATCCCATGGTCCAGGGAATATGGAGTGGCTCCTGTCGAAGTTCTGATGGTCGTTCTGTAACCCCAGAGTGCAAAAGGCAATTTTTCTGCCCAATCTTTATAATTCTGGACCATCTTAGCCAGGATCCTCTTGACATTCTTGTTGGCAGCTTCGACTGCCCCGTTGCCTTATGGGCGATACGGAGAAGACTTGTGGTTCTCAATACCATATTTCTGAAGTAATTTCTTCGTTTCGGCCATGAACTTGACCACGTTATTAGATACCACATGGTGTGGAAGGCCATATCTACATATCAAATTTCTCTCGATGAATTTTGCCATATCCCGAGCATCAACTTTCTTGAAGGACTCAGCTTCTACCCACTTGGTAAAGTAGTCGATGGCGACAATGATGTATCTATGCCCATTGGAGGCCGTGGGGCGTATCTCTCTAATAATGTCAATCCCCCAAGCTGCGAACGGCCAAGGCGACGTCAAATTATGCAATTATGAAATGGGCAAGTGCCTTAAATCTGCATACTGTTGGCATAACTAACACTGCTTTACATACTTCAAGCAATCGTTATCCATGGTAAGCCAGAAAAACCCTTGTCTCATAATCTTTTTGGCCAATGTCAGCCCGTTCATATGGGCTCCGCATACACCGGCGTGCGTTTCTTCCATTACCTTCTTGGCATCTTTTTCATCCAAACATCTCAAATGGATGCCATCAGCCTGTTGTTTGTACAATATCCCGTCTATGCAGATGAACTGAGTAGATAACTTGCGAATCATCCTCTGATCTTTTTCTGTAGCTTGCTCGGGAAAGGTTGCATTTTCTAGGTAGTGCATAATGTCGTGATACCACAGCTTCCCATCTGCTACTTCTATTTCCATTACTGACTTGGATTCGAAGCTAGGTCTCTCGGAGCTAGAAATCAAAACCGGCCTCATAACTACCCCTTCTGGATTGCCCACATTGATACCAAAGTGGCGAGTGCATCGGCCAACTGATTTTCGTCCCTTGGAACAAAATGAAAAGTACACACTTCAAACTGACCGCTCAGGTCTCTTAAGTACTTGATGTACGGCATTAGCCTTTCTTCTTTAACGGCCCATTCACCTCGAATTTGGTTAATCACCAGGGATGAATCTCCGAATACTTCCACGTTCTTTGCCCCCGAGGCTATTAACGTTTCCAGCCCAAAAGTACATGCTTCATACTCAGCCTCGTTGTTAGTGGCCCTGAATCTTAACTTCTTTTCCAAGGGAAGCTTCTCATCATCCGGGGTTATCAGAATTACTCCTACTCCTGCCCCCTTGCTGTTCACGGCTCCGTCAAAGTACAATTGCCAACCCTGAACTGCTATAGCTGCTACATCCTCATTCGGAAAGTTGAACTCATATGAGTTTCCTTGAATTGGGTGTTCTGCTAGGAATTATGCCACTGTGTGCCCTTTGATAGTCTTTCGAGTAATGTACTCCACATCAAACTCTTGTAGTAACAACAACCACCTGGCCATCTTTCCAAGTAAAGATGGAGCTTCCTGTAAGTATCTCAAAGGGTTTTGCTTTGCTACTGCCCGTACCTTGTAGGAGTGAAAGTAGTGCTTCAACTTCGTAGAGGCCCAAATTACTGCAAGACAAATCTTTTCTACCTCTACATACTTAACCTCATAAGCCAAAAACTTCTTACTAAGGTAGTAAATAGCAAATTCCACTCCAAATTCGTCCTCCTGGGCCATTATGGCGCCTACAGAACTATCTTC